>CM053797.1:11332500-12665000 GCA_028671895.1 Oenanthe sinensis
AAATAACCTTTGCATCAAACTATGTATAAGCCACTTTTATAAAAATCAGAGTATAGAAAAAGAAGAAGAAAAGAATATTACATACCTCAAATTTATATTATTGCAGAAATTTAATTGCTGGTATGAGCACAGAAGAGAAAGCTTTTAGATGGATATATATAAACAGCGGAGAGATGAAAAAAGCCCCGCTCTTTTCTATATATAATTACCCGCCTTTATGAATTTATGAGGATAAAATTGTCCTTTCATCTTGCATATCATCCGGGAATTGTAAATAGCCAAAGGGGTACTGGGTTACTCACTTCCCACATTACGTGGGTATTTAACTTCCTAGGTAAGTTGTATTTCCTAAATTATTGCCAACCAAACAACAATCTATTTTTTATTTCCTAGGAAATGGAAATGCCTGAATAAAAAACTGTAAACCAAACAAGCTCTTAGTTTACAAAATTCTTAGAACATACTGGTGCAGCTCCAACATCTATAGAAGTCTCGAATCAGTTGTATGACATTAATTGCTGTATAAGTTACTCTGGAAATCTAAGGTTTTCATATTTTAATCACTCGGATTCACAGACTTTTAAGTGGGACGAATATTTGAGCTGGAAGAGGAAGGTCAACGAGGCGAAGGCAAGTGCGGAAGCACTTAAATCAAGTTTAGCTGAGCTGAGCCATGAACAGAAGCCTCAGCAGAGCAAGTGGAAGACTTTCTTTCGAAGATCTCAACTGAAGGATATAGAGCCTGTTAAGAATAATATCTATGACAGAGGTTATATCCATAATCTTAGTGAAATCATATTTCCCTTGTCATCAAGACGGTTATTCAAACAACATAAATCAAAATCAGGCTAAGTGTTGGACTGTTGGTTGTCAATCACTCTTTTCTTGGCATCCAGAAGACGGGAACAATACTACGTGATTCAACAATGTTAGGCGTAGCTGTAAAGGATATAGTCCAACATTGAGATTTTACCTTTTTGCTGTATCATGATATATAAGTATATTGGTTCTTGTCCAGATTGTTGTAAAGTAAGCTTATTTCTGAACGGAAGAAACATAGATGCCTGCAAACATAGAGTAAAATGCATATTGTGTACCTTAAGTTTTGTCTTAGTGTAATGTGTGTGCCTGAACTTTAAAGAGACAAATTGTGTCCTCATCTTTGCTTATCAGTTATCACTGCAACATGTGTACTAACGTTAACAAACGTTAATTTGCTGTTAAAGTTGGTTGTAATTTAAGTAAAAATGAATGGGTTTTTGGTAACTAGACACTAAAAACATTTAAAATTTATATAATTAATACTAAACTCTCCTCCCTCGCTCTCATTCCCCAAACTGTTAGCTACCCACACACATATCCTGATATCCATATTATATACTAAAATCTTTAAACTCCCGTATCTCAACGAAAATCTGGATGATGCATGCAATAAAATATTTACTGTGCTCACAAATTTATTTATCATTTAAATACCCAATTATTCATATTTTGTTTAAATTAATTGAAGTGGGTGCTTAAGAAATTCAGGGTATCAATTCAAGCGTTAAAAAAATAGTGAATAGGATGATTTTGGTCATATTATTTGAGAGATATTTGGTGCATGCTACAGCGCCAAATTAAGGTGCATGTTGGAGGGATATATCATATATGTGTTTATTATTTTATTTTAGAGTAAAAATATATAGTCTCCATAATATTGGGAATGAAAATAAATATTATTTTATCAATTATTATTTAATCGAAATTTAACTGTACTATTAAACATTATTTTTCTTGCATATATGTATCATACGCGCACACACCACCCAAAACAACTTCATAATTCATAAAAAATTGTTATTCCAAAGAAAGAAAAAGTGGTATCACTGTCATGTTGTTAGAGATGTTATTGGCAAGAGATTTAAATTGTAAATTTGTTAAGTTTACAATTTTCTAAATTCTAAAAAAATTATTGCAGTCACCGAGCACTTGGTATTTGTAAGTTGTATCTACAAAGGTAATAAATGCTTTGCAATATATATCAGAATTGCTCTAAACCTTTCTAAGAGCTCTAAACCTTTCTAAGAGCTTCTGCGTATTTTTTTTTGTTTATTTCGGTTTATTACGGTAAGAATTTATAGGAATATTTAATGTTGTGTTTGGTTGGAATATATAAAGAAAATGCCGAAAAGAAAATGTAATAAAATTTGTACTAATTTTATGACAAGTGTCAACAAATTTCATTTTATCCACTTTGCTTGCAAACATCATAAAAAATTGCATATCCTCTTTTGTTTATTTTATTTTACTCCCATTTCATCATTTTTTTTAAATTAAATTATGCAACAATTTTCCATTATGTGTTTCTAGAAATGGGGAATACTCTTTTCGATTCTAACTATCATCCCCATGTTTTTGTTTTTTTGTGAACTCTTTTCAGTTTGCTTGAATTCAATGAATTCGAAGGTTCAAAGTCATCTATTTAGTCAATTTAGATACGAAGCAACGGAAAACAAATCAAATTTTATATCTGAATATTCGATTTGAACCATAGTTAAGTTTGACACGCATTATTTGAAAAAAAAGGTACACGGCAAGTTTTTCAAGCACCTCAATTTGAAGTATTTGAAGTTGACATTTATGCAAAAGAGTATCACGATCCTTACTACTAAGGATGACCTTACACAAGTATTAAGTGTATGTTGCGTTTAGTAGTGTTGCAAAAAATCATTTTTACAGATGGTGCTTTTTTAACATTTTTATTTCAAGTTAAGCTAAAAAAAGGATCCTTTTCTTGTGGTGAACTTGAATACAGTACTTAGCTGGTCAGGAAGAATAGATAAGTTCGTACACAAACCTTTTCAGCGTCTGAGTTGTGAAAACATTGCACTTTACATCCAAGAATTACCCATAATTCACTTGGTTTGGTGAAATGTAACAGAAAAGATCTTGTCGATTCTCAAAAACTCGAGTCCATCTGCAGTTTCATTTTAGATTCTGGGTCGATTATTTTTCGAGATTCTTCCCATAGTTGAGTTTCAATCCCTAGCTTCCATAACTCCATAAGACCACGTTCAACTGACATGGAACAAATATATTAGCAGAAAAATATGCAGCTTCTTGATATATATAACATGATTTTTTTTAATTCAACTGCAACATACGGAGTATTTTGTAACAACATCTTTTTCTGCAGTAGAAAGATTTTTAGCATCTTTAAAGAAATAAAATTAGTCATATGTACTGCATAAGATGCCTTTACCAATGAATATGCAAAGACGAAAAGAGTAGTAGTACCATCAACTGCATCTTGTGAGGTTGCATGTTCTTCTATGTCATGGTTGATCCAGTATGCCAAGCGCTCATCTGCGATATCCAGTTCTAACCCATGATTTTTTGCTCTTCTCCAGAAATAAGCAAGCCAAGCCTGCAAAATCTAATAATCAGCCACTTTATCCTTTTACAGATGCTAGATACTGACTTCAAATATCTCATATGGAACCAAATAAAAATACTGAATGACAATTTGGACTTAAAATCTGCACTTGCAATGGCGCATATATAAGAACCCCAACATTTAATTGATTAATCTGTAATCTTTAAGCATATCACAAATTCACAATAAACCGGCGTCGACCAGCATATACTAATATAATATGGATAAAATTTAATATATATAAAATTAAAAAATAAATTTAAATTGGAATAAGAATTTCATTTCGACCCAAAAGACCAAACAATCCCTATTATTCTTATTACGATTTCAATCCAGCCCAATGACCGGACCAACTACTAGAATAGAAGTGTCAAATTTGTAACAATCCCTATTATTCTTATTACGATTTCAATCCAGCCCGGACCAACTACTAGAATAGAAGTGTCGAATTTGTTGAAAATCAAAACCATCGCTAAATAGGTAGATGAAGACGATTTAATATGGTGTTTAGGCTTCAACCAGTTCAACTGATCAAAGTTTTAGTTTTAAAAATATATATCAAAACTCCTAAATTAAGATGTTGTGTTTTCCTGTGCAAACTTCCAAATCGCCATTTAGCCTTTAAGCCTTATTGGCTCTTTTCTTTTGAATATTGTTCTAGCTACAGATATTGAGACTTCACATAAATGTCAGAATTACCTGCTTAAAAAGCACATCATTCAGCTCTTCCTCGCTCAATTCTGGCAGACAGTAGAACATTAATTTGTTTTAGAAATCATAGCACACATTATAACGCGGATGGTACCTTTTAGAAATTCAATATTCACACACCTATGCCTCTACGAAAGTAGAACCTTCAGCATTATATTACCAGTAAGAGTGGAGTATACATTATGTAGTAAGTCAAGAGATTTTATCTATCCGTAGAAAACTCATTAACACGATAAAATGTGTAATCTGTTGGTTGGGGGGGGGGGGGAGGGTAGTCAGCCTTGGCTCGCCCTGGCTCACTTTCAAAAATCAATAGAGAATTTGTTTTTCAAGTCATGACTTTTAATTAAAAATTAGTAAAAAATTGAGGAGAATTTGTTTTTCAAGTCATGACTTTTAATTAAAAATTAGTAAAAAATTGATTTTGAGCCCCGATTAAACTCCAAAAATCAGTGATTTATTAGTTTAGCCCCTCCTATTTGGAAATTCTGGTTCGGCCACTAGATGTCACACTCCTAGAGTGTTTCAGAGTTTGGCCAAGCAAATGGTCCGTGATAAGGCTTTCTCCAACAGGAAGTTTCAAAAAAAGCGGTTAAAAAAGATCCAAGACATTTAGAGTTGATTTATTGGTTGATAGTTTTAATATTTTAACTTGTAGCTTTGTCCTTTTGCTTTGTTTTCGTGGGGTATGCCCCTGCTTTTTTAAGGAAAAAAATGGATTTCATTTATTAGTTGGGATC
Organism: Oenanthe sinensis; assembly: GCA_028671895.1. Taxonomy (NCBI): domain Eukaryota; kingdom Viridiplantae; phylum Streptophyta; class Magnoliopsida; order Apiales; family Apiaceae; genus Oenanthe; species Oenanthe sinensis. The sequence continues at coordinate 11,337,370 of CM053797.1, forward strand.
ACTTTTTCCGTGAATTCTATTAGTATATGTTGAAGTATATATCTATAAACATCATAAGGAATGAGCTACGTAAACTGCAAGCATATTAAAAGAGTCCATGTATTTTTAGGAGTGTAGAATACTCTATTTTTAGTCAGCCTTGGCTCGCCCTGGCTCACTTTCAAAAATCAATAGAGAATTTGTTTTTCAAGTCATGACTTTTAGTTAAAAATTAGTAAAAAATTGATTTTGAGCCCCGATTAAACTCCAAAAATCAGTGATTTATTAGTTTAGCCCCTGCTATTTGGAAATTCTGGTTCGGCCACTGGATGTCACACTCCTAGAGTGTTTCAGAGTTTGGCCAAGCAAATGGTCCGTGATAAGGCTTTCTCCAACAGGAAGTTTCAAAAAAAGCGGTTAAAAAAGATCCAAGACATTTAGAGTTGATTTATTGGTTGATAGTTTTAATATTTTAACTTGTAGCTTTGTCCTTTTGCTTTGTTTTCGTGGGGTATGCCCCTGCTTTTTTAAGGAAAAAAATGGATTTCATTTATTAGTTGGGATCACTTTTTCCGTGAATTCTATTAGTATATGTTGAAGTATATATCTATAAACATCATAAGGAATGAGCTACGTAAACTGCAAGCATATTAAAAGAGTCCATGTATTTTTAGGAGTGTAGAATACTCTATTTTTAGTCAGCCTTGGCTCGCCCTGGCTCGCCCTGGCTTACTTTCAAAAATCAATAGAGAATTTGTTTTTCAAGTCATGACTTTTAGTTAAAAATTAGTAAAAAATTGATTTTGAGCCCCGATTAAACTCCAAAAATCAGTGATTTATTAGTTTAGCCCCTGCTATTTGGAAATTCTGGTTCGGCCACTGGATGTCACACTCCTAGAGTGTTTCAGAGTTTGGCCAAGCAAATGGTCCGTGATAAGGCTTTCTCCAACAGGAAGTTTCAAAAAAAGCGGTTAAAAAAGATCCAAGACATTTAGAGTTGATTTATTGGTTGATAGTTTTAATATTTTAACTTGTAGCTTTGACCTTTTGCTTTGTTTTCGTGGGGTATGCCCCTGCATTTTTAAGGAAAAAAATGGATTTCATTTATTAGTTGGGATCACTTTTTCCGTGAATTCTATTAGTATATGTTGAAGTATATATCTATAAACATCATAAGGAATGAGCTACGTAAACTGCAAGCATATTAAAAGAGTCCATGTATTTTTAGGAGTGTATAATACTCTATTTTTAGTCAGCCTTGGCTCGCCCTGGCTCACTTTCAAAAATCAATAGAGAATTTGTTTTTCAAGTCATGACTTTTAGTTAAAAATTAGTAAAAAATTGATTTTGAGCCCAGATTAAACTCCAAAAATCAGTGATTTATTAGTTTAGCCCCTGCTATTTGGAAATTCTGGTTCGGCCACTAGATGTCACACTCCTAGAGTGTTTCAGAGTTTGGCCAAGCAAATGGTCCGTGATAAGGCTTTCTCCAACAGGAAGTTTCAAAAAAAGCGGTTAAAAAAGATCCAAGACAATTAGAGTTGATTTATTGGTTGATAGTTTTAATATTTTAACTTGTAGCTTTGTCCTTTTGCTTTGTTTTCGTGGGGTATGCCCCTGCTTTTTTAAGGAAAAAAATGGATTTCATTTATTAGTTGGGATCACTTTTTCCGTGAATTCTATTAGTATATGTTGAAGTATATATCTATAAACATCATAAGGAATGAGCTACGTAAACTGCAAGCATATTAAAAGAGTCCATGTATTTTTAGGAGTGTAGAATACTCTATTTTTAGTCTGCCTTGGCTCGCCCTGGCTCACTTTCAAAAATCAATAGAGAATTTGTTTTTCAAGTCATGACTTTTAGTTAAAAATTAGTAAAAAATTGATTTTGAGCCCCGATTAAACTCCAAAAATCAGTGATTTATTAGTTTAGCCCCTGCTATTTGGAAATTCTGGTTCGGCCACTGGATGCCACACTCCTAGAGTGTTTCAGAGTTTGGCCAAGCAAATGGTCCGTGATAAGGCTTTCTCCAACAGGAAGTTTCAAAAAAAACGGTTAAAAAAGATCCAAGACAATTAGAGTTGATTTATTGGTTGATAGTTTTAATATTTTAACTTGTAGCTTTGTCCTTTTGCTTTGTTTTCGTGGGGTATGCCCCTGCTTTTTTAAGGAAAAAAATGGATTTCATTTATTAGTTGGGATCACTTTTTCCGTGAATTCTATTAGTATATGTTGAAGTATATATCTAGAAACATCATAAGGAATGAGCTACGTAAACTGCAAGCATATTAAAAGAGTCCATGTATTTTTAGGAGTGTAGAATACTCTATTTGTTTCTAACTATCATTCCCAGGTCTCTAATCGTGAAGTTTTTCAGTTTATTTGAACGTCAATAATGAGCTCGAAGTTTTATCATGGGCATTACATCTCCTGTAACACTAGTGTAACATCTTCGTTTATATTTTCTTATGTATTTAGCATTGTGTATAAGAAATTACCAAAAGTACTTCTCATTATACTATGGTCTCCGACTCTCCCCATTAGGCATCTGATTGTGAATGTTCATTCATATGGCTTGAATACTTAACATATAGCTGCAATCTCAAAATGCAAGGTAAATCGAAGGCATCTTAGTATTTTGTCTAAGAAATTATCAAAAGTACTTATCTTTATACTATGGTCTCCGACCCTCCCCATTAGGCATTTGATTGTGAATGTTCATTCATATGGTGAATACTTAACATACAGAGGTAACGCAATCTCAGACTGCAAGTTCAAATCGAACGGAAAGTGTTCAGTTACCTGTTCTCCTAAAACCTCGAGGTGTTTGGAAGATGACTTACCAGGATCTTAAATCGTATTCTAACTTTCTCCCTCACTCAAAAGCCCATTTTTGAGTCCAAGAGTGGATCACGGCGCCCATTTTTTAGGCAATAACTTGCTTTCGTGTCCATATTAAGTTATGAGAATATTGGGGTGAGAGGGAATCGAACCTTAGAGACCCCCCTCCCCCGCCGACTGAAACTACGATCCCATGTTAAGTTACTAGTTCTCCTAAAACCTCGAGGTGTTAAGAAGAGGACTCAACAGGATCTTATATTGTATTTTAACAGAAGAGATCTCCAAGTATGAAGTAAAAGCTTCTCATCTCTGGCAATTTATAACAAAAAAAAAGATCTCCCTGGTCAAGATTGGGATTCTTTAACTGGCAAAATCTTGTTGTCCCAGGCATGCATTTCTTATGTGGTTTCAAAGCAGAGTATGCACTCCGGTCGAACTTGCCTCCTTTAGATGTCAAGTGATACATTGTGGATATCATAAATCATATTCTCACTCATATATTATCTGATTGTCATTATTGCTAGTATGTTCTAATCTGGGTCCTTTCCAAGATAAGTGAATCTTAGCACCAATTTTCCTGGTCCTCATTTCTTCATCGCATCATATCAGGCCGCGTCCTCCCTGTTAGATTTTGGAGTAATATTTCTAATAGTGCTTGATAATAATTAGAAGATAAAAGAGAATAAAATGTATATGAAACATATATAACTCTTCTTATGTACAACTATATGTATTAACCTATTTATACTTATAGGTTGTCATACAAAATTAGCTAAAAGAAAAAACACCATTAATATCTACGGGTGATTAATTAATAATGTTTTAAACCATTATATAATTCAATGGTTCGTTATTTAATAATTTATAATAATTTATTTTATTTATTACGTATAGATGTTCCTCATTATTCAACACTCCTCCTTGAAGAACTTCTTCTGTATGCAAAGTTTGTTTCCGAGGGTTTCAAACTTTGCCTTTGAAAATGGTTTCGGAAAAATATCAGTTAGTTGTTCTTCTGTATTGCAATGAACTATGCTGATTTTTCCTTTGTTTTCGACTTCTCTAACAAAATGATACTTTATTTTGATATGTTTTGTCTTTCTATATAGCACAGGATTTTTCACAAAAGCATTTGATGATGTGCTATCACAAATATCTTAGTTGCTAACTTTTGTTTTCACCCAATTTTGAAAGTATTCTTCTAAGCCATATTGCTTGATTTACTGCTGCACATGCTACTATATACTCTGCTTTAGCTGTTGATTGTGCAACTGTATCTTGTTTTTGGCTAAGTCAAGAAAATACACCATTTTTAAATGAGAACTGTTGGGTCCCGGAAGTATCGTAGAAGGGGGGTTGAATGCGATACTGATAACAATTTAAAATTCTTTTCAGAATTTGCGGAATTAAATTATTGCTTTAGCTGACTTACTAGCTTTCTATTTTTATGATTAAACATTTAATATATAGAAAATTAGCAAGTAAGTAAACAAGATTCAAGTTAAATACGTATATTAAACTTGAAAGGGTGTTATAATATTCAGTAGAATAAACATTAATTCCTAGAACAAATTTGACATGAAATGTTCTACTTAAGGAATTAAACTCAAACCAGCACGGAAAGTCTGTGAATATGACGTTGTAGACAAATTGCTGAATTTGACTATTTTTCTACTTATGAATTATGAAGTTAAAGCCTCATATTTATAGAGGTTGAAAAGCTAGTATGACTTTTCTCACTATGACTTTATTTAACAAGAATTAAGCCTTGTATGACTTATGAAAAAGCTGAGCATGACTTTTTTCACTCGGTATGACTTTCAGAAATTCGGTATGACTTTCTGAAAATTCGGTACGACTTTTTTAAAGTCATATTCATATTTTCTTTAATTAAAAAAATCGGTATGACTTATTTTAATTAAATAAAATTTGCTCGGTATGACTTATTTTAATTAAATAAATCGGTATGACTTATTTTAATTAAATAAAATCAGCTCGGTATGACTTTCCAGAATCAAAGATTCGGTATGACTTTTTCACTTCTTCTCTCGGTATGACATTTCATCAACAACCTTTTTCTTTTCTTTTCCACTTGATTGGACATGTGGCAACATGTGATTGGTTACATTGAAAAACATCTCCTGCCATTTCAATTTGAAAAGTAAAGGGGTTTATTTAGTCTTTTAGTGAAAAGCTCCGTAGAAATGCTTTTAGACTCGCACAGCTTATAATCTTTGATTAATAAATAATAAATTTAATTCAAAAATTATAAAAATAAATATATAATATTATTTAGATATTTATAAATATAATTTATTAATAAATAAAATAATTATTAATTAAAATAAATCCTTACGCTCTAAGTTGCGGTCTCCTGATCGTCTGGAACCGAACTCCTTTTGACTTGGAAATGATAAATCAATTCAAACCGGGGTTCCACTTTTAAGAATATATGACTCTGTATTTCTTCCGTGTCATTTCTTTTTCCGTCTTTTCTTTAAGTCAGTACTGTCAGGCATGTTTGGCTGTTTCTACAGTTGCAATTAGAAGTACCTCTGTTACTGAAATAATCTGACTTTTTAAACTAGACCATACTTCTTTTCACCACTGCATGTACCCATTCAAATATTCAATCTTGTATTCTGACTCTTGTACACTGCATTCCAAACAAACCTGTATCCCTTTGAGCTTCCAGCTTCTGTCTTCTGTCGTTCTAAAATAATTCTAAATTAATTAACCCTTTAATTAATTTAAGAAATAAATTAATTCTGAGTGAATTAATTTACTAATTAAATTAACTAATTAACTTAATTAATTAATAGAGAATTAAATTAAAGGCTTGACTATTGTTGATGTAGATAAAACTCTTCTGTTCTTCAACAATAACCTTTTTAACCACTTGAACTTTTTGATGACGAATCTTCACTGACATTGTTGACACCCTGTGCACTGGTCTGGTTCACGGATGACTAACTACAATGTTGATTCTCATTTCTGCTGTAGTGGTCTTTGTGTCTTGTCTTGTCATGTCTTGGCTTCTTTTTGTTCTTCCTCTATACTCAATATTTATTATTTACTTCGCTTTCTTATCTGAGTTGAGTTGTCATCTACTTATTATAAATAGGACTAGTCATATGACTTTCAATCTCTCCCTATTTGTTGTTAAACATTTAACACACAAATTCCTAGAGGATAACTCAACTAACAACTAAGAAAATAAAAAGACATTAAAAACTGTAAATAATAAATTGTTTTCTGGATCATATAATACATTTCCAGATTTCAATTATGAAAGATAAAAATAAGATAGATGTTCCTCTAGACTGAACATATTTAACAAAGTTCTATCTTAACTTACCTATAATTACCAGCTTCAGAAATATCAACTTCACCTTCTTCTACAGTTTAACTTTTATGACCAGGTGTCATTGGTAGATCTTCAGTGGCTGGTTTCTCTAGATCAGATTCTGCATTTCCAGATTTCTTGAGTAACTGAAATGAAAGATGTTTGTTCCTCTAGCACTGAACATATTATACAAGTAGTATTATCTTCATTTCTCAGACTCATCACTACTCCCCCTTAGGATGGTAAGGATGAAGTCTTGTTCTCTTCTTACCATCTATCCTTTGTTTCTCCAACTTATGTCTTCACTTCTCTCCCAAGGTGAATTCATTCTCCCCTTACGTGAATTATCCAACCAATTTAATAGAGGTAACAACAGACATGGCATACATACAACATTAAACCATCGCAGATATAAAAAATGCAAACTATGACATGTTATGCATTTTAGAAAATCCGGTTAATTTCTATATACAAGAATCTTCTAAAATCAAATGGAATAGAATAATTAATAAATAATCATTAGTTCTATCCAATCCAAGCATGTTGTTATATACCCCATTTTCTTGTTCAACAAAGGAGTAATCCTCTTCTAGTAAAAGTCTTTGTTTAACAATTCTCCCTATTTGGATCTTATTCAACAATTCTCCCCTTTGGATCTCTTGTTGAACAATTCTCCCCTTCGGATCTTGTTCAAACTTCTCCCCCTTAGTTAAGTAATCCTCTTCAGAATCCTTAATATCAGAAGAAATTTCATCCCCCTTAGTTGAGTAACATTAGAAATCTGTAACACGGAATTGGGAATGGGATTTGGTAATTGTGGTAGTGTGTGATTTTCCTTTGTGTTTCTGACAATTGTTTCGCTAATATACTCTCTAAGTGTTTCACTCATAGAATATATATTTTCACTCTTACTCACTTGTGTTTCACTCTTTTCTCACAACACTATTTCTCTCTTAGTACGAATGACACAGTCTTTTGTACCTGCAAGAAAGATCACCATAGCCCCTTCAAGAGAGGTCACTGGTGGTGCAATGGGGTTTCGTAAATCCCCTTCCTCAATTGAATCTATCAAAATATTTGATTTTAATAACTGAATTGCTTCAGGAATAGATTTAATGAGTTGTTGATTATCTAAGATGATCTATTCCGTTGGGAATCAAGATATGTTCCATTTGGGGAGGGAGACAAGGATCTATAATGTAGCAAATGATCCAAGTTTCCTCCTGACACCTGTGAAGGCATGTTGATTCAGTCAGAATCATCAATCATTCTTCCTTCCTTGATATGGAAGTTTAGAATAATTGTTTCCGTCAATTCATCCTTAGTGTGTGACAATCCTTACAGTGCATTTAAATATATACATTTATGGTTTGCAGTTTTTGAGAGTGTCCAGATGAAGTTGACTCTTTAGAAATGGCGTTGGCTGACAGACCGAATTCAATAGACTCATCATGTTAAGATGACGAACGTAGTAACAGTTTTTCCATTTTCAAATCTATACCCTTTTGGAAGAATATAAATTAGTTAGTAGTTGCCTTGGTTTCAATTTCATATTCTAACTAGAGGCCGAGCTGCTGGAAAACTCATAGATACTTCTCTTTTCTAGTGCACTAGAAGCACTTACTCTCTCACCCTCTTTAGTTGATAAAGCTTTTCTTTTCAGGGGTTTAGTAGATGAAGTTGTATCTGTTTGAGTGTATGTGGTTCTATGATCTGTGTTAGAGATTGTAGGTTTTCAATCCCTTGATCTTGTCCTATAGCCACTGAGGGCTCAATATATCAATTATATATATATTTTTATATAAATTGATTAAAGAATATATCAAGATCGAGATTACCTGCTTTTACCTCGAGTCGATTGCTCTTGTTCGGCAGGACACATATATGCTTTTATTATTAGTGATTTTCAGATAAATAATATATATTATCACTAACAACAAAAATCATAATTAATTGCAATGAAACAATAACAAATTATCAAAACATGATAATTAATAATAATTTCAAAAAGCAAATAATTATGCTCCTAATATCTCATCGTATTAAAATTATGAAACTAATAAACATTTAATTACTTCAATTCATAATTTTAATAAGATAAAATATCATTACTAAATACTAAATAATCATAGGAATGAAAATAGCATTTAACTTCATACATTATATCTACTAATTGTTACTCAAGCATATGACAAATATACTTATAACAATTATCAGTGATATATGTAAGCTCGAGAAAGTAGATGTAAAGAAATTCACAAGTCCTTTAAATATTAACATTTTATACTTATGATTCTTAGAACAATTTCTCGTAGACAAAAATAAATTATAAAAATAAAATGAAATAAAAATGACTATAAAGTAAAAAAAATGCCAATTTTATAGAAAAAAATAAAAATAAACTTACACGCATATATATATATATAAAGAAATAATAATATTAATAGTTTGAAAACAAAAACAATATGTACCAATTGTAAAAAATATATATTATTTAAGAGCATGATAAGAATTTTTTTAAGATACATATCCCTTAATAAAACGCGGGAAAGTTGTATCTGAGAAGAAAGTTTCTATCCCTTATGAATTTCCTATAAGACAAACTTCTCATAATAAAATGCGGGAATTCGTACCAATGAAGAAATTCAACTCTCTTAAGGAATTTATAAAAAATATATTTACAGTATGAATTCCAATTAAATAAAACTGTACAAAAAATAAAATTTTTGAAATATTTCTAAGTATATAAAATATTGAGAATTTTATATACATATATATATATATATATATATATATATATATATATATATATAATACTTCCACTGATTTCAATATTATTGTTTTTGAAATATGCATTGATTACTTAGATCAGTAATTCTAAATAATGTCACTAATATTAAAAGTGTCACAATTATTTGTAACAAAACATTTAAAAACATCAGAGAAAAATATCAAAACAATTAAGCAAGATATCATTAACTGATACTCATAAAATATTTATCATACAAATAATTATGCTGCATATTATTTTAATTCATTTAAATTATGAGACTGATGTGACATCGAATTGTCTAACATCATAATTTAAATTAATTAAGATAATATACAAACTTATGCTAGAACACCTAATTTCCACATATGCATATAATATTATAAACATGGATAATTAAAGTAGTAGCAATAAGCATGAGGTACTGGATTTCAAATAAATTCACAAGTCCTTTAAATATGAAAATTTTAATACTTGTGAACTCATTTAAGAATTCTTTACAGATGAGATTTTCAACAAATATGCACATAAATAATATCTCAACTTTACTAACCAACTTAGACAAAATGAATTTATCAAGCTGTTTTAGCAAATATCTGCAAGTTATTCTACTAAGGACTACTCCAGATATAAATGATACCTGGTGTCCATGCGCTTGTTCCGTGAGTGGTGAAGAGATTATTCAGCAGAGTTGATGGAGTTTGACAGCTTCTAGTAATTACTTCCATGTCTTTCTTTCAACCTGCATTATCTATATCTATATAGCCAATTAGGTTAAACCTAGTATCTTTAGGGTACCTGATTCTTAGAATTGGTAATCCCTTAAGATATCGGACGATTCATATCTTAGCTATAAGATTAGATTCTCTAGTATCCAAGTGGAAACTTGCACATAGGCATATTGAGAATAAAATATATGGTCTTTATGCACAGTAGACCCACATATAATATAATCATGGTATAGTTGCACTAATATTACATTATGTGTGTGTGCCTTGTATTCTAGAGAGATATGTGTATAACGACTCTAATATAAAATCATTTTCATGTAATTAACAGTTAGAGTGTCATACTATGTCCTTGACGATTGCTTGAACTCTTACCTCCGTCATAGAGAGCTTTGTTAAGAGAATGATATACAAATTCCTGTGGATATGAAACTTCAAGGTCCAGGAGTTGTTGTACATCAACTTGTTCAGCCCTAATAGTATCAAGTCTCGTCTCTGGTGCTTTATCTAGATCTTGAAAGTCCCGAAGATTCTGTTTCCATCATCGTCGATACCTTCTGTAGCAACCAGTTTGGCTTTGTCCCTCATAACAATGCCAAAAATCATCCAGTCTCTGAAAACCCTTACAGTACCAATTACAACTTTGTCTTATGGCCTGGGTTCCAAATTCAGTAGATTCTGCCTTCGAACTGATTGAGATCATCTTGCATTGCAATCACCCAATCTGTATCAATCAGTATTTCTTCAATCTTCTTTAGGATTCCAACTGTTTAACAATTGTTCTTTCCCGAAGAATAACCATTTACTTTGCATAGCACTTCTAGTCTTTACTCTAGTATTCGGATCACTAAGAACTAGACTCCAGGAATGACTTTGACTCCAAACCCTTTGTCTCGGCAGATATGTTCTTAATGTGTTCCTTTGATCTTCATTGTGTTGAGTATGACTAGTAGATCCTTCTTTTATTTGCTCCCCCTGAGTTGCTGCTAGGATGTGTTGAAGATCCTTCACCTTGTTGAGTGGATTCTGTTAAAGTCCATGAGTTGTGTAGATTCACTACCATTTTCACTACTAGGATCTGAATCATCATCATTAACATTGATTCCTTCTGCAACCTCAGTTTCATCATCAATATCTGAATATGACTCTGACAAGAAGTCAAGCTTCACAGATTCAGAATAGACTTTGATTTTAATGCTCGGGAGCTTGGTGTAGTAGGACGATACATTCAGACTTTCAATCACCTTCTAGTCTTACATCACATCTTACTTTGAAAGCTTTAGACTTCAATGAGTAGCCGAGGACAATTGTTCCATGAACTTTAATTTCAAACTTGCTAAGATGCTCATATAAATCTTCAATAAATATCAATTTCCTCCAAACACATAAAATAGCTTCAGTGTTTTCTTCTTGTTGGCCATTCACTCATATGATGTCTTTTCACGATCTTGTTGAATGAATAAGCATGATATGTTAATCACTTTAACTTCAAAGTACTTTGCTTCCAACTTGATCTGCTTGATGTGATCAATCACCATATATGATATATTATCTGTTGAATGCACGAACATCACCAATTCACTCTCAGTTGAGTGATCGTTCATCTTTCTTGCTAGAAATCAAACACTTTTCTATTTCAATGCTTTTCCAGAAAATCTTTGACAAAGAATTCCTTAGTGCCCTATAGATAGTGCTTAGTGTTAGTAATTGTGCTCTAGAGACAATACTTTTTATATTTTAAGGAAAATATATATTATTAAGGATTATGTTTTATTGATTATTATTTATTTATTATGTTTTATTTACTGCGTAATAAATTGAAAGCATAATAAATGTCCTTGGAATTTTGATACGTATTATATATCTTTAAGTATGTGACTTAAAAATGAGATTATATGAATAGTATCTTATTCCTAAAATTCCCTAGTCGAGTATTATTATTTAAGGACAATAATAATGCACAAAGACTAGTATGTTTCTTGACAGATGACCACATCTCATTGGTCATAGGTATGGGGATACTAAAATCAAGAACATAAGTGTATGTATCAATGCATGGCACTGGAATGACCCGCCGTGAGATTCTACATGTTAAGTAAGTGTCATAAGTAATTCTCACTGTGATAATGGTGTAATGATCCTTAGACCTGAAATCATTATATTTCTATACGAGAATTAATATACTTTGATTACATTAAAAGTTACCTTTGACCGGGTGATGATAAAAGTGGACATTGGGTATATTATGAATCGTATGAGAAATATGAATGATCTAGATGGGATTTAATCCTCCTAATTTTAGGAGTGATATTATTGGCCTCTTGTTTGAGTGAGACTATGAAATGCACGGCCGTGCTCAAATGTTGATTTGATTTTAATAGTCTACTCATCGATCAAGAAAATAAAGATTAAATTATGAAGAGGATGTTACGAGACATGCCTTGAGTTTAATCTATAATATCAAGATTAAAGGGATTATATTACATGGAACATTATTCACGAAATGCTTAATCGAATCACCGATTTATAATTATTACTTGGGTAGCAATGATGTATTACTAGATGCCGCTCATTGTTTACAATTTTAATTAGATATTAAAATTGTTGCCAACGTAATAATAACCTACAGGGTCACACACAAAGAACGCTTGAAGAAGAAATAATTTAAATTATGAATTTAAATTAAATAAGTAATTTATTTTATTTATGATATTAATTAAGTATGACTTAATTAATTATATAAATAGAATAAATGAATTACTTAAACTAATTCCAAAATTAATAATTAATTAATTAAGTGAGACTTAATTAAATAATTTAGAATTTTGGATTAGTATTAATTATAATTGGATTATAATTAGAAAACTTATTTCTCTCTCTATATAATCTCTTTATGGGCTGATTTAATAAGACAGAGATTTTACAAAACCCTAGCCGCTCTGAGAGAGGAGGAAGATAGAGAGAGAAGAAGTTTTCGGGTGCTAGTACACATCAATCCTTCATGAAAAGTGTTCGTGTGGATACCGTAGAGCGTAGATCGCGAGAGTGGGATACGTGGTGATTAAACAAGCTTTGGACCTCCATTAATCTTCCATTAATGAACTGTTAAAGCTTCTAAAGGTATTTATTCTTTATCTCCGAATTAAATCTTTTGTTTTCGCATGGATCCTGCGGAGGGTTTCGCTATTTTGATTTATTTTTGCGTTTATTCCGCTGCGTTTGTGTCACGAAACCCTTCAATGGCATCAGAGCTACTTGCGAAACGTTTTAATTCGGTTATGTGCTTAACAGTTTTTGATATATAAGCATGTATGCGATCTATCATGATTTTATATTGATATAATATGTATATATTTATATATATTATGAATATATGATATTTTATGATATATAATCATGTGATGATTATGTGTGTTGATGTATGTATATGATACATGTTTGTTCTTATTATGGGAATCGTATTCGATACGAATTCTGAAACGGCTGCCGTTGATTTTCTGAAATCTGTGTCCGTTGTCCGAGTTTCGCAAATGATATGTGTTTTCTGACTGTAATCGGGTCACTGAGCAATACTGACAAAGTCAGCTCTGCGTCTGTAAGCCATTAGATGTCGTTACAGCCTCCAAAACGGTGATTTATGATTTTCTGAAAATTATTTGATTTTCTAAAATTTTGAGTATATGTATGTATATATTATGAATATATGATATTCATGTAATGTATAATCATATGATGATTGTATGTATCTCTGTATATGTATATATGATATATGCTTGTTTTTGTTATGAGAATTGTATATGATACGATTTCTGAAACACCTTCAGATTTGGAGAAATCTGACTGCTGTATCCGATTTTCGTAAACGATATGTGTTTTCTGACTGGAATCGGGCCAATGAACAAAACTGATATCTATGCTATCACCGACGGGTCTGTAAGGCGTTTGACGTCGTTAAGGGCCTCGAAATAGCGATTTATTGTCTTCAGAAATCTGTTTTTAATTTTCTGAAATTTTGAAATTTATTATATATGATTATATGATATGATTATATAATATGAGATATATTATATGTGTTATATGATAGCATGGTGGATGGTTATGGCCTAAAGACCCATATGATAGTGGTTTTGATTTATGGTTTTGGTTTCTAAATACGACTTGCATGTCGTTTATTCATTGTAATTTAATTATCTCGAATGTAACTCGAGTTCTTCTTGTAATTTCATTAGAATAGTTTTATTTTTATTATTCAATGTAATTATCAATGAAGACTTGCAAGCAAGGAGGCGATCCAAAAGGGGATGATGGAGCAATGAAGAAAGAAGACATGTAATAGATAGTATTTTTAAAACCACCATAGACTGACCTTGATATTTCCATTAGCTTGGAAATATCATATAGGATGGGGCCATAACCAAACACGTTTAATTTACGCACATTACATATATGTATATGATTGCATGTATTGGTATGTATGCGTAGATATAATTGAGATGCATGCTTAATATTGATTAATCATGTATGTATTAGATACGACACCCATGCCATGTTTGCTTAAACAAGATAAAATCTGTAACGATTCAAGATTTTAAAATTAACAAACGATCATGAGATTCTTGTGTTTATGAAATATGGATTTTTAAAACATGGAATTAAATATGGATTTTTGATATCTATAATTGGGATTTTCTGACAAAAGCGGATATGCGTATTCGTAAGGCTGATGGGTTTTAAGTGTGACCATTGGTATCCTCCATCTACCTGGGAAATGAACAATTTAAGATGTCGATTTGAAATATTTGGTTCAAGGAAAAATTGAGGATCTATTTATGATGTGATCATGATCGTTATAAATTTTCTAAAACCCCTTAACAAAATATTAAGTTTTACTCGGATGCTTTCCAATGAATGAACACTCATCGAATCCTAGATCGATAAGGGGAAGGACTGTCAGCGGCAGGGGACTCCTATCTATCGTGGTGAGATGCGACGAATATAAACGGTTATATTCGGCCGTTGTATCATTGGGTCTAACTTAACTGAGTCGTCATAATAAGTGAAAATAAACGGTTATATTCAACTATTATGAACTTAGAAGCATAGAGTTTGGTTAAAAGTCTATTAGTTAGATAAGATCAATCGTTGTTCACCAAACTATCCAAGAATTATATATGATATAATTGACAACTGTTGTCTACCTAAATAATCATTTTCTAAGGACTTCCAGTGGTTGACTTAGGACATGACGAAATATGGATCTTGGCTCACTAGAAAGAATTATGGGATATACTTTCCAAATTAATAGTAAGGGCTATTAGTTTGATAAAAATAGTGGGAGGTATATGATGATATACCATAATCACTTAAACATAATTAATATTAAATTTGTAACCTAGTTTATTTTATGCACTTTAATATTGTAGATATCAAATGATAAACACAAACAACTTCTCTATGCGATCAGTTCTTGAGAAGGACAACTTGACGAGAATATATTTCCTTGACTGACATAGGAGCTTGAGGATCGTCCTCGGGCACCACGATATTAGTCAAATCTCTTCCCCTTCTCTTAAAGTTGAGAATGTAACATGTGCAAATCATAGTGCTTATTGGAAGCAAATTGATGTTGCGACTGATGTTTCATGTCTCATGCTCGCAAATATATGTGCTGAGCTTAAGAAGCAATACAAGCATATAGATGCTTATGAAACGATTGAGCACAAGATATATTTGAAAGGGCACTATACACTTACAAGTAGGGAGAGTGAGACCCGGTTACACCACATGTTCTAAAGATTATAGGGTATAATGAATACCATTGATATTTTGGGTTTCCAGATTGGTCTGGAGACAGTTAGATTTGATCTTACAATCTTTGGACAAATATTATTCTTATTTTGTTATGAACAAGAAAGTGAATAAGATTGGTAAAACACCCATTGAGTTGCTAAGCATGTTGAGAACTGCTGAAAGTAATATGATAAATGCATGAACTACTACTATATTGATGGTAAACATAGGGAATGAAAAAGGGAAAGGAAAATGGAAAGGCAAGGAGAAGATTTGATCTAGTTCCGTTGTCAAACCAAAGTCCAATCCCTAAAGCAGACTCTAAAGTCTGAATGAGGTGTTGATAAAGAAGACGATTGTCACTTCTGTGGAAAGTTGGGAGACTGGAAATTAAACTGTCATGCTTAATTGGAAGATCGGAAGATGATGATCAATAAGGGTCAAGCTTAAGGTATCGGGTTGGAATTGGAGTAAAGATAGTTGCTCTGGTTCGAGGAACTCGTTACTTAATTTTTGGCCTATAAGGAAAATTTAGAACTTGATAATTGTTATAACGTGCTTGCAATTGGCAGGGACATTATTTCAGTTTCTTGTTTGGACAAGAAAGGCTTTTTCATTTTAATTAAATAACAATAGTTGTTTATTCTATTTTGATGATGAGCCTTATAATGTTGCACAACTAATTAACAATTTATATGTTCTAAAGTGACTCAAATAAAATATTACCTTTGGCACTGTTGTTGAGGCCATATTAATGAGAAACGCATTTTCAGAATACATAAGGATGCATTCATGGAAAAGTTTGATTATGAATTATACAAAAGGATGCGAATCTCGGCTTATTTGGCAAAATGACTAAAGCTCCTTTTACCGGAAATGGTGAAGGGATCATTGAATGGGTATGACTTATACATAGTGATGTATGTGGTCGTATGTGTACGATGACAAAAGGTAGATTTTATTAACTTCATAAAATTTACTAATTATTTTAGTAGATACGGATATATGTATCTTTTGAAGAACTAATCCAAATCATTTGAAAAGTTCAAAGACTATAAAGATGAAGTAGAAAATATCAAAGAAAGGTTTTTGATAGGAGGGATCACACCTTGTTGGACATGGTGCGATAAATGTTGAGTCAATAAATCTTCCAATTAGTTTCTGGGGTTGCACTCTGGAAACGGCTCCACATACACTTAACATTGTTCCTACTAAAATGGTTCAAAAGAATCCTTATGAGATATGGACTGAGAAACGTCACAGCATGTCATTTATGAAAATTTGGGGATGTGAAGCGTTTGTGAAACGTCTAATCTATGACAAGCTAGGACCAAAATCAGATAAATGTAATTTTGTGGAATACCCAACTGAAACAAGGGGTTATTCTTTCTATAATCCTTCCGAGAATAAAGTGTTTGTTGCTCGAACTGCTGAGAGACAGTGGGAGGATAATAGATCTCAATGAAGTTTGAGACCCACATGATAATGTTGAACCAATGGAGGAACCTGAGCAGAATATACAAGAAAAATAATACTGCTCAAGAAACACAGGTATTCGTAGGTCTAGTAGGATTCGCCATGAGCTCGAGAGATAATATGGATTTCTCTTGACTCAAGATGGTGATGTGATGCTTATGGATGAAGATGAGCCTCTCACCTACCAAGACGCTATGAACACTCCAGATTTTAAGAGATGGCTGGATGCTATTAAATCTGAGATGGAATTCATGTATACTAATCAAGTATGGACTTTGGTTGATCCACCTGAAGGGGTAAAACCTATAGGGTGCAAGTGGGTTTTCAAGAAGAAGACCGACATGGATGCTAATGTACAGACCTATAAGGCACGATTGGTGGCAAAAGGTTTCAAGAAAATTCATGGTATTGACTATGATGAGACCTTTTCACCAGTTGTTATGGTCATGTCCATTAGGATTTTGCTTGATATAGCTGCTTACTATGACTATGAAATCTGGCAAATGGATGTCAAAACCGCTTTCTTAAATGAGAGCCTTGAAGAAGATATGGATGTGTACATGACACACCCTAAGGGTTTTATTGATCTAAAGGATGCTGGAAATATATATAAGTTGCGTCGATCCATTTATGGATTAAAGCAGGCCTCGAGGAGATGGAACATTTGTTTTCATGAAACAGTCAAAAAGAGTTTGACTTTATTCAGAATGAAGATGAAACTTGTGTTTACAAGAAGTTTAGTGGGAGCCATGTGGCATTCCTAGTATTATATGTTGATGATATATTACTAATAGGGAATGACATTCCTTCTCTACAGACTGTGAAGACTTGGTTGAGAAATAATTTCTCAATGAAAGACTTAGGCGATGTGACATATATATTAGGGATCGAGATCTATATAGATAGATCAAGGTGATTGATCGGCCTAATTTAGAGTACATACATTGACAAAGTTTTGCATCGATTTCAAATGCAAAGAGACTAAAATGGATATGTCCCAATGTCTCATGGGATAGTGATCTCAAAATAAAATTTGTCCTAAATCATTGGATGATAGGGACTGCATGAGTAAAATTCCATATGCGTCAGCAATTGGTTTTATAATGTATACAATGATATGTACTTGTCCTGATGTCTCGTATGCTTTAACCATGATGAGTAGATACCGATCTAATCCAGGTGAAGGTCACTGGACGACAGTCAAGAATATTCTTAAGTACTTAAAGAGGACTAAAGATTCATTCTTGTTATATGGAGGAGATGTGAAGCTAGTTGTAAGAGGTTTCAGTGATACTGGTTTCTAGACAGATAACGATAATTTAATGTTTCTGTCTGGCTTTGTGTTTTATTGAGATGTTGTATGCTGGAATGGTTCACAGCAAAGACAATTGTTGATTTTACAATAGAACCTGAGTATATTGATGCTTGTGAAGCAGCCAAGGAGGCTGTTTGGGCATGTACTTAGGAGATATCACCTAATTAATGAGATTAATGATCAAGGAGATATACATATATGTAAAGTGTATACTAATAATAATATTGCAGACACACTGACTAAGGCTTTGTCGCAGCAGAAGCACGAAAGTCACACTAGTTCCATGAGTATTGGATACTTGGGTAATTGGCTCTAGTGCAAGTGGGAGATTGTTAGTAATTGTGCTCTAGAGACAATACTTTTTATATTTTAAGGAAAATATTTATTATTAAGGATTATGTTTTATTGATTATTATTTATTTATTATGTTTTATTTACTGCGTAATAAATTGAAAGCATAATAAATGTCCTTGGAATTTTGATACGTATTATATATCTTTAAGTATGTGACTTAAAAATGAGATTATATGAATAGTATCTTATTCCTAAAATTCCCTAGTCGAGTATTATTATTTAAGGACAATAATAATGCACAAAGACTAGTATGTTTCTTGACAGATGACCACATCTCATTGGTCATAGGTATGGGGATACTAAAATCAAGAACATAAGTGTATGTATCAATGCATGGCACTGGAATGACCCGCCGTGAGATTCTACATGTTAAGTAAGTGTCATAAGTAATTCTCACTGTGATAATGGTGTAATGATCCTTAGACCTGAAATCATTATATTTCTATACGAGAATTAATATACTTTGATTACATTAAAAGTTACCTTTGACCGGGTGATGATAAAAGTGGACATTGGGTATATTATGAATCGTATGAGAAATATGAATGATCTAGATGGGATTTAATCCTCCTAATTTTAGGAGTGATATTATTGGCCTCTTGTTTGAGTGAGACTATGAAATGCACGGCCGTGCTCAAATGTTGATTTGATTTTAATAGTCTACTCATCGATCAAGAAAATAAAGATTAAATTATGAAGAGGATGACACGAGACATGCCTTGAGTTTAATCTATAATATCAAGATTAAAGGGATTATATTACATGGAACATTATTCACGAAAGGCTTAATCGAATCACCGATTTATTATTATTACTTGGGTAGCAATGATGTATTACTAGATGCCGCTCATTGTTTACAATTTTAATTAGATATTAAAATTGTTGCCAACGTAATAATAACCTACAGGGTCACACACAAAGAACGCTTGAAGGAGAAATAATTTAAATTATGAATTTAAATTAAATAAGTAATTTATTTTATTTATGATATTAATTAAGTATGACTTAATTAATTATATAAATAGAATAAATGAATTACTTAAACTAATTCCAAAATTAATAATTAATTAATTAAGTGAGACTTAATTAAATAATTTAGAATTTTGGATTAGTATTAATTATAATTGGATTATAATTAGAAAACTTATTCCTCTCTCTATATAATCTCTTTATGGGCTGATTTTATAAGACAGAGATTTTACAAAACCCTAGCCACTCTGAGAGAGGAGGAAGATAGAGAGAGAAGAAGTTTTCGGGTGCTAGTACACATCAATCCTTCATGAAAAGTGTTCGTGTGGATACCGTAGAGCGTAGATCGCGAGAGCGGGATACGTGGTGATTAAACAAGCTTTGGACCTCCATTAATCTTCCATTAATGAACTGTTAAAGCTTCTAAAGGTATTTATTCTTTATCTCCGAATTAAATCTTTTGTTTTCGCATGGATCCTGCGGAGGGTTTCGCTATTTTGATTTATTTTTGCGTTTATTCCGCTGCGTTTGTGTCACGAAACCCTTCACTTAGTGCTTAAGTTCGTCGACAAGAAAGATATTTCCAGTGATGACAATTCCAAAATCATGATAGCCAAGTCCCATGTACATCCTTTTGTCATCTCCAAAGGTTACCGTTGGGTAGGCTTTCTCAATCAACTGTGATAATAGAGCTTCAATGCTAGTAATATGCCTCGAACAATATATGTCGCGAAATCACATAACTTTGGACTTTTGTTTCATACTCTGCAATCACAAATGATTAAGTTTCTTGGTACTCATTTTCAATTGAGTCCAGATGGGTTAGAGATATTACTTTCAATAGTGGTAACAACATTTTCAACCTTAACATGCACAAACTTATCTTTGACTGATCACTTCTCATTCACAGTAGCCTTGACAAGGTAGTCTTAAGGCTATGAGATTAGTGACTCCAACCTATCTTAAGGTGGACTAGCAGTCTTTACCCTATTGTGATTCTTAGAGATGCTTTGTCTAAGATTATGCAAGTCCTAAGATATGCATTTTCAGATTTAAACGAACAAGCATGAAAAATAAGAGCACATGGTAAACATTCAGCTTCAATGCATTATAGATAAGAATTATGCAATTCAAGCATGTTATGCATATTAGAAAATCCAGTACTATCTACTTTAACCAGTAACAGGTGTTCAACAGATTTACAGATATTCAATAATTTTCTAAAAGCACGTGGAAAAGACGAACTAACAATTTAATTACTAATTCTGTCTAATCCATTTCTGTAGTTGTCTAACATTTTAATTATCTTTTATTACCTAAGTCAGTTTTAGATTAAGTCTCGAATCTACAAATTTTACTGACTACTTAGATAATTCCACCATCTTTTAATCTGCTATACCTTAACAAGCAATACTTGAAGTGATTTCACATTTAAGTACAACTATGTGAGTGTGAACAATTCATAAGAAAATACGCACCTACTTTTAACTCAACACAGTCTCTGTCATCATTTGCTTGTTCAGGCTTCTTGAATATTGTAGCACAGCCCTGATCTTGTCTTGCTACTTTTAGCCTCATATGTTTCTTCAGTTGTGACCTCTAACGATTCTTAAATCCATTTTGTACAAGTACAAAAACTAGAATGATCAGTAGAGTCAGAAAAAAAATTCTTCAGAGTTCCCCACTAATAAATCTATCATTTCTTTACATTTGAGCAATTTGTGGAACAATAACATAAACAGTCGTATCATCCACAATAAAATCCAAATGCTCCGGAATAAACCTACTAATACGAAATGACCACTTTCCTCGAAACCGGGTCATATGCTCAGGGAATTAATTCTAAGCCAAACCGGAGAATTTTCCAACTACAAACCCTTTTGGAAAAATAGACCAAGTTTTAATATCTTTATATTATAAATTAAATCTATATAAATTTAACTAATAAATTTACTTCAATTAAATTTATAAAATAAATTTATTTAAATTAAGTTTATAAAATCAACCTTTTCAAGTTTAAATAATAAACTGATTCAAATTAAATTTATAAAATAACTTTATTTAAATAAAATTTATAAAATAAATTTATCTAAATTTGATTTCATAAAATAAATTTATTTAAACAAATTTAAATAATAAAAATAAATCAATTTAAATTTAGAGAATAAATTTATTTAATTTTAATTTATAAAATAAACTTATTTAAATTAAGTTTATAAAATAAACTTTTTCAAGTTTAAATAATGAACTCATTTAAATGAAATTCACAAAATAAATTTATTTTAAATAAAATTTATAAAATAAATTTATCTAAATTTAAATTTATAAAATTAAATTATCTAAACAAATTTAAATTATAAAAATAAATCTATTTAAATTTAAGGAATAAATTTATTTAATTTAAATTTATAAAATAAACTTATTTGAATTAAGTTTATAAAATAAACTTTTTCAAGTTTAAATAATAAACTCATTTAAATTAAATTCATAAAATAAATTTATTTTAAATAAAAGTTATAAAATAAATTTATCTAAATTTAAATTTATAAACTAAATTTATTTAACAAAGCCTCTAGACATTTAGAGTTAAAACAGCTTCGGTACCCTGAGCTTCACTAGACTGCGGATCTTGATTTGTATATCAATCAGTTTGCTCTGATGCCAATTGTTGGGTCCCGGAAGTATCGTAGAAAGGGGGGTTGAATGCGATACAGACAACAATTTAAAATTCTTTTCAGAATTTGCGGAATTAAATTATTGCTTTAGCTGAAGGTTAGAGTCTTTGTAGTGTTTGAGAGGCTGACTTACTAGCTTTCTATTTTTATGATTAAACATTTAATATATAGAAAATTAGCAAGTAAGTAAACAAGATTCAAGTTAAATACGTATATTAAACTTGAAAGGGTGTTACAATATTCGGTAGAATAAACATTAATTCCTAGAACAAATTTGACATGAATTGTTCTACTTAAGGAATTACACTCAAACCAGCACAGAAATTCTGTGAATATGACGTTGCAGATAAATTGCTGAATTTGACTGTTTTTCTACTTTTGAATTATGAAGCTAAAGCGTCATATTTATAGAGGTTGAAAAGCTAGTATGACTTTTCTCACTATGACTTTATTTAACAAGAATTAAGCCTTGTATGACTTATGAAAAAGCTGGGCATGACTTTTCTCACTCGGTATCACTTTCAGAAATTCGGTACGACTTTCTGAAAATTCGGTATGACTTTTTTAAAGTCATATTCATATTTTCTTTAATTAAAAAAATTGGTATGTCTTATTTTAATTAAATAAAATCTACTCGGTATGACTTATTTTAATTAAATAAAATCAGCTCGGTATGACTTTCCAGAATCAAAGCTTCGGTATGACTTCTTCACTTCTTCTCTCGGTATGACATTTCATCAACAACCTTTTTCTTTTCTTTTCCACTTGATTGGACATGTGGCAACATGTGATTGATTACATTGAAAAACATCTCCTGCCATTTCAATTTGAAAAGTCAAGGGGCTTATTTCGTCTTTTAGTGAAAACCTCCGTAGAAATGCTTTTAGACCCGCACAGAGTATAACCTTTGATTAATAAATAATAAATTTAATTTAGAAATTATAAAAATAAATATCTAATATTATTTAGATATTTATAAATATAATTTATTAATAAATAAAATAATTATTAATTAAAATAAATCCTTACGCTCTAAGCTGCGGTCTCCTGATCGTCTGGAACCGAACTCCTTTTGACTTGGAAATGATAAATTAATTCAAACCGGGGTTCCACTTTTAAGAATATACGACTCTGTATTTCTTCCGTGTCATTTCTTTTTCCGTCTTTTCTTCAAGTCTGTACTGTCAGGCATGTTTGGCTGTTTCTACAATTGCAATTAGAAGTACCTCTGTTAATGAAATAATCTGACTCTTTAAACTAGACCATACTTCTTTTCACCACTGCATGTACCCATTCAAATATTCAATCTTGTATTCTGACTCTTGTACACTGCATTCCAAACAAACCTGTATCCCTTTGAGCTTCCAGCTTCTGTCTTCTGTCATTCTAAATTAATTAACCCTTTAATTAATTTAAGAAATAAATTAATTCTGAGTGAATTAATTTACTAATTAAATTAACTAATTAATTTAATTAATTAATAAAGAATTAAATTAAAGGCTTGACTATTGTTGATGTAGATAAAACTCTTCTGTTCTTCAACAATAACCTTTTTAACCACTTGAACTTTTTGATGACGAATCTTCACTGACATTGATGACACCCTGTGCACTGGTCTGGTTCACGGATGACTAACTACAATGTTGATTCTCATTTCTGCTGTAGTGGTCTTTGTGTCTTGTCTTGTCATGTCTTGGCTTCTTTTTGTTCTTCCTCTATACTCAATATTTATTATTTACTTCGCTTTCTTATCTGAGTTGAGTTGTCATCTACTTATTACAAATAGGACTAGTCATATGACTTTCAAGAACACATATTCCGAGGTACTTTTCATATCATCTGCATATACATCCCAATCACTATCTGAATATGCAATTAGTTCAGGACTCTCTACAGGTTTAAACCATATTATGTAGTCTGTAGTAGCTTTTACATAGCAAAGAACTCTCTTTACTACTTTTATATGTAATTATGTTGGTTTACGCATGAACTTGGATATTACATTTGTAGCATACATTAAATCTGGCCTGGTAGCTGCTAAATATAGTAAACTTTCAATTAAACTTCTATAACGTTTAACATCTGCTGACATCTTTGCTCATTTATTCACTTTGAATAATACGGGTAGAGATAGGACTGCATCTTTTCATGATAAGTTTTTTCAAAATATTGGTAGCATACTTCTTCTGGAAAATGAAGATTCCATCTTTGGATTGATCAAGCTCCATTCCAAGAAAGTAATCTATTATACCAAGATCAGTCATTTCAAACATCTTCACCATGTGTTGTTTGAATTTTGTAATCATCGACTGACTGCTACCTGTGATAATAAGATCATCGACATACAGAGAAATAATTAATATATCAGATTAATCTACTCTAGTGTATAGTGTAGCTTCATTTGGACTCTTTTTGAAGATCTATTGATGAAAGTATCCATCAATTCGGCTATACCATGCCCATGGAGCTTGTTTAACTCCATAAAAAGCCTTTTTCAATCTCAAGACTTTATCTTCTTTTCCTTTATTTATGAATCATGGTGGTTGTTCAATATAAATTTCTTACTCCAAGAATCCATTTAGAAATACATATTTCACATTGAGATGGCTGTTGGTAAGTCTTCCATTTACTTTGTGTAGTAAGAGCTATAATTTTCCTGATCGTGTCTTGTCTTGAAACAGATGCAAATGTTTCATTATAATCAACACCAAATTATTGTGAGTAACCTTTTGCCACTAGTCTTGCCTTGTATCTCTGAACTGAACCATCTAGATTTAGTTTTATCTTATAAACCCACTTTACGCCAATTGCATCCTTATATGGTGGTTTGTCTACTAACTCTCATGTATGGTTCTTCTCAATCATGTGAATTTCTTTCTTCATCGCATCTCCCCACTCTTTGTGATGAATTAATAGTTCAAAATTATTTGTTTCATCTTAAACAAAATAGCAGAATTGGACTTGTTCTGGATCAAGATCAGGTAATCTTTCAGTATTTTTGTATAAATCTGATAGGTTTCGAATTATTAGAATTGGTGAATCTGAAAAACTGTTATATTCATATCTTGGCGAGTCTGAGCCATTTGAACTAGTATCAGATATTTCCTGGAAATGTTGTTCAGTCTGCCCAACTATGGTTAGTGCTGGTTCGGGATTGAATGATTGAGTAATAATATATTTTTTTATCCATGTCATTATTCTCCCAGTCCCAAGAAGCATTCTCATCGAATACGACATCTCTGCTAACTTGTACCTTGTTGTGTTGTTTTGTGGGTTGTAAACTTAATATCTTTTGGACTATGAACTATAGCTAAGTATTCTTTTGCCAGCTTTATCTTCAAGTTTGTGTCACTTTTCACTTGGTACATAGATGTAACATATACATCCATATACTCTCAAGTGACTAACCGATGATCTATACCCAAAACATGTTTAAAGAAGTGTTCTTATACACAGCTTTTGTAGGTAACCGATTTTGAAGATAGACCATTGTGTAGACAACTTATGTCCAAAATTTATTTGGAAATCTTTGTCTTTCAACATTGATCTTGTCTCCATCACGATTCTATTTTTTATTTATTGTACACCATTTTGTTGTGGTGTATATGGAACGGTCATTTGACGATGTATACCTTCCACTTCACAGAATGTTTTAAATTCCATCGAGGTATACTCTGTCCCGTTATCGCTCCTTACACACTTGATTTGACAGCCACACTCAACATGACTCCTAAATTTGTTGAAATTTTTTAATCCTTTTAATCTTTTTTTAAAGAAATATACGCAAGTCATTTGAGAATCATCAATAAATAATATAAAGTACTTGCTATTATCAAGAGACGGAGTATGGACACATCTGTGTATACCAATTCTAGTTTCTTTGATGTTTTCTGTGCTTGTCTAGTGGGGAAAAGGTTTCTAGACATTTTTCCAAACTGACATCCTTCGCATTCATCAATAGTTTCTCAAATTAGAGGAAGACCTTTGACCATATTTTTGTTTGAAAGAAACTTCAAGCTTTGTAAATTACTATGCCCAAAATGCTTGTGCCACAATCACGTTTGCTCGTTTGCTCTGTCATGCATTGACTTATCTTGTATTTTATACTATCATTGAATCGAAAAACATTTTTGTTGTAATATTTTTTGAAGCAATGTTATTCCCTTTTGGATCATATATATCACAAGTGTCTCTTTCCAAATAAACTGAATATCCCTTTTGCATCATTTGAGGAACGCTATGTAAATTTTTGTCCAAATTAGGAAAGTAGAAAACATCTTTAATTTATCTTTGCTCCTTTCTTTGTTTGAATAGATATTGTACCTTTACCTTCATATTTCACCATTTCTCCATTTCTCCATTTCTCATTCTTACAGGAAATTTAATAAAGAAGTCTATTTTGGTGAAAACGTGAGAGTGTTTAGTCATATGATTAGTACAATTACTATTAATAAGCTAATAATACTCATTATTAATTATTTTTTGACATGCTTAAAATAATTTGATTTCTTTCTCCAATATCTCTGACTACTTTCTTGCTGACCCTCGGCATGGTTGAATTTTTTACAAATGGTGCATTGAGTTTTTCCCTTATACCAACAATTGTTTTCGGCATGATTTGGTCTCTTGCAAATCACACATGCAGAAATTTTGGCTTCTCTCTCAAACTCTTTGACGTTGTTGAGAATGTGCCTTTTAGGTGTTCATCCTTTATTATTTTGCTTAAATGATGCTTTGTGCTTTGGCTAGAATAGTCCTTCTCCCGATGTTTCACTTCTTCGAGACATCTTATCTTCATGAATTTGCAAATATGCAATTAATTCTTATATGCTTAATTGTGTAAGATCTTTTGATTCTTCTATCACAATTACCACTTTGTCAAATTTTTCAGATAACGAAACCAGCATTTTTTTTAATAACTCTTTAATCGTTTATAATTTCACTATTTGGCTTTAATTCGTTTACCAGTTTAATTACTCGAGAAGAGTATTCTTTCATCGTTTCTCCATTTTTATATCTTCAAGTTCTCAAATTCCCATCTCAAATATTAAAGTCTTATGTTGGTCGTCTTATCATTTCCTTCAAATTTATTTTTGAAGATATCACATGCTTCTCTTGCTAAAGTCGCATTCATGATTCTAGGAAAGATTGTATCTGTAACAGAAATATGAATTCTTGCTAGTGCTTATGCATCTCTTTGCGGTCAGTCAACTTGTGTTGATGTGGTGGTAGTGTGCCGCATTTTGAGGTATGCCTTTTTCTAAAATATTCCACAAGAACGACCTTCATTTTAATACTCCAAAATTTATAATATTCCTTATTGGAAATGAGAATAATTTGCTTCTAATTCGAACAAAAATGTTTTCTCATTCAATCACAGTATATAATATAAGAAAAGACAATATATGTCAAAGAAAACGAGCTAACATAGTTGTGGTACAAGTGCTTCGGGAATAGTAATCTACAAAGCCAAAGTTTCTTTCTAATAAAAATATGGTCAAAGGTCTTCCTCTAATTTAAAAAACTATTGATGTTTGCGAAAGATGCCAATTTGAAAAAATATCTTGATACACACAGATGTGTACGAACTCTGTCACTTGATAATAACAAGTACTTTATATTGTTTATTGATGACTCTCTCAAATAACTTCGATATACTGCCTAAAAGAAAGATCGAAAGTGTTTAAAATTTTGAACAAATTTAAGAGTCAGGTTGGGAAGGAGAGTGGTTATCAAATCAAGTGTCCAAAGAGTGATAATGGGATAGAGTATAGCTCGTCAAAATTTAAAGCATTCTATGAAGTGAATGGTATACATCGCCAAATGATTGTTCCATATACAATACATCAAAATGGTGTATGTGAAAGAAAAAATAAAACTGTGATGGAAATGGCAAGATCAATGCTAAAAGACAAAGATTTACCAAATAAATTATGGGCAAAAGCTGTCTACATAACAGTGTATCTTCAAAATCAATGCTAAATCACATTCATAATTCTAGGAAAGATTACATATGTAACAGAAATATGAATTTTTACTAGTTCTTCGGCATCTCTTTGCGGTCAGTCAACTTGTGTTGATGTGATAGTAGTATGCCCCATTTTGAGGTATGCCTTTTTCTTCAATATTCCACAAGAACGACCTTCATTTTAATACTCCAATATTTATAATATTCTTTATTGAAATTGAGAATAATTTGTTTCAGATTCGAACAAAAATGTTTTCTCATTCAGTGGCAGCATATAATACAAAAATAATAATATATGTCAAAAAAAAACGAGCTAACATAGTTGTGGTACAAGCGTTTTGGGCATAGTAATCTACAAAACTTGAAGTTTCTTTCTAATAAAAATATGGTCAAAGGTCTTCCTCTAATTTCAAAAACTATTGATGTATGTGAAGGATGTCAATTTGGAAAAATGTCTTGGTACACACAGATGTGTGTGAACTCCGTCACTTGATAATAGCAAGTACTTTATATTTTTTATTGATGACTCTCTTAAATGACTTAGATATACTTCTTAAAAGAAAGATAGGAAGTATTTAAAATTTTGAACAAATGTAAGAGTCAGGTTGAGAAGGAGAGTGGCTATCAAATCAAGTGTACAAAGAGCGGTAACGGGACAGAGTATACCTTTTCAAAATTTAAAGCATTATATGAAGTGAAAGGTGTACATTTCCAAATGAGTGTTCCATATACAACACATCAAAATGGTGTATATGAAAGAAAAAAAGAGAAATATGATGGAAATAGCAAGATCAATGTTGAAAGACAAATGTTTGCCAAATAAATTATAGGCACAAGTTGTCTACACATCAGTGTATCTTCAAAATTGGTTACCTACAAAAGCTTTATATAAAAGAATACCTCTTAAAGGATGGTCTGGGCATAGACCATCTGTAAGTCACTTACGAATATTTGGATGTATATGTTACAACTATGTACCAAGTGGAAAGCGGCATAAACTAGAAAATAAAGTTGACAAAGGAATCTTGCGTGGTTACAGTTCACAGTCCAAAGGGTATCGAGTTTACAACCCACAAAACAACAAAATACAAGTTAGCAGAGATGTCGTATTTGATGAAAATACTTCTTGGGAATGAGAAAATAATGACATCAATAAAAAAATATGATACGACTTAATCATTCAATCCTGAACCAACATCAACCATAGTTGGTCAACCTGAACAAAATTTCCAGGAGGATTCTGATAGTACTTCAAATGACTTAGACTCACCAAAATACAAATATAAAAGTTTCATATTCACCACCTTTAAAAACTCGAAGATTTTCATATTTACATGAAAATACAGAGAGTACTGGATCAAAATTGGTACTCTTTCAGTATTCTCATGTAAATCTGACAATCTTCGAGTGTTTAGAGGTGGTGAATTTGAAAAACTGTCATATTCATATCTTGCTGAGTCTGAGCATTTGAACTACTATCAGAATCCTCCAAAAAATGTTGTTCATGTTGCCCAACTACGGTTGATGCTGGTTCAGGTTTGAATAACTGAGTCATGGCATAATTTTTATTGATGTCATTGTTATCCCAATTATAAGAAGTATTTTCGTAAAGTACGATATTTCTGCTAACTTGTATTTTGTTGTTTTGTTGGTTGTAAACTCGATACCCTTTGCACTGTGAATTATAGCCACGAAAGATTCCTTTGTCAACTTTATCTTATAGTTTGTGCCGCTTTCCACATGGTACATAGGTGTAATATATACATCCAAATATCCGTAAGTGACTTACGTACAGTCTATGCCTAGACCATAATTTAAGAGCTATTCTTTTATATACAGCTTTTGTGGGTAACCAATTTTGAAGATACACTGTTATGTAGACAGTTTTTGCCCATAATTTATTTGGTAAATCTTTGTCTTTTAGCATTGATCTTGCCATTTCCATCTGTTTTCCCAGTTGCACAAGTAGAAGGGGGGGTTGAATACTTGTGTATCTTTTCTGCTTGATTTAAAATCAACTCTCCTAAGGGCACATAGGGTCCTTCATGAATTCTTTCAAGATAGTCAGGGTCTGTTGCTTCCAGATGGTGCAGCATCTTAACCTTCCAGTGGGTGAACTCATTTATCTTAAGCATAGGAATCTTAGAATTGTCATCTTTGTTTCCAGACATCTTTAATCGATTATAAACGTTAGGCTTTAATACCAATTGTTTTCCCAGTTGCACAAGTAGAAGGGGGGTTGAATACTTGTGTGTCTTTTCTGCCTGATTTAAAATCAACTCAATATCAATAAACAGATATGAATTAAGAACAAAGATCAAACACAAAGATATGAATAAGTACTGTTTGTATTATTGATTTGTAAATACAAAACTCTCCTAGGGTGTACACAAACCCTAGCAGCTTCTCTATGTTTATCACAGCAACTCTCTCTATTTCTATGCACTCACTAAGTTTCACTCAGACAAATTATGCTTCGACTTCCACACTTTTACAATTAGGTTACATAGAGTTTATATAGAGAGCTGCCTATCAGCTAATAACAGAAAGATAAATTACAATAGGAATAGAATTCCTAATTATTAGTTGACAGTTTCCTTCTGCAATTCTCCTTCCTTTTATATATAGCATATCTGCAATATCTTTGGCTTTATCTTCGAAGACTTCCCTTATCTGTGATCATCTTCCAAATTTATCTTTAACTTTATAGACTCTGAATTCTTCAGACTCTGCCAGACTATAGACTCTGATCATTTGTAGACTCTGACAGATCTTAGACTCCGATAGTCTATAGACTCTGATCACCTTCCAGACTCTGATCTTCATGTAGACTCTGGTTTTACTTTCTGCAGAAATTCTTCTAAGTACAAGTAACATGAATGTTGACTATCTAGACTCTGATTATATATTTCAGAGACTAGAAAGATATATTGTAAATAAACTAAGCTAACTCCTATTCTAGAATTTTGTACATCATCAAATGAATATATTCCTAACAATATTCCCTTATTTATGTTTTATAAAATGTAAGCATAAATCCAGGTTTGATGATGTCAAAACTAAAGAATAAAACACTTAGTCTAGAACAGTATGAAAGAATTATAAAGGAAAAAGAATTACTTCTTAATTGGTCCTCTCAAAGGCTGGATTATTCTTCAAAAATGAATTGAGCATATTGTCCTCCACAATTGCAAGAGCTTCACCAACAAATTTCTTCAATTTCTTCATTTCTTCACTTGAACATTTGATTTGACAGTAAGCTGCTCTCAGATCGTTTGCACTGCTTTCTTGATCTTTTAAGTCCTTCAACATTAGAACACTAACTTTCCCATTCATAGGCTGAAACCTAAAGTCATGACCCACACCTTCTTGAAATTTAATATGTTTTCTTCCAATGGCATGACTTGATCATTTCCCTCAGTATCAACATATTTTAAGGAAAATTTGCCCATTTGTCGATTTGCCTGTTTGTGCAAAGCCAGCTTTCTATCAATCTCCTTGAACCATTTGTGTGTGACAACCTCTTTGCTCTTGTTAACTTCATAAGCAATTTGAAGGACAAATCTAATATACTGCAATTCCTCAGCCTGTTTGAAAAATATGAAGTTTGATTGACTGATCCATCTAGCTGATCCACCTTCTAAAAAATAAACCAGCATCTCATTCTTCACCTTTTCTGTGCCTCCCTATCCTCCTTGAATCTTTCTTTCATAAACATTATAAACAATTTGAGCATATACCACTTTGTTTAAGTGCTTCTGTGTGATCTTCTCAAACTGCCTATCTGTCAAGGATTGAGGATCCCTGATTAGAGTAGATGATCTGTCAATGTCAGATTCTTCAAAACTTCCAAGACATGTCTTCTTTTTAGCTCTAAGTTGCAGATTTGATTGAATGCACTTCCAGTATGAAGGTTCTTGAGTTTCATCAGGGTCTGTTTTCTTCCTTTGTTTATCAGAGTCTGACTTAGACTCTGATTTCCCATGTCCAGTCCCTGACTGATGTGTTTGAGATTTTGATAATACAGCCACTCCAGAATGCTTGAGTGATACATCACCAGAACCCCTAGGACCATGAGAACTATCTTCATCATCGCCATCTCTCCTCCTTTTAACTCCCCTTTTATCATCTCTGCATGTATCATCCTTATTTCTCCTGGAGGAAGATTCACCTCTCTTCTCCCCCTTTTTGACATCATCAGAACTAGTAACAGCTAACAGAATCTGTTCAAGAACTGTGGAGATATTAGCCTGTGTTGCAATGACAGAATCAACCTTGGTGGTTAAATCAGAGACTGTTGATTGGAGAGAAGCTTGAGTAGAGGTGATAGCAGCAGGAGCATCCTTAAAGGCGACCTCTTTGGATAATTGAAGGGAGTGAATTCTGTCAAATTTGGTACTTAGCAGAGAAGTAGTATTGTCAACACCAGTAAGCTTGGTTTGAATATGAGAGATGTATTTGACCACACAAGCCAATTGTTTAGCAACACTCTCTGGCTCAGCTTTAACATCCCCCTCCAGAGCTTGATCCTCTTCACGAGGGTAGTGACCATGTTCATGGAGATATGATTTTTTCTGAAAATCTTTTAGTCTCTCAGACTGATGAATATCCAGAATACATTTAAAAGAATCATTATCAGTGATGCCTCTTCACTACACCATAAATGGTCTATGATAACATCAAAAATGGTGTTGGCACGTAAAATGTTGCCTTAGGTGACCAAAATTCGGTTAAGGATGATGTATGGCAACATCATAGCCTAGTGTTGCCTAAAATGTTGCCTTAAGTTCCTAATGTCAACACATAAGTTCCCTATGCCAACACATATACTCGTGTTGCCGTAGACACTTGAAAAAAAAAGGTTAAAAAAGAGCGGGGGGAAAAGCCCGTTTTGTTAAATAAAAACACCATCTCTTTTAATTAAAATTAAAACACACATCCCTCATCTCTCTCATCTCTCATCTCTCATCTCTCATCTCTCTGGCACACACCATGCATCCCTCCGCTCTCACATATCTCTAGTAGACACCAACACCTTCGCTCATCTCTCTCATCTCTCTTTAATCTCTTTCATCTCACCAAGCTCACTCATCCTTCCAAGCTCACTCATCCAGCAGGCGTCATTCAATTCAAAGCTCCGTTCTATTTTCAAAGCTCTAATTAAAGGTACGAACCCTAACTA
This sequence comes from Oenanthe sinensis, assembly GCA_028671895.1. Taxonomy (NCBI): domain Eukaryota; kingdom Viridiplantae; phylum Streptophyta; class Magnoliopsida; order Apiales; family Apiaceae; genus Oenanthe; species Oenanthe sinensis. Next base: position 11,370,767 of record CM053797.1, read on the forward strand.
TAATTTTGTTTAGAAACCCTAATTTTTTTTGGGGTGGGGGGGTTTGGAATTTGTTTACAAACCCCAATTTTGGGGGGTTTTAATTTGTTAATTTTGGGGGTTTTTTTCTTTGTATATGTTTTTATATACAAACATATTTTATCTGCCATGTTTTATATGCCCTGTTTTATCTGTTTTATGCTATTTATATATTTTATGTTAGTTATATGGTTTTATGTATGTATTTGTTTCATATTTATATAATTGTAGCATATTTATAGCTCTGTTGTGTAGGAGATACTACACCATATTTGTATTGTTTAGTTTGTCGTTGAGGTCCTCTTCGTCGCTATGGTCCTCTTTTTCATCAATGACCTAAATAAGCTCTAAATAATGTAATGTTTGTGCCATGTTTTATTCCCTCTTGTTGTGTTGAGGTTTATTGGAGGTTTATAGATTGATATTTACGGGGTTTGCTTCAGGAAAAGCTTGAACCATCGGAACCAGAAATTCTTAATACTTCGAGTTGGGAAGGTATGTTTCTTCTTCAATAAGGCTATTCTTGTCTTGTTTTTTTCCTTCTATATTTTGGGTTTGTAATCGTGTTGGAGAACTTGGAGTAAATTTTTGTTTTCCTGCTTTGTATGGAGCAATGAGATATATCACTAAATCTGTTTGTAAATGTCTTCTGGTTACTTTAAATTCCCCATTTCATCTTTATTTGTAGCTATATTACTTGTATTTTTTCACGTGGCAGACTAAATTTTTAATACTGCATTGGCATTTGTAGGTAAACATCTGGGGTATTTCAAGAACTTTGTCTATATAAGAAAGAAACATATGGCTAAATCCAGTGATGGGAATGTTTCCAACCAAAGCTCTTCATCTGAACCAGTTAAAGAGACAGGAAGTAGAAATAAGAGGAAGCATTTGTCTGAATGTGATTCACATGTCGCGGTTGAGGAGATGCCTCTGTCTCTAAAAGAAATCCCAAGTTACGAGATGATAGATGAAAAGCTTGCTAATGAATTCAGTAATCTGGAGCTGTTAGATGAAAAGATTGCTAATGAAAATGGTACTTTGGAGTCAAATCGTGGGAGTTCTGATATACCCACAGAGGATGAAGTGAAAGAGTACCTTCTGGCAGATTGGGATGATCCTTCTGAATGTCAATTTGAGGAACTTCTGTCAGCTAACCTGTACACAACTTTTGGAAATGCAGTTAAGAAGATAGCTGAATGTGGACACAGTGAAGGGGATGCTGAACGGGTTGTACTGAGGAGCGGCGTGTGCTATGGTGATAAAGATCCGGTGTCAAATATCGTGGATGTTGCTTTGCCTTATTTGGAAAGAAAAGAAGAAGTAGATTTGTCAAAATATCAAGTATATGAAAATATGCAACATCTAGTGGAGTATACAATGTTGGAGATGGTGAATGCACTGAGAGAAGTTAAGCCATCTAGTGGATTATGTTAGGATGTTTCATTTTAGGCAAGTAGCTGTTCAAAATTACCACTAAAAATGTTGCCTTAGCTTGTAAAGATGTTGCTAAAACTTTCACATTGTTTACTAGTAAGTGTTGCTATATAACATGCTAAGGTGTTGCCAAAATTATGATATGTTAATTTTACTTATGTTGCTATAGAGAATGAATAATGTTGGCATATGTCTTATGCCAACACCGTAGATGTGTTATTTTTTACTAAAAAGCGTTGCTATTCATTTACGGCAACAAGACCCTGATGTTGCTATTAACAAAAAAAGCGTTGGCATAGACCCTAAGCCAACAGAAAAGTTATGTGGGAAAGAAATGTTAATATATGTTGGCTTAGCCTCTAAGGCTACATGGCAATATCCAACGCCACAAAAATTGACCAGAGTGTTGCCTTAGACCCTATAGCAACAATATTTGGCATTTTTAACACTTTTTTTTGATGTTGCCTTAGACCATTTATGGTGTAGTGCTTTTCTGTGCAGACTCCCAAGACTGAGGAAAGACTTGATCAAAATAGACAAAAGAAGGTTGAACTGGATCATCATCTTCAGAAGTGCACTCCTCAGCAACAGGCTCAAGTGAAGGAAGGTGAGGCGTAGACTCTGGTGGTGGTGTAGACTCTGAAACTGTAAACGAGACCATAGACCCTGACTCCTCCTGAGAGTGATTAGAGACTGTAGACTCTGGAAGTCGAGCCCTTATAGGCATGATTAAAAGTGGTTCTTCTGACGTCAATGTTGCAGCCTCAGTTAAATTTACAGGGTTATCCACCAAAGCCTCCATGACTCTATCTGCTCTCCTTGCTAGAGAATCCACCAGATGATGTTGTGGTCTCTGTGTAAATGACTTCTGAGCAGCAAGAGCCTCCTCCTTTTTACCAATCTGCACAATTAAACAAAGTGAATTTTCATCCATCCCATGCTCCAACTCATTGGACCAACTCTTTGGAAAATCTTGATCCTAATAAATAAAGCTAGGTTCAGGATACCCTAATCTCTCAGTCTCACAGTGGGGTTGGGCACCCACTTTCTCAATTTCATTCAGGCTCTCTACAACCTTTTCTACCTCTCCTTTTGCCTGGACCAATGCCAGCCTCTCAGATATTTTTTCACTCATTTGGAAAGGTGCACTCAAGAATCCTACAGAAGAGGGGTTGAGAGATAAAGATTGTATTTCAATACCGGAACCACCCTGATGGAGGGGAACCCCTTCATAAGTCTGAAGGCTAGGGGTTTCCACCAAGGGGTGAGAAGCAACAGATTCTGAACCCTTACAATCATCTTCTTTATTTTCAGAGTCTGTTGGCTCCAGTATTCCAGTCTCAGGGTCTACTCTAGACTCTGACTGCTTCAGTATGACTTCATTAGAAGCCAGAGTCTGAGTGTCACCATCTTGGACTGTTTGTGCATGAGACTCCCCCTTAAGGTGGATAGACTCTGATAGACAAGGATGGAAAAGTACTTCTTAAGCATCCATCAGAGTCTGTCCTCCCATATCACTGGGGTTCTCATCAGCAATTTGTTGAGTTGCCAAGGAGGGCCTTACAGCATACTCCCCTGCCCCACTATCACCCAACCTCTGACTATGTAGTTCTTGTGTGGGTGAGGCAGACTGAGCATCTTTATCACTAGTCACCACTGGTGCACTAGTCTCATCCTCCAACTGCCTGGCATCACCTGTTACCTCCTGTGGTTCTACCATAGTTAATGCATCCAAGTGTCCATTGAGAAAAATCCTCGCATGGAGTGCATAGATGGCCTGGGAAAAAGTCATGTGAAAGGAATCCTGCAGTTCCCTTGCTAGTTTCTGATAATATGAGCCCTTAAGTTGATCCAATCCACTTTCATAGGTTGGATAGATGTATTTATTGGCCACCTTTCCTATATTTTGGGCCAGAAAATCAACCACCTTCCTGGAAAGAGGTTGAATAGTAGAAATCCAATCAATAGCTGTCCTATAGGTAATTCCTTGATCCCAAATTGCTTCATAGCTAAAAACTGGTTGCTTAATCTCAGTTTCCAACTCAGCAACAGATTCTGATTCTCTCCTTTTGTAGATCCGAAGCTTTTTAGGCTTCTTTGTGATTTGTTGTTCAGAGTCTGGCACACCTAGTGCTTTGAGAACTTCAGTTGTTCTGCCTTCTATGAGCCCAGCTGCTTTTTCTTGGAATGAAGAGTTGAATAAGTAGCTGTATAGATTTTTGACCACATCATGTGCAGACAGTTGTAGCTCCTGTTCCATTCTCTTCCTTAGGGTTTCATAGGTTGAAAGAAAATCCAAGACTTGAGATTTAGTCTGATATTATTTTGGATCTTCTACCGATTCCACCAAAGGATATAGAAATAGCAACACCTCATCACTTGGAGTAAGGATTTCGTCAATAAGACATGAGGCTGCATCCAATGGAATTCCTTCCCAAAATGTCTCATGATCAGAGTCTAAAGGCAGTCTAGACTCTGACTCAACATTAGACTCTGGTTCAGGTGATTTCTTGCTTTTAGAGTCTGGCCCTACAGGAGACTTGGGAGCATCTGCTTCCTACAAAACAGGGTTAGTAATAGTAGTAGGCTTGTGTGTGTGTGCAGAATAAGCCTTCCTTAACCTTCTGTATTTTTGAGCAAAAGATTTCTCAGGAGATGCAATTTGAGCACCCTGAGGTGGTTGGTCAGAGTCTGTAGCCTTTTCAGAGACTACAGACTTGGCTTGAAGGGTAGAATCAAGTGTATCGTGACCTTCCTTTAACAAAGAAAGTCCTTCAACAACTTGCTTCTCTAGAGGGTTGAGCTCCTCATCACTGTGCTCATCTATAAGCCTAGTTTGAATCAATTTTCTCCTCTTTATAACTGGTGCTTGTTGAGAGACACCAGAGGTTGGTTTCTTTTTGGATTTGGGTTTGAAAGATTGTGTCTTTAAAGGGGATTGGGTGACTTAGGTAGGTGCAGAGGGACTTTCCATTACTTTTTCCTGCACCATTTCACCACCAAAAAATGAAACATTGTAGATAGAAGGTTTGTAGGTTGAGAGTTTTACCTTCATTACCCGTGGATAAGTCATTGCAGGTAGACTCTTCTTCTTGTCATCAATTCTCTTAATATCATAGAATATCCTCCTTTGCTGTTTGTATGCCTGCACACAACAATCATCTGTCAACTTGGTTGACATGTCAGAAATGAAGTGATTGAGGAGAATCATAAGAAATCTATGATAGTAGACTTTCTTCCTCTCCTCATGCACATTATTTAATTTTGCTCCCATTTGAGTGAGCAACATATCACCAATGTTGATTACTCTATCAAATAGGAGACTGTGACCAGTTTGATAAGTAATAGCAGCAATAGCATCAAAGCCACTACACTTGCCAGTAAAGCAATTAGCAATTTGATCAAAAAAGAAGGACCATTCCTTCCTCAAATAGGGTCTAGTTAATTTACTCATGTTATCTAAACTAGCAGAATAGCCTAGTGATTTAAACATGTTTTTAATCTCAGAATCAGAAATATTTCATCAAACGGTGTCTTCACAGGCAATTTAAAAATTGAATTAAGCACATCAGCAGTGACATCAAAAGTAATTGAGCCAAAGGTGAACATTATTTTACCTGGTTGATCCTGAGAAGGATCAACTACCTTTGCAGTGCTCCATGCTTGAGAAACAGCATCCATGTGAATGACTGGTGATGCCTTGAGAACGTAACTGAGCTCACTCTGCTCCAAGAAATCCATCATGGGATAGTAATCAGCATATACCCATTTCTTGTCACCAAGGGCTGCCACATGGTTAGTGGTCATGAACTCAAAGTCTCCAAATGTGAATGCGATAGCTTTGGGTCCCCGCATAACAGTTGAGATAGCAGCCATTGAAAGTTTGTAAGTTGAAAGTGATGAATTCGCTTGAAGAAAGTTGATAGGGTTCGTAAAGAGCTCTATGAATAGTTCTGCCTTAGAAATTAATTGTAATAAACAAGTGAGTAAAATGTATGAAAATCTTCTATTTTGTTTGAATTGCTAACAATACACACGAGTCTACAGCCTATCTCCAGTCAAAAATAACTTTTACTGCCTATTTCAAGTCATTTGAACAGTTTAAATACAATCAGAGTCTGCAGACGGGAATTTGAACCGTTTCAGAGTCTAGGCGATAATTGTTTTTTAGAGTCTACAGACTCGTCAGAGTCTAAAAACTAGACTCTATCAAGATAAAGTACCAATAAAAATTTTGCAAAAAATAATTAATTATAATGTGTTACAACCAGAATTATAATTAAAGTACATACCTTGTTGCTTGTAACTTGTAATCACTTACATGTTTAACATACCTAATTCACCTACCAGTCTGAGAAAGGTAGACTCATCAAGTGGTTTTGTCAAAATGTCTACAATCTGTTTGTCAGTTGGAACATAATGAAGTGTCACAGTACCATTTTCAACATGTTCTCTAATAAAATGATACGTGACATCAATGTGCTTTCTTCTGGAATGTTGGACTGGATTCTTTGCAATTTTAATAGCACTGATATTATCACAATACATAGGAATATTTGAGAATGTTAGTCCATAATCAAGTAATTGATTTCTTATCCACAGAATTTGAGCACAGCAACTTCTAGCTGCAATGTATTCAGCCTCAGCTGTTGAGGTTGATACAATCTGTTGTTTCTTGCTAAACCAAGAAATTAACCTGTTACCAAGAAACTGGAACTGACCTGTTGTTCTTTTCCTATCTACTTTGCATCCTGCATAGTCAGAATCTGAATAGCCAATTAGTGAAAAATATGACTCACTAGGATACTAAAGTCCAAGAGTTTGTGCCCCCTTGAGATATCTAAAAATTCTTTTTACAGCTATTAAATGTGATTCTCTAGGGTCAGCTTGAAATCTAGCATACAGACAAGTTGCAAATATTATATCTGGTCTACTAGCAGGTAAATATAATAATGAGCCAATCATACCTCTGTAGCTAGTGTTGTCAACTTTCTTACCCATTGGGTCAGAGTCTAGCTTAGTGGCTGTTGACATGGGAGTTTTAGCAGTTGCAGAATCTTGCATATCAAACTTCTTCAGTAGTTCTTTTACATACTTTGTTTGATTGATGAAAATTCCATCATCATTCTGTTTGACTTGAAGCCCCAAAAAGAAGTTCAATTCTCCCATCATGCTCATTTCATAATTTGACTGCATTAGTTTACTAAACTTTTCACAGAGTTTGTCATTAGTAGATCCAAATATAATATCATCAACATAAATCTGGACAAACAAAATGTCACCTTTATACTTTCTAATAAAGAGAGTTTTGTCAATGGTACCTCTTATGAATCCGTTTTCAAGAAGAAATTTTGAAAGAGTTTCATACCATGCTCTAGGTGTTTGCTTCAATCCATAAAGTGCCTTATCTAATCTATAAACATGATCAGGATATTTTGGATCAACAAATCCTGGTGGTTGCTCCATATAGACTTCTTCTTCCAATTTTCCATTTAAGAAGACACTTTTTACATCCATCTGATACACCTTGAATTTTGAATGAGCTGCAAAGGCAAGAAACATTCTGATAGCTTCCAATCTTGCTACTAGTGTAAAAGTTTCATCATAGTCAATTCCTTCCTCCTGTGAGTATCCTTTTGCAACTAGCCTTGCTTTGTTTCTTATTACAGTTCCACTCTCATCAAGTTTGTTTCTGTACACCCATTTTGCACCAACAACTGATCTATCTCTAGGTCTTGGTATAAGTTTCCACACTTTGTTTCTCTCAAATTCATTCAATTCTTCTTGCATTGCAATTATCCAATCAAGGTCTTGCAAGGCTTCCTCAATTTTCTTGGGTTCATTCTTTGAGAGAAAACAGCTATAAAGACATTCATTTTGAGTGGCTATTCTTGTTTGTACACCACTCTCAGGGTCACCAATTATTAAGTCAGGAGTGTGACCTCTTGTCCATTTTCTAGCTGGTGGAAGATTGATTCTTGAACTTGAGGCTCCCCCTAAGTCATTTGCATCTTCTGTATTTGAGTGAAATTCAAATGAAGAGACTCCTCCTGAATTTCTTGACTCTGACAAGGGTTCAAAGTTGCTTGATCCAGACCCTGATGAGTTAGATTCTGAAGAATTTGACTCAGTCTGTCTAGACTCTGCCTGGGTAGACCCTGACCTGTTAGACTCTGAATCATTTGGAGTTGTATTTTCTGGCTCCCCTTCAGAATGTGCATGTTCCTGTGTTGGATCAGGAGTTACTTGAGGGTCTTCATCCTCTTCTTCTTCATTTATCTCAGAACTTTTTAGATTTTCAAATTCCAGTATAGTAGACTCTGACTCATCCTGCAATCATGTAAACTTTTTATCATCAAATGCAACATGAATAGATTCCATAACAATTTTGGTTCTGAGATTAAACACTCTGAATGCTTTTGCGTTTGATGCATATCCAAGAAAAAATGATTCATCTGCCTTGGTGTTAGTCCCAAATATCGTAGAAGGGGGGTTGAATACGATATTGTCCAATTTTAACTCTAATTCGCGGAATTGTTCTTTATGGACTTTATACAGTTCGAACAGTTATATAATCAAACAGGTGATAAGCAATAACACAACAGTTCGGGGAATATATCTTTTGATTTATATAAACCCTGAGGTGCTCCACAAATCTAATCCGTAGATTAGTTACAATGATTCACTAGTACAGTTACAGTTACAGTTACAAGCTTTAATAAGAACAATCAAAGTAACAATAGATGATTACAAACTTAATGGCTTCTGTGTTTACTTCTCTTGAATGCTCTCTGTGTTTCTCTCTTCTATGCTCTCTGTATTTCTCTATCTGTAAACTGAATGAATGAATACCAAAGACGATGCTTTGTTTCCTTTTTGTGTAGACTTTATCAACTAAGGATACGTGGCTCATTTAGGACCAAGTAAATAGTTGCTGCTTCACTTCTTTTTCTTCATAAGTATCGGGAACAATTTACTGAATAATTGTTTAAGTATCGATGAGTCTGTAGAATAAGTATCGGAGACTTAAAACAATTCCTGAAATAAAATCAATTACTCCAATCTTAGTAACCATCGGAAAGTGGGGTCTTTGCTTTTGTTTCCTTTTCCGAGAGTTAATAACTATCGGCTAATAGGACAAAATAAGCCCTTGAATTATTCACCATTTCTTTTCTTTCACCCAATGGTTGTTAACCATCTGCGAATAAGACAAAATAGCTTTATTAACCATTGGTGAATAAGACGAAATAGCTTGACTAGGTTGACTTCTGAATACAGCTTCTGTAGTCTACTTTCCTTAGCCAATTTCAAACCTGATAAGCCCTTAATATATTTTCTTCCACTGCAACCAAGTCTAATAAATATTTCCTTGATTATTCGAACTTGATTTATTCTGAGTTTCATCATATACCACTTCACTTGTTACCCATTTCAGTAAATAGTCAATTCTTCTCATCTATAGATGCAATTCTCAATCTCTTTTGTGCTGACGATTGGTGCAACTGGTCTGGTTCACAAATGACTAACACGATCTTGATCTTCACATCTTCTTTACAATACAATTGACTTTGTTCCTTGTTGATTAGAAGTGCTTCTAAACTTCACTGGAATCTTCTGTTTTCTCTGTAGTAAAACCTTCTTCATCTTCAGAACCTTTGAACCACTTCAACTTTATTTTTCACTGAGGCTTGAACATGTTAATGAACTTCTTTCAGTGATCTTCAATGTCTTCAAAGCTTCCTCCAATAATTTGGTCTTTTGTATTCAACTTATAAATGATTCGCAGTCGATTCCGTGCTTCATTTTAATATAAGTTACCAACTTGTTGTGTTGAGTTAGTTACCTCGGTTACATGTTACTTTAACGTTACATTTTGCTTTACACTTGGCTTTAAATTTGCTCAGATTTTCAGGATGTACTTTCATTACATAACACTTGCATCCAAATATATGAAAGTGTTTCACACTTGGCTTCTTGTCCTTTATCATTTCATAGGGAGTATTTCCATGCATGTTTATTAAAGTACAATTTTGAGTGAAACATGTTGTATTGACTGCCTCTGCCCAAAAATATACTGGTAGCTTAGACTCTGCCAGCATTGTTCTGGCAGATTCTATGAGGGTTCTATTTTTTCTCTCCATAACTCCATTTTGTTGAGGAGTTCCTGGTGCAGAAAATTGTTGAGTAATTCCTTTTGATGCACAGTAGTCCTCCATGATTGAATTCTTGAATTCAGTACCATTGTCACTCCTTAGAACTCTAACTGTTTTCTTTGAATTTCTTTCCAGAAAAGTGATATGGTCTATTATGTGTTGTGGAGCTTCATCCTTTGAATGTAGAAGGAAAACTCATGTGAATCTTGTAAAATCATCTACAATAACAAGAGTATATTTCTTTTTATTAATAGACATAACATTTACTGGACCAAATAAATCAAGGTGCAATAAATAAAAAGGTTCAGAAATGGTATTGATTGTCTTGCTCTTGAAGGATGATTTCTTTTGCTTTCCAAGTTAACATGTTTCATAGAGTCCATCTTGCACAAAATCAACCTGTGGTAATCATCTTACAAGATTCTGTTTAACCAACTTGTTTAGAATTTTAAAGTTGATGTGTAACAGTTTCTTGTGCCATTTCCAGCTTTCTTCAATTGAGGCCTTGCTATATAGACATGTGAGTTCACTGTATATGCAATCCTCCAAGCTGGCTTCATAAATGTTACCATGTCTGTGACCTTTAAAAACCAGAATACATGTTTCTTTGTGAGTCATAAGACACTCTTTGTTGTCAAAGCCAGTATGGTAACCTTTATCTCCTAGTTGACTTATGCTTATCAAATTGTGTCATAAGCCATCAACTAGAGCTACTTGTTCAATTATGACATTTCCAAGTACAATATTTCCATATCCCAGTGTTTGTCCTTTGTTGCCATCTCCAAAGGATACCTCTGGGCCAGCCATTTCCACAAAGTCTGTAAGCAGGGATTTCTTTCCAGTCATGTGTCCTAAGCATCCACTGTCCAGGATTAGAGTTACATTCTTTACCCTTGTTCCCTGCATACATAAAGCAACTAGTTAGTTGTTTTGAGGATCCAAACAGTTTTGGATCATTTTTCTTTAATTTTAGGTGAAACAGGTTTAGCAATTTTCACCTTTGATTTACTTGTCTCCTTTGTTACTTTTGACTCTGGTGAAGTATTAACAGTGTCATACCAGCTTTTATCAATAGATGATTTTAGCTCATAAAAATTGAAATACAATTCATGATAATCTCTACACATATAAATAGAGTGAAATATGTTATCACAGTGATAACAAGGTTTTTGTGGAATGTAGTGACTTTTCAGAGTCTGTGCTACAATTCTTGTAGCACAGACTCTGTTGCATCTCTAAATCATATGTTTTGAGCCTGCCATACAATTCTTCTAGAGTTAGTTCATCCAAATCTCTAGCTTCCCTTATGGTTGTGGTCTTATTGTCCCACTCTTCAGGAAATGCTCTTAGAAACTTGGTGTTTGTATCTTCAGAATCATAAACCTTACCAAGCATAGCCATCTCATTCAAGAGTTTTGTAAACCTATCATACATCTCAGTAATAGATTCTCTAGATTTTGCTTCAAAATACTCATACTCTTGAATTAACAAAGACCTAGCATTCTTCTTGACATCCTTAGTTCCTTGACAGTGCACTTCAAGTTTTGTCCACATCTCCTTAGCAGTTTGACATGATATAACACAGTTTGTAAGAACAGAATCCAAACTGTTAAAGAGTATGTTTTTGACCTTTACCTCCATAAGAACATTCTCCTTGTCCTCTTTTGTCCATTCAGTCTTTGGTTTTTCAATGAAGTGTTCTTCAGTTACTTTGCCTTCTTCATTGATTTGAGGCACTAGCTTTAAGGGCACATAGGGTCCTTCATGAATTCTTTCAAGATAGTCAGGGTCTGTTGCTTCCAGATGGTGCAGCATCTTAACCTTCCAGTGGGTGAACTCATTTATCTTAAGCATAGGAATCTTAGAATTGTCATCTTTGTTTCCAGACATCTTTAATCGATTATAAACGTTAGGCTTTAATACCAATTGTTTTCCCAGTTGCACAAGTAGAAGGGGGGTTGAATACTTGTGTGTCTTTTCTGCCTGATTTAAAATCAACTCAATATCAATAAACAGATATGAATTAAGAACAAAGATCAAACACAAAGATATGAATAAGTACTGTTTGTATTATTGATTTGTAAATACAAAACTCTCCTAGGGTGTACACAAACCCTAGCAGCTTCTCTATGTTTATCACAGCAACTCTCTCTATTTCTATGCACTCACTAAGTTTCACTCAGACAAATTATGCTTCGACTTTCACACTTTTACAATTAGGTTACATAGAGTTTATATAGATAGCTGCCTATCAGCTAATAACAGAAAGATAAATTACAATAGGAATAGAATTCCTAATTATTAGTTGACAGTTTCCTTCTGCAATTCTCCTTCCTTTTATATATAGCATATCTGCAATATCTTTGGCTTTATCTTCGAAGACTTCCCTTATCTGTGATCATCTTCCAAATTTATCTTTAACTTTATAGACTCTGAATTCTTCAGACTCTGCCAGACTATAGACTCTGATCATTTGTAGACTCTGACAGATCTTAGACTCCGATAGTCTATAGACTCTGATCACCTTCCAGACTCTGATCTTCATGTAGACTCTGGTTTTACTTTCTGCAGAAATTCTTCTAAGTACAAGTAACATGAATGTTGACTATCTAGACTCTGATTATACATTTCAGAGACTAGAAAGATATATTGTAAATAAACTAAGCTAACTCCTGTTCTAGAATTTTGTACATCATCAAATGAATATATTCCTAACACCATCACACTTTTATTTTTTCTTTCACATACACCATTTTGATGTATTATATATGGAACAATCATTTGGCAATGTATACCATTCACTTCATAGAATGCTTTAAATTTTGACGAGCTATACTCTATCCCATTATCACTCTTTGGACACTTGATTTGATAACCACTCTCCTTCCCAACCTGACTCTTAAATTTGTTCAAAATTTTAAACACTTCCGATCTTTCTTTTAGGCTGTATATCGAAGTTATTTGAGAGAGTCATCAATAAACAATATAAAGTACTTGTTATTATCAAGTGACAGAGTTCGTACACATCTGTGTGTATCAAGACATTTTTCCAAATTGACATCCTTCGCAAACATCAATAGTTTTTTAAATTAGAGGAAGACCTTTGACCATAATTTTATTAGAAAGAAACTTTGGCTTTGTAGATTACTATGCCCGAAGCGCTTGTACCACAACTATGTTAGCTCGTTTGCTTTGACATATATTGTCTTTTCTTATATTATATACTGTGATTAAATGAGAAAATATTTTTGTTTGAATCAGAAGCAAATTATTCTCATTTCCAATAAGGAATATTATAATTTTTGGAGTATTAAAATGAAGGTCGTTCTTGTTGAATATTATAGAAAAAGGCATACCTCAAAATGCGGCACACTACCACCACATCAACACAAGTTGACTCACCGCAAAGAGATGCCGAAGCACTAGTAAAAATTCATATTTCTCTTACATATGTAATCTTTCCTAGAATTATGAATGTGATTTTGGCAAAGAAAGCATCTGATATCGTCAAAAATCGAAGGAAATGATAATACGACCAAAATACGACTTCAATATTTGACACAAGAATTTGAGAACTTAAAGATGTAAAATGAAGAGACGATCGAAGAATACTCTTTTCGAGTAATTAAACTGGTGAACGAATTAAATCCAAATACTGAAATCACAACCGACAAAAGAGTTGTTGAAAAAATGTTAGTTTTATTATCTGAAAAATTTGCATAGTGGTACCTGTGATAGAAGAATCAAAAGATATCACATAATTAAGCATATCAGAATTAATTGCATATTTGCATATTCATGAAGATAGAATGTCTCCAAGAAGTGAAACATCGGGAGAAGCCAAAGGATTTGGAAGAATTATATTTTACCTAAAATGTACATTCCTAACAATGACAAAGAATTTGAGAGAGAAACCAAATTTTCTGCATGTGTGATTTGCAAGAGAATAAATCATGCCGAAAAGAATTGTTGTTACAAGGGAAAAACTCAATGCACCTTTTGTAAAAAATTCAACCATACCGAGGGCCAGCAAGTAAGTAGATCATATATAAGGGAAAAAGAAAACAAATTATTTTATGTATGTCAAAAAAACAATTAATCAATAACTAAGATTTATTGTGATAGGACATCAACAATTGCTATTGCGAAAAATCCGGTTCATCATAAAAGACAAATCATATCAAAATAAAGTATCATTTTGTTAAAGAAGTCAAAAATAAAGGAAAAATTAGCTTAGTACACTATAGTATAAAAGAACAACTAGCTGGTATATTTATGAAACCACTTTCAAAGGCAAAGCTTGAAGGTTTCATAAACAAATTTTGCATATAGAAGAAGTTCTTCAAGGAGGAGTGTTGAATAATGAAGAACATCTATATTTAATAAATAAATAAATGATTATAAATTGTTAAATAATGAACCACTAAGTTATATAATGGTTTAAAAGATTATTTATTAATCACCTTTAGATATTAATGGTGTTTATTTTTTTAGCTAATTTTTGTATGACAACCTATAAAGTATATAAAGTATAAATAGGTTGAAACATATGGTTATACCCAAGGAGAAGATTTATATATATTCATACACATTTTTATTCTCTTTTATCTTCTAATTATTACCAAGCATTATTAGAAAGATTACTCCAAAATCCAACATTTGGGTATCTAAGCTAATGGAGGAAGAGAACAAATTATTTTATCCATGTAAAAAAATCAACTAATCATGAAAATTCTTGGCTTATAGATAGTGGTTGTACTAATCATATGACCAAGCACTCTCACATTTTCACCAAAATAGACTCCTCTATTAAAGTTCCTATAAGAATGGGCAATGGAGCAATGGTGAAATATGAAGGTAAAGGTACAGTCTTTATTCAAACAAAGAAAGAAGCAAGATAAATTAAAGACGTTCTCTATGTTCGTAATTTGGATCAAAATTTACTTAGCGTTACTCAAATGAAGCAAAATGGATATTCAGTTCATTTCGAAATAGACACTTGTGATATTTATGATCTAGAAGGGAATAACATTTTTTGCGTAAAAATATTGCAACAAAAATGTTTTCCGATTCAATGACCATATAAAATACAAGATAAGTCCATGCATGCCAAAGGAAGCTAGCTAACATGATTGTAGCACATGCGTTTCAAGCATAATAATTTACAAAGTTTGAAGATTCTTTCCAACAAAAATATTGTCAAAGGTATTACTCTAATTTCAAAAACTATAGATGAATGTGAAGGATGTCAGTTCGAAAAAATGTCTACAAACCCTTTCTCTACTAGACAAGCATGAAGAGCGTCAAAAAACTAGAATTAGTACACACATATGTGTGCGGACTCCGTCTCTTGATAATAGCAAGTACTTTATATTGTTTATTAATGATGACTTTTTCTAAACTTGGGTATACTTCTTAAAAGAAAGATTTAAAATATTTAAAACTTTCAACAAATTTAAGAGACATGTTGAGAAGGAGAGTGGTTGTCAAATCAAGTGTCTAAGGAGCGATAACGGGACAAAGTATACCTTATCATAATTTAAAACATTATGTGAAGTGGAAGGTATACATCGTCAAATGACCGTTCCATATACCCCACAACAAAATGGTGTATGTGAAAGGAAAAAATAGAAACTTGATGGAAACAAGATCAATGTTGAAATACAAAGGTTTCCAAATAAATTTTGGGCGGAACCTATTTACACAACGGTGTATCTTCAAAATCGGTTACCTACAAAAGTTGTGTAATAAAGAACACTTCTTAAAGCATGTTATGGGTATAGATCATTGGTTAGTCACTTGGGAATATATGGGTGTATATGTTACATCTATATACCAAGTGAATAGTAACACAAACTTGGAGATAAAGCTGACAAATGAATCTTTCTTGGCTATATTTCAGAGTCCAAGAGGTATTGAGTTTACAACCCACAAAATAACATAACAAGGTACAAGTTAGCAGAGATGTCGTATTCGATGATAATGCTTCTTGGGATTGGGAAAATAATGACATGAATAAAAAATATATTATGACTCAATCATTCAATCCCGAACCAGCACTAACCATAATTGGGTAGGCTGAACAACATATCCAAGAGGAATTTTATACTAGTTCAAATGACTCAGACTCACCAAGATATGAATATGACAGTTTTTCAGATTCACCAACTCTAATAACTCGAAGCCTGTCAGATTTATACAAAAATATTGAAAATGTACCCGATCTTAATCCAGAACAAGTCCAATTATGCTATTTTGATTCAGATGGAACAAAAATTTTGAGCAAGTAGTTCATCATAAAGAATGGAGATGCGATGAAGGAATAAATTCACATGATTGAGAAAAACCATGCGTGGGAGTTAGTAGACAAGCCACCACATAAGGATGAAATTGGCGTAAAGTGGGGTTATATGACAAAAAAAAAAATCTAGATGGTTCAGTTCAGAGATACAAGGCAAAACTAGTGGCAAAAGGTTACTCACGACAATTTAATGTTGATTATAATGAAACATTTGCACATGTTTCAAGATAGGACATGATCAGGACAATTATAGCTCTTCCTGCACAACGTAAATGGAAGAATTTAACAGCACTCAGCTCGTTGTAAAATATGCCTATCTAAATGGATTCTTGGAGTACGAAAATTATATTGAACAACCACTATGATTCATTCATAAATAAAGGAAAAGAAGATAAAGTCGTGAGATTGAAAAAGGCTTTGTATGGACTTAAATAAGATCCATGGGCATAGTATAGCCGAATTGATGGATACTTTCATCAATAGAAATTTAAAAAGAGTCCAGATGAAGCTGCTCTATACATTAGAGTAGATGAATCTGACATACTAATTATTTCTCTCTATGTCAATGATCTTATTATCATATATAGCAGTCAGTCGATGATTATAGAATTCAAACAACACATGGTGAAGATGATTGAAATGACTGATCTTGGTATAATGAATTACTTTCCTGGAATGAAGCTTGATCAATCAAAAAATGGAATCTTCATTTTCTAGAAGAAGTATGCAACCAATATTTTGAAAAAACATGGAAAGTTACAGTCCTATCTCTACTCGTATTGCTCAAAGTGAAAAACTAAGCAAAAATGATGATTCAGCCGATGTTAAATGTTATAAAAGTTTAATTGAAAGTTTACTATATTTAGCAGCTACCAGCCCAGATTTAATGTATGTTACAAATGTAATATCCAGGTTCATGCGTAAACCAACACAATTACAAATGAAAGTAGTAAAGAGTTTTCTTAGTTATGCAAAAGCCACTACAGACTACGGAATATAACTTAAACTTGTATAAACTACTGAAATAATTTCATATTGAAATAGTTATTAGGATGGATCTGTAGATGATATGAAGAACATATCGGAATATGTGTTCTCATTCGGAAATGGCATATTTTCTTGGATCAGACAAAAGTAAAATACAGTTGCACAATCAACAACTAAAGGAGAGTATATAACACATCAGTCATCTAAGCAATATGGCTTAGAAGAATACTTTCAGAATTGGGTGAAAAACAAAAGTCAACAACTAATATTTATTGTGATAGCACATCAACAATTGCTATTGCGAAAAATCTAGTTCAACATAAAAGACAAAACATATCAAAATAAAGTATCATTTTGTTAGAGAAGTCGAAAACAAAGGAAAAATCAACTTAGTACACTATAGTATAGAAGAACAACTAGCTGGTTTATTTATGAAACCACTTTCAAAGGCAAAGCTTGAAGATTTCATAAACAAATTTTGCTTATAGAAGAAGTTCTTCAAGAAGGAGTGTTGAATAATGAAGAGTGTCTATATTTAGTAAATAAATAAATGATTATAAATTGTTAAATAATGAACCATTAAGTTATATAATGGTTTAAAAGATTATTTATTAATCACCTTTAGATATTAATTGTGTTTCTTGTTTTAGCTAATTTTGTATGATAACCTATAAAGTATATAAAGTATAAATAGGTTGAAACATATGATTGTACACAAGAAGAAGATTTATATATATTCATACACATTTTTATTCTCTTTTATTTTCTAATTATTACCAAGCATTATTAAAAATATTACTCCAAAATCCAACATTTGAGTATCTGAGCTAATGGAGGAAGAGAACAAATTATTTTATGCATGTCAAAAAATTAACTAATCATGAAAATTCTTGGCTTATAGATAGTGGTTGTACTAATCATATGACCAAGCACTCTCACATTTTCACCAAAATAGACTCATCTATTAAAGTTCCTATAAGAATGGGCAATGGAGGAAGAGAACAAATTATTTTATGCATGTCAAAAAATTAACTAATCATGAAAATTCTTGGCTTATAGATAGTGGTTGTACTAATCATATGACCAAGCACTCTCACATTTTCACCAAAATAGACTCCTCTATTAAAGTTCCTATAAGAATGGGCAATGGAGCAATGGTGAAATATGAAGGTAAAGGTACCGTCTCTATTCAAACAAAGAAAGGAGTAATACAAATTAAAGTCGTTCTCTACGTTTCTAGTTTGGATCAAAATTTACTCAGCATTCCTCAAATGATGTAAAATGGATATTCAATTCATTTCGAAAGAGACACTTGTGATATTTATGATCCATAACATTGCCTGCTTAATAATGTTAAAATTATTTCTTTAAATCATTAACTATCACATTAGGGGGGAAAGGAATGGTAGGATTCACAACAAAGGGTATCATTCCCTTTCTGCAACCTACAAGCTCATAAGCATGACCTATTTTATCCACACTCTTTATTTTTTCCAAAGAACTTATGCCAGATAAATGACATTCAATCTACAAGTAAGCAAAACTTTTTACCATATTAAAACCTAACAAGAACCATTGAATTAAAGGGTTTAATTATGTTGACCGCAGTTTCGACAGAGACCTATGAGGGGCATGGACCATAATGTGCAAGAGTTATTACATTAATAAACGAATGTTCTTTGATCCTTTCTATTATGTGGTACAATCTCTCCCTAGGACTCTTAAATTAACCCATATAGTTCCACACTAACAATGAATATGAATAATGCAAAGTCTCTAGAATTTTCGAGTCAGTTACACCATACTATTTACCGTTGAAATTAATAACCTGACAATTAAGAGTTAAAAAACCTGAATAATGAATTTGATTAAGTTTGATATCCATGTTAAATGATATTGTACCTAAATCAAAGTTATCCATCAAATTACTAATTTGAGTCACGTTTCCACCACAAGGATGTGAGTTTGAATTAGAAGGCTTCACTGCTGTTATATTATTTGTCATATGAAACAGAAAATGAAAATTTTGACAAAACATATTTCCCAAAAATATTTAAATATTATTTAACATTTCTAACTTTACAAATATAAATCAGCTTACCTATTGTTTCCATAAAATTCTTGCCTTCTTCCGGTAGCTCAACTTCTTCTAGAGCAAAAGAAAATCAAAGTTTAGAGTATAAACAAGAACCAGTATAACTATCTTGCATTTTTAACTGCATTACTACTATTAGTTAGAACTTCAAAATTACCTGTAGTCGTGAGGGATATATGAAGTTGCACAAATTAGAATGATATTAAAGATCCTTGTAAGAAGTTTGTACTACAAAGTAAGAAGTATTAAGTTTTTCGAGAATCCTATATTGGCGTCTTGCTTGACGAGAAATGAGCATGGTTTTGTTTTCTTACCATAAGTGATTCACTAAGCTAAACTAGTGAAATGTTTTATACATTATTTCAGATTACTGTGTTTTACCAAACTTCAAAGAGTTGTAAGACCCCTTGTACATCACCAGCCCGCCCTTTAAATGATAGACATTAGTCCCCATTTTTCGAATGTACTGAATCCAGATAATATCCAATAGCTTTCAGTTGGTCCAGATGCATATAAGTTGGATCAAAAACTTTCATTAGTATTAACTAGAAGACATGGTGTAGGAAAAAGTAGCATAAAATGAAGTTGCAGACATATGAATGACTGACAAAAAGAGAATATAAAGTGTTTGAAGACATATTCCACAAATAAGCAGAATTTATTACACACCTGTTAAACATGACTTCACTGGATCTCGAGGTCTTTGCTGAGCCATTGCAAGTGCTAGAGAATTCTCTATCTATTGTAATTCAGGAGAGAGGGGGGGGGGGGGGGGGGGGGGGGTGAGTAACTATCTTATTCAGAAAAAGATGGATAAAATGAGTAAATTGAGGAAGTTAGTAGGTCACAATAAGAAGAATATCACTTCTATTATAAATGTTAATAAAGCATCATCCTGGTACTCTATCAATGATTATGTTCTAATCCTGAATTACCGTTCTTCAAATTCAATATAGCATGCAGAAATAAACAAGAAACTTAACTGACAAGCGTTTATGCCAAAGACTTCAATTGAATTTATAGTACTCCTTCCCTCCTAATCTAATGTTCTCTTTCCCTTCAGGGGTGTTCCAATTACTTGTCCTACTTGTTATAATTATTATTACTCATGTACGTACTAAAGTCTTAATAACATCGTCGACCTTAATCAAATTGTTAATCATCAAGACCAAAGAGCTCCTGAACAAGTAACTTGTTGGCCTAAGTCTATAACTGATGAATCTTCTGGTTTAAACATCGCAAAAGAAAACACAGAAAGAACAAGTATGTTCCTGTTATAATTTAGCTTTACGAAGACTAAAGTTTTCCACATGACTAGGGTTTTCATATAAATAATAGGTTAAAATTTTTAATAGCTAAAAGAGTCCCACAGGATGATGGTAATTCATTTAACATAACATACTACTGATAAAGTCTCAGAAAATGGCATATTATGATGTTAAACAATCGACACCAGCTCTACTTACCATTTTATCCTTATAAACTTGCTCATTCAGCTCATTGCAATAGAAACCAATTCAAATTCAAAAACACTCAACTAAACGTTAAAAACAGAAAATATGAAGAAAAAAACCTTGAGGAAGGTCAGTTCTCGAAGACCTTTCTCCACTGATAGCATGTTTTCGATATTTGCATCACCCAAAAAATCATTCACGTCGCGTGGAATTTTTCCCCTTTCCTTTAAATCATTGTTCTCTGCAAAGTGTTTTTATAAATATAGCAAGTGAGATAAGACACATGAAAACCTTAATTTGGATACAAAACAGCGTATAATTAATGATCACAGATAAATTGTCACGGCAGTAAACCTAGTGAATCTTCATCTTTCGCCATCTGTCCATTAGCTAATACAACTTCAACCGGAAGGGGGCAAATGATGACCAATATTCATATCTCACTGCAGCTATTTCTGAATGAACACCTGCAAGACATTTCAATTTAAATTATATGAAGTCCACGTGTGAAAATTTTGAGCCCGTATTACTGAATATCATTTGACTACAGTTTGATTTATAATGATTGTGTTCACATTCTAAAAGGTTTTCTTTACAGGTTTGCACCTATTACCTACCGTAATCTGAGTATATCCCTTTGTGTCATAAATTTTTCAGGGAAAATATCTCCTCCAAATTTTATGCTTCGAAGTTTAGTAAAAAATTTTCTTTTGCTAACTAGTTCAGTACATATTCAGTGCACATTCAAAAACTGCATTTCCCCTCATAATCTGTCTAATCTCCCATAAATTTAGCACACTTCGGTTAGACTTTTACTTTCTTACGCAACAGGGTCATTCAATAGATGTGAGCTTCTGTTAATACACTATGTAAAACGGATTTTCTCATGAGCAACAGTGCTTCTTGTTTTTTTGGACAAGCCCGTTGCAGTATTTTGGCTCAGTCAAAAGTGTGATGACACTTTTGCATAAAAAAGAAACAGAGTAATGTTATAGTAAGTTTTTTTTTTGAATAATTAGGCTTATAACCTTACAAATTAGTATATGTTCTAAGAAAATTCTCGGGGTAAGCCAGAGTCGAACCCAGGTCCTGGGACGACAGAGGATAAGCCCTTCTCCAGTTTTGAGGTGAATGAGTTCTCGGAATACCATAACAGATTTAATTTGTGTTAATACTGAAAAGAAAGACGAGGAAAATTTATTTAATTCTTTCCGCCACTAGAAATCTTGGTGTAGATCCTGCTTGCATGATAATGTATATATATATATATATATGGAACACGGATGATGAACAAAGGCATATAAAATACAAACATGATTGTATAGAGGGGTTTACCAAGTTTAATGCATAAACCCCAATAGCGAGCTAGCCAGCACCTCTTCAGAACAACCTCTTCCTAAGATTATGCAATATATTTCCAGAAGAATTTCAGTATAACATATATAAGTTACTATTACAACTCCTTTCAAAAAGAAAAAGAGGTGACTTGCAACAATATATCAGCATACATAGAGAGAAAATTATATATACCACAACCATATTGACCCCTACACATACCATCTCTTCTTGAGTTAGCATACTTCTCTGTGTCATTGTTCTAAGTGAATTAACTTCATAGGCAACCTCTTTAAGTTGTTCAAATACAGATGTTGCTTCATCCCTAGCACTCTTTTCAGCACACAAAACATTGAATTAGACTAGATTGCGCATTGTCATATCTTAGATATTTGAATAATGGGAAGTAGTAGCTGAAGAATAATTATAATATAGGATAGGACATGAACGTTGGCATACCTCAGCTTCCGTTCGAAGCAAATCAACTTCATTACCGTTACCTCCTGTACCATAAATTTGTTGTACAGCTTTAAGCGCATCCTGATACATTAATACTTTTCTGATAAATTTATAACTATTATAACTATATACCTGATAAGCTAAGATAAAGATATAGTGACATATTGTCTAAGATCAATCAATTAAATAAAAAAATTAATGACAATACAGAAAAAATTAAAACTTGCATTCTAAAGCTTTCCGACTGCCACAATGTGGAAAATTATGTCCTCGCACATACAATATTAAGATTGTGTTTAAAATACAGCATGCATAGAATATCTATATATTGACAAACTTAGTACTGACCTCCCTTTGTTGCAGAGCTGCTTCTTTCCTGCAAGAAAAATGATTCTCATAAAGCAATCCTTAAAGTAGAACATCATAACATATACAAAACAAAACTCTTAATATTTACCTGCTCAAAAGGCGTGCATCCATAGATACACCTTCTCCAAGACCCGCAACCTATGAATTTCAATGTTGAATTTTTAAACGATATTTGACAGAAAGAAAAACGAACATATGCAAATTAGGACAGCTGATAACCAGAATACCAATAAAGCATAGGAAATGATCTTTGTGCAGTAAGTTTGTGCTATTGCACTCCACTGTACAACAGAGTACAGCACCAGAATCCCATATGTAAAATTAGGAAATTGAAATCATTATTCTGTAACTAGAAAGTTCTCCACAGGTGGCCAAATTGCTAGCTTAATCATCAAACATAGCATAACATGTAACACTTTTTAGTAGGTGAAATTTACACTTCAGAAAAATTGTTATCAGATAAATCCACCAGAAATATAAACTTACCTGTTTCTCAAGCTGCCTGGCCCTGACTTCTGATTCCTCAAACCTCTCTTCTGCAAAACGAAGCAGAAAAGCAAATTTTACAACAAGAGCAGAATATATGTAAACGTGACAGTCCAACCAAGAGCCCACATTAGTATATGTTCAAAAATTTAAAAAAGTTTCTTTGGCATCACCTTTTGAATTAAACTTTCATTTTCTTCTTGTAGGTTGTCGAGCTGCAACAGATTCACTTCTTATTAATGGTAAGTTCTTAAAAGAAAAATGCCGTCATCTTGAAAGTTTTCCTTACCTCATCTTGCAAAACAGAAGTGGGGCGCTGTTTACCAGATTCTCTATAGTTCATGCTACCCAGATCCACAGAAAACCTGCTTATCAACAAATATAACATTGAAAACTTTAAGGCTTTAATATCTTACCAAACTAGCAATGATACATACGACACACTGAAGAAAAGTACTGCAATTCACTTTGAGAATTATTCGAATCCTCACTAAAAGCACGTGGGAAATTTAGTAAAATATAGTAAAAGGTTGGATTTATACCAAGTTCTAATCAGGTGCACTTTAACTAACAGTCTTACCTCATCGACATTAGTTCCTGATAGATCAAACATAAAATTTAGATAACAAGTAACAATTTTTTAAATTTATCTTGTAAGTTGTAAGCATGGGATAAAAAATTTATCCTTATAAAGATCATACAACATCAAATACCACAATACATGGGAAATTTGTGGTTAAAAATTGGCTCAAAACAATTTTTTGCTAGAAGAGTATATATATATATATATATATATATATATATATAAAGATGTGAAAGTGTGACTTATTAATGATAATACATAAATCTCCTCATTGTAAGCGTACCTTCTATCTTTTCTTGCTTCAGACTGGTTCTCACTAGGTATTGCAGAATGGGTTGGCCCAAGTGACAATGATACACTTGGGGGTATAATCGGGGCAGTCTTAACTCCTAAACCAGGATGGGTAGATAGGTTAGCATGAGCAGATACGGGTTGCTCCAAAGATGCAGAAGAAGCAGATGCTCGGACACCTGATCCAGAATGAGCAGAGAGAGGTTGATCTTGTTCCCCAGAAGTAGGTGCCTGACTTGACCGGGAAGAGAATGAAGAACGATTTAATTGAGATTGATCCATGGAATGAGGGCGAGATGACCTTGAAGGTGAATATGAACGAGCATATGAAGATTGTTTCTTAAAAGCTTGAGGCACTTGGCTGCTTGCCAGGGGGGAAACTTCTTCTTCACAGAAGTCAACAGATTGAGGTACTTGGCCCCTTAATGAACGAGCAGATGGGGGCTGTTGGTCAACTTTATTGACAGGTTTAGATGCTTGAATATTTTCTAAGGACGAAGATTGTTGTTCAGCAACATTGAGAGGCTGTTGTGCACGGTTTCCTACTAATGGACGAACTGATAAAGATTGTTGATCTCCATAATTTGAAGGTCTAGATATGCGGCTTCCTGCTAATGATCGCATAGGTGAAGTATGTTCTGCTGTAGATGCACGAACTGACTAATAGAAACAACATTATAGTTTTAACCGTTACCAGCAATGTTTATCCTTAACTAACATGATGCACGAAATTATACGTAAACAAAACAAAATTTTCAGATAGCAATATTATAGCCACAACCATGCACAAGTTCACTTAGCTTCAAATGGTCCACTTAACATATAAAATTTATTAAGTAAAGCCTTGACAATTCCTAATGCGATATTACTTATCTATATAAGTGTATTGTAAGTAAAGTGTGGTGAACCTATCTGTAAGGCTTTAGCCTAGTGGATACCCCTCCCCTCTTTGTAATAAGAGGTTGATCGCTTCAAGGCTTAGTGGACACATGTCTACGTATGTTTTAAAATTTCTGTGAATAACCATGACAAAGAAAAAAGTATGGTGAAACTTAAATGCTTCAAGATGGTGAAAAAGCATGCAAAATTATCTTAACTCTAAGTGGATCATAATGTAAACAAGGTACATATATTTTTTATACAACCAAAACCCGTTTCATTTTCATTATTCTTTACAAGATTACATGTCCAAGTAATAAATAGTGATCAGCCTATCATAATCACCACAAATGGATAACAGAATATGGTAAGGTACACCAAGAAAGAAAGAGAAAGCAATTAGGGATTTACTAGGTAACTGAAATTTTCCACTATTTATTCAGTAATCAAACAAAGTTACTCATCTCTTCTACACAATATAATTGCGTAAGAGTCTTATTCTCATAAACAGTTTTACTTCTATGACTCAATTAATTGCAAAGAGTGACCTTCTGGGACAGAACAAGTACCTTATATGAAATAGTCATTACGTGCATCGTACCATATACAGAGAGCGACAAGTAAAGAGGCGAGAGGTGATGTGTACACAAAACTTACCTTTAAGAGCACCGTATAAGTACTGCACTTCTTGGTTGGAAGAATGAAACTGAGGGAGAATGACTTGAAAGTAGTACAGTTTTGTGGGCAAATATTTATAGTTAATATTCCTTTCCCCGTTCCATCCCTACCAATATAAACAAGAGTTTAACCCAAAAATTTGAGAATGAACGCTCCATACTCCTTCCTACTCGATTTCTTTGCAAACTTTACCACAGAAAATTTGCACTCTTTCATTTCCCCCTCTTTCTTGCATACATTTCTCCCTCTAATTTCATTCATTCCTATTATTAACCGAGGCTGAAGTCCCTTTAGCCTCATTACACCATAAAAATTAATAGAAATTTCATTTCTAACCCCGTAGATCCTCGAAAATAGTAACAAATTTATTAAAGGATATTTAAGCCCTCGCACTTTTCAATTATCGTCATGCCACTTATCATAAATATCGAAATTTATAAAATATCATCGACTAAAATATCAACAATTTCGCAACATAAAAATGGACAAGTAGTGGTGATCGCATACCATAGGCGAACGAGGCCGAGCTGCCCTCCCTCCACCACCAAGGCCGATGCTAGAAGCATTGCTTGGATTATAATCATACAAATCAAGATCATCCTCTTCATCACTTTCATCACCACCACCACCACCTGACTGATTAGACATCACTTGAGCCAGCCGCTGTGCCGCTGCTTTCGTGTTGGGCTTCTTTAGATTCGAGTTGGAACGTGCATGGCGATACATTGGTGACGTCATCTTCGAATAAATTTACGGTGGATCTGATGTTAATTCTCTGCATGCATCATTTATGCCAATACCTTGAGTTATACTCCGTCCCGTCTTGTTTGACTTTTTGAGGTTAAATTAACTAAATTTTGACCGAAAATTACATATATTATATAATTATAAAAATTTTAAAAAATTATATAATTTTAAAAATTTTTAAAAATTATATCATTAGAAAATATATTATACTAGTAGGATCTCTTCCATGCTTCTTGTTTGATTTTTTTAAACTAACTTTAACATTCACCTTTTCGAAGTTTCAAAATACACTCTTTTGATATTTTACACTTACTTTAAAATATATGGGGAAAATAATTTTACAATTTATTTTTTGAAAAAATCTTTTTCTAATTAAAATTATTATTGCAATATTTATTTCAAAAAATAAAATTTTAAAAATAATATGTGAAATTATATTTTTTTATGTAAAAGAATCAACCGTAAAAGAAAAGGTAGTAAAATTTAGTCTTATATATGCCCTAATATCCAATTTTCTAACATGATTGTTTATGGTTCTTCAAACGTAACCCATATATATTCAGTTTTTGGGTACGAAAAAGAAGCAACTTTTTTAACGAAAAAGAACCAATAATTTTAGTTGCTGTGTTGTGGACGTTAAAAATTATTCAAGTGCTACATAGGGCATTTTCTCAACTTCAAAATAGTACACTACTAAGACAATTTAAATGCATGTACTTTATTGCCACTGATGATTTATTAGTGCCGGGGCAGCCTGCAACTGTGTACAAGTATAAGATTATGATAACTAAAATCAGATAGTTTGCTTACTTGCTATAAACAAAATAGCACCAACCCCTCAAATCGAGCTTTTCACCAGTGCACATTGCTCATTGATTCTTTGGTAATATTATAGCTTACTGAGATTTGAAGAAATTGCCGGTGATATATTAGTTTCTGAACTCAATATCTCTATGAACTGCACACTTAGCTGATCATATACATTAACCAAGTAACAGAGCAAAAAACATATAAAAGGTTCAACCACAAGTCCCATAGCCTAGATGTTTCATTTTCGAGCCCGTTCTACTTGTAGCCAATATCATGCCACCTCTTCCAACTTCACAGGTTTTGGAGTCGCACTAGAACTTGTAGTAATGGCAAAAGGATATATAATGGATTTTAAGAGAATGAATTCTAGCAAGATCTCAACTATAAAACATAGATTGAACATATTCTTGAAACTAATTGCTCTCTTGTGAATTTGTTAAGTTTTAGTGGTCAGCCTACATTGTTTGTTAAGATGCTTATCTGTTAAAAAATTTAGGGTTTGCTGTCATTGTTTGGGGTGAAGAAGTTTGTGAGATATCTCTCTCTGTACTTTTGAGTCTAAACCTAAATCCCTTGCACATCAACTAGTGGCATTGTGCCATCAGGTACTCAAAATCTAACTCAAACCACCACAATATCTCTGTTGAAAATTGGTCTTCACTGGCGCAATTAAAAGCCTCAGCTTCGAACCCAACTCTTGCAGATTTCCCTCCCCCCTTGGAACTTGGATCTTCAATATATAACTATGCAGCAATTTGACCACATCATCTCCTATGCAAATATCTGTTCCGACAATGACATAAAAGATCACAATCACACTCCAGTTGAGCTAATTTTGATATTAGTAGCCATAATCCATCTAATAACTAATACTAATGCAAAAGAACAAAAAAAAATCAGAAAAGTAGAGAAATAAGTAGCAAAACAATATGATCTAGAACCCGGTATACGAAGAAAAAAAAAACTTTCTGAAAAAAAAACTCTCTTCTTTGTCTTTCTTTCATTTCCAACAGTAGCTCTTGATGGACTGCATCCCTAGCACTATGATCCCTAGCTCTTGATGGACAACATATTAATAATGCATTTATTACTAGTTTCAGTTGGACCTCTAAAAGAAACAATTAGGGTGATTAGACTATAAAAAAAACCACACCCCTAAAAATTTACTAACTGCACGAGTAAAGATAATGATAAATACCAATACCACAGAGATATTTAGATTAATCTCAATTTATTAAGATTGATTTATGTAAAAAGTGTAATCGAGTACAGGGACTTAAGTTGCCTCTTTTCAAATTTACCCTACATTATCCCAAATTCATTAATTATTAACCAGTCCCCCCCCCCCACCAACACGAGCGAGAGTAATCTCTCTAGTAGACTGTTCATCCTCATTTTTATCCAACCCTGTGTCTAAAAATCACTGTCACTTACTGTATGTATTCTGCATTAGCATCTGGGACACGTAAACCGTAGACTCCATTGACGTTTACCCACTATAATTGAGATAAACTGGACAATCCAGTTTTATTGTCTGATACAACTCCAGAGAAACATATAGGAAGAAAAAATTGCACACAGAGATAAAGATGAGACCATAACTCACAGAGGTGGGCCTGCAATTATAATCAGAATTACTTAAAGTCACCAGAGAGAAACTTTAAACATTTGAGAGGTATACGTAGTAAGATAATCGCAACTAAACTGTTGTGACCACTTAGAATGAGCACCATAAATTCTTTTTGATTACAATGCTCCAAAAGGTTTCAAAATTGTATTCCAAAATTTAGATCATAATGTATAATAATTTAGAATTGTTTCCTAAGACCTTAATTAGTGCAGCTTAGTTTCCTAAGACCCTAATTAAAGATCTCCACATATTAAGAAGAATCTTTCTTTACCACATATGTTAAACCTATTAAATTCAGAATTTGCAACACTGCTTGTGCCACATCATATCATATTGGTTACAAAGCCTCCTAATCACATCACAATTTGTTGATGTTAATGAGGTTCTGATTTTCTAATCCAAAATAGTAATACTTAACCTACGGGATAAAAAACACCTTGAGGATTAATTCCAAAGGTTCTTTTCTAAGGCCTTAAAAAGATGAAAGATGTTTAATTATGCCAATGTCATTCCAGATCCAAACCTGAAGTTTCTTCCCCAGGACCACAGCATTGCCTAATGGCCTTTAATCAGAAATCTCACCAGATGACTTTATAATAAAATAGAACTCAAAAACAAGGAAAAAGATTTGGGTCATTCTACTACCTTAACCTAGAATATTCGCATAATCTACTTATCCGATATAATTTAACCTGCACAAGAATTACAATCATTTTTATCTAATAAATAATGATTGAAAACAGACATATGTTGATTAATTAATACGTTGTTCCTACTTCCTCATCACAATTACTCCATGTTGACAAATTATAAATAACAGAAAAAAATAAAGATAGTCATAAGACATTTATCAAACTAAGAAAGCATCTGGTTCTTACAATAATTGTAAAAATTTCATCGTTTTAACTGAGAGTGAAAGCATAGAAGCGAAAACTTACATAAAAACAATAGCATCATGGTCAATTACGATTTTAGTACATCAAGATACCCAACCTTCATTTCAATAGCTACTTGCCTGTTGCAGCAGATATTCTTGTGCTTTTGGAGTCTTAACACAAAGTACAGCATTGTCTCAATGAGCAAAAACTGTGTCGTTGCGTCTAGGTGGTCTGTCGGGAACGGAACCAGGCTTGAATTTGGAGGCCTCGTGTCTAGACAACTCTGGTGGCACAGGACTGTTACTCTGAATAAGCATCTGTTTGAGGTCATAAAAAACCTCAGTGTCATGTAAAGTCAAGAATGTTGTGGCTATACCCGTCTTCCCAGCACGACCTGTTCGTCCGATACGATGTGTATACATTTCAATATTGCCAGGCATGTCATAATTAATCACATGAGCCACATCAGGTATATCAATACCTCGTCCTGCTACATCAGTGGCCACTAAAACATTGAATCTCTTGGCCCTAAAACCATCTAAACTAATTTCTCTCTGGTCCTGCGACTTGCCACCATGTAAAGTTGTAACCCGATATCCGGCCTTATCCAAACCCTTGGAAAGGGAATCAGCAGACTTCTTAGTGTTTATAAAGACTATGGCAGTCTTATCACCGAGTTCATCAAGTAGTTTCTGCAACCTATACATTTTCTCCGATTCCTTTACCATAATAACATGCTGAGTAATGAGGTCAGTTGCCTTTCCTGCAGTACCAATAGTAACAACAACAGGATTCCTCAAGTACTTCCTAGCAAGGCGCTCAACAGCAGGAGGCATGGTAGCACTAAACATGTAAGTTGTGCGGTAAATCTTTTTATCATCAAGCTCCTCGTCCTCATTCTCCGGTTTGAAATTGCTGGAAGGCATTGCATCTAAAACTCCTACAACTTGTGGTTCAAAACCCATATCAATCATCCGATCAGCCTCATCAAGAACAACATAATTACACTGATTCAAAACAGCATATCGCCTCTCCAAACAATCAATAAGACGTCCAGGAGTAGCAATAACAACCTCACAACCTTGCCTAATCTTAAACCCTTGTTCCTCAATAGACTGACCACCAACAATCGAAACAACTTTAATCCCCAAATAATGAGCAAACTTAACAGTCTCGTCTTCAATCTGCTGTGCAAGTTCTCGAGTAGGCGCCATCACAACCGCATACGGACCCTCCGCCTCATTCTCTTCCGTAATAGGAGGCAACCTAGTAATATAAGTAAGCATCGGAAGCACAAAAGCAGCAGTCTTCCCAGAACCAGTCTCCGCAACCCCAATAACATCCCTCTGTTGTAAACCAAGAGGAATAGCCGCCATCTGAATAGGCGAAGGGGTCTTATACCCTGCTCTATCCACCGCCTTCAACAACTCCGAACTCAACTTACTCTCCGTCCAGCTCCTCATAGGCCTCGGAATCCTGGATCCCTTATAACTAATATTAAAATCCTCCCTAAAAATCCTCCAATCTCTCTCCGTCATTTCCTCAAGCAACTTATCAGACCAATGCCGATCAACTCTCATATCAAACGTATCGTACAACTCAGCAGCCTGATCCTTCAACCTCTGAGCCGCAACCTCCTCGGGATTCTCTTCCACACCATCCTTCTTCCTAATCTCATCCCTCAACTCCTTCTCATTCTTCGCCGCGAGTTTCTTCTGCTCTCGTCTATCCATACCAGCTCTAAACCCTCTCCCAAACAACAACCTCGCCTCGTGAGGATTCTGATACAACGAATTCATATCGCGAGACGTATCCTCCGTATTCTCCCAATCAAACGAAAACCTAAACTTCTCACTCGGCTTAATCACTCTCTTTTTCGGCTTTTTCGAACCTAAATACTGTTCTTTAATCGCTTCCAATTCCTTCTCCTTCTCTCTCTCCGCTAGCTTCGCCTCTCTAGCAACAACTCTATCTCTCTCTCCTCTATCCCTCTCTCCTCGGTCTCTCTCCCGATCTCTCTCCCGGTCTCTCTCGCGATCTCTCTCATAATCTCGATCGCGGCGGTGTCGGTCTCGATCTCGGTCTCGGTCTCTATCTCGATCTCTCTCGCGATCTCTTTCGTGATCTCGCTGGGGAGGGGGAGGCGGGGGGAGTTGGCGTTTGAGGTCAGCGACTTGGTCTTGGCGGCGTTGGAGAGCTAGTTGTTGGCGTTGAGCTTTAGTGAGAAACACAGGTTTGTTGACGTTTTTAAGATCATCGTCACCATTAGGATTCGCCATTACACGGATAAGATATGCTTGGGTCTAAATAGATATTTTAACAATGACTCGGGGGAACAACCTAGGGTTTTTATCAAACACTTGGCCGCCTGCCTTTCCATCACTTAGCAAATGGGTCGGGTCGGGTTTCCTTTCGGATAATGCGAGTGTCACACACCCGTGCGTAAGCGTGAATCAACGACTAATTTTTCAAATTTTTGATTGAGTGATTAGCCAACTCTACGCCTAAAGGTTGACCAGCAATGCGCAGTTAATCCTGGGCTCTTAGTCTCTACAATTCGATGTCTGCAAGATGGGTAAGTAATATTCACATAGTATAAACGAGATGAGAATGTATAGGAAACTCCCGACCTTTTTATTACTCCACAAAAAGATGTAACAGTCTAAGTTTGTTTGCCATAACTCGGCACAGCTACTAACCGTTAGCAATAGAAGATTGCCTCACTACAAAACTCTTTCTCTCTCTAAAACTATATATAGTTCTCTCTGTATTTTGCTCTTGCGTTCAAATGTATCAACTAGGTGACTGATTGTAAATTTGACTTACTTTAATCACTGATTTCAAAATTTTTATCAAACTCCTTTTCTGGCCACCTCAAACATTTTCCGGTGAAACAAAATATGCACACAAAAATCCGAAAATAATTTATATTCAATAAAACACACTGATTTTGAACCTCTTAAACTCATAATTATCGAAATCAAATTCAAAATTCAAAATCAAAATAAAATAAAATCTCACCCAAATTTATTTAATTTCAATTTTAAGTTTTGAATTTGATTTCGATAATTCTGAGTTTAGGAGGTTCAAAGTTGGTGAATTTTAATGCATATAAATATTGCATATTCTAATTATTTTTTATTTGTATATATTTTGAAATATAATATAAAAATATTATAACTGTTTCTCACAAAATTTTAAAAAACATTTTTACCAAAAATATGGAATACTTGTTTTTTCTCCGAACAATCTTTTAGAACAAAAATACTTTTACAAAAAGTTATTTTTTAATTTTTACCACACTTTTTTTATTTAATTTTCACGAAAAATTTAGGGGCTGTTTACTTGAAGGAAAGTTTTCCGGTTTTCATTTCTTAAATTTTCTAAAATTTTCACCATTTTCCATTTCTTAGAAAACAGATAAAAACTGAGAAATTGTGTTCCAAAGATGAAAAGTAAAATATGATTAATTTTCTATTTTTCTGTATTCATGATATATATATATATATATATATATATATTAACATATAATTAATAATTTTGAATTTGATAACCTTTGTTTATGGATTTTATTAAATGTAATATTTTTACATGTTTAAATAACAAAAAGTAATTGATTATTATTTTACAAAAAAATTAACAATTTGAAATTCATTAAATTTTGTAAAACCTATTACCTATAAAACATGAAAGAAATGTAAATTACTAGCTTTATTTTAGTCTTTCAAAAAACAAATATTAGCTTTATTTTAATAGATTAAGCTAGGGTTAGTAAGTACTAGTTTTATTTAAGTCTTCCCAAGTTTAATATGATGAATGTTTAGTTAAATATAGTTTAAGTTTAATTAAAAAATATATAAAAGTCTAATAAATGTATTCAAATTATTATATTTTATATTTTGTATAGTTTATTTCAACAATTTAACTAATAAACAAAAATATATTATTTTATATTTTGTATTGTTTATCTTTTTATCGGATATGTTTTCATTTTAAAATGATAATGAATAGTGTATTTTGATATACACGTATAAATGTAGTAAAAAGGTGAAATTATGTGTTTGTTAAGGTTCGAATGGTGTATCTATATAACATTTTACCGTATTTTCTAGTTTTCTAAATCTATAAAACAATAAAAAGCTCTTTTTCTAGGGTTTTCCAAGATCTAGTTATAACTTAGAAAATCGTGTTTTCACTTTCTATTTGGAAAATATACTTGAAGGTGGTTTCACTTTTTTCTATTTTCATAGAAAATTTTTCTAGGAAACTGTTGAAGTAAAATGGTCTTATTGTTTCACAATACCAAATGATTTTCTTAAACAATATTACCACAATTTGAATCAATTTAGTTGCATGATCTAATCTGGTAACAACATTACTTCTATTTCTTAGGTTAATTAAATTATTTGAAAGTGATGTAATAATCTAATAGTAAAGGCTAGGGATGTTCCGAAGATCGGATTGGGTCGGGTTGGAATTTTTCAGAAGAGTTTTTTCTCAGATACAAAGCCAGGAATGGAAAGGATTTAATAAAAAAATTTGGGGATAGTCATTTCACAGTACCAACAAAAAAGTGACACATTTTTACAGTAGCATCAGGCCATCAGCAGTCAACCAAAGAAAACAAACACGATCATTCCACCAAGTTCCGCACTGATTTTGATGATGATGAATAGAATGAAAAATCATTTACCTAAGCATCGATATATGAACATAAACAAGAGTCTACCAACATCTGTGAAAAGATACATCATTATATACAACAAAAATTGTCCACCTCAACCTTTCATGGACATCGGAGATCCACTGTACAACAATAATTCCAATACATCTCGGTACTGTTGCTGCCACACACATGCCTTCTTTTTCTGTTATATACATTCTATATGTTTTCAATGTATGCTACTTGCTTCTGGAGTCTATATACCGAAAGTACCTACACGTCCAGGTATTCACATTAAGGAAAACATGGTTTAAGGCATAAAATCCACTGGGATCTCTTGCTGCAGAATTGAGTTTTCCTGGCCACCATGTGAAGGAATAGCCAGCCGCTGCAATGGCTTTAGAGCAACTGCAAGCTGTGCAAATGAAGGTCGCAAGTTCGGATCCCTGGAATTAGTAGACAACAAGGAACTTAGCCGAAGAAAAATAGTTTTTCTAATGCTGCAACTATGGAAAAAGACAACTAATAAATAACTTACGTCTGCCAACATTCCCAGATTATCCTTGCAACTAAAGGATCAAGATTATTGGGGATGTCCAGGCGACGATTCTGGAAGCCTACTGCTCCGACGACTTGCATTGGGTTCATTCCACTCCAAGGCAATCTTAAAGTTGCAAGCTCCCACAGTATTACACCAAAACTATATACATCACACCTGTACATCCATCAAGAACACATACAATTAAAATCAAATTCGTAAGTGAAAATATAAGCAACTAGCTGTTACATGTTGCGAGTAGCGCTGTAAACAAACCCAGATGACCCAAATGTTTGATAAACGAGCTCAAGAGCTTCATAACCTAACCGAGCTTAGCCGAACAAACATACATAAAGGAACATATATCTTGCATAAAATTTTGACTCGTCTATGCGCATATTTTTAATCGAGCTAGAGCAACTTCATGGAAAAACCATTACACAAGTTCATGTGCACGTTTACTAGCAAACAAGATTGGTCCGATTAAATATTTACAAGGGTTTAGAAAAGTCTGGAATAGACGATTTGAGCTTCTCATTGATGAGGGAACTGGAACTTCATATAAACAAGCCTAGTCAACATAAACAGTTAGAATTTTGGTCCAGGCTCATTCATGGTCATGCTTAAGCCGAAACTGCATAAACGAGCTCGCACTGAAGCTATCTTGCTAAGACTCGGTTTGCGTACAGATCTAATTGCGAGAGTTTAAAATATAGAAACGCATTAATAGAAATGGAGTTTAGAGGAAGTTGGCCATCACAAGTTGTCTTGCATGTGTAATCGATGAAAATATAAAACCCTTTATCTTTATAGACTAAAACTCAAACCATAAAGAAAGTAGATATATGCATTGCAATGCTTTAAAGAAAACAACATCCGGGCTACGAAATATATTTGAACAATGAGACATACAGATCTCAAATTCAATGTTCTTTCACATAAATTTCATGTATGTTCATTGACCAGTCAACAACTTTCCTGCTATAGATTATTCATGAAACCTGTGTAAGACCTAACTTGTCCAACTGGAAAGACTGAGCCAGATAATATATTTGACATGGGATCCTGTGACTTTTGTTAGTTATTAACTTCAGTTAAGACTCTTCAGTCTTTCCGCTCTCTTTGCTTTAATCGCTTTTAAAATACTAACTATATCCCCTTTTGTTGTCTCTAACATTCCACCATAATTTATTACTTTCATCCCCCCCACAGAGTCATTTTTATCCTAATATCTAGCATGTAATTTAATCATTATCTCCTACTATTACATCGCATGCATTACCCATGCAAGGGCTTAATGCAAACTATACAGCTATAAGTTGTGAGCGTCTGCAATATACTCAAAAGAAATCATGTTTACTAGCTCGATGCACTTGATGAGATAGGCCGTAACTAGAAGACAACAGGACTAATAATCGACAATCATACAGTATAATAATCCTAGAAAAAAAACAGCAGTCATTGAATTCATTCACTCACTTCTCATTTGAGTTTTCGTTGCGGAGGACTTCAGGTGCCATCCATTCCGGCTAAGTTACAGAAAAGAGTTGGATTAGGCAAAAGCTTTACTTTTAAATTGCAAAAAATCATATTGAGCTTTGAAATTGAACTGAACATTGAGGCAAATATTTTTCCTAAATTTATCCTTCCAACCCCTAAAAGGGGATCAGATTTGTTCACAAAGAATATGATACTCCTTTTCAGCATTGAAAATTATTTAGTATAAATTAAATTGTCTCACCGTCCCAGCAGTTGATTTTGACGATAAAAATGTGTTATGCTTTAAACGTGATAAGCCAAAATCGCCAACCTGCAATAAACAATTTATGAATCTGCATACATTTTAGTAAAAAGAAGATATATTGAGCTTGCATATCAAATTACTATCTTATTCTAGTTACTTAATTTCATCCTTTTATTCAAGTTACTATCTTTGAGGATACTAATGAGGAACTACAGTCAGAGATGAGTGAAAGTCATACTTAAAGAATTTATATTTTTTAAAATTTGATTGATTTTAATTAATCGCAATAGATTGAGACTAAGCAGGTTTATGTCTAGTGAAATCATTATATCATTATTCAGTTTATTTTATAAAGAGTGATCAAAGAGTAGTTGGTACTCTCATAAAAATGACATGACGTTTTCATGAGTTTATTTTATAAGTTTGGATTATGAAATCTAAGGTCCACAGAATTCTTAAGTGGCCTATATACAGTCGCAATTTGACAATTGGGGGGGGCGGGGGGGGGGGGGGGGGGGGGGGAATAAAGTATCTTATAATTTTTCACATTTATAAACTGTAACTGGTGGTTTCCCTGTTCCACTATTATGGTGATACACATTGTTTCTACATAGGTAAATTAGGTAAAAGTAAAAAATTCAACTCTTTTTCCCAACAATGTGTTGTAGTAAATTATCCCTTAACAGGCATCCATTCCTTTTCTCGGATTAGGCAGGTCTGTGGTTAGTGTGGTGGCTCAGAGCTCTACTTCACTCATTGGTGGGTACCAAGTCGTGCTGGTCCATGCTGTTTGTACTGGTCCCCACTCCTGGTGAGTTTAGTTACCCCTCATGGGTCTTGTAAAGCCTACATGAAGGTGTGGCACCTCTAATCATGGTGTCCCCACTCACTTGGGAAAAGGGATATGTACATTAATATTTGAAAGACATAAAAAATTCAGTGTGAAGGCTATTTGATCACCTATTTTATACTTTTCTCACATTAATTTTCTTAGGCGCCGGAACCTAAGATAAAAAGTAAGATTATATAGGAATATCTCGGAATACACGAGAGGGGGGTTGGGCGGGGGAGACAAGACATAAGATGAAATTTAAAACAGCACCTTAACATTCCAGTTTTTATCAACCAGCAAATTTGGCGACTTCAGGTCACGGTGAACAATAGTTGGTCTGCTGGCGTGCAAACAATGCATACCTTTTGCCTGTATAATAGTGCATTTAGAAAAGTAGCTAACTAGCACTAATCGTAAAATACAAGTACTGTACAGAATCTATAGTTTCTAACCACATCAAGGGCCATTTTAATTCTTCTCTTCTCATCGATTTGAGAATGAGGACGATGAATAAGTCGATATAAGCTTCCTCTACAAACCAAAAACAGGTGTTAAACATGGAACTACGAAATATAGACAACAATCTAAATAATGAGCTTGGTTAGGTGATGCAGAGACTTCAAAATATTATTTAGGAATAAAATTTATACTACTGTACTTAAAAGCTTATATTAAGATTTGTAAAATTCTTTCTTACCTGATTTATGCATGGTTGTAAATCATTATCAGAAGTAGAAGTTAACTCTTAGGCCACTCTATAGGCACACTTGTGAAATTCATTACTTCCAGTTGATTATGATAAATTGGCTAGTCTTATTAGTATATTGAGTTACGGATAATATACATCAGATCTTTAAACGTTTCTACAATTATGGAGATAGGTTTTATCCACCTCTTCACTTGACGTGTATTCATTTTTTACAATATAACCCACTAGTACTTGGTATTTAAACCCTAATATCCAACCATATTCCATCCCATTTTTTTGTCGAAACCAGGAAACTGTACTTAAAAATATCGTCCAACAAGAGCGAGCAATCGGCATCTATTGTTCTCATCGATGAGGATGATTTCTGGCAAACCTCATTATGCGACAATTAAGAATTAATTTACCAGAAACGAAGTAATCTAAGCAGCCCTGCTTAATCAAAAAATAATCCCTGCCCTTAACACTACGTTATAGTTTCTATAATAATTGTTATGTTAGATACAACTTAAAGAGGTTGATACGTCAATGAAGAGAGTAGTCTCAATAAAAATGTTGAAGTCACACCTAAAAATTAATACCAGGAGGTAGAGGGAACCAGAAGAAAAAAGTGCAAACATAAAAAGTTTAAAAAGATAGAGTCAAGGATAAAATTCTAAATCATTTTGAAAAGGTTAAGTATTTATTAATCTAACAAGAAGTGTTAATTAAACACTCCTATCAATTTTTTTTAGTACTTCTAATATGTCACTATTCTCTGTTCTCTTCCTTCTTGTCACCCCTTCTAATACTGGAAGAGTTCAGAACTTCAGATGAGAAAAGAATACAAGCAACTGCTAATTTGACCATGCAAAAGTACTAAGATGCATGTTGCACTTCCAAATAGCTTAAATAACATAACTTATACTCCAAGAAAGACCAACAATTCAAAATAATTTTATAAAAAGAATATTCACTACAACACTACACGCAGCTCATCCAAGCCTTCCCAAAGACTGGTTAACTAAAGTCAGTAAACATTAGAAACTACATATAAAAACCGTAAACAACTCGGCAACTCGCATTATGTATAATAGGTAGTTTGATGCTATCATTTAAGGGAATTTGCATAAATAAAAACCGCTAAGACATTAACGAATGGGAACCATTATACCTCGGGAGATACTCGGTGATGATGGAAAGATTTGGTGGGCGAGTCACAGCACCCATAAAAAGAACAACATTTGGATGTCGTAGTCCACGCATTATGCGAACCTGAAATATAAAAGCATTTGATACATCATCAGTGCTTGTGATTTAGTAAAAGAAATTCCCCCATCTTTGGTGTTTTTGCCCAATCCAAAAGTAAAGTGATCAACGGATATTAGTATCATAATTGACACCAAACTACCCTATTGTAGGATTACTTCCTCTATTATATAAGTATCGCTAAAATAGTCATTCTAATCCTACTGTAGTCCCCTGCTTTAGTTAGTGATTCATTTCATACCAGAGTTCATACATGTTTGAGTTAACTTTGTTTTTTTTCCATCCTTCATACTTCTAGTGCTAATATTGGTGGAACAAAGTGGTCAAGTGAATATAAAGATAGGATAAGAGTGATCAAAGACAATAATACCCCCTGATGCAGAGCAAGAAATATAAATAAAAAATCTATTTATTATATTTTATTATAAAGGAATAGAATTACTTGTTACTTATAAGAAAGTTTAACTCTGTTAAATATAAAGACATTATTAGAAATATTCTAGGTAATGGTAGTCAAATAATAACAGTCTTGTTTCATTCATTTACTAGTTCCCTTGTTATTAGAATTGTATTTGTTGGTCAAGTTTTTTTTATCTCATTTGTTGGTTGAGTTTTAATATTTATTATTAAAGGACTTTGCTTGATTATTGAAATTGAGAGCCTCTCTTGTTATTGCGGTGGAGAATTCCTAAACATAGTGGTTATTTTGCGGTTAAGCCACCTTCGAATTACTGGATTTTCTGCAATTATCCACCCAAATATTTACACCTATTATTTTAAATTCACTATTTCTTTTTACCAATACATGTCATGCATCAAATTTGCATCACAACTTAAGTTTCTTCATCAAATTCTTAAATGCTTGGAGATCTATGGTTCTCCTAAAAAATCTAAGCTTCCATGGCCAAAATAATCTAGATGCGCGGTGATAACTGCCACTAGCATCAATGTTGCCTTAAGGGTATACTTTTTACACTTGATGAGTAAGTGGCCAGATGAGGTGGAAAAATAGTTCACAAAGAACTAGTACATACCATGAAAAATAGTAAATCACATGGTGAGCAAGTTCTAATTGTTGGAAAAAAATACAATTGGTAAAGTTCTCGAACTTCAGTGCATTAACAGTGAAATAGAAGAGATGCATTAACATTGAAATAAAAGAGGTAGAGCAGGAGTCCCACTTTCGCCCAAAATCATTTGTGGTCAAGCAATTTTATCTAACATCTCTACATAAGTTATGTAATAATGTTTTGCTGGTAAAAATACTCGGAGCACCCTAATATATGATTAGTTGCACCTGTAACACCCTAAGGTTTAATTTTGTATATCCATCACTTAGATATTTGCTCTTTTTTAATCTCTACGAGCCTTTCTATTAATATTCATCAGAATTCCCACACGTACATAACATGCATATGGTCAGAAGGATCTAATGGTATCATTTTACAGATCAAAAGAAGTTTCTTAAAGTAAATATGCAATTGACTCGTAAGATTCTTGATAAAATTAGACTGGAAATGTACTAAAGCTACAATAAACTATATGTAAGGGTTCTAGAGACGGAACTCACCAAAAACTAGGGGTGCTAAAGGTAATTCAGCCTCTATTTATTTTCTTGGCAAAGTAATTTAAAATATTTTTCTTCAACCTTTTAAAGTCCAATATATATAAGAATATTTTCAATACTTACTTCCCTCTTAAACTCAGCCAAAGCAGCTCCAGAAAAATCCTGGTCAAGGAACTTCTTCACAGCAACTTCCTGAACAATCCACATTCCACGGTATATATATTAGACATCCATTTAAAAGAAACTTTGGTATAATAGAGAGTTATAATAGCTGAGACAATCAACACTCTAAAAACTAGCTAGAAACACTAGACTTCATGCCCAAGATCGCTTACTGAAAAACTAGATATTAAGATGAATAAAACTGCAGAAGCACTAACAGTGTCGCCGAGAAAACAAAGTAATGAATCATAAAAAATATTACAATTTATGAACTCTGATTTACTTCATAGTGCAGGATACAATTTGTAGGAATTGAAGAACAATCTAGATTAACACGCTACATGAGCCTAGAAAGATTCTTAGCATTAAGGTTCATAAATGCTTCCAGAGTCGTGAATTTCATATGCAAATTTAATGTCTGGTCCTGGACCCATCTTTGACTGAAAATAACTGTAGAAACATCAAGAAGTGTGCCCAGATTTTAAATAAATATTAGGAAACAATTTAGAAGTATATTCCGGTGCTTAAGTTGCATAATTGCAAATTCACAAGGAAAACAAATTGTTGTACGTGTACAACTTGTCACCTATGGAAGTTTTGGATTATACAAGTTTGTATTGTACGAGAGTAATATTTGCTGCAGCATCAATGTATGCAACCCACTAATTAAGAAGATGTAAAGTAACAATCAATGCATGACAATTTTTTCCGGAAATCATATTATATGCACTGAACAAGTATTGGACTCCTTATGTGGGATAAAGGAAAACTCACAACGCCTTTCCATTCTGCGTGGTACACTTCTCCATATGAACCTACATGTGCCAGAAATAGATATTAATAAGGATTTGATCAGCGTTATTACATATTAAACAAGTAGACAGCGGAAGACCTCCCAAGGAGCAATTACAGTACTTCTAGACAATATTAGGTCACATCAAATATGATAAATTGGAAAATATGCTAATCAAGATCCAAGTACTTACGGAAGGGGTCATTAATTCTTATACCACAAAAACTACAATGAATAATTACTTTTACAAAGATGAAATTTATGAAACTCATTTCTTATTTGTATCAATAATGTGTATTTCTTATTTGTATCAATGTTATGTAAATGACAGATCCAGTAAAGTAATTCCGACTTCTGACAGAGTAGTAGTAACTTTTTAAGGGGGCAGTCATCTACCTAAATAAATACTTGCATAAACTGCAACTATGAACTCAAAGAATATTGAGTTCAGAAAGAAGTAACCGAAAAACAAATATATATGCAAACTGTCCTACCTAGTCCAATCCTTTCACCAAGTACCAGATCTTCCCATGGAATTTCACACTCCCATACATCATCTATCTCAACCTTGTTTCTACTGAAATCACTTGTTGATCTAGGAATTTCAGGGCTGTTCACATTCAAATCGTATTTCGCAAGTCTACTCTCACTCTGGCTACTGACCATCTCCGAGTGCTCTTTCGCGGTGTCCAAATCATCACTTCGCCATTGATCCTGTTCCGTGTAGCTACTTCCTGGAGCCTCATTTGCTGACAATCCCCCGAATTCTCTTTTCGACAATTGATTGGGCACGTAACTGTCAGTTGAGGAATCTTTTTCACCATATTCAGTTGAGGTAGAACCCACATCAACATGTATCTTGGAATTGTCCCAATAATTTTCATTTGCAGAAGAACTTGTTGAAGCAAATGGCACTTCGTAGCTATTAGCATCACGGTTTTCTTTACTGAAGGTACCTGGCACAGGTCCATATCTCTTTTCCCTTGAGGTGTCATTGTAAGCGTAAGTGTTCTTCCATTTTAATGGTACCGGAGGCCGACCTAAAGCAACATTATTGGTTATCCTTTGAAAGTCATTAACTTTGTTTTCATTGGGTTTATTCTGCATCGACATTTTTCCAGATCCTTTAATCTGAAAAGGGTTCAGATCAGCAAAGAGATTTTTAGCTTCATCGTTGCCAGTTTGGGTATATGGAACTACATTAACATTCATTCTCGAGCCATCACCAACTGCATTAAGCCCGCGACCACCTTTGTATAGAGACGATCCAATTGCCGATGATGGGATATGATCCAACTGATTATTGTTACTCCCTTTCTTTTTAAATCCAGAAGGACCTGCTTCGGCATCTCCATTTGCTCTTAACACTGAAGGAACACGATCTGCTTTCTCAGAACCTGATTTCCCACCAACAGGTAAACTATTACCGGACGCACTTTCACTACTGTTTTTATACTGAACACTTAAGCTAGAACTAACATCTTCAGAGCCAGTTGTTTGAAGATTTGGGAGTTTGCTCAAGTTCGGAATGTATGGCTTGAGAGAGGTATCCTTAGAACTAAAGATATCCATTGGTATAAGCGTCCCGGGCGCTCCCATAAGATCCACTAGGAACTCACTGTCAGTTTAAAAAAATTGTTAGATGTACAAACCAAATATTATAGCCAACTTTGGGCTGTTAAAGAATAAAATAGGTCTCAGTAATATTGTTCTACAGCAAGTTTCCGCATATGCATATTAGTCCGTAAAACTACTGTAAGTGCTAAACATTCACACAACCTTAATAAGAAGGTGAGAAGAATCTGGTAACTAGAAAGAACACCAACTTAGATGTAGTGTTTTGTAGTTCTTACTTCTTAGTTCTCATGGAAATTATTTGCAGCCTATGTGCTTATGGGGCATATTAACAAATAATAT
The DNA here is from genome assembly GCA_028671895.1 of Oenanthe sinensis. Lineage (NCBI taxonomy): Eukaryota > Viridiplantae > Streptophyta > Magnoliopsida > Apiales > Apiaceae > Oenanthe > Oenanthe sinensis. The sequence continues at coordinate 11,414,527 of CM053797.1, forward strand.
TTCATTAAACTGCCCCATCAAATGCATAGACTTAAAATTCAAAAGTAATATTATTATGACTGTTAGAAATATTAAAAAGAATTTATTTTTTCAATAATGTACCATTATTTCATTGCTATGCTAACATGAGAGAGAGAGAGAGAGACTATTGAAGCAAATTCATCCAACTTTTCAACTGGGAGGTCGATTAGGCAACTGATACTAGACGAAAATAATGCAAAAACAGGTCCAAATCCGGTCAAAACTCCAGATTTGAACAAAACAAAGAAACGCATAGTCAAAACACTTAAACCTAATCTGTAGAGTAAAAGATAACACAACACATGGGGGAGAGGAGAGAGAACTGAGTCTCAGAACAGTTAGTTTGTATTATAGAACTCACAAAATTCGGATTTTAACTACTTAACCTTTACTTGGTTAATTACTTAACTGTTACTGCCGACTTACTGAATATTAATCCTAATGTTTGTTACTTTATTAATTTGTTAAATAAAACTCACAAATTAAGGTTAATTACTTAATTGTTACTACCAACTTACTGAGTATTAATCCTAATGTTTGTTACTTTATTAATTTGTTTAATAAAACACACAGACACACACAGACACAGACACACACACACAGACATACACAGACATACACAGACACACACACACTCAGACACACACACACATACATATAATTTATTATTAATGAGTCGATAATTCGAAGTCATCTAGTCGCCAAACCAAACCCCCATCGACTCGACCACCGTGACAACCATGGGTGAAAATTAATATCAGTTCGTTTTGTTAACTAAAATAATAAATTCAACCAATGTAAGAAATTTAGTAGGGTAAAGACAAGAACAAGAAAGTTTAAGTATCAAGTGGTACCACATTGAGAAAAAAAAGTATCTATAACTATTGATCCACGGGGAAAAACACCTTGGGATAAGAGTCCCATTAATGCAAAAACTATGGAGCACCACTGATTTACCTTTCATCTGCCAATTTTATAATGTTGATCGCATCATCTTCAACACCAGTGTAATGACTACCCTTAACAAGCCTACAGGTTATCCCAACATAATCAGCTAGTACCTGCAAATTGCATAAATAAAATAAAATATAAGGTGATTTAGGTGTAATTGTGCAGAAAATATAACACGCGCTATATAAAACAAAATATAAGGTAATTTCTGTATAATTATATATATCTAAGCCTCTTGTTCAAGATAACATGTGTATGTAAATGACATGAAAACCAACGAAAACATCCTATGCCCTATGAACTTTCCTACAACTGCCTGGGTATTCCATAGAAGGTTTGTAAGGTTATATCTGTTTCACTTATTAAATCTCCAAACTTCGTTAAACCAGACTGCATAAGTTATATATGTAGAATAAAAAATTTAGTTAGGCCTAACGGCTAACAATCTCTTTTGTTTTTCAAAAATTATCACTTAGAATTTAAATATGCACCCGCTCATGCCTCTGTTGAGGCTTTGACACCTCAACCTCCTACTACCAAGAGAAGACCAGTAGACGAGTATCCACTGGCCTATAGTTAAGTCGATTACTTGTGGTTCTTCAATTGTATTGCTATTGCTAGGTTATTTCAAAGCTTCAAGCCTTACATAGGAAACCCTTTCACTCAAAATTACCAAACAAATGGATGACTTCTCTTTCTAATAATGGGGAAGATAGATAATATAAATATACCAATGCTTTTAATGCTGAAAAAAATCAATATAAATCATGGCCTCGCACAGAGATCCACAGAGAAAAAAATTCAACTATGGAATCAAATTACATCTTGATGGCACAAGTAGGATTAACCCTGCTACTAAACTTATTAGCCTTCTACTCAAGCTGCAGACAAGATACGGAAAATTTTCAAAAATACATCTTTGTGGTGCACAATACCATTCTATTACTAAAGAAATATACATTAAAAGAACTACCTCTTTTAGTGTATAATACTAAAACATGGATGATTAGACAGTTCTACATAGTCATATAAAAAGTGAATAAATTTTGCTGCATTAGAATTATTGGTGCCCATTTTGCATTGCTTTCTGAGATCCTAAAAGAGTTTTTTCAGCTCTTCTGGCCCGGGTGACGGCCTAATTGCTCTCCTTGCAAGCTTCTAAAATTTGAAGCTTTTCCAAACAAAAACACTTTCACAACTTGTAACAAAATCTGAAATTGCTGGTTTTAGATGATAATAACATCAACCTTCAACTTAATTTAAGAAAACCTAATATTAACATTTTATGAGCCTCAAACTGGAAATTTAAAATTCATTTACCATCACTTATCAGCTTTTTCCCACATATTTGGGAACAACTACAACAAATTGAACCTTAGTAACCTGTAAATATTTTTCTAAAATTATTTTTAACAAGTTATGGCGAGATCATATCTTCTGCATGACCATGATGAAAGCCATAGCATGAATATAATACAGTATTTATATAGATCCATACAGTATATGTGGAAAGATACAAGGCAAATGAAGATTTGGACCCAATATTCACACATGCAACCTATGAATACAGAGAACCCCAGCTTTTAAGTTTATTTTCTAGAATTTTATTTTTAACTGAACACTTAAAAACTAATCAGTGTTGTAATTTGTAAATTGGGCAGATTCAAAACACGAGCATCGTTTCATTTTTAAAGCACCACTCGCGAAGCACGACTATGCACGCTTTTTGCCAAAAAAAATATTAGTTAGAAAATATCTATACCTAAATATTTCCGAAAATAATTGCTCAAATATACAACAGAGTAGTACTTGACATAGTCTCAAACATAATAAAAATGACTCAAACATAGTCGAAATACCACTAGGTAAGTATCAATCAATTAATAACGTGCAACAACTAAAACACTTTTAAATCATTTATCTCGATTTCCAGCCCCTCAAACACTCTCACTTCATCACCTTCAATTAATAATTGAAGAGAAATCTCTATCAGTTTCGAGTATTACAGATTAAAATAAAGACAAAGGTCATAGAGAGAGGAAGAGAAAGAACACAAGGAGATAAAGAAGATGACAAACATGTGTGAAAAGAAATCTACTATACTGTTGGAGATTGGTGTGATAACTGATAAAGAGATGTAGAGATGAGAAGACTTCAGCACAAAATATGTTAGCGGTTATAGATGAAGTAGGTTTTTCATTTTTCCTAAATGCGATATTTAGTCTTTCTGTACATATGCGGGTAAACTCGAGTCAAACACATAAATTACGGAAAATTGTTACATGAACTAAAACTCCAATTGGATTGACGAAATATTGTAGCAAATGGTTTAAGTTGGAGATGATAATTGAATAGTTTACCTTGAAAAGCAAAGCACGATGACGTGACAAGCCAACTTTCAGTGATCCGACAGGCAACACACTGGTGTGAAGAGATGTTCTCAACTTTGTGCTACTTTCAATCCATCTTTGTAAAATACTATTGGCATCCCGTACAGGGCCACCCATATGTTCAGTAACAAGTTCAGCAATCCTATGTACTAAAAGGCCAACCTCAGCAGCTTTACTATCTAAAGCAAAACAATGTGCTATTTGCATCAACTCTTCCAGAACAGGGTCAACCTTTTGGTTAACAACTACTACCTCGAACCCAGAATTATCGGTATTTGTCTGAAGTTCTGCAAGGGATGGCATTTTATTATGTTTGGCTGAATCCATGGTAAGTCCATACACCACATAGAAACCATCCACCACTTTCTCCCCATAGTCAAGCACACCATAATCCTATACGATAATAAAAACAAGGTTATGTTCGCAAAGATAATTACTATCACAACGCAACCGATTCACCCTATATATTATACACAAAGCAGAACTATAACAAAACAATCTATTCAATTGTGCCTTGACACCTTATAGGGCTTTACCAGTTATCAATTATCAATCAATCCTAACAAACTGAACATATAACATGTATTTATAGCATTAAAAATGCGATAAATTAGCGGAAAATAAAACAGGAAAACAGCAAAAAAAACCACCCAATACTGCCGAGAGAGGGAATCAGCAGGAGAATCACGAAGAGCAGGAGCATGAATCTGTTGAATATCAGGAGAATCCCGACCCGAAACACTTAAAGCCAACGCTAATTGTATTTGATATTCCTCTTCCGAAGTATAGTAATCTTGACTACGATGAGGATCACTCGGAAGAAGAGTAGTACCAGTTGTATTCGTATTCATATTTGTACTAGTAATACTAGTATTATTATTATTAATAATACTAGTATTACTAGTTTCATTCGATCGATGAGTACTAGTAATACTACTCGTATTACTAGTCTCATTCGATCGATTAGTATTAGTAGTACCAGAAGGATCGTGATTGTTACCACCACCTATATGTAGCTTCTTAAATATGTTCTTCATCTCCGAACGATTTGATTTGTTTCTTCACCTCCGATATGCCTGTATGTATATGTGTATGTATTCTTCCCCTCTCTTGTCTCTAGATTTTCTCGTCTCTCTGTTTCTTTTTTAATCTTTGGATGGAAATGCAGCCAACAAAAGTCTTGTTTCTCTTTTCGTTTGGGTGGTCGTCCTGATGTGACAGTTTGGGAAAAAATTATTCGAAATGGGACACTAAAAAAAATGGTTGTAAATAGCTCTTCAAAAACTTTCTAAAATGTTATTTTAAGTTGCATTTTGAGTCCAAAAATTTTTTTTAAAAAAAATAAAAAAAGTGCACAACACTATACGAAATAGCGTTTTCACCCTTTTTCCAGCATGCCACACTATATATCGTTTTGGAGTGCTATTTAGGGCAATTATTATGGATTGTGTCATTTAGGGCATTTTCTCCCCAAATTATGACATACATGGCCTTTTCTCTTTTCTTTTCGATCCACCTTTTTTCTGCCGCAAAAAAGAAAAAATCCACCTTTTTTCATTAAAGATATATTAAAATATTATATTTTTCAAATCATCAATTGTTTTCTTTACGGGATAAAATTTTATATAAATGAATTGTATCAAAATACAATCTCGTAAAAATAAAAAAAAATCTTTAAAAAAATTTATCATCTAACCAGAAAATATACAAGATTGGAAATTTTAAAAAATAAAATTTTAATATTTAAAAATAGAACACTTTCGATAAAATCTGATAAAATAATTAATATCACGTCTAAAAAGAAAAAATGACAAAAAAACATAATTATACAAATATATAATATAATATTATTTGAATAATAACAAAATAAATATCAAGATAAAATTAAAATATAATAATATAAAATTTTAGGCAAATTTATAAATTAAAATTTTAGGCAAATTTATAAATTAAAATTTTATCATCCAACATAAATATAAGATTATTAGTGTAAAATATAGCTTTAAAAAGTAAATAAGAAAAAAATATTCTTATATTGGGTAATAATTATCCAAAAATCTTTCAAAACATTGTTAAAATTAAATTATTAAATTTAAAGAGATCCATCTAGCCAGACACATGAGTAGATGATGATGATCATGATAAGACTAATTTACACTTTGCATTCCCATGGTTTTAGAGAATTTCAATTTGGGTTTCATAGCTATCAAATCAACACTTTGCACCCCATAACTTCTAAACTCGACGCACTTTGCAACCTTTAAACTTATTTCAATAATTTTTTCGCGTTAAAATTCATTTTCAACAAGGGTGATATTGATATTTAATATGTAAACGATCATTTTACTATCCATATTATACATTTTTAACTGAAAATTTTTTGTTCTAATTTTTTTCCTAACATTTTATATTCAATTCATCATAATAGAACGATCATTTTAAAAAAAATTGCTCTAATTTTTCACTTCTAATTTTATATTAGAATTGAATGGAACATTTTATGTTCTAACACATTTCAACCATGTGGATTATATACTTAGGATTGATAAATTGAACATAAAAGCCAAAAAAAATTCAGTTAAAATGTGTTATATTAACATTAAAATGGCCTTTTAAATATTAAATACTAATATTACCCCTGTAGAAAATGAACTTAACGTTAAAATTGATAAAAATAAGTTGAAGGGGTGCAAAGTATGACATGTTTAAAAGTTATGGGATGCAAAGTGTTGATTTGATAACTATGAAACCCAAAGTGCAATTCTCCAAAACCATTGGGATGTAAAGTGTAAATTAGTCTAATAATAATAAAATAATATGATTGTGTACTCCTTAGAGTTTGCATGGAGCTTAGCAAACTTCATTATGATTTTCACACTTGTCTATCATAATTTTTTACAAAAACTTCAGTTCAATTTGACACTACTTTAAGGAGGGAATTAAATAATATTGTTACATAAGGAACTGGATTTCATTCTCTTTAGTGGAGACTAGACACCTTACATATTCAAATGGGTGGGGTGGACATATATGTTGCTTGTGATGTTAGTTTATTTGCTTTTGTGGCTTCCCGGATCTAGTCTATAAATTTGCAAAACCACATTTTGCGGGATTGTGGCATAGTTTCCATTGGTGAATGTTTTGTTTTAGAGCAAGAATCTCTGCAATTAATACTCTCAGATGTGAATTTGGTACACACACAACTAATCACTAAAGAGTCTGTCCCCCAAAACCAATTCCCTACTTGATTGACCATTATTTTAGAGGTATTTGCAAAATTCTACCCACTGAATTTGATTTTTTAGAGTGTCAAACAACAGTATTTCGGTATTTAGGATCCAATCACGCCTAAGATTTTCTTTTGGCTACCTCTATAAAAGGTTTGGGACAACGCATGATGCTATTAGAGTAGCAGATGATCTTACGTTATAGTCCCATGATTCCCTTATTTTTAGAGGATGCACTTTGTCCATTGTGCCTAACTCGTATAGATATATTTGGAGAGCATGTTGTGCATTGTAAAAAAATAGCTTGGGTTCAAGTATCATCATGATATGGTTAGAGATGTATTGTTTGACGTACTTTAGAGGGCAAGGATTCCAGCTATAAAGGATGGGTCAGTCAACTTTCTTACCCCTCCCGGGAAAACGAGATCAACACTTAGACTAGCTGATGTTTTAGATTACAGTTGGAATAGAGGGAAACATACTTGTGTTGATCTTACTGGATATCCCTCTTAAACGAATTTGGTAATAGAGTATTCATAGTGGGTCAAGCAGCAACTTAAGTAGTACAGGCAAAAGTGCATAAATACAATCAAACATTAGAGATAATGAACACAGTTTTATGCCACTTTGTTAGTTGTACTGCCCACAGTTAATGTCACCGATAAACCTCAACACATCTCGAACAAGAAATGCATTTTGGTTTAAGTCGTTGAAAACATTAGAAACCATAATAATAAAATTCCACTTAAATGTTGCATCAACTTTATGAGAATCTAGTATTTTCTTATGCACCATCGTTAGCCTAATCAATGAACTTGTATGACCAGGAAACTGTAAACCCCACTCTTTGTAGCATTCCTCATTTTCATAAAGAGCAATATCTTTTCTCCCAAATGGTAAGCCAATTATATTGTGCACTATCCTTGCCATTATTTGAACAATCCCCGACTTCAATTTTAAACAACACGAATTTGCATCAAATGCATCCACCACATTATAACCCATCTTGTGAGGATAAAACTACATCTTGTAGTCCAGGAGATCACCAAATCCCGTTGACCTACCCATTCCTTTTGTTGCGCTGACAAGTTTGTAATCAATGAACTAAATATAGTAGGCGAAAACTTTTTCTGAATATTACGGACATACGTCCTGGTTTTTTTCCTCTTTGTTTTATGATTTGGACTGCAGTTCTTAAACTTCCAGCTTATAGAAATTTATTTTTCTTCAACACTAAAAGATTCTTCCTCTCATCAACATCACTCTCATCGTCCTGCATAAAGTCCATAAACTACAAAAAAACTCATTATTGTAGCACATACCAGTATTACATGTCGTATATTTACACCTAATTTATTAGTTATACTAGCATGTCAAAATTCTAAATTTTCGACTTGACTACTTCAATTACATTTAGCCTTATAACGCAGCATGCATAAATTTTTTGAAACCCAATTGAATAGAGACAAGTAGATAACAAAATACTTTCATCTTCTATTCTTTCACTTTTTCTGATCTACCAAATTATCTTAGACACCCTGCACATATAAAAAATGGGCAATTCCTATTAAACATTACCTCGTATCTCTTTCTGTTAGATGACCTGGTTACCCTGCATGCCACCTCAGCTATAATATTTCCACTTGGCTTTCCCTTCTCGTTATTTAGAAAAACCTAAATATGGTATGGTTAAACAGAGTTGGGTTATATGGAGACCTATTTAACTTGGAGACTACTTAGACCCAATCCTAGTCATTGGATTAGTATAAAATATATGTTCATTAGACTAGTAGTTATAATAATGACACTACTATAAATAACTTTCCTTTTTGGAGTTAGTATCTTGAAGTTAACATAATTAGAATTAATATATATATATATTTAAACAGAATGTAATGCAAAATAAACTATAGTGGAGACTACCATCATTCAACAAAATTATACCAACATTTTTCTGTAGAACGTAACATAGCCTTGTAAAATACATTGTATTAATGTACTGCTACTACATATATAATACCGAACGTAACATATTTCTGTAGAACACAATATTGTATTGCAGAATACAACATTTTATTATATAAAGAGTATTAATACAATGCAGTAATGTACTGCTAATACATATATAATGCAGAACGTAACATATTTCTACAAAATACATCGTTGTACTGTAGAACACAACATTTTATTATATAAAGAGTATTATATAAAGATGATTAGAACTAAACAAGATTAGGTAAAAGAAGATTGAAAAATACAATGTAGTAATGTATTGCTACTAGATATTTCATGCAGAACGTAATATTTTTCTACAGAATATAACCTCGTATTGAAGAACACAATATTTTATTATAACAAGAGTATTATTCAAATTTATAAAATTAGAATATCTATGTTAATTTTTAGAATAGTGATGGTGAGAGTTATGAAAAATGATGCAAAACATGGTTGCAAATAATTGTATGTATCTAAATTTGGTATATATAATCATTTATTGGACATTTATATCTTTTGACTAATTAAATTACATGTAAGAACAAAATAAATATTGGACATTGGATTCGATAGGAATGATTGGTGTAGATTAAGTCTCCGAGTCTCCAACCTAAAATATGTCTCCATATAACTTTTCCCTAGTTAAACAAAATACAACTAAACAATGATTTTGGAATTGTCACAAATTAAAAGTCCATATTAAATACTACAGTAATTAAAGCTATCTATTAGTAGAGTAATATAAAAATATTATACCTTCTCAGTTCTCCTTCTTTTCGTACTACATATGCCTTTAGTAACGGCTAAAATAACTATATTTGCTGATACAATAGAGTTGGAAATATTTACTAAATATTACCTTAATTATTCTAAGAAAAAGCACTTAAATTATACCATTTTCACTTAGTGACATTAGATCATATCATTACAATAACACATGTCAATGCTACCATTATACATTAGTTATATAGAAAAAATCACAAAAGGAATTACTACAACACAAAAAACACAAACCAATAAAAAAAATCCCAAACTCGAATACATTTATAAATTAACCTTCTTCAAAAACCAATCCCAAGTATGTATATAGATTTAAGTTATTAATATATAGGCTTATTTACAATTTAAACCATATGTTATTAACAATATACAATTCAAACCCTCTTTTAATATATTTAGTAAATTTAACCCTACGTTTTTTAACTATTTACAATTGAAACCTTTTTTAAAATAATTACTAAATTTTTGAAATAATTAGTAAATTTAACCCTATATTTTTAACTATGTACAATTGAAACCTTTTTTAAAATAAATAGTAAATTTAACCCTACATTTTAAAATATTTAGTAAATTTAACCTTGATTTTTTAATTTCAGAATAAAATAAATTTTATATCGAAAAAGTATTTTCGAGAATATATTCATCGAAGAGTATTTTTGAAAATAAATTAAATTCGGTGATGAACATTCATGAATATATTTTGCGGGAAGTGTGATGGCAAGATGGAATAATATAAACACATATTGAAATTTTATTAAACATATATAATATATTATACATATAGATATATTAATATAGAAAAGAACATCTAAATATCCGTTTTATAAGAAAAACCCTAATAATCGTAAATATCTATTATGTTTACATAATATCTATACAAAAAAAATTGACAATAGTGAATTTGAAGAATATTTATTCAAAATTTTGTCGTAAATTTTATTTTATTCTAAAATTAAAAAGTCAAAGTTAAATTTACTAAATATTTTAAAACGTAGGGTTAAATTTACTATTTATTTTAAAAAAGTTTCAATTGTACATAGTTCAAAAACATAGGATTAAATTTACTAATTATTTTAAAAAAGGTTTCAATTGTAAATAGTTAAAAAACGTAGGGTTAAATTTACTAAATATATTAAAAGAGCGTTTGAATTGTATATTATTAATAACACAGGGTTTAAATTACATTTAAGCCTAATATATATTTACACAAACATTCAAAGTAGGACAGAAAATTAATAATCATTCCAGATGAACAATATGCTTTATATAGTACACCATAATAATTAAGGAACATATGCACTTTCAAAAAAAAAAAAATAGAACACGCAAGACTAAAAAAATAAAACACTAAATTACAATATTTTCATTACAATATAACATAGTAGGGGTTGCAAAATAATATTATTCTTCGCATATAGTATCGTCACTCATTCTTGGTTTCAATTTCTTCTTCTTTTGTCTTGTCTCTATCCCCTTTGATGCCAAAATGATAGTACAAAACTCTTAAAAAAGGCTAAAAGGAACACTATTTGTGAGTTCTTCTTTACTCACTGTTAATCGGGGTGGATGATTTTAATTTAAATTTTTACTCCATATCCGGGATTCAACATGTAATGCTTGATCTGAGGAATTTGCATGTAATGTGTTATTGATGTTCCATATAATATAATGATAGACATACGTGTTCGAAAAAGTACTAATTCAATAACCTTGTAGTGTATTTTATTTACTGAATTGCTATTAAATTATTTTTAATCTGAGCCGCACAATAAAAACTAATCTAATGGTTATTAATTAGTCTAATGGGTCTCCAATTAACTAGTTTTCTATAGAATACAGCACACACACACACACACATATATTGTCCAACTGTTTATAGAGATTTTGCTTTTTAGATTTTGGTAATTTTAATGTCTATTTTCTTTAGACTCTTGATGTAATTTCCAAAATCTAACGTTTGGTTATTGTTCCTTACTATGAGGATATGATTTTAAGAAACTTTTTTAGTGAAATCCATAAAGAAATAAATGCAAAGTTGCTTGTTTGATATATGTGTGTGGGCTTGTCCCAGTTTAAATTTGTAATGAAAAAATAGTGAGTTTTTATAACTCTATTTTTTATTATAAATTTATTTAAATATTTTAATTATATCGATTTAATAATATTAATATAAATATAAAAGTTTAATTTTAGATTAAATTCTGATGGGTTAATATCTAATTATATTCTCTTTTTTTACAAGAGTAAAATTTTCATTCATAAATTGTACAATGATACAATACCGAGAGAAAGAGATTTATTTCATTTTAAAAAGTTTACCATCTAACCAAGAGACATGCAAGATATCCCCGAAAATTTAGACATGAATATTAATAGTAATAAATCAGAAATATGATAAAATATTTTATCATATTTCGGTTTTAATTATGATAAGATATATTGTATATAATATACATATATCCATTAGTTACGTTCTTTTTTCTACGGGATAAGAGAATTGAAGCATGAATTATCTCTCTTACAAAGTTATATATATAAATTTTCAAGCTAATTGAGGTGTGGTCATCGTTGTACTTTATCGGGCTATAACGGAATTGCACGAAGGTGTTTTATCCTCGAAGTGATATCGCAGTATCGGGACAATAATCTCTTCAAAAAAAGTTAAGATTTTTCGAAGGCTTGGCGACTCATCTGATTATTTTATTGTGTTAAAGTGACAATGATGGCTAAGTCTTTCTTCTCTCTCTTTATTTTGTCGAGCTGATCTTGGGTATTGTTTTGACTTTCATTGTTTTTTTCATTATTTAGTTTGATATTGCATGATTCTTGTATTGTCGTTATATTTGTTGTGAATATAACTGTTATTGTTGCAATATAGTCTAACTTCCAATATCGGTAACCACCTAATTATTTAGGGAGATAAAAAATTATCATTTTTACATATTGACACATTACTATCACTCACATCGTATACATTAATATTTGGAAAAAGAGACGATCTATAGTTTTATTCTATTATAACATGTTAGTATCATATTATTGGTCCATTATATTGTAGAAGTTGTGTTGAATATAATATCTATATTTAATCTCAGAATTTCAGATTTAAAAGTATTATTTTAATTAATCATGAAATATTAATTTTAATGAAATACTATTGAAGTAGAAGATATGATTTTTAACTAAAAATGTATTACCAAAATAATATGATGAAGTCTTATAATCATCATAGCCACTTTAAAGAGGTCACTGGTGGTGCAATGAGGTTTCACAAATCCCCGTCCTTAACTAATTCATCAATAAATTGACTCATAATTAAAGAGTTGTTGACTTCCTATGTTGGTCCCTAAGATCGCCAATTATTGCCAATTGTTAGTCCCAAAGATTGTTGGTCCCTGAGATTATTGCTCCCAAGTTCCAAACACATACCAAAAATAGGAAATCCTTCCAAATGGAATTCAGATTTGTTCTATTTGGGGAGGTAAACATAAATCTGAGTATTTAGCATAAGATCCGTGTTTCCTCCAGATACATGTAAAGGCACTTGGCTCACAAGAGAGCCAGCAATTAACCTTTCTTCTTGATATGAAGGAAAATGACAAGATGCAAAATTTGTCAATTCATCCTTAAAGTGTGACATTTCTTACAGTTCATTTAAAACATTTTATTTATGGTTTGTAGTTTGGAGGTGTCTAGATGAAATAGACTCTTCACAAGTAGCCTTGGCTGACAGGATGAATTCAATAGTCTCAGTATGTTGAGAGAATGAAGCTAGTAACAGTTTTGCCTTTTTCAAGTCTGTACCCTTTTGGGAGAACACAGATGAGCTCACAGTTGCCTCGGTTTATATTAGAATCACCTTTTCTAGAGACATAGCTGTTGGATCACTCACATTTACAATCTTATCAAGTGCACTCAAGGCATTGACTCCCTCATTCTTATCAATTAGGTAATCTATCTAATGGTAATAGAGATGGATGTGATAGTGTTTGTGTATTTAGATCTAAGATCTAGGATAGAGACTGATATCAATTGCTAAAAACTAATCATTAGACACTATTGGTGTACAGGCTCATAGATCTTGTCCTAAAACTTCTGCTTGGGGTAAACTTCGCAGAAAAGTTACATGGAATAATTAGCACATGCAGATATATAATTATAATGCATATAATATCAATTTTCTTGAAATGATTTAATTTTGAGTGAAACTTATACCAATGCTTTAAAAATAAAAAATAATATATGTACAAAGTTTGACATAGAAAACAAAAGAGAAAAAATAAAAATAATTTTTTTAATAACAATAAATACAAAAACATTTGACATTATTTACAAGGATTAAACAGATATAAAACATTTAACAGTAGAATAATTTGAATAAAAATAAATAAAAACAATTTACATAATAATGTTTATAAATGCTTAAAATAAATATATAATTATAATAAACAAAAATAAGTACTTATGTTATACTTGAAATAATTATCTATTAAGAGTGTTAATTTATTCTCGAGATAATTTATCCAAATATTCATAAGCCCTATGATACTGTTGATTCGAACTTCATAAATTCTCTTAATATTAATATTTAATATTTATGAACTCAAATCAACTCCTAACAATAAAAAAATTATTCATTATTTAGCATCCTAATTCACTAACCAACTTAAAGAAAGTGGATTCAACAAGTGGTTTCGTGAAGATGTCGGCAATTTGATCTTCTGTGGGTACAAAATATAACACCACAGTTCTATTCATGACATGCTCTCAGATAAAATGATACCTTATGTCAATATTCTTGGTTCAAGAGTGTTGTACATGATTATTGGAAATAACTATAATACTTGTGTTATCGCAGAAAATTGGAATATTGTTCAACGCAAGTCCATAGTCATTTAGCTGATTCCTTATCCACAAGATCTGTGCACAACATCTACATGCCGCAATGTATTCTGTTTCGGTTATCGATGTAGATACTGAGTGTTGTTTCTTGCTATACTAGGAAATCAACCGACATCTTAGAAACTGACAGCTTCCAGAAGTACTCTTCATGTCCATCCTACATCCTGCATAATCTGAGTCTGTATAGCCTATTAGTTCAAAACATGTATCTTTAGGGTACCAAATTCCAAGATTTGGTGTACTCTTCAGATATCTAAAAATCCGTTTAGCAGTTATAAGATGAGATTACGTAGGATCAGACTGAAACCTTGCACATAAGTATGTTGCAAATATTATATCAGGTCTACTTGCAGTTAAGTATAATAATAAGCCTATCATACCTCTGTAGCTTGTGATATCAACTTTTTTACCAGTTTCATCTTTATCAAGCTTTGTGGATGTTGGCATTGGGGTTTTTGCCAGTGAGGAATCTTCTAGACTGTATTTTCTTATAAGATCCCTTACATAATTTGACTGTTAAATAAAAATCTCATCTTCCTTTTGCTTTACTTGCAATCCAAGGAAGAATGTCAGCTCACTCATCATGCTCAATTCATACCTACTCTGCATTAACTTGGTAAATGTCTTGCACAATTTTCATTAATAGAACCAAATATAATATCTTCAACATAAACTTGGACAAATATCATATCTTTATCATGTAATTTATAAAAGAGAGTTTTATCTATGACGCCTCTAATAAAACCGTTTTCAAGTAAAAACTGAGAGAGAGTGGCATACCATGTCATTAGTGCTTACTTGAGTCCATAGAGGGCTTTGAATAAGAAATATGTTAGGAATATGCATGTAACTTGATGATAAATTTAATCTTAGAATCATAAAAATTTTAATTGATGTAACTGATCAATTGATATGAAAAGTATAAATATCGATTAATCAGGAAACCATTTATCAGTTGAAATGTTTATGTTAATCAACTGATAATATGGATTATAACATATGTATATTTAGTCTATTTCAATTGATAAGGCGCAAGTCAATTGATATTATCCTCATCAATTGATACTAAAGTTGATTGATATAGGTCATCAACTGATGTGTAAATTAGATTGTCAAATTGTAATTATTTTAGGACAGGAATATTATGCAAGTGAAGGATGATCAATTGATATGAAAGCATCAATGGATAGAAAATCAATTGATAAGAAGCCAAATCAAAGATTGAAGACCATCAACTGATATGAAGACCCATTGATTAATATATCGATTGATAACTTCTATTAATCGATAAGTCATCAATTATCAATCGATGGATAAAAGGAAGAATCAATTGATATGCCTAATAGCAAATTATCAATTGATTGATACATCACAAGTTGACAAGTTAACAGACAAAAGCACACCTATGGAAGACATTCTATGATGACTATGAAGAATTAAGTTGAAGTTGTCTTTCCAAATCTAAAGTACTTTTCCCGAAATGGAAAAAGGCAAAGGGAAAGATAGATAAGAAATAATCCTAGTTTAGATTAATAATTTTATACTCTTTCTAGGTATTGAAAACACACTTATAGTAAATAAACAAGTGTGGTAGCATTGTTAGAAAAATACATAAGTTAGACAAGATCCTTGGATCAACTGTTTAGCTCTAAAGCACTTTGTAAGAATATTTGCTTTATTTTTCTAACCTTGTAAAAAGCAGCTGAGTTTTATTAACTCAGAGAATTTGAGTAAAATATGCACTGATGGAAAAACCAACCCATTAGTAATTTTTAAAATATCATTGTTCAAGTTTCTTTTCAGATTCTATTGTTCATCATATTTCTCTTAATACTCATAATTTCAAGAACAAATATTAAAACTCAAAAAGTTTTAATAATTTGTATTAAACCCCCCCATCTACAAATAATATTGACATTATTCTAAGGAATAACAATTGGTATTAGAGCTAGGTTTTCAACATACAAAAAGTTTAAGATCAAGAACAAGTTAATATGGGCCAAAAAGATTCAAGTGTGAAAATTCCAGTATTGGAGAAAGATGAATACTTTGCATGGAAGGTGAAAATGCACCTGCATCTACTTTCTCTTGACCCTTCCTATATTAACTGCATAGAGAAAGGTCCTGATGTCCCCATGAAGCTAGTCACAGGTGTAAACCCTGATAGAACCCCAACTTTTGACAAACATGTTCCAAAACTCATCACTGAGTTCACAGAAGAGGATGAAAATGAGGTGTTGAAGTATAAAAAGGCCATGAATATTCTATTCAATGGTTTGGATAAAGATATGTTTGAAAATGTTATGAACTGCACAACATCCAAGGAGGTATGAGATACTCTTCAAACTCTATGTGAAGGAACTGAGCAAGTTGGGAAAAATAAGATGCAACTCCTGATTCAAAAGTATGAATCTTTTCATTTCAAAAGTGGTGAAACCATCAATGACACCTATAGTAGATTCCAAAAGTTATTAAATGGATTAAAGCTATATGGTAGGGTTTATACAACTAAGGATACAAACTTGAAATTTCTTCGATTTCTTCCAAAAGAATGGAAACCAGTGACTGTTTCCATTAGACAATCTCAGGACTTTAAAGATTACACTCTTGAGAAACTCTATGGTATTCTTAAAACATATGAGTTGGAAATATAACAAGATGAAGAGATTGAGAAGAGTCAAAGAAAAGACAAGACTGTGGCTTTGATGGTAAAAGGAAATGAAGACAAGAAGGGAATGAGTGAAAGTGGTTGTGTAGAATGCTCTATCATGGTGGATGGTAATGTTGTTGAAGAATCATTCAAGTAAAAATGAAAGGACAAATGTGAAGAAAATGAAGCATGGTCTCAGGATGATTTGGATGAGATTGATGAGCACCTTGCATTTTTGTCAAGGAAATTTTCAAAGCTAAAATTCAAAAGGAATCCAAATGCTCAAAGGCCTGGATCCCAGTTCAGAAATGACAATCAAAACAAAAATTTGGTTAATATATCAAAATTCAAATGGTTAGCTGTGGATTTGCTGGTCATTTCTCAAATGAGTGCAGAAAGCTAAAACAAGAAAAGAAGGCAAAGTCATATGATGGCATTGACTATAAAAAGAAATATTTTGACCTTCTTAAACAAAAACAAAAGGCTTTTGTTACTGAGGAGAAAGACTGGGCTGCTGAGGACAGTGATTCTGAAGAATTCATCAATCCAGCACTAATGACCAGCCATGAAGATCAAAAAACTAGTTCATCGTCAATTCAGGTATTAGATATTAACTGTTCTGAGCTTTCAAAAGATGAATGCAATAGTAACATCAATAAAATGTCTAATGAACTATACAATTTGCATGCCACTCTGAAATCTCTAAACAAAGAAAACCATGCCTTAACTGAAAGGAATGCATTTCTTGAAAATGAACTTGTTTGTTTAGATATATTCAAGTAGGAAATTAAGGATGCTAGAGATGAGCAAGTGAATAGCTTAAGAAAAGAAGAATTGTTAAAAGAATAATTAGCTGAAGAAATTGAAACCATTAACAAATGGAATAAGTCTAATAACTGGCAAATAAATTATTGATGTTCAGGGTTTAGATACTCTAGGAAAATCACCTAAATCAGTAGGCAAGCCATTGGTTGATACTTCAATGGATAAAGATTAATCAACTGCTAATCCTTCATCAATCGATAAGGATTATCAATCGATTGATGCTGAATCATCTGATAGACATCCATCGACAAGTAAATCATCAATGGTTAACAAGAAGAACAACTTTAGCACCCCTATCAAGTTTGTTAAGGAAATCAAGAATCAAGTTGAGACTAAGGTTGAGAAGATCAACATTGGTAGCTTATCCAAGAAATAGCTAAAAGAGAAATTAGAAGAGATAGCACATGTTGAAGTCATTCACCCTAAGTATGAGAAAAAGAAAAAGAATGTGAATGAGAAGGTAGGTATTAAAAAGCACAATAATTACACTCATGATATGTATACTCCTAGAAAGGTTTGTGCTAAATGTGGTAGTATAAATCATTTGTCTATGCATTGCAAGAAAGAAAAGAACTCCATACCTACAAATGATTTAAGTGCACATGCCATGTCTACAAATATCATGATTACCAATCCTATGCTTATGAAATCCATGCCTTCTAATTTGGTTGCACCCAATGTTTATATTCCTTATGCACAAGTCCCATACATGTATAATTCATTCTTTGCATATGCCAATATGAACTTGCTTGGAATACCATGGAACATGCATATACCTGATATCAATCATGCTAGTCATAATGTCAAGTCTAAAAACATGCCTGATATGTCTGGCCCAGGAGTTAATTTTGGAGACAACAACAAAGGTTTTAGTCTGGGATATGGCTCAATTGCAAGTGAAAATGTTGTCATTGAACCTGTATCACTAGTTGATGGATTGAGGCATAATTTGCTCAATATTAGTCAACTGTGTGATAATGGAAATAGTGTGTGGTTTTCAACTGGATCATGCATCATAGTCAACAAAGAATCTGGTGAAATTTTCTTAACTGGTAGAAGAAAAGGGAATGGTCTATGTGGCTGATTTCAACTCTGTAAAAGCAAATTCAATGACATGCCTACTTAGCAAAGCCAATACCGATGAAAGTTAGATTTGGCACAAGAAGCTAGCCCATTTGAATTTCAAATCCATGAATCAATTAGTTAAAAAGAATCTAGTTTGAGGCATTCCACAAATGAAATTCACCAAGGATGGACTATGTGATGCTTGTCAAAAAGGAAAGCAAAGACAAGCAGCATTCAAGTCAAAGTCAGAGTCATCAATTGATAAGCCTCTGGAATTATTGCACATGGACTTATTTGGTCCAGTCAACATCATGTCAATTGCCAAGAAGAAATATGCTTTAGTCATTGAGGATGACTTCACAAGATACACTTGGGTACATTTCTTATACTCCAAGGATGAGGCAAACAAATTCATTATTAATCATGTGAAGAATGTTGACAATGGCACTGAATGAAAGGTCAAGAAAATAAGAAGTGATAATGGTACTGAATTCAAGAATGCAACAGTGAAAGAATTCTGTGAAGAAAAAGGTATCACTCATCATTTTTCTACACCAAGGACTCCACAGCAAAATGGAGTTGTTGAAAGGAAAAATAGGACCTTAATTGAAGCTGCTAGAACTATGTTAGAAAAAACAAAACTTTCAACATATTTCTAGGCAGTAGCAATCAACACTACATGTTACATTCAAAATATCTCTATGGTCAATCAACTTCAAGGTAAAACACCATATCAATTGATGAAGAAAGACAAGAAGCCAAAAATTAATTTTCTTCATGTCTTTGGCTACAAATGCTTTGTTCTAAGGAATTAATATGAAAATTTAGGAATATTTGAAGCCAAAGCCGATGAGGCTATATTTGTTGGATATGGAATAACAACTAAAGCTTACAGGGTCTACAATCTTAGATTACACATTGTTATGGAATCTATGCATGTAGGTTTTGATGATAAGAAAATTCAAGGGTGGTTTGATGAAGGATATCATGATTTATTGCATTTTGAAAATGAATCAACACGTAATTATGAAGAAATTGATGATGATGTGCTAATTCTAAGAAATCAAATACCCAGAAATTCCCCATCAATTGATGTCAATGCATCAACAGATAACTTATCAGTTGACAATCATCAATCGACTGATAATACATCAATTGATAACCATTCAATGGATAACAACTCTGCTCAACAATTTTCAAGTAAGGTATCCCTCTCAGATGGAGGGTTTTCAAATAACCAATCACATCATAATGATCATGATAATTCTAATGATCATGAAGCATCATCTTCAAGGAAAAATTTACCACCACAAAGGAAATGGACCAAAAATCATTCCTTTGAGTTGATTATTGGGGATGCAAATGATGGTGTCAAAACTAGAAGTGCAACTCAAAATGAATGCTTATATAGTAGCTTCATGTCTCAAGAAAAACCAAAAAGGATTGAAGAAGCCTTGAATGATCCTCACTGGATAATTGTTATGCAAGAAGAGTTGAATCAATTTGAAAAAAAATGGTGTGGAAGCTAGTGCCCAAACCAAAGAAGAAGTCTGTTATTGGTAAAAAAATGGGTTTTCAGAAACAAAATGGATGAATTTGGTACAGTGATAAGGAATAAAACAAGATTGGTGGCAAAGGGCTATTCACAAGAAGAAGGCATATATTTTGATTAAACATTTGCACCTGTTGCAAGGTTGGAAGCAATCAAAATCTTTCTAGCATATGCTGCACATGCTAAATTTAAAGTATATCAGATGAATGTGAAAAGTGCTTTTCTCAATGAAGAACTAGAAGAAGAAGTATATGTAGAAAAACCTCCTGGTTTTGTGGATCCTGTTCATCCTGGATTTGATTACTATTTTCTCAAAGACTGTATGGATTGAAACAAGCACCTAGATCCTGGTATGACACTCTATCCAAATTCTTGATTGAGAATCACTTTTTAAGAGGTACTGTTTGATAAAACTCTCTTTCATAAAAATGTCAATAGTTCTATTATTCATGTTCAAATCTATGTAGATGACATTATTTTTGGCTCAACTGATGAGAAACTTTATCAAAAGTTTGCTAAATTGATGCAGAGTAAATATAAAATGAGCATGATGAGAGAACTTACCTATTTTCTTGGTTTGCAAGTCAAACAAGTTAAAAGTGACATTTTCATAAATCAAACCAAATATATTTCAGACTTATTACGGAAATTTGATTTAAATGAATGCTCTTATGTAAAAACTTCCATGACCACTACAACTAAACTTGAATTTAGTACTATGGAAGCTAAAGTGGACATTTCAATCTATAGAGACATGGGTGACTCACTATTGTATTTAACTGCATAATGTTTGCTGCATATCTTTGTGCTAGATTTTAAGCTGATCCTAGAGAGTCTCATTTAATTGATATAAAAGAATATTCAGATATCTCAAAGAAACACCAAATCTTAGAATTTTATATCCTAGAGAATCTGGATTTTATCTAATTGGTTATTCAGATGAAAACTACGCATGTTGCAGAATTGACAGAAAGAGTGCAACAGGCACTTGTCAATTTCTAGGAAATAAACTTGTATCATGGTTTATAAAGAAGCAAAATTCAGTGTCTACATCCACTGTAGAGACTGAATATATTGTTGCTGGAAGTTGTTGTGCATAACTGTACTGATGAGGAATCAATTATTTAAATATGGGTTTAATCTAAGCAAAATTCCAATATTCTCTGACAACACAAGTACAACTGCAATCACTGAAAATCTAGTTCAACATTCAAGGACCAAACACATTGACATAAGATATCACTTCATTAGGGAATATGTAATGAATGGTATTGTTGAATTATATTTTGTCTCTAGTGAAAGATAACTTGTAGATATTTTTACCAAACTATTAGATGAATCTACTTTCAATAGATTGGTCTGTGATTTAGGTATGCTTAATTATGTTTAATCTTTTAAATGTCTGACAAGTTATTTATTTCTTTTAGTTTTAGAATTGGCCATTGATTCTATTAGTCTATTGATTTCTCAATAATCAATTGATAGACAGTTATTTATCAATGGATATTTTAGTCTATCAATTGATAAATATATCAATTGATGATATATTTGTTCATCGATGGATAGTACTAATGGTCGATGGATAAGTTAATTATCAATCGATGACATGAAAGCTTTAGGGTCCATGTCATCAATCGACGTACAAAATCTAGCCATTGATTTCTTATTTTATCAATTGATGAATACATTCAACCCTGTATGAATAACAATCAATTACCAAAATAAGTAATTCATTCATTTACTTTTTATCACAACGGTCAATTGAGTTCCATTTCGAGTAAGAAATCGATTGAGAATTTAGTAAATATAAATAGTGAGATTAAAATTAATTTTAACTCTTACTTACAATTTTACTAACTAATTCTCTATGTCTTTCTCTCTCTCTCTCTCTCTATGAACTCAATCCCTAATATCTCTATTCTCTTTCATCTACTCAATTTATTTCAAGTGTTTGTAATCACCAATTAGCATCAAGATAATGACATCTTCATCTACTTCTTCATCCAAGAAAGTCTCTCAAGGTGGATTCATCTACGAACTCAACAACTTTGTGGCATGCATAATTGAAGAGGCACATAAAACATTTCATCCATTGACGAGGTTTCTAGATAGTTGCAGAATAAGGAACGCACTAAAAGATTCACCCAAGATTGTCTGCAATATAGTGGAAGAATTTTGGGCAATTTCTGAAGTTGTCAGTGACAACTCTATAATTGCATTCACTTGCAAAGGAGATAAGTATACTCTAACTACAATCTCTATAAATGAATGTCTTAATTTACCTGCCAATAATACTGACAAAGCACCAACATATGATGATATAAGGAAAATGCTAAAATATGTTAATTATGTTGAACCAGAAATAGGCATAGGTCATGTTGTTAGAAAATATCTTAGAAAGGAATGGTCATATTTCTTTGATTCAGTCATAAAATGTTTTAGTAGTAAAATTAATAATTTTGATGCCATAACCACCAGTAGCAGGAAATTGCTTATAGCATTATATCTAATAAGTATTTTAACTTATCTTCTGTAATAATGAATGAGATTGCATCAAAATTGGGTAATAAGGCTAATAGATCAAACCACATATACTATGCTAGATTTATTATGATGTTCATTAACCATTTTGTGAAGGATATTGAGATCACAAGGGAGACAGAGACATTGGACTGTTGGGTCTAAAATAAAAGGGTCTTCAAAGACTTGGTCAGGATCAATCTTCACAGTGATGTGAAATTGATCTATCCACCTTTTGTTCAGGTATTTATTTCCAAATTAACAACTTCCCAAACTCAATCTTCTTTGCCTTCTGTGGCTATGGAGGGTATTAGTAATGACCCCAACCCTCCTACCCAAGAAACCAACCTCAACAGGTTCTTAAAAAACTATTGTTGAAAAATCTAGAAAAAGAAAAACTCCAAGTGGTGATAGATTAGTTGGAGGTGACACTGGTGAGGAAACTGGGGAACATCAAAAAACCCAGAAGAATAAGGAGAGTGAGGGTGTGCAACCTAAGCTAAGCCACTCCACAGTTTTCCAAAAGACTATGGAAGTTAATAAGGTACATACCACATCTCTATTGGCATCTTCTCAACAGGGTGTCAATATTGAAAAGAGCCCACAACTAGGGGCACAACAAAGATGGGGACACTAAAGCCAAAACCCCTAAGTCTTATGAAAGAAAGAAAAGAAAAGTAACTTTTGCATAGAGGGATGCACACACTACAAACACTGCAAAACCACAGGAAACTGTAGTGGAGCCTTCAGCTTCTTAGATTGATGTATCTCAAATAATTGTTGAAATGCGGCCCCATTCTCTCTCAATTCTAATTATTCCTCTTTCTCCACCTCAAAAAATTTCTTCAGAAAATGTTTTGATAGACAATCAAGCATTTTCAAATTTTCCTTCTTTGATATTCAAGGAGAAGCCAACACTCTTTCCTAAATTTTTTTCCTAGGAAATTTAGGATTCCATCTCAAATGATATTTCAAATATCTCTTCTCAATTCATTACTTCAATTGTTCCTGCTCCATCAATTGATGTTCTCTCATCAATTGATATTCAGCCATTGACTGATAAGCCATCGATTGATACTCAAGATCAATCGATGGGTATGCATCAATCGATAGATGTCCCAAACATATCAACTGTTATTCTCTCTGCATCAATTGATACTCAATCAATTGATGTTGCACAAACACTTCTAAGTATGAGTGAGTTCAGTGAGAGGCAGGATTGCAACTTGGCAAAAGGAGAGGGAGTGAGTGATGTTATTCCTATTTCTTCTAGAAATGTGAGTAAAATACTTGAGGGCCCTATGAGTAGGGAAGATGTGAGGTTCCAGGATGAGATTATGATGCAAAATAGAGAGATGAGTGAGAGAGATAAAAAGATTCTTCAATATGCATATGAAATTGAAAATGAATTAATTTTAAAGGTGAGGAGGTCAAGGAGTCAGGGGGAGTCGTAAACATTAATGAAGCCAGTGGAAGTGGAGTCAATAAAGAGGATGAGAAAGTAGTGACTGAGGCTGTAGAGGATGAATAGGTTGATGCTGGAGAGTTAGATCCAAGTCTCTTCATTCATCCTGATCCAAGGTATCAGGAGTTGGATACTTCAACCAACAGGAGTGCATAACAAATTCTAGGAATTGAGCACACAGAACAAAGGACCAGGAATCTAAATGAGAGCATTGCAATATAACAGATATATGTCATATAGCACCTGAAGATTTGGAGGATGATTCTGATGAAGATCCATGGATGAGTACAATTGATGGTTCTCTAGCAGCTGCTAAAACTGAAATTCTTTCTCAATATAGAAGAGCAAATATGGAAGTTTAGATTGCAGATCCTATTCAAAGGAGGATTGCACACTGTATGAGGGAGCCATTGAAGACTCAAAAGATGACAGTGAGAGGAATCAAGAGGGAATTGGAAACTCTTCAGGGATTACAATCCCATCTATCTCATTGGAAACTGTCTGTGAGGAATTATAATCCCATCTATCTCGTGTTCGAGAATAACTGTTATAGGGGGTTCAACACCGTTGGCCAAAATTAATGCATACTTGGGATTGGCAATCCCAATGAATAGTAGCATTTTGTGCTTCCACAAATTATAGTGATCTCTATCAAACTGTGGAATTTTAATGCTCGTCACATTTTGTGTACTCATCTTTAATAAGATTAAAATTTAAGTGTTTCAAAAAATATATTAATTTTTGACTGAAAATAATTTTTGATCAAAAATAATTTTTAAAAAAAAATTATTTCGAATTAAAAATAATTTTTGAGATCTGTATGAGTTGCAGAATATTTGGTTCAGATCTGATATTTAATATATCAACCAGCTCTGATGCCAATTATTGGTCCCTGATATTGTAGAAGGGGGGGGGGGTTGAATACAATATCTATTAATTATCGCGGAATATTGGATTTAAAAATATTATTTTAAATTCACACGAAATATTAATTGAAATGAAATACTGTTCAAGTAGAAGATATAATTTTAACTTGAAAAGTATTACAAAATTAATAAGTAGAAAGTTTATATAATTGTTTAAAAAGCTTAGAACGATTTTGACATGAATTGTTCGAGTTTAACAATTATATTCCAAACTTGCACAGAAATGTGTGAATATTACAATGCAGACAAATTTCTGAATTTGAACTGTTTTTCTAACTTCTTAACAACTGAAAAGTGAAGCCTTTATCTCATATTTATAGAGAATGAAGATGGCTGGTATGACCTTTATCAGCATGACTTAATTTAATGAAAATAAGTCTTGTATGACTTATTTAACACTTGTATGACATTTAAAAAACTGGGCAAGACTTATTTCTCTCGGTATGACTTATTTTATTAATTAAAAAATCGGTATGACTTTTTAATTAAAAAAAATAAGTCCAGCAGGACCTTTTGAACACAGAAAATTCGGTATGACTTATTCTGGTATGACTTTAGGTCGGCAGAAGCTCGGTGCGACTTTTTCTTCTGCAGCTCGGTATGACTTATTTTCTGCAGCTCAGAATGACTTTTTCTGGTATGACTTTACCTTCTGCAGTTCGGTATGACTTATTTTCTGCAGCTCGGTATGACTTATTTTATTTAATAATAAATATTTTTTTTCTTTCTTCTTTTTTTGATTTTATTAATAAGTCTTTTGAATTATATTACAAATCATATTAAGTCATATCTTTTATAGTAAATTAATTCTACTTAATTTAATTAGTTAATTTATAAATTAAATTAAATTCAACTTGAATTAATTTAATTAGATAAATTAAATAATTAATTAACTTTTGATAGTAGAATTAAAATACTATCTTTACTCACATAGCCGTGCTGTCGGTCTTGAAATCTTCCCGTTCTTTCTTTGTCTTCTGTTCTTGAAACCTCTTGAACTAAATGAAGAATAAATATTATTTTAGTTGACACACAAATGTACTGTCTGGTTCATTTGTGTCATACTAATATATATTCTCCATTTTTTAATACTTTAAGTTGAGGCCTTCTGTCATTATTCTGCTTCACTGTCTTTGTTCTTCTTCTGGAATCTTCTATAGTAGGCACTTAGAATCTTCTGAATCTTCTGAACTCTTCTGAACAACTGCTTCTCTATTTTTCTCCGATGCTTGAACATATAAATGAACTTCTTCCGGTGTAGAGTAGCAACTTCATTAAAATTCTTCTGACAAATTGATTCTTTGTGTCTAGTTGACATTCTTCGATTTGATTCCATCCTCAGTATTTATTACTTACTTTATTTTCTTACTTGAGTTGAGTTGTCATCTACTTATTACAAATATGTCTTGTCATATGCCTTTCAATCTCCTCCTATTTGTTGTTAAACATTTAACACACAAATTCCTAGAGGATAACTCAACTAACAACTAAGAAACTAATATGACATTTAAGAACTGTAAGTAAATAAATTGTTCTCTGGATCATATAATACATTTCCAGATTTCTTTGAGTAACTGAAATGAAAGATGTTTGTTCCTCTAGTACTGAACATATTATACAAGTAGTATTATCTTCATTTCTCTTCTTACCACTTTTTCTAAGATTCTCCAACTTCTGTCTTCACTTCTCACCCAAGGTAGATTCAATTTCTCCTTTCGTGAATAACCCAACTTATGTTCAACAATTGAGTAAACGTCTTCTGGAATCCTCTTCAGGTAAAAGACTCTGTTTAACAATTCTCCCCTTTGGATCTTGTTCAACACTTTTCCCCCTTAGTTGAACACTTCGAATATTATACTTCTCCCCCTTAGTTGAGTAATCCTCTTCATTCGAAATTTTCTCTCCCTTAGTTAAGTAATATTAGAAATCTGTAACAGGGAATTGGGAATAGAATTTGGTAATTGTACTAGTGTGTGATTTTACTTTGTGTTCCTCACAAGTGTTTCGCTCATATACTCTCTAAGTGTTTCACTCATAGAATATATATTTCACTCGTCCTTACTTGTGTTTCACTCTTTTCTCATATCACTATATCTCTCTCTCAGTATAGATGTCACAGTCTTTTGTACCTGCAAGAAAGATCATCATAGCCCCTTCAAGAGAGGTCACTGGTGGTGCAATGAGGTTTCGTAAATCCCCGTCCTCAATTGAATCTATAAAAACATTTGACTTTGAAAAACTGAATTGCTTCAGGAATATATTCAGTGAGTTGCTGATCATCTAAGATGATCTATTCCGTTAGGAATCCAGATATGTTCCATCTGAGGAGGGAGACAAGGATCTAAAACGTAGCACATGATCCAAGTTTCCTCCTGACGCCCGTGAAGGCATGTTGATTCCGTCAGAATCATCAATCATTCTTCCTTCCTTGATATGGAAGTTTAGAAAAATTGCTACCGTCAATTCATCCTTCCTGTGACATTTCAATTGTTCCCTCTTGGTCCCTTTTGGTCAATTGTTGGTCCAAAATGCCAATTGAGTTGGTCCATTGTTGGTCCCTAAAAATAAGACAATATTTGAGGTTTCTTGAAAAATGTTAGATGAAATTAACTCTTTGCTGATAGCCTTGGCTGACAGGCTGAATTCAATAGACTCACTCTGTTGAGAGAATGAACCTAGTAACAGTTTTGCCTTTTCCAAGTCTGTATCCTTTTAAGAGAACACAGATGAGCTAACAGTTGTCTCAGTTTATATATATAAAACACCTTTCTGGAGACAGAGCTGTTGGTTCACTCACATCACCAACCTTATCAAATGCAATCAAGGCATTGACTCCCTCATTCTGAACAATTAGGTATTCTGTTTAATGGTTAGAGAGATGGAAGTGATAGTGTTTGTGTGTTTGGTTCTAAGATCTTGGATAGAGATTGATGCCAATGATTAGGATCTCACTTTTAGAAACTATTGGATGATCAAGCTCATAAATCTTTCCTACTTCTTAAAAGAGACTTGAAATAATCATCTTATATTTATATATATATATATATATAAATAAAATTTAAAATAAATAACAATAAAAATAAAAATGCCAAGTTATAAAATAAATAAAACTATACATACTTATATATACCAATTGTTGATACCAATTGTTGAAAATAATAAACAATATATACTAATTGTTGGAAAACAAACATAATATAAAATATATTTACAGTAAAGATGCCAATGAAATAACAACTGAAAAAAATCTTTTTGAGTTTTCTTTTTCAATTTGTTTGTTTGTTTTTGAAATATTTTAAGGAATATATACAGTGTATTTACAGTGCTTGAAAATAAATATGCAATTTAAAACAACCATGCAATAATTAGTTCATGTTTAACATCCCTAACTCACTAACCAACTTAGAGAAAGTGGATTCATCAAGTGGTTTCGTGAAGATGTCGGCAATTTGATATTCTGTGGGTACAAAATATAACACCACAGTTCCATTCATGACATGCTCTCGGATAAAATGATACCTTATGTCTATGTGCTTGGTTCTTGAATGTTGTACAGGATTATTGGAAATAGCTATGGCACTTGTGTTGTCGCAAAGTATTGGAATTTTAGATAGCGCAAGTCCATAATCATTCAGCTGATTCCTTATCCACAAGATTTGTGCACAACAACTACCTGCCACAATATATTCTATTTCGGCTGTCGAGGTAGATACTGAGTGCTGTTTCTTGCTGTACCAGGAAATCAACCGTTGTCCTAGAAACTGACAACTTCCAGACGTACTTTTCCTGTCCATCCTGCATCCTGCATAATCTGAATCTGTATAGCCTATTAGTTCAAAACCTGCATCTTTAGGGTACCAAATTCCAAGATTTGGTGTACCCTTCAGATATCTAAAAATTCGTTTAACGGCTATAAGATGAGATTCCCTAGGGTCAGATTGAAACCTTGCACATAAGCATGTAGCAAACATTATATCGGGTCTACTAGCAGTTAGATATAATAATGAGCCGATCATACCTCTGTAGCTTGTGATGTCAACTTTCTTACCAGTTTCATATTTGTCAAGCTTGGTGGTTGTTGGCATAGGGGTTTTTGCCGGTGAAGAATCTTCTAGATTGTATTTCCTTAGAAGATCCCTTACCTACTTTGATTGGCAAATAAAAATCCCATCTTCCTTTTGCTTTACTTGCAATCCAAGGAAGAATGACAGCTCACCCATCATGCTCATCTCATACCTACTCTGCATCAACTTAGCAAATCTCTTGCACAAGTTTTCGTTAGTAGAACCAAATATAATATCATCAACATAAACTTGGACAAATATCATATCTTCATCATGTAATTTGTAAAAGAGAGTTTTATCTAAGACACCTCTAGTAAAACCGTTTTCAAGTAAAAACTGAGAGAGAGTGTCATACCATGTCCTCGGTGCTTGCTTGAGTCCATAGAGAGCTTTGAATAGAAAATACACAAAATCAGCAAACTCTGGATTTTCAAAGCCAGGAGGCTGTTCCACATATACTTCCTCTTCTAACTTTCCATTTAGAAAAACACTCTTCACATCCATTTGATAAACTTTAAAATTGGAATGTGCTGCGAATGCTAGAAATATCCTGATGGGTTCAAGTCTTGCAACTGGTGCGTAGGTCTCATCATAATCAATTCCCTCTTCCTGGGAGTAACCCTTTGCAACCAGTCTGGCCTTGTTCCTTGTAACAATGCCATCACCGTCTAACTTGTTCCTGTATACCCATTTTGTGCCAATAACAGATCTATCTTTAGGCCTGGGTACCAGTGTCCATACTTCTTGCCTTTCGAACTGATTGAGTTCTTCTTGCATGGCAAGAACCCAATCTGGATCAGTTAGAGCATCTTTAATTTTCTTTGGTTCTTCTTGAGATAGAAAAACTGAAAATAAACATTCATTTGAAGTTGTACTTCTGGTTCTAACACCAACATCTGGATCACCTATGATCAATTCAAAGGGATGATCTTTGCTCCATATCCTTTCCCTTGGTAGGTTTAATCTTGATGATTCGCCTCTATATTCATTGTGATGTTGTGTTGTGCCAGTTGATTCTTCATCTCCCCCTGAGTTGCTGCCAGGTTGACTTGTTGATCCACCACTGGTATTAGTAGTATCTCCAGTGTTTCCATTGTTTCCACCACTATTACCTGGATCATTACCATCATTGTTGTCATCATCATTTCCTGCTGCAACCTCAGGCTCTTCTTCATTATCTGAATCTGAGTCTGGATTATTGTCAAATTTTAATGACTCAGAAGGATCTTCATTTTGGATGCTTGGGAGTTTAGTGTCGTCAAATGATACGTTGACACTTTCTTTTACTTGGTGCTGATCAGTTATGTACACCCTATATGCTCTTTTTGAGTAGCCGATAAAAATTGCTTCATGTGCCTTGGTCTCAAATTTGCCACGATGTTCATCTCCATCTTTTAGCACAAAACATTTGGCTCCAAATACATGAAAGTATTTGAGTGTTGGTTTCTTGCCAGCCATTAATTCGTAGGGTGTCTTCATATGATCCTTGTTGATTAAAGTTCGATTCTGGGTATAACAAGCTGTGTTTACTGCTTCAGCCCAGAAGTAGATAGGCAACCTTGATTCACTTAACATTGTTCTTGCAGCTTCAATCAAGGTTCGATTCTTCCTTTCTACTACTCCATTTTGTTGCGGAGTTCTTGGCGCTGAGAATTGTCTTGTTATCCCTTTGTCTAAGCAGAAGCTATTCAGAATTTCATTCTTAAATTCTGTTCCATTATCTGATCTGATTGCCCGGACAGGTAGCTTAGAATCTAACTCAATCAGCTTTATATGATTAATTACCAAGTGTGGAGTTTCATCCTTAGAGTTCAAGAATAAAACCCACGTGTACTTTGTGAAGTCATCTACAATCACTAAGGCATATTTCTTCCTTGACATAGACATAATATTGACTGGACCATATAAATCCACATGAAGCAGCTATAGTGGTTCAGTAATATTTGTGGTGTCTGTGCCTTTGTGAGTTGCTCTTTTTGACTTCCCTTTCTGACATGCCTCACACAATCCTTCTTGTGTAAATTCCATCGGAGGCAGTCCTCTCACCAAATCCCTCTTGACTAGAGAGTTCATTGTTTTGAAATTCAGGTGTGAGAGCTTCTTGTGCCATAGCCAACTTTCTTCTATTGAAGCTTTTTAATAAAAACAGTTTGCTTCAGCTTCAGTTCCTGAGTTGAAATCAGCTACGTACAAGTTTCCTTTCCTTACTCCACGCAAGGCTAGTCTGTCTTCTTTAGAATGAGCTATTAAGCACTTCTCCTTGATAAAGTTTACTTTGTAACCTCTATCACAGAATTGACTGACGCTGAGTAGATTGTGCTTAAGTCCTTCCACCAAAGAGACGTTTTCAATGATAACATTTCATGTATTTAACTTGCCATATCCTGTAGTCATTCCTTTGCTGTTATCTCCAAAGGTGACGATTGGGCCAGCTCTTTCAACCACATCTGATAGCAGGGCTCTATCTCCGGTCATATGCCTTGAAGATCCACTGTCCAGGATCCATATAACCCGGTTTACCTGTTTAACTCCCTGCACATACCAAACGGATTAATTCGTCTTCGAAACCCAAAATTGATTGGGCCCGGCATACTTAAAGAATTGACCTTTGTCATCTTTGACAACAGATCCTTTTTGAATAACATCATTATCTTCCTTGACTGTTCCTACCTTCCTATAAACAGTCTTAACTGTTAAGACTTAGGAATATATGATTCCTTCTTCTCAGGTGAAGGAGTCGCAGTCTTGGATTTAGCAAATTTATTATTGATGCATTTTCTAGGTGTCATGTTATCTTTCTTAGCTATCATGCGTTTAAAGTAAGCAGTCATAGCATTAAAAGCACATAACATACAATTTAAAACACCACAAGGTTTATGGAAAGCATCAATAGTAGGCATGTTATTCAATACAGTAAGTGGCTTAACAGATTCTACCTCAATTTTATCAGCAGATTTGAAGTTCTCAGTAGAATGAAATTTATTGTTACTGTTCCTACTGTTAACAAATGTGTTAGGTCTGTTCATTTTATTCTTTAAGTCTTTTACACCTATACCAGGTCTGGGGGAATCAGAAGTTCCCACAACTTTCACTGGTGTCTTGGGCGCAATTATCTCTTCTTGGACATTTACTCCTTTTATGTCCCTAGCTCGTTCCTCTTTTTTCTTCTCTTCCTCAAGATCCTCTAAATTCATTTCATAGGCAATCATTATAGAGCTCTCAAGGATTGGTTCTGCTACAGGTATTATGAAAAGAGGTTTACGTGCGTCCTTAACTGTGACGCCCTCCCGACCCGGGGTCTAGATCGGGGAGTCACTAA
The DNA here is from genome assembly GCA_028671895.1 of Oenanthe sinensis. Lineage (NCBI taxonomy): Eukaryota > Viridiplantae > Streptophyta > Magnoliopsida > Apiales > Apiaceae > Oenanthe > Oenanthe sinensis. Next base: position 11,447,179 of record CM053797.1, read on the forward strand.
CACTCTATATGCATGCACCCTAAATAACAATAATAGAAAATACGCATAAATATGACCCCGACTACTAACCTGGATCTTTCAAGGTAATGGTATGAAACAAGCACACAACTACATTCATTTATATTTACATTTACAGTAACCAAAATAATATTACAACTCCTGAAACATCTCAAAATCTACTAATAAAAGTACAAGACTAAACAAAGTCTTTTCCTTCCAACTCTGCCTCGATCCTACCTGTTCAATCTCAGCTAGCCTCACATAGTTCATGAATGACATATTTTTCCTGGCAGTCTGCTTAAGGCGGACCATGATTCTCAGAAGCTGTAGATGTTAGAAAATAAAAGGATGAGCTACAAAAGCTCAGCAAGTAACCATACTGGTTAAAAACAGTTCTACAGGCTTATATATAATTTAAAAGTCTTTTCTCAAAACCATGCTTTAAAATCATTGCTGGACCTCATTGTCCCATAATTGTAATTAAAATTCTAGTCAGGGTATTCATTACCCGCAAAACTTTCTTTTATAAAACCACTGGCAGGGTTAAACAATTTCAATAACTGGTGCAGAGTAAATAAGAAACTGGAAAGTAGTAATCAATTGCAAGTATAGGAGTAATCTGCAGGGTTAGATGGATAACAGGAAATAATGTATAACAGTTGAAACTAGTTAAATCAAGGTATATCTGACAGTTGAAGCTGTATATGACAGGTTATAACAAGGCATTTCATTATTCATTACTAAACATTTCAAAGTCCATTTGTATAAAACTGTCCTTTCATTAGGACTAACTCTCTCAAAACATTTCATAAAACTGTCATCTCATTAGGACCTTGCTTTTCAAACCATTTATAAAAACTGTCCTCTCATTAGGACCTTTACTGTTTAGAAACAATTCATTTTGGTTGAAGTTTTCTCACAACGCCAGACAATACGGGTGATCAGCCACGTAAAGTCCCCATAACGGACTAAAGTCCCTCTGGACATAAAGAGTACTCATAAAGGCACTTATTGCCATTGGCCTTGGGCTATCTCATTACAGCCATTGACTATCTCATTATAGTCTACACATAAAAAATGCTGGACCGGCATCACTCGGCCTCTTACGCCTCCAACCTATAGGAATCCGCAGAAACCATTTTGATCGGAATTCCTATAAATACCAAAACCTTTCTTTTAAAAGTTACCAATTCATTTGATGAAAAAGACTTCTTGAAAGTCGGATTTCATATTTAAATCCATTTTTAAGATCATTAGACAGAGGTAAAGTTTATTCCAGGGTAAATCTCAAAACAAGTCTCTGTTGTAATAAAGTAGGCAGAAACCATGAACTGGGAATCAAAAACAAGTTAAAGTTATGAAGTCAAGGTGCAGGGTCAATCCATAGGTATAACAGTTGTTTTTTAAAACAGTTGTAAAACATTTAATCAGGACGGCAGTTAGGCCTAAATAACAGGGTTCTTTTAAGGTTTAAGTTTAAGCAATTATTGTTAAGAAAGTGGTGATAGCACAAGTCACAGCTCAAGATCACTGGTGTAAGATTTGTAAAACTAGTTTATAAGTGGTCAGTAGCAGTTCAGGGATTGAAAAGTTTAAAGTATAATCAAAACTGGTATAAGGTTGCAGTTTAAATAAAGCAATTAAAGTAAAGCAGGCTGTAACTTAAAACAGTTGAGATAAGATAACACAGTTGCAGGGTCATAAAGCAGTTTATAAAACAGTTCACTATGCAGTTCATAAAACAGTGTTTAAGTTGAAAGAGATTAGGCAGTAGTTACTTGCCTTAAATAGAATGCTACAGCTGTTGAACAGGTAGATCGCCTACACCAGACACTAACTCTCTACTTTAGCTTTCCCTCTGTCTTTCACCTCAACGTCCTTCGTAGCTACACATAAATAATACTATTTCAGTATCTCATAAACTCTCGACGTTTTCATTAACGTCTAACTATTCTACCCTTTCGATAATGTAACCCTTTCACACATATGCACAATCCACTGTAGACATACTCTGCTATATACTCATTTCTATACTGGCAAACAAGTAGCACATAGACAATTATATCATTCACAGCATTCCTGACTGATAGCCTTTCTTATACAGAAGTGGTGTGCCAATCATATTTTACAAAGTCATTCTAGTTTTTAAAAATTTTGGCAGCACCTCCCCTGTAATTGGAGCTATCCGTCGGAATACAACCGACACAACCAAACATAAATGTCAATCATAGCCCATTATACTACCACATTTGTACCAAATCCATATCAAACAAGCAATAGCTATAACAATATACAATACTATTATCATTCAAAATGACTGAAACAATCCAATTATCAACTGCTTATTTATATAGTCAATTCAGTTCTTAATTCAATTCTATATCATAACAATCAATGTCCAATTATAATACTTATAATTCAAAGATTTCAATTAATCAAGCATTTCGACGCTATAAGGCAATGCTCACTTAAATAGCTATAATCACATAGCAATTATCACAATCAGTTACTCATACATATTATCAATTCTATTACTAGCTTTATTCTATCAACCTATTTTGATTTGAATCGCTTTAACAAGCAGTGTCATGAGGAAATACAACTAACATTAAATAGTAACTCAATTATAATAGTAACCGAATATAAAGTGTGATTACTAGCAATTGTAATCCCTGAAGACATTACTCTCACCCAAGTAACCCAACATTACTCTATTTACCATCGCAATTCAAATAATTTCATATAATTAATTCGAAATTAAGCATTTATCTATATATTGCATTCGCATTTTGTTATAAAATGAAATCAAGCATTAATCCGGTTATTATAAATCAAACTAATCAACTTTTAATCTTAATTAGAGTACCACCAAACTTTACATATCTCAATTACAATTATACACCTCATACATTAACACTTCCAAACACAATTATATAAACATAACTAGAAAATTCACTAATTACTAAAGACATCAGCATGCAACCATCGATTTACAATGCATCAAACTCGTAGCAACCAAAACAATCATTCAAGAGTTTAATTGCTACCATACTAGTATAAACAAAGCTATTTATTCAAGTACCAATCGGAAATTTGCTATTCTAGCTCGGAAAAATGGAAACCGTAACATGCAATAAGAATTACTAGTCTAACATAAATAAAAATGGTAGTTCCGGCTCATTTCATCATCGCCGTTGACCTGCCAGCTCGTAATAGTCATCGCCGGCGGCCAAGCTCCGGTGGAAAATCCGATTATCGAATTCTCGACACCAAAGCTGCGTTTTTCAATCATTAACAACTCAACAAGCATCGAACTAGTACTGGTTATCAAAATTAGAGTAGTTTAACCCTTGCATGCAGGTATAGACCAAACCCCGATCGTATATACACGGGCATACATATATATATATATTCTAACTCAAGAACAACGGATTGCATACATATCTAGGATTAGATTACTCCCAAAAATCAAAACAAATGCTAGCAATAGACTCGAGGATTAAGAGAAACAGCAAAATCACCTTGAGAGAAGAAAGAGATGGACCTGGGAATTGAAAATGCTGAACAAGGGAGGTAGTGGGCGGTGGCTGATAAATATAAGCTAGGGGCAAGGAAGTCATTTCACGTATGCTGCTTTTCTAATTTAAAACAAATTTAAAATCGAATTTTTGTAGAAACAGGGTACAAAAATAACTTTTATATTTTTAAAATAAAGATCATGAATTTAGAAGCTTCCCCATATTTTTGAAATATTTTTCTGATGAATAAATAATTAATTAAAAATCTTTGAAGTTTTAGCACAGAAATAGAAAATAAGAGTAGAAAAATCTACAAAATAATTTTGGGCTCAAATAAAATAAACTTTTATTTTTCACAAGTCTCAAAATATTTAAGAAACATTTTGGAATAGGTTTCATGATTTTTGGACATTCCAATAATTAAATATGGAATTTAGAAGAGTAATATCTCTAGAATAAAACATGAATAAAAGATTTATATAAAATCACTGGGACTAGAATTAAATACATCACCATTTTTAGAAAGTCTCTAAAATCTCATAGAAGCTACATATAAAATTTCATAATTATTGGACACACCAATAATTTTATAAAAATTAAACAGTTACTCAATCAAGCATAAAAATCACTTGCTCACTTATTTAAAACACTTAAGCATAATACGGTCAAACAGACAGTCAACTAGACATATCAAATGACCACATATCATATCTTAACACATTAAAACACATAAATCATATACCTCATATTATTCAAATAGATTTAATTACCTCGATCGTTACATTCTCCCCCCCTTAAAAAGATTCTGTCCCCAGAATCAGCCTAAGTAAACAAATAGGGATACTTCTCGAGCATTTCACTCTCAAGTTCCCAGGTGGATTCCTCAACTCGAGGATTTCTCCACAAAACCTTTACAAGCTTAACAGACTTATTCCTTAAAACTTTATCCTTACGATCCTGAATCTCTACAGGCTGTTCTACATAGGATAAGTCGGGTTGAATCTCCAAGGGTTCATACTCTATCACATGACTCATGTCAGGATTATACTTTCTAAGCATAGATACGTGAAAAACATTGTGAATGTGCTGCATCTGCGGTGGTAGAGCTAATTCATATGCAACTTTCCCAACTTGCTTCAAAACTTCAAAAGGTCCTATATATCTTGGATTAAGCTTTCCTTTCTTGCCAAATCTACTAACACCTTTCCACAGAGAAATCTTTAATAACACTTGGTCACCTTCTTCAAAATTCATATCCTTCCTAAACTGGTCAGCATACTTCTTTTGTCTATCTTGAGCAGCTAACAATCTCTTCTGAATCAACTTAATCTTTTCTTTAGTTTGTTGCACAAGCTCTGGACCTAAAATTTTACGTTCACCAACTTCATTCCAACATACTGGTGATCTGCATTTTCTTCCATATAAAGCTTCATACGGGGGCATCCCAATACTGGCATGATGGCTGTTGTTATAAGAAAAGTCCACTAATGGTAGATGCTCGTCCCAACTTCCTTCAAAATCCAAGGCACAAACTCTCAACATGTCTTCAAGGGTTTGGATTGTCCTTTCACTCTGTCCATCTGTCTGAGGATGATATGCAGTACTCATATTCAGCTTTGTTCCCAAACACTCTTGAAACTTCTTCCAAAATCTTGAATTGAATCTCGGGTCTCTGTCTGACACTATTGATACAGGAACACCATGTCGCATAACAATCTCTTTTAGGTACAAATGAACCAACCTGTCCAGTGAAAATCTTTCGTTGATAGGTAGAAAGTGCGTTGACTTTGTCAATCTGTCTATTATTACCCAAATAGCATCATGATTAGCCTTAGTCCTTGGCAGACCTACTACAAAATCCATAGCAAGATTCTCCCATTTCCATTCTGGAATCTCTAGTGGTTGCAACAATCCACTGGGCCTCTGATGTTCAGCTTTGACTCTCTGGCACGTATAACATTTACTGATCCACTCTGCCACATTTCTTTTCATATTGGGCCACCAAAAATTTTCCTTCAAGTCTTTATACATCTTTGTGCTTCCTGGATGAATAGAGTATCTTGAACTATGTGCATCATGCAAAATTTCATTCTTGAGCTCTTGAACATTAGGGATCCAAATTCGTGAGGAAAACCTAAAGATTCCTTCACTGCCCTTCTGACTTTTTAACTCTTCTCCAGTCAACTTGGCTCTGTCTTGACTCATCATCTGTTCTTGACATCTCTTGATCTTTTCTAACAATTCTGGCTGAAAAGTCATTGTATACACCATTTCTTCCACTGAATCAGAATCACATACCTCTATTTCCAATTTCTCAAATTCTTTGATCAATTCTTCAGATGAAACCATTATATTCAATCTTTCCTTTCTACTTAAAGCATCTGCTACAACATTTGCCTTGCCTGGATGATAGTTGATCGTGCAGTCATAGTCTTTGATCAATTCCAACCATCTTCTCTGTCTCATGTTCAACTCTTTCTGAGTAAAGATATACTTCAAACTCTTGTGGTCAGTATAAATCTCACACTTCTCTCCGTACAAGTAGTGCCTCCAAATCTTCAATGCAAAAACAATGGCAGCTAATTCCAGATCATGTGTAGGATATTTCAATTCATGAGGTCTTAACTGCCTGGAAGCATATGCAATAACTTTCCCATGTTGCATCAGAACACATCCCAAGCCTTTGTGAGAAGTGTCACTGTAGATGACAAAATTTCCTTGATCGTCAGGTAACACCAACACTGGGGCAGATACTAGTCTTCGCTTTAACTCTTCAAAACTTTCTTCACACTTCTCATTCCATACAAACTTTTCATTCTTCCTTGTCAACTTGGTCATAGGGGTAGCTATCTTTGAAAAATCTTGAACAAATCTTCGATAGTATCCCGCTAAACCCAGAAAACTTCTGACTTCTGTTGGAGTCCTTGGTCTTTCCCATTTCATCACTGCTTCTATCTTTGCCGGATCAACTTTGATGCCTTCCTTGCTGACAACATGACCTAAGAATTGTACTTCCTTCAACCAAAATTCACATTTCGAAAACTTCGCATACAGCTTCTCCTTTCTTAAAGTCTCTAAAGCAATTCTCAAGTGATCTGCATGCTCTTCTTCTGACTTCGAATATATCAGAATGTCATCGATGAAAACAATCACAAACTTGTCTAAATATTTCTTAAAGACTCTGTTCATCAGATCCATAAACGCTGCTGGGGCATTTGTCAATCCAAAAGCCATAACCAAAAATTCATAGTGTCCGTACCTTGTTCTGAATGCGGTTTTAGATACATCTTCAGGTTTGATCTTGAGTTGATGGTATCCGGACCTTAAGTCAATTTTTGAGAACCATTCGGCTCCTTTCAGCTGGTCAAAAAGATCATCGATCCTCGGTAACGGGTATTTGTTCTTGATGGTTAGCTTGTTTAATTCTCGGTAATCTATGCACAATTTCATGCTTCCATCTTTCTTCTTAACAAACAAAACTGGTGCTCCCCAAGGGGACACACTAGGCCTTATAATTCCTTTATCCAAGAGATCTTGTATTTGACTCGCCAACTCTTTCATCTCAACTGGCGCCATTCTATACGGAGCTTTGGAAACTGGTTCAGCACCTGGAGCTAAATCAATAGAGAATTCTATTTCCCTATCGGAAGGTAAACCTGGCAATTCATCTGGAAATACGTCGGGAAATTCATTGACGATAGGAACATCTTCTAATTGAACTGACTTCTTCTCAGTGTCTACAACATAGGCTAGGTAAGCCTCACATCCTTGACGCAGAAATCTCTTTGCCTGAACGATATTCAAAAACTTCTTGACTTGTCGGGTACCTCGAAATTCCACTTCTTCTCCTTCTAGGGTTTTCACCTTTAACTTCTTATTCCTACAATCTATCTGAGCCTTGTATTCTGACAACCAATCCATCCCTAGAATTACATCAAATTCACCTAACTTAAAAGGTATCAAGTTAGCAAGAAAATGACAACTGCCTATTTTAATGTCACATCTAGGACAAACTTGTCTTACTGGAATCTTTGCCTGGTTAGCTACTTCTATAACTAAGGCTTGCTCCAAAGGTTGGACTTCACATTGCAATTTACCAAGAAAATCTTGAGATATAAAAGACTTAGTAGCTCCAGAATCAATCAATACACTAGCTTGCACTGAATTAACAGGAAGTGTACCTGATATCACATCCACATCCTGGATAGCCTCTTTCTGAGTCATGTTGAAGGTTCTTGCTCTAGATTGATGTGCTGAAGATTGTGACGGAGTTCCAGCTATTCGGAGAACATTGGTAGGTTGTGTAGGTTCCTTGCATTCCCTTGCCATGTGACCTAGCTTGCCACACTTATAGCATTTGATCCCTGACTTTTGATTTTGATTCTGACTCTGACTGTTGCATTCCGCTGCATAATGTCCTTTCCTGTTGCATTTGAAGCAGGTAATATTGGGCTTATTACAAACTCCAGAGTGCTTCCTTCCACAAATCTTGCACTCAGGAACAAACTGTCTGACGGCCTTTGGCTGGTCGAAACCTTGAGCTTTATTATTCTGTCTCCCTCTTCCATCATTACCATTCTTGATCTGCTGAAAATTACTTCTCTGACCTTCTGGCCTTCTATGAAACTTGTTCCTGAAATTACCATGTCCCTGACTGTCTTCCCTAGCTCCAAACTTTCTCTTTTTTGTTATCTTTCTCTTTCTGGGACATATCACTCTCACCTTCCACGATCATTGCTTTCTGAACTATTGCAGTGAAGCTTTGCAGCTCAAAAACTGCCACCCTACTTCTAATCCATGGCCTTAAGCCTTGCTGAAACCTCTTAGCCTTCTTAACATCAGTATTAACAAATTCTGGCACAAACCTGGCCATCTCAGAAAACTTGGCCTCGTACTCTGCTACACTCATACCTCCTTGCTTTAGTTCTAGAAATTTAATCTCCATTTGGTCCTTCATAAAACTAGGAAAGTACTTTTCTAAAAATAATTCTGTAAACTGATCCCAAGAAATCACGCCTTCACCCTGAAGCATCTTCGTAGACTCCCACCAGTAACCGGCTTCAGCTTTAAGAAAATAACTAGCATACTCAGTCTTCTTATCTTCATTTACGTCTACCAACTGAAAAGCTTTTTCCATCTCCTTAAGCCATGTCTGGGCTTCTACTGGGTCTGTGGATCCTTTGAATTCAGGTGGTTTCACTGCTTGAAAAGATTTAAAAGTAACTGCTGGGGGTGCAGAAGGTCTTTGCTGTTGCTGGGTTAAAAGAGCTGTTTGCTGTTGTAGCAATTGAATGAGTTGGGCAACTGTAGGGTCCATGGGATTTTGATCTTGTGTATTATGGTTCTGAGACGAATTTGAGGTGTTTCTTTTCCTTGGCGGCATTTACTATAGGGAAACAAGCAACTTATTAAGCAATACACTACACCATATTGTAAACAGTTCAAATGCTTTTAAAACCATTTGAGCATTAGAAACTCTATTTTAGAAATCAATCTTGTAGCATCATTACTACATAAGTTGCCTGTACAATAAGGATATAAAGGTTCTATCGAAAACAGGTTAGCACAACAGGTATAAATAAGGTACTGGTAAAGGTAAGAAACAGTTTATGGTCAAGTGTGCGAAAAAGTAAATGACAGATATATCGGAAGATACTGGAACTGAAAAGCAAACATACATAGATACGAAAAGTACCAAAGTGCAGGATAAGTTAAGGTACAAACACGAAATAAAAGTACTGGGAAGAAAACAGAAATAACATCTGGGCAAGTGTGCTAGAGGGCTCTAACAAATGTCCCTTCTAACACTCAAACATCCTGACATCTAATCACCCCTGTGATCCCTGTCTCTGGCAGCCCTGAGTCCAATCAGCAGCTCACTAAGCACCCGGGTCAACTCTCCTGCCCGCTCCGCCATATCATCTGGAAATGCTCTGGCCGCTATCTGCCTACGCCCCTCTTCCTCGACAGCCCTAATGCGATCCTCCCACCACTCGACATGATGCTCGGGAACTCTCAGCTGGCCTAGGGTAATAGATGGCCTATAAACTCTACGGCGAACAAGAACACCAGCACTCCCTGAGGGTAGGTCAGGCTGAGCAGGGGGCTCAGGAATCAGCTCCTCCTCCTCGCTCTCAGAACTAGATATAACTATAGTATCATCATCAGTATCCGAAGAAAATTCAGAGGAACCGGGAGAGGGTGGTTGTTGTGAAACAATGCCACGAGCCTGCAATAATATAATATGCAAAGCAAAAGGGATAAGATCACCTTAAATCTACAGTTAAAATCCTAACATCTATACCACTCTTCGTTATCTAATCCTATCTTACCATTACTCTCTCTTCTTTTATTAAATGATCTACTTGTTTAACTTAATCCTGGCTTGTTTCAGTGACCAAAACCTTAGCTCTGATACCAACCTGTGACGCCCTCCCGACCCGGGGTCTAGATCGGGGAGTCACTAACACTCTATATGCATGCACCCTAAATAACAATAATAGAAAATACGCATAAATATGACCCCGACTACTAACCTGGATCTTTCAAGGTAATGGTATGAAACAAGCACACAACTACATTCATTTATATTTACATTTACAGTAACCAAAATAATATTACAACTCCTGAAACATCTCAAAATCTACTAATAAAAGTACAAGACTAAACAAAGTCTTTTCCTTCCAACTCTGCCTCGATCCTACCTGTTCAATCTCAGCTAGCCTCACATAGTTCATGAATGACATATTTTTCCTGGCAGTCTGCTTAAGGCGGACCATGATTCTCAGAAGCTGTAGATGTTAGAAAATAAAAGGATGAGCTACAAAAGCTCAGCAAGTAACCATACTGGTTAAAAACAGTTCTACAGGCTTATATATAATTTAAAAGTCTTTTCTCAAAACCATGCTTTAAAATCATTGCTGGACCTCATTGTCCCATAATTGTAATTAAAATTCTAGTCAGGGTATTCATTACCCGCAAAACTTTCTTTTATAAAACCACTGGCAGGGTTAAACAATTTCAATAACTGGTGCAGAGTAAATAAGAAACTGGAAAGTAGTAATCAATTGCAAGTATAGGAGTAATCTGCAGGGTTAGATGGATAACAGGAAATAATGTATAACAGTTGAAACTAGTTAAATCAAGGTATATCTGACAGTTGAAGCTGTATATGACAGGTTATAACAAGGCATTTCATTATTCATTACTAAACATTTCAAAGTCCATTTGTATAAAACTGTCCTTTCATTAGGACTAACTCTCTCAAAACATTTCATAAAACTGTCATCTCATTAGGACCTTGCTTTTCAAACCATTTATAAAAACTGTCCTCTCATTAGGACCTTTACTGTTTAGAAACAATTCATTTTGGTTGAAGTTTTCTCACAACGCCAGACAATACGGGTGATCAGCCACGTAAAGTCCCCATAACGGACTAAAGTCCCTCTGGACATAAAGAGTACTCATAAAGGCACTTATTGCCATTGGCCTTGGGCTATCTCATTACAGCCATTGACTATCTCATTATAGTCTACACATAAAAAATGCTGGACCGGCGTCACTCGGCCTCTTACGCCTCCAACCTATAGGAATCCGCAGAAACCATTTTGATCGGAATTCCTATAAATACCAAAACCTTTCTTTTAAAAGTTACCAATTCATTTGATGAAAAAGACTTCTTGAAAGTCGGATTTCATATTTAAATCCATTTTTAAGATCATTAGACAGAGGTAAAGTTTATTCCAGGGTAAATCTCAAAACAAGTCTCTGTTGTAATAAAGTAGGCAGAAACCATGAACTGGGAATCAAAAACAAGTTAAAGTTATGAAGTCAAGGTGCAGGGTCAATCCATAGGTATAACAGTTGTTTTTGAAAACAGTTGTAAAACATTTAATCAGGACGGCAGTTAGGCCTAAATAACAGGGTTCTTTTAAGGTTTAAGTTTAAGCAATTATTGTTAAGAAAGTGGTGATAGCACAAGTCACAGCTCAAGATCACTGGTGTAAGATTTGTAAAACTAGTTTATAAGTGGTCAGTAGCAGTTCAGGGATTGAAAAGTTTAAAGTATAATCAAAACTGGTATAAGGTTGCAGTTTAAATAAAGCAATTAAAGTAAAGCAGGCTGTAACTTAAAACAGTTGAGATAAGATAACACAGTTGCAGGGTCATAAAGCAGTTTATAAAACAGTTCACTATGTAGTTCATAAAACAGTGTTTAAGTTGAAAGAGATTAGGCAGTAGTTACTTGCCTTAAATAGAATGCTACAGCTGTTGAACAGGTAGATCGCCTACACCAGACACTAACTCTCTACTTTAGCTTTCCCTCTATCTTTCACCTCAACGTCCTTCGTAGCTACACATAAATAATACTATTTCAGTATCTCATAAACTCTCGACGTTTTCATTAACGTCTAACTATTCTACCCTTTCGATAATGTAACCCTTTCACACATATGCACAATCCACTGTAGACATACTCTGCTATATACTCATTTCTATACTGGCAAACAAGTAGCACATAGACAATTATATCATTCACAGTATTCCTGACTGATAGCCTTTCTTATACAGAAGTGGTGTGCCAATCATATTTTACAAAGTCATTCTAGTTTTTAAAAATTTTGGCAGCACCTCCCCTGTAATTGGAGCTATCCGTCGGAATACAACCGACACAACCAAACATAAATGTCAATCATAGCCCATTATACTACCACATTTGCACCAAATCCATATCAAACAAGCAATAGCTATAACAATATACAATACTATTATCATTCAAAATGACTGAAACAATCCAATTATCAACTGCTTATTTATATAGTCAATTCAGTTCTTAATTCAATTCTATATCATAACAATCAATGTCCAATTATAATACTTATAATTCAAAGATTTCAATTAATCAAGCATTTCGACGCTATAAGGCAATGCTCACTTAAATAGCTATAATCACATAGCAATTATCACAATCAGTTACTCATACATATTATCAATTCTATTACTAGCTTTATTCTATCAACCTATTTTGATTTGAATCGCTTTAACAAGCAGTGTCATGAGGAAATACAACTAACATTAAATAGTAACTCAATTATAATAGTAACCGAATATAAAGTGTGATTACTAGCAATTGTAATCCCTGAAGACATTACTCTCACCCAAGTAACCCAACATTACTCTATTTACCATCGCAATTCAAATAATTTCATATAATTAATTCGAAATTAAGCATTTATCTATATATTGCATTCGCATTTTGTTATAAAATGAAATCAAGCATTAATCCGGTTATTATAAATCAAACTAATCAACTTTTAATCTTAATTAGATTACCACCAAACTTTACATATCTCAATTACAATTATACACCTCATACATTAACACTTCCAAACACAATTATATAAACATAACTAGAAAATTCACTAATTACTAAAGACATCAGCATGCAACCATCGATTTACAATGCATCAAACTCGTAGCAACCAAAACAATCATTCAAGAGTTTAATTGCTATCATACTAGTATAAACAAAGCTATTTATTCAAGTACCAATCGGAAATTTGCTATTCTAGCTCGGAAAAATGGAAACCGTAACATGCAATAAGAATTACTAGTCTAACATAAATAAAAATGGTAGTTCCGGCTCATTTCATCATCGCCGTTGACCTGCCAGCTCGTAATAGTCATCGCCGGCGGCCAAGCTCCGGTGGAAAATCCGATTATCGGATTCTCGACACCAAAGCTGCGTTTTTCAATCATTAACAACTCAACAAGCATCGAACTAGACTGGTTATCAAAATTAGAGTAGTTTAACCCTTGCATGCAGGTATAGACCAAACCCCGATCGTATATACACGGGCATACATATATATATATATTCTAACTCAAGAACAACGGATTGCATACATATCTAGGATTAGATTACTCCCAAAAATCAAAACAAATGCTAGCAATAGACTCGAGGATTAAGAGAAACAGCAAAATCACCTTGAGAGAAGAAAGAGATGGACCTGGGAATTGAAAATGCTGAACAAGGGAGGTAGTGGGCGGTGGCTGATAAATATAAGCTAGGGGCAAGGAAGTCATTTCACGTATGCTGCTTTTCTAATTTAAAACAAATTTAAAATCGAATTTTTGTAGAAACAGGGTACAAAAATAACTTTTATATTTTTAAAATAAAGATCATGAATTTAGAAGCTTCCCCATATTTTTGAAATATTTTTCTGATGAATAAATAATTAATTAAAAATCTTTGAAGTTTTAGCACAGAAATAGAAAATAAGAGTAGAAAAATCTACAAAATAATTTTGGGCTCAAATAAAATAAACTTTTATTTTTCACAAGTCTCAAAATATTTAAGAAACATTTTGGAACAGGTTTCATGATTTTTGGACATTCCAATAATTAAATATGGAATTTAGAAGAGTAATATCTCTAGAATAAAACAGGAATAAAAGATTTATATAAAATCACTGGGACTAGAATTAAATACATCACCATTTTTAGAAAGTCTCTAAAATCTCATAGAAGCTACATATAAAATTTCATAATTATTGGACACACCAATAATTTTATAAAAATTAAACAGTTACTCAATTAAGCATAAAAATCACTTGCTCACTTATTTAAAACACTTAAGCATAATACGGTCAAACAGACAGTCAACTAGACATATCAAATGACCACATATCATATCTTAACACATTAAAACACATAAATCATATACCTCATATTATTCAAATAGATTTAATTACCTCGATCGTTACATTAACAACATGAGGAATACCCCTTTCTTTAGCACTTTGCTTGAATGGGGTAATGTTGCTTGCCTTTCCTATAGATTCATTATACTCAAACCCTATTCCAACTTTTCATTTTATCACCTGTTGGTCAACTAGGTTTTTTACAATGTAAGAGGAGTTTTCATAGGCTAGACACCTTTTCTTTTCTTCCACTATCTGGTTTCTGAGATAAGTTTCAACATCAATATCACACTTGACTCTGTTGACTTGAAAAGCTAAGTCTTTAGTCAACTGGTCAGTCAACTTGTCATTATTTCTTTTTAACTGTTTAAAAACTTCAGTCTCATCAATTAACTCTTTGACTTTGAGTATGAGTTTCTTAACCTTATCTCTTTCGCCATCTAGTTCCTTACCTAGCAATGGAAACATTTTAGGGCAAGAAGGATTTACATCTATTCCTCCCTGACGGGTGGGAGACAGTGATTCCTCGGATGAAGCCATAAGAGCAAGATTTCCCAGCTCTTCCTCATCATCATTGTCTGAGTCGTCCTAGCTTTTTCCCTTTGCAAGATAAGACTTTCCTTGATGCTTCTTCACAAGTGCATCATACTTTTTCTGGAGATCTTCATAAGACTCTCTCATTTTCCCTTGCTTTGGCTTTTTGCATTCAGTTGCAAAGTAGCCTAGCTCATTGCAGTTGAAGCAACGAAACTTGCTTCTATCAACTAAGCCGGTCTTGTAGCCGCTTCTTGATTCAGCTGTTGAAGACCCTCCTTTTTGGTAACTTCCAAAATTAGGTTTTACTTTGTAGGAAGAGTTCCTTCGAAATCTCATGTTGCTAAACCTCCTAGCAACCATAGCTAGAGACTCATCTTCCAGCTGATCCAGTTCTTCCAAAGTGTAGAACTCACCGTCTTCTCTGTTATCTGAAGTATGTCCAAATTCTGGACCCACATACTCCACTGTACTGTTAGAAGGTGCAACAGCCTTCACTTCTTTCTTCTCTAGTGCTTCCACTATCAGTGCTTTGGATAAACTTATAACCTTACCTCTGCCGTAGGTCTCTCTGGTCTGAATCTGTTCTAATTCATAGGTCTTCAGTACTCCGTAGAGTCTCTCTAGGGTAACCTCTTTCATGTCCCTAGATTCCCGGATTGCTGCAATCCTATTTTCCAGATGCTCTGGCAAGGTCAGTAAGAACTTCCTATTGACCTCCTGGTTCAAGTAATACTTCCCGTTTAGATTGAGCTCATTCATCAATTTATTCAATCTCTGAAACACCTCAGAGATACCCTCACCAGGGTTGGATCTAAACTGTTCGTACTGGGAAGTCAGGATTTCCAGTCTATTCTCTTTCACTTCCTCCGTCCCCTCATTGATAATCTCCATAGTATCCCAGATTTGCTTGGCGGTCTTGCAGTTGACCACATGATTGTACATGACATAGTCTAGGGATTCTATCAGTATAAGCTTGAGGTTATTGTCCAGGGATACAACTTCCTTTTCTTCAATTGTGTAGTCAGCTAGACTTTTTAGAAACTGTCTGTGAGGAATTACAATCCCATCTATCTCGTGTTCGAGAATAACTGTTATAGGGGGTTCAACACCGTTGGCCAAAATTAATGCATACTTGGGATTGGCAATCCCAATGAATAGTAGCATTTTGTGCTTCCACAAATTATAGTGATCTCTATCAAACTGTGGAATTTTAATGCTCGTCACATTTTGTGTACTCGTCTTTAATAAGATTAAAATTTAAGTGTTTCAAAAAATATTTTAATTTTTGACTGAAAATAATTTTTGATCAAAAATAATTATAAAAAAAAATTATTTCGAATAAAAAATTATTTCGAATTAAAAATAATTTTTGAGATCTGTATGCGTTGCGGAATATTTGGTTCAGATCTGATATTTAATATATCAACCAGCTCTGATGCCAATTGTTGGTCCCTGATATTGTAGAAGGGGGGGTTGAATACAATATCTATTAATTATCGCGGAATATTGGATTTAAAAATATTATTTTAAATTCACACGAAATATTAATTGAAATGAAATACTATTCAAGTAGAAGATATAATTTTAACTTGAAAAGTATTACAAAATTAATAAGTAGAAAGTTTATATAATTGTTTAAAAAGCTTAGAACGATTTTGACATGAATTGTTCGAGTTTAACAATTATATTCCAAACTTGCACAGAAATATGTGAATATTACAATGCAGACAAATTTCTGAATTTGAACTGTTTTTCTAACTTCTTAACAACTGAAAAGTGAAGCCTTCATCTCATATTTATAGAGAATGAAGATGGCTGGTATGACCTTTATCAGCATGACTTAATTTAATGAAAATAAGTCTTGTATGACTTATTTAACACTTGTATGACATTTAAAAAACTGGGCAAGACTTATTTCTCTCGGTATGACTTATTTTATTAATTAAAAAATCGGTATGACTTTTTAGTTAACACACAAATGTACTGTCTGGTTCATTTGTGTCATACTAATAAATATTCTCCATTTTTTAATACTTTAAGTTGAGGCCTTCTGTCATTATTCTACTTCACTGTCTTTGTTCTTCTTCTGGAATCTTCTGTAGTAGGCACTTAGAATCTTTTGAATCTTCTGAACTCTTCTGAACAACTGCTTCTCTATTTTTCTCCGATGCTTGAACATATAAATGAACTTCTTCCGGTGTAGAGTAGCAACTTCATTAAAATTCTTCTGACAAATTGATTCTTTGTGTCTAGTTGACATTCTTCGATTTGATTCCATCCTCAGTATTTATTACTTAATTTATTTTCTTACTTGAGTTGAGTTGTCATCTACTTATTACAAATAGGCCTTGTCATATGCCTTTCATCAAGGATAAACTATTCAAAGAATCCAAGAACTTTACAGCTTTGGAGAATAGGATGACTTCTATAGAGAAGTGTTGGTCCCTGATATTGTAGAAGGGGGGTTGAATACAATATCTGAAAATTAATCGCGGAATAATTTGGATTAAAAATATTATTTTAATTACTCGCCAAATATTAATTGGAATGAAATATTGTTCAAGTGAAAGATATAATTTTAACTTGATTAGTATTGCAAAATTAATATTAAGAAAACAGTTATATAATTGATTAAAAGTTCTAGAACAAATTTGACATGAATGTTTCGTATTTAACAATTATATCCAAACTCAGCACAGAAATCTGTGAATATTACAATGCAGATAAATTACTGAATTTGATCTGATTTTTCTAACTCTTGGATTGAACAACTGAAAAGTGAAGAGCTGATCTCATATTTATAGAGATTTGAAATGACTGGTATGACCTTTATCAACATGACTTAATTTAATGAAAATAAGTCTTCTTTGACTTATTTAACACTTGTATGACTTATAAAAACCTGGGCAAGACTTATTTCTGGTCGGTATGACTTACTGAAGCTCGGTATGACCTTTTAAATGTTCGGTATGACCTTTTTAAAGTCATATACGGATTTTATTTAATTAAAAAAATCGGTATGACTTATTTTAATTGAACAAAATCAATTCAGCATGACCTTTTTCTTCAAGAAAACTCGGTATGACTTATTCCACTTGCTCCAGAATGACCTTATCAACAGCTGCTCGGTATGACTTATTCTGGTATGACTTTAGGTCGGCAGAAACTCGGTATGACTTTTTCTTCTGCAGCTCGGTATGACTTATTTTCTGCAGCTCGGTATGACTTATTTTCTGCAACTCAGAATGACTTATTTTCTGACAGAATTCGGTATGCCTTATTTTCTTCTCTTTTTGATTTTATTAATAAGTCTTTTGAATTATATTATAAGTCATATTAAGTCATATCTTCTATAATAAATTAATTCTACTTAATTTAATTAGTTAATTTATAAATTAAATTAAATTCAACTTGAATTAATTTAATTAGATAAATTAAATAATTAATTAACTTTTGATAGTAGAATTAAAATACTATCTTTACTCGCATACCCGTGCTGTCGGTCTTGAAATCTTCCCGTCCTTTCTTTGTCTTCTGATCTTGAAACCTCTTGAACTAAATGAAGAATAAATATTATTTTAGTTGACACACAAATGTACTGTCTGGTTCATTTGTGTCATACTAATAAATATTCTCCATTTATTAACTTTTAACTTGAGGCCTTTTGTCATTTCCTTTTTGCTTCACTGTCTTCAATCTTCTTCTGGAATCTTCTGTAGTAACCACTTGAAATCTTCTATATCTTCTGTCTTCTATAGAAGTACTACCACAATATTATTTTCACTGACGCTTGATCATAACAATGAACTTCTTCCAGTGTTGAGTAGCAATCCCATAAAATTCTTCTGATACTTAGATCCTTTGTGATTAGTTGACTGTCTTCGATTTGATTCCATCCTCAGTATTTATTACTTACTACATTTTCTTACAGGAGTTGAGTTGTTATCTATTTATTACAAATAGGCCTAGTCATATGCCTTTCAATCTCCCCCTATTTGTTGTTAAACATTTAACACACAAATTCCTAGAGGATAACTCAACTAACAACTAAGAAAATAATATTACATTTAAAAACTGTAAGTAAATAAATTGTTCTCTGGATCATATAATACATTTCCAGATTTCTTTGAGTAACTGAAATGAAAGATGTTTGTTCCTCTAGTACTAAACATATTATACAAGTAATATTATCTTCATTTCTCTTCTTACCACTTTTCCTAAGATTCTCCAACTTCTGTCTTCACTTCTCATCCAAGGTAGATTCAATTTCTCCTTTCGTGAATAACCCAACTTTTGAGTAATCCTCTTCTGGTAAAAGTAAAAGTCTTCAACACTTCTCCCCCTTAGTTGAACACTTAGAATACCTCTCCCCTTTTGATACTTCTCCCTAAATAGGATACTTCTCCCCCTTAGTTGAGTAATCCTCTTTATTCGAAATTTTCTCTCCCTTAGTTGAGTAACATTAGAAATCTGTAACAGGGAATTGGAAATAGGATTTGGTAACTGTGCTAGTGTGTGATTTTACTTTGTGTTCCTCACAAGTGTTTCGCTCATATACTCTCTAAGTGTTTCACTCATAAAATATATATATTTTCACTCGTCCTTACTTGTGTTTCACTCTATTCTCACATCACTATATCTCTCTCTCAGTACGGATGTCGCAGTCTTTTGTACCTGCAAGAAAGATCACCATAGCCCCTTCAAGAGAGGTCACTGGTGGTGCAATGGGGTTTCGTAAATCCCCGTCCTTAATTGAATCTATAAAAACATTTTGACTTTGGAAAACTGAATTGCTTCAGGAATAGATTCAGTGAGTTGCTGATCATCTAAGATGATCTATTCCATTAGGAATCCAGATATGTTCCATCTGGGGAGGGAGACAAGGATCTATAATGTAGCAAATGATCCAAGTTTCCTCCTAATGCCTGTGAAGGCATGTTGATTCCGTCAGAATCATCAATTATTCTTCCTTCCTTGATATGGAAGTTTAGAAAAATTGCTTCCGTCAATTCATCCTTACATGACACTCTAGTTGCTCCCTCTTAGTCATTGTTGGTCCCTTTGAAAAGAAGACACTTTATGTGAGGTGAAAGAAATGTCAGATGAAATTGACTCTTTACAAGTAGCCTTGGCTGACAGGCTGAATTCAATAGACTCACTCTGTTGAGAGAATGAACCTAGTAACAGTTTTGCCTTTTCCAAGTCTGTATCCTTTTGAGAGAACACAGATGAGCTAACAGTTGTCTCAGTTTATATATGAATCACCTTTCTGGAGACAGAACTGTTGGATCACTCACATCACCAACCTTATCAAATGCAATCAAGGCATTGACTCCCTCATAATGAACAAATAGGTATTCTGTTTAATGGTTAGAGAGACGGAAGTGATAGTGTTTGTGTGTTTGGTTCTAAGATCTTGGTTAGAGATTGACCCCAATGATTAGGATCTAACTTTTAGAATCGATTGGATTATCAAGCTCATAGATCTTTCCTATTTCTCAAAAGAGACTGAGAATAATCAGCTTATATTTAGATATAAATAAAAATAAAAATAAAATAGATAAAAATTAAAATTAAAATAAATATACCAAAATGTAAAACAAATAATACTATACATACTTATATATATATATATATATATAACTGATACCAATTGTTATAAACTAAAGATAATATTAAATATATTTACAGTAGTGATGACAATAAAATAACAACGGTACAAAAATAAGGAAATTTTTTTTGAGTTTTCTTTTTCAATTTGTTTGTTTGTTTTTGAAATATTTTAAGGAATATATACAGTGTATTTACAGTGCTTGCTTAAAATTAAATATGCAATTTAAAACATCATGCAATACTTAGTTCATGTTTAACATCCCTAACTCACTAACCAACTTAGAGAAAGTGGATTCATCAAGTGGTTTCGTGAAGATGTCGACAATTTGATCTTTTGTGGGTACAAAATATAACACCACAGTTCCATTTATGACATGCTCTCGGATAAAATGATACCTTATGTCTATGTGCTTGGTCCTTGAATGTTGTACAGGATTATTGGAAATTGCTATGGCACTTGTGTTATCGCAAAGTATTGGGATTTTAGATAGTGCAAGTCCATAATCATTCAGCTGATTCCTTATCCACAAGATCTGTGCACAACAACTACCTGCCGCAATATATTCTGCTTCTACTGTCGAGGTAGATACTGAGTGTTGTTTCTTGCTGTATCAGGAAATCAACCGTTGTCCTAGAAACTGACAGCTTCCAGACGTACTTTTCCTGTCCATCCTGCATCCTGCATAATCATGTCATCGGTGCTTGCTTGAGTCCATAGAGAGCTTTGAATAGAAAATACACAAAATCAGCAAACTCTGGATTTTCAAAGCCAGGGGCTGCTCCACATATACTTCCTCTTCTAACTCTCTATTCAGAAATGCACTCTTCACATCCATTTGATAAACTTTGAAATTAGAATGTGCTGCGAATGCCAGAAATATCCTGATGGCTTCAAGTCTTGCAACTGGTGCGTAGGTCTCATCATAATCAATTCCCTCTTCCTGAGAGTAACCCTTAGCAACCAGTCTGGCCTTGTTCCTTGTAACAATGCCATCACCGTCTAACTTGTTCCTGTATACCCATTTCGTGCCAATAATAGATCTATCTTTAGGCATGGGTACCAGTGTCCATACTTCTTGCCTTTCGAACTGATTGAGTTCTTCTTGCATGGCAAGAACCCAATCTGGATCAGTTAGAGCATCTTCAATTTTCTTTGGTTCTTCTTGAGATAGAAAAACTGAAAATAAACATTCATTTGAAGTTGCACTTCTGGTTCTAACACCAACATCTGGATCACCTATGATCAATTCAAAAGGATGATCTTTGCTCCATATCCTTTCCCTTGGTAGGTTTGATCTTGATGATTCGCCTCTATATTCATTATGATGTTGTGTTGTGCCAGTTGATCCTTCATCTCCCCCTGAGTTGCTACCAGGTTGACTTGTTGATCCACCACTGCTATTAGTAGTATCTCCAGTGTTTCCATTGTTTCCACCACTATTACCTGGATCATTACCATCATTGTTGTCATCATCATTTCCTGTTGCAACCTCAGGCTCTTCTTCGTTATCCGAATCTGAGTCTGGATGATTGTCAAATTTTAATGACTCAGAAGGATCTTCAGTTTGGATGCTCGGGAGTTTAGTGTCATCAAAAGTAACGTTGACACTTTCTTTTACTTGGTGCTGATCAATTATGTACACCCTATATGCTCTTTTTGAGTAGCCGACAAAAATTGCTTCATGTGCCTTGGCCTCGAATTTGCCACGATGTTCATCTCCATCTTTTAGCACAAAACATTTAGCTCCAAATACATGAAAGTACTTGAGTGTTGGTTTCTTGCCAGCCATTAATTCATAGGGAGTCTTCATATGTTCTTTATTGATTAAAGTTCGATTCTGGGTATAACATGTTGTGTTTACTGCTTCAGCCCAGAAGTAGATAGGCAACCTTGATTCACTTAACATTGTTCTTGCAGCTTCAATCAGGGTTCGATTCTTCCTTTCTACTACTCCATTCTGTTGCGGAGTTCTTGGTGCTGAGAATTGTCTTGTTATCCCTTTGTCTAAGCAGAAGCTATTCAGAATTTCATTCTTGAATTCTGTTCCATTATCTGATCTGATTGCCCGGACAGGTAGCTTTGAATCTAACTCAATCAACTTTACATGATCAATCACCAATTGTGGAGTTTCATCCTTATAGTTCAAGAATAAAACCCACGAGTACTTTGTGAAGTCATCTACAATCACTAAGGCATATCTTTTCCTTGACATTGACAGAATATTGACTGGACTAAATAAATCCATATGTAGCAGTTGCAGTGGTTCAGTAATATTAGTAGAGTCTATGCCTTTGTGAGTTGCTCTTTTTGACTTCCCTTTTTGACATGCCTCGCACAAACCTTCTTGTGAGAATTCCATCGGAGGCAGTCCTCTCACCAAATCCCTCTTGACTAGAGAGTTCATTGTTTTGAAGTTCAGGTGTGAGAGCTTCTTGTGCCATAGCCAACTTTCTTCTGTTGAAGCTTTTGAATAAAAACAGTTTGCTTCAGCTTTAGTTCCCGAGTTGAAATCAGCTACGTACAAGTTTCCTTTCCTTACTCCACGCAAGGCTAGTCTGTCTTCTTTAGAATGAGCTATTAAATACTTCTCCTTGATAAAGTTTACTTTGTAACCTCTATCACAGAATTGACTGACGCTGAGTAGATTGTGCTTAAGTCCTTCCACCAAAGAGACGTTTTCAATGATAACATTTCCAGTATTTAACTTGCCATATCCCGTAGTCATTCCTTTGCTGTTATCTCCAAAGGTGACAATTGGGCCAGCTCTCTCAACCACGTCTGATAGCAGGGCTCTATCTCTGGTCATATGCCTTGACGATCCGCTGTCCAGGATCCATACAATCCGGTTTACCTGTTTAACTCCCTGCAAATATCAAACGGATTAGATCATCTTCGGAGCCCAAAATTGATTGGGCCCGGCATACTTAAAGAATTGACCTTTGTCAGCTTTGACAATAGATCCTCTTCGAACAACAGCTGCATCCTCCTTGACTGTCCTTACTTTCCTATAAATAGTCTTAACAACTTTTTGTTTAGACTTAGGAATATATTTTTCCTTCTTGACAGGTGAAGGAATAGCAGTCTTGGATTTAGCAAATTTATTATTGATGTATTGTCGCGGTGTCATGTTCTTTTTATTAGCAGTCATGCGTTTGAAATAAGCAGTCATAGCATTAAAAGCACATAACATACAATTTAACATACCACAAGGTTTATGGCATACATCAATAGCAGGCATGTTATTCACAGCAGTAGGAGTTTTAACAATTTCTACTTTAACTTTCTCAGCAATTTTAAAGTTTTCAGTAGAATGACATTTATTGTTACTATCCCTACTTCTAACAAACTTATTGCTAGATCTGTTCAAATTATTCTTTAAGTTCTTAGCACCTATACCAGGTTTGTAGAAATCAGAAGTTCCCACAACTTTCACTGGTGTCTTGGGTGTAGCTTTCTCTTTTTGGACATTTACTCCTTTTATGTCCCTTGCTTGTTCTCCTCTTTTCTTCTCTTCCTCTTGATCCTCTAATTGCATCTCATAAGCGATCAGTATAGAGCTCTCGAGGATGGGTTCAACTACAGGTGTAATGAAAAGAGGTTTGCGTGTGTCTTTAATAACATGAGGAATACCCCTTTCTTCAGTGCTTTGCTTGAATGGGGTAATGTTGCTTGGCTTTCCTACAGATTCATTGTACTCGAAGCCTATTCCAACTTTTCTGTTTATTACCTGTTGGTCAACTAGGTTCTTTACAATATACGAGGAATTTTTATATGCTAGACACCTTTTCTTTTCTTCCTCTATCTGGTTTCTGAGGTAGGTCTCAACTTCAACATAACAACTGACTCTATTGACTTGAAAAGCTAAGTCCTTAGTTAATTTCTTAGTCAACTTGTCACTGTTTCGTTTTAACTGTTTTAAGACTTCGAGCTCATCAACTAGATCTTTATTTTCGAGTCTTAGTTGCTTAACCTTACTTCTTTCACCCTCTAGTTCTTTACCTATTAAATTAAACATTTTAGGGCAATAAGGATTTACCTCTATTCCTTTTTTACTATTAGGAGACCTTGATTCTTCGGATGAAGCCATGAGAGCAAGATTTCCCAGCTCTTCCCCATCACTATCATCTGAGTCATCCCAGCTTTTTCCCTTTGCCAGATAGGACTTTCCTTGATGCTTTTGCAAAAGTGCATCGTACTTTTCCTTGAGCTCTTCGTAAGACTCTCTCTTCTTCCCTTGCTTAGGCTTCTTGCAGTCCGTTGCAAAGTGGCCTAGCTCATTGTAGTTGAAGCAACGAAACTTGCTTCTATCCACTAAGCCGGTCTTATAGCCGCTCTTTGATTCAGCTGTTGAAGACCCTCCTCTTTGGAATCTCCCAAAATTTGATTTAACTTTATAGGAGAGATTTCTCCGAAATCTCATGTTGCCAAACTTCCTGGCAATCAAAGCTAGAGACTCATCTTCTAGCTGATCTAGTTCTTCCAGAGAGTAGAATTCACCACCTTCTTGTTTATCTGAAGTATGTCCAATTTCTGGAACAACATACTCCAGTGAAGGTACAGCAGCCTTCATTTCCATCTTCTGTGGTGCTTCCACTAACAGTGCTTTGGAGGAACTCTGAACCTTGCCTCTCCCATACATCTCTCTCGTCTGGATCTGTTCCAGTTCATATGTCTTCAATACTCCGTAGAGTCTTTCTAGGGTTACCTCCTTCATGTCCCTAGACTCACGGATTGCTGCGATCCTATGCTCCAGATGCTCGGGTAGGGTTAGCAGAAACTTCCTGTTGATCTCCTGATTCTGATAATACTTCCCATTCATGTTGAGCTCGTTTATCAGTTTGTTCAATCTCTGAAACACCTCAGAGATACCCTCACCAGGGTTGGACCTAAACTGCTCATACTGGGAGATTAGGATTTCGAGTCTGTTCTCTTTCACTTCCTCAGTCCCCTCGTTGATAATCTTTATTGTATCCCAAATCTGTTTTGCATTTCTACAATTGACTACTTGATTGTACATGACGTAGTCTAGAGATTCAATCAATATCAGTTTGAGATTGTTGTCCAGGGACACAGCTTCCTTTTCTTCAATTGTATAGTCAGATAGACTTTTTGGAAACTGTCTGTGAGGAATTACGACCCCATCTACTATATGTTCGAGAATAACTGATATAGGGGGTTCAACACCATTGGCCAAAATATTTGCATACTTGGGATTTGCAATCCCGATAAACAGTAGCATTTTATATTTCCACAAATTGTAGTGTTCTCTGTCGAACTGTGGAATTTTGATACTGGTCACTTTCTGGGTACTCATCTTTAATAAGATTAAAAATTAAGTGTTTCAAAAAATATTTTAATTTTTGACTTAAAACAATTTTTGATCAAAAATAATTTTTCGGAAAAAAAATTATTTCGAATAAAAAATTATTTCGAATTTAAAATAATTTTTGAGATCTGTATGAGTTCGCGGAATTTGATTTGGATCTGATATGAAAATATATCAACCAGCTCTGATGCCAATTGTTGGTCCCTGATATTGTAGAAGGGGGGTTGAATACAATATCTGAAAATTAATCGCGGAATAATTTGGATTAAAAATATTATTTTAATTACTCGCGAAATATTAATTGGAATGAAATACTGTTCAAGTGAAAGATATAATTTTAACTTGATTAATATTACAAAATTAATATTAAGAAAACAGTTATATAATTGATTAAAAGTTCTAGAACAAATTTGACATGAATTGTTCGTATTTAACAATTATATCCAAACTCAGCACAGAATTCTGAGAATATTACAATGCAGATAAATTACTGAATTTGATCTGATTTTTCTAACTCTTGGATTGAACAACTGAAAAGTGAAGAGCTGATCTCATATTTATAGAGATTTGAAATGACTGGTATGACCTTTATCAGCATGACTTAATTTAATAAAAATAAATCTTGTATGACTTATTTAACACTTGTATGACTTATAAAAACCTGGGCAAGACTTATTTCTGGTCGGTATGATTTATTGAAGCTCGGTATGACCTTTTGAAAGTTCGGTATGACCTTTTTAAAGTCATATACGGATTTTATTTAATAAAAAAATCGGTATGACTTATTTTAATTGAACAAAATCAATTCAGCATGACCTTTTTCTTCAAGAAAACTCGGTATGACTTATTCCACTTGCTCCAGAATGACCTTATCAACAGCTGCTCGGTATGACTTATTTTGGTATGACTTTAGGTCGGCAGAAGCTCGGTATGACTTTTTCTTCTGCAGCTCGGTATGACTTATTTTCTGCAGCTCGGTATGACTTATTTTCTGCAGCTCAGAATGACTTATTTTCTGATAGAATTCGGTATGACTTATTTTCTTCTCTTATTGATTTTATTAATAAGTCTTTTGAATTATATTATAAGTCATATTAAGTCATATCTTCTATAATAAATTAATTCTACTTAATTTAATTAGTTAATTTATAAATTAAATTAAATTCAACTTGAATTAATTTAATTAGTTAAATTAAATAATTAATTAACTTTTGATAGTAGAATTAAAATACTATCTTTACTCGCATACCCGTGTTGTCGGTCTTGAAATCTTCCCGTCCTTTCTTTATCTTCTGATCTTGAAACCTCTTGAACTAAATGAAGAATAAATATTATTTTAGTTGACACACAAATGTACTGTCTGGTTCATTTGTGTCATACTAATAAATATTCTCCATTTATTAACTTTTAACTTGAGGCCTTTTGTCATTTCCTTTTTGCTTCACTGTCTTCAATCTTCTTCTGGAATCTTCTGTAGTAACCACTTGAAATCTTCTATATCTTCTGTCTTCTATAGAAGTACTACCACAATATTATTTTCACTGACGCTTGATCATAACAATGAACTTCTTCCAGTGTTGAGTAGCAATCCCATAAAATTCTTCTGATACTTAGATCCTTTGTGATTAGTTGACTGTCTTCGATTTGATTTCATCCTCAGTATTTATTACTTACTACATTTTCTTACAGGAGTTGAGTTGTCATATATTTATTACAAATATGCCTAGTCATATGCCTTTCAAGAAGAAAATGGATGATATTATCAAGGATAAAGTTTTGCATACCTCTATTCTTCAGAAGTTTCTTGACAGAATTCAACCCCCTCATTCAATTGATGATAACAAAAAGGGGGAGAATGAAAAGAAGGATAAGGATGGTGATAAAGATGGTGAATGTAGTATTATGGGTGTTGGAGCTGCTAGGAGCAACATGGCTGGGCATAGTAGAGTTACAAGAAGTGGTGCTAGTGGAAGTTGAAGCAACAGATGTCAATCTTCAACATTTTCTGAGTCTCTCAAAGATGACTTAGAAAAGAAAAAGAGAGAAACAAAGAAATTTGAAGATGATCTAGAAGCTAGAAGAATATATAGAGAGAAAGAAACTCAAGAGATGATTGAGAAAGAAAGAAAGAAAATTGAAGACCTAAAGAAAATCACTGATTTGGCAACAAAGGTTGTACAATCAAAAAATCTAGATGAGTTTATTGCTCAAACAAAAGCTGTAAACGATAGTGAAATTGAAGCTGTAAATGAAGCTAATTTCATGTAGAGAAATTTCTCCAAGAGAAAAAAATGAGATTTTAGAAGAGAAAAGGAAAGGCCATTTTGGTAGAAGAAAGAAAAAGAAGGAAGACTCTACAAGAAGCAAATTGCTACAAGGAGCCATTGTTTCAGGAATTTCAGATACTGCTAGGAGAGAAAAAGAAAATGAAGAAATTGCTAGGCATATTCAGTTGGAATAAAATAATGAGATTGAAGTAGAGGGATAGCCATTGAAGAAAAAGAGAAAAGTAGCAATGGCCAAGAAGAAGTCAAGTATCCATCAAGGTGAAGCTCAGAAAATTGTGGTTCAGGAAAATACACAAGTTACTCAAGAAAAAAACAAGGATGAGGTGATAATTGAAGGTTACAGAATGACAGAAATACCAGTTTTAAATGAGAAGGGATTGATAGGAGTAAGAACCCATCATGCAACCTCCAATCATGAAGAATCCATGAGGTTGGAATATGAAAATGGTACAAAACTCTCTTATTCAATGAAAGTGATAATGAAGTAGGGCTACAATGTCTTGAAGACCATTCTACCACTTCTCAACAAAAGGTATAAACTCAATGTCACAATTACTCAGGAAATCTAACATCAAATCACAAAGCTAAGAAGGGCAAAGGCTGAAGATGAACCTGATTCACCCCTTAATTTATGAAAGTCTCAAGTCAAGAAGGTGGTTTTAGAGCCAAAGTATGCCATGATTTTTACAGATGTTGAAGGCAATACAAAATACTTTGATATCTGGATAAAATCACAGATGAAGAAATTCATTATTTGATGAGGCACTTGGAAAATCTGATGAGGACGAGGCAATTTTGAGGAGTTCCTTTATAAGGCAGTTAAAAGAAAATGCTGAGAAGAAGAAGTGAGTGAAAAATGAAGATCATGAAGAATTGAAGTCATTGGAGCCACTTGCAGAAATTATTCATCAACTGGTACTTCTAAATTTAAAGTACTTTTAAGTTTCATGATTCTATTTGAATGAATATAGTTAAGGGTTTTTGTTATCATCAAGAAGATTTATGCATGTTCAAGTCACTGACACAAATAGGGGGAGATTATTAGGAATCTACACGTAACTGATGATAACTTTAATCTTAGAATCATAAAAATTTTAATTGATGTAACTGATCAATTGATATAAAAAGTATAAATATCAATTGATCAGGAAACCATTTATCAGTTGAAATGTTTATGTAAATCAACTTATAATATGGATTGTAGCATAGGTGTAACTAGTCTATTTCAATTGATAAAGTGTAAGTCAATTGATACTATTCTCATTAATTGATACTAGAGTCGGTTAATATAGGTCATCAACTGATGTGTAACTTAGACTGTTAAATTATAATTATTTGAAGACATGAATATTATGCAAGTAAAGGATGATCAATTGATATGGAAGCATTAATAAATAGAAGATCAATTGATAAGAAGCCAAATCAGATATTGAAGACCATCAATTGATATGAAGACCCATCAATTAATATATCGATTGATAACTTCTATCAATCGATAAGTCGTCAATTATCAATCGATGGATATAAAGATCAATCGAAGAAGAATATCAGTTGATGGATAAAAGGAAGAATCAATTGATATGCTTAACAGCAAATTATCAATTGATTGAGACAACACAAATTGATAGAAAAAAGTACACCTATGGAAGACAGTATATGATACTGTGAAGACTTAAGTTGAAGCTGTCTTTCCAAGTCCGAAGTACTTTTCCCGAAATGGAAAAAGGCAAAGGGAAAGATAAATAAAAAACAATCCTAGTTTAGATTAATAATTTTATACTCTTTCTAGGTATTGAAAGCACACTTGTAGTATATAAACAAGTGTGGTAGCATTGTTAGAAAAATACATATGGTAGACAAGATTCTTGAATCAACTGTTCAGCTCTAAAGTACTTTGTAAGAACAATTGATTTATTTTTCTAACTCAAAAAGTTTTAATAATTCGTATTCAACCCCTCCTTCTACAAATAATATTGATATTATTCTAGGGAATAAGAAAATACACAAAATCAACAAACTCTGAATTTTCAAAGCCAGGGGCTGCTCCACATATACTTCCTCTTCTAGCTCTCCATTCAGAAAAGCATTGTTCACATCCATTTGATAAACTTTGAAATTGAAATGTGCAACAAATGCTAGAAATATTCTGATGGCTTCAAGTCTTGCAACTGGTGCGTAGGTCTCATTGTAATCAATTCCCTCTTCCTGGGAATATGTTATTTTCCAAAACAATGTCACTATAATTTGTAAAAGGGGGGGGGGTTGAATACAAATTATCAAAACTTTTTCTGTTTTAATATTTGTTCCTGTGATTATTAGTGTTTGAGAGAAAATATATGAACAATGAAACTGAAACTAAATTGAACAATGATATTTTAAAATTACTGATGGATTGGTTTTTCCATCAGTGTATATATTGCTCAAATAATCTTGGTTAATAAAACCTAACTGCTTTTTACAAAGTTAGAAAATGAATCAACTGATTTTATAAAATGTTCTAAGGCCTGAATAGTTGATTCTGAGATATTGTCTAACTTCTATATTTTTTAACAATGATACCACTCTTGTTTATATACTACAAGAGTGTTTACAATCTCAAGAATAGAGAAAAACAAAAATACATATTCTTGGAATGTTTACAAATCTATCTTTCCATTCAGTCTATTTCAATTTTGAGAAATGTCTTCAGTCTTGGAAAGACAGCTTCAATCTGAGTCTTCACAGTTAATGTCGACTGTCTCCCATAACAGTACTTTAGTCTGAAGATTGCTGACAATTTGTCTCTTTTTGCAGTCCTTATCAATTTATAATTTGATGTTAAGCATATCAATTGATTATTCCTTATATCCATCAACTGATATTGCTCTTCGATTGATCTTTTTATCCATCAATTGATAATTGCTTTTGCCTTATCGATTGATAGATGTTATCAATCGATATATCAATCGATGAGTCTTCTCATCAGTTGATGTCTCCAATCTTGACTTAACTTGACATGAATCGGTCCTTCATCCATTGAATGCTTCCATATCAATTGATCACCCTTCACTTGTATAAAATTCATGTCTTCAAATAATTACAATTTGACAGCCTAAGTTATACATCAGTTGATGACCTATATCAATCGATTCTAGATATCAATTGATAAGAACAACATCAATTGAACTAAGTCATAACAATTGAAATAGACTAAGTACAACTATGCTACAATCCATATTAAAAGTTGATTCACATCAACATTTCAACTGATAAATGGTTTCCTGATCAATTGATATTTATAATCTTCATATCAATTGATCAGTTACATCAATTAAAATTTCTATGATTCCAAGATTAAATTTATCATCAAGTTATATGTAGATTCCTAACAGAGTAACCATTTGCCACCAGTCTGGCCTTGTTCCTTGTAACAATGCCATCACTGTCTAATTTATTCATGTATACCCATTTAGTGCCAATCACAGATCTATGTTTTGGCCTGAGTACCAGTGTCCATACTTCTTGTCAATTGATTGAATTCTTCTTGCATGGAAAGAACCCAATCTGGATTAGTTAGTGCGTCTTCAACTTTCTTTGATTCTTCTTTGGGATAGAAAAACTGAAAATAGACATTCATTTGAAGTCACACTTCTATTTCTAACCCCAATATCTGGATCATCTATGATCAATTCAAAAGGATGATCTCTGCTTCATATCATTTCCCTAGGCAGGTTTAATCTTGATGACTCGCCTCGGTATCCATTATGATGTTGTGTTCTGCTAGTAGATCCATCATCTCCCCCTAAGTTGTGCCATAATGACTTGTTGATCCACGACCGGCATTAGTAGTATCTCCGGTGTTTCAATTGTTTCCACCACTATTACCATATCATTATCATCATTATTGTCATTATCATATCATGTTGCAGCCTCAAGTTCTTCTTCATCATCAGAACTAGAGTCTGGATAATTAACTAATTTTAATGACTCATAAGAATCTTCAGTTTAGATACTTGGGAGTTTAGTGTCGTCAAATGTGACATTAACACTGTTGGGATTCGGGCACACACGTAGCGGAAAAACACAAAAAATAAATACAAAAAAATGAATCTCAAACGCAGGATCCGTTTATAATAAGTGGATGATTATGGAGAATCTGATGTGTATCTTATTAAAGCTTTCCTTATGATGATTATAGAGGTCCAGAAGCGATGAATCACAGCAGCCCTTCACAGAAATCTGCTCTCTATCGGTATCCACACGAACGTCGTATCGTCTAACGATCACCGGAGTTAGGTACTAACCTGTTTCTGCCTCTTTGTCTCTCTCTTTCTCTAGCCTCTCAAATAACGTAGAGCTGCTAGGGTTTTATCAAAAACGAAATTATAAAACTGTTAACCCTAAACTATACATCTTTATGTATATATAGGGGAGAGAGGGACTTGGGCCAAAACCCTATTCTGATTGGACTTCTTAAAACCCATTCAGATTTCAGATTTATATTAATAATAAATTTGAATTCTAATATGTTATAATTAATCAAGTCTCACTTAATTAATTAAATAAATAAATTCGAATTAATAATAATAACAGTATTTAAATTCATAATTTAAATAACACTCCGTTTAAACGTTCTTTGTGTGTGACCCTATAGGTTATTATTACGTTGGTAATAATTTTATTTTCTACTAATAAAATTATAAACAATGAGTGACATCTAGTAATACATCATTGCCACCCAAGTAATAATAATAATTGGTGATTTAATTAAACCTTTCTTGAGTAATGTACAATGTAATATAATCCCTTTAACCTTATATTATAGATCAAACTCAAGGCATGTAATGTGTCATCCTCTTCAACGTTTAATCCAGGTTTCCTTGATCAATGAGTAGACTATTAATCAAATCAACATTTGAGCATGGCCATGCATTTTATAGTCTCACTCAATCAAGAGGCCAATAATATCGCTCCTAAAATAGGAGGGTTAAATCCTATATCTATCATTCATATTTCTCATACGATTCATAGCATACCCAATGTCCACCTTTATCATTACCCGGTTAAAGATAACTTTGAGTGTAATCAAAGTATATTAATTCTCGTATAGAAATATAATGATTTCAAGTCTAAGGATCATTACATCATTATCACAGTAAGAATTTCTTATGACACTTATCAACATGTAGATTCTCACAGCAGGTCTGTCCAGTGCCATGCATTGAGACATGCACTTATGTTCTTGACTTTAGTATCACCATACATATGACCAATGAGATGTGGTCATCAGTCAACAAACATGCTAGTCTTGTTGCATTATTATTGTCCTTAAATAATAATACTCGACTAGGGACTTTTAGGAATAAAATACTATTCATATAATCTCATTTTTAAGTCACATACTTAAAGATATATATTACGTATTAATATTCCAAGGACATTTTTTATTCTTTCAATTTATGCGCAGTAAATAAAGACATAATAAATATTAATTAAATAATCACATAAAACATAATTCTTAATTGTTTTCAATAAAACATTAAAAGTATTGTCTCTAGGACACCAACACTAACAATCTCCCACTTGTACTAGAGCCAATCTCTCATGTATCTAATACCCATGGAACTAGTATGACCTTCGTGCTTCTGCTGCGACAAAGCCTTGGTCAGTAGATCTGTAATATTCTCATTTGTATACACTTTACATATATGTATATCCCCTCGATTATTAATCTCTCGAAGAAGATGATATCGTCTGAGTATATGCTTTGTTCGGGAATGAGACCTTGGTTTCTTAGCCTGTGAAATGGCTCCGTTATTATCGCAGTATAAATATATCGGATCTACGACCGAAGGAACCACACCAAGACCTGCGATAAAATTCCGAATCCAGACAGCCTCCTTGGCTGCTTCATAGGCAGCAATATACTCAGCCTCCATTGTAGAATCGGCAACCGTCTCTTGCTTTGAACTTTTCCAGCTTATAGCACTCCATTTAGACAAAACACAAAACCAGACTGAGAGATCGAATCATCCTTGTCTGTTTGGAAACTTGCATCGGTGTAACCTCTTACAACCATCTTTTCCTCTCCTCCATATACCAAGAATTGATCTTCAGTCCTTTTTAAGTACTTAAGAATATTCTTGACTGTCGTCCAGTGACCTTCACCTGGATTAGACTGGTATCTACTCGTCATGCTCAAAGTATACGAGACATCAGGACGAGTACATATCATTGCATACATTATAGAACCAATTGCCGACGCATATGGAACTTTACTCATACGGTCCTTATCATCCAATGACTTAAGACTGTTTTCTTTAGAGATCGATATCCCATGAGACATAGGGACAAATCCCCTTTTAGCATTTTGCATCCCAAATCGATGCAAAACTTTATCAATGTATGTACTCTGACTTAGGCCAATCATTCTTCTTGATCTATCTTTATAGATCCTTATACCTAATATATAGGTCGCATCGCCTAAGTCTTTCATTGAGAAATTTTTACTCAACCAAGTCTTAACAGCATGTAAAGAAGAAATGTCATTCCCTATTATTAATATGTCATCAACATATAGTACTAGGAATGCCACATTGCTCCCACTAACCTTCTTGTAAACACATGGTTCATCTTCATTTTGAATAAACCCAAACTCTTTGACGGTTTCATCAAAATGAATGTTCCATCTCCTCGTGGCTTGTTTCAATCCATAAATGGATCGACGCAACTTACATACCTTTCCAGCATGCTTTGGATCAACAAAACCCTCAGGATGTGTCATGTACACATCCACATCTTCTTCAAGGCTCCCATTTAAGAAAGTGGTTTTGACATCCATCTGCCAGATTTCATAATCATAGTAAGCAGCTATAGCAAGCAAAATCTTGATGGACTTGACCATAGCCACTGGTGAAAAAGTCTCATCATAGTCAATACCATGAATTTGCTTGAAACCTTTTGCCACCAATCGTGCCTTATAGGGCTGTACATTACCATCCATGTCGGTCTTTTTCTTGAAAACCCACTTGCACCCTATAGGTTTTACCCCTTCAGGTGGATCAACCAAAGTCCATACTTGATTAGTATACATGGATTCCATCTCAGATTTCATGGCATCCAGCCATATCTTGGATTCTGGAGTATTCATAGCGTCTTGGTAGGTGAGAGGCTCATCTTCGTCGATAAGCATCACATCACCATCTTGAGTTAAGAGAAATCCATAATATCTCTCAAGCTCATGGCGAATCCTACTAGACCTACGAACAACCTATGTTTCTTGAGCAGTGTTGTGTTATTGTACATCCTGCTCAAGTTCCTCCATTGGTTCAATATTATCTTGTGGGCCTCGAACTTCATCGAGATCTATTATCCTCCCACTATTTTTCTTCGACAGCATTTCTCTTTTAAGGAAAACTGCAGTTCGAGCAACAAACACTTTGTTCTCGGAAGGATTATAGAATGAATAACCCTTTGTTTCAATTGGGTATCCCACAAAATTACATTTTTCTGATTTAGGTCCTAGCTTGTTAGAAGTTAAACGTTTCACAAATGCTTCACATCCCCATATTTTCATAAATGACAGACGTTTCTCAGTCCATATCTCATATGGAGTCTTCTGAACCATTTTAGTAGGAACTCGGTTAAGTGTATAAGCAGCCGTCTCCAGGGCGTAGCACCAGAAACTAATTGGAAGATCTGTATGACTCATCATCGATCGCACCATGTCCAACAAGGTACGATTTCTCCTCTCAGAAACTCCATTCCATTGTGGTGTTCCGGGAGGAGTGAGTTGTGATACAATACCACACTCTTTTAAGAAACTCTTAAATTCATGGCTTAAGTATTCTCCCCCACGATCAGATCGTAGAGTCTTAATACTTCTGCTAGTTTGCTTTTCTACTTCAGCTTTGTATTCTTTGAACTTTTCGAAAGAATCGGATTTGTTCTTCATAAGATACACATATCCATATCTACTGCAATCATCAGTAAACGTGATAAAGTAGTAAAAGCCACCTCTTGCCATAGTACGCATAGGACCACATACATCACTATGTATTAAGTCTAATCGTTTAGTGGCCCTTTCACCTTGTTTAGTAAAAGGAGCTTTAGTCATTTTTCTAATGAGACAGGGTTCACATGCTTCGTATGATTCAAAATCAAACTTATCCAAGTATCCATCTTGATGTAACTTGGAAATGTGCTTCTCATTTATATGGCCTAAACGATAGTGCCAAAGGTATGTTTCATTTGAGTCATTAGTCTTAAGTCGTTTGTTATTCACATTGTAGATAAGAGTGTCTAAATCAAGAACATATAAACCGTTAAACAAACGTGCAACCCCATAGGTAACATTATTCAAAGAAAAGGAACAACAATTGTTCTGAATTGAAAAAGCAAAACCTTTCTTGTCCAAACAAGAAACCGAAATAATGTTTCTGCAAATTGCAGGCACGTAAAAACAATTCTCAAGTTCTAAAATAAGCCCAGTGGGCAATGATAAATGATAAGTCCCTACAGCCAAAGCAGCAACCTTTGCTCCATTGCCAACTCGTAGGTTGACCTCTCCCTTAGCCAAAGTCCTACTCCTTTGTAGTTCCTGCACATTTATACAAATGTGAGAAGCACATCCAGTATCTAATACCCATGATGTAGAAGTGGACAGATTGACTTCTATAACATAAATACCTGAATCAGAAGCTTGACCAGCCTTCTTCTTCTTCAGATCCTCCAAATAAGCGTGACAGTTTCTCTTCCAATGACCTGGTTTACCACAGTAGTGACAATCACCCTTTGCAACAGCACCCTTAGGCTTTAAAGCCTGTTTGGGATTAGTCTTTGGCTTGGGAGCAGAATCAGATCCAATCTTCTTCTTTCCCTTCCATTTACCTTTCCCTTTAGCCTAACCTTTCTTGTTCACCATCAATATGGGAGCAGGTTCGGCCTTTTTCATGTTGGTTTCAGCAGTTCGCAACATAGCCAATAATTCAGTAGGTGTTTTGTCCATCTCATTCATATTGTAGTTCATAACAAAATGAGTGTAGTTGTTGTTCAAAGATTGTAAGATTAAGTCAATCTGAGCTTCTCGACCAATCGGGAAACCCAAAGTATCAAGATACTCAATATAACCTATCATCTTCAGAACATGTGGTTGAACAGGTTGATTCTCTCCCTGCTTGCAAGCGTAGAGTGCTTTGCTCGTGTCGAACCTTTCTTGACGAGCCTGTCCTTCAAACATCCTTTGAAGGTGTTCAATCATCTCATAAGCATCCATATGCTCATGTTGTTTTTGAAGCTCAGCACTCATGGTTGCTAGCATGAGACATGCCACATCAGTCGCATCATCAATATGCTTCTGATAAGCATTTTGTTGAGTGCGAGTTGCATTCTCAGTAGGAGGAGTAGGAGAAGGAATTTCAATGACGTGGAGCTTACGCTCTTGCTTGAGGACAATCCTCAAATTCCTATACCAATCAAGGAAGTTAGTTCCTGTCAGCTTGTCCTTCTCAAGGGTTGCTCGTACGGAGAAAGTATTTGTATTGTTTGCCATTTAATTATCTACAATGTTAAAGTGCATAAATTTAGTTAGTCTGCAGAATTTTAATTATGTTCAAGTGATTATCATATACATTCATAATATATATCTCCCACTATTTTATTCAAATCAATAGCCCTAACTATTAATTCAAAAAGCATTTCATTAAATCTTTCTAGTGAGCCAAGATCCATATTTCATCCATGTTTCAAGATAGCGTTGGCTAATACACCCAAAACACGACTATTTAGGTAGACAACATTTGTCAATTATATCAAATATAACTCTTGGATAGTTTGGTGGAACAACCCTTTGTACACATTTATCCAATAAATCTCACCAAACTCTATGCCTCTAAACCCACAATCCTATTGTGATGATTTAGTTAAGTTAGACCCAACGTTTAATAAACAAAGTACAATTACTTATCACATTTTCCCATGATTGATAAGATCACTTTACTTTGGCAAACCCACTCCTTCTCAATCTAGATCTTAATGTGTATAAACATTGGAAGGCATCTTTATTAACATAATATTTATTTAGGGATTTATTATTTAACGATCATGATCCCATCATAAAGAGATTCTCAATTTTTCCTTGATTAAATAATCCATTTCAATATTCGTCAATGGTTTGATTTCCAGATCGTCGGAGAAGTCACAAGCGTTCTCACTTAAAACCCAACTTTCTTACAGATTAAATTAATAATCCGTTGTTGACAAAATCTCCCCATATCAGAAAATTGAAAATTCATATTCAATACCGTGTTTCATAAACACAAGAATCTCATAATCGTTTGTTCAATTTTAATATCTTGAGTCATTACAGATTTTATCTTGTTTAAACAAGCATGGCATGTGTGTCGTATCTAATACACACATACATGATTAATCTAATTAAAGCATGCATCATTAACTATTCTACACTAACATTCATACATCAATATGTAAAGTGCAGTAGCTTGGTTATGGCCCATTTCCTATGTGATCCTTTCGAGCTAATGACAGGATCAAGGTCAATCTATGGTGATAAAATATAAATACAATTACATGTCTTCATTCTTCTTGTATCCATGGGAACCTGCTTCTCTTTTTGGATCATCCTTCAATTTTTAAGTACATTACATGGAATAATTGAATACAATCTATACTAATGTACTTACATAAGAAAACTCGAGTTACATTCGAGGTTAAACAATTACAAGAATTAAGAAAACGACATGCAAGTCGTATTTATAAAACCAAAACCAAAACCATTAATCTAGGGGTCATAAGGCCATAACCAGCACCATGCTCAAGTACATAAAGAGAATACAAAAAATTTTGCGGGGGTCCGGGGCGGTAGCCCCGGGCGGGGTCCGGGGCGGGCAGCCTCGGGGCGGGGTCCGGGGCGGGCAGCCCCAGGGCGGGTCCGGGGGCGGCAGTCCTATTCAGAAATCATCAATTTCCGAACTACAGATCATATCTGTTGATCTTTTCCCCACTGCATCTTATACAGTTTCAGAAGCCTGTATCATATACATACTGATCATATCCCAGTTAACAGATCATGTCCAACATAATCTATGCACCAGTTTATATCACTATACAAACTGACCCTCATGCATAATATACAAATCGCAATAAGGCATATAATTCAGTCATAGCAAATCATTAACATGCTAGTATCATCATCTATGTATTCATCATATGAATAACCAGATACACATTATGTAACAGTTTTAATCATACATCAACATGACAGCATGTATATTAAATCTCATACATAGGCAGTATCAATATACATGTATGGCAGCTCATATACATACTAGAATATATCGAAAAACTATTAAACACGTAACCAAGTCATCCTATTATACACGTAGCTCTGATGCCATTGTTGGGATTCGGGCACACACGCAGAGGAAAAATGTGAAAAATAAATATAAAAAAAAGAATCCCAAACGCAGGATCCGTGTATAATAAGCGGATGATTATGGAGAATAGGATGTGTACCTTATTAAAGCTTTCCTTATGATAATTATAGAGGTCCAGAAGCGATGAATCACAGCAGCCCTTCACAGAAATCTGCTCTCTATCGGTATCCACACGAACGTCGTATCGTCTAACGATCACCGGAGTTAGGTACTAGACTGTTTCTGCCTCTTTGTTTCTCTCTTTCTCTAGCCTCTCAAATAACATAGAGCTGCTAGGGCTTTTTCAAAAACGAAATTATAAAACTGTTAACCCTAAACTATACATCTTTATGTATATATAGGGGAGAGAGGGACTTGGGTCAAAACCCTATTCTGATTGGACTTCTTAAAACCCATTCAGATTTCAGATTTATATTAATAATAAATTCGAATTCTAATATGTATATAATTAATCAAGTCTCACTTAATTAATTAAATAAATAAATTCGAATTAATAATAATAACAGTATTTAAATTCATAATTTAAATAACACTCCGTTTAAACGTTCTTTGTGTGTGACCCTATAGGTTATTATTACGTTGGCAATAATTTTATTTTCTACTAATAAAATTATAAACAATGAGCGGCATCTAGTAATACATCATTGCCACCCAAGTAATAATAATAATTGGTGATTCAATTAAACCTTTCGTGAGTAATGTACAATGTAATATAATCCCTTTAACCTTATATTATAGATCAAACTCAAGGCATATAATGTGTCATCCTCTTCAACGTTTAATCCAGGTTTCCTTGATCAATGAGTAGACTATTAATCAAATCAACATTTGAGCATGGCCATGCATTTTATAGTCTCACTCAATCAAGAGGCCAATAATATCGCTCCTAAAATAGGAGGGTTAAATCCTATATCTATCATTCATATTTCTCATACGATTCATAGCATACCCAATGTCCACCTTTATCATTACCCGGTTAAAGATAACTTTGAGTGTAATCAAAGTATATTAATTCTCGTATAGAAATATAATGATTTCAAGTCTAAGGATCATTACATCATTATCACAGTAAGAATTTCTTATGACACTTATCAACATGTAGATTCTCACAGCGGGTCTGTCCAGTGCCATGCATTGAGACATGCACTTATGTTCTTGACTTTAGTATCACCATACCTATGACCAATGAGATGTGGTCATCAGTCAACAAACATGCTAGTCTTGTTGCATTATTATTGTCCTTAAATAATAATACTCGACTAGGGACTTTTAGGAATAAAATACTATTCATATAATCTCATTTTTAAGTCACATACTTAAAGATATATATTACGTATTAATATTCCAAGGACATTTTTTATTCTTTCAATTTATGCGCAGTAAATAAAGACATAATAAATATTAATTAAATAATCACATAAAACATAATTCTTAATTGTTTTCAATAAAATATTAAAAATATTGTCTCTAGGACACCAACTCTAACAAACATGCTCATCAATTATGTACACCCTAAATGCTCTTCTTGAATAACCGACAAAAATAGCTTCGTGTGCCTTGGCCTTGAATTTGCCACGATGTTCATCTCCATCTGTTAGCACATAACATTTGGCTCCAAATGCATGAAAATACTTTAGTGTTGGCTTCTTGCCTGCCATAAATTCATAGAGAGTCTTCATATGATCTTTATTGATTAGAGTTCGATTTTGGGTATAACATGCTGTATTTACTACTTCAGGCCAAAAGTATATATGTAACCTTGATTCACTTAACATAGTTCTTGCAGCTTCAATCAGGGTTCGATTCTTCCTTTCTACAACTCTATTCTGTTGTGGAGTTCTTAGCGATGAGTATTGTCTTGTTATTCCTTTGTCTGAGCAAAAGTCATTTAGAATTTTATTCTTGAATTCTGTTCCATTATCTAATCTTATTGCCCGGATTGGTAGCTTTGAATCTAACTCAATCAGCTTTATATGATTAATCACCAATTATGGAGTTTCATCCTTATAGTGCAAGAATAAAACCCACGTATATTTAATGAAGTCATATACAATCACTAAGACAAATCTCTTCTTTGACATTGACATTATATTAATTGGATTAAATAAATCCATATGTAGTAGTTGCAGTGGTTCAGTAATGTTCATAGTGTCTATGCTTTTGTGAGTTGCTTTCTTTGACTTTCTTTTCTGACATGTCTCACACAATCCTTCTTGTGTAAATTCCATCGAAGGCAGTCCTCTCACCAAATCCCTCTTGACTAGAGCGTTCATTGTTTTGAAATTTAAGTGTGAGAGTTTCTTGTGCCATAGTCAGCTTTCTTCTATTGAAACCTTTGAGTAGAAATAATTTGCTTCATCTTCAATTCCTGAGTTGACATCGACTACGCACAAGTTTCCTTTCCTTACTCCACGTAAGGCCAGTTTGTCATCCTTAGAATGAGATATTAAACACTTTTCCTTGATAAAGTTTATTTTGTATCCTTTATCATAGAAATGACTGACGCTGAGTAGATTGTGTGTAAGTCCTTCCACTAAAGAGACATTTTCAATGTTAACATTCCTAGCATTTAACTTGCCATATCCCATAGTCATTCATTTACTGTTATCTCTATAGGTGACGATTGGGTCAGCTCTCTCAACCATATTTGATAGCAAGGCTCTATCTCCGGTCATATACCTTGAAGATCTGATGTCCAGGATACATAAAAGCCGGTTTACCTGTTTAACTCCCTGCAATTATCAAATGGATTAAATCGTCTTCGGAGCCCAAAATTGATTGGGCTCGGCATACTTAAAGAATTGACCTTTGTCAGCTTTGACAACAGATCCTTTTCGAATAACAGCAACATCTACCTTGACTGCACTTAACTTCCTATAAACAGTCTTAATAATTTTCTGTTTAGACTTCAGAACATATGTTTCCTTCTTGACAGGTGAAGGAATCGCAGTCTTGGATTTCACAAATTTATTATTGATGTGTTGTATAAGTGTCATGTTATCTTTATTAGCATGTATACTTTTGAAATATGCAGACATAACATTAAAAGCACATAACATACAATTTTTAACACCACGAGGTTTATGGCATACATCAATAATAGGCATGTTATTCCAAACAGTAAATGTCTTAACAGTTTCTACTTCAACTTTATCAACAATTTTAAAGTTCTCAGTAGAATGATATATGTTGTTACTATTCCTACTATTAACAAATGTATTAGGTCTTTTCAGATTCTTCTTTAAGTCTTTAATAGCTATACCAGGATTGGGCAAATTAGAAGTTCCCACATCTTTCACTGGTGTCTTAGGTGCACTTTTCTCTTCTTGGACATTAACTCCTTATATGTCCCTAACTTGCTCCTCTCTTTTCTTTTCTTCCTCAAAATCCTCTAAATTCAATTCGTAAGCAATTAATATAGAGCTCTCAAGGACAGGTTCTATAAAAGGGGTTATGAAAAAAGGTTTAAGTGTGTCCTTAATAACATCTAGAATACCCCTTTCTTTAGCACTTTTTCTGAACGGGGTAATGTTGTTTGCCTTTCCTACAGATTTATTGTACTCAAAGCCTATTCCAACTTTACGTTTAATCTCTTGTTGGTCAATTAGGTCTTTTACAATGTAAGAAAGAGTTTTTATAGGCCATACACTTCTTCTATTCTTCCACTATATGATTTTTGAGATAGGTTTCAAACTTAACAAAACAACTGACTCTATTTACTTGAAAAGCTAAGTCCTCAGTCAATTTGTCATTTCTTCTTTTTAACAGTTTTAAAATATCATTCTCATTCACTAAAACTTTGTTTTTGAGAATTAGTTTCTTAACTTTATCTCTTGTATCATCTAGTTCTTTACCTAGCAGTTTAAACATTTTAGGGCAAGAGGGATTTACATCTATTCCTCCTTGTCGAGTTGGAGACAATAAATCTTCAGATGAAGCCATAAGATCAAGATTTCCCCGTTCTTCTTCATAATCGTTGTCTGAGTCGTCCCAGCTTTTGCCCTCTGCTAGATAAGACTTGCCTTGATGCTTTTTTAGAAGTGCATCATACTTTTCTTTGAGCTCTTCACATGACTCTTTCTTATTTCCTTACTTCGGCTTCTTGCATTCAGTTGCAAAGTGGTCTGGCTCATTACAGTTGAAGCAACGAAACTTGCTCCTATCAACTAAGCCGGTCTTGTAGCCGCTTCTTGGTATAACTGTTGAAGAACCTCCTTTCTGGGTACTCATCTTTAATAAGATTAAAAA
This sequence comes from Oenanthe sinensis, assembly GCA_028671895.1. Taxonomy (NCBI): domain Eukaryota; kingdom Viridiplantae; phylum Streptophyta; class Magnoliopsida; order Apiales; family Apiaceae; genus Oenanthe; species Oenanthe sinensis. The sequence continues at coordinate 11,490,845 of CM053797.1, forward strand.
TTAAGTGTTTCGAAAAAAAATAATTTTTGACTTAAAATAATTTATGATCAAAAATAATTTTTGGGAAAAAATTATTTCGAATTAAAATTAATTTTAAAGATCTGTATGAGGTGTGGAATATTTTGTTTGGATCTGATATATCAACCAGCTCTGATGCCAATTGTTGGTCCCTGATATTGTAGAAGGGGGGTAAATATCTATATTTAATCGCGGAATTTCAGATTTAAAATTATTATTTTAATTAATCACAAAATATTAATTTTAATGAAATATTGTTCAAGTGATTTTTAACTTGAAAGGTATTACAAAATCAATATGACGAAGTCTCAAATAACGGTTCAAAGATCTAAAACAATTTTGACATGAATTGTTCTAATTTAACAATTATAATTGAAACCCACAGAAAGTCTGTGAATATAACTTTGCAAACAAATTACTGAATTTGAATGTTTTACAGTTTTTCAACAACACAAAATATGAAGCTAAGGCCTCATATATATAGAGGAATTCTAAGTTGCATGACTTTTTAGATCAGAACATTTTTTAGACCTTTTATAAGCCTTGTATGGTATTTTTTGCTCTTGTATGACTTTCCAAAAAAGTCGGTATGACTTTTATTTACTCGGTATGACATTTCCTTCTTGGCTTTGGTATGACTTTTTCTTCAAGAACTCGATATGACCTTTGTTGATCATAATTCGGTATGTATTTTAATTATTGCTCGGTATGACATTTTCTTCAACATGCTTTTTCATTTCTTTGAACATGTGACAGCCTTGGATTGGTTACTTAAATAAACATCACCTACCAATTCAATTTGAAAAACAAGGGGCATATTTTGTCTTATTATGAATAGGCTACGTAGAAATGTTTTTAGACCCGTACAGCTTATAATCTTTGATTAATAAATAATTAATTTAATTCAAAAATTATAAAAATAAATATTTAATATTATTTATATATTTATAAATATAATTTACTAATTAAATAAAAATATTTACTAATAAAAATAAATCATTACGCTCTAAGCTGCGGTCTTCTGAACGTTTGGAACCGAACTCCTTTTGACTTGGAAATGATAAATCAATTCCAATTGGAGTTTCACTTTTAAGAATATATGAATCTGCATTTATTCTGTGTCAATTCTTTTTCCGTCTTATCTCCAAGTCAGTACCGTCAGGCCTGTTTAGCTGTATCCAGTTAAATATTCAATCTTGGATTCTGACTCTTGTACACTGCATTCCAAACAAACATGTATCCCTTTGAGCTTCCGGCTTCTTCTTCTTCAATCTAAAATAATTCTAAATTAATTCTAAGTGAATTAATTTATTAATTAAATTAACTAATTAATTTAATTAATTAATAGATAATTAAATTAAAGTCTTGACTGTAAGACCATTGTTGATGTAGATCAAACTCTTCTGTTCTTCGACAATAACCTTTCTAATCACTTGAATTTTTTGATGACGAATCTTCACTGACATTGTTGACGCCCTATGCACTGGTCTGGTTCACGGATGACTTACTACAATGTCGATCCTCATTTCTGTGGTAGTGTCTTTATATCTTGTCTTGTCCTGTCTTGTCTACTTTTTATTTTTTCTCTATAATTTTCTTCTTCTGGAATCTTTCTGTAGTATACACTTAAAACCTTCTGTATCTTTTGAACTCCTTGAGAGACTACTCTTTTATTTTACACCGACGCTTGAACATATAAATAAACTTCTTCCAGTGTTGAGTAGCAGTTTTATCAGAATTCTTCTGATATTCTGATTCTTCTTGTCTAGTTGACATTCTTCATCTTGATTCATGTGTAGACGTAGTATTATTTATTTGTCTTTTTCTCGTGTTATAATTCTGACAATCTGTTGTTGAGTTATCATCACTATGAAACAGATAGGGTTGACTAACAATAAATACTAACTAACAAACTCCCCCTGGGTCATATACAATCCCCTTGGGTCATTTAGCCTAACACAAGTAGACAGTCTATACTGACTGTGAATACTCAGATTGAAGCTATCTTTCCAAGTCTGAAGACTTTTCCCAAAATGGAAAAAAGGTAAAAGGAAAGATAGATCAGAAATAATCCTAGATTAGATTAATTGTTTTATACTCTTTCTGGGTATTGTAAACACACTTATTGTATATAAACAAGTGTGGCAATATTGTTAGAAAAAACACAAGATAGATAATATTTCAGAATCAACTATTTAGCCTTATAGCACTTTGTAAGAATAGTTGATTCATTTTTCTAACCTTGTAAAAGCAGTTGGGTTTTATTAACCAAGATTATTTGAGAAATATATACACTGATGGAAAAACCAATCTATCAGTAATTTTTAAATATCATTGTTCATTTACTTTTCAGTTTCAATTGTTCATTATATTTCTCTTAAAAACTTACAACATCAAGAACAAATATTAAAACTCAAAAAGTTTTAATAATTTTTATTCAACCCCCTTCTACAAATTATATTGACATTATTCTGAGAAATAACAATGGGTATTAGAGCGCAGACTTTCAATATACAAAAAGTTTTAGCTCAAGAGCAAGCCAATATGGGCCAAAAGGATTCAGGTGTGAAAATTCCAATGTTGGAAAAAGATGAATACTTTGCATGGAAAGTAAAAATGTACATGCATTTACTCTCTCTTGGCCCTTCCTATGTTAACTACATAGAGAAAGGTCCTCATATTCCCATGAAGCTAGTCACATGTATAAACCGTGATGGAACTCCTGCTTTTGACAAACATGTTCCAAAATTTATTACTGAGTTCACAAAAGAGGATGAAAAAGAGGTGTTGAAGGATAAAAAGGCCATGAACATTCTGTTCAATGGTCTAGACAAAGACATGTTTGACAATGTAATCAATTTATTTCATCAAAAGAAATATGAGATACTCTTCAAACTCTTTGTGAAGGAACTGAGCAGGTCAGGAAGAATAAAATGCAACACCTGATTCAAAAGTATGAATCTTTTCATTTCAAGATTGGTGAAGCCATCAATGACACCTATAGCAGATTCTAAAAGTTGTTAAATGGATTAAAGCTATATGGTAGGGTTTATGCAATTGAGGATACAAATCTAAAATTTCTTAGATCTCTCCTAAAAGAATGGAAGACAATGACTGTGCCCATTAGATAATCTCAGGACTTCAAGGCTCTTGAGAAACTCTATGGTATTCTCAAGACATATGAGTTGGAAATACAACAAGATGAAAAGAGTGAGAAGAATTAAAGAAAGGAAAAGACTGTGGCTTTGATGGTTAAGGGAAATGAAGACAAGAAAGGGAATAGTAAAAGTGGATGTGTTGAAAGTTCTATCATGGTGGCTGGTGATGCTGTTAAAGAATCATGCAAAGGAAAAGGAAAGGGCAAGTGTGAAGAAAATGAAGCATGCTCTCAGGATGATTTGAACGAGATTGATGAGGACCTTGCTTTTCTGTCAAAGAAGTTCTCAAAATTAAAATTCAAGAGGAATTCAAATTCTCAAAGGCCTGGATCCCAGTTTAGAAATGACAACCAAAACAAAAATTTGGTTGATAGGTCAAAATTCAAATATTTTAACTGTGGATTGGCTGGTCATTTCTCAAATGAGTGCAGAAAGACAAAACAAGAAAAGAAGGCAAAGTCATATGAAGGCATTGACTATAAAATAAAGTACTTTGACCTTCTTAAACAAAAAGAAAAGGCTTTTGTGACTGAAAATAGTGACTGGGTTGCCGAAGATAGTGATTCGGAAGAATTTATCAATCTAGCTCTAATGGCCAACCATGAAGATGAAGAAGCTAGTTCATCATCAAATCAGGTACTAGCTACTAACCTTTCTGAGCTTTTAAAAGATGAATGCAATAGTACCATCAATGAAATGTCTAATGAATTGTACAATTTGCACCTCTAAATCTCTAAATAAAAAAACCTCAAGTTAAAGAACAACATTGATGCCTTAACTAAGAGGAATGCATTTCTTGAAAATGAACTTGTTTATTTAGATAGATTCAAGCAGGAAAGTAAGGATACTAGAGATGAGAAAGTGAATAGTTTAAGAAGAGAAGAATTGTTAAAAGAGCAGTTTACTGGAGAAATTGAAACCATCAACAAATGGAATAGGTCTGCTGAAACTACCAAACAGATCATTGATATTTAGGGTTTAGATACTCTAGGAGAATCTCCTAAATCTGTAGTCAAGCCATTGGTTGAAACCTCAAAGGATAAAGATCAATTGACTGTTAATCCTTCATCAACTGATAAGGATTATCAATCGATTGATGTTGAACCAACTGATAGGCATCCATTGACTATCATCAATGGCTAATAAGAAGAATAATTTTAGCACCCCTATTAAGTTTATGAAGGAAACTGAAACCAAGAATCAAGTTGAGACTAAGGTTGAGAAGATCAACATAGGTAGTTTTTCCAAGAAACAGTTAAAAAAAATTAGAAGAGATAGCACCTGTTAGAGTGATTCACCCTAAGTCTGAGAAAAAGAAAAAGAATAGGAATGAGAAGGTAGGCATAAATAAGAACAATAATTACACTCATGATATGTAGCACCTAGAAAGGTCTGTGCTAATTGTGGAAGTGTAAATCATTTGTCTATGCATTGAAAGAAAGAAAAGAATTCCTTACATGAAAATCATTTCAATACACATGCCATATCTACAAATTTCATGTTTGCCAATCTTATGCTCATGAATGCCATGTCTTCTAATATGGTTGCACTAAATGTTCATATGACATATGCACAAGTTCTATACATGTATAATCATTTCTTTGCATATGCAAATATGAACATGTCTGGAATGCCATGGAATATGCAAATACCTGATAACAATCATGATAATCAAAATGTTAAGTCTAAAAATGTGCATGATTTATCTGCTATGAGTTCCAAGTTTTGAGCCCCAAAAGTCAACTCTCAAAGTTAAAGTGGATTTAAACCCACCAAAATAAAAAAAACCAAAGTTGACAACCAAGTCTCAGGCTGCAACTAATAAAAGAGGACCCAAGACAACTTGGGTACCAAAAACAACTTGTTTATTTTAATTATGTGCGGGGAAACAGGAGGAAAAATCTCGGGTATCTAGACAGTGGGTGTTCTAGGCACATGACATAAGATATGTCCATGCTCACAAAGCTTATGAAGAAAGCTAGCCCAAGAGTTACTTTTGGAGACAACAATAAAGGTTTTACTCTGGGATATGGCTCAGTTTTAAGTGAAAATATTGTCATTGAACCTGTAGCACTAGTTGATGGATTGAAGCACAATTTGATGAGCATTAGTCAACTGTGTGATAATGGAAATGGTGTATGGTTTTCAACTACATCATGCATCATAGCCAACAAGGAATCTAGTGAAATTCTCTTAACTGGAAGAAGAAAATGAAATGTCTATGTGGATGATTTCAAATCTGTGAAGGCAAATTTAATGACATGTCTATTAAGTAAGGCCAACACAGATGAAAGTTGGATTTGACACAAAAAGCTAGCCCATCTAAATTTCAAAGCCATGAATCAATTGGTTAGAAAAAATTTAGTTAGAGGTATTCTACAGATGGAATTAACCAAGGATGGATTGTATGATGCTTGTCAAAAGGGAAAATAAAGGAAAGCATCATTTAAGACAAGGTCAAAATCATCAATTGATAAGCCTTTTGAATTATTATACATGAATTTATTTGATCCTGTCAACATCATGTCTATTGCCAAAAAGAAACATTCCTTGGTAATTGTAGATGATTTTACAAGATTCACATGGGTGTATGTTCTACGCTCAAAAGACGATGCATGTAAATTCATTATCAATCATGTGAAGAATGTTGATAATGGTACTGAATGGAAGGTTAAAAAGATAAGAAGTGATAATGGTACTGAATTCAAGAATGCAACAATGACAGAATTCTGTGAAGAAAAATGTATCACTCATCATTTCTCTGTACCTAGGACTCAACAACAAAATGGAGTTGTTGAAAGGAAAAACAATACCTTAATTGAAGCTGCTAGAACTATGCTAGAAGAAGCAAAACTTCCTATATATTTTTGGGTAGAAGCAATCAATACTGCATGTTACATTCAGAATATTTCCATGGTCAATCAATTACAAGGCAAAACTCCATATCAATTGATGAAGAAAGACAAGAAGCCAACAATTAATTTTCTTCATGTCTTTAGCTATAAGTGTTTTTTCCTAAGAAATCAAGGTGAAAATTTGGGAAAATTTGAAGCCAAAGTCGATGAGGCTATATTTGTTGGATATAGAATAATAACCAAAACCTACAGAGTCTACAATCTTAGATTATACATTGTTATGGAATCTATGCATGTAGTCTTTGATGATAAGAAGATTCAATGGTTGTTTGATGAATGATACCATGACTTATTGTATTTTGAAAATGAATCAACTGGTAATGGTAAAGAAAGTGATGATGATGTGGAAATTCCAAGAAATCAAGTACCTAGAAATTCTTCATCAATTGATGTCAATACATCAACGGATAACTTATCAGTTGACAATCATCAACCGACTGATAATACATCAATTGATAACCATTAAATGAATAATAACTCTACTCAACAATCTTCAAGTAGGGTATCCATCTCAGGGGGGTTTCTCAAACAATCAATCACATCATAATGATCATGATAATTCTAATGATCATAAAGCATCATCCTCAAGGACAAACTTACCACCACAAAGGAAATGGCAAAAATGCCATCCCTTTGAGTTGATTATTGGAGATGCAAATGATGGTGTCAAAACTAGAAGTGCAACTCAAAATGAATGCTTGTATAACAACTTCTTTTCTCAAGAAGAACCAAAAAGGATTGAAGAAGCCTTGAATGATCCTGATTAGATAATAGTTATGCAAGAAGAGTTGAATCATTTTGAAAGAAATAAGGTATGGAAGCTGGTGCCCAAACCAAAGAATAAGTCTGTTATTCGTACAAAATGGTTGTTTAGAAACAAAATGAATGAATCTGGTACAGTGACAAGAAATAAAGCAAGATTGGTAGCAAATGGCTAATCACAAGAAGAAGGCATGGATTTTAATGAAACATTTACACATGTTGCAAGGTTGGAAGCTATCAGAATCTTTCTAGTATATGTTGCCCATGCTAATTTCAGGTTCTATCATATGGATGTGAAAAGTTTTTTTCTCAATGGAGAATTGGAAAAAGAAGTATATGTGGAACAACCTCCTGGTTTAGTTGATCTTGTTCATCCTGGATTTGTGTACTATATTCTCAAAGGATTGTATGGATTGAAGCAAGCACCTAGAGCTTGATATGACACACTATCTAAATTCTTGATTGAGAATCACTTTACAAGAGGTTCTGTTGATAAAACTCTCTTTCATAGAAATGTCAATGGTTCTATTATTCTTCTTTAAATCTATGTAGATGACATTATTTTTGGCTGTTTTCCCAGTCGTACAAGTAGAAGGGGGGGGGGTTGAATACTTGTATGTCTTTTCTGCCCGATTTAAAATCAAATTAAGAACAAACTCAAACACAAAAATATGAATAAGTACTGTTTTGTATTATTGATTTGTGAATACAAAACTCTCCTAGGGTGTACACAAACCCTAGCAGCTTCTCTGTGTTTATCACAGCAACTCTCTCTATTTCTATGCTCTCACAAAATTTCACTCAGATAATTATGCTTCGACTTCCACACTTTTACAATTAGGTCACATAGAGTTTATATAGAGAGCTGCCTATCAACTAATAACAGAAAGATAAATTACAATAGGAATAGAATTCCTAATTATTAGTTGACAGTTTCCTTCTAGAATTCTCTTTCTTTCCCATAGCATATCTGTAATATATTTATCTTGATCTTCGAAGACTTTCCATTCCTGTGATCTTCTTCCAAATTTATCCTCAACTGTATAGACTCTGAAATCTTCAGACTCTGATGATCTTCAGACTCTGATCACATGTAGACCCTGATAGATCATAGACTCTGATAGTCTATAGACTCTGATCACCTTCCAGACTCTGATCTTCATGCAGACTCTGGTTTCACTTTCTACAGAAATTCTTTTAAGTACAAGTAACATGAATGTTGACCATCTAGACTCTGATTATACATTTCAAAGACTAGAAAGACTTATTACAGATAAACTGAGCTAGACCATGTTCTAGTATTTTGTACATCATCAAAATAAATATATTCCTAATAATCTCCCCCTATTTATGCTTTATAAAATGTAAGCATAAATCAAGGTTTGATGATGTCAAAACTAAAGAATAAAACTATTAATCTATAACAGTATAAAAGAATTATAAAGGAAAAAGAATTACTTTTTATTTAATCTTTTTAAAGGCTGGATTATTCTTTAAAAATGAATTCAGCATATTTTCCTCCACAATTGCCAGAGCCTCACCAATAAATTTCTTCAATTTCTTCATTTCTTCACTTGAGCATTTGATTTGACAATAAGCTGCTATAAGATCATTTGCACTGCTTTCTTGATCTTTTAAGTCCTTCAACATCAGAACACTAACTTTTCCACTCATAAGCTGAAACCCAAAGTAATGACCCACACCTTCTTGAAATTTAATCTGTTTTTCTTCCAATGGCATGACTTGATCATTTCCCTCAGTATCAACATATTTTAAAGAAAATTTGCCCATTTATCGATTTACCTGTCTGTGCAAAATCAGCTTCCTATCAATCTCCTTGAACCATTTGTGTGTGACGGCTTCTTTGCTCTTGTTAACTTCATAAGCAATTTGAAGTAGGAATCTAATATACTGTAATTCCTCAGCCTGTTTGAAAAAGATAAAATTTGACTGACTAATCCATCTTACACTTCCACCTTCTAAGAAGTAAACCAGCATCTCATTCTTCACCTTTTCTGTACCTCCCTGACCTCCTTGTATCTTCGTTTCAAAAACATTATAAACAATTTGAGCAGACACCACTTTATTTAAGTGCTTCTGAGTGATCTTCTCAAACTGCCTATCTGTCAAGGATTGAGGATCCCTGGTTAGAGTAGATGTTCTGTCAATGTCAGATTCTTCAAATCCTCCAAGACCTATCTTCTTTTTAGCTCTAAGTTACAGATTTGATTGACTGCACTTCCAGTATGAAGGTTCTTGAGTTTGATCAGAGTCTGACTTCTTTCTTTGCTTATCAGAGTCTGACTTAGACTCTGATTTCCCATGTCTAGTCCCTGACTGATGTGTTTGAGTTCTTGCTACTCCAGATTGCTTTTGTTGCGCACCATCAGGACCCTTAGAACCATGAAAACTATCTCCATCATCACCATCTCTCCTCCTTTTAACTCCCCTTGATTTATCCTTGCATCCCTCATCCTTATGTCTCTTGGAGGACTCACCTTGCTTCACCGTCTCCCCCTTTTTGACATCATCATTACTGGTGACAGCTAAAAGAATCTGCTCAAGAACAGTGGAGATATTTGCCTGGGCTGCAATAACTGAATCAAACTTAGTGGTCAAAGCAGAAACTGTAGTTTGAAGAGAGGCTTGAGTGGTAGTGATAGCAGCTAGAGCATCTTTAAAAGCGACCTCTTTGGATAATTGAAGGGAGTGAATTCTGTCAAATCTTGTATTGAGCAGAGAAGTTGTATTATCAACACTAGTGAGCTTTGTTTTAATATGAGAAATGTCCTGGACCACACTGGATAATTGAGCAGCAACATCAGGTAGCTTAGCTTTAACAGCTCCATCTAAGACTTGATCTTCTTCACCAGGATAGTAACCATGTTCATGTTGAAAAGATTTTTTCTGAAAAGCCTTAAGTCTCTCAGAAAGATGAATATCCAAAATACACTCAAAAGAATCTTTATCATTGATGCCTCTTTGCTGTGCAGACTCCCAAGACTGAGGAAACACCTGATCAAAATAGATAAAAGAAGGAGTAACATGATCATCATCTGCAGAAGTGCATTCCTCAGCAACAGGCTCTAGCTTTGTGAATGGAGGTGTAGACTCTGGTGGTGGTGTAGACTCCGAAACTGCAAACAGGACTATAGACCCTGACTCCTCCTGAGAGTGATCAGAGACTGTAGACTCTGGAAGTCTAGCCCTTATAGGCATTATTAAAAGTGGTTCTTCTGACTTCAATGTTGCAGCCTCAGTGAAAATGACAGGGTTATCCACCAAAGCCTCCATGACTCTATCTGCTCTCCTTGCTAGAGAATCCACCAGGTGAAGTTGGGGTCTCTGTGTAAATGATTTCTGAGCAGCAAGAGTCTCCTCTTGTTTTCCAATCTGCACAATCAGACATAGTGAATTGTCATCCATCCCCTGCTCCAACTCATTGGACCAACTCTTTGGAAAATCTTGATCCCAATAAGTAAAGCTAGGTTCAGGATACTGTTGGTGTAGGTGCCCTAGAGACAATACAATGTTTATTTTGATAAACCTTTATGTCAATTGATTATTCAATAAACATATTTATTATGACTTTAATTACTGCGATATATTTGTTAGCATAATAAATGTCCTTAGAATCATGATACATATTGTATAGTTTAGTACATGACTTGAACTTGAGATTATATAATATATCATATTCTTAAATGTCCCTAGTCGAGTATTATTATTATAGGACAATAATAATACATAAATAGACTAGTATGTTGTTTGACAGATAACCACATCTCATTGGTTATAAGTATGGGGATACTAAAGTCAACACATAGGTACATGCAGGAGTACATGGTACTGGACATACCCACAGTGAGATTCTTCATGTTTAATAAAGTCATAAGAAAGACTCACAGTGATAATGGTGTAATGATCCTCTAACTTGAAATCATTATATTTTTATACGAGGATTAATATACTTTGACTACATTAAAAGTTACCTTTGACCGGGTAATGATAAAAGTGGACATCGGGTATATCATGAGTCGTATGAGAAATATGAATGATAGATAAAGGATTTAACCCTCCTATAATTAGGAGAGATATTATTGGCCTCTTGATTGAGTGAGACTATAAAATGCATGGCCGTGCTCAAATAATGATTTGTTTTCATAGTCTACTCATGGATCAAGTAAACCCGGATTAAATGTTGAAGAGGATGACTGAATACATGCCTCGAGTTTAATCTATAATATATATGGTTAAAAGGATTATATTACACGGAAACATTAATCACGAAAGGTTTTATCGAATCACGATTTAATTATTGTTTAATTGGGTAGCAATGATGTATTACTAGATGCCGCTCATTGTTTATAATTTTATTGGAGAATAAAATTATTGCCAATTAAATAATAGCCTATAGGGTCACACGCAAAGAGCACTTAGAGGAATAGTTAATTTAAATTATAGATTTAAATTAATTGATAATTATTTGAATTTTTATTATATTAATTAAGTGAGACTTAATTAATTAAGATAATATAAATTCAAATTAGAATTGTATTTCTGCCCATAATAATTAAGTATGACTTAGTTATTAATTAAATAATAAAATTCGTTTTATTATTTTCCTAGACCTACATGGGTTAGGTTTTGCTGCTATGGGCCTGTTAACCAAACATTATAAATAGATAATGTAGGGTTAAGAGGCACAACACGTTTTGATAGAAAAACCCTAGAAGAGGCAGCAAAGAGGCAGGAAGACAATTCGAATTATCAAAGGTTTGCTAGTACATCCACTCCGTAATCAAGATCGTGAGACGCTCTTGAAGGTGCTCGTGTGGATACCATAGAGGTGTTTTCGAGAGGAAGACACAAGTCGTGATAGCAAGGATCTCCGTTGAGTTCGTGACATTCAAGATCGTAATAGGTATGATTCGATTATCACCATAATCCGTCCAATCTTATACATGATCCTGCGTTAGGGTTTCGAAATTTTCGTTATATTTACGTTTATCCGCTGGGTTTTATGCCTCGGAACCCAACAGATACCCTAATCTCTCATGCTCACAGTGGGGTTGGGCACCCACTTTCTCAATCTCACTCAGGCTCTCTACAGCCTTATCTACCTCTCCTTTTGCCTGGTCCAGTGCCAGCCTCTCATATATTGTGTCACTCAATTTGGAGGGTGCACTCAATAAACCTACAGAAGAGGGGTTGAGAGATAAAAATGGTGCTTCAATACCTGAACCACCTTGATGGAGGGGAACCCCTTGAAATGTCTGAAGGCTAGGGGTTTCCACCAAGGGGTGAGCATCAACAGATTCTGAACCCTTACTAGCATCTTCTCTCTTTTTAGAGTCTGTTGGCTCCAGTATTCCAGTCTCAGGGTCTACTCTAGACTCTAACTGCTTCAGCATGACATCATTAGAAGCCAGAGTCTGAGTGTTACCATCTTTGACTGTTGGTGCATGAGACTCCCCATCAAGGTGGATAGACTCTGATAGAATAGATTGGGAAACCACTTCATGAGCATCCCCCTCTGATAAAATAGAAAGGCAAGGAGAAGATTTGATCTAGTTCCGTTGTCAAACCAAAGTCCAATCCCTAAAGCAGACTCTAAAGTCTGAATGAGGTGTTGATAAAGAAGACGATTGTCACTTCTGTGGAAAGTTGGGAGACTGGAAATTAAACTGTCATGCTTAATTGGAAGATCGGAAGATGATGATCAATAAGGGTCAAGCTTAAGGTATCGGGTTGGAATTGGAGTAAAGATAGTTGATCTGGTTCGAGGAACTCGTTACTTAATTTTTGGCCTATAAGGAAAATTTAGAACTTAATAATTGTTATAGCGTGCTTGCAATTGGCAGAGACATTATTTCAGTTTCTTGTTTGGACAAGAAAGGCTTTTTCATTTTATAACAATAGTTGTTTATTCTATTTTGATGATGAGCCTTATAATATTGCACATCTAATTAACAATTTATATGTTATAAAGTGACTCAAATCAAATATTACCTTTGGCACTGTCGTTGAGGCCATATTAATGAGAAACGCATTTCCAGAATACATAAGGATGCATTCATGGATAAGTTTGATTATGAATCATACCAAAGGATACGAATCTTGGTTTATTTGGTAAAATGACTAAAGCTCTTTTTACCGGACATGGTGAAGGGATCATTGAATGGGTATGACTTATACATAGTGATGTATGTGGTCATATGTGTACGATGACAAAAGGTAGATTTTATTAACTTCATAAAATTTACTAATTATTTTAGTAGATACGGATATATGTATCTTTTGAAGAACTAATCCGAATCATTTGAAAAGTTCAAAGACTATAAAGATGAAGTAGGAAATATCAATGAAAAGTTTTTTTGATAGGAGAGATCACATCTTGTTGGACATGGTGCGATCAATGTTGAGTCAATGAATCTTCCAATTAGTTTTTGGGGTTGCACCCTGGAAACAGCTCCACATACACTTAACTGTGTTCCTACTAAATTGGTTCAAAAGACTCCTTATGAGATATGGACTGAGCAACGTCACAGCATGTCATTTATAAAATTTTGGGGATGTGAAGCGTTTGTGAAACGTCTAATCTCTGACAAGCTAGGACCAAAATCAGACAAATATAATTTTGTGGAATACCCAACTGAAACAAGGGGTTATTCTTTCTATAATCCTTCCGAGAACAAAGTGTTTGTTGCTCGAACTGCTGAGAGACAGTGGGAGGATAATAGATCTCAATGAAGTTTGAGACCCACATGATAACGTTGAACCAGTGGAGGAACCTGAGTAGAATGTACAAGAAAAATAATACTGCTCAAGAAACACAGGTGTTCGTAGGTTTAGTAGGATTCGCCATGAGCCCGAGAGATAATATGGATTTCTCTTGACTCAAGATGGTGATGTGATGCTTGTGGATGAAGATGAGCCTCTCACCTACCTAGATACTATAAACACTCCAGATTCTAAGAGATGGCTGGATGCCATTAAATCTGAGATGGAATCCATATATACTAATCAAGTATGGACTTTGGTTGATCCACCTGAAGGGGTAAAACCTATAGGGTGCAAGTGGGTTTTCAAGAAGAAGACCGACATGGATGCTAATGTACAGACCTATAAGGCACGATTGGTGGCAAAAGGTTTCAAGAAAATTCATGGTATTGACTATGATGAGACCTTTTCACCAGTTGTTATGGTCATGTCCATCAGGATTTTGCTTGCTATAGCTGCTTACTATGACTATGAAATATGGCAAATGGATGTCAAATCCGCTTTCTTAAATGAGAGCCTTGAAGAAGATATGGATGTGTACATGACACACCCTAAGGGTTTTGTTGATCTAAAGGATGCTGGAAATGTATGTAAGTTGCGTCGATCCATTTATGGATTAAAGCAGGCCTCGAGGTGATGGAACATTTGTTTTCATGAAACAGTCAAAAAGAGTTTGACTTTATTCAGAATGAAGATGAAACTTGTGTTTACAAGAAGTTTAGTGGGAGCCATGTGGCATTCCTAGTATTATATGTTGATGATATATTACTAATAGGGAATGACATTCCTTCTCTACAGACTGTGAAGACTTGGTTGAGAAATAATTTCTCAATGAAAGACTTAGGCGATGTGACATATATATTAGGGATCGAGATCTATAGAGATAGATCAAGGTGATTGATCGGCCTAATTTAGAGTACATACATTGACAAAGTTTTGCATCGATTTCAAATGCAAAGAGACTAAAATGGATATGTCCCAATGTCTCATGGGATAGTGATCTCAAAATAAAATTTGTCCTAAATCATTGGATGATAGGGACTGCATGAGTAAAATTCCATATGCGTCAGCAATTGGTTTTATAATGTATGCAATGATATGTACTTGTCCTGATGTCTCGTATGCTTTAACCATGATGAGTAGATACCGATCTAATCCAGGTGAAGGTCACTGTACGACAGTCAAGAATATTCTTAAGTACTTAAAGAGGACTAAAGATTCATTCTTGTTACATGGAGGAGATGTGAAGCTAGTTGTAAGATGTTTCAGTGATACTGGTTTCTAGACAGATAACGATAATTTAATGTTTCTGTCTGGCTTTGTGTTTTATTGAGATGTTGTATGCTGGAATGGTTCACAGCAAAGACAATTGTTGATTTTACAATAGAACCTGAGTATATTAATGCTTGTGAAGCAGCCAAGGAGGCTGTTTGGGCATGTACTTAGGAGATATCACCTAATTAATGAGATTAATGATCAAGGAGATATACATATATGTAAAGTGTATACTAATAATAATATTGCAGACACACTGACTAAGGCTTTGTCGCAGCAGAAGCACGAAAGTCACACTAGTTCCATGAGTATTGGATACTTGGGTAATTGGCTCTAGTGCAAGTGGGAGATTGTTAGTAATTGTGCTCTAGAGACAATACTTTTTATATTTTAAGGAAAATATTTATTATTAAGGATTATGTTTTATTGATTATTATTTATTTATTATGTTTTATTTACTGCGTAATAAATTGAAAGCATAATAAATGTCCTTGGAATTTTGATACGTATTATATATCTTTAAGTATGTGACTTAAAAATGAGATTATATGAATAGTATCTTATTCCTAAAATTCCCTAGTCAAGTATTATTATTTAAGGACAATGATAATGCACAAAGACTAGTATGTTTCTTGACAGATGACCACATCTCATTGGTCATAGGTATGGGGATACTAAAGTCAAGAACATAAGTGCATGTATCAATGCATGGCACTGGAATGGCCCGCCGTGAGATTCTACATGTTAAGTAAGTGTCATAAGTAATTCTCACTGTGATAATGGTGTAATGATCCTTAGACCTGAAATCATTATATTTCTATACGAGAATTAATATACTTTGATTACATTAAAAGTTACCTTTGACCGGGTGATGATAAAAGTGGACATTGGGTATATTATGAATCGTATGAGAAATATGAATGATCTAGATGGGATTTAATCCTCCTAATTTTAGGAGTGATATTATTGGCCTCTTGTTTGAGTGAGACTATGAAATGCACGGCCGTGCTCAAATGTTGATTTGATTTTAATAGTCTACTCATCGATCAAGAAAATAAAGATTAAATTATGAAGAGGATGACACGAGACATGCCTTGAGTTTAATCTATAATATCAAGATTAAAGGGATTATATTACATGGAACATTATTCACGAAAGGCTTAATCGAATCACCGATTTATTATTATTACTTGGGTAGCAATGATGTATTAGTAGATGCCGCTCATTGTTTACAATTTTAATTAGATATTAAAATTGTTGCCAACGTAATAATAACCTACAGGGTCACACACAAAGAACGCTTGAAGGAGAAATAATTTAAATTAAATAAGTAATTTATTTTATTTATGATATTAATTAAGTATGACTTAATTAATTATATAAATAGAATAAATGAATTACCTAAACTAATTCCAAAATTAATAATTAATTAATTAAGTGAGACTTAATTAAATAATTTAGAATTTTGGATTAGTATTAATTATAATTGGATTATAATTAGAAAACTTATTCCTCTCTCTATATAATCTCTTTATGGGCTGATTTAATAAGATAGAGATTTTACAAAAACCCTAGCCGCTCTGAGAGAGGAGGAAGATAGAGAGAGAAGAAGTTTTCGGGTGCTAGTACACATCAATCCTTCATGAAAAGTGTTCGTGTGGATACCGTAGAGCGTAGATCGCGAGAGCGGGATACGTGGTGATTAAACAAGGTTTGGACCTCCATTAATCTTCCATTAATGAACTGTTAAAGCTTCTAAAGGTATTTATTCTTTATCTCTGAATTAAATCTTTTGTTTTCGCATGGATCCTGCGGAGGGTTTCGCTATTTTAATTTATTTTTCGCGTTTATTCCGCTGCGTTTGTGTCACGAAACCCTACACATACTCCCCTGCCCCACTATCACCCAACCTCTAACTAGGTGGTTCTTGTGTGGGTGAGGCAGACTGAGCATCTTTATCACTAGTCACCACTGGTGCACTAGTCCCATCCTCCAACTGCCTTGCACCACCTGCTACCTCCTGTTGTTCTTCAAGAATAAATGCATCCAACTTGTGATGAAAGGCCCTGAGATGGATTGCATTGATTGCCTGGGCATCTGTGAGATTGAAGAGGTCCTGCAGTTCCCTTCTTACTCTTTGAAAATAAGTGCCCTTGAATTGATCCAGTCTACTTTGGTAGGTTGGATAGATGTATTTGTTGGCAATTGTACCTATATTATAGACAAGATAGTCAGCCACCTGTCTTGACAGAGGTTGAATTTGAGAGATCCATTGAATGGTTGTCCTGTAGGTAACTCCATTATCCCAAATTGCTTCATAGTTAAAAACTGGTTGCTCAATCTCAGTTTCCAACTCAGCAACAGACTCTGATGCTCTCCTTTTGTGGACCTTAAGCTTTTTAGGCTTCTTTGTAATTTTCTGTTCAGAGTCTGGCACACCTAGTGCTTTGAGAACTTCATTAGTTCTGCCTTCTATGAGCCCAGCTGCTTGTACTTGGAATGAAGATTTGAATAGGTAGCTGTAGAGATTTTTGACCACATCCTGTGCAGACATTTGTAGCTCCTGTTTCATTCTCTTCCTTAGGGCTTCATAGGTTGAAAGAAAATCCAAGACTTGAGATTTAGTCTGATATTGCTCTGGATCTTCAACTGATTCCACCAAAGGATATAAGAATAACAGTGCCTCATCACTTGGAGTAATGATCTCATCAATTAGGCATGAGACTGCATCCAATGGCATTCCTTCCCAAAATGTGTCATGATCAGAGTCTAAAGGCAGTCTAGACTCTGACTCAACATTAGACTCTGGTTCAGGTGTTTTCTTGATTTCAGAGTCTGGCTCTGCAGGAGCCTTGGGAGCATCTGTTTCCTGCAAAACAGGGTTAGTAATAATAGCAGGCTTGTGTGTGTGTGCAGAATAAGCCTTCATTAACCTTCTGTACTTCTTAGTAAAAGATTTCTCAGGAGACTCAATGTGAGAATCCTGAGGTGCTTCCCTAGGTTTTTCAGAGTCTGTAGCCTTTTGAGAGTCTACAGACTTGGCTTGAAGGTTAGAATCAAGTGTATCATGACCTTCCTTTAGCAAAGAAAGACCTTCAACAACTTGCTTCTCTAGTGGATTGAGTTCCTCATCACTGTGCTCATCTATAAGCCTAGATTGAATCAATTTTCTCCTCTTTACAACTGGTGCCTGTTGAGAGACACCAGAGGTTGGTTTCTTTTTGGATTTTGGTTTGGAAGATTGTATAATTGAAGGGGATTGGGTGACTTGGGTAGGTGCAGGGGGACTCTCCATCACTTGTTCCTGCACCATTTCACCACCAAAAAATGAAGCATTGTAGATAGAAGGTTTGTAGGATGAGAGTTTTACCTGCATTACCTGTGGATATGTCATTGCAGGTAGACTCTTCTTTTTGTCATCAATTCTCTTAATGTCAGAGAATATCCTCATTTGCTGTTTGTATGCCTGCACACAGCAATCATCTGCCAACTTGGTTGACATGTCAGGAATGAGGTGATTGAGGAGAATCATAAGAAATCTATGATAGTAGACTTTCTTTCTCCCCTCATGCACATTATTTAATTTTGCTCCCATTTGAGTGAGCAACATATCACCAATGTTGATTATTCTATCAAATAGAAGACTATGACCAATTTGATAAGTAATAGCAGTAATAGCATCAAATCCACTACACTTACCAGTAAAACACTTAGCAATTTGATCGAAGAAAAATGACCATTCTTTCCTTAAGTAAGGCCTAGTTATCTTGCTCATGTTATCTAAGCTAGCAGAATACCCTATTGCCTTAAACATGCTTTTAATGTCATCATCAGATACAATTTCATCAAAAGAAGACTTAACAGGCAGTTTAAACACAGAATTAAGCACATCTGTAGTGACATCAAATGTAGTCGAACCAAAGGTAAACATTATTTTACCTGGTTGATCCTGAGAAGGATCAACTACCTTTGCAGTGCTCCATGCTGTGATACAGCATCCATATGAATGACTGGTGATGCCTTGAGAATGTAGTGTAGCTCGGATTGCTCCAAGAAATCCATCACAGGGTAGTAGTCAGCGTCTACCCCTTTCTTATCTCCAAGAGCAGCAACATGATTTGTGGTCATGAACTCGAAATCCCCAAATGTGAACGCAATCGCCTTTGGTCCTCTCATGACAGTAGAAACGGCAGCCATTAAAGTTGAGTTGAAAGTGATGGAAAAGCTTGAAGAATTTAGCTAGGGTTCGTAAAAAGCTCTGTGAATATTTTTGCCTTAGAAATCAATTGCAATAAACAAGTGAGTAAATTGTATGAAAAATTCTATTTTGTTCAAGTTACATACAATACACACGAGTCTACAGCCTGTCTCCGGTCAAAAAATAACTGTTACCGCCTATTTCAAGTCATTTGAACATTTTAAATGCAATCAGAGTCTGTAGGCGCGAATTTTAACCGTTTCAGAGTCTAGGCGATAATTTTCTCAGAGTCTACTGACTTTCAGAGTCTACAGACTCGTCAGAGTCTACAGACTCGTCAGAGTCTAGACTCTGTCAAGGTAAAATACCAAACAAAATGTTGCACTAACAATTAATCATAGTGTGTTAAGACATGGACTATAATTAAAGTACATACCTTGTTTCTTGTAATTTTTAATCACTTACATATTTAACATACCTAATTCACCTACCAGTCTGAGAAAGGTAGACTCGTCAAGTGGTTTTGTTAAAATGTCTGCAATCTGTCTGTCAGTTGGAACATAGTGAAGTGTCACAGTACCATTTTCAACATGTTCTCTAATAAAGTGATACCTGACATCAATGTGCTTTGTTCTGGAGTGTTGGACTGGATTCTCTGCAATTTTAATAGCACTAGTATTATCACAATACATAGGAATATTTGAGAATGTTAGTCCATAATCAAGTAATTGATTTCTCATCCACAGGATTTGAGCACAACAACTTCCAGCTGCAATGTATTCAGCCTCAGCTGTTGAGGTTGATACAGTCTGTTGTTTCTTGCTAAACCAAGAAATTAATCTGTTGCCAAGAAACTGGCATTGTCCTGTTGTGCTTTTCCTATCTACTTTGCATCCTGCATAGTCAGAATCTGAATAGCCAATTAGTAAAAAATCTGACTCTCTAGAATACCAAAGTCCAAGAGTTTGTGCCCCCTTGAGATATCTAAAAATTCTTTTCACAACTATTAAGTGTGATTCTCTAGGGTCAGCTTGAAATCTGGCACACAGACAAGTTGCAAACATTATATCTGGTCTACTAGCAGTTAAATATAACAATGAGCCAATCATACCTCTGTAACTAGTGTTGTCAACTTTCTTACCCTTTGGGTCAGAGTCTAGCTTAGTAGCTGTTGACATGGGAGTTTTAGCAGATGCAGAATCTTGCATATCAAACTTCTTCAACAGTTCTTTCACATACTTTGTTTGATTGATGAAAATTCCATCATCATTCTGTTTGACTTGAAGCCCCAAAAAGAAGTTTAATTCTCCCATCATGCTCGTTTCATAATTTGACTGCATTAGTTGACTAAACTTTTCACAGAGATTATCATTAGTAGATCCAAATATAATATCATCAACATAAATTTGGACAAGCAAAATATCACCTTTATATTTTCTGATAAAGAGAGTTTTGTCAATGGTACCTCTTGTGAATCCATTTTCAAGAAGGAATTTTGAAAGAGTTTCATACCATGCTCTAGGTGCTTGCTTCAATCCATATAATGCCTTGTCTAACCTGTAAACATGATCAGGAAACTTTGGATCAACAAATACTGGTGGTTGCTCCACATAGACTTCTTCTTCCAATTCTCCATTTAAGAAAGCACTTTTCACATCCATCTGATACACCTTGAATTTTGAATGAGCTGCAAAGGCTAGAAACATTCTAATAGCTTCCAATCTTGCTACTGGTGCAAAAGTTTCATCATAGTCAATTCCTTCCTCCTGTGAGTATCCTTTTGCAACTAGCCTTGCTTTATTTCTTACTACAGTTCCATTCTCATCAAGTTTATTTCTATACACCCATTTTGCACCAACCACTGATCTATCTCTAGGTCTTGGTACAAGTTTCCATACTTTATTTCTCTCAAATTCATTCAATTCTTCTTGCATTGCAATAATCCAATCAGGGTCTTGCAAGGCTTCCTCAATTTTTTTGGGTTCATTCTTTGAGAGAAAACAGCTATAAAGGCATTCATTTTGAGTGGTTGTTCTTGTTTGTACACCACTTTCAGGATCACCAATTATCAAGTCAGGAGTGTGATTCCTTGTCCATTTTCTAGCAGGTGGAAGATTGGTTCTTGAACTTTAAACTCCCCCTAAGTCATTTGCATCTTCTGTATTTGAGTGAAATTCAAATGAAGAGGCTCCCCCTAAATTGCTTGACTCTGACAAGAGTTTAGAGTTGCTTGATCCAGACCCTGATGAGTTAGACTCTGTCTGTCTAGACTCTGTCTGGATAGACTCTGTCTGGGTAGACCCTGACCTGTTAGACTCTGAATTATTTGGAGTTGAATTTTCTGGCTCCCCCTCAGAATGTGCATGTTCCTGTGTTAGTTCAGGATTTATTCTAGGGTCTTCATCCTCTTCTTCTTCATTTATCTCAGAACTTTTTAGATTTTCAAATTCCAGTGTTGTAGACTCTGACTCATCCTGCAATTCTGTAAACTTTTTATCATCAAATGCAACATGAATAGATTCCATAACAATTTTGGTTCTGAGATTAAACACTCTGAATGCTTTTTTGTTCGATGCATATCCAAGAAAGATTGATTCATCTGCCTTGACTTCGAATTTGCTTAGATTTTCAGGATGTACTTTCAGTACATAACACTTGCATCCAAATATGTGAAAGTGTTTCGCACTTGGCTTCTTGTCCTTTATCATTTCATAGGGAGTCTTTCCATGCATGTTTATTATAGTGCAGTTTTGAGTGAAACATGTTGTATTGACTGCCTCAGCCCAAAAATATACTGGCAGCTTAGACTCTGCCAACATTGTTCTGGCAGCTTCTATGAGTGTCCTATTCTTTCTTTCCACAACTCCATTTTGTTGAGGAGTTCCTGGCGCAGAAAATTGTTGAGTAATTCCCTTTGATGCACAGTGGTTCTCCATGATTGAATTCTTGAATTCAGTACCATTGTCACTCCTCAGAATTCTTACTGTTTTCTTTGATTTTCTTTCCAGAAAAGTGATATGATCTATTATGTGTTGTGAAGCTTCATCCTTTGAATGTAGAAAGAAAACCCATGTGAATCTTGTAAAATCATCTACAATAACAAGAGTATATTTATTTTTGTTAATTGACATAACATTTACTGGACCAAATAAATCAAGATGCAGTAAATAAAAGGGTTCAGAAATGGTATTTATTGTCTTGCTCTTGAAGGATGATTTCCTTTGTTTTCCAAGTTGACATGCTTCACAAAGTCCATCTTGTACAAAATCAACCTGTGGTAATCCTCTTACAAGATTCTGTTTAACCAACTTGTTGAGTGTTTTGAAATTGATGTGTGACAGTTTCTTGTGCCATTTCCAGCTTTCTTCAGTTGAGGCCTTGCTGTATAGACATGTGACTTCACTGTTTATGCAATCCTCCAAGCTGGCTTCATAAATGTTACCATGTCTGTGTCCTTTGAAAACCACAATGCCTGTTTCTTTGTGAGTCACAAGACACTCTTTGTTGTCAAAGCCAGTATGGTAACCTTTGTCTCCAAGTTGACTTATGCTTATTAAATTGTGCCTTAAGCCATCAACTAGAGCTACTTGTTCAATGATGATATTCCCAAGTACAATCTTGCCATATCCCAGTATTTGTCCTTTGTTGCCATCTCCAAAGGATACTTCTGGGCCAGCCATTTCCTCAAAGTCTGTAAGCAGGGATTTCTTTCCAGTCATATGTCCTGAGCATCCACTGTCCAGGATTAGGGTTACTTTCTTTACCCTAGTTCCCTGCATACATAAAGCAACTAGTTAGATGTTTTGAGGACCCAAATAGTTTTGGATCCTTTTCTACTAATTTTAGGAGAAACAGGCTTAATAATTTTCACCTTTGGCTTACCTGTCTCTTTTGTTGCTCTAGGCTGTGGTGGAGTCTTAACAGTGTCATACCAACTCTTATCAATAGAAGATTTTAGCTCATAAAAATTGTAATACAAATCATGATAGTCCCTACACATATATATAGAATGAAATATGCTACCACAGTGATAACAAGGTTTCTGTGGTATGTAGTGACTTTTCAGAGTCTGAGAAGGACTAGACTCTGATTTCTTCTCAATTTTTGTTTTACAATCTATAGCTAAATGGTTTTGGTTGCCACATCTATAACACTTCTTTCTAGGAGCATTAGGATCTTTTTGATAATTATTAGCCTTATTGATGCCTTCCTTACCATTCCTATTTCTCCTAGTTTTGGTGGACTCTGATAAGTTCTCTAGCCTTTCTTTTAACTTAGACTTAGACAAGTACCCTATGTTTATAATTTTCTTAGAGTTATTTGCCCCTGTTTCATCTGTCTTTTTGTCAACAACAGGGGGACTATTGACAGATGAGTTTGTGGCTTCAGTTTTTTCTTTAGGGATCACAAACTTAACAGGAACAAATGTACTTTTGTCTTTAGTCTTATTAATTTTGCTAGCTTCTTCATTGTTATCATTCTCAACAATAGGTCTTTTGTCTTGACTCTTGTCATAGCCTAGACCAGCAGTTTGACACACGTTTTGATTATTGAGAATTTCTTGAACTTTTCTTCCAGAGTCTGTCCAAACTTTAAACTTAAGCCTTTCTTCTTCTAGTTCTTTCCTAACATAGTCATAGGCTTTCAAAATTTCAGTGTAGTTATGACTATATTTCTCAGAATCCTTTTTGTATTGTTCCATTAATAATAACTCAGATTCTACATGACAATTCCTTTTAGTTAAGGTTAAATTTTCTTCTCTCAACCTTTCACTTTCACTAGTGAGAGACCTACATGTTGTCATTATTTTATTAACCTCACTTTTCACAATCTCTATGCCATCAGAGTCTAAATTAATTAAGGATTCAGGAGTAAAGATTGATACCTGAGTTTTAGGAGATGAGGGTTCTTTGGGAGACTGTGATTTTCTTGAGGAGGATGCCATCAGTGCTAGATTTTCATAATCAATTTCATCCTCTGAGCTTGAGTCTGCCCAGTCCTTTCCTGTTGATAGAAGTGCTTTTCCTTTTCCTTGACTTTTTGACTTTCTGCATTCACTGGTAAAGTGCCCCAATATTCCACAGTTGAAACATTTGACCTTTGCTTTGTCAAGTTTGATAATTGTACTATTACTCTTCTCAACCTTTTCATCTTCCTTCTTGAATGATGGCCTTTTGCTAAATTTGCCAGTTCTTTTGTTGAATTTCATTCTTTTGAAATTTTTAGCAAACATAGCCATCATTTGACTTAGATCAAACTCTTCATCAGAATCAGAGTCTGTGTCAGTAGACTCTGACTCCACAGCAGCTTTACCCTTCTTTCTTGAATCCTTGATTCTTGCTTCTGTGGATGGTTCCTGTTGTTCTTTCTCAGACTCCATCAAGAGTGCCACAGATTTTGTCTTTACAGACTTCTTATTCTTTCTCTGTTGCATCTCCAAATCATATGTCTTGAGTCTGCCATACAATTCTTCTAGAGTTAGTTCATCCAAATCTCTAGCTTCTCTTATGGCTGTAGTCTTATTGTCTCACTCTTCAGGAAGTGCTCTCAGAAACTTGGTGTTCGTATCTTCAGAATCATAAACCTTACCAAGCATAGCCATCTCATTCAAGAGTTTTGTAAACCTATCATACATCTCAGTGATAGATTCTCCAGATTTTGCTTCAAAGTACTCATACTCTTGAATAAGCAAAGACCTAGCATTCTTCTTGACATCTTTAGTCCCTTGACAGTGCACCTCAAGTTTTGTCCACATCTCCTTAGCAGTCTTGCATGATATGACACAGTTAGTTAGAATAGAATCTAAACTATTAAAGAGAATGTTCTTTACTTTTGCCTCTTTAAGGACATTTTCTTTGTCCTCTTTTGTCCATTCAGCCTTTGGTTTCTCAACGAGGTGTTCTTCAGTTATTTTTCCTTCCTCATTGATTTGAGGCACAATTTTTAAGGGCACAAAGGGTCCTTCATTAATCCTGTCAAGATAGTCAGGGTCTGTTGCTTCCAGATGGTGCAGCATCTTAACCTTCCAGTGGGTGAACTCGTTTCTCTTAAGCATAGGAATCTTAGAATTGCCATCTTTGTTTCCAGACATCTTTGATCGATTTTAAACGTTAGGCTCTGATACCAATTATTTTCCCAGTCGTACAAGTAGAATGGGGGGTTGAATACTTGTATGTCTTTTCTGCCCGATTTAAAATCAAATTAAGAACAAACTCAAACACAAAAATATGAATAAGTACTGTTTTGTATTATTGATTTGTGAATACAAAACTCTCATAGGGTGTACACAAACCCTAGCAGCTTCTCTGTGTTTATCACAGCAACTCTCTCTATTTCTATGCTCTCACAAAATTTCACTCAGATAATTATGCTTCGACTTCCACACTTTTACAATTAGGTTACATAGAGTTTATATAGAGAGCTGCCTATCAACTAATAACAGAAAGATAAATTACAATAGGAATAGAATTCCTAATTATTAGTTGACAGTTTCCTTCTAGAATTCTCTTTCTTTCCCATAGCATATCTGTAATATATTTATCTTGATCTTCGAAGACTTTCCATTCCTGTGATCTTCTTCCAAATTTATCCTCAACTGTATAGACTCTGAAATCTTCAGACTCTGATGATCTTCAGACTCTGATCACATGTAGACCCTGATAGATCATAGACTCTGATAGTCTATAGACTCTGATCACCTTCCAGACTCTGATCTTCATGCAGACTCTGGTTTCACTTTCTACAGAAATTCTTCTAAGTACAAGTAACATGAATGTTGACCATCTAGACTCTGATTATACATTTCAGAGACTAGAAAGACTTATTACAGATAAACTGAGCTAGACCCTATTCTAGTATTTTGTACATCATCAAAATGAATATATTCTTAACAATGGCTCAACCGAAAATAAAATTTGTCAAAAGTTTGCTAAGTTGATGCAAAATAAATATGAAATGAGCATGATGGGAGAACTAACCTATTTTCTTGGTTTGCAAGCAAAACAAGTTAAAGACGGTATTTTCATAAATCAAACTAAATATATTTCTGACTTATTAAGGAAATTTGATTTAAATGAATGTTCTTCTGCAAAAACTCTCATGGCCACTACAACTAAACTTGAATTGAATACTTAGGAAACTAAAGTGGACATCTCAAGTTATAAAGGCATGGTTGACTCATTATTATATTTAATTGCAAGTAGGCCATACATAATGTTTGCTACATGTCTTTGTGCTAGGTTTCATGCTGATCCTAGAGAGTCTCATTTGGTTGCTATTAAAAGAATATTCAGATATCTCAAAGGAACACCAAATCTTGGCATTTTGTATCCTAGAGACTCTGGATTTGATCTAATTGGTTATTCAGATGCAGATTATGCATGTTGCAGAATTGACAGAAAAAATACTACAGGCACTTGTCGATTTCTTGTATCATGGTTTAGCAAGAAGTAAAATTCAGTCTCTACATCTACAGTAAAGGCTGAATATATTGTTGCTGGAAGCTGTTGTGCACAAGTGTTGTGGATGAGGAATCAATTGTTTGACTATGGATTTAATCTAAGCAAAATTCTAATATTTTATGACAACACAAGTGCATTTGCAATCACTGAAAATCTAGTTCAACACTCAAGGACCAAGCACATTGACATAAGGTATCACTTCATTAGGGAACATGTAATGAATGGTATTGTTGAATTATATTTTGTCCCTAATAAAAGATAACTTGCAGACATTTTTACCAAACCATTAGATGAATCTACTTTCAATAGATTGGTTTGTGATTTAGGTATGCTTAATTATGTTTAATCTTTTAAATGTCTGACAAGTTATTTCTTTTTGTTATAATTAGTCTGTAGCCATTGATTATGTTAATCTGTTGATTTATCCATAATCAATTGATAATCATTTTACCTATCAATGAATATTTTCAGTTATCGATAGAGAAATATATCAATTGATGATATATTTGTCTATCGATTGAAAAACACTACCTGTCGATGGATAAGTCAGTTATTAATCGATGACATGGAATTCTTAGGGTCCATGTCATCAATCGACCTATACAAAATCTAGCTGTTGATTACTTATTTTATCAATTGATGAATACATACAACTCTGTATGTATAAAAGTCGATTGCCAAAATTAGTAATTATTTCATTTACCATTTTATTCCAACGGTCAATTGAGTTCCATTTTGAGAAAGAAATTGACTAAGAATTCAGTAAATATAAATAGTGAGATTAAAATTTATTTTAACTCTTACTTGCAATTTTACGAACTAATTATTTATCTCTCTGCGAACTCAATCTCTCTCTGTTCTAAATCTCCTTTTTTTACTCTCAATGTTTGTGATTACTAACGATTATCAAAGAAATGGCATCTTCATCTGCTTCTTCATCTAAGAAAATCTCACAAGGTGGATTCATCTACGAACTTAACAATTTTATGGCCTGCACAATTGTCGAAGAGGCATCCCAGGGATTCCATCATTGATGAGGTTTCTAAATAGTTTCAAAGTGAGGAAGGCACTCAGAGATACACCCAAGATTGTCTGCAAATCAGTGTAAGAATTTTGGGCAAGTGCAGAAGTTGCCAAGGACAATTCCACCATTTCATTCACTTGTAAAGGAGATAAGTATTTACTTACTATTATTGTTATTGTTAGGAATATATTCATTTGATGATGTTCAAAATACTAGAATAGTGTCTAACATAGTTTATCTGTAACAAGTCTTTCTAGTCTCTGAACTTTTCTATAATCAAAGTCTAGATAGTCAACATTCATTTATAGATGTCATTTATACTTAGAAGATTTTCAAGAGAATTGAAACCAAAGTCTAGATGCAAATCAGAGTCTGGGAGTTGATCAGAGTCTATAGACTACCAGAGTCTATAGTCTGTCAGAGACTGAAGATCATCAGAGTTTGAAGCCTTTCAGAGTCTATAAAGCTGAAGCTATATTTGGAAGGTGATCACCAAAAAGGGAAAGCTTCGAAGATAAAGAAAATTATATTGCAGATATGTTATGGGAATGAAAGAGAATTTCAGAAGGAAACAGTCAACTAATAATTAGGAATTTTATTCCTATTGTAATTTGATTTTCTGTTGTTAGTTGATAGGCAGCTCTCTATATAAACATTATATGTAACCTAATATTATTGTAGAATTTTGTGAGAGCATAGAGATAGAGAGAGTTTTTGTGAAAATACAGAGAAGTTGCTAGGGTTTTTGTACACCCTAGGAGAGTTTGTATTCAATATTCTTTAATACAAATACTGATATTTTTATTCTCTGAGTTTTGATCTTTGTTAAAATAGTTCAAGTTTGATTCTTCTGTAATTGATAGAAATTAAGGCGAAAAGTTCACACAAGTACTCAACCCCCCTTCTACTTGTGTAACTATGAAAACATTTATTGATGAATGCTTAGAATTGCTTGCTAATAATACTGATAAAACACCATTAGACGAGGACATTAGAAATAAACTAAAATCTGTTAACTATGTAGAGCCTAAATTCAGTTTAGGACATGTAGTTAGAAAATACCTCAGAAAAAAATGGTCATATTTCTTTGATACTATCATTAAGTGTTTTAGTGGTAAAATTAGAAAATTTGATGAAATAACTACTAGTATGCAAGAAATAGCTTATAATGTTTTGTTTGACAGATATTTTAATTTGTCTTCATTCATATTAAATGAGATAGCAGCAAAATTGGGTAATAAGGCTAATAGATGTAACCACATATATTATGCTAGATTTATTTTTGCTGTTTATTAACCATTTTGTGAAGGACATAGAAATTATAAGGGAGACAGAGACATTGGACTACTGGGTCCAAAACAAAAGGGTCTTCAAAGACTTGGTCAAGATCAATCTTCACAGTGATGTAGAATTGATTTATCCACCTTTTGTTCAGGTATTTATTTCTAACCTATCTTCTTCTCAACCTCAATATTATTTGCCTTATATGGCTATGGAAGGAGTTAGCAAAGACCCCAACCCTCTTACCCAAGCCACACAACCTACTTCCACACTCAAGTCTAAAAAGCCAACCTCAACAGGTTCTCAGTAACCTGTTGTTAAAAAATCTTGAAAAAGAAAAACTCTAGATGGTGGTAGACTAGTTGGAGGTGTTATTGGTGAGGAACTGGGGAAAATCAAGGAACCTGGAAGGATAAGGAGAGTGAGGGTGTGCAACCCAAGCCAAGCCACTCCACAATCTCTCAAAAGACTGTGGATGTTAGTAAGGAAATAACCACATATTTATTGGCATCCTCTCAACAAGGTGTAAATATTGAAAAAAGCCCACAACCAGGGGCATTAAACTAATGGGATGCCACTCAAGCCAAAACCCCAAAATCATATGAAAGAAGAAGGAAAAAGGTATCATTTGCACATGGTGAAGCACACATTGCAAAGCCATAGGAAACTGTGGTGTAGCCTTCATTTTCTCAGGTTGTTGCATCTCCAAAATGTGGAGATGCAGTCCCGCTCTTTTTCAATTTCTATTCGCATCCCTCTTTCTCCACCTCAACAAATTTCTTTAGAAAATGTTTTGATAGACAATCAAACATTTTCAAATTCTCCTTCTTTAATACTCAAGGAGAAGCCAACACTCTCTCCTAAATTTTCCTCCCAGGGAATTCATAATTTAATTTCAAATGTTATCTCAACTATTACATTTCAAATTATTTCTACAAATGTTTTTACTCCATAAATAGATGTTCATTCATCAATTGATGTTCAGCCATCGATCGATACTCTTTATCAATAGATGGATACTTATCAATCGATGGATGTTTCCACATCAACTGCTATTATTTCCACACCAATTGATACTCAATCAATTGATATTGCATAAACTTTATTAGGATTGAGTGAGTTGAGTGAGAGGCATGATTGTAACCTGGTAAATGGAGAGGGAGTGAGTGAGATCATTCCTAATTCTTCTAGGAATGAGAGTGAAACACATGAGGGGCCCACCTTAGAAAGTACACAAGGTATAAGTGAGGGAGATGTGAGGTTCAAGGATGAGATCTTGAAGAAAAATGAAGAGATGGGTGAGAGTGATTTAAAGATTCTTCAATATGCATAGGAACTTAAAAATGAA
Organism: Oenanthe sinensis; assembly: GCA_028671895.1. Classification (NCBI taxonomy): domain Eukaryota; kingdom Viridiplantae; phylum Streptophyta; class Magnoliopsida; order Apiales; family Apiaceae; genus Oenanthe; species Oenanthe sinensis. The sequence continues at coordinate 11,521,067 of CM053797.1, forward strand.
TTGATGTCTAAAGGTGAAGAAGCCAAGGAGTCAAGGGGAGTTGCAAATGTAAATGAAGCTAGTGGGAGTGGAATCAATAAGGAGGCTGAAAAGTTGGAGGGTGCAGCTATGGAGGATGAAGAAGAAGTAGATGTTGGTGACTTAGATCCAAGCAAATTTTTTCATCCTGATCCAAGATATCAAGATTTGACTACTTCAAGCAACATGAATGTAGAACAAATTTTGAGGATTGAGAGCACAGAACAAAGGACTAGGAATCTAAAGGAGAGTCTAGTCAATATAACTGATGTCAGCCATATGGCACATGGGGATCTTGAAGATGAATCTAATGAAGAACCTTGGATGAGTACAATTGATGGATCTCTAGAGACTGCTGAAATTGAGATTCTTTCTCAAAATACGAGGGCAATGATCGAAATAGAAATTGTAGATCCCATTTAAAGCAGAATTGCATACTGTATGAGGGACCAATTAAAGATTCAAAAGATGACAGTGACAGTAGTCAAAAGAGAATTAGTAATTATTAAGAGATCAATCACATCTAGTAAAGATGCTTTGGAGAGAAGGTTGGATGAAAAGCTGCCTTATAGCATTCTCCATAACATTCAACAAAAATTCCTGAAGGAATCCAAAGGGTTCACATATTTGGACAAAAGTGTTACATATTTGGAGTAAAAGATGGATCAAATCATCAAAGGTCAAGCCCTACATGCCTCCATTCTTCAAAAGTTCTTAGACAGGATGCCACCACCTCCTCCGATTGATGATAACAAAAAGGGGGAGAATGATCATGATGAAGATAAAGATGGTGATAAGGATGGTAATGATGGTGTGGGTGGAAATGGAGCTGCTGTCAGGAGTAATAAAGCTGGACATAACAGGGTTGCAAGGAGTGGAGCCAGTGGCAGTGGAAGTAATAAAGATAGAGGTCAATCTTCAAAGTCATCTAAGTCAACCAAAGATGACTTAGAAAAAAAAAAGATGCTAAAATATTTAAAGATGATCTAGAAGCTAGAAGGATAGCTAGGGAAAAAGAAACTCAAGAGATGATTGAGAAAGAAATGAGGAAACTTGAAACTTTGAAGAAAAACATAGAGTTGGTGTCCAAGGCTGCAGAAATAGGAAATATAGAATAATTCATTGCTCAAGTCAGAATAGTAAATGAGAATGCTTTGGAGGCTGCCAAGGAAGCCAACTTGAATGCAAAAGCATTCCTTAAACTAGATCAAGAAGATCTTAAGGAAAAGAGAAAGGGAAAAGCCATCATGGTTGAAGAGGAGAAGAAAAAGAAAAATGAACCAGTTGGTCAGAAGCTACTTCAAGGAGCCATTATTTCAGGAATCTCAGATGCAGCTAAGAGAGAAAAAGAAAATGAAGAGATTGTCGGGCAGATTGAGATGGAATTGGTAATGAAGGATGAAGTATATGAGAAACCATTAAAGAAAAAGAGAAAAAATTCCTAGGCCAAGAAAAAGTCAAGAATCCCTCAAGATATAGCTCAGAAAATTGTGGCGCAGGAAAACCCACAATCTGTTTAAGAAGAAATCAAGGAGGAAGTGATGGTTGAATGATACAGAATGATAGGAATACCAGTTATAAATGAGAAGGGATTGATAAGAGTAAGAACTCACCCTGCAACCTCCAAACATGAAGAATCCATGAGGTTGGAGTATGAGAATGGGACAAAAATCTCTTATTCAATAAAGGTGATAATGAAGCATGTTAGGTCCTAAATCATCATAGAAGGGGGGGTCGAATATGATGTTGGTAGATTTTCGTTTAAATGCGGATTAAGATTTTATGTTCTTGAGATATAAAAATGGTAGTAAATGAAACACAACTATTCGGGGAAATAAAGATATAATATTAAATCCCTGAGGTGCAACAGTTCTAATCAAATGATTAGCTTCTATGGGTTTAACCAATATTACAACAAAAATACAGGTGGGTGTTTAATGCTTGGCTTTAATGGAGCTCGCGTAAGTTTATTGAGTTTACTGAAGAAGATGCACCCTGATGCTTTCAAATTAAACCCATATATATATATATATATATATATATATATATATATATATATATATATATATATATTTGCGTAGACTTTTGGAAATCAAATGAATTGATTTTCCAATAATTCAAGTCCTTTGTTGCGCCTTGTAGAGTGATAATGGTGTGTAGGCGCCACATGAAACTTCTGTTGCACCTTTGAATTTTTGTTGCACCAAGGATGATGGTTTGAGGCGGCTCTACTCTGTATGCCTTGTGTAGGCGCCACTAAGTGCCTTAGAATGTCCACCAAGTTTCCTTGTGCCTGAGTTTGATGTTTGTTGCGCCTCTACATTGCATCCCTTGTGCAGATGCCACTAAATCTTCACTTGAACTTTCCTTGCGCCTTGGACAAGTTTAGTTGAGCCTCTACATTATTTCAAGAGTGTAGGAACCACCAAATGTAGTAGTACTTGCCTTGATCATATTCTTGAATTGCTTAAAGAATTTACCACTTGGTTTTCACTCTTTTGGCTTGATCAACTGAATTTCTTCTGATTAAACAAGAAAATTATTTTCTTGTTGTGCTGACGCTTAGTGCATTGGTCTGGTTCACAAACGACTAACACTGAATTGAATTCCCTTGTATTTTATTCTGTTTTAGCTGATTAATCTTTGACTTTTGCATTGCTTCTGATCACTGAAACCCTTTGACAATTATACTCAAATAATTACATTGTATTTTATATGAAATCTTCTGAACTCTTATTTATTGTTGAGGCCTGAACATATTAATGAACTTCTCTCGCTGACGTTTAGTAATCCTTTCATCTTGAATACTGTGCAATGATGTATGTATGATTCATGTTTACATGTCCTTCTGGATTTCTGTGCTGCATATTAGTATTATTTGTCTATCTTTGTTTCTTAGTTGAGTTATCATTATCACTATTACATATTATGTTACATTATGTTTTACAATCTCCCCCTATTTGGTTGTAAGAATTCGACAAGCAAATCATGTGAGAGGATAACTCAATTAATACTTACAAGAAAAAGTAAAGTGCGGAAAGACAGGAATAATATTAATTACATTCTGGATTGGATTTAACATTTCCAGATTTCTTTTACAAGTACAAGAGAAGTTTCTTCCTCTAGCCTGAACATATATTTCTATGATCTTCTTCTTGCTTGAACTGTATCTTGCTTCTTTTTAGATCTTGTCTCGGAGTAATGTTTCATCATCTCTTCTTCCCTCTCTTCTAATCTTGCTTTTACCGAATCCCTCACTTCAACTTCAAAAGTGTTGACAGGAGGTGGATCTTCTAGATTCTTCAGAACTTCTGTGAGAAATGCATTTGAATTTGTTTTTGAGATAGACTCGAAGGCCAGTAATTGTCTTTTTGAAAACACGAACACAGTTATTCTTTTTCGAAAGCCTTTCACTCTGTTAGTGTCATGCATAGACTCTTCTGCTAATTTCTCCATCAGTACATCTTGTATGATCCTCAAAGCCTTCTTATCTGATTTGAAGGTGGATCTCTTAACCCTATAAAAGACTTTTTTGATGATGTTAGAATTGTTCCTTTTCAGCTTTGATATTTCTTTTCTCTTCTCCACTCCATTTTTCTTGAATAAGAAGTACTTTGATCTATTTGGTTCAGTTTGTATGCAAGGTTCAGAATCTCTAATGGTTTCAAGTTATTCAGTGCCATCCTCCTTTCTCACATATACTGGGTTCTGATAGTATCTGGTTGTCTCCATTAGATATCTTTATGATGTTTTGATAGCTTTGTTCAGCCTGAATGCATAGATTAACTCAGCAACTTTAAGATCTTCTTCAGTTCTGTTCTTCTTGCTTCTAAGTCTTCCCTCTACATATTTCATGAACATCACTTGGCTTGACTCCAGACCTTCATCAGACAAAGTCAAATTGTGTAAAGTTGTTGCTTTATAGTACTTGACCACCGGAGGCTTCACAAATGCTTCGACACCGATCTCAATAATCTTCTTTTCAATTAGATCTCTCAGTATCTCATTCGAATTGCGTCCCCTAAAGATGACTTTCCTTTTTAGCACATACAACTCCACTATATTCATTTTCTCGAAGCTCTTTGTCGACAAGATTCTCGAACCCAGTGTTGTTGAATTGATATACATCTTCCAACCAGATTTGAATGCACTGACTGACACACTTGTTATTTCTTCTAATAGAACATCATAGAACTCATGAACATCTTGAAATTTTTCCTTTATGGTTCTGAAAAGGTCAAGGACTTCTTTGTCTTTCTTCTGACTTAGAGTTAGTTCTTTCTTCTCCAACAGACTCCTTGCTTCATCCCATTCAGGACCAACTTTAGATTCGATGTCCTTGATTCTATTTCTTCTTTCCATTGCAAGTTGAACTCTTCTCCACTTTTTTTCATCAACTCTTGAGCTTGAACTATATCTTGAGTAACAACTTCATCTATACCAACTAGAAGACAATCATTATCAAATACCTACTCTTCAGCAAATTCCTCATTGACATCTATACCTGTAACCTTTGCAGTCTCCTATCTCTCATTTTCAGTAGGAATATCCATTGAAACATAGGGTTCAAAGATTTCTCCTTCCTCTAGTTGCCTCGTTCCAGACCTGTAAAAGATATATGTCTCCCCCTGAGCTGTGTATTCCATAATCATTTCTGCTCCAACTTTTTCTTGCTCTCTTATCTCCCCCTCAGTTGGGTTATCTTCCCTTTCGACCGAAGTTATCTGACATGTTGAAGTTGATTGATGAGTAGTAGGATTTTTCTGAGCCATTAGTTGTTGGACTAAAATTTTAATTTCTTTCATTTCATTTCGTTGTTGCTCTTGCACTTTCAAGATTTTCTTTATAGAGTAATGAATTTCTATGACTCGGGCCTCCAGATTTAGAATCCTTTGGTTGTGTGCTGTGTGTGCATTGTGTGGGGTATTTATTTGGTCAGTTGGTGTCTCACTGCTCACTGTTACTATTTTTGCACGTCCCTCAACACTCACACTCGGCTGTTCAGGGTCAGGGAATTGAAGATCATTTAGGTTTAGTGTTTCACTCATCTCATTGAAAGCATCCTGATTTTCTGTACCTACAAGAAAATTCATATCCCTTCTAAGGGTAAGTTACCTCTCCGCCGAACCACTTCAGGTGAGGAGAACTCCTTTTTCAGAAACTGGGGGATTGAGACCCATTGTGGTCATCACTATGGATTCTATAATGATTAACAGAGTTGAAGAATCTGTGATGCCAACTGAAGCTATTGAAAGCCTTACCTGCTTAGAGGCACCCTGAACAGGTTCTAATACCGAAGCAGCAGATACTTTAAGTATAGAGTCCACATCCCTTCTATGGGTGTGTTGTCCCTCCGCTTGACCTGTAAAGGTGGGGAGGACCTCCTTTGAAGGAGCTGAATTTGTAATCTCCAGGGGGTCACCACCTCAGGCAATGTAATAAGTGACAAATGAGAGCCTGTGGTGCCCCTCAATACCTGTGAAGGCAATACCACTTGAAGTGGTGATGCTGTTGACACAGTTTCTCCATGAATGAAGACCTCTTCCCTTCTAAAGGAGAGTTGCCTTTCCATTTCATCCACTTGGGGAGGGAAAACATCCTCATTAGGATCTGGAGATGTTAAGTCCGGGGGGGTCACCATATTTGACAATGTAATGAATGGCTCGTGATAGTTAGTGATTCCCCCTTCTGTTTGTGGAGACAGATTCTGAATTGGATTAACCAAAATAGTACTGGCTACTGAAGTACCTGATTGTGTTTCCATCTCTGTTTCTATTCCCGTACCATTCAGGAGTTTGTCAATTTCCGAATTGAGATTATGAAGAAACAAAAAGGTCTCAGAGATTAGAGAATCAGGTTTCTGGCACACAGTTGCCTCAGGTTTAAAATTCATTTTTTGACATTTTCTAGAAGGCAGAGCTGTAGGGGATATTTCAAAAATTTCCTGATTCGGTAGGGATTCACTCCTATCATCTATATCAAGTGTTATTTTTCTGGTTTCAGGAGAGATAGAGAGTGTTTGTTGATCTCTGGCAGTGGTTAGAACTGGTTGGTCACCAAGTTCATTGCTAGCTTCGAAAGCCACTGAGGGCTTGTGTGTGTACATTTCCGTTTGAGGCATGGAAGTGGATATAGTGACAAATTCATCTTGAAGAAACGCAGAAAATTCAAAATCCAGAAGTGTACCTTCTTCTATTTGTTCATCAGATAGGTTAGGGATGTACACATCTGTGGTGTGAGTCTCTTCCACTACGTTCTCAATAGCTACCTCCTATTGTGCATTTTTAGGGCTTTGCCTTTGTTGTTCTTTTATAGGATCTGGTTCTTGTTCATTCTCAGAACCAGCTTCATCCATGATTTCATCTTCTTTTTCAGTTTCTGGTTCTTCTTCTTCTTCTTCAGATGCTTTTTTGCTTCCTGAGTCATCTAATGTTTCAGCTTCAGTCTCCTGTTGAGAGGTTGCTTTTTCTTCTTCTTCACTGTCTGACTCATCAGTTTGAGAAACATGTTCTTTTTCTTCTGTAGCTTCTTCTTCAGCCTGTCTAAGAAGAGCAAAGTAATCTCGAATAGAATTAGTCATTGGAGCAGAAGTAAACCTGTTTGGGTAGTCAGCCTCATGTTGTAGCAACAATATTGTTTTGAACTGTAGTGAGGGTGATTCTTCCAAAGGACTATTCTGAAATGATTGAAGTTGATCAGCGTTCAGTATTTGATTCAACACCAACTGCAAAAATCTTGGATATAAACAAAAGTTCTCCATTTTTTCTTGGTTATTTAAGATCTCAGCCATGATCAGTCTTCCATAATTGATTCTGACCTCTGAAGCCACTGCATAAGCAATCACCTTGTTGAATTGAGTTATCCCATGGAAGCCACCTGTCTTTGGTGCAAAGCCATGAGACAAGATGTTGAAGAATAGATTCCACTCTATGGGTAGATGATGCTTAATTGTAGATTTTCTTCGGGAGATTGTTTTTTCCCTAGTGCAGTGCAGAAACATGAAAAAGTTGTTTAGGTCTGTCTGAGATGGTTCATCTTCAAAATCTTCAGTTGGCAAATTAAGTGCTTGATTGATGTCATTTTTTGTTATTCGTACTTTTTGTCACTGAATTTTGCAAGTGAAAGTTGATATTCCATCTGTAGATGTATTTTTAGCAGATATGTACACCTGTCTAAGAAGATTTCTATTCAATGGAACATTAGTAGTTAGAGCATAATAGACCACAGAACTTTCATTTAAAAAATGGGCCCATTTACCTAACTCCCCTACTTCAGTCTAGTTATCTACTAAAATAGATAAATAATTAGTCTTTTTAATCTCAAAATGACCTGTCATTTAATTAAAGTGAAAGGTAATTTTTATGAATTAAAAATACTAATTAAAGTCAAAATAATTTAGTAAATTACGAAATAAACCTTAATTTTAAAATTACTTGAACTGACTTTCGATTAAGATATAATGAACTCCTATTAATTTTAAGCACACAATTGAGTTTATTTTAATTTTTAATCGATTAAAATTATTAGATATCTAAGTCAATCAGTTCGAGATTTTGAGAAAATAATTATTTTAAAACCTTAACCAAAATTGATGGGACCACTAGCAAATGAAAGGTATGATCGTGGGTTTCACAAATCTGGTTTTAGATTAAAAAATGGACAAGAATTGACTTGGTTATAATACCAATTTGACATACAATTAACTCACTTATTTATTGTAATCTATTTACTAAGGAAAAAAAATACTCTCAGAGCTTTTTCAAGAATCCTAGTTTATTTCTTCAAGAATTTTCATCTTTCTCAACTCAACAACTTCAATGGCTGTTCAATCCACCGTCATGAGAGGACCCAAGGCTATTACATTCACTTTTGGTGATTTTGAGATCATGACAACGAACCACATTGCAGCCCTAGGAGAGAAGAAGGGTGTAGACGCTGACTACTACCCTGTGATGGACTTCTTGGAGAAAAGTGCGCTCAGCTATGTGTTGAAGGCATCTCCAGTCATTCACATGGATGCCGTATCTCGGGAATGGAGCTCTGCAACAGTTGTTGATCATTCTCAGGATTAATCAGGTAAAATAATGTTTACCTTTGGTGATATTACTTTTGATGTCATTGCTGATATTATAAACTCTGTATTTCAACTACCTGTTAAAACTCCTTTTGATGAAACTGTGACTGATGATGAAATAAAAGTATGTTTAAATCACTAGGATATACTGCTAGTCTTGATAACATGAGTAAAATAACTAGGTCTTACTTGAAGAAAGATTGGTCTTTCTTTTTTGATCAAATTGCTAAATGTTTCACTGGTAAGTGTAGTGGTTTTGATGTTATTACATTTATTACCTATCAAATTGTTCACAGACTTCTATTTGATAAAGTGATCAACATTGGTGATATGCTGCTCACTTAAATGGGAGTAAAATTGAATAATGTGCAAGAGGGGATGAAGAAGGTCTATTATCATGGATTCCTTATGATTCTCCTTAATCACTTCATTCCTAATATGTCTGCCAAGCTTGCAGATGACTGTTGTGAGCAGGCCTATAGACAACAAAGGAGGAATTTCTCTGATATTAAGATTAAAAATAACAGATCTAAGTTGCGCCTTAACCTCTTGACACAATGTGTATATGTGTATGTATCGCAAAAAAATTGAATAAAACTTTAACACAATAGGCTTTATATACTACTGTAACAGAAAGAAAATAATTGCTAAGTTGTTTTGTTGTGCCTACACAGTGCTAAAAAGATAAATTGGCGCCTACACAGTGTATTCACTGTGATGGCGCCACAAAAATGTCTAGCAGAACAAAAACTACACAAAAATTTCTAAGTTCGTTTGTTGCGCCTACACAGTGTAATCACTGTATGGGGCGCCACAAACCTCTTGGCGCAATAAAATTTCACATGTCGGCCACTTTTGTTGTGCCTACACAGTAGATCCCCTGTGTGGCGCAACAAAATTACTTGATGAATATTGTTGTTCCACAAAATTTTTGTTACTAACATATATTTATATAATTGTGAATAATTCTAAACAAATCAGCAATAAATAATTATCCACTAATACAAATATATCATAAATTATTAATAATTTATAATAATAATAATAAATTGTTATAATTATAAATATTTATAATTTATGCTACTTTTTTATATTAATAATTATGACCTTTAAAATATTAATAATAATAAAGTCCATAATTATTAAAACTCACAAAATATTAATTAATAATAATTATAACATTAATTGTTAGAATTATCAAAATAAATAAATTATGCTTCTTATTATTTTACTTTTATTTTAAATATGAGAACAAATATAAATATTTATCCTTTCTATTTAAAATAATTTCAAATAATTTGTAGATATATAAGTGCCAAGAATTTATCAATTAAATATAAGCACTTAAATATTTTCTAAGATCAAAATTAAATAAATATCAGATTAATAAAATTAGCAGGCATGCAAAAATGTATTTATCTAATATTTAATCTTAACAACTGGACAATAATTTGGTAAATGAATTCACAAGTCCTAAAAATATTAAAATTAATTAACTAGTGAATTTATCAGCTTCAAATTGCAGTTATTGATTACTAACTAGCTAGTTAGTAGAATTTAACATCCCAAGATCACAAACCAGTCTAGTGAAAGTGATTTCATCTAATGGTTTAGTGAAGATGTCTGCAATTTGCTGTTTTATAGGCACAAAATGTAACTCTATAGTACCGCTCATGACATGCTCTCTTATGAAATGATACATGATATCAATGTTCTTGGTCCTTTAGTATTGAACAGGATTGTTTGTGATTGCTATGGCACTTGTGTTGTCACGGAATATTGGAATTTTGCTCAGCAACAGTCCATAGTCTTGAAGTTGGTTTCTTATCCACAATATTTGTGCACAGCAGCTTCCAGCAACAACATATTCAGCTTCAGCTGTTGACATTGTAACTGAGTGTTGCTTCTTGCTATACCAGGACACCAATCTTCTACCAAGGAATTGACAACTCCCTGATGTACTCTTTCGATCAATCCTACAACCTGCATAATCAGAATCTGTATAGCCCACAAGGTTAAAACCTGTATCTTTAAGGTACCAATTTCCAAGATTCAAACTTCCCTTAAGATACCTAAAACTGCGTTTAACATCAATAAGATGTGATTCTTTAGGGTCAGACTGAAACCTAGCAAATAAGCATGTAGCAAACATAATATCTGGCCTACTTGCAGTTAAGTAAAGTAATGAGCTGATCATACCTCTGTAGCTTGTGATGTCTACCCTCTTACCAGGTTCATCTTTATCAAGCCTAGTGGCAGTTGTCATAGGGGTTTTGGCTGATGATGCATCTTCAAGACCATACTTCTTCAATAGATCTTGGATGCACTTGCTCTGGCAAATGAAGATTCCATCTTTCCTTTGGCTTACTTGGAGTCCAAGAAAGTAATTCAGCTTTCCCATCATGCTCATTTCATACATACTCTGCATTAACTTAGCAAATCTACTACACAACTGATCGTTAGTGGAACCAAATATAATGTCGTCCACATATACTTGAACCATTATCATGTCATTTTTATGCATTTTATGAAACAGAGTCTTATCTATGACAACTCTAGTGAACCCATTTTCAAGTATGAATATAGATAGAGTGTCATACCATGTCCGAGGTGCGTGCTTTAATCCATAGAGTGCCTTGAAGCAAAAGTACACAAAATCAGCAAATTCTGGTTCTTCAAACCCTGGGAGTTGTTCCATATACACTTCTTCTTCAAGTTCTCCATTCAAGAATGCACTCTTCACATCCATTTGATATACTTTAAAGTTGGAATGTGCTACGAATGCCAGAAACATCCTAATAGCTTCAAGCCTTTCTACTGGTGCATATGTTTCATCATAATTTATTCCTTCCTCTTGAGAATAACCTTTAGCAACCAGTCTGTCTTTGTTCCTCGTAACAATGCCATCTTTATCCAGTGTATTTCTGAATACCCACTTTATGCCAATTATAGACTTGTTCTTTAGCCTGGGTATTAACTTCCAAATTTTTTGTCTTTCAAATTGATTGAGTTCTTCTTGCATAGCAATAACCCAATCTGGATCTTCTAGTGCTTCTTTAACTTTCTTTGGCTCTATCTCAAAGAGAAAACCAGATAATAAACATTCATTCTGTGAAGCACGTCTTGTTTGAACTCCAGCATCTGGATCTCCTAGAACCAACTCAAAGGGGTGATCCCTACTCCACACCCTATAACTAGGTAGATTTGCCCTAGATCATTCAGCTTGATTATCATTAAAGTGCTGAGTCCTGTTAGTAGATCCTTTAGTTACTCCCCTCGAGCTGCTTCTTGGTTGAGAGATTCTCTGCCCCTACTAGTAGTTTCTATGAATCTTCCACTATTTCCACTATTAGAGTCAGAATCATCATTGTTGTTATTCTTATTTGGTGCTTGATTTTCTATTGCAGCTTCAGGTTCTACTTCACCTTCATCTGAGTTCATATTTTCAAACTGCAGAGTTTCAGTGTTATCTATTCTTTGCAAACTTGGGAGCTTGAGATCATCAAAAGTTGTATTCATGCTTTCAATGACCTTTTTGTGTTCAATCACATAAACCCTATTGCTTTAGATTCCAGAGAGTAGCCAAGAAATATGCATTCATGAGCCTTGGATTCAAAGTTTCCTAGATGCTCATCATCTTTCAGTACAAAGCATTTTGCTCCAAACACATGAAAGTATTTTAGTGTTAGTTTCTTGTAGCCATCAACTCGTATGGAGTCTTCTCATGATCTATATTAACCAGGGTTCGATTCTGAGTATAGCAAGCTGTGTTTAACTGCTTCAACCCAAAAGTATAGAGGTAACTTAGCTTCATTTAGCATTGTTCTCGCTGCTTCAACTAGAGTTATGTTATTCCTTTCTACTACTCCATTTTGTTGTGGAGTTCTAGGTGCTGAACATTGTCTTGATATCCCTTTTTCAATACTTAAATCATTCAGGGTTACATTCCTGAATTCTGTTCCATTGTCAGTCCTTATTTTCCTGACAGGCAAATCAGCTTCTAACTCTATCTTCTTTATGTGATCAATAATTGTTTGAGGGGCTTCATCCTTTGAGGCTAAAAATAATACCCACGTGTACTTAGAGTAGTCATCTATAATTACTAGTGTAGATCTCTTCCTTGATATAGATATAACGTTGACTGGACCAAATAAATCCATATGTAGAAGTTCCAAAGGTTCAGTAATGTTTGATGAATCTTTGCTTCAGTGAGATGCTTTCTTTGACTTATATTTTTCACATGCTTCACATAAACCCTCTTGACAGAATTTTGTCTCAGGTAAACCTCTAACCAATTCCCTCTTAACTAAAGAGTTCATTGCCTCAAAGTTCAGGTGTGAAAGTTTCTTATGCCATAACCAACTGTCCTTTATTGAAGCTTTGATTTAAAAACATTGAACTTCGTCTTTGCTTGCAGAGAATAAGTCATCCATAAAGAGATTCCCCTTTCTCACTCCCTGAAGAGCAAGTTTCTCATATTTCCTGCTTTGGAGTGCACATCTTTCCTTTTCGAAAGTTACTTTGTATCCCTTGTCAGTGAACTGACTGATAATTAGAAGGTTGTGCTTTAATCCGTCCATAAGAGAGATGTTTTCTATGATAACATTTCCATTTTCCAAATTGTCATATCCCGTAATGAAACCCTTCCTGTTATCTCCAAAGGTCACTATCGGGCCAGCTTTTTCAATTACATCTGATAGCAGGGCTTTATCACCAGTCATATGCCTAGAACAGTCGATGTCGAGAATCCACATGACACGCTTGTTCTTTGTTATGCCCTGCAACCACAGATTGATTACTTTTTCTTTGGCACCCAAATTTGATTGGGTCCAAGAGGCTTAGATAAGTAACAAGATTTAGCTACAGAAATTTTCTGGTCCTTTTCTTTCTCATCGATTGTGCCCTTGCTCTTTGGTCTAGCCTTGACATGAGTGCCTTTAGGCTTAGGAATAGGGGCTTCCTTCCTAGACTTAGGAGGACTAGCAATCTTTGCCCTAACAAGCTTTATATTCATGTTTACATTTATATTAATGCAGATACTAGATAATGCATTCATCAAGTTTATGTATGTAGACATGATGTTGAAAGCACATGGCATGCATCCTACTTTACCACATGGTTGATGAGGGATAGACATGGCAGGCATGGCAGGCATATTAGAAGTTTCTATTTTTACTACTTTTATCTTTTTACATGCATGCATAAGATGACCAGTAGAATTGTAATTGTTACAAACTTTTCTAATAGCTTTGGGAGAATAGGCATAATCATTTTTCTTATTAACACCTATCTTGCCATTTTTGTTAGCTTTCTTCTTTTCATCTTTGTTGCCTATTTCAGTTTTAATCTGTTTCTTAGGTTCTTCAATTTTTACAGATTTCTTAGGCAACTTTTGTTTATGTTCTTCCTCTTTCTTTTGATCCTCGGCAAGGATTTCTTCTTTCATTAAGATCTATTCTTCATCTAAGGGTTCGATGACAAATTTCTTGTATAGGGGCTTAGGGACATTTTTTAATACATGTGGAATATCTTGCTTCACAGGACTTTCCTCAGTAATTAATTCTTCATGTCTCTTTCCTACCTTTTTATCATAGTCAAATCATATTCCAGTTTTTTGACCTATGACATGTTTATCTAATGCCTCCTTAACAAGATTAGCATATTTCTTATAAGCCTAAATTTTTAACTCTAACTCAGAAATTTTATTCTTAAGTGCAGTTTCTACTTCTTGGTTGCATTTGTCTTTATTCTGCAGATATTCTATCTTCTATTTCAGATCTTCTAAGTTAACACATGCAAGCTCTAGTTCTTCATTTCTAGCTTCTAGCATTTTATTCTTTAGAACTAGTTTAACATTTTCTTCTTCAAATGCTAGCATGCTTGTGTGAATGTTAAACATTTCTACACTAAGATCTTCTACAGTTTCTTATAATCAGAATTAGACATGTCAACCATGGAAAGAAATGATACCTTCGATGACTGAGGTGATGCCTCTGAAGAGTCTGCCATTAGAGCAACATTTTCATATGTCTCTTCTTTATCGCTGAATCATCCCATCTCTTTCCCTCGGCTATATAAGCTTTGCCTTGATGCTTCTTCACCAGTGCATCATACTTCTGTTTGAGTTCGTCATACGACTCCTTTCTTTTCTTTCCATGCTTAGGCTTCTGACATTCTATAGCAAAATGTCCGGATTTATCACAGTTGTAGCACTTGAACTTACTGCGGTCTACCATTCCTGTCTTATAACCTCCTTTGCTGTAAGACCTCCGAAGACGAACCACCTCGGTTATTGTTTCTGAAGCTGGAACCACTGTAACTGGTGTTACTCTTGAATTTGTACTTAGGGGTTCCTTCTAAACCTGAAGTTCTTGAACTTCCCTGCCATATAGGCCATAGTCTTATTTTCCAACTGTTCAAGTTCTTCCATTGAGTAGAAGTCATCTTCATCACCTGGTTGAGAATTTTCTGTAAATTCAGCTTCCAGAATTTCTTCTTTCTCTGTTACAAGAGCTGTAGTTTTCAATAGTGTTGTATTCTTACTGTCCACTGTTCTTGAACCATAAATGATCTGTCTTTGCTCTTACTCCATTTCATGAGTTTTGAACTTTCCATATGTAATTTCAATGGAAATGTCATTTATGTCACTTCTCTCTCTAATAGTAGAGATTTTGTATTCAAGATGCGCTGACAGAGTCAACATAAATTTTCTGTTGATCTCCCTATGTGAGTAGGTCTTCCCATGCAGTGACAAGTCATTCAACAATTTATTGTATCTCTCAAAGACTTGAGTGATATTTTCTCTAGGTAGTGACTTGAAAGCTTCATACTGGGATGTAAGAATATCCAGCCTGCTCTCCTTCACTTCTGCAGTACCTTCCATTAGCAGATCAATCGTATCCCACATTTGTTGGGCACTAGTGAAATTTATCACTTAATTCAGTATTGTAGTGTCCAGTGAATCCATTAGGATACATTGAAGATGATTATTCCATGCTACTTTTTCTTTGTCAATGTCAGTGTATTCTGAAGGCTCCTTTGGGGTAAATCCTTGAGGAATCAGTTCTCCGTCATCTGAGACTGATTCTGGTGTAAGCTTCTGAGAAATATAGGGTCTATTTTCCAAATTTCCCATGTATTGAGAATTTGCTGATTTAATGAAAGTGGACATCTTCTTCTTCCATAAAATGTATTCATTTTTATCAAAGACTGGGATTTTAATGCTACTAAGTTTTTGGGTACTCATGGTTATGAAGAATTTTAAATCTCAAGAAATAATTAATTTCTTAAAAATTAAAATTAATTCCAATAAAAATTAAATTTCGTGAAATAAAATTTTAATTCGGATTCTTTATGATTGATAGTTTTTTGAAATTAGTGGATTTCGATTTTAAAAAAATTTGAAATTGAATTTTCTTTTAAAAATAAAGAAATTTCATGCACTTTTTCGTAAAACTATTTTTGGATCTTGATTTGTAACTTCAATCAACAAGCTTTGATACCAATTGTTAGGTCTTAAATCAACATAGAAGGGGGGTTGAATATGACATTGGTAGATTTTTGTTTAAATGCAGATTAAGAGTTTGTGTTCTTGAGATATAAAAATGGCAGTAAATGAAACACAACGACTCAAGGAAATAAATATATATTATTAAATCCCGGAGGTGCTACACTTCTAATGAAATGATTAGCTTCTATGGGTTCAACTAATATTATAACAAAAATACAAGTGGGTGTTTAATGTTTTGCTTTAATGGAGCTCCCGTAAGTTTGTTGAGTTTACTGAAGAAGATGCACCCTGATGCTTTCAAATTAAACCCATATATATTTGTGTAGACTTTTGGCAATCAAATGAATTGATTTTCCAATAATGCAAGTCCTTTGTTATGCCTTGTAGAGTGAAAATGGTGTGTAGGCGCCACATGAAGCTTTTGTTGCGCCTTTGAACTTTTGTTGCGCCAATGATGATTGTTTGTGGCGCCTCTACTCTGTATGCCTTGTATAGGCGCCACTAAGTGCCTTAGAATATCCACCAAGTTTCCTTACGCCTGAGTTTGACATTTGTTGCGCCTCTACATTGCATCCCTTGTGCAGGCGCCACTAAATCTTCACTTGAACTTTCCTTGTGCCTTGGACAAGTTTAGTTGCGCCTCTACACTGTTTCAAGAGTGTAGGAACCACCAAATTAGTAGTACTTGCCTTGATCATATTCTTTAATTACTTGAACAATTTACCACTTGGTTTTCACTCTTTTGGCTTGATCAACTGAATTTCTTCTGATTAAACAAGACAATTCTTTTCTTGTTGTGTTGACGCTTAGTGCACTGGTCTGGTTCACAAACTACTAACACCGAATTAAATTCCCTTGACTTCTGTTATGTTCCAACTGATTAATCTTTGACTGTTGCATTGATTCTAATCAATGAAATCCTTTGACAATTATACTCAAATCATTACACTGTCTTTTATATGAAATCTTCTGAACTCGTATTTGTTGTTGAGGCCTGAACATATTAATGAACTTCTCTCGCTGACGTTCAGTAATCCTTTCATCTTGAATGCTCTGCAATGATGTATATATAATTCCTATTTAAAAGTCCTTCTGGATTCATGTGCTGCATATTAGTATTATTTGTGTGTCTTTGTTTTTTAGTTGAGTTATTGTTATCACTATTACATATTACGTTACATTATTCTTTACAAAGCAGGGCTGCAATGTTTTAAAGAATATTCTACCTCTTCTCAACAAAAGGTATAAACTCAATATTACAATTTCCTAAGAAATCTAACATCAAATCACAAAGCTAAGGGGGGAAAAGACTGAAGCTGAACCTGATCAAGTCAAGAAGGTTGTTTTGGAGCCAAAGTATGCCATGATTTTTACAGATGTGGAAGACAATACAAAGTACTTTGATATCTATAAATATCTAAACAAAATAACAGATGAAGAAATTCTATATTTTATGAGGAAACTTGGAGAATCTGATAAGGATGAGGCAATTTTGAGAAGTTCCTTCATGAGGCAATTAAAGGAAAATGCTGAGAAGAAATAGAAGAAGAAGAAGTAATTGAAGAAATAAAGACATTAAAGCAGCCTGCGGAAATAATTCAACCGGTACTTCTAAAATTTAAAGTGCTTTTAAGTTTCATGATTCTATTTGAATGAATATACTTACGGGTTTTTGTTAACATCAAGCAGATTTATGCATGTTCATGTCACAGACACAAATAGGGGGAGATTTTTAGGAATCTATGTGTAACTTGATGATAACTTTAAATATTAGAATCATAGAAGTTTGAATTGTTGTAACTGATCAATTGATTTGAAATTTATAAATATTAGTTGATTAGGAGACCATTTATCAGTTGAAATGTTTATCTGAATCGACTAATAATATGGATTGAAGCATAGGTATACTTAGTCTATTTTAATTGATAAGGTTTAAGTCAATTGATATTATACTCATCAATTGATATTATAGTCGATTGATATAGGTCATCAACTAATGTATAACTTAGACTATCAAATTGTAATTATTTGAAGACACGGAAATTATGCAAGTGAAGGATGATCAATTGATACGGAAGCATCAATGGATAAAAGATCAATTGATAAGAAGCCAAGTCAAAGATTGAAGACCATCAACTGATATGAAGACCCATCGATTGATATATCGATTGATAACTTCCATCAATCGATAAGTCAACAATTATCAATCGATGGATATAAAGATCAATCGAAAAAGAATATTAGTTGATGGATAAAAGGAAGAATCAATTTATATGCTTAATAGTGAATTATCAATTGATTGAGATAACACAAGTAGACAAGTTGACATACAAAAACACACCTATGAAAGACAGTCTATACTGACTGTGAAGACTCGGATTGAAGCTATCTTTCCAAGTCTGAAGACTTTTCCCAAAATGGAAAAAGGCAAAAGGAAATATAGATCAGAAATAATCCTAGATTAGATTAATTGTTTTATACTTTTTTGGGTATTGTAGACACACTTGTTATATATAAACAAGTGTTGTAGCATTGTTAGAAAAAACATAAGATAGATAATATTTCAGAAGCAACTGTTTAGCCTTAGAGCACTTTATAAGAATAGTTGATTCATTTTTCTAACCTTGTCAAAGCAGTTGGGTTTCATTAACCGATATTATTTGAGCAATATATACACTGATAGAAAAATCAATCCATAAATAATTTTTAAATATCATTGTTCATTTACTTTTCAGTTTCAGTTGTTCATTATATTTCTCTTAAACACTTACAACATCAAGAACGAATATTAAAACTCAAAAAGTTTTAATAATTTGTATTCAACACCCCCATTTCTACAAATTATATTGACATTATTATGGGAAATAACAATAATTGTCATCCATTCTTATACAACAATAACACCTTATGTCATTCATGTCGTTTTACCTATTTCTAAACAAATTACTGTACAATTTCACGTTAAGAAATCTTCTACTATTTTTATATGCCTCTACCAGTTAATTCACCATATCTAACCTAAAATTAGAAAATTGCAAGAAAGAACATCATACTATTAAGTGGAGATGCAATTAAGACTTACTTTAACATAGATTATATCCCATTCAAGGAGTTCAAGGACAACATACTAGCTGCAACATGGAATACATTTCATATTATACATCAATCTACCAAAACACAATTTGTAATCAATAAAGAAAATGCATTACGCGTGGCCACAACTCATATACGAAGTAGATGTTGCGCTTTCTATGTGAAGCAACCATTGTGAATGTCTCAAAATATAATGGTTGGTACTTGTGCCCCAAATGCCTTAATATTGTGTTTGGTAACATGAAATTTATTTGAAATTATGGATAAGGAAAAAATAGTGGTGTCTGTAGCTGATAAGGGAAAATGTGTCTTAATATAAACAAATATTCCACCGTCTCAGGGGGAGTGAAACATACCCTTAGAGGTACTGTATGGACTTGAAGAAGGTGAAGTTTGGATTCCTTATGAACCGCATGATCTGGACACTCAAGGAGATGGTGAAGTATTTGATGAATTTGTGAATGATTCAACTTATCAATTCAATGAAACGGAATTCGTGGAAGCTTTTGATCTGCTAAATGCAAATGAGTCCAGAGTTCAAGAATATGAAGAGGCAAGGGCAAATCAGGAACTAGTAAGAAGATAAAATTACAGGCACTACAACCAAAGGAAAGAAAGGCCAACAAAACCATCAAGGTTAGGTCTAGATTGGGAAATGACAAGAGGCCTACTAGAAAGAACATAAGCTGGGTTAACAGAAAATGAAGAGAAATTGGTCAAGAAGATGTTGGGAAAAGTTCACAACAGTTATCCATCTATCAATCAGTTCTTTCATGCACTAATGAAATCTATCAAGGCAGTGTTCATCACAACTGGCGACAAAGGATGGAGAATTCAAGTTACTTTCCATATTGAGAAAGTAAAGACCATTTCCTCAACTTTTATCAAGAAAATATCATTGACAGAATTGTATGTGTTGAAGACTTGAGTATTGAAGGGGAATTATGTGAACGAGCTTCTAGTGGACAAGATTGAAGAATATATGTAAGAAGTAGATGTTGAAGTTCATGGCACTCCTCATACAGTGATTTTCTTCAAGGACAGATTAATTCAGACATTAAGTTTGGAAGATGAAAGACTGGAACTATGCGCTTTGAAGCGCTTATCTTTTGTCGAAGGGATTTTAAGAAGCAAATGGTTTAGAACAGAACAGAAGTGGAAAGCAGCTGAGCGAATCTATGCCTACAAGTTGGATGTCTTATCTTCTAAAGGAATAGACGTCTCGAGAATCAAAAGAATAGATCCATCAAATGGAACAAAATCAAAGCTGCCAATTCCAACTCCAGAAGAAGAGAAATGGTACATGAACTGGTACAAGACAAAGAAAGAATTTGAAAATTCTAGGCATTGAGAAGTGTTTGTAATAAAATAAAAGAAACATGATTTTTCGATAATCTTCCCTTCATTTGATGACATAAAGGAAACTGAATCAACGGTACTAAAGGATCCTCCAGCAATCAGGTATAAAAGTTCAAATCACAATTCAATGACAATTGATATTAATAAGTTATCTTAAATGACATCAAAGGAATTGGGCTTTATACTTGATCAAATCAAGACTTCTACAAATCATAAAGGCAAAGATGCATTGGCTGAAATTTCAAAGCTATTCTATGAGAATTTGTGTGCAGAATAACTCTACAACACTGATCGTGTTCAACCAATTCCGAAAAGGCTGAAGGTGCAAGGAAGGACCAAAATTCTGGAATTCACGTTCAAGCCAATTAAAGAGATCAGAAGAGTGACTATACTGAAGACTATCTTGGAAGATTTATCAAATCCGAAGCTATTCAACATGCTAGAAGAAGAAGCTCAAGATTTGGTTAGGGAACAACTGCTAGTTAGGAATAATTTAGAATGAATCATTGTAATATATGTTTAGTCTAGAGGAACAATCATTCTACTTTGTAATGTTCTCAACATGAAATCTGGAAATGTAAAATATAATCCAGAATGTACTTTAATATTAGTTCACTGTCTTTCATTTACTTTTTCTTGAAAGTTAGTTGAGTTATCCTCTTAAAGGATTTGCTTGTCAAATTCTAACAATCAAATATGGGGAGATTGTAAAGCATAACGTAAAATAACTCAATATGTAATCGATAATACTAACTCAACTACTGAAGACAGATAACTAATATTAAATGAAGCATAGAAATCGACTGCGAATCAATTTTAACTTGTAGTAACATTATTCTAAGTATCAATGAAAGCTTTGAAGACATTGAGGATTGCTGGAAGAAATTCATTAACATGTTCAAGCCTCAGTACTGAATAAAGTTTAAGTGGTTCAGAGATTCTATTTGTATTAAAGGATATACAACATTGAAGTTAGAAAATTCTAGTGAATTACAGAAGCATTCAATTACTAACAGGGAACATAACCAATTGCATAGTCAAAAAATATGTTGATCAAGATCGTGTTAGTCGTTTGTGAATCAGACCAGTTGCACTAAACATCAGCACAAATGGTAATGATGACTGCATCTAAGAAATAGAAGACTTGGTTAAGGGATGTCAAACAAAGAAACAAGTTGAAAATCAAAGGTAAATTTATCTCAATTTGGTTTCAAGGCAATAGCCAATTTATTAAACACCGAAAAATATGTTAAGTACTACAAGAAGTGTCGATTGTTATAGCACCTTAACATTGTTGATTGTTAAGCCACTAAAGGGAATTAATTAAAGAATTATTTCTTTAATTAAATTGCCGATTGTTAGTGCACTTGAAGGAAAAAGGAAGGCCGATTGTTAAGGCATTATAAATAAGGGATTTCTTCGATTGTTAAGGCATGAAGTCAAAGAAGATAATTGATTGTTATGGATTGAAGTCACAGGAGAAGAAGTCAACAACTCCGATTATTATCCCACTAATAATAATCCAACCAATTGTTATCCCACCAACACAATAACACTCCGATTGTTATTCACTAAAAGACAAAGAACACTCTGATTATTATTGGTTATTTAAATCAATTGATTTAAATAATTCATTTACATTCTGATTGTTATTTCTTGACACAACGATTGTTATGATTTAATGTTCTGATTGTTCGTAAAATGAAATGGAAAGCAATTCATTTTACTTGGCTCTCATTCCGCCATGTATGTGAGTTGGTGAAAGTCAACAATTAAAGAGGCAAACGCTTTATTTCTGGCATTCATTCATCTTCAATACAGAGCAAGTCGAGAGAAAAGAACCAGAGCATTCAATGTGAATACATACACCCAGAAGCCATAAATAAGAAGATATTTTGGTTGTAATATTTATATTGATTGCTTGTAACCACACCTTGCATCTGTAATAGACTAGTGACTCATTGTAGCTAACCTCCGTGTTAAAAAGTGTAACACTTCTCAGGGATTATATTAATAAAATAATATTTTCCCCGAATGAACTGTGTTTATATTGTTATGACTAGTGTTTAATGGTGCACCTGTTTAGAAGTCTAAAGTCCAAAGAGTATATTCCGCGGAAAAAATTAAAAATTGGACTTATCATATTCAACCCCTCATCCTACGATATTTGGGACTAACAATTGGCATCAGAGCCTATTGATTGATATTACAAATCAGTATCTAGTGATTAGACTTTAGTGTTAAGCTTCTGTAAATATTTCACAAAATTTTTTATTTTCAAAAATTCTCACTTAGAAATTTTTGAACTTTAAAAAGTTTTGAAAAATTATATATCATGAGTTCTCAAAAAGTTGGAAGTATCAAGGTTCCCCTGTTTGACAGAGTGAACTACATTATCTAGAAAAAGAAGATGTCACTGTTTATAAAGACTACAAATCCTCTATATATGGGCATCTTAGAGAATGGGCCGTTTGTACCAATAAAAGTGATTCCAGAAACTACATTGGATGGAGTACTGTTTCCTCAAAGGTCTACTCCAAAGGATCCTACATAATTCATTGACTCAGAAAAGGAAATTATTTTATTGGACACTGGCCTCCAGCTGATTATAGTTGATTCAATGGATATCGACATGAGTCATCAAATGGTTAATTGCACAAGTGCAAAACATATGTAGGACACAGTCGAGATGATAATGGAGGGAACTGAAGAAGTAAGAGAGAACAGGTTAGATATTCTAACATCCAAATATGAAGCGTTTAAATCCTTACCAGAAGAGGAAATCACTCAAGTCTTTGAGCGATATAACAAACTATTAAATGAATTGAGCTTCAAGGGCAAGAATTATCCGTTAAGGGAAACAAATAGGAAATTCATGTTGAATCTTCCATACCACGTTAAGAATAAAGTTTCATCAATTAGGGAAAGAGACAACTTTAACACGATGCCCCTTGAGAAATTATATGGAAAATTGAAAACCTATGAGATGGAGCAATAACAAAGATTGATAATATATGGTTTTAGCTTAGTGGACAGTAAGACAACAACATTGTTGAAGACCATTGCTCTTATGGCCAATGAAAGTAAAGTTTTAGAAGCTAATGTTGTTGAAACTAAAACTATTGGAGAAATGATAATAGAAGCTGAAATGGCTATAGATAATCAAGCTGTGAATGAAAATGAAGAAATGAAAGACAAATTTATGGCATACTTGACAGGGCATTTCAAGCACATTCGATTTAGAAGGAATCCCTAGTATAAGAAGAGTTTAATTAGCAAGTTTCAAAAAGGTGGATCATTATTTGGGTCCAATTAAAAAGGTGGTTATAAATCAAACATGGTTGATCGAAGCAAGTTTTGGTGCTAAAACTGCAATGAGCTAGGGCATTTTGCCACTGAATACAAGAAACCAAAACAAGCAAAATAAAGAAAGAGTACTTATGAGAAGAAGAGCTATGAAGAGTTGAATAGGGAAAATGAGAAGCTGAAGAAGAAATTGGATGCCTTGATAGCAAAACATCAGGGTAAAGCCTATATTGCTGAGGGTAAAAGTTGGGATGACACAGACTCTGAAGAAGGAAAGGAATATGTGAACTTTGCACTTATGGTAGACACTTTAGAGGAATCTTCATCATCTCAGGTACCTATTTTCATCACAATTGATATGTCTCTATCTGAATATAAACGAACTCTTAATGATTTAAGCATAGAGATATTCAATGTTCAAATAAGTATGCTAGCTGTTGAATGAGAAAATGCTAGACTAGCTGTCAAGATTAAGAAACTTGAAAATGAAAAGGAACAACTCGGGACCAATGTCTAGGATCAAGTATGAATCGTTAGGCAATGGTGGAATACTAACGATCATATGTTGTTGTACACCCTGCATCTTCATCCTTGTCATGAGGGTTGTGCCTTGGTGTTAGTGCATCACTGAGCCTCGACTCCCAAAGCTGGATGAATGCGCTATGGACATAGGCCCAATCCAAATGATCATTAATGGCCATGTGCATCCTCTCATGGTTCTCCTCAAGCGAGCCACGTGGTATATCCTGCCTAAGGCCAAACTATCTAGTCACATGATCAGTATAACACCACTCGACAACTTTTTCAAATATGAGGGGACATTTTGTTGTCCATAATCTTCGAGTAAGAATGTCATGCCTATGATCACCATCCACACCCCTGTATGGCCTCTAACATATGTACTCATCAGTACACATGCCATCCAACTCATAACGAACCAAACGCAAATGTGAGTGTGGAATAGATATCATACTCAATTGAACCTTCCATCTGCAATAAGATTTTGGGTGAGTAACAGTCAACAACAAAAGCTTTCATTAAATTTCACAAGTATTTTTATACTGTCGTACCTCATAGTCAACGGATGCTGAATATACGCATCATCCCTACATACTGGAGCTAGTGAAGAGAAACGCTCCCAGATCCATACCTAGTTCACACATGCAAGTCATATTCACATATCTTAAAGGGAAATCATACATGTATAATAAAGTATATTTACCTTTTGTAAAATAATAATAATAAAGTATATTTACCTGTAATAATGTAATGGCCCCGCAGAACTCCTTCCTATCACCAATACTAGCATAACACAACTTCTTATACAAGTAAGCAAAGACCGCGCTACCCCAACTATAACTGTGTATCTGGGTATCGTACATACTGTATAAAGACGACCTGCGACCTGTTCCCAGATGAGTTGGGAAAGACCGAACTAATGATCATAAGCAAATGTGCCCGGATGTGAAACAATAACTTTCTATCATAATCCACTGAATCCTCATCTAGCCGATCACATGCAATAAAATGAGAGACCAACCATGTTAGCTTCAATCCGCCCATGGGCAAGTCATCGCTAACAGGGTACACACCTAACAAATCACCAACCATCCGGCGTTTATCTTCTAAACTATATTGACTAAACGAATGCACCACATGAAACATGAGATCTAGTAGTAGGTAGCCCAAAGATATAATAAACATCATTTAGATGGTCGCCTCACCAAATCTAAAATGAAATGTGTGAGTCTCCGGGCGCCATCTCTCCACAAATGCAGTAATCAACCCAGGATTGTGTTTAATTGTTCCAATCTGATAGACGCCATGAAAACCATAGGCTACAATAGCTCCCAAGACATCTAGATGTGGTGAATATTTTTTAATCCCAATATCCACGGTAGTTGACTCGCGTACGAAAATCAGACAATTTCTGCAACCAATTAGATGATTAAATGCAATGACAGTAATAGATTTATACCTATAAATTGACAATAAAAATTTTAAAATGTTTTCCAAGTTAATTCCGACCGATGCTCGTGTTTTCGAGTGAGTAAGGATCCGTCAACAGGACCGGGATAGTAATTAACTGAAACCATAAATATATCTACAAAATTATAAACAAATATTGATTAACCAAAATCAGTAACTACATTATATAACAAAATTATTTAATATTCTTGAAATTAATTATTAAATTTATTCAATTATTGATCTGGGTAAAAAATAGCCCTAAGGAAATAATAAATATAGCATTTATTATTTCATTTATTAGACCTAGCATGGTCCATATGCTTGGGCCCTTGAAACGAACAAGGAAAATAAATCCAAGGATCAACTGGATTTGTAAGTCCAGCCCACAAACTCTGTTGAAGCCATAGGCCCATTAAGCCTTTGTTATTAATTAATTTCGTAATTAATTAATAAAGGCTCAATAAAGGCCCAAGAAGCCTATTGAAGGCCTTCATCCTAGAAGAATCTAGAAACCCAAACGTGGGAAGAGTCCTACGAGACCCCTCATCTGTGGAAGGCTCTAGAAGCCCAATCTCGAAGATAAACCTCACATGCTAGAGTCCAACAAGGACTCTCATTCCTTGGAGGTTACAACAACCTTACATCACTAGGAGACTTGGCCCCCAAGTCTCCTAACTCTAATCTGATTCCAAGGCCTCCATGCGCCTATATAAAGGGTCTAACCCCTCAATATTAGAACTACGTTTTGGCTTGATTCTCTAAACACAACAGAGAAACGTAGGCAGTTAACGAGGACCCGAGTTAGTCACGAAACGTTAGTGCAGCCATTAAAGCTCGAAGCACCCCCAAACCCTAACATTAATTACATATTAAAGACACCTCGTTTTTAATCCGTAACATTTGGCGCCGTCTGTGGGAAACGAATAACAACCATGGCAAGAACACGAAGTACCGCGAGCACCTTTGAAGGAGAGATCCCTGACACCACTGTTGACACCAACGTTCCTCTTATCGCAACTCAGGAACAAGGAGTTGTTATCCCAACCACCTCCGTTGAGGACCCTGAAACAAGCACCCGTCGTACTGGACCCTGAGCGTCATCGTTCATCCTTCCGATCCTGACATGCCAATCCATGCCTCTGTCCCTCCACTCCAGGTAACTCCACCCCTCAATACTACTTTTGTTGCTCCTCTCCCATTGCAGGTCTCCACTACGGTGTTGCCTAGAAACCCTCGATATGGGCTTCCACCTAACTATGAGCCCTCTTACGAACAAGGGCTGCTGCCCCCACATGGCTCACATCGGGGGAATCGAGGTTTTTCTGGACCCTACTCGACTGATGATGGAACAACTGATGAGGACGTTAATCCTAGGAGGAGGCGACCTAGTAAGGAGCCCCTTGGATGGAGGAGTACCCAGCCCCGAGGGCCTCAAAACACTAACTCCACAAACCTACAAGATAGGATACGAGCTCATGAGGCTGAAGCTCAACGACTAAGGAAAGACCTGGAAAGGGAGTTAGCAAGGAAGCAACGCCTGAGAGCTGAGGGGGCTGGAGGGTCAGGAAGGAACGCATCTGTGATAGATCTAGATGAGCCCCCGGCAAGGAGGCAAACAAAGACAAGTCATGTTAGGGCTGACCCCTAAGACTTATTGTCACTTGGAGATCCTGATGATCCCACACCCCCATTCACAGAGAATATTATGAATGAGAAGATATCAAGGAAGTTTAAGATGCCTACAATCAAGGCCTATGATGGGACGAGAGATCCCTCCAACCACGTTCTCACATTCTCCAATGCACTGCTGCTGCAGCCCGTCAATGACGCAATCATGTGTAGGGCGTTCCCTCAAACCCTGAGTGGTATGGCTCAAAGGTGGTTTAGTCGTCTACCCCCTAACTCTGTTGAGTCATTCAAAGATCTAAGCAGGGCCTTTGTTGGTCAGTTTATCAGCAGCAAGACTCATGAGAAGAGCTCAGCTTCGCTAATGAATATGTATCAGGGAAAGAATGAAACCCTGAGGGACTATATGAACCGATTCACTAAGGAGGCCTTGAAGGTCCCTGATCTAGACTAGAATGTATATATGATAGCCCTACAACAAGGGACCTCAGACGAGAACTTCAGGAGATCCTTAGCTAAGAGGGCTCCAGAAAGTATGAATGAGCTCCAAGAGAGAGCTGGAAAGTATATCAAGGCTGAGGAAATCTTGAAGAAGACTACCAACTCGTTTAGAAATGAGTGGAGTAGCAAAAAACGTAAGAAAGATTATTATGATGTCGAAGATGAGTACGATGTTGAGGATAAGTCTCCTAGAACCAACAGAGACTCCGACTATACCTCGAGGACGGTTGGCCAAGGGCCTAGGTTCACTGAGTATGCAAGGCTAAACTCACCAAGAAGCGAGATCCTGTTGGACATTGAGAAAGACATGGAACTTCAATGGCCGAAGCCACTAAGGACTGATCCTAAGAAGAGGAATCAGAATTTGTATTGCAAGTTTCACAAGGATGTTGGGCATGACACAGATAATTGTAGACAGTTGAAAGATGAGATTGAGTTCTTGATCATAAGGGGAAAACTCAGAGAGTTTATCAAAGAAGATGATAGAAACAATAATGATAATCGACACTATAATGAACAACGAAGGGATTATGATGACCGTGATAAGAGGATACAGCCTCGAGGCCCAATAATAAACGTGATCTCTGGAGGTCCAACAGCGGCTGGGACTTCAAGTAACTCGAGAAAGGCTCATGTCCGGCAAGTTCTACAACTTGTGGGGGAAGCACCAAAGAGTGCAAGGAGCGAAGTATCAATTTCTTTTTATGATTCTGATTTGAAAGGGGTGAACTTCCCCCATGATGACCCGTTGGTCATAATACCTGTGATAGGCAACTCTTCGGTAAAACGAATCCTAGTGGATAGTGGAGCTTCAGTAGACATCCTGTTTCATGATGCCTATCTCAAAATGGGGTACACCGACTCTCAACTAACTCCCTCTGACATGCCTAAATATGGGTTCAACGGAGTCGAGTCTAAGGTAGAGGGAACAGTTCAATTGCCTGTCACTATAGGGCAGGTGCCCCATGAGTCCACTCAAATGCTGAACTTTCTCGTGATCAAAGTTGTGTCCTCTTACAATGGGATTCTCGGACGAACAGGGATACATGCGTTCAAGGCTGTTGCCTCAACTTACCACCTCAAACTTAAATTTCCAACTAGGAATGGAGTTGGTGAGGAGAAAGGAGACCAGAAGACGGCAATGAAATGTTATGTAGCCCCGTTAAGGTCCGACGAAGTCGGGGGGCAAGCACTCCCGATCGAAGGTGCGGATACGTGGAAGTACTAGGCAGCTCCTTCAAGGGTTATATTTAGAAGGATTATTAAGTAGAAATAAGGTCTTATGGAACCATTAGGAATCAAGAAGTTGTTACTCCAAGTGGGAAGTAGCTTATTATTATGTAATGGTAGAACCCTCTTGGACATGAAGATATACTTCAAGATATTTCAATGAAAGTTTATTTAGTATCCTTGAACTCTCTTGTTATGTTATTATTAAATACGAAAACAACTTTGTACCAATGCACATAACGTAAAAATGCAAAAGAGAATGCATGAACGTAATAAGAGTGCCGAGTACTGAAGGAGTTCAAGGTACGAGAATAAAAGATAAAAGCCATGCATGGCCAACACGGGTAGTAAACGGAAAAGCTACGTCTATACACTTAGGCACACGACATTGAGGTCTTGACAGACCAGCCCCTTGGAAGTACAATTCGACCTTATTCCAAGTAGATGAGAGGTCAAACCCTGTAGGGCTCATCGACCTCGGTCCAAGTCGATGGGAGGTCAAACCTTGTAGGGCTCATCGACCTCATTTCAAATCGAAGATTACAGAGCCATAAGGCCCCAAGACATTTCGACCTCAAAGGATTTTGAGGCCTAATTCGACTTCAAACAAGGTCGAAAACAATCTCAGTAAGACATTTCGACCTGGGAGGAAAAATGAGTGTTAGTTCGACCTCATTCCAAGTCGATGGGAGGTCAAACCCTGTAGGGCTCATCGACCTCGGTCCAAGTCGATGAGAGGTCAAACCTTGTAGGGCTCATCGACCTCATTTCAAATCGAAGATTACAGAGCCATGAGGCCCCAAGACATTTCGACCTCAAAGGATTTTGAGGCCTAATTCGACTTTAAACGAGGTCGAAAAACAATTTCAGTAAGACATTTTGACCTGGGAGGAAAAATGAGTATTAGTTCGACCTCATTCCAAGTCGATAGGAGGTCAAACCCTGTAGGGCTCATCGACCTCAATCCAGGTCTATGGGAGGTCAAACCTTGAAGGACACATCGACCTCAATTCAGCCCCTTGGAAGCCAAATTCGACCTGGGCTTGAAATTGAGGATTATTAGACCCCAGTCGAGGTCTATTTGACCTACAGCTCAAACGAGGTTTGAGACCCTTCAAGTCAGTCAAACGAGAGGTTTGAGACCCCTCAAGTCACTCAAACGAGGCATGAGGCCCCTCAAGCTAGTTAAATTCGACCTGGGCTTGAAATTGAGGTTTATTAGACCTCAATCCAAGTCTATTTGACCTGGTGCTCAAACGAGGTTTGAGACCCCTCAATTCAGTCAAGTGAGGCACGAGGCCCCTCAAATCAGTCAAATGAGACATGAGACCCCTCAATCCAGGTCTACAAAAATATAAAAATATAAATTATTATTATTTAATAATAATAATATCCGGGTTGGACTTTATTTGAATAAAATTTTATCCGAGTGGGACACTTCCAAACTCGAAATCGAATTATTCCAAAATAAATATTATTATTTATTAATGATATTTGGAAACATTTGAAGAAGAAAAAAAATTCCTAAATTATTAGGAATAATTAAGAAAAATACCCATGGGTACATAATAATTCCTAAATTATTAGGAAAAATACCCGTGGGTACACCAGTAATTCCTAAGTTATTAAGAAAAATACCTGTGGGTACATAAAAATTCCTAAATTATTAGGAATAATTAAGAAAAATACTCGTTGGTACACAAAAAATTCCTAAATTCTTAGGAAAAATACATGTGGGTACATAAAAATTCCTAAATTACTAGGAATAATTAAGTAAAATACCCGTGGGTACATAATAATTCCTAAATTATTAGGAAAAATACCCGTGGGTACACCAATAATTCCTAAGTTATTAGGAAAAATACCCGTTGGTACATAAAAATTCCTAAATTATTAGGAATAATTAAGAAAAATACCCGTGGGTACACAAAAAATTCCTAAATTCTTAGGAAAAATATCCGTGGGTACACAAAAAATTCCTAAATTCTTAGAAAAAATACCTGTGGGTACATAAAAATTCCTAAATTATTAGGAATAATTAAGAAAAATACCCGTGGGTACATAATAATTCCTAAATTATTAGGAAAAATAACCGTGGGTACACCAACAATTCCTAAGTTATTAGGAAAAATACCCGTTGGTACATAAAAAATCCTAAATTATTAGGAAAAATAACTGTGGGTACATAAAAAATTCTTAAATTATTAGGAATAATTAAGAAAAATACATGTGGGTACATAAAAAATCTTAAATTTTTAGGAAAAATACCTGTGGGTACCGAAAAAATTCCTAAATTATTAGGAATAATTAAGAAAAATACCTGTGGGTATATAAAAATTCCTAAATTATTAGGAATAATTAAAAAAATACATGTAGGTACAAAAAAATTCCTAAATTATTAGGAATAATTAAAAAAATACTCGTGGGTACTTAAAAATTCCTAAATTATTAGGAATAATTAAGAAAAATATCCGTGGGTACATAATAATTCCTAAATCATTAGGGAAAATACCCGTGGGTACACAAATAATTCCTAAGTTATTAGGAAAAATTCTTGTTGGTACATAAAAATTCCTAAATTATTAGGAATAATTAAGAAAAATACCCGTGGGTACATAAAAATTCCTAAATTATTAGGAATAATTAAGAAAAATATCTGTGGGTACACAAATAATTCCTAAGTTACTAGGAAAAATACCTGTGGGTACATAAAAATTCCTAAATTATTAGGAACAATTAAGAAAAATGCCCGTGTATACATAAAAAATTCTTAAATTATTGGGAAAAATACATGTAGGTACATAGAATATTTATAAATTATTAGGAATAATTAAGAAAAATACCTGTGGGTACATAATAATTCCTAAATTATCAGGGAAAATACCCGTGGGTACACAAATAATTCCTAAGTTATTAGCAAAAATACCTGTGGGTACATAAAAATTCCTAAATTATTAGGAATAATTAAGAAAAATACCTGCGAGTACATAAAAATTCCTAAATTATTAGGAATAATTAAAAAAATACCCGTGAGTACATAAAAATTCCTAAATTATTGGAAAAAATACCTGTAGGTACATAGAATATTCCTAAATTATTAGGAATAATTAAGAAAAATACATGAGGGTACACAAATAATTCCCAAATTCTTAGAAAAAATACCCGTAGGTACATAAAAAATTCCTAAATTCTTAGAAAAAATACCTATGGGTACACAAAAATTCCTGAAATATTAGGAATATTACGAAAAATACTTATGAGCACCATATGATCTCCAAAATATTTGAGGAAAATATAAAAATACCTGTGGGTGATACAAAATCATGAAAATTGATTTAGAATGGAAGATAATCATGAAATTCGACCTCAATTAAAGTCGAAGTGAAGCCAAAGCCTTGAGGCCAATCGACCTCAATTGCTAATCGACGTGGATGTACATTTTAAGTATAGTTCGACCTTAATCGAGGTCGAAATGAAGAAAAAGTCATGAGGCCCTCAGAGATTTCGACCTCATCCAAAGAATTTTGAGGTCTAATTCGACTTCGTTCCCAGTCGAAAATTACAAAGCCATGAGGTCCCCAGGTATTTCGACCTCAAGGATATTTGAGGCCTAATTCGACCTCAATTGAAATCGAAATCGACCTCGGTACAATGTTTCGACTCCAAGGATTTTTGAGGCCTTAATCGACTTCAATCGAAGTCAAAATCGACCTCATTCAAATATTTCGACTTCAAGGCATTTTGTAGCCTAAATCGACCTCAATCGAGGACGAATCGACTCCAAATGGGTGTTTTGACCTCAAGGATAATTGGGGCACTAATCGATCTCAACCAAGGTCGAAATCGACCTCGGTCGCCCTGTTCGACCTCAATTGAGGTCGAAATCGACCTCAGTCACCCTGTTCGACCTCGAGGTGTTTTAGAATTCTGTTCGACCTCGACCCGGGTCGAAATCGAGCTCAATCAAGGTCGAAATCGATCTCGAGTATGCAGATCGACCTCATGCTAGAAACAAGCCTTTGTTCGACTTCAATCCAAGTCGAAATCGATTTCAATCACGTAGTTCGACCTCGAGGGTTTTTGAGGTTGAAAATCGACTTGAAACCTAATCGAATTGGGGCAGAAATGCAAAAATCATCTTTGGCAAATTGGCTACGAGTAAAAGTCCTTTGGGGAACGATTTATTTAATATTAATTCTCTAAAAGAATTAATAATAGAAGGCCTGAGCCCAAAAAGTTGAGATAAAATTGACTAAAATGAGTTAAAAGCCTGATAAGACACTGAAAACCCTTTGTAAAACTTTTACGAAAACTCACAAAATTTTCCCAAAAGTTGGGGGGGCAAATGATATGGGTAAAAAATAACCCTAAGGAAATAATAAATATAACATTTATTATTTCATTTATTAGACCTAGCATGGTCCATAGGCTTGGGCCCTTGAAACGAACAAGGAAAATAAATCCAAGGATCAACTGGATTTGTAAGTCCAGCCCACAAGCTCTGTTGAAGCCATAGGCCCATTAAGCCTTTGTTATTAATTAATTTCATAATTAATTAATAAAGGCTCAGTAAAGGCCCAAGAAGCCTATTGAAGGCCTTCATCCTAGAAGGATCTAGAAACCCAAACGTGGGAAGAGTCCTACGAGACCCCTCATCTGTGGAAGGCTCTAGAAGCCCAATCTCGAAGATAAATCTCACATACTAGAGTCCAACAAGGACTCTCATTCCTTGGAGGTTACAACAACCTTACATCACTAGGAGACTTGGCCCCCAAGTCTCCTAACTCTAATCTGATTCCAAGGCCTCCATGCGCCTATATAAAGGGCCTAATCCCTCAATATTAGAACTACGTTTTGGCTTGATTCTCTAAACACAACAGAGATACGTAGGCAGTTAACGAGGACCCGAGTTAGTCACGAAACGTTAGTGCAGCCATTAAAGCTCGAAGCTCCCTCAAACCCTAACATTAATTACGTATTAAAGACACCTCGTTTTTGATCCGTAACAATTATTTTACAAAATATTTTTAATTTTTATATTTATATTAACAAGTACATTATATAAAAAATTATTTAATATTCTTGAAATTAAATATTAAACTTATTCAATTATTTTACAAAATGTTTTTAATTTTTATATTTATATCAGTAAGTACATTATATATAAAAATATTTAATATTCTTAAAATTAATTTATATTCCAAAATATAAAATTTAAACATTTTTTATTAATTCTAATTTTAAAAATGTTTTTTACAATATAATATTTATTTTAAACGTTTTTACAATATAACATCTAATTTTATAAACATTTCTTAAAGTATATAAATTTCATAAAAATAATTATCGAACAAATAACCGACATGCAATTATAACCATAAATTATAAATTAGGCTATGAAAGTAAGTACCTAAAATTACAAAATTAATTATTAATCATAATCATAAATTACAAATTTCACAATTATGCACTAATTAACTTACTAATTATCCACTAACTTAATTACCTGCAAATTAACAAATCCCATCAATAAACAATATAATCATGATATCAAGTAATTGCAATTGAATAAATAAGGAACAAGTAATTTACAAATATAGGAACAAGTAATTGGAACAAGTAATTTATAAATATAGGAACAAAATTCACAAGAAATGAGGAGGAGGAGGAGGAGAAGGGCGTTACATGCGGCGCGGCTGCCGTGAAAGATGGAATTCTCCACGAGGGTGGGGGTTGTTGTGAGAGTTTAGATGAGCTGAGTGAGATGAGCTGAGTGAGATGAGCGAGAGCTGATGTGAGGTAGGAGAGATGATGTGAGGTAGCGAGATGTGAGGGCTGAGCTGATTGAGTTGAGAGAGTTATGTAAACCCCTTTTATAGAGTGGTAGAGCAATGTCGCTATGCAGTACGAATTGCATGACTGCATGCAGCCTTTATGCAGGGTACTTAAAGCTTTACAAGCCCCTCCACTCAGTGGCGGAAACATGTTTTAATGAAGGGGGCAACATTCAAATATTAAAAAAAAGTCTTACAATTAAAAAAATAGCAAACACATAACAATTATTCATAACTAGTTCCTAACACTTGATTCAATCCTAATAGATGATGACAATTGAATTCTACGAGAAGCCATGTTTTGAAAATGACATAAAATAACATCATTGTCAATTTTCGTAAATATTTCCTTATTGATGTATACTACCAAAGTATCATTCATCCATTCGTCTCCCATTCGGTTTCGCAAATCCCTCTTGACAATATTTATGGCTGAAAATGCTCTTTCAACAGAAGCAGTAAAAACAGGCAGAAACAATGCTAATTCAATCAAACGATACACCAATGGATAAACTTGAGCTTTCCTGGCTGAAATTATTTTCTTCGCAAGACTCCCCAAATCTCCAATTTCAGCAAATTCTTCTTCTCTTTTGACATCATAAATGTACATGTCAAACTGTGTTTGAATCATCAAAAGCTCAGTCCATGAAAAATCTTTCGGATAAAGCTCAGCAAGATGTACTAACTTATTAATATCAAAGTTAGAATATGAATCACGTGGATCAAGACATGCTATAGAAAGAAGTAGATCCGTGCTAACTTCCAGAAAGAAAGCATTTAACTCTTGAGAAATCAAATCAACAACCTAGTTTACCAAATAAAGTAAAACAATAAGCAGCATCTTCTGATATACTATATTCTAGCCAATCAAATTTTTTATACCATTCTTCTCTGAAGGGCCTCAATTTATCTCCAAATAAAGTTTTTGGAAAATCATGCCCCTTTGGTTGACAAGGACCTTTAGATATGTATTCTCTTCTAATACAATCTCTAATACTCACATCACACTCATTAATTTGTTTACACAATCTCGGATCACTTACAATATCATCCATAAGAGATGGTCGGATTAAGAGATTGAGTAGGAATTGTATGAGGAACATGACTTGGAATTGGGGTTGTAATAGGAGTTGGATTTGAACAACGATTACTATTAGAGTCAACTGAAATACTTGGTTTTTAATTAAAAATTTATCCATATTCCTACAAAATTTAAAACAACCACAAGTAACAATACATGATTAAAATTAAATTAATAAAAGAACTAATATTCAAATCCTAAACAATTAAATAAAATTTAAACTAAACAATTATTATTTACCCAACTGAATTTTAGAACTAAAAATCAAAATTAATATTATATAATTTCGTGTGTGATGTGTGTTGTTTTAACGATTAGTTTTAGTATATTACATGTTGTCTCAGTGACCCGAAAGTTGTTTTTGTTGTATACTTGTATTCTTTGTCAGCTGACTCCTCTATCCACTAGCTATTGTGAG
The DNA here is from genome assembly GCA_028671895.1 of Oenanthe sinensis. Taxonomy (NCBI): domain Eukaryota; kingdom Viridiplantae; phylum Streptophyta; class Magnoliopsida; order Apiales; family Apiaceae; genus Oenanthe; species Oenanthe sinensis. The sequence goes on from CM053797.1 coordinate 11,557,088, forward strand.
TTCGTGAGTAAAATCCAAAAAGCCCTAATTTCTTTTTTAATTTCTGTTTATCTCTCTAAGTGTTGTAATGTGTATACAGTAAAACCTCTATAAATTAATAATGTTGAGACCGATATATTTTATTAATTTAGCAAGATATTATTATATCAATAAATTAATAATTTATTAATTTAAAGAGATTTTACGTATGACCTTTAAATTTCCAAGTCCAATATACTAGTTACAATATATATTAGTTAGAAATGAAAAATAAATTACAAAAATAAGTTCCAATTAACATTCTATTGAATCGGTCACTCGGAAAGAAGCATTGCAAGCGACAACAACTCTTCACAACTTTTTGTTGCAATACGAGAAAGACAATACCCCAACTTTTAAGTGCAATGAGGAGATTTAAAGATGAACTTAATATAGATTTGAAGTTAACAAAAAACAAGTGACTATAAATTCATTTTTTTACTAGACAATCTTATAATTTTGAAGTGTATCCCCCGCGCGCGCGCACACACACACATATGACATATATATATATATATATGAAATCTTTTAGTAATTATTAATTTATAGTTTCGTTAGGACCAATATATATATATACCGGGATTTCAAAAGGGTTATTATCTTATTATTTTATCGATTGGGGTCCAATTTTGTACTGATTCCAAATTGGGAATAGACAAATTATTAATTTTATCGAGGTTATTAATTTATCGAGCATTAATTCATAGAGGTTTTATTGTATATGTCTAATATCTTGTGTATTGTTATTTGCCAATTACCCCTGTTTTATTTGACTTAAGCGGCTCTTCACGTGACTGAGTTAATTTTTTTTAAATAGGGTGGGCAAAACAATGTAGTTTTGGAAAACTAAAAAAATAAATTACAAAGCAAGGGTGGGCAAAGGACCCCGCATCCCTTATCGTGTCTCCGCCCCTGCCTCCACTCATCCACTATGTACGTCAATTTTTGGAATTAGCTATACCATGGATGAAATTATTTCAACCTCTGTACCATTTTTGAAACTATACTAAGTCAATGTGTTATTTATGAAACGAAGCCAAGTATACGCATTGTAGCGTCACATGTTTATCTGTATCCACCTATATATTCTTTTTATATATCTAAAACGATGTATCACATGGCATTGAGATATCATGAGTATTATATGTCTGAATGTGCAAACATGACTTGCATATAGTTATGATTTGTATATGTGTTACGTTATTCTTATATTATTATTATTTTTAACCCTTGAATACGTGTCTTTAAAATCCGTATATAATATAAAATTTTAAAAAATATTATAAAATAACGTAATCACGTATATTGAGCATGTGTATGTGAAACACGCATTTCTCATATGCGGGTTCAATGAGTATTTAAGGCCACGCTTTCCGTGTGCAGGTATTATTTTTTAATTTACTTTACAAAAAAAAGTATTTAAGACCTTCGCCCACTTATTTACTTTAATATATTAATAATAAAATAATATTTTTTTGTGCGAAAATGAGGCACATATTTAATTAAAATTTTTATTATATATAATTTACTATAGTAGAAGCTCAATAAATGAATGTTCGATAAATGAATAATCTCGAAAAATGAATAAATTTCTTCGGTCCCAATTTGGTCAAATGGACTTAATGAATAATTTCGCTAAATGTATAAACGAATTAATAAAAATGTAGTATTAATAGGCCATATGTAAATATAAATGAAAAATCACTATATTTTAAATAATATATTTTTATTTATATAATATATGAATGCATTTCATCCAATAATAATTTTCATAGATATCAATAAGTCATATATTTTCCAAAAATGACTCTAAAATGTTTTGTTTCTTCCGTAACCCAAAATACATCTTATCCTTAATTTTGTGTAATACATAATATTGTGCACTTTATCTATTTCATGCATGCATGTATAGTACAACTAATCTAGAATTTTTAAGAAAATGAATGTAATTAAAATTTACATAAAAGTTATAACCACAGTGAATTATAGGTACATTCGAACATAATATATACTAGCTTATATCCCGTGAGATGCACAGATGAATTTTTTTTAGTTTTTTTATATTTTTATTTTTATATTTTTAATGATTTGAATTTATTTGTATTTGTATAATAATAATTTAAATTTTATTTAATATTATATGTACATATTTTTATATAATTTATTTGTATTTATATTTTAATATGATAATTTTTGTTTGTTTTGTATAGAGATGTATTTTACTTAGGAGATTAATGTGACATATTTTAGTTAGAAGATTAATATGAGATTGTATTTTAGTTAGAAGATTAATATTTTAAAATTAGGCCCAATAATTAATCAACTATCCGGTCCAAATATCGACCGACTACCAAACTTTCAATGTCATAATAAACTTTAATGATATATTAAATTAAAATTATAGGACAAACTTTAATGATATACTAGCTTATAACCCGTGCAACGCACGGGATGAGATTAATAAATTATATATTAATTGTTTTATATGATTTAAATATATAATAATTATTTTTTATTATATCGGTTATAATAATATAATACATAATAAAAATTATTTATAGATAAAATAATAATATTATTTTAATATTCATGGGATTTAATTAATAAGTTTTAATATTCATGATATTTAATTAATAAGTTGTAATTTCAAGTAGAAGTGAATTGAGATATGTTATTAGATTGTTGTACAAAAAATGATTCAGCGATGATAGAGTTATATGTAAAATATATATGTTTTAAAATTAAATTATAATTATATCATAATTGCATAAAAAAATCATATAAAAAAAACTTACGATAATAAAAAGAGTTGTATAAAAAGAGGACTTACCGGACGGACGACCAATTGACTAAATTTTTTATTTTTCTTTAAATTTAATTAGGAAATTTTTATTAATAAAAAGAGTTACAAATATATTAGAAATATTTTAATTAAAATTTAAATAAAAGAGTATATTTTAATGTAGGTAAAATATAATATAATTTTAATATTCAAAAATTTTAATTATAAAATTTTAATTTTAAATAAATTAATGTGTTTGAGCGATGAGGAAAATTGAAACATGTTAGTAGTTGTAATTTCAAGTAGAAGTGAATTGAGATATGTTATTAGATTGTTGTACAAAAAATGATTCAGCGATGATAGAGTTATATGTAAAATATATATGTTTTAAAATAAAATTATAATTATATCATAATTGCATAAAAAAATCATATAAAAAAACTTAAGATAATAAAAAGAGTTGTATAAAAAGAGGACTTACCGGACGGACGACCAATTGACTAAACTTTTTATTTTTCTTTAAATTTAATTAGGAAATTTTTATTAATAAAAAGAGTTACAAATATATTAGAAATATTTTAATTAAAATTTAAATAAAAGAGTATATTTTAATGTAGGTAAAATATAATATAATTTTAATATTCAAAAATTTTAATTATAAAATTTTAATTTTAAATAAATTAATGTGTTTGAGCGATGAGGAAAATTGAAACATGTTAGTAGATTGTGAGTACAACTATATATTCTAATTAAAAGAGAAGTTTGTTTAAAATAATATAATATAAAAATATAGATATAACATAGTGATAAAATTTAATTAATGTTAATAAAATAATAATATTATTATAATATTTATAAAATTTAATATTCATATAATATAATATAAACATAATATAATATTATTTTATCCATGATGAGTTGTATAAAAGGAGGACTAACGTGGGTTAGAGTTGTATATAGAGTGTTGATGTCGATTTTCTAATTTGAACATACGGGTATTGATAGGAACGGGTTGTTCTAGTTTGAGCAAAAAATTTCTAATTTGAGTAGAGCTTGTGTTTTGATAAATAATTTGTGTTATGCGAATAAAATAGAGAAATAAATGGAAACTAAAAAAAATGCATATTGTTTATCATAAAATTTAATGATATATTAAATAAAAATTATATGATAAAATTTAATGATATATTAAATAAAAATTATAGGATAAGTATGATTCATAAAAAAAGTTTATAGAATATAATTTAAATACAATATAATATTATCTTATCTTATTATCGTGTATAAAATGAGAATTACTGGTATTAGAGTTGTATGTATGATTATATTCTTTTAAAATTATATTTTATTAAAATTCAATGGTTAAGATTGTTTCTATGGTTCACATAAAATTGGACGGTTTATATCCCGTGCGATGCACAGATGAATTTTTTTAATTTTTTAATATTTTTATTTGCATTTATATTTTAATAGGATAATTTTTGTTTGTTTTGTATAGAGATATATTTTACTTAGGAGATTAATGTGAGATATTTTAGTTAGAAGATTAATATGAGATTGTATTTTAGTAGTAATGTTTATATTCTTTAGAATTATAATATTTATGAGTTGTTTGCATAAAAAGAGGATTACTTGTGTTAGAATTGTATGTATGATTATATTCTTTTAAAATTAGATTTTATTAAAATTCAACGGTTAAGATTGTTTTTATGGTTCACTTAAAATTGGACGGTTGAGATCTTTTCTATGGTTCACCCAGTACCAAACCAACCGACGACCAAAACTTTTAATCTTTCGTCTTTAATAATATAGTATAGATTAAATAAAAATTATAGGATAAGTAGGATTCGTAAAATAAAAAATATAGAATATAATTTAAATAGAATATAATATTATCCTATCTATGATGAGTTGTATAAAAGGAGGATTACTGGTGCTAGAGTTGTATGTATGATTATATTTTTTTTAAATTTAGATTTTATTAAAATTCAATGGTTAAAATTGTTTATATGATTCACTTAAAATTGGACGGCTAAGATCTTTTTTATGATTCACTCAATACCACACCGACGACCAAAACTTTTAATCTTTCGGTTATAATAATATAGTATAGATAGTATATATATATATATAATATATATAATTAAGAAAAAAATCTAAAAATATTATTTAAATGAAGAGATTAATGTTTCTGAGACTACCTCATGTAACTTTCCTAAAATTAAAAAAAATCTCATATAAACAGGTGAGAGTTACATAGAATCATATACAATTACAAAAATATCTACACTAAAAAATACTAGTATCTTAAGTAATTTTTCTGAGTTAATCTCAGTAACTTTATTCTCATGATGAGATTAATATTCATTTATTGATAAATAAATATTATATTCATTTATCGATAAATAAATAATTTGGTTAAATGAATATATTTTTTTTGACAAAAAATGAATATATATTTTTAGTACCAAACGTATTCATTTATCGAGGTTGTATCACCAAAAGTTTAAATTAATTTATAATTTATTTAAAAATTTAAAAAGAAGCAGCAGATATTCTTATACAAAATAATTATATCCCACATGCGTGAGTCAACCTTAACTCCATTGAGTTTTGCATAAAATAGAAAGAAGAAATACAAAACTCAATCCGACCCATCCAAAACCCGGTTAGTAAGATAGTTGTGTCTATCTTCACTCACAAATACTCCATATATATACTACTAGTACACGATTGTGGGGTGTTGTGTGTATATTACTAGATTCGAATTGGATGGGAGTGCCGGCGTTTTACAGGTGGCTCGCGGATCGATATCCATTGTCAATTGTTGATGTTGTTGAAGAAGAGGCGAGAGAGGATGAGAATGGCGTGTTTGTACCTGTTGATTTGCGTAAACCTAACCCTAACAACATTGAATTTGATAATTTGTATTTGGATATGAATGGTATTATTCACCCTTGTTTTCATCCTGATGGCAAGGTACTCTCTGTCCCTCTCTCCTCTCTCTCTCCCTCTCTGTCTCTCTCTCTTTCCCTCTCCCTCCCTCTCCCCATCTCTCTCTCTCCCTCTCTCCCTCTCTTTCCCTCTCTCCCTCTCTGTCTCTCTCTCTTTCCCTCTCTCTCTCCCTCTCTCTCTCTTTCCCTCTCTCTCCCTCTCCCCATCTCTCTCTCTCTCTCTCTTTGCCTCTCTCCCTCTCTCTTTCTCTCTCTCTCTCTCTCTCCCCCAACACTCTCTGTAATTTTAGATTTATAATTGAATTGTGTTACATGACTATGATGTGTTGTGTTTGAAATGTGTAGCCTGCTCCTGCAACATATGACGATGTGTTCAAGTCAATTTTCGACTATATTGACCATTTGTTCTTATTGGTTCGCCCTAGACAACTACTTTATATGGCAATTGGTAAGCTTATTAGTCTTTGTTTTATTAATTTGCAAATTGAGTCAGCACGGCTCATCTTTCAGAAATGTATAATAATTACATAAATGTAGATGGGGTGGCTCCGAGGGCTAAAATGAATCAGCAAAGGTCACGACGATTTAGAGCCGCAAAAGATGCTGCTGAGGCAGTAAGATTGCTATATCTCATTTGCTTGTTTGGTCAGTAGTAAATGAGAGAAAATATGTAGATTATTTTTTTTTGGTTTTTTTCACTTAGGAAGCCGAAGAGGAGAGGTTGAGAAGTGAGTTTGAGGCTGAGGGGGCTAATCTTACTCCTAAACAAAAGTTCGAAACATCTGATTCCAATGTCATCACACCTGGAACTCGGTTCATGGCTGTTCTTTCCGTAGCACTTCAGTATTATATACAGTCTAGATTAAACCATAATCCTGGCTGGCAGTATACAAAGGTGAAATTTCTCTGGTCATAGTTCCATATGGATTGGATATTCCTCCAGTGTGGAGATTCTTTCCGGGTCCTCCTTTTCTCGTCAATAAATATATTTCAAGAACTTTGTCTCTCTTAATATATTTATGGGCCCCATTGGATGATTATTGAAGGTTATTCTTTCTGATTCAAATGTTCCCGGGGAGGGAGAGCACAAGATAATGTCCTACATTCGGTTACAGCGCAATCAGCCTGGTTTCAATCCTAACACTCGCCATTGTCTGTATGGACTGGTATGCAAATTTTATCAACTATTTAGTTTTTTTCATTTGTTTTGTTTTTTTTTTTGTTAAACACGTAGTCTACTTTAAATGAATATTATTATTCTTTTGCACCTCAATGTTTTGATTTTTGAGACCCAAACTTCATTGGTGTTATGATCAGGATGCAGACCTAATCATGTTATCTCTAGCTACACATGAAGTTCACTTTTCAATTCTAAGGGAGGTCAGTGAGTAAGAATTTCAAACAGTATTGACGTAAATACAAACAAGTAGGTTAAGCTATAAATCTTTCATTCTGTGCGCAGGTGATGACTCTTCCTGGGCAACAGGAGAAGTGTTTTCTATGCGGTCAAGTTGGTCATCTTGCAGCTGACTGCCGTGGTGCTGCTAATAAATACAGCGGTGATTCTAATGTGAAACTTCTAGATAGTATTCCTATCCACAAGAAGAAGTATCAGGTTGGGAATGATTGTCATTATGATTTCTAAAGCTTGAGATTACTTGTTGATTATATCTTATCGGTATTGTTTCATATATCATTACATGCACCCCATAATGAAGTTTATAATCTTCATTTGCAGTTCTTGAACATATGGATTTTGCGAGAGTATTTGCAATATGATCTGGAGATTTCTAACCATCCATCTAAAATTGATTTTGAAAGATTGGTAGATGACTTCGTGTTTCTTTGTTTTTTCGTTGGCAACGACTTTCTTCCTCATATGCCCACACTTGAAATACGAGAGGTATGTGATTTAATAGAAATAGATGCTATTCATCAAGAGTTCAACCTATTTTTTTACTTTCGACATAAAAATAAAAATTATGCAAGTAATCATACCTGTATTCCGTAATTAGAGTTGTAGAAAAATAAAAACATATTTTTCCAGTGAGAATGTGAGATACATGGCTATCTGACTAGAGCCTCCCCTTAATTAATTGTGCGTGTACGTTAATCCACCTATAAGTATTTACTAACCATGTAAATCATATAACTTGGCAATTGTTTGATATTGGTGGGAATTAACTTTTGAGTAGTTTTGGCATACAAACTAATCAAGGGGAAATGTTTAAGCACCAGAACTCCACTGATGAGAACCAGAGCTCCACTGATGTTGAACACTGTGCGCAACTAGTTCTTCAGTAACCATAAATTCTCGTATCTATTGATGTGATATTTTTTTTCCAGGAGTTTATAAATCATTGATATAGTCGGCATAGCAAAATTCTCCCAACAAAAACAATATTGTATCCCCGACTTGATTATATTTCTGACTGAAGTTATGTCAGGAACTCAAGGTCCTGAGAGTGTGTTTTTGTATATTTTCTATGTTTTATGAAAGTAAATACAGTAGATAACAGAGAAATAGAGAGATTAGAACAGATTAGAGAAAGACAGCTGAGAGAGACAGAGAGATAGCAGAGATAGATGGAAAGATAGCTTCCCGAGGAAGATTCAGTTAGAGAGAAGAGAGAGAGAGTTCGGTGGAAACAAGTTTCATTTTCTGATATTTCATAATCTATAATCTGAAATTACAACTAGTGCTGCTATTTATACTACTCTCATACTAACTCTGAAATTACTTGACTACCCTTACTACTAAATAGCGTACTAGTAATAGTACTATACTACTTCTGCCTTCCTGACAAGTTACTAAACTTCGGTACTATATTTGTTATATATCTAACTCAAGCCATTATAAACAGTTAACATGGTGTTTGGTTACACAATGCATTTTACTCAATCAGAGAAGCTGGGATTTTTCTTGGATTGGGAGATTTTTTTGCCCCTATAAATTTCAGCTGGGAATATTTTTGTCAATTGATTAAATGTGGATCCTGCATCAACAGTTTTAGAGGTCCCAATGTATGGACCCTTATGCCTTACATAAAGAGGATGTTTAGAAGCTAACACCATTGCGCCGACCTGTGACCGTGTGCAGTTGATTAAGTCATCTAGATGTACCATTTTAGTAACAAGATATATTATGTTTGAAGACATAGACATGGCCGCATGGTTGTTATGGCGATAAGTTGGAGTCAATGGAGTTCTGGGTAGCTGACTAGTCGTCCGCTAATAGGCAAATTATAGATAAATAAATTATAAAAATATATATATTTATATCATTGTACCTGTAAATTATAACAATATAAGCAATAATTTATGATTGTTGCCAGTGTTTTATGTTTTTCTGATATTAAGCTTGTATACCACTATTAAATTATCAGAGTAGAAAGCAATAAAAGATATATTAATTCAACTTAACTTTTCATGTTAAAGTAATTCTCTTAAAATGTGTTTTACTGATAATTATGAAGTATAAACTGATTCTTTACTTAAATTATGCTGAAATAGTGATAAATCAAAGTTTGAAGTTTAATGTGTTTTATTCTTAAAAATACATGTTATAAATTAATTAATTTATAGTTTTATACTGTATTAATAAATTAGTATGTACTTTTTACTAATTTATTTCTAGTAAATAAAAAGGGTAAATCAAAGAAGTATCAATATACACTATTGATAAAAAACGTAGGCGTTGTTTGTTTTGCAAGTTTTAAGGTTACGTAGTAACTCAAATCTCCAAGGAAGTATTTTACATTGTGCAGTTCTTGTGTAAACAAAAACCTGTGTTTGGTTTATAAGTATGTAACTTATCTATTTTATTGTTTAATTATAATAATAAAAGAAATTTACTTATATAAATATAAATAAATAAATATATAAAATTGTAAAATATTTAGTTAGTAAATTTTATTTGATTTATGAATTAAAAATTATATAATTAATTGTTCATGTATAATAACAATAGAATTAATTTATACAGATAAACAAATAAATATCGAATATATAATAATTTATCAAAAAATAAAATATAAATTATACAAATAGAATTAAATAATACGTTTATAATAAAATTATATACATACATACATACATACATACATATATATATATTATAACATATATAAATATGTGTGTGTGTCTATATAATATTATAGTATTATAAATTATTTTTAAATAATAGTTAACTGTATATCTTAACATTTTAATAAGAAAAATAAACATTTTAATAAAAAACTTAATTTATGTATTTTAATTTTTTATAATTTTGTTGTTATTTTTTATTATATAAATTTACAAAAAAATGTATTATATATTTGTTACGTAAAAAATGTATTATATTTTTCAAATATAATTTTGTGATTATTTTTTATTATATATAATTTTTGTTTACATTTTAATATATATTTTATAATTCAGCAAGCTCTGTAATTCAATATATAAAAACAAAACACACGGTGTAACTCAGAGTGACCACGCATGACCTAGGTAACTAGGTTACCGTGTTTCGTAGTAACTCCATTTACCATGGTAGTATGAGTTACGTAGATTTTAAACAACCAAACACAGTTTTTATATAGGTTCCAACGAAGTAGAAGTTACTGCGTTGGATTACATCAAACCAAACGAGGCCGTAATGATAAAGTAAATGATATGTGTAATAAATTACATAAGAAGATGACATATACATACTCAAATATGTTTCTTCAATATATACATGTATACAAATACACATCTTCAATATATACATGTTTACAAAATAGAAACACACGTCTTTCTAACAGTAGAAATGAAGGAAAATCTTCTAGTTACCAGTGCCTTAATGTATCTTCCAAGTTGTCCATTCTTTCCCTCTTGATCAGGCATTGTTTTAGGGTTTCCCAAGTATGTTTTTTCTTAATGGGATACGAGTTTGGGCCAGGCCGATGATCTGGTAGAAGCCAGTTGTTAAGGTCATATGACTAGTCATCCGCTCACATTACAAGCCGGTCGACTTTTAGCTTTCCCCGAATGTAAGACAAATCCTGACCAGCTTTAACTTGTCAGCCTAAAAACTTTTAAATAAAACAAGCTTATACAAAGCTAGAAGCTGCTCCAGAAAAGGTTTTATATTTAGGCCTATAACCAGCAATGAAAATGCCATGAACTCTGCTGCCAAGGTACCCCTAGCACATCTAAAATCCAACTTATTTACCCAACAGACCGATGAAATTTATTATGAATCCCTTGTTTCTATTCTCCCAATTATTTCAAAGAATAGTTTGAACCTATGTGGGGAACTTTGGAAGAGAGTGTAACAATGTAATTTGTATATATTTACTGAAAAAGAAAGTTTAGAAAACTGAAATACAACATTCTATTTTTCACCAACTCAACTGGGGCAAAAAAGAGATAAAAGAACTGGGGATATTATGTGATTCGTTACGGGTAAATGGAAATCCGACTCTACGAAAAAAGTAAAACAGCTGTTCTTCCTTTTCTGACGCCAATTTTCCTAGTCTTTTCGAAGCTCTTATTTTTTAAGTGCTTAAAGCTGGATTTAGATTTAATACATGGATGTCTTTCTGTGAATGGACTGACTGTGGCAGGAAAATAGATATCCTATATTGTCCTTGTCTTAGTTTTGTTCTTGTATTCCCTGATGTATGAATAATTAATTGCTGCTGCTATTGTTCAACCTAGATACACGAATAATCAACTGGAAAATCTCTTGAATGTGTTCTTGCAGACTAATCATGCATAGGCCTAATTTTGTTTTCTTTTGTGATTTAGTATCATTTATATTTAGGACCACATAAATTAGTGACCTCTTTTTACTATAGTGAGTTAGTGATAATGCTGGATTGCCTTGAGACATTCTTTATGATCAATCTGGAACATTCTTTATTTTAACCTATGGTCAATACTAATAAAAATATGTTTTATTGATTTCAGGGTGCTATAAATCTGCTTATGTATGTTTATAGAAGGGAATTCACTGCAATGGGTGGTTATCTCACTGATGCGGGTGAGGTATATTTCCAGTTTCTCAGTATTCTTCATATCTTCTGTTCCATTGATGCACTGTTTCTGGGGTCTGTCAGGAACTAAACTGAGATTGTAGAAATGTAACTATTTTTGGTGTTTTGAGTGTATAAGTGCATAAAATAACAGGAATCACAGAGAATCGACAGAGAATTAGAGATAGAATAGAATAGAACAAGAGCTTGGAGAGATAGCTTGTAGAAGAAGTCAGTTTAGAGAGAGAAACAGTAGAGAGAATCTAGAGAGAGAGTTTGGTGGAAAATATATTCCATTTTCATAATATTCAACATAATGAGATTACAATCTCTGCCACTATTTGTACTACTTCTGGCAACTAACTATTCCAGTGGAAATGACTATAATACCCTTATGATATCACTTAGTGCATTACTAGTTTTACTACTGATACTAGCATTACTACTATATCAATTACTACTACTATCATAGTCCAATTCATGACAGGGTCATAATTTGTTATTCTTATCACAAGTAATTAATCTATTCATGGGAGATATAGTAGTACTTTTTCTGCAAAATTTGGTTGGAGAAGCTTGTTACTAGGATGGGATCAAATATCCCCCGGAAAGTCGTGGGTTCCCCAGTAAGCAGATGGCATTTATTCTTTGAACGTAGCAGCTGCTGGTAATTGTATTCTTCAGTTGTTTATAGTTAGACATAATGACCACTGACAAGTCAACCGACAATATAAGTTTAGATTGTTATGATTTTGCTTCTTCTGCCATCAAGAGGGTTGTGGTGTATGCCTGTTATGGACTATGGTGGTTGAGGTTTTGTGCTGTTGGACGGAAGTGAAAATGCCTGAAAGTCAGTTGGTAAGTGCGATAAGAAGCAGTATTGCCTTTGGTGGGTAGAGAGAACTGAGAATATAGTTTGAGAACTTTGAACAGGAGAAAAGTCTGCTTCCATGTATCTAAATTTTGTTTCTGTCTCACTATTCTTTTACCAGAATGAAGCTTTCCGGGTTTTGTGTTTCCTTTGTTGATTATCATGTTTGAGTTCATACTTAAGTCGATGATAAGAAGTCTTTTGTATTGGTGTCGTACTGACCATTGTGGTATAGGATAAAGTCGAACCCATAAAAATTAGATTCAACAGTTTCTTAGATTTTTTTATTAGGGCTTGGGAATTGATGCTGTTTGTTATACTGCCTCTATCGAAGCCGTCTTGCATGATTAGGTTAGGTGGTGGTTGTAATTGGATTTAGTTTTGTGTAGAATTGTTATCAAAGGCTTAAAAATATTCATTACATCATGTTATTGGTATCGTTCAAATTTTAGAAACGAACACAAAGGGAGGGAGGGGGGGGGATGAAAAAAGTTGTTCCCTTCTAGACTTTAGTCAACTGAGTGAAATCATTTATTTACCAATGAACCCCAAATCATTTACAGTTGTCCGTTAATACCCAGAAATATTACCGAACTGCAATGACACAAATCCTTTCACAGTATAGATTTTTGAACCATGGGAACCTTAATTTCCAGCCACTAAAACATATCAGAACTTAAAATTAACTGTTCCAGAGCCCCTGAAATCAGCTGCAAGCGAGCACTGCCGATAGCCTTTTCATGGACAGTTCCATAATAATTTATCGACTACTCGGTATAACTCAAGTATTCATGTATGATTGGTGAACTGGAAAATCCATTTGGTTCTTTGGATCCAGAGAATGTGGAGTAGTTCTGTGGCTTCCACTTTTTTGGTGGTCCAGGCCGCCTGTCTAGTCCAATCGTTTAGCGGCTCCTGTAAAAAGTTAATAAAATAAATATGAATTATGAATAAAAAATTTACAGCAGCCATTTCTACTTGATGCCAAGGTGTTGTGGACCATAGTCTATTAAAAGAGATCATTGAGAGAGAAAGAGAACTTGATGTTCACCTGAGGTCCTCAACTTCTGTTGACTCTAGCTAGAAATATCTGTCTGTGACTCTTGTTAATATCGATCAGACTGCTTTTATCTCTTCTCGTGTTTAAAGTAGGAAACCAGTAAAATGATGAATGGACTGTGATCGATCTTGTTGTCTGGGTAGGATGATATATTGTACAGTATAGTTTAATACTCAATGTATCAAACAAATTGTCCCTGAACTTCCTCAAAATCTGGAATCGACCCCGTGACTTGAGACTTTGGGGACTCTTTGGTTTTTGCTAACGATGCTCATTGGAACCTTACACTCGAGAACGCCAAATGCTGTGCATGGAGCAAATTCCTAATTTAACGGAACAACAGATGTTGGAAATGGCTTTATCACAAGCCCATCACAAATCTCTGGGGAGAGAGCCCCTGCCTTAAAGCAATAAATTATACAAAAATATTTGTGAGTATTATAATGGACTTGAGTTAAAAGATTCTAGAGTTTAATAGAAACCTGGGGAGATTGTTCGTCGATCCAGCGCACGCTTGGGTACTATATTTTCACTTGACGTAGTTGGCAATATTTGTTTGATGCAAGATGCTTTGAAAAAGAATTGATTTAGAATCTTGGATTATAGAGTATCATTGATTGTGGAGGTCTGCGTCCGAACCGTAGAGACAATATAATTTTAGAATTTTTGATATTTAGTCTTACATTGACATTAAGATTTTGATCCCCATTGCATTTTAGGCTTACAAGTACTTGTCTGTTATTGGTATGATTTATAATATATAGATATTTGTAAGCCTGTGTCTTGATGTGAAGACATGTATCCGTATTTAAATTTTTTACAATTGTTTGTAATTATTATTGGTTGTGAGGATATTGTCCAACTCTAGTTGTATATTAGTTTGGTCGCAACTTTTTCAAGTGATCCAAGTTTTAGATACTTTTGTTCATGACACACAATAAGAAGAAAAATGTTGGCATATTAAACTTTTCAGACTGCATAAAATGTCTTTTCTTACTTAGTCAGCTATCACTATAGACTGAGTTTGGTTCATCTTTATTATGTCCTTACTGACCGATGCTTTACTCCAATTAAATTCTAGTAATTATTTTCAGGTTTTGCTTGATAGAGTTGAACACTTCATTCAGGCAGTTGCAGTTTACGAAGATCAAATCTTTCAAAAGCGGGCTCGCGTGCAAAAGGCATGTCTGGCAATGACCTATTTTTTTTTCTTTTTAAATATATTGATCTAGTTTCTTACGTTATGCAATCATTTGTTAAAATTCAAGAAACTATATTCTAAATGTGTGCCCTACACGTTACAAAGTTTCTGTACCTTCATTGTTATTTGTTCAATTTGGTAAACATGTTTCTGCACCTTCATTTTTTGTGATGAATATAGATAACTTCAACAAACTGAAATTTGTCACTTTTTTTTTGCTAAATGAAATATGTCACTTTGATGGCTTTTTATATATTTCAGGAGTGCAAGGCCATTGCTAATGATCAATATGTACCTTAATTTGTAAAAGCATGTTTTCTTTTTTAGGGCTTTTACAGTCCATAAAAAAACTGCAGCATATCCTATTTTTAGGTTTGACATAATTACGTAATTGTTTATATGTCTGTAGTTTTCAGTCATTAATACTATGCATAATGAGAATTTGGTTCAGTGAGATGAATTTTCTTTCTCAATATATTGTTCTTGTATTTAGGCACAAGAGAACAATGAAGAGATGCGAAATAAAGCAAGGAAAGAGGTTAAAGATGTAACGCAAGCTGTGGCTGTGGACAAGGTTTGTCTTTATATAGTCTATTAAGTTTGGAGGCAATTTTGAGATGATGGTTTTTATGTAGTTTTTTCCTTCACTAAATTTCCCACCCTACAAGATATCAATTTTGGCCGTATGGGAAATTTTCTTGGCTTGGTTGAAGACTTTAAGCACTCTGGTTGTTTTTATGATCATAATTTGTCTTTGGCATCAGGTGATGACCATGTGTCTGGGAGAAGATATAGGTTTTTATGTCCCCATGTGTGTTTACAGTGGTCATACTGTTAGGACTCCATGAATTTAGAGAACGTGTCTGTTTTTTTTTATTAAGTTATACTTGTCCTAATTTGATAAAAGTCTTGCAAAGGTCGAATGTTAAATTAACAAAAGTAATTTATTTCATCTAGTCTTATACTCATATCTTGACGTTTAACTTCTGGTTTTCTTTTTGCCCTTCAGGTGAAATTTGGGGAACCCGGTTATAAAGAAAGGTATTACTGCGAGAAATTCGAGTTATCGGATATCAACCAAATTGCTGAAATCAAACGAGATGTTGTAAGTCCTACCAGTTCTTGATATTTTATAGTTTAATCGCCTTCAAATTTTTTCAAAGACCATGACATTTAATTTATCTATTATCTTGATGCATATTATACACTGCTATTGCAAAATGGGGGGAGCCTAAGTATTTGCAGATTATGCGACTTATGAAATTGAGTGTACAGCTCTGCTTGAAGAAAATGAAGCACAATCTTTTTTACTGAGCTTCAAGAAAGTTGTGTGCATTAGGCTGAGCGGAATTCGTTTTACAAAATACCATAAATGTGCAACCTTGATTGCCTCATATAGCAAGATGCAAGCAATGTCAGTAGTAACCAAACATCACACATCGACTGCAAAGCCTTTAAATTAACATTTGTTCATGTATTTTCGAAAGATCCACCGTAGGCTGTCGCTACTCTATCCTTCAATATATACTTCACCCCCCCTTCAGGCCTGCATCCTCTTACAAAGCGTACTAGACATTGCCAAAGAAATATGAACACTAGAATTTTGGGTTGACCCAAACTTCGACATCAAATTGAATGCAAAGATTTAATTTCATTACTAGCAATGACCAACAATAGGATTTAATTGAAAGATATCTACAGTAATTCTCTATCCTATGCACTAGATCTGTTAGCCGTACTGACCACGCTCTTCAAACATTTTTAACAAACATCTGTTTTCATCTGTGAGTCTGTAACAAATAAAGTATTTCTCTAATTTCTGAAAGTAATGGCGAAGAACTTTCCAGTAGAGATCTTACCCCATCAGAACTAAATTTCCTACTCACTATCCAGTAGCCACACCATCTTTAACACTGCTCCTGCCAGATGTGCATCCTCATAATTCTAGGATTTTCAATGAGTTTTGGTCAAAACTATCTATAGAGATTTTGATTTTAATATCTTCCCTATTCACTATTTTTTTCTCGGATTTTTAACTTCTTCGCAATTATCTTTTTGTGAATCAACCACCAGTTTGTGTGGCCACATAAACTAAATGAATTTTGAGGTGATTGCACAATTTATGCACATTACGTATGTGCAGGTTTTGCATTATGTGGAAGGTTTATGCTGGGTTGGCCGGTATTACTACCAGGGTGTCTGCTCGTGGCAATGGTCGGTATTATTTTACTTGTCTTGAAATTTTAATTGTTCATTTTAGCAAAATACATTAGATTTATCTTCTAATATTTACTAAATAGTGCTACTTGTATATCTGACTAGGCAATGAAGTTTGGATGATAGTTAATCTAGCCATGCACATATAGATTATATGATTTGACCCTAATTTGAAGTGCAATTATTTTAAGGAAAAAGATGAAGTACCTCTGTATCATGCTTGATGATAATATTTCGTGGTAATACATGATTACTGGAGCTGACCAAATCTTAGAATTAATAAGTATTCAGTGTTCTTTTGCTGAACAGTTTTTTTTTTGTAGACTACATAACTTTTAATTTTTTATGATTCTATTTTTTCCCATAAGAATTAGAACAAATTATTCTTTTAAAAACTATTATGTAATTAACAAACAAAAAAACATTATTTTGTGCAGAACACCGTATCTTGTGCCTATGTTTTTTTTATATATAGAAGAAGGTAAATTAAAAAATATTATTTTGTTCATAAACAAGATATATATATGTTATACACACACATCTAGATACATCTTAGAAAAACATTGTGTTATGTTGCAAAATGATATACTGTTAAATATGGTTATTTAAACAAATGTACAAGGACGTGTTATTGTTTCTAAGATCTATTTTGGACTAAAGTTCTAGTTTGATTGAGAACACTTGTTGGTAGTATGGTGTTATGTAGATGCAACCCTAAAGCCTAATTTATGTTATTGGAAGAAAAGGGAAGGACAAACTGTATCACTCATGTATGTTCCATATAGGTTTTTCATTTTATTTGCATTATAAGAAATTTTCAAATCTCTCTGCTGGTTTATCAGGTTTTATCCCTATCATTATGCTCCATTTGCTTCCGATCTCAAAGATCTAGCTGATTTGGAAATTTTGTTCTTTCCCGGAGAGCCTTTTAAACCTTTTGATCAACTCATGGGAACCTTACCAGCTGCAAGGTGCATTATCATTTCTCGAATAAGAATTATTATATTCATTATACCCTTTTTTTGGTGATAAATTTTTAGTAGCTTTCTTGTTATATTCTTAGCAATCTGTGTTTATTCTGTTAATTTTTTCGTTCTACAGTTATCGTTTCTCGAATAAGAATTATTATATTCATTATACCCTTTTTTTGGTGATAATTTTTAAGTAGCTTGTTATATTCTTAGCAATCTGTGTTTATACCGTTAATTTTTTCGTTCTACAGTTCCAGTGCTTTACCTGAAAAATTCAGAAATTTAATGATCGATCCATCCTCGCCTATTTACGAGTTCTATCCTTCTGGTAATTGTTTTTTTTAATACAATTTTCAAGCTTCTTTTTCTCATTTGCTTGATGTTTATATCCCCTCAACTTTTAATACTTTATAAATTAACCAACATATTTTCTTACATTTGAAGTGGAACTGATGATTTTACTTATATATTAGATTTTGCAATTGACATGAATGGGAAGCGGTTCGCTTGGCAGGTTTCTTACTTAATAAACATGATGCATAATATCTTGCATAAAAAATATTATGCATTTATTTGTTTGTGAAGTGGCCTTGAAAATGTCCTATGAATTCAGGGTATTGCCAAATTACCATTTATTGATGAGAAGAAACTGATCGCTGAAACAAGGAAGCTTGAGGATACGTTAACGGTATGACTGATATTGTTATTATCATATTTTATTAATTCTGCAATATATATATATATATATATAATATAAGACTCAACGAGGAACTCCTTATTTGAGTAACTGAGGAACCAATTCTTATTTTATAAGAATTTGATTAATAAATAATTATAGAAGATTACAGAACATACAAAAAATCATAGAACACTAAAAATAATTGCAAAACAAACAAAAAAAAATTACATAACATACAAAAAATATAGAACACAAAATTACAGAACACTATTCATTACAGAACACTATTCAACGATAGTGTTCTGTAATTTTGTGTTCTATACTTTTTAATAGTGTTTTGTAATTTTGTGTTCTATATTTTTTGTATGTTATGTAATTGTTTTGTTTGTTTTGTGATTGTTTTTTGTGTTCTGTAGTTTTTTCTATGTTCAGCAATTAATTATATTTGTTGGTTCCTCAGTTACTCAAATAAGAGAGTTCCTCATTGAACCTAAGCCTATATATATATATTCTAAAATTTGACTAGAATCTCTATATATTAAGTCTATTTTCTGCTGGATAAATATCTCAATAATACTATATAAGTTTAAGGGAATCATTTCAGGGAGATTTATGTTCATTCTTTTCAACTCATAAAAATAATATTCTGACAGTAATTAAGTTTTCCCCCTTTAGTGTGCGTTGCTCAATTTTTTTATCAGGTAACTTTTTTTTTCTGTTAACTGATTTCTTGGTGCACAGGCTGTTTCATGTGATGGATATGAAGCTATTCTGGTATACATAAAGTAAATGTTACCAATTCTAAGAGCCACTGCATTGTCAGATTTTGAGATTTAGGTCATACATGTCATTTATATATCTTAAGAAGCCCTGATTAAAAAAACTGATGTATATTTTCTATGTAGATCAGATTCTCAACAGAAAAGTAACTTTAGATTGCTTCTATAAAGAATTTTATCACCAAGAAACAAAACTAAAGGATCGATTTGTTTAGATTGCTTAAAGAATTTAATCACCCACAAGCTAAACGAAATCTGGATACGAAAGTATAAAGGAATTAACCATCAACTTTCTAAGATTTTGCAAGTATAAAATTCATGATTGTATTCATCAAATTCTTGTCTCTTAAAAGATTACAATATAGGGGTATATATAAGCTAGGATTATAACCTTAACCTAAAACTATTAGGAATCCAAAATAGAACCAAAAATCAGCTAGGAATTTAGCTAATATTTGATTCCAACTAGGAAACCAATTAAAAACCCTTTCCAACTAGAAAATTACATTAATATCAAATCCAACTAGAAAAATAAATCCTAAGTGCTTAAAACAAGAAAAACCCTTTCAAGTGAAAGGTAAAAACTTGCAAGCCAAAATCTACTTAATGTGCTTATTCAATTAAACTTAACTAACCGTCGTGGGATGTCCCCATTAATGAATATGTTATATATTTTGCAAGGATTAGTTAATTGTAATTGATAAGATACTTTGGTAATACTGAGTAATTAGATTATTCGGAGTATTTTAGATTATAGTAGTAGAACAATAAAAGGATTTCTTTCTTCTTATCTGGGTTTTTGCTTATTCTCCAAGTTTTAGGATTTCGATATAAGCTTTTGTAATAATCACAATTAAATTGATGATTATTGGATAAATATGAGGATTTATTTGTGTTTCTATCAATTCTTATCCTCTCTCTCTCTCTCTAGCCAACCCCATCCTACAACAATTGGTACAACAATTGGTATCAAGAGCCAAAGTTCCTTTCTTGATACTTTTTAATTCAACTGTTTCTTTATGGCAAATTTTCCAGCCTCGGTCATTCACCAACGTTTATTAGAGAGTCGACACTCAACCGAGATGATAGCACGATCTGCACCAGGAATCGTCATCTCATAGCCTCGAACCTACAAAATCTGTCTTCACATGTAGATCCCGCAATAGAACTTTGGAACTTGATGGATTACTTAGTGCTTTTAAAGGTATCGTTAACAATCATATGGACATGATTCTAGTTCCCATTATTGAGCATTTTGTATTCATTGATAGATACGAAGGATGGAAGATAAAATATGAACATGCATGAAAGATCTGAGAGGAAATAAGCAAAGCTATTTGAAGAATATGCATCAAGTTGACAAGCCCACAAAAACCTTGTGGGGTAATTTAATAAGATAATTCGAAGTATTATTGTAGATGAGAACGCTTTTAGAGATGATTCAGATGTAAGAACTTGTTTGTCCTTGGATTGATGTTTCAGTTTGTGAGGTATGGGTATGAGTTGATGATGTGGAGATCATGCAAGAGGATATTAATGATTCGAAAGTACTTCTTGAAAATTTCAAAGACTAGAAGGGACATATCAAACGATTTCCTTAATGGTAGTTCATGTCCAACTCGTGTGGAGCCCAGTTCAAGGGATTATGGATTAATAACAGATGTTGAAAGAATTAATAAATTAATTTGTATATATTATATTATTTAAGGATAAATTAAATATAATTGATTAGGTATTTTAGTTAATATTGAGTAATTAGATTATTAGGAAGATTCTAGAGTGTTGTAGTAGATAATAAAAGGATTTGTTTCAGTCTATGATTTTACTTGTTATCCAAGTTTTAGTATTTCTGTATAAACGTTCGTAATACTTATTATTATTAACATGATGAATATTCTTAATTGTGACTCTCAGCCTTCTAGAACATGTCCTACATCACTCATGTAAATTCTTTAGGACTTGGCCAGGCCAACTGTCTGAACCGTCTTATTGTTTATTAGTAGTAACCTAATATGTGGAAGAAATTCGAAGCCTAAATGGGCTTTTTTTCGTCAATGCCTGAATGGGCTTTTTAAATATATGTGTTTATATGTTTATTTCGCGTGCAATGCAGAGGACCTTTTTATATATTTAATTTAATATTTATATAAACAATTTTGTACTCTGATTTTATTATTACTAAATGATTCATTAAGATATATGTAATAGCTAATTAATCGACCTCTTGACCTTTTTTATTATGTTAACTAATTGTTTTTATGTCTACTATAAACGTATGTAGTTGTCAAGTACTGAACTTCACCTTCCATGAAAAGAATCAATATTATGTTGTTTATTGTAAGTTTAAAGGTTTTAACCGTAAACCTGTGGAGTGCATAAAGTAAATATTATTTTGTTGATATGTTCCTTGGACCTTTCGTAGCATGTACGGCGGACCATATATTTGGATAAGATTTCTTCTATGCTTATTATTATCAGGATATAATTATATAATTCTTCATAAAATCATGCGTTCCAGTGATGCACAAGTTGAGTCTCTTTAGAGTGATGTGATGCTTAGAACTCGCACTCTCTGTTTGCTTGAGTAAGGAGATGATTAATATTGGTAATTTGTAATGTTGTTGAATTGAATTCTAGAAAAACGGTTTGTCCATCACTGTTATGGAAGAGAGGATGAGTGATCTCCGATCATTACCAGCGAGAACACTGGCCAACTAGGTGGTTCAAATGTTTTGCTCGGGATTAAAATTGTATTTACTCTAATAAGCGTTGTTATACAAACCTTCTATTTATAGTGGCCAAGCTTTTCTGCTGCACGTTATTCATTCAATGATACTTACTTTGATTTGTGTATAATTTTTAGCATAACCAGACCTGAAAAGGGGACTGATTTTTTTTTTTTGCACATAGCTACATAGTTATGCAAGGCTGTAAGTGAATCTTTACACTTCTAATCTGAGGTCTTTTTTCCTTGGCCTCTGAAATAGTTGATTCATGAACTTTTGTAGTGCCATACAAAAATCCTTGCCCTTTGTATGTTATCTAGCCGTATACTGTAGTGCACGCTACTAACAAGTTTAATCTCATGTTTTTTACTCTTTTTTTTTTAGTAATGCTCACTCGAAATCTGAAATGCAAATTAAAATCTGTGGAGTATTAACAGTAATTTCTGGGATTTTGTAACATGAAATTGACGGATCAATTTGAGTTTCACAGGCAGTGAATCCTAGTACTCTTCATAGATTTTAATTAGTTTGTCATGTAGATATTGTTTGTTTGTCATATTAAGTAGTTGCCTGTCAATTTGTAATTAGAAATGTTATTAGTTGTATGAGTATACATATTCATTCTTTGGAACAAGATTTAAATTATTGTTCTGTGATGCTTGTTTCATTATAATAATGCAATTTTTTTTAGTTAAATACTTAAATGTTATTTTAATAGTAGCAATAAATCGCACAAAGGAAAAAAAAATTCCTCTTCAAATTTTCTTGTACTCTAGTGTTAATAATAACACCCGACTAATTCTTTCGAGTCAGTTAACCGCTGCGGGTCTTCTCAACTGCCTAACATCAATTTTTGTGCAGGAGGAGGAGCAAATACGAAACAGGGTCATGTATGATTTGCTGTACGTCAATCCTTATCATGCATTGTCTCCCCATATAATCTCATACTACAACTTTGTTAACCAGATGCCCGTTGACCAAATAATTCTCTGGCCAATAGATACAAATGCAAGGTTAGTGTCTGACTTTTTGTGCTGTTTTCCCTTGCAAAAAATCTAAGAAATTCGTTATGATTATATTTTAAGTTAAACTTCTATTTGTGGCAATATTGTAGTGGCGGAATGAATGGATTTATTTTTTTGTGCGAGAGGAATGGATGTAGAATTGTAGTTCCTTCCCCTGTTCGTGGACTGCCGGACATTAGTAATAACCATGTTCTGTAAGTTCCGGGTTTGTGGTTACTGAAGCAAACACTAAGTTTTCTTGTTTCTGACTGTTTTATATTTTTACATGGCAGAAATGCATCGTTTTTAAACCCAGTACCTCATCAACACCTTCCATTTCCTCCTAAAGGGGTTGCTACACCTGGAAGGGTATGTGCAGCACATCATTTTTGGGTTTATAGTTGCCGATCTTCGTAAATGAGGAGCTTTATTTTGGATGATATAGGGTCTCTTTTACCAAAATCAAATTGAACATTCAACTAATCAGATGGCTCTTTTAGAGTTGCTCACCATCATTTATGTTAACCGGTGCTTCTACGCGGTAACTTCTCATGAGTTTATGATTATCCTGTAATTTTTTTCCTGCAGATTTTGAAATCGTTTGACATAAAGCCGTTGCCTGTGCTATGGCATGATGATAATAGTGGCCGCCGCCAGCAAAGCCGAGATAGGTAATTACCAATAGGGGCATGTGCAACCTCTCTTTGCATAATTTTCTTACATGTAACCATCTGCTTTCAGGCCACAAGTACCGGGGTCAATATCTGGCCCTCAGCTGGGAGAAGCGGCCCATCGTCTGCTAAGAAATTCACTTAATGTCAAACCTAGTCAAGTATCTTCTGGATTTTCTGGACAAATGTTGCATAGAAATCACCTGAGTAATCAGTCAACATATAAACCAAGGGCAGCTGGTCCATTGGGATATGAGGCAAGATTTTCTAAGGATCCCATCTACCATCATGCAACTGAAGGAATAGTTAGAAGCCCCAAGCCCAGCTATGCCTCAAACGGGCACCAAGGGAACAAGCAGAATTTCAAGGCACAAGAGAAGTTCTCATATCAAGAACAGTACCTAAACGTCGGAAATGGAATGTCTGGCTTGACAATAGATGGTGGTTCTAGAAGTAGGCAAAATGCAGTGATGCCAATGCGAATGCCAAATCCAGGGCAATCACCAAACCCGCGACAACAGTTTATGCAAAACATTGGTCCGCCTCCATCCCCACCAAGTAGGTGGATTTCTCGATCCAAAGTTGGAAATACTAGCGTGAAACAAGATAAACAGATGAAGCAGGTCTATCAGATCAAGAGTCCGACATCTCAGAACATATCAGAGTCGGGATCTCAGCAATGATGTATATCGGATTTAGAAGGGTGTTCGATCCTTAGTACCCCTTCCACTAATCTGTAAATTGTGCTCCTCTGATGGTGCCAACATTGTCATCTGGTGCCAAGTTGATACTAGCGAGAAAATGGAGCCACCTCCGGAGTAAACGCCAGTTAGAGTACCTGTTGTACATTTGGTTTCGGAAATTTAGTCAATCTGCATGATTATATGGTTTAGACTTTTTTCTCTTAAATAAATTTATTTATTTCAAAGCCTTTGGAAGTGGACAGTGCAAATGTGGTACTGCTTTTCTCATGTGGCGCTCTATCATCTCCAAGATTATAATTTCATTGATTATCTATCAAGTATAATGAGAAACATAATCTCTAAAGAGACCATTTTATGAGTAATACTTTATCAAACGAACTGTGATGTCTGGGACTTCCTAGTCAGCATCACATGGAAGATTGTGAATTTCGGGATTTCATAACTTTTGAAGGAACGGATACCGAAACAATCCCGTGTATTTCTGAATCTTCCTCCCATTTCCTTCACTTCCACTTCGGCGGTCCAGTCGCCTGATGCCCTAATACCTCAACTCAGCTCTAACAGAATGGGATGGTTGGAGTGGCAAGGCAACTCCCCGCCAATGAGAGTATATGTTGAAGCCAATTTTCGTCGGGTATAATCTTCAAGATTAAATTTATTATCGGGTATTCAGGTAGAGATTATAATAAGAAAATGTATCAATATTAAGAACACAATTGGGGTTTTTTGGATTTTTGGGATTGCTCTTGAGAATATTGTAATCAATAAGGATTTTTGGATCCCCTCTCAAGGTGCTTACGTAGCAAATAGGGTAGAATCGTATTCCTCTTAAAATCTGGCCCTGTCCATATCTTGTTTCTTTGGAAGCAAATAATTCTCGTATAGAAAGTATTTTTAGTATCCAGATCTTTCTAAAATTTGGTTTCGGGTTTCATAATATTTTTTCACCGCCACAAACATTGCGCTCTTCAATTATTGGATCGGGCTCAACATTTATTGGGGCTTCTTTTATACATTCTGATCCCACATTCGGACTCGCTATATTTTCGGGTTGTTGATGAGACTTTCGGATACAAATAAATAGATTCGGCCTTCGGATACAAATAAAATATATTTTTGTATCAACAGTATCTAAAAATTTGTGGCATGCCACCAGGTACTAAGAGAAGCCAACATGGGTGATGGGTGTCAAGAAAAGCAGGCAACATTTGGCATACACGTCCCAATTCATAGGGGCTTCAAAACAGATAAAATATTAATATTTGTATTCAAAATATGTATTATTTAACTTATTTATTAAATTGTTGAATTTTTGTGGGGATCAATTAGGCATCTTTTATGATATGTCAACTATTAAAGTTAAAAATTTGCCAAATATGATATAAATGAAATTTAAATAAAAAATTATTACTTACATTGAGTTGATAATATTTGACACTTTTAAAAGTACTAGATGGACGATGTATTAGAGTTTACATGACTTTTTATATTATTTTGTTGTTTTCTCTAGGGTTACCATTCTAATCCTCGAAAACTCCTCAAAATTTAAAAAAATATACATATCACCCCTTAAAGTATAAAAACATAACTACACGTTCTTAAAATTTGTCATTTGTACATCTTGACTTTTAAATATTATAATTCAATATTTTCCCCTATTTTATTCCTGATTCTATTTTATATATTTATGAACTTAGTTCAAAGCTATTTTCTTTCTTACTTGAATCTGCAATGGCATATTATTATCTAGGAACTATGTATTATCTGGTCTACGATTTCAAAGTAGGTGCATTAGTGACTTATGCATAACAGGTTTTTGTATAACTTTAGTCCCGACATACATTTATGGATTATGTTAGGTTAGCGTCTCGTGCCTCGCACATGCTTTCATGTTAGTATCTAGATAAAAAGGTAAATGATAATGAAGAAGTAGAAAAGGCCCTTGAACAGAAAATGTTTGTGCCATAGTGAAAATTGAATGCTTATAAGAATTCAGCTAAAAATAGAAAACTGAAATGCTTTAATTATAGTGTTAAAAATAACAAGGATAAAAATCATGTAACATCCACTATAGCAAGTAATGCTATTAAGGAGAATGTAACACATGTTCTTAAAGATGTTAACGATCCCATGTTTATGAATCCGGTCTCTCGACCCCTAGATGATGATGAATTTTTCATTAAAGAAGAATTGCTTGTTGTGGATAATTTAAAAGAAAAAGAGGAACTAGATAAAAAGGAAGAACTATCTAAGATATCAGTTAAAATTGAATATGTTAAGGCCGAGATAAATAGTAAAGGAAAGAAAAGAGGCAATAGAAATGGCAAGATATGTGTTAATAATGCTAATAATTCAACACCTTCCCCTGTTGTTGCACCTAGGAAACTATGTAATAATTGTAAATCTATTGAACACCTTAAACATGCATGTAAAAAGGTTACAGTAGAAACTAATGTTTCCAGTATACATATGTCTTCCATGAATAGTTTCATTTGCCTTGTGGTAAATGTGGTTGTGTGCCCTGTGCTTTTAATACCATGTTTGCTTATTTTAATCTTATGAATGAATCTACTTTAAATACTTGTATTAATTCTAAGAAAAACATGAAAAAGAAGCATGTCAGGGCAAAGACTGCTAGTTCTCTTACAGTTAGGAAGGAGACTTAAAATCCTAACCCAAATGGCATTCCTGTCAAGGCTAAATAAAATGGTAAGAGTTTAGTTAAGGTAGAACTACAACCTGTTAAGCTCATGTTAAGACCTCTAAGTTTCTTGGACTCAAACAAGTTTGGGTGCTAAAAAAAGATTAATCACTTTGTGTTTGTAGGGCATAGGTAAAAATGAAAAGATCATATGGATTCTTGATAGTGGTTATTCGAGGCATATGACAAGTGATAAGTTTCTGCTCACAAATGTGGTTGAGAAGATCGACCCAATATTTATCCTTGGAGATGATAACAAAGGATTCACTACGGGATATAGTTGTTGAAGGTTTGATATGCAAGATTGCTCACCTGCCAAAACTCCAATGCCTATAACCATAAAGCTTGATGAAGATAAGAAAGGTAAAAGTGTAGACATGAAGACCTACATAGGAATGATTGGATCCTTGCTTTACTTAACAGCAAGTAGGTCAGACATCATGTTCTCCACATGTCTGTGTGCAAGATTTCAGGTCAATCCAAAAGAATCTCATCTCATTGTTGTCAAGAGAATTATGAGATATTTAAAAGGAACAACACAGATGGGATTGTGGTACCCAAAGAAAACAGGATTCAACTTGATTGAATATTCTGATGCTGATTTTGCTAGATGTAGAGTTGACAGAAAAAGCACCCCAGGAAACTGTCAATTTCTTGGACAAAGATTGGTCATATGGTATAGCAAGAAGCAACAATCGATATCAACTTCCACAGTTGAAGCTGAATTCATAGTTGTTGGAAGTTGTTGTACTCAAGTGTTGTGGATAAGAAATCAATTAAGAGATAATGGACTAGTATTGGAAAAGATTCTTATTATGTGTGACAACACTAGTACAATATCTATTTTTGCAAATCCAGTGAATCATTCAAAGACAAAACACATTGATGTAAGGTTCCATTTCATAAGGGAACATGCTGATAATGATGTAATAGAATTATTCTATGTTCCTACACAAAAACAGTTGGCTGATATATTTACTAAACCACTAGATGAAGCCACCTTCAACAAGTTGGTTAATGAGATTGGAATGCTAAATTCTTCAGTCTAGGCGACAGTGAAAATATATTAAATAATTGTTACAACAATTACTTCACAGACATGAATGCTTAATGATTTATCTAAGTGAAGTAAACTAGTATATATTTATAAATATAGCAGTCATATTGTTGTACATTGTTTTTTTAAATCAAATTCTCAAATGTAGCTTGGAACTATTTTCTTGTTATAAGTCAAACCTGAAAAAAATCGTTATACTTGTGAATCTTTAAATAACAAGTGTGATATTCTGTTCTGCAGGAATATCGAACAAAAATATTTTCTTTAAAAATTAAATTAATTTCATTTTTAATTTGAAGAGTGTTTTTGATAAATTTTCTTTATTTTATTTTTCAAGTGAAAATAGAGTAAAATTCAGAAACTAGAGTCTGTGATATAATTGCCATCATTTTCTGACTTCTCGACTAAGTCAAATGTCCTGAGTTCTCGAATCATTCTTCTTTTAGAGTTCTCGACTGACTGTTTTTGAGTTCTCGATCAATTCTTAATTCTAGAGTTCTCGATTACTTATATAATATAGTTCTCGGTCAAAACAGTACTCGACCATATACTCGTGAGTTCTCGACAAAATAGTGACAATTCTCTACTAAAGTAAATTTACTCAATTCTTGAGTTCTCAATCAAATAAAATGATTATAATTCTAGGTCGAGAAGTCTGTACATATAAATAGAAAAGTAGATCTAACATTTCATTTCTACACTTATATCGCAAACTCAAAGTACTTCTTGCTCTCTACAGTCTCGTTCGAATACTCTCCATTTCTCTGAACTTTTTCGTTTCTTCTTTTCTCCTTTCTACCCAATACTCAATGTCATCCTCTAGCTCTAACCTTGTTGCTGAAGTCTATGTTATCCCTGAAACAAACTTCCTTGCCATTGCAAGATATGCAGAAGAAAAACCTCAGTACAAATGATTCACAAGATTTCTCATACAGTCTTTCTTGAAGGATGCACTACTTGCCAAACCAACTCTGTACTTGGATGTACTTGAACAATTTTGAAACTCTGTCAACTGGATAGATAATGCACTTGAAGATATGAGCTCCAAGGTGCAAGTAACTTGTAAAATCCAAGATGTGGACATAAGCTTCAATGAAGATGATGTGAATGAAAGTTTGTCTCTCCCAACTGCCAATCATGACAAAGACTCAACTGATGCAGAGCTTGTGGACTTCATGGAATTCATTAGTGTTGGTCCCTGATATTGTAGAAGGGGGGTTGAATACAATATCTATAAATTGTTACGGTATTTCGGATTTAAAAATATTATTTTAATTAATCACGGAATATAAATTTTAATGAAATACTGTTCAAGTAGAAGATACAATTTCTACCTTGAAAAGTATTAAAAAATTTATCTGATGAAAATTGTATATAATTGATAAAATTATCTAAAACAATTTCGACATGAAGTGTTCGGGTTTACAATTATATTCCAAATTTTGCACAGAAATCTGTGAATATTACAATGCATATAAATTTCTGAATATGAATATTTTTTAACGACACTAAAATATGAAGCGGAGACCTCATATTTATAGAGGTTTGTAAAGCTAGCATGACTTTTTCACTATAACCTTTTTAAAATGAAAATAAGCTTTGTATGACTTCTGAAAAAGGCTGGGCATGACTTTAAAATTCGGTATGACTTTAGAAAATTCGGTATGACTTTTCTAAAGTCATATTCAGATTTTCTTTTATTTAAATAAATCAGAATGACTTATTTAAACATGAAATTGATATGACCTTTAATTAAAAAGCTCAATATGACTTTATATATAATTCGGTATGACTTTTATTAATAAAAATCGGTATGACTTTTATTAGTAAAATTCGGTATGACTTTTATTAATAGAAATCAGTATGACTTTTATTAATAAAAATCGGTATGACTTTTATTAATAAAATTCGGTATGACTTATTAAAAGGTCATTTGAATTATATTAAAAATCATACTAAGCCATATATTTTATAATAAATTAATTCTACTTAATTTAATTAGTTAATTTATAAATTAAATTAAATTCAACTTGAATTAATTTAATTAGATAAATTAAATAATCAATTAACTTTTGATAGTAGAATTAAAATACTATCTTGACTTGTTTAACCGTGTAGTCATCTTCGAAGTCTTTCCGTCTTTGCTTTGTCTTCTGTCATAAAACTACTTGAGCTAACTGAAGTGAAATGCATATGTTTAGAAGCCTATTTGTTTAGAGAGATGACAACTCAACTCTGTTGGTCCCTGATATTGTAGAAGGGGGGTTGAATACAATATCTGATAATTATCGCGGAATATTGGATTTAAAAATATTATTTTAAATTCACACGAAATATTAATTGAAATGAAATACTGTTCAAGTAGAAGATATAATTTTAACTTGAAAAGTATTACAAAATTAATTATTAAAAAATTTATATAACTGTTTAAAAGCTTAGAACGATTTTGACATGAATTGTTCGAGTTTAACAATTATATTCCAAACTTGCACAGAAATCTGTGAATATTACAATGCAGACAAATTTCTGAATTTGATCTGATTTTTTCTAACTCTTACAAATGAAGCATTCTTCTCATATTTATAGAGAAAGAAAATGCTTAGAATGACCTTTATCAATATGACTTAATTTATTCAAATTAAGCCTTGTATGACTTAGTAAAAGACTGGGCATGACTTAATAAGTTCGGTATGACTTATTTAGAGCTCGGTATGACTTCTTGTAAGTCATATTCGAATTTTCCTTATTTAAAATAAATCAGAATGACTTATTTTAAAAGAGAAAAACTCGGTATGACTTTCTTCCACTTTGTTAGGTCCAAATGTGTTGTAGAGGGGGGGTGAATACAACTTTTTCAAAGTAATGAGAGAATATACAAATATGCATGTAGTAAATGATGACACAGAATTTCAAGAATATAACTTTATATTCATTGAAGGGTTTGCTACAACATTCATAAAAGTATCAGGATCAGTTGAATAATAAATAAAACAATTGAAGCTTGATTCAACTGATCCTCTCTCTCACTTCTGTTTTACAGTAAATGCTCTCTCTTTAAAATTATCGTTACAATACAGAGATGGACTTAAAGTCTTATTACAAATAAAACAAAGTGCTGCTTTTATAATGTCGTGTAGTCTTGATCTTGTCCTTGTTGTGTACGTGGCCCAATCAGGACTCGTCAACAAAAAGTACTTTCCCAACCACTCTGGATCAACCGTTCACAATAAGCCACTTGTCCCTTCAACATT
The DNA here is from genome assembly GCA_028671895.1 of Oenanthe sinensis. Classification (NCBI taxonomy): domain Eukaryota; kingdom Viridiplantae; phylum Streptophyta; class Magnoliopsida; order Apiales; family Apiaceae; genus Oenanthe; species Oenanthe sinensis. Next base: position 11,588,736 of record CM053797.1, read on the forward strand.
AAATGCTACAATCGAACCGCATCTCGATCTCGGCCTGGACCCATCTCGATCTCGATCTGTGAGAATCTCGATCTCGATCTGTGAGAATCTCGATCTCGATCTGTGAGAATCTCGATCTCGATCTGTCGTGGATCGAGATTTGCCTTTGCAATGTTTATCTTTAATTATAAATCTCGACCCGCATCTCGATCTGCTGTGGATCAACATTTGCTTTAGCAAATATGCACTCATCGAATGTTGACTTTCTTTAGTGACTAATTGTGGATTGACCTTTATGAGCAATTTTCCCTAGCTTCTTCAATATTCTTCAACAAGCTCTTGAACATGGATCTCTACTACTGACATAAACTTGCTATCAATGTCCTGACACTTGATGCAACGGTCTGGTTCATAAGTGACTAGTCTTGATAGGGTTCTTGCTTCTGATTAGATTACCATGTTCAATTGGTAATGTGGCTTCCCAATAAGTGGTTCGAACATTAACTGTCAATAAACAATGTAACTTCACTAGAATCTTTTCTGGTACTTCGACAACGTCTTCATTACTACTACAATCTTGAATACTTCATTCTCTGTTCTTCACTGATTGTCAGTGAGTATAACTTCAAGACTGTAGCTGTCTTCTTTAACCTTTGTCTTTACCATGTCTTCAATTCTTCTAGATTCCTATGCTTCAAACACTGTCTATCTTCAATCAATGCTGTTACACTGAAATCTTTTAGTGGCACTGCTATACTGAATCTTCAACACTTCTGAAACCCTGAAAGTCTTTAAACATTATTCTTCACTGAGGCATGAACATATAAATGAACTTCTTTCAGTGACCTGTAGTAGACTTCAAAACTTCTTCTAATGTCTTGATTCACTGTATTTGTCTTGTCTTCATGTCTTGCTGATTTCTGTGTAATCGTAGTATTATTTACTTGTCCTGTTCTAGTGTTGAGTTATCACGATTACTATTTATACAGCTTCGTCATTTCCAACACACTTGCTCCAGCATGACCTTTTCATCTAAACTTCGGTATGACTTTCTATTAAGGCTCGGTATGACTTATATATATATATATATATATATATATATATATATATATATATATATATATATATATGAAACTTTCGGTATGACTTATTTATAAGTCATTCGGTATGACTTATTAATAAGTCATTCGAAATATATATATATAAGTCATAATAATCCATTTCTTTTATAACAAATTAATTCTACTTAAGTTAATTTAAATAATTTATAAATTAAATTAAATTCAACTTGAATTAATTTAATTAAATAAATTAAATAATTAACTTATATATTTTTGTAGAAATAAAATATTATAGAGATCTGTTTAATTTGCAGTCAGCTTTGAAATCTTCTTGTCTTTTCTTTGACTTCTGATCTTGAAACCTCTTGATTTAAATGTAGAATAAATATTATTTTAGTTGACACACAAATGTACAGAATCGATGTAACTAAGAACTTGACAAAAAAATTATTGAAAACAAAACACAACAACGTTAAAAATTACTAGTGGATTGGTTTTCCACTAGTATGTTTTTTTTTCCAATTGATCTTGGTACGAATACCAAGCTGCTTACAAAGTGAGTTCTTTTTGCTTTTTCTACACTCTGCACTTTGCTACTGTTTACTTCTAACAACTATATAGAAGTTTTCTTCATACCTAATTTCTATCGACATATAGCAATATAAAATTACAACTTATATTGTTTACATGACAATAGAAACTAGCTACTTGCACAGTCTTCTTTTTGAACTGACTAGTCCTGGAAGTATCTTTGTCTTGATACATTCCTTGAATACTGTGTTGCCTTGAAAGTCTTCACAATCATGACAAGACTGTCTTCCATTGATTCAGTTTCTGCACATTTCCCATACTTCTTGTCTTTAACTAAATTGGGAAACCTTAATCAACTGATAAATGCTGTTAAGCTTATCAGTTGATTCTCCTTTGCTTATCCATCGATGGATAGGATATCTGTTGATCAATTGATGTGTCGATGGATATAAATGAGTTATCCATCGACTCCCTATCCATTGATGGTTCCTTATCCGTTGACTGCCTTCATCCATTGATGACTTTTATCTGTTGATAGCTTTCATCCGTTGAGTAGTGTCTTCATCCATCGACTCCAACATCAGTTGATCACTTCACTTGTAAGAATTATGACTTAGAATATTTACAATTGATAAGTGTTAGGCCCCGGAAGTATCGTAGAAGGGGGGGTTGAATACGATACTCACTAAATCAAAAATTCTTTCGAATCTTTTGCGGATAAATAATTTAGAGTTCGGTTAATGGGCTCGTCTTCTTGAGGTGAATAGTGTTTACGGAGCTGCTTACTAATTTTCTGTGTTTAGGATTAATCATTTCGGTTCTAGAAAATCAGCAGGAAAATAAACAACACAAGATTCGGGGAATATATCATTGATAAATATAAACCCTGAGGTTGCTACACCCGGTCAACAAATCCGGTCCGAAGAACAAGTTCTTCGCTGCTTAACAAAAACATATAACTCTCAATTTCCTATACAAGTATTTCTAGATCAGTACAAAGGAAACTAAGACCGTAGAGAGTGATATATAGTGGCCCTGAACATTTTCCGTTAAGGTACCGACCACTAATACATCTCCGGTGAGGAGGTATAGATTTTCTGACTGTTCTCTCCTCTCCGGCTGCCTTCTCTCTCTCTGGTTATTTTTGTTGTGTTGCAGAAGACAGACTCAAATGAATGGCTCTGCTTCAATATATGTGTAGACTTTTTCAACCAAGGATACGTGGCTCAATTAGGGCCAAGTAAACTAGTTGCTGCTTCACTTCTGTTTTTCCTTAAGTATCGGAACAATTTACTGAGTAATTGTTTAACCATCGATGAGTCTGTAGAATAAGTATCGGAGGATTAAAACAATTCCTGAAATAAAATCAATTACTTCAAACATGAGTAACCATCGGCAAGTGGGTTGGTGGGTTCTTTGCTTTTGTTTCCTTTTCCGATAGTTAATAACTATCGGCATATAAGACAAAATAAGCCCTTTTCATTTCACCAATTCTTTTCCATTTCACCCGATGGTTGTTAACCATCTGTGAATAAGACAAAATAGCTTGTTAACCATCGGTGAATGAGACGAAACAGCTTGACCAAGTTGACTTCTGGATACAGCTTCTGTAGTCTTCTTTACTTAGCCAATTTCGAACCTGTTAAGCTCTTAATATAATTTCTTCCACTGCAACCAAGTCAAATAAATATTTCCTTGTTAATTCGAACTTGATTTATTCTGAGCTTCATCATATACCACTTCACTTGTTACCCATTTCAGTAGATAGTCAATTCTTCTCATTCATAGATGCAATTCTCAATCTCTTTTGTGCTGACGTTTGGTGCAACTGGTCTGGTTCACAAACGACTAACACGATCTTGATCTTCACATCTTCTTTACAATACAATTGAATTTGTTCCTTGTTGATTAGAAGTGCTTCGATTGTAAGTACATTGGAATCCTCTGGCACTTATGCTGAACCGCAAAATTATCTGAAACCCTGAACATCTTCGAACTTTATCCTTCATTGAAGTCTGAACATATGAATGAACTTTCTCCAGCAATCTATAGTAGACTCCAAGATTCCATCTAATATTTTGATTCTTTGTATTTGCCGTATATTCTATATTCTCGATTCCTGTACTTGAGCTCTGCAATTCATTGCTTGACTAATTTGCAGATTTGGATCACTAGAATCTTTCTGGTACTTTGACAATTGCTTCACTGCTTCCACATCCTTGAATACTTCAACCTTTATTCTTCACTGAGGCATGAACATATTAATGAACTTCTTCCAGTGAGCTAATGCTTCAAGTCTGTAGATTTCTTCTTTATCCTTTGTCTTTACCAAGTCTTCATGTCTTCCTGATTCCGGTGATAACTTCATATTATTTACACGTCCTGTTCTTGTGTTGAGTTATAACCCTATGTTACATATAGGTCTATACATACAGCCTTTCAATCTCCCCCTATTTGTTTGGTAGAGATTAACAAGCAAATCCCTAGAGGATAACTCAACTAACTACAAGAAAATATTAATACTCTAGACTTGTAAATAATACTACTTGGGTTCTGGATCATATAATACATTTCCAGATTTCTATAAAGTAAAGAGAAATAGAAAATGAGTGTTCCTTTAGCACTGAACGCATCTTCAATAGATATCATCTTCATTCCTCTGTGTTTGAGCTTTTCTCTGCTTTAAAATCCTTCATAGCTTGACCTACAAAGAACTTTTCATAAACTGAGCTTCATAAGAATCAAAATTCCTGGGAACATCTTCAATAAAATATAGAACATTGCTCAAATAATGTTTTCCCCCTGAAAATGTGATTCTGCTTCTTATTCTTCTTCTCCCTTTAGAAAATCAATGGAATAGTCATCTGTTCTTCCCACTTGGATTAGGAATCCTCTTCTGACAACTCCTTTCAAGTATAGAATACAACTTCTTGATTCTCCCATATTTCTGTTGTTTCCCCTCTGGATCAGAAGATAAGATTTTCTTTTTCTCGTCTCAAATCTCCCCCTATGGATATTAACTTCTCCCAATGATGCGAACCCCTTTTCCCCTTAAGGATCCAGGAACTTCCCTTAATGATCCAGGATACGAACCCCTTTAGGATATTAACTTTTCCAAAGTACGAAGATAAGACTTGATTAATTTCTCCTTTTTCTCCCTATAAATTCTCCCCCTTAGTTGAGGAATCCTCCAATGGCCCACTTTTGAATGGTTTGTCTTCCAAAGAAGGTTCTCGTCTATCATTGATCGGGAAAAATATAGTAGCTTTTCTTCCAGAAGTAGCAAGTAGCAAGGGTAAGTGTTTGGCTTAAGGTTTCCTCACTTCTACTACGTTCTGTTGGTGTTTACACTTTAGTGTCGAGCATTTTAAGTGTTTCACTCTTTCTCTCCCTATCTCTCACTCAAGTGTATCTCTCCCTCACTTTCACTTAAGTGTTTCTCTCTCTCACTTTCACTCTGCATTCCAAATATAGCCTTCTGTATCTGCAAGTGAAATCCGTCAATTCATTATTCTCATCACCTGATTCATCAGAATGAACTGAATCACTATCAAGTGGAGAATTGCCTCGTTGAGGTGTTCTTGATCTATCATGCATAAGCACTGTCTCAGCACCAGACTCAATAGCAATTGCTAAATCACTGTCTAGTGGAGCCTCACCTCTTTGAGATGGGTTATCCCAAGATTTTAAAATCTTTTTGGGAATCCTGCCTTGTTCTATCAAGGAGTTGCCTCACACCTTCTCCGTAAACGGGAGGTGGACATTCCTTTTCAGGATCTGGAAATGTTCCTTCCAGGAGGGGCGACGTAGTAGACAATGTAATGAATGGCAATTTAGAGTCTACGTTTCCCTCGTAACCCAATGACGGGTAATTTGTTAACATGCCTATACCTCTCACTGTGCACGTCTTGCAATGTGTTCCTAGAATTTATCTGTTTAGGCTTACCATCAGCGTGAGTGCTAGTGGTGTGCTTGACTCATTACAAGATGCTCTGGCTGACGAGCGAATTTCAATGGACTCACCCTGTTGAGAGAATGATTCCAGAGACAGTTTTATTGCCTTTTCAGCTCTGCATCCTTTTGAGAAGATACAGATGAGCTTACAGTTACCTCAATTTATATACTACTCTACTTCGATGGAGGTAGAGCTGTGGGTGCACTTCCGACTTCATCCTTATTTGCTGCATCAAGTGCAGTTTCTCCCTTATCAACCTCTAACTTACATGAGTTCCTTATATCTCCAAGGGTTAATATATGGAAGTGGATGAATCAGTGTTTGGTACTAAGGCCTGGGTAAGAGATTGATGGGTTTTCAACCTCTTGGCCAGCTTCTGTAGCCTCTGGGGGCTAAACGGACAGAATCAATCAAGTATGATAAAAAGATAATAATCACTTTAACATTCAAAAACATATTTTTCATCTCAAGGAGAAGGAAAAATATAAGAAGGAATTGTAAACGATTGCATTTTAGCACTTTTAATAAAAGAGTTTTGTCGGTTCTAAAGATTTATCATTTAAAAACGTGAAACCAATAGAAATTTTCTTTAAGATACTTATCCCATAATAAAACGCGGGAATGTGTATCAGAGAAAAAGTCTAACCCTTATGAATTTCTTATAAGGCAAACTTCCCATAATAAAATGCGAGAATTTACACCAAAGAAGAAATTCAACTCTTCTACCAAATTCTATCTCAATAAAATGACTCTTTTCCTTTAAAACCTAAGCACTGTATGTTTTGAAAATAGTTTTGCAAAACATCCTTATCAGATAGAGGACTATGATTTTCCGACTCATAATACAATTATGATTTACATCATTTTCGTCCACCTGATAGTATCCCCGTCTTAAAATAAAAACATGACAATTGGGGTGAATGAATGTTTAACAATACAGTACTAGGCCTTCAAAGCAACAATCACTGTTTTGGTACTATGAATCAATGTGAAACATACATTGAAACAAGTGTTTGAAAACAAATCATTTTACAAGTGATTGATACCTCGAAGTTAAAACAATTTTTCCAAATAAAATAGCAGTCATAAAGTTTCTGCCACTTTAGAAAGAAAAATTAAGAGAGAAAAATGGTTTTGTAAATATAGCATTTAAAACCAGCTTTGGAGAGAGGATAAAATATTTTGAGATTTAAAGAAAGATTATCCTCAAGAAAAGTTTGATTCACACCCTAGGATTTAGAAATCAAAGTAGGGCTGTAAATCAAATGATTCTCAAAAGAGAAGTTTTGAAAAAGAATTCTGAAGTTTTCTTATCGAAAACCGATAGAAAGTGAATGTATCTTTGAATAAAATATTTTGAAAAAGAAATAGACAAAAATTTCTTTTTAAATATATTCAGGAATCAGTCTAAGAAAGAAAACTAAATATACTAATACTAACGGCTTTTTCAAAAACCAATATTTACTTAGAATAAAGACTAAGCAAATCCATTAGTATCAATATATCACAATTATTTTGTAATAAAATATTAATCAATTATCACAAAGTAATAAAAGAGAATATTTATACTACGAATAATTATGCTGCGAATTTATTTTAATTTACTTAAATCATGGAACCAATATATCACTGAATTGTTTTATATCATCATAATTTAAATATATCAAAATAAATTAAATACTTATGCTGCACTAAGCAATTGCCAATCACATGCATATATATTAACTAAACATGACAATCATTCAGTAGAACAATAAGCATTAAGACATATTTTTATTATTAGTGATTTTAGATAAACAACTTGTGTTATCACTAATATTAAAAATATCACAATTAATTGCACGCTGATACCAATTATTTGATATTTATCAATAATTTTAAGATGCAAGAAATTGTGCTTCTTATATTTTATCAAATCAAAATTATGAAACTGATAATCATTGAATTGCTTCAATCCATAATTTTAATAGGATAAAATAATTTCGCTAAATACTAAAATATTCATAAGATTGAATATTAGCATCTAACTTCCTACACTATATCTAATAATTGTCACTCTAGCATATTTCAATTATACTCATAACAATTATTATTAATATATATAAGCTCGAGAAAATAGTTGATTAAAAATTCACAAGTCCTTTAAATGTAGACATTTAACACTTGTGTTCCTAATAACAACTTCTCGCAACAAAAACAAATTTAGAAATATTTTCTAAGTATATAAAATATTGAGAATTCTATACACATAACTTAGAAAATACTTCGTCTTCCAATATTAGTGAGTTTTGAAATATGCATCAATTACTTAGAACAGAAATTCTAAATACTGTCACTAATATCAAAAGTATCACAATTATTTGAAATAAAATATTTAAGAATATCATAGCAAAATATCAGAGTAATTAAGCAAGACATCTTGACTAATACTCATCAAATATTTAACATGCAAATAATTATGCTTCTGACTTATGCTAAATAATTTAACTACCACATATGCATATAACATTGTAAGCATGATAATTAAACTAGTAGCAAAAAGTACGAGGTACTGGATTTAAAAATAAATTCACAAGTCCTTTAAATATGGAAAATTTAATACTTGTGAACTCATTTGAGAATTCATTGCAGGTGGGATTTCTAACAAATATGCATGTAATTAATATCCCAAATTTACTAACCAACTTAGATAAAATAAATTTATCAAGTTGTTCAGCAAATATCTGCAAGTTATTCTACTAATGACAACTCTCGAAAGAACTGATACCTGGTGTCCATGAGCTTGTTTCATAAGTGGTGTGGAGAGATCAACAGAGTTGTTGAAGTTGAAGTGGTTTCATTGTCTAGTAGATCAGAGCATCACATTCACTAGCTGCTTTAAGTTTAGCCTTTGCTATAACTATGTGTGTTGAATGCTTTCTCTCATTTCAGCAAGAATCCAACTTCTTCCACGAAATTGACAGCTTCTAGGAATGACTTCCCTGTCTTTCTTACAACCTGCATTATCTATATCTATATAGCCAATTAGGTTAAATCTAGTATCTTTAGGGTCCCAGATTCCAAGAATTGGTGATCCCCTAAGATATCTAACAATTCATAACTTAGCTATAAGATAAGATTCTCTAGTATCCACTTGGAAACTTGCACATAAGCACATCGAGAATAAAATATATGGTCTTTATGCACTTGAATAAGTAATGAGCTGATTACCTCTATAGCTTGTCACTTTAGTTCATATACCTGATTTGCCCTGATCAAGCTTAGTGGTTTGTTAGAAAGAAGTCTTGACTGGTCTTGAATCTTCTAAATTGCGCATCTTCAAAAGATCCTTGATTTACTTTAATTGCCATCATTCTTTCGAATTACTTATAATCCAAAAAGAATTGCAACTCTTCCAACATGCTCATTTTGTACCTACTCTGCATTTACTTAGCAAAAATCTCTTGCCAAATTTACATTAGTAGACCCACATATAATATAATCATGGTATACTAGCACATATATGACATTGTGTGTGTGCCTTGCATTCTAGAGAGATATATGTGTATAACAGCTCTAATATAAAATCATTTTTAAGTAATTAACAGTTAGAGTGTCATACCATGTCCTTGACGATTTGCTTGAATCCCTAACTCTGTTAGGTCCTCATCTTGTTAGGCCAATTGTTAGGCCCAAAGAGGATCAAGTCTCGTCTCTGTTGCTTGCTGTTAGATCTTGAAAGTCCCGAAGATTCTGTTTCCATCATCGTCGATACCTTCTACTTGATATTAACCTGTAGCAACCAGTTTGGCTTTGTCCCTCATAACAATGCCAATAATTCTCCAGTTTCTGTGAACCCTTACTGTACCAATTTCAGCTTCGACTTTAGTGGTCTGGGTTCCAGCTTCAGTAGTTTCTGCCTTCGAACTGATTGAGATCATCTTGCAATGCAATCACCCAATCTGGATCAATCAGTGCATCTTCACTATTCTTTGGGATACCAATTGTTGATTATTGGGTCCCAAAAAATATATGTTCATCTTGATTAGCACTTCTAGCTTTTACTCAATAATCTGGATCACTAAGAACTAGACTCCAGGAATGACTTTGACTTCTAACCCTTTGTCTCGACAGATATGTTCTTAATGTATTCCTTTGATCTTCATTGTATTGAGTACGACTAGTAGATCCTTCTATTGTTTTGCTCCCCCTGAGTTGCTGTTAGGATGTGTTGAAGATCCTTCACCTTTTTCAGTGAATTCTGTTAAAGTTCACGAGTTGTGTAGTTTCACTACCAATTCCACTAATAGGATCTGAATCATCATCATTATCATTGATTCCTTCTGCAACCTCAGTTTCATCATCAGTATCTGAATTTGACTCTGACAAGATGTCATACTTCAAAGATTCAGAATAGTCTTTCATTTGAATGCTCGGGAGCTTGGTGTAGTAGGTCGATACATTCAGACTTTTAATCACCTTCTGGTTTTCCATCATCAATGAGTAGCCGAGGAAAATTGTTCCTTGAGTCTTAACTTCTTGTCAAGATACTCATATACGTCTTCAGTAAATATCAATTTCCTCCAAACATAAGAAAGATCTTCAGTGTTTGCTTCTGGTTGGCCATTAACTCATATGATGTCTTTTCATGATCTTGTTGAATAAAGCAGCATGCTGTATTAATTGCTCCAGCTTCAAAGTACCTTTTCAGTGCAGACTTCATATAGAACTTCACTCGCGAAATTTAGTTCCATTATCTGACTTCAAAGTTCTCACAGCTTACTTTGCTTCCAACTCGATCTACCTGAAGTGATCAATCACCATCTGTGATGCTTCAATATATGTTGAATGCACGAACATCACCAAATTATAATTAGGGTCATCAATCACCACTAAGCATATTTCTTCATGACATAATTTGCTTCAGTGTGATGTTTTCATTGACTTCCCTATATGACATACTTCAAATTGTCCTTCTTGATAGAATTCCATTAGAAGCAGTCATCTCACCAATTTCATCTTTATTGGAGAATCCATTGTCTTGTTCAACAAGTGTGAGAGCTTCCTATGCCATAGCTAACTCTTTACTGATGAAGCTTTACTGAAAAGTTTGCATCAAATTTGCATACAAATTCCATGTCAGCTACGAACAATCTTCCTCACTCTCAGTTGAGTGAGCTTCCAACCTTCTTGTTTGAGATCAAACACTTTTACTTTTCAATGCTATTCCAGAAAACCCTTAACAAAGAATTTCCTAGTGCCCTGTAGATAGTGCTTAAGTCCTTCCACAAGAAAGATGCTTCCACTGATGACAGTTCTTAAATCATGATAGCCATATCCCTTGTACATCCTTTGCTGTCATCTCCAAAGGTTACCATTGGGGAGGCCTTCTCAACCAACTGTGATGTCAGAGCTTTAATATATGTCTTTTGTTACATACTCTGCAATCACAAATGATTAAGCTTCTTGGTACTCAATTTTAATTGAGTCCAGATGGGTTAGAGATATTATCAGAGATAACAACAGTTTCAATATGCATAAAAGCACATGGATAGAAGAACTAACAAAATAATTATTAATTCTGTCTAATCCATTTCTGTTGTTGTCTAACATTTTTAACTACCTCTAATTACCTAAGTCAGTTTTAGATTAAGCTTCGAATCTACAAATTTTACTGACAACTTAGATAATTCTACCATCTTTTATTATTATATTCTAATCCCTAACAAGCAATACATGATCTAATATGACATTTAAGTGCAACTATGTGAGTGCAAGCAAATCATGTGAAAATAAGCACATAAACAATTTAAGAATATGCAGAATATTTGAATAAAACATTATAAGCAATATCAAATTCCACATATACTTATCAAGTCATTTATCACAATAAGAACAAATATAAAATATCTAATCTATGACCTGTTTGTCTATTAGCAATTTTCACAACATTAGCAGAGGTATTAAATCACATAAGATTTAAAATCAAGTTCAAACAAATGTTTTAGGGATACACTTAACAGTCTAGCAACTATCTAATTCTTGATATTCATTTTACTGCATAGAAAATCAAGTATGAAATGTACTCACTAAACTCATATAACTAAGCATGAAATCTTATTCTTAGCAATCAATTAAGCATTTAAGTTCTAAGATGCTAACATGCTGACACGAGCCTAATACATTTCAAAACATAATAATCATACAATTATGAATTAGATAAAGATATACTAGTTAGTAAGTGTACCTGTGAAGTGCTTAGTGATTCATCTCTAGTGTTGGTCATTGATGCCAGATATTCATTTGGTTCTTCACTATCACTGATAGAATCATCCTTGCATTTAACTTCATCAACAAATGCTTTCGCTTGCTGCATCCTCACTAATGTTTGAGATTCCTGCTACAACCCAACATAGTGTCTGTCATATTTTGCTTGTACAGGCTTCTTCAAACTGTGTAGCAAACTCCTGATCTTGTCTTTCAACTTTAAACCATCCCTGTCTTGCAACCACCTCTTGAACTGATCTTGAAAATCTCCTTAATGGAATCTATAGGTAAGGACCTTAGATTTAGAATTGGGATTCCATCTGAATCTGACGTCACTGAACTTCCAGTTGTCCTGCAGGCTTGACTAGTCGTCCAGATCTCAGGTTATTACAAAGTGTCAAATTTACATACAACACCTTGACCACTACCTCGAGCTACTACATCTTCAATTCAGCTTCTAGGATCATTTCATTTCTGTTCAGAGGTTTTCAACCTTGACTTCAATTAAATTTGGTTCCTGGGTCACAAATACAGTGGATATGCTAACAACCTGCTTTACCAAATATTATCTTCTTCAGCTCTTGTTCCAGTTCATAGGCTTTCAGCACATACAGGTCTTCTGCAGACAAATCCCTGTTGGCTGTATCCTGTGTTCCAGATGATCTGCAGTGTTAGCATGAACGTCCTGTAATCTCCCTGTAGAATAATCTTTAAGGTTTGTACTGAGATTCCAGGTTGTCCAGTCTGTTCTCCTTCACTACTTCAAACCCCTTAGATTTTTCATCCAAAAAATACACCTCAAATTACCCAAAAACTGTACCCAAATTAATCTCTTCTTTTGCAGCTTCCAAAATATTAGTGGGATCCTATGGAGTAAACCTCTGAGGAAATTAATACCACTATTTCTTCAACATGTTCCAGAATAAGCTTCATTGGATAATCTTCAGTCAATTCTTGTTGTCTTCAATACCCGGAAAAATCTTCAACTACAAACTTCTGAGTATCCTCGAATAAGTACTTAAGAAAAATTTAAATTTACAGAATTTTTAATTTTCTTAGAAAATAAATTAAACAAAAATAAAAATTTACAGAACTTAATTTTCAAGAATTTTGAATTTTCTTAAAAATTAAAATATTGTAAATTAATATTTAAGAAAAATTTAATTAACAAGAATATTAAATTTTCTGGAAAAATAAATAAATCTAAAATAGATATTAGAGTTCCAAGACGTTAAGTAGGCCAAAATAGCATCTGAGGCGCTTATGTCCAAGAGTAACACTAATGAGTCACATTTTTCCTCAAAAAGAAACTTCGCCAATATTAATACCTAAGACATGATTACACAGTAAAAATACTATATGATCATGTTTCAGAGTTTAATAAACACTGGTCAATTTTTATTCCGGAAACAAAAATTACACCAGGGGCAAATATCTTTTTCTGAGACGCAATTCAAAAATGAACACTCTGCGACGTCCAAGCAGCTTCGACACCCTTAATTTAATATTTAAGAAAAAATTAAATTTCCAAAAATTTTAATTTTCTTAAAAAATAAATTAATCAAAAATAAATATTTACAGAAAAATTTAATTTTCAAGAATTTCAAATTTTCTTAAAAATTAAATAAATCGTAAATTAATATTTAAGAAAAATTTAAAATTAAGAATTTTTAAATTTTTAAAACATAATAAATAAAAAATAAAAAATATCAGAATGCGGCTCCGATAGTTAGTAACTATCGGGGACGTATCGATAGTTAGTAACTATCGGACAGTTTCTTTTCCTTTTCTCAAGCATGCATGACCAAGTCAAATGATTACAATGTCCAGAAACTCATTCATGTACTTTAGTACACTGGCCACCTAGTCAGCTGAACATGGTCGAGTAATTCATTCAAAATGGACCAAGATAATTGCTTAATAAATTTAAATTTAAACCTTAAACTTTATTAAATTTATAAAATAAACTAATTAAAATTTATAATATAAACTAACAAAAGTTTATAAAATAAATTTTATAAAATTTTATAAAATAAATTTAATATTAAGTTTATAAAATAAACTAATTAAAATTTATAATATAAACTAATAAAAATTTATAAAACAAATTTTATAAAAGTTTCTAAAATAAATTTAATACTAAGTTTATAAAATAAACTAATTAAAATTTATTATATAAACTAATAAAAGTTTATAAAATAAATTTTATAAAAGTTTATAAAATAAATTTATTATTAAGTTTATAAAATAAACTAATTAAAATTTATAATATAAATTTATAAAAGTTTATAAAACAAATTATATAAAAGTTTATAAAATAATCTTATTAAAAGTTTATAATTAAACTTATTTAACAAGGCCTCCTTCTGAGTTCAAACAGCTTTCGCCTGGCGAGCTTCACTGAGCTAATGGATCTTGATTTGTATATCAATCAGTCTGCTCTGATACCAATTGTTAGGCCCCGGAAGTATCGTAGAAGGGGGGGTTGAATACGATACTCACTAAATCAAAAATTCTTTCGAATCTTTTGCGGATAAATAATTTAGAGTTCGGTTAATGGGCTCGTCTTCTTGAGGTGAATAGTGTTTACGGAGCTGCTTACTAATTTTCTGTGTTTAGGATTAATCATTTCGGTTCTAGAAAATCAGCAGGAAAATAAACAACACAAGATTCGGGGAATATATCATTGATAAATATAAACCCTGAGGTTGCTACACCCGGTCAACAAATCCGGTCCGAAGAACAAGTTCTTCGCTGCTTAACAAAAACATATAACTCTCAATTTCCTATACAAGTATTTCTAGATCAGTACAAAGGAAACTAAGACCGTAGAGAGTGATATATAGTGGCCCTGAACATTTTCCGTTAAGGTACCGACCACTAATACATCTCCGGTGAGGAGGTATAGATTTTCTGACTGTTCTCTCCTCTCCGGCTGCCTTCTCTCTCTCTGGTTATTTTTGTTGTGTTGCAGAAGACAGACTCAAATGAATGGCTCTGCTTCAATATATGTGTAGACTTTTTCAACCAAGGATACGTGGCTCAATTAGGGCCAAGTAAACTAGTTGCTGCTTCACTTCTGTTTTTCCTTAAGTATCGGAACAATTTACTGAGTAATTGTTTAACCATCGATGAGTCTGTAGAATAAGTATCGGAGGATTAAAACAATTCCTGAAATAAAATCAATTACTTCAAACATGAGTAACCATCGGCAAGTGGGTTGGTGGGTTCTTTGCTTTTGTTTCCTTTTCCGATAGTTAATAACTATCGGCATATAAGACAAAATAAGCCCTTTTCATTTCACCAATTCTTTTCCATTTCACCCGATGGTTGTTAACCATCTGTGAATAAGACAAAATAGCTTGTTAACCATCGGTGAATGAGACGAAACAGCTTGACCAAGTTGACTTCTGGATACAGCTTCTGTAGTCTTCTTTACTTAGCCAATTTCGAACCTGTTAAGCTCTTAATATAATTTCTTCCACTGCAACCAAGTCAAATAAATATTTCCTTGTTAATTCGAACTTGATTTATTCTGAGCTTCATCATATACCACTTCACTTGTTACCCATTTCAGTAGATAGTCAATTCTTCTCATTCATAGATGCAATTCTCAATCTCTTTTGTGCTGACGTTTGGTGCAACTGGTCTGGTTCACAAACGACTAACACGATCTTGATCTTCACATCTTCTTTACAATACAATTGAATTTGTTCCTTGTTGATTAGAAGTGCTTCGATTGTAAGTACATTGGAATCCTCTGGCACTTATGCTGAACCGCAAAATTATCTGAAACCCTGAACATCTTCGAACTTTATCCTTCATTGAAGTCTGAACATATGAATGAACTTTCTCCAGCAATCTATAGTAGACTCCAAGATTCCATCTAATATTTTGATTCTTTGTATTTGCCGTATATTCTATATTCTCGATTCCTGTACTTGAGCTCTGCAATTCATTGCTTGACTAATTTGCAGATTTGGATCACTAGAATCTTTCTGGTACTTTGACAATTGCTTCACTGCTTCCACATCCTTGAATACTTCAACCTTTATTCTTCACTGAGGCATGAACATATTAATGAACTTCTTCCAGTGAGCTAATGCTTCAAGTCTGTAGATTTCTTCTTTATCCTTTGTCTTTACCAAGTCTTCATGTCTTCCTGATTCCGGTGATAACTTCATATTATTTACACGTCCTGTTCTTGTGTTGAGTTATAACCCTATGTTACATATAGGTCTATACATACAGCCTTTCAATAAGCCATTCTTCACATCTGTTGAGAAGCTAGAAATTGAAGTCAATAACATCAGTCGACTACTTCATAGCATCCATCGAGGCAATACAATCGATGGATAGTGAAACATAAATCAATGCTACAATCCAGTTTATCAGTTGATAAACAAGCTTCAACTGATAACTAGTTTCCTAGTCAATGGATATTTATAAGTCATATCCATCGACCAGTTACACATAAATTTTAAGTCCATACTGTAATTCTAAGAAATTTGTTATCATCAAAACTCATAGTTCCTAACAATCTCCCCCTATTTATGAATATGAAAAATATGCATAAATTTTCTGTTGATGATAACCAAACTCCTAAACATTTTTATTCTTAGCAAGAATTACAATATTGACAAAGATAGTTTGAGACAGAGTAATCAGATATCAGTAAAAGATGAATTCTGATAATTTTGATGATTGAGATTGAATCTTCTATCTTCTTCTTTTTCCCTTTGACTCATTCATCTTGTCTTCATTTTCTTTCATCTTTCTGTAAAGAGTTCCCTTCAAGATCTTCTCATCTTCCACCCTGTAGTCCAATTGACTTGCTAGATGATTCAATTCCAGATTAGGCAGTTTGTCTATTTCTTGACAAATGTCAATACACTTTTCTCTGCCTTCTCTGTCCTTATATATCATCAAGTAGAATGGCTCATGAAGAACTTTTCTTCCTTCAGTGTTCCAAATCTTTATCCTGTCATCCCTTTCTTCTTGAACCGGTGCCTCCCTCATCTTCTTCATTCTCTCAAGGATGGCCTTTCCTAGCTCTTCAGTGAGATAATACTTCCTGTTGAGCATAGTGTAGATTTTCCTTAAGATGCCATATCCTTGATCCTGGACTTGATTGAATGTAAAAGTTGAATGTGATCCATCTTCATATTCAATGTGAAGAAGATCAACATCCTTCTTCCTTTGTCCTTTTGCTGCAATCATTCCTTCAGCTTTGATTGGCACAAAATCTTCACAGTTGGGTTTAAACACCTCTATCTCTCTAGCTTGATTACTCCCAGAAGCTTGACCTTCAACCTTGACTTTTTTTGGCTTCTTCTCTTTGTCTTCAACATCCAATTTTCTTTTAACTCCAGAAGTTCTTGGTGCATCTACAGGCTTGTTTGCTCTTTGCTTCATTCTTGGCCTCCTTTCACCTTCTTTTCTTCTGCCTTTTTTAATTAGCCTATCCTCCTCATCATATTCCCTTTGCAATTGAATAGCTAATTCTTCTTGCAATTTTTCTTGTTGCTCCCTTTCTTTTATGCCAACTACTATGGCTTTGCTCAACAATTTTTCACCTCCACCTGTGACAGTTTCCACTTTCTTTTTGCCATCTTCATTCAGTTTGCCCTTTCCTTTCCTGTCACCAGGTTCTGAGCTACTTGAATTGATCTCCTTGATTTTGCTGGCAATTGAATCAAATTGCCTTACAATATTCTGAGCTAACTCCTTCTTTGGATCTGTAGACTTTGTTACAATATTCTGAGCTAACTCCTTCTTTGGATCTGTAGACTTTGTCACAATATTCTGAGCTAACTCCTTCTTTGGATCTGTAGACTTTGTCACCACAGCTTCACTTTCCTGCTTCTCCCCCTTTTTGTTATCAGCAACTGGCGCTTGTGCTAATGACCGGGACAGGAGAGGAGTTTCCAAGAGTCTGCCTAGGAGATTGATTTGAGTGGTTTGATTCTCCAGGATTTGTTGCATGGAGAGCTCCATGGCAGTTACTCTTTTCTCCAATGCAACTACCTTGTCTTTGGCTGAATACTCAGTATCTAACCTTTGCTTGATTCTGGTCAACATTGTGAGACTGAGTCTAGAATCAATGGTGGTGTCAAAATGCATCCTAGAACTGTCAATTGCTTCCCTTATCTTCTTCAATTCATATTTGGAGCCTGTGACATGCATCTTCTGGATCTTCAGGTTGTCTCTGTAGAAGTTCAATATTCTTCTATGCAAGGGATCCACCACATCCACCTCTGCCATTGATCTTCTGTAGTGAGAGATGATGGCCCTTTCTGTGTCAGACAAACTAGTTTCATCACTGGCCACTTGTGGATCCATAAGCTCATCATCAGAGCTGTCTTCAAAATCTTCAGGGTTCATGTGAGATACATCATCAGGTTGACTTGCCAAAAACTCCTTCCCACTCCTGAATTGCTCTTCTGTCTGTACCAAACCCAGCATTTGCTCAGCTACTTGATTAGATGCTGTTGCTAGTTCTTGATAATGAGGATCTCCATGTTGAAAGGTTGAAGCATCAAGATTGACTTCAATTTCATCCTCCACCTCCAGGTTGACTTCTGCAACTCCTGCAGGAACTCCATGACCTACAACTCCCCCTGACTCTAGCCCCAACTCCTGGGTGAGTTCTGCTGCAACCTGTTCAGTTTTAGAAGTTGATGCTTCATGAGATGGTGAAATTTGTTTCTCTCTCACTCTCTTCTCTCTTTTCTTGCATCAGGATCTCATCCTGGATTCTCACCTCTCCCTTACTTTTCCCTCCTTTTGCATCACCTGCTAAGGTGGAACTCTCTTTTCTCACACCCTCTCCTTTTGCCACCTCAGAAGAATTTGAGGGCCCCTCATTCACACACTCTCCTTTTGCCAAGGTATGCAAACCTTGCCTCTCACACACCTCACCCACTCCACTCAATCCTAGTAGAGTATTGGCCACTTGAAGTGTTTCATTGGATGATTCATGAATTGGAATTAATGTTTCAATCGATGGATAAGAAGTATCCATCGATGGATGAATATCCGTTGATGGGAGCTCGTCGATGGATGTAAGGATATCCATCGATGAAAGTGAACTAGTCAATTGATGTTGAAAATTATCAGTTGATTAAATAATATCCATTGACTGGAGAGAATTGTCAGTATTTTCCTGATCAACCAAGGTGTTAACCTTATTTGGTGATGCAGGTGAGAGTGTTGGCTCCACCCTGAGTTGCAAAGAGGGTGAATTTGAAACAATGAAGTTGTCAATCAACACTGTTTCTGAAGAAATAGATTTTGAAGGAGATTAAGGAGAAGATACAGATATAGAATGGGGCTGTGCCTCAGGAAGTTTCTGAGACACATCAAAAGAAGATAGTGAAGGCTCCACCAAATTTTCATTTGGCTTTGCATGTGTGTGTGTACCCTGTGCAATATTTGTAACCTTCTTTCTCCTTTTGTATGGCTGTATTGTTTTATGACCCTTATCCCCATCTGATGGTCCTGGTTGAGACCTCTTTTCAATAGTCACACCTTTTTGAGAAGATGCACCTAGGGATGTGTTTAAGTCCTTTACTACAGCCTCAATCTGTTGGGAGATAGGGTTGATGGCTGGCTGGTTTCTCTCAATCTCACTCTCCTTATCCTTCTGGCTTTCTTGATGTTGGCCAGTTCCCTCACCCTTATCAACCACCTTCACACTCCCCTCAGTGGTTTTTCTTTTCTTAGATTTTACAATAGTAGTCTTTTGAGAAACTACTGAGGTGGTTTGTTTAGAGGGATGGAGGCATTTCCATCTCCCTCCATTGTTGCAGAAGGCAAAGAAATTTGAGGGTTTGAGGAAGAAGTTAAAAGATTGAGATTCTTGAGATATACCTGCACAAGAGGAGGATAAATGAGACACAACCTGTGATGTAAGTTGATTCTCACAAGATCCTTGAAAACCCTCTTGTTTTGCATCCATGGCTCCAAGGACTCCATATCTGCACTAATCTTATATTCTCCAATGGAGGCATTAATAATCATCATGAAAAATCTAGCAAAATAAATGTTATTTTTCCTAGATGCCTTGGTTCCTAACTTAGCAGTTAATTCATTTAGGAGTAGTGTGCCAAAATTGAAGTATTTATCAAACAGGACAGAATAAGCAATTTCTTGCATACTAGTAGTAATTGCGTCAAAATTACTTATTTTTCTAGAAAATACTTTAATAATGGCATCAAAGAAGTAAATCCATTCTTTTCTTAGGTTTTTCCTAACAACTTCTCCTAATCCTGTTTCAGCATTTGCATAATTAACAGATTCTAGCATGTCCCTAATTTCTTCTTCAGTTGGAGGCTTATCACAATTATTTGCAGGTATTTCTAAGCATTCAGATAAAGAAGTACTAGTAATGGTGTAGGAATTACCTCTGCAAGTGTAAGTAATTACCTTCCCGTCTTGTGATACTTCTGCAGAGTTCCACAGTTCCTCAACAAATGAACACACAATCGTGGGTGCTTCGCTGAGAGCTTTGGACACTTTGCAGTCACCCAGGAATCGCATCAAGGGATGGAAATCCACGGGAGCATCGTTCAACGTCAGGCATGCTGTGAAGTTGTTCTGCTCATAGATGAACCCAGTGGAGGAAACAATCTTCTTTTGTGGTGCCATTTGTTAGTTTATTCTTAAGAGATTAAAGAGAACTTGGAAGAGATTTAGAGAATTCGAGAGGATTAGAGAAAATGAGCTTGAGAAAGAGACAGAGATTAGAGATAGAAAATAGAATAGCAAGTAAGAATGAATTGTTAATTGTAACTGCTATTTATATTTTCTGATATTAAAATGACTAAAAAGTCTTTTTAATTAAGGATATAACCGTTGATGAATAAAAGAAAGTAGTATGTTACCCTAAATGGTAATTATCCAACAGCTATAATCTGATCAACGGATGAATAAAACTGTAGAAATTCTATTACTATCGACGGATAAAATAAAGAGTTAATCATTTATCAATCGATCACTCACTACCAGAGTAATTATCTGTCGATAGATAAATATCCATCGATAGGAATAAAATTTATCTGTTGATCAAATACGAAAGAATTTATCCATCGATAAACAATTACAAAGGTAATTATCTGTCGATAGATAAATATCCATTGATGGAATAAAATATCCATTGATAATTAACACATTTATCAATTGATTACTTGATTTCAACAGATAATTGTGAACAATGGCTACAAAACAAAGAAAACTTGACAGACATTTTAAGATTGAGCAAAATTGAGCATACCTAACTCACAGACTAATCTATTAAAAGTAGATTCATCTAGAGGTTTGGTAAAGATGTCTGCAAGTTATTGTTCACTAGGGAAAAAATGTAATTCAACTGTACCATTCATTACATGTTCCCTAATGAAATGATACCTTATGTCAATGTGTTTGGTTCTGGAATGTTGTATAGGATTTTCTGTTATTGCAATAGCACTTGTATTGTCACAGAAGATGGGAATCTTGTTCAAGTTAAACCCACAGTCAAATAATTGATTCCTCATCCACAATATTTGTGCACAGCAACTCCCAGCAACAATGTACTCAGCTTCTGCAGTTGAAGTTGACACTGAATGTTGCTTTTTACTAAACCATGACACAAGTTTGTTTCCTAGAAATTGACAGGTGCTTGTAGTACTTTTCCTGTCTATTTTGCAACCTGCATAATCTGCATATGAGTAGCCTATTAGATCAAAACCAGAATCTCTAGGATACCAAATACCTAAATTTGATGTACCCTTGAGATATATAAAGATTCTTTTAATAGCCACTAAATGAGATTCTCTAGGATCAGCCTGAAATCTAGCACATAAGCATGTAGAGAACATTATATCTGGCCTACTAGCAGTTAAATACAAAAGAGAGCCTACCATGCCTCTATAACTTGAGATATCCACCTTAGCTTCCTTGGTGTTTAATTCAAGTTTAGTGACAGTGGCCATGGGAGTTTTTGCAGAAGAACATTCACTTAAGTCAAATTTCTTTAACAAATCATGAATGTACTTTGTTTGACTTATAAAAATACCATCCTTAACTTGTTTGACTTGCAACCCAAGAAAGTAGGTAAGCTCTCCCATCATGCTCATTTCATATTTACTTTGCATTAATTTGGCAAACTTTTTGCAAAGTCCCTCATTAGTTAAGCCAAAAATAATGTCATCCACATAAATTTGTACAAGAATAATATAACCATTAACATTCCTACTGAATAGAGTTTTATCAACAGTACCTCTTGTGAAGTGATTCTCAATGAGGAACTGGGATAAAGTGTCATACCAGGCCCTTGGTGCTTGCTTCAAGCCATAGAGTGCTTTGAATAGATAGTAGACAAAGTCAGGGAAATTTGGATCTTCAAAGCCAGGAGGTTGTTCCACATAGACTTCCTCTTCTCGTACCCCATTCAAAAAGGCACTCTTCACATCCATCTGATAGACTTTGAAATTAGCATGTGCAGCATAAGCTAGAAAGATTCTGATTGCTTCTAACCTTGCAACTGGTGCAAATGTTTCATCAAAATCAATTCCTTCTTCTTGTGAATATCCCTTTGCCACAAGCCTTGCTTTGTTTCTAATCACAATACCAGTTTCATCCATTTTGTTTCTGAATACCCATTTTGTACCAATTACTGATCTATCTTTTAGTCTGGGCACCAGCTTCCATACTTTATTTCTGTCAAATTGATTCAGTTCTTCTTGCATAGCCAAAACCCAATCAGGATCCATGAGAGCCTCTTCAATTCTTTTGGGTTCTTCTTGAGATAGAAAACTGCTATACAGACACTCATTTTGGGTAGCACTTCTTGTCTAGACACCATCTTCTGCATTTCCAATGATTAGTTCAAATGGATGGCTTCTTGTCCATTTTCTTTGAGAAGGCAAATTTTGCCTTGATGATGAGGACTCATGATCATTTGTATTGAACTCAAAGTGATCTGAATTTGTAGATTGATTTTGAGACCCTCCCCCTGAAGTGGATACCCTAGATGTAGATTGTTGATTATCTGTTGAGGAGTTATCAGTTGATGCATTATCAGTTGATGTATTTCTG
Source organism: Oenanthe sinensis (assembly GCA_028671895.1). NCBI lineage: Eukaryota > Viridiplantae > Streptophyta > Magnoliopsida > Apiales > Apiaceae > Oenanthe > Oenanthe sinensis. The sequence goes on from CM053797.1 coordinate 11,611,587, forward strand.
TCAACTGATAAATTATCCATTGATGCAGTAACACCAACTGATATTGGGTTTCGGAAAACTTGAGGTATTATAATTTCTGTCTCTTCATCATTTACATCATTTGATTCATTCTCAAAGTGCAGTATGTCATGATTTCCTTCATCAAACAAGCCTTGAATCTTTTTATCATCAAATACTACATGTACAGATTCCATAACAATGTGTACTCTGAGATTGTAGACTCTATAGGCTATGCCTGATAGTGCATACCCAACAAATATGGCTTCATCAGCCTTGGCTTCAAATTTTCCTAGGTTTTCACCTTGATTTCTTAGCACATAGCACTTGCAGCCAAAAACATGAAAAAACCATACTTTTGGCTTTTTGTCTTTCTTGATCAATTGATAAGGAGTCTTCCCTTGAGTTTGATTTACTAAGGACATGTTTTGAATGTAACATGCGGTGTTTATGGCCTCTGCCCAGAAATATGTTGGTAGTTTGGCATCTTCCAACATGGTTCTAACTGCTTCAATCAATGTCCTATTTTTCCTTTCAACTACCCCATTTTGTTGAGGTGTTCTTGGTGCAGAGAATGTGTGTATGATTCCTTTTGATTCACAGAACTCTTTCATTGTGGAATTTTTGAATTCTGTCCCATTGTCACTTCTTATCTTCTTTACATCCAATTCAAGATTTTTCTCAACTTCTCTTATGTGCTTGATGATGAGATGACTAGCTTCATCCTTTGAATGTAGAAAATAAGTCCATGAGAATCTTGAAAAATCATCCATAATGACTAGAGCATACTTCTTCTTTGCAATAAACATGATATTTACACGACCAAACAAATCCATATGTAATAACTCAAGTGGTTTTTCAATTGATGATTCCAATTTTGACTTGAATGATGCCTTTCTTTGTTTTCCTTTCTGACAAGCATCACAAAGTCCATCCTTGACAAATTCCAATTATGGTAAGCCTCTCACTTGATTTTTCTTGACCAACAGATTCATGGCTTTGAAATTCAAGTGAGCTAATTTCTTATGCCACAGCCAACTCTCATTTGTACTTGCCTTAGAGAAAAGACAAGTCATTGAATCTGCACTTGTTGAGTTGAAGTCAGTTATGTACACATTTCCTTTTCTATTCACAGTCATAACCAGGCTTCCATCTACCTTGTTGGAAATTATGCATGCTTTTGTTGTGAAAAAAACTTTATTTCCATTGTCACATAGTTGACTTATGCTTAACAAGTTATGTCTTAAGCCATCAACTAATGCAACAGGTTCAATGATGACATTCTCTTTTGAAATCAAGCCATATCCCATGGTGTACCCTTTGCTGTCATCTCCAAAAGTTACTCCAGGGCCAGCTTTCTCCTCAAACTTTGTGAGCAGGGATTTATCTCCAGTCATGTGTCTTGAACACCCACTGTCCAAGTACCAAAGATTTCTTCTTTTTCCCTACACACAGTCAAAACAGATCAAGTTGATTTTGGTACCCAAGTTGCCTTGGGTCCTTTCTTATTAGTTGCTATCTTTGGCTTGGTTTCCAATTTTTGTACCTTTGGTTTAGGTGGTTTTACTTCCACTTCAACCTTAGGTGTTGGTTTCCTTACCTCAGAATTCTCAGTGCTAATATTTGGAATGCTCATGCTTGCATAATTGGAAAAATTTGGTGCATGAAGATTGTTAAGCATATTCCATGGCATAGCAGGCACATTCATGTTGGCAAATGCAAGATATGGATTAAACATATAAGGCATTGATGCATACTGAGCATGAATAGCATGAGAATCAACTGAATGAGGAAAAACAGGATGAGAATACATGTTAGGTATAACAGGCACATTTGTTATTGTAGGCATGTTGAGTTTGCATTGCACAGATAAATGATTTTTACTACCACACTTAGCACATATCTTCCTAGGAGCATATTTGTCAAGTGTGTAGTTATTGTGCTTATTTATGCCTACTTTACCATTTCTGTTTTTCTTCTTCTTTTCATTTGGCTGAATATTAGTGTTGGGTCCCGGAGATCGTAGAGGGGGGGTGAATACGATTCCCAATTTAAAATGACTATTAATAATTTTTGGGACAACATAAAAATTACTTTGGTTCAAACCCGGGTACTGTTCATCATCTTCTTCAACCTCAAGAACACCATTAAAATAACTAAGATAATGAACGGTAAATCATCCAAAACACACAACACAACAAGATCCAAGAATATAACTTTATATTCATTGAAGTGGGGTAGATGCTACAACAAGTTCAAGAACAAAAGCTCAAGAACACAACAAAGAAATGATTTTTGGCTCCTCTAAAAATATTACAAATTCTAGATCTAGGAGACAAAAATCAAACCTATCTTCTAAACAAGATTTAGCAATGTTTACAATAGAAGAATAGATGAGTGGTGAAACAAAGAAATTCATGGCCCCATAATATTCAAGATATGGAGTATGGCCATGGGGGAGAGAAAAATAATTTTTCTCTCTCTCCCCTTTTCTTTTCTCATCCGGATTCCTACAACCACACTACTAGAAAAACAAGTATGGAAGACTTTTATTCAAAGTGAAAAAGGTTACTTTTTCACTTTTTCTCCTTTTGCTCATGTCCACCCAAATCTTATCTTCAAAGTCATGTGCCAAGCATGCATTTGGAAATATTTAATGTAAAAGTAATATTTAATAAATATATAAAATATAAATAAAGAATATCTTTATTTATAAAATATATAAATAATTAAATAAATACTTTATTTAATTAAATTAAATATTTCCATTCCACTCTTCAATTTGTGTAGACTTCCTTATCCAAATACTTGGCCCCGTATACGTGACTCCACCACGTCCAAGTATTTGGCCTTCTAATCTGTGAAGCTTTAGTAAGATCCAATCAAGTTGTGCCGTCTGTCCCTTATTCATTAGGCTGACATTTCTCCAACACTGATTTACCACCTTTGTTGATCCTCCACATGTCTTAAGAAAATCAACAACTTTAGAATGATTAAAACCATATTAACCGACGAGAGCTTGCCTCCAATGTCCTGACACTTGATGCAACGGTCTGGTTCATAAGTGACTAGTCTTGATAGGGGCTCTTGATTCTGAACATGATTCCACATTCTTCTTTGCAAACCTTACTTGTAGCTTCGATTATAATGCACTAAAATCTTCATAGACTAAGACAATCTTCTATAGTTTCCACATCCTTGAATAGATATCAATATCTTTTATTCTCCACTGAGGCATGAACATGTTAATGAACTTCTTCCAATGGGCTTCAAGTCTGTAGATGATCCTTTGATACTTTGTCTTAACTGAACTCTGTGATCCAAGATTTCTGTGCACCTGCATATTATTACATGTCCTATTCTATTGTTGAGTTATCATCAACCATTACATAGAGATTACATTTAGCATTTCTAGTACACATGAAAGTGCAGTGAGTTACTTCCTTTCACTCCTATCTCCCCTTTCAATCTCCCCCTATTTGGTTGATATGGAATAGCAATCAAATACTATTTCCCTTTACAATCTCCCCCAAAAGCAATTAAATAAAATTAACTACTAGAGGATAACTCAACTAACATACAAGAAACAATTAAAGTACTGGACATGAAAATAATATACAAAAGGTTCTGGAAAGATATAATCAGTTAAATCCAGATTTCCTGAGTTGCTGAAAATGAATGATGAATTTCTGAATTTCATTTTCCTTTAGCTTCCTCCACTTCAATGTTCTTCAAAGATGGGGTTCTTTCAATAAAGAAACAAATCATTAGTAAAGACTTCTGAACAATCATTCTTGTTTATCTTGCAATTCGAACTAGAACATACAGCTCTCTATGTTCCCCATAAGAGGTCAACTCATTCTCCCCTTACGGTTGTTCTCTCTTGGAATGAAAGTCATTTCCGCTTTTTCTTCAGGATGTTCTATTTTCAGGAAACATATTTTTCTTTCTTCCCTGCACTACTCCACTGACTTCATCTATCACTGAAACAAGAAATAGAACACACTTGGACACTTCTCAGATGCCCCTTGAAAATCTCCTTCACATTCTGCTTTACCCAGAAAACTTTTACTTAGCAAAAACTCCCCCTGAGTTGATACTCTTCAAAGAAATCTTCATTTTCATTCATTGATCGTGCTAGAAAGAATTCTTCTGCCGAACCTCTCCTAAGAATGTTTCAAGGACAGATCTTCAAACAAATAGAGCAAAATCCCTTAGATATCTTTTCAGAATATGATATAGCATTGCAAACCAAGATGTTAAGATTCTTCATAACTTCTTCCCTTAGTACGACAAGTAACTTCTTCCCAATTGACAGAAAGTAACTTCTCCACTTCAGACGAAAAATCAGTTAAATCTACAACACCTTTAGGGATTAGGCTCCAACCAATTTCTAAGAAACTCCCCCTTAGTAATTTCTCCATTGCATCACTAAGGTTTCAATTTTATCTAATTCTCCCCCTTAGTTCATGCAAGCTCCAATCCACCCTTGTGTCTTTAGATATCCTCTAAGTAACCTCCACAAGATAGGATTGACAGATCTCATTTCTTGTATCACCAAGAGATCTCGTTTCTTGTATCACCAAATTCTCCCCCTTAGTTGAGAATATCCTTTAAAATAATAAAAGTATCATCTACATCCAATCGAATAAGAAACTCTCTTTCAATTGAACATAAAATCCTCCTTAGGCCTAAAAATTAATGTCTCCCCCTTTGAGATTGAGAACAACATGAATTAATAGACCCAAAGGTAATAGTTTGGACATTCCCACTAAGCTTCAGCTAGACTCTTCTTCAGCTTGTCTTCCAGAAAAGAATCTTTTCAATATTCCAGAGCTAGAAAATTCAGTAACAGGATTCAAGCATAGTAGCAAGGTTAGTGTTTGGTCTATGGTTTCCTCACTTCTACTACGTTCTGTTGGTGTTTACACTTTCAAGCGTAAGTGTTCCACTCATTTCTCTCCCTATTTCTCTCACTCAAGTGTATCACTCCCTCACTTCACTCAAGTGTATCACTCCCTCACTTCACTCAAGTGTTTCTCTCCCTTACTTGCACTCATTCCATTTATAGCAATTTGTACCTGCAAGTAAATCCATGCTAGTCTCACCAATATATTATGGATCGTTGACTGTAGCATGTTGTCGATCACTAAAGATCTAGGTTCTGAGATGGAATCTCAGAAAGGGTTTCAGTTAGGCCGTCACCCAACTCACCATGAGCAAATCCATGCACACGTGGCTCGTCGTCGGGGAATAACCCTTCTGAAATTGGAATCTCCTCCATTCCAGGAGTGACTGAAATCCCAACACCCTGATCCTCAAAAGACTCATCAAATTGGTAAACTAACTGAATCATAGTCTACGAGTTGTTGCTCAGCTACTTTCAGCATCAACAATCTTCCCATATGCAAATCCATGCACTGGATCGTTGAATGTGGTATGCGTACTAGCAGCTATCTAAGCATCAACCGACTCCCCATATGCAAATCCATGCACTGGATCGTTTACGGTGATATTCCTTTAAGTTTTGAGCGATCCATGTATTCCAGAATTTGAATTCCTGGGAGAGTAGACGTGTACAAACGTCTCTCTCAATCACCTGTGAAGATGAATTAACTCACTATTTTCAGTCATGGAAAACTGTTAGTGATTGCCTCTCAACATCAACAGATTGCTCTGCGGATGTGAAATCCCGTTAGGGAACTAGGACTGTTCCTCCTAGGAAGGTTGACAAGGATTCTAATATATGGCAAGAAATCCAAGTTTCCCTCAAATACCTGTGAAGGTGGCTCAACAACTTCATTCACCATGAATGGTAAACAAAGAAGTTTAGGGGTTTTACCTATACCTCACAATGTGCACTTCTTGCAATGTGTCGTCACAATTGTTAGTCCCAAGAGAGGCTAGAGAACTGTTAGGTCCTATAACATCCCTTAGAAGCAAAAACTTTAGGATTACCATCAGCGTGAATGCTTTTGGTGTGCTTGACTCATTACAAGGTGCTCTGGCTGACGAGCGAATTTTCAATGAAATCACCCTGTTGAGAGAGTTCATTCAGAAACGGTTGAATTGCCTTTTCAGCTCTGCATCCTTTTGAGAGAATACAGATGAGCTACAGATACCTCAATTTGTATACTTCTTTTCTTCTCTGGAGGTAGAGCTGTGGGTGCACTTCCGACTTCATCCTTATTTGCTGCATCAAGTGCAGTTTCTCCCTTAACAACCGCTAATCTACATAAATTCCTTATATCACCAAGGGTTGAAAGTTTGAATTAGAATGATAGTGTTTGGTACTAAGGCCTTGGTTAGAAATTGATGGATTATTCAACTTCTTGACCTTCCCCTATAGCCATTTAGGCCAAGCCATTACGGCTAAACAGATAGAGTTGATCAGAGCTATATAAAATTTGGTAGAGTATGATTAAACTTATTCTCTATTCCTTCTCAGAAATATAGCATCGGAGCAATGTATCCTCAAGAAACAATGCACCAGAGCTAAAATGTGGGAATTAATAAAGAATAGGTAAAAGAATATTAAGCCAAATTTCATAAACTCACAACTTTGAAAAAAAAGTTTAACAGATTAACAAAAGTGTTCTTTTGAATTTCTCTTAGACAAATATCCAATTGAAATTCAACTCTTTTAACAAAAACATTTTGATTAATAACTCAAATCTATTTCATCTTGCTCACTGTATGTTTTCAGAAATTGTTTTGCAATTCATTCTTATCGGATATTATCTCCGACTTAAAACAAAAAAAATCGAATGAATGCTTTAGTCATACAGTCCAAGGCACTAATCCCAAAGCAAACAACCATTGTTTTAATACTACAGGTCAATGTGAAACAGACATTAACAAGAGTTTTGAAAAACGTTTTACCAATGGTTGATACTTTAAGATCAAAACAATTTACTCAAATAAAATAGCCTGATACCATGCAACTTAAGTTACAAGTTATCAAGTAACTTTATTTAAACAAATCGTGGAGAGAAAACAGTTTTCATTACAAAACATTTAGAGAGAGAGAGAGGATATATGATTTTGAAATTGAAAGATAATCCTCAAGAAGTGTTCTCTTTCAAAGAAAACTTTTAGTGGCTTTTCATTCTCTGGCAAATGAATGCATGTTTAGATAAAACATTTTTCACAAGAAACAGACAAGAAATTTCTTTATGCATTCAAGTTTTAAAGAATGAAAAACATATGTTAATACTAATGAATTATCAAAGATATGAGTGACAATACATTCAAAAGTACTAACATCATTCAATCATTTTGTAATAAAATGCATCTTACTACAAAATAATCAAGCACGTAAGATACTTACATTATGCTAGACAATTACCATTTGTCGCTTGAAACAAACACATTTTGTAATATAGATCATGGTAATTCTAAAGCATAAAACATAAGCATCTGCTAAACACTGAACATACATTGACCGAATGACAGCATTTAACTTCTTACACTACATCTCAACAATTATCACATAAGCATATTGAAAATACTCATGACAATCAGAATGTATGTAAGCTCGAGGTACTAGTTGCATCAGAGATCAAATACCTTTAAATATTAATGCTAAAATTTATGATCTTTGACAACCCCTCGCGATGTAGTAAATTACTTTCAATATCAGTGTTTTTGAAATAATCTTTTTGTCACTTAGTGCAGAAATTCTAAGTGGCATCACTAATATCAAAAGAATGACAACTAATATTAATGGATTTTGCAAAGGACATGAATTACATCACTTAAACTACATATTAAGTGGTTCCATTAATATTAGCATTAAACAATTAGAAGTAAATAAAATTATAACTAATTAATATATACAAATACTTATGCTGAAACATTTGATACATATAGCATGAATAACATATGACAGCACCAAGTACGAGATCCTGGATATAAATTGACTATACAAAGAGATGCTACAATGTTAGGTCCCTAGGTCCCGGGTGATCATAGGTAATCTCATAATGATAATATTGAGTCCCGGGTGGTCACACGCCAAACATTAATCAGTTCCTAGAGATCGTAGACATCTAAATAGCCTGAACACTCTCTATAAACTTTACATTTAAATAAATCAACATTAGACTAGAGTGACATACCTTAGTCAATAGAGCTTTTACTGGTGTATGATCGTTGAATGAACAATTACTCCTCTTTGCCCTAGAGATCGAACGTTTACTCCTTTCGAGATCGAACGTTTACTCCTTTTGGACAGGAATAACTTTTCAGCTACCAGTTAACATTGTTCCTCGAAACAATACCACGCTCATCCAGACGGAAACTGCATTACCTTCAGCACCCAAATATTTCCTTGTAGATATTGGTCTTAGCAGCAGCTTCACTAAACTCAGCACTCTAGAAACCAGTAGTCTTGACACTAGCAGAGTAGAACCTTCAAAAACTCCGAACTACCCTTCAGCTTCTGTATCAATACCAAGTCTTCATGTGGATTGATTCCTTGTGCTAAGTGTATCTGCCTCTGGTTCAATTGAGTTAGTTCCTTGATTCGAACCCTACTCAATCTTGATTAGTTAGTGCATCTTCAGTCTTCATTGAATTCACTCAGAAAAACCAATGAAATACACTTATACATGCACGACCAATCACTACTCTACTACCCAGATTCATCAAGAACTGACTCTAGGAAATGTTGTTACACAAAACCCTTTGTCATGACAGATGTGTCCTTAATGTTTCCTTAGATATTCAGTGGGTAGAGTAGTCTTCTTCAAATATGATTGAGATCATCTTGCATTATCTTTAAATTGACAATTTCCTTTCTAATATGCAATCACTCAATCTGGATCACTAAGTGCTCCTAAGAATCTCAACTCTTACTCAATGAGCACTGCTAGCCTTTGAACATGAAACATGACTAGTTGATCCAACTTACTGATGCTCCCCCTGTGATGCTACTTGCAGCTTTTCTTCATCTGGTGTCATCTGATCTTGAGCCCTAAACAGGATGTCAACCTTTAAAAATTCAAAGCTAAAATCAAACGAATGCTAGGGAGCTTGATGATGATGTTCACTGCATCTAGATCATCTTAAATCAATCACAGACTCTGTGTAAGCTCTTAACTCCAAATAAGATAGCCCTTCATCACACCATGTGACTTCAGGCATGATTAATCTTACTTGATGTCTTCTCTTTATATTTGCTGATTAGACTTGCTGTGTCAACTGATTCAGCCGTAGTGAATAGGAAACCTTAAGTCTATCCATTATCCTTGTAATTTCACTCAAGGTTTGGATTTCCCTATTAACTCCTCCATTTGGTCATGAAGTCCGGAAACTGAACTTTACTCTAGAATACTCCTTTCAGTGCAGACATAACATAGAACTTCGTTCGTCAACAAATTCCATTACCTGCCCTCAAAGTGTTCTTACAGCAATCTGCCTAATCCTTTGAATGTGATTAATCACTGAGATGCTTCATCTATCGAATGCATGAACAAACACCAAAACTAAACAGGGTAGCCTTTGACTTGACTTCCCTTCAACTGACATACTTCACTAATGTCCTTCTTAAAAGAATTTCATTAGAAGTAGTCCTTTCTCACCAACTTCATCTTTACCGTCGAATCCGTTATCTTGATAAACCAAGTATTAGTTGATAAACCAAGTGTGAGAGCATCACTTGTTGTTGCAGCTAACTCCATTCTGATAAACTTCAACGAATAGTTGACTTCATCATAAGCATTAAATTTCGTGTCAGCAATAACCTCACTTCCAGTAGAGTGAGCTTCTATTTCTCTTGACCCCGATCAATATTGTTCATCCTCGAACTGATATTAGGAAACCCTTCACAAAGAATTCCCTAGGTCTTCCTTAATATTGTGCTTCAGATCATTCAAGAGAAATAGGTAACCTTGCTTAACCATTTGAATACCAAAGCAAAAATAGTTACATGCCTCGAACATGAAAATGTCAGAGATATATAACTTGTACATGTTGAAAGATACTCTGCATTCACAAATGATTAAGACATGTGGTCCTCAATTTTGATTGAGTCCAAGGGTTAGAGATATTTCTAAACATAGTTAACAACAAAGCATTCAAGTTCAACATGTTCATTCTTATCTGACTGATCACTCCTCATCTATGTCAGCCTCAACAAGTAGTCTTGGCTATGAGCTCAGTGATCCCAACCTAACTTAAGGTGGACTAGCAGTCTATAAGAATCATGTCGTACATATATGTAGTCATAGAAGAATCAATCACTCAGATTCCTAATTCTTCTAATTCACCTTTGTTGTTCACTTTAACATTATATTATCTCTAATTACCTGAGTCAATTTAAATTTAAAAATTTAATTCATGGTTTATTATACTGACCCTTAGGCAATTCCCAAATTAGAAACAAACTTATCTTAACAAGCACATGATCAGATATAGCATTTAATACAACCATGCGAGTATAAACAGATTATAGACAATGTAAACATCAAGGCACCTAGCATGCAGCAAATACTCTTTCCGGTACATGTACCCCTACAAATACCTAAGACTATATATACTAACATGATCAATTATCGTAAAGCAGGCATTAAATCACACAAGATCTAATCATGAAGTCAAATACTGATAAACAAGCAACACTAACAAACTAGCATAAGTTATCTAATTTATATAGAAATCAAGGTGAGACATGCATTACATCAAACTTATAATATAATGCAGTTCAGCACTTAATACTCTATAATTGAATCAAACAAGTATAAACTAGTTAGAAAGTATACCTGAGCGATGCTTAGCATTCCATCTCGAGTGATAATCAATTGATCCAAATCAATTTCCTTTCTACTGACACTCATGGAAGTATCCTTGCATTTGACCTCAATAACCAATGATGTTCCTGCTTCAACCCAAATTGATACCTGATTGTTCTGCTTAAAGACCCCGACATAGAATGTCTCATGTTCTGCTTGAAAAGATCACTCTTCTTTGTATGTGTAGCAATAACCCCTTGATTATCATATGTCAGTGATAATCAAACCTTGTGTATTTCTGCCACTGATGTCCTTTAACCAAATCTTCAATTGTTGTTTTGGTTCTTTGACCGATAAACTGAATTCCTTTTCAAAATCCCGAATTCTTCAGATATTGATTCGAAAACCACTGATCGAAGACTCTTCCCTAAATGAACTAATCCCCTTTCAATAACCAAATGATCCACTGAGTAGACCGATGTAGAAATACATCTCCAATGGTAAGATCAGGTCTCAACTCCATTATAATGTTCTTCAGTCAGTTCGTTTGTCCTCAACGAACGAAGAATCAACTCCTGTTGTTTTGTTTAATAAAACATTTTGTTCAAACAGAAGTATTTAATTTTTTTTAGGAATTTAAATAATCAAAATAAATTGAAAATGCACTTTTTGATAAATAATAATAAATTTCTCAATTTCAAATTATAAATAAAATAAAATAATTCGAAAAGAAAGTTTTGATATAGAGATAACAAATTTTTCAAGGTATATTAAATAATCCTGAAAAAGAAATTATTTCAAATCAAAATTAATTTCCAAAGAATTTTATAGAATTTATAATTCAAAACAGTTTCAATTATAATTAAAATAAAACAGATTGAAAATATAAGTTTGATATAAAAATAATAAATTTTCAAGTCATCTAAGATATTCTTGAAAATAAATTATTTCAACCAAAATGATTTTCCAAAAAGTTTTATGAGATTTATAATTAAAACTTCCAAGCTTAAATTATAATTAAAATAAAACAACTTGAAAACATAATTTTGAAATAGAAATACTAAATTTTCAAAACATTTGAAATGTTCATGAAAATAAATTATTTCAATCTAAAAATATTTTCCAAAGAGTTTTATAAAATTTGTAATTAAAGTTTTATGAAAAATAAATTATTAAATCTCAAAAATAATTATCAAAATACTTTTAAGAATATTAAACTCAAAAGAAATTAAATTGGATTTTAAGATTAATTTTAGTTTTCAAATTAATAAAATTCTTAACTAAGAATATTAAAAATATAAAATATTTGAGTCTAAAATTTAAAAGAAAATAAAATATTTTCCAAGATGTAAAATAAACTTGAAAAATAAATTATTTAAATTTAAAAATTATTTCCAAAATATTTTATATAATTAAATTCAAATTTAATTATTAAATTAATTATTAAACTAAAAATAATTTGAGAGAAAAACAATTTTTGTTTTAAATAAAAGTTAAGCTATGTAGCCATGTGTCATGTAGAAACAGCCTTCTAAGTAGAAATTATACATAGGAATGTTCTACATAGATTCCATCTCGAACATCCTATCTCGAACATCCAAGTCGAACATCCAAGTCGAACATCCTATCTCGAACATCCAAGTCGAACATCCAAGTCGAACATCCTATCTCGAACATCCAAGTCGAACATCCTATCTCGAACATCCTAACTCGAATATTCGAAGTCGAATATTCTAACTCGAATATTCTAAGTCGAATATTGTAACTCGAATATTCTAAGTCGAATATCTAACTCGAATATTCTAAGTCGAATATCTAACTCGAATATTCTAAGTCGAATATTTAACTCGAATATTCTAAGTCGAATATCTAACTCGAATATTCTAAGTCGAATATTTAACTCGAATATTCTAAGTCGAATATTCTACATAGAAATATTCTACTTGGCTATCTCGAACATTTTGTACTTAGAAAAATTCCGGGCTTCAAAAAAAAAAAAAACTGGATGCCCAGTGAACCAATCGTACCCTCTTTAATCTCAAAAATAAAAATAGATCCAATCGATTTGTATGTCAATCGAGTAGCTCTGATACCAATTGTTGGGTCCCGGAGATCGTAGAGGGGGGGTGAATACGATTCCCAATTTAAAATGACTATTAATAATTTTTGGGACAACATAAAAATTACTTTGGTTCAAACCCGGGTACTGTTCATCATCTTCTTCAACCTCAAGAACACCATTAAAATAACTAAGATAATGAACGGTAAATCATCCAAAACACACAACACAACAAGATCCAAGAATATAACTTTATATTCATTGAAGTGGGGTAGATGCTACAACAAGTTCAAGAACAAAAGCTCAAGAACACAACAAAGAAATGATTTTTGGCTCCTCTAAAAATATTACAAATTCTAGATCTAGGAGAAAAAAATCAAACCTATCTTCTAAACAAGATTTAGCAATGTTTACAATAGAAGAATAGATGAGTGGTGAAACAAAGAAATTCATGGCCCCATAATATTCAAGATATGGAGTATGGCCATGGGGGAGAGAAAAATAATTTTTCTCTCTCTCCCCTTTTCTTTTCTCATCCGGATTCCTACAACCACACTACTAGAAAAACAAGTATGGAAGACTTTTATTCAAAGTGAAAAAGGTTACTTTTTCACTTTTTCTCCTTTTGCTCATGTCCACCCAAATCTTATCTTCAAAGTCATGTGCCAAGCATGCCTTTGGAAATATTTAATGTAAAAGTAATATTTAATAAATATATAAAATATAAATAAAGAATATCTTTATTTATAAAATATATAAATAATTAAATAAATACTTTATTTAATTAAATTAAATATTTCCATTCCACTCTTCAATTTGTGTAGACTTCCTTATCCAAATACTTGGCCCCGTATACGTGACACCACCACGTCCAAGTATTTGGCCTTCTAATCTGTGAAGCTTTAGTAAGATCCAATCAGGTTGTGCCGTCTGTCCCTTATCCATTAGGCTGACATTTCTCTAACACTGATTTACCACCTTTGTTGATCCTCCACATGTCTTAAGAAAATCAACAACTTTAGAATGATTAAAACCATATTAACTGACGAGAGCTTGCCTCCAATGTCCTGACACTTGATGCAACGGTCTGGTTCATAAGTGACTAGTCTTGATAGGGGCTCTTGATTCTGAACATGATTCCACATTCTTCTTTGCAAACCTTACTTGTAGCTTCGATTATAATGCACTAAAATCTTCATAGACTAAGACAATCTTCTATAATTTCCACATCCTTGAATAGATATCAATATCTTTTATTCTCCACTGAGGCATAAACATGTTAATGAACTTCTTCCAATGGGCTTCAAGTCTGTAGATGATCCTTTGATACTTTGTCTTAACTGAACTCTGTGATCCAAGATTTCTGTGCACCTGCATATTATTACATGTCCTATTCTATTGTTGAGTTATCATCAACCATTACATAGAGATTACATTTAGCATTTCTAGTACACATGAAAGTGCAGTGAGTTACTTCCCTTCACTCCTATCTCCCCTTTCAATTAGGCTCTATCTTTTCCAATTTCTCTTTCAACTGATCTTTAGATAAGAACCCTATATTAGCTTGTTCAATTTTGACTTGAGATTTAGTGGAGCTACTTTCTTTGAAAAATTTGACAGGTCTGTTAAGCTTGGTTTTAACAACACACTTCTTAGCAGTTGATGATTCCTCAATCGATGGATAATTATCCGTTGGAATAACGTTATCAATCGAAGGATGATTATCCATTGAATTGATATTATTAATCGATGGATAATTCTTATCAGTTGATTCAGAATTAGCAATCGATTGCTTCTTTTCCAAACATTGATCTTCATCAATGGCTAATCTCTCAAGAGTTTCAGACAACATGGTGAAAGAATTTGTTCCATGAATGTCATTCATCTTCTTACTGGCTTTACTAGACCTGTTCCACTTGTCAATGGTTCTTAGTTCTTCTTCCAATTTTTCTTTCAAATTCTCTATTTCCTTTTTGCTCTCAACTAGTTCATCTCTAGCATCTTTGTTCTCTACCATGAGTCTGTCCATTTGCACTAGCTCACTCTCTAGGAAATTTTTTCTTTCAGTGAGAGTTTCTAAGGTTAATTTGAGCCTAATGTTCTCTTTGTTCAAGGACTTAAGAGTGACATGCAAATTATACAATTCATTTGACATTTCATTAATAGTAATATTGCATTCATCTTTGGATAACTCAGATAGGTTTGTAGAAATTACCTAATTGCTAGATGAACTAGCTTCCTGGTCATCTTGATTGGCCATTAGTGCAAGGTTGATGTGTTCTTCTTCTTCTTCAGAATCCTCCTCAGCAGCCCAGTCCTTTTCTTCTGTCACAAAAGCCTTTTCTCTTTGTTTAAGCAAGTCAAAGTACTTCTTCTTATAGTCAATACCATCACTAAACTTTGAATTTTTTTCTAGTTTAGGCTTTCTGCATTCACTTGAAAAGTGACCAGCCAATCCACAGTTGAAGCATCTGAATTGAGTCCTGTCAACAAGATTTTTGCTTTGTTGAGTGTCTCTCTTGAACTGTGATCCAGGCCTTTGCATAGGATTCTTTTTGAACTTGAGTTTTGAAAATTTTCTTGATAGAAAAGCTAAGTGCTCATCTATTTCATCCATTTCATCTTTAGTGAATGACTCATCATCCTCACACATTTCTTTTCCTTTCCCAGTAGAAGATTCATCATATCTACCATTATTTGCACCATTGCCATGACCTTCTTTCTTTCCTTCTTTGACAAGAGTAACTTCACCTAATTCTGCAACTTGCTTATCCTTGGCAACCAAAGCAATGGACTTTTCTCTCTTCTGACTTTTCTCAATTTCCTCATCTTGTTGAAGCTCCAACTCATAGGTTTTCAAGATGCCATACAACTTATCAAGAGTATATTCTTTAAAGTCAAGAGATTGTCTTATAGAAACAGTCATTGGTTTTCATTCCTTGGGTAAGGACCTCAAGAATTTGAGGTTGGTGTCCTCAACAGCATATACTCTTCCATATAGTTTAAGCTCATTCAGCAGCTTTTGAAACCTACTATATGTATCATTGATTGCTTCACCACTCTTGAAGTGAAAGGCCTCATATTTTTTAATCAAGAGTTGCATCTTGTTCTTTCTTACTTGTTTAGTGCCATCACAGAGGGTTTGAAGAGTATCCCAGACTTCTTTGGAGGTTGTACAGTTGATAACATTGTCAAACATATCCTTGTTAAGACCATTAAACAAAATGTTCATAGCCTTTTTATCCTTGTGTACTTCCTTCTCGTCTTCATCTGTATATTCACTCACTGGTTTAGGAATGAGTTTGTCTGGTGCCTGAGTACCATCTGCATTTACACTTGTAACTATTTTGATAGGCACATGTGGACCTTTCTCTATGCAGTGAACATAGGAAGGATCAATGGATAGCAGATGCAAGTGCATTTTCACTTTCCAGGGAAAATACTCATCTTTCTCTAGAACTGGAATCTTAACTCCTGTGTCTTTTTGACCCATACTTGATGTACTTTTAGATCTTAACTTTCTGTATGTTGAAAGCCTGCTCTGATACCAATTGTTATCTGCCCTTAAGTACACTAAGTTTGGAGAATGGGAGGTTGAATACAAACTTAAGAATTAAGTATATTTCTTGCGGAATAAAGTTTGTTTCAAGGACAGTGTTTTTGTGTATAGAGAGAATCGATGTAACTAAGAACTTGACAAGAAAATTATTGGAAAAAAAACACAACAACGTTAAAAATTACTAGTGGATTGGTTTTCCACTAGTATTTTTTTTTTTTGCTTTCAATTGATCTTGGTACGAATACCAAGCTGCTTACAAAGTGAGTTCTTTTTACTTTTTCTACACTATGCACTTTGCTACTGTTTACTTCTAACAACTATATAGAAGTTTTCTTCACACCTAATTTCTATCGACAGATAGCAATATAAAATTACAACTTATATTGTTTACATGACAATAGAAACTAGCTACTTGCACAGTCTTCTTTTTGAACTGACTAGTCCGGGAAGTATCTTTGTCTTGATACATTCCTTGAATACTGTGTTGCCTTGAAAGTCTTCACAATCCTGACAGGACTGTCTTCCATTGATTCAGTTTCTGCACATTTCCCATACTTCTTGTCTTTAACTAAATTGGGAAACCTTAATCAACTTATAAATGCTGTTAAGCTTATCAGTTGATTCTCCTTTGCTTATCCATCGATGGATAGGATATCTGTTGATCAGTTGATGTGTCGATGGATAAATGAGTTATCCATCGACTCCCTATCCATTGATGGTTCCTTATCCGTTGACTGCCTTCATCCATTGATGACTTGTATCTATTGATAGCTTTCATCCGTTGAGTAGTGTCTTCATCCATCGACTCCAACATCGGTTGATCACTTCACTTGTGAGAATTATGACTTAGAATATTTACAATTGATAAGCCATTCTTCACATCTGTTGAGAAGCTAGAAATTGAAGTCAATAACATCAGTCGACTACTTCATAGCATCCATCGAGGCAATACAATCGATGGATAGTGAAACATAAATCAATGCTACAATCCAGTTTATCAGATGATAAACAAGCTTCAACTGATAACTGGTTTCCTAGTCAATGGATATTTATAAGTCATATCCATCGACCAGTTACACATAAATTTTAAGTCCCTACTGTAATTCTAAGAAATTTGTTATCATCAAAACTCATAGTTCCTAACACTAAGTAATAATATGAGATTTATACGAGTATCACTTAACTCGGTGTTCGAAGTTAATTAAACTTACAAATATTCTATGAGTTTAATTTGTTTATATCTCTAACTAAATATAAGAGATTTATACAAAGGAACACAACTCGGAATATGAGTTAGCTTCTTTCACTAATAAGACAAACAAGGAGTATTTTTGTTTATGTCTTAATATATAGACTTATACAAAAATTCTCGATTAGGAATTAAAGTGAGTCTAAACTTACAAATATTCTACGAGAGAGCTTCGTTTATATCTCTAAATAATATATGAGATTTATATGAATATTCTTATCTCAAAATATAAGTTAGTTTATGTCTCTATTTATTTCAAACAAGGAGATCTTCGTTTATGTCTAATAATATAGACTTATACGAAGTTTATCTCAACTCAGAAATAAAATGAGATAGCTTACTAATATTCAACAAGGAACCTCTTATTTATATCTCTATAAGAGACTTATACAAATCGGTTCTAACTCGGAATAAGAGCTAGCTTTAATTATAAAAATTCAACAAGGAGTCCTTTTGTTTATGTCGTACCTCGACTTATACAAATTGGTCTCTACTCGGAACTTAAGTAAGTCAGAGTTGTTATTAATCCTGAAAAGGTAAACCAAGGATATGAACAACTAATTTAGAGGAGTAAGAGATAAAAAGAAATCTCCCCTAAATACCAACACAACTTATATATACTTAACAAAAATAAACTATTAAATCTCGTGTATATATAAATCGTAAACAAGGCTAACTATATATTTAATCTAAAAATTCGAACTAATCTAAATAATTTAAATATATAGAGCCAAATAATATATATATCTAATATATAAAAAAATAACTAACTTATGACCCTTGTGCTCTTGTTAGAGACAAAAATATTTTTTTTTAAATCAAGGGATAAGAGTTAGGTTCGGGTTCAAGCTTTTGTGTGTGTATACAAAAAATCAAGCAAGCAAGATACACACACTACTAGACATGAACCACGCTACTGATATATATATATATATATATATATATATATATATATATATATATATATATATATATATATATATATATATATATATATATATATATATATATATATATATATAACCCAACTTGTAACCCTTGAGATCTAGAGAGAAATCAAGAGAGAGAGCTAGTTAGAAGCCAAAAATACACAAAAAGGGTCGTCGAAAAAAGTCACCGGAAAATGATCTTTTGGTATAACTTTGGGGGCAAGTAGACAAGTCTAAGGGCTGTTGGAATATGGTCTTTGGGAGCCTAAAGGGACGTGTATGGTTGGTATGTTGCAAGTGCAAGTATATGGGTTTATAAGCTTGTAAGGGGTAAGATCTATGAAAGAACTAAGATTAAAACTGAAGAGCTCTTGAAGATGAAAACCAACTGATGTTGAGAGCTTCTTTGGAGAGAAATATGCAGCATATACTTGGCACTAAAAGGCTTGAGAAATGAAGTGGAGGGTGGACTTTATTTATAGGCCAAAATTAAGGCATTTTTGATTCATTTAATTAGGGGATAAGGGGACAAGGGTTCATATGGAGCATGGAGAGCCATAACAATTCAAATTAAAGTTGCATCAGCTCAAAGTGGCCACACAGGTGCTTGAAAAAATGTGCTAATCTTGTTTAGGAAATTAATTAAACTAATAATCTCATAACCGAAAGATTAGTTGATAAATATGACGTTTTTCAAAATATGCTCCACAAATTATGAAAATTTTGGAACCACCTGGGAATAATCCCAATAGGTTGTGGACAAAATCCTACTCAATTTGGAGTTAACCTTCATTGACTTTTAATTGACCGAATAACCAATAACGTAATCGGGAATACATGCCAAAAATAAAAGTCACCCACAAATTATGAACACAATCCTAAAATTCTTTTTCAATATTATAATGTCATTCCCCAAGTTTCAAGTCATTTGGACATGTGTAACTAATACTTTGAGAAAAAGATCGTTTCGCTGTCCCTACAATCCGAAACAATAATCGATAACCATTTACCAGAACTTATCGACTTTTGGACTAAAGTTTTGACCCAAAATATATTCAAATGTAATATTCCTAAAATAATAATGACTATGAAGTCCAAGAAATATTTAATTTGAATTAAAATACAAATTATCCAGGGAAATAGGACAATTCAGGACTTCCGGGATAAAATATATATTTTATATATAGGCATGACTTTGTTGAAGATAAATTGAACAAATATATTAAAAATATATTCCCTTGAAAACCTTTAAAACAAACATTCTTTTAAATAGATAACAAATTTTTTGTCTCGTAAAAGTAGCGTTAAAATACTGTATTTGTTCATCTTCAGTTTTTGCCTCAAAATATAACATATATAAATTAGATTTGATTTTATCATTATTTTGATAAATCTTATCTAAATATATGTAGAGAGAAAATATTTTGGTGTCATTTTATAAAAGCAGTTTGACCCAATTTGACTTTCTTCTCGTTGACTGTCATTTTGAACAACCTAAGGGAGGATTACTATATTAATTAGTAACTTCCTGATTCTAGTTTATTTTACACTTATCGTTAAGACAAAATAATCAAAACCTAATCCATAAGACTGTATCTCACATGCAAGTACACCTGCCAAAACTCAGGGTACTAACTTGACTACCACAATTTCATCATCACCATCCTTTTTCTTAGAATCATCCTCCCCTTTTTTGTTATCATCAATTGGAGGAGGTGGTGGCATCCTGTCAAGAAATTTTTGAAGAATTGAGCCATGAAGGACTTGACCTCTAATGATGTCATCCATTTTGGACTCTAAGGATGATACCCTCTTCTCCAAGTCATTGAAGTTCTTAGACTCCTTGAATAGTTTATCCTTCATCTGATTTAAAGTGTTGAATGGAAGCTTCTCATCCAATCTTCTTTCTAGTGCATCATTGGTAGATGTGATAGATTCCTTAATGATTTTCAATTCTCTTCTAACTCTTGTCACAGTTATCTCTTTTGTCTTCAATGATTCCCTCAGAATCATCCTCCAAATCTTCAGGTGCCATATAATATGTATCTATTATATTGGCAATGCTCTCTTTTAGATTCCTGGTCCTTTGCTCAGTGTGCTAAATTCTCAAGATTTGTTCTGAACTTTTGTTTTTTGATGTAGCCAAATCTTGGTATCTTGGATTAGGATGGAAAAATTTGCTTGGATTCAAATTATCAGCATCAACCTCTTCATCCTCCACAGTTTCACTCTCCTTATTGACTTCACTCCCACTTGCTTCATAATTAGGGACTCCCCCTATCTCCTTCATTCCTTCCTCCTCTGGCATCAGTTTGTTTTCCAACTCTTGTGCATATAAAAAAATGTTTTTATCTCTCTCACTCATCTCTCTATTTTGCATCAGGATCTCATCCTGGAATCTCACCTCTCCCTCACTCATAACCTGTACACCTACTAAGGTGGGGCCCTCAAGTGTTTCACTCACATTCCTGGAAGAATTAAGAATGACCTCACTCATTCCCTCTCCTTTTGCCAGGCTATAATCTTACCTCCCACTCAACTCACTCATTCCTAGAAGTGTTTGTGCAACATCAATTAATGATTGAGTATCAATTGATGTAAAAAAATAGCAGTTGATGTGTTTGGGATATCCATCGATTGATGCATACCCATCGATTGATCTTGAGTATCAATCGATCGCTTATCAATCGATGGCTGAATATCAATTGATGTAGAAACATCAATTGATGGAGTAGAAACAGTTGAGGTAGTGATTTGAGAAGAGATTTTTAAAATAACATATGAGATGGAATCCTGAATTTCCTGGGAAGAAAATTCAAGAGAGAGTGTTGGCTTCTCCTTGAATATCAAAGAAGGAGAATTTGAAAATGCTTGATTATCTATCAGGACATTTTCTGAATAAATTTATTGAGGTGGAGAGAAAGGAATATAAGGGATTGTAATTTAGAGAGAATAGGGCTGCATCTCAACATTTATTTGAGATGCATCAAACTGAATTTGAAAAGGCTCCACCACGGTTTCCTGTGATTTTGCAGTGTGTGATTTCCCTTGTGTAAAGGTTACCTTCTTCCTTTTCCTTTCATATGATTTGGGGGCTTTGGCTTGGTGTCCCCATTTTTGTTCTGTGCCCCTAATCGTGGGCTCATTTCAATATTACCACCCTTTTGGGAGGATGTTAATAGAGATGTGGTATTGTCCTTGATAACATCCACAGTTGTTGGGTCCCAGAAGTATCGTAGAAGGGGGGTTGAATGCGATACTTAGAACATTTTTTTTTTGATAATTTGGGGAATTAAATTATTATTTTTGCTGAGTGTTCGAGTCCTTGTAGTGTTTGGGAGGCTGACTTACTAGTTTTCTATTTTTATGATATAACATTTAAGATATAGAAAATTAGCAAGTAAGTAAACAAGATTCAAGTTAAATACATATATTAATCTTGAAAGGGTGTTACTGTATTCGGTAGAATATTTCTTAATTCCTTAGAACAAATTTGACATGAATTATTCTACTTAAGGAATTAAGAATTCAAACCAGCACAGAAAGTCTGTGAATATAACGTTGAAGACAAATTACTGAATTTGAATGTTTTTCTACTTCTGAAATATGAAGTGCAAACCTCATATTTATAGAGAATGAAAATATGATATGACTTTCTTAGAACATGACATTTTTCAAACTTTATTTAAGAACGTATGACTTTCCAAAAGCACTTGTGTGACTTTTCAATAGCTCGGTATGACCTTTGAAAATTCGATATGACTTTTAATTTGTCTCGGTATGACTTTTTACTCCAAGCTTCGGTATGACATTTCATTTGCTCGGTATGACTTTTTTAGCTGCTTATTCGGTATGACTTTTAATTAATAAAAGTCGGTATGACTTTTATTAAAAAGTTCGGTATGACTTTTAATTAATAAAAGTCGGTATGACTTTTATTAAGAACTCGGTATGACTTTTTAAAACAAGCTCGGTATGACTTTTCTATTTCTATTCGTATGACTTTTTTTAAACAAAAATTCTGTATGACTTTTAATAAATTCTTTTAGACTTTATTAAAATTCATACCAAGTCATATCTTTTATAATAATTTAATTTTACCTAATTTAATTAAATAATTTATAAATTAAATTCGGCTTGAATTAATTTAATTAAATAAATTAAATAATTAATTAACATTTGATAGTAGAATTAAAATACTATCTTGACTTGTATAACCTTTTTGTTAGCTCCGAAATCTTTCTGTCTTTGCTCTGTCTTCTGTCATAAAACCACTTGTACTTTTTGATGACGAATCCTCACTGACCTTGTGAAACCCTGTGCACTGGTCTGGTTCACGGATGTCCAACTATAATGTTGATTCTCATTTCTGCTGTAGTGGTCTTTATATCTTGTCTTGTCCTGTCTTGGCTTCTTTTTGTTTTTCCTCTATAATTTTCTTCTGGAATCTTTCTATAGTAGGCACTTTAAATTTTATGTATCTTCTGAACTCCTTGAGATACTACACTTTTATTTTACACCGACGCTTGATCATATAAATGAACTTCTTGCAGTGTTGAGTAGCAGTCTTGTCAGACTTCTTCTGATATTCTGATTCTTCGTGTCTAGTTGACATTCTTCATCTTAATTCCTTATTCAATATTTATTATTTACTACGCTTCCTTATCTGAGTTGAGTTGTCATCTACTTATTACAAATAGGACTAGTCATATGACTTTCAATAGTCTTTTGAAAGACTGAGGAGTGGCTAGGCTTAGGTTGCACACCCGCACTCACCTTATCCTTCTGGGTTCTTTTATTTTCATCAGTTCCCTCACCAGAACCATCTCCAACTATACTATCACCACTAGGTGTTTTTCTTTTCTTGGATTTTGCAACAATAGGTTTTTGGGAATCTGTTGAGGTTGGTTTCTTAGATTTGGGTTTGGAAATTGGTTGTGTATCTTAGTTAGGAGGGTTGGGGTCATTACTAACACTGAAAGGCATATGACAAAGCCTATTTGTAATAATTAGATGACAGCTCAACTCTAGCTAATAAAGAGAAGTAAATAATAATCACCACTCAGGAATCAAGACGAAGACAGTCAACTAATCGCAAAGGATCTAAGTATCAGAAGTATTTTATGGGATTGCTACTCAACACTGGAAGAAGTTCATTAATATGTTCAAGCGTCAGTGTAAATTATAAAGAGGTAGTACTTCTAAATAATACAGAAGATATAAAAGATTTCAAGTGGTTACTTCAGTAGATTCCAGAAGAAGAACAGACAGTGAAGCAGAAGAATGACAGAAGGCCTCAACTCAAATTGTTGATAAATGGAGAATATTTATTAGTATGACACAAATGAACCAGACAGTACATTTGTGTGTCAACTAAAATAATATTTATTCTTCATTTAAATCAAGAGGTTTCAAGATCAGAAGACAAAGAAAAGACAAGAAGATTTCAAAGCTGACTGCAGTTTGATCAGATCTCTATAATATTTTTAATTCTACAATCTAAGTTAATTATTTAATTTATTTAGTTAAATTAATTCAAGTTGAATTTAATTTAATTTATAAATTATTTAATTAATATAAGTAGAATTAATTTATTTACAAAAGAATTGGATTAATATGACTTATATATATATATATTTCGAATGACTTATTAATAAGTCATACCGAATGACTTACTAATAAGTCATACCGAGAGTTATATATATATATATATATATATATATATATATATATATATATATATATATATATATATATAGACAAGTCATACCGAGCTCTGCCGACCTTCCTTTTTAATAAGTCATATCAAGCTTAAAAGAAAAGTCATACTGAAGTTTCAGTGCTCAAAAGGTCATGCTGGACATATTTTTCATTTAATTAAAAGGTCATACCGAATTTTTTAATTAATAAAATAAGTCATACCGAGAGAAAATGTCTTGCCCAGCTTTTTGAAAAGTCATACAAGGCTTAATTTCAATAAATTAAGTCATACTGATAAAGGTCATACAAGCCCTGTTCATTCTCTATAAATATGAGAAGAATGCTTCACTTGTTAAGAGTTAGAAAATCAGATCAAATTCAGAAATTTGTCTGTATTGTAATATTTACAGATTTCTGTGCTGAGTTTGGAATATAATTGTTAAACACGAACAGTTCATGTCAAATTTGTTCTAGATCCTTTTATCAATTATATAACAGTTTTCTTCATATTAATTTTGTAATACTAATCAAGTTAAAATTATATTTTTTACTTGAACAGTATTTCATTATAATCAATATTTCGTGTGAATTTAAAATAATATTTTTAAATCCAATATTCCGCGATTAAATTAAGATATTGTATTAAACCCCCCTTTTACAATATCAGGGACCAACAATTGGCATCAGAGCTGGTTGATAATTTAAATATCAAATCCGAACCAAAATTTCCGCAACTCATACAGATCTTAAAAATTATTTTTAATTCGGAATAATTTATTATTCGAAATAATTTTTTTTTTAAATTATTTTTGATCAAAAATTATTTTCAGTCAAAAATTAAAATATTTTTTGAAACACTTAACTTTTAATCTTATTTAAGATGAGTACACAAAAGGTAACGAGCATCAAAATTCCATCATTCGACAAAGATCATTATAACCTATGGAAGTACAAGATGCAGTTATTTATTGGGATCGCCAATCCCAAATATGCCTTAATCTTAGAAAAAGGCATTGAACCTCCAATAACAGTTGTTCTCGAACACGAGGTAGATGGGGTCGTAATTCCTCATAGACAGATTCTAAAAAGTCCAGCAGACTACAACGATGAAGAAAAGGAAGCTGTATCCCTGGACAATAACCTCAAGCTAATACTGATAGAATCCCTAGATTACGTAATGTATAATCATGTGGTCAACTGCAAGACCTCCAAGAAAATCTGGGATACTATAGAGGTTATAAATGAAGGGACTGAAGAAGTCAGAGAACAAACTGGAGATTTTGACCTCCCAGTATGAGCAGTTTAGATCCAACCCTGGTGAGGGTATCTCTGAGGTGTTTCAGAGATTGAACAAACTAATAAACGAGCTCAACCTCAACGGGAAATATTACTTAAACCAGGAGGTCAATAGGAAGTTTCTATTAACCTTGCCAGAGCATCAAGAGCAGGATCGCGGCCATCCGAGAGTCTAGGGACATGAAGGAGATAATCCTAGAAAGACTTTACGGAGTTCTGAAGACATATGAATTGGAGCAGATCCAGACTAGAGAGATGTATGGCAGAGGCAAAGTTTCGAGTTCTTCTAAAGCACTGATAGTAGAAGCACCAGAAAAAGAGGAAGTGAAGGCTGTTGCACCTTCAAAAAGTTCAGAGGAGTATGTTGTTCCAGAATATGGTCATACTCTAGAAAAACAGGAAAATGGTGAATTCTATTCTCTAGAAGAATTGGATCAGCTGGAAGATGAATCTCTAGCTATGTTTGCCAGGAAGTTTGGAAACATAAGATTCAGAAGAAATTTGTCATTTAAATCTAAACCTACCTTTGGAAGGTTTCAAAAAGGAAGTTCTTCAATAACTGTATCTAGAAGCGGCTACAAGACCGGCTTGGTTGACAGAAGCAAGATCCGTTGCTTCAACTGCAATGAGCTTGGTCATTTTGTAACTGAATGCAAGAAGCCGAAGCAAGGATAGAAGAGAGACTCTTATCAAGAGTTGAAAGAGAAATATGATGCCTTAGTGAAAAAGCATCAAGGGAAGTCCTATCTAGTAGAGGGCAAGAGCTGGGATGACTCAGACAATGATGAGGAAGAAGAGCTAGGAAATCTTGCTCTTATGGCTTCATCAGATGGATCAGTGTCTCCACCTCGGACAGAAGGAAAAGAGGTAGATCCCTCATGCCCTAAAATGTTTGCATTGCTAGGTAAAGAACTAGATGGCGAAAGAGATAAGGTTAAGAAACTCAGACTCAAAGTCAAAGAGTTAATTGATGAGACTGAAGTTCTTAAACAGTTAAAAAGAAATCATGACAAGTTGACTGAACAGTTGACTAAAGACTTAGCTTTTCAAGTCGACAGAGTCAAGTGTTATATTGATGTTGAAACTTATCTCAGAAACCAGATAGTGGAAGAAAAGAAAAGGTGTCTAGCCTATGAAAACTCCTCTTACATTGTAAAAAACCTAGTTGACCAACAGGTGATAAAACGAAAAGTTGGAATAGGGTTTGAGTATAATGAATTTGTAGGAAAGGCAATCAACATTACCCCATTCAAGCAAAGTGCTAAAGAAAGGGGTATTCCTCATGTTGTTAAGGACGCACATAAATCTCTTTTCATAACACCTATAGCAGAACCAATCCTTGAGAGCTCTATAATGATTGCCTATGAAATGAATTTAGAGGATCTTGAGGAAGAGAAGAAAAGAGAGGAACGGGCAAAGGACATAAAAGGAGTTAATGTCCAGAAAGAGAAATGTGCACCAGAGACACCAGTGAAAGATGTGGGAACTTCTGATTCCCCCAGACCTGGTGTAGGTGTAAAAGACTTAAAGAATAAAATGAACAGACCCAACACGTTTGTTAACAGTAGGAACAGTAACAATAAATTCCATTCTACTGAAAACTTCAAAGATGCTGATAAAAATGAAGTAGAATCTGTTAAGCCCCCTACTGTATTGAATAACATGCCTACTATTGATGCTTTCCATAAACCTTGTGCTATAATGAATTGTATGTTATGTGCCTTTAATGCTATGACTGCTTACTTTAAACGCATGATAGCTAAGAAAGATAACATGACACCTAGACAGCATATCAATAGTAAATTTGCTAAATCCAAGACTGCGACTCCTTCACCTGACAAGAAGGAATCATATATTCCTAAGTCTAAATAGAAAGTTGTTAAGACTATTTTTAGTAAGGTAGGAATAGTCAAGGAAGATAATGATGTTGTTCGAAAAGGATCTGTTGTCAAAGCAGACAAAGGTCAATTCTTTAAGTATGTCGGGCCCAATCAATTTTGGGCTCCGAAGACGAATTAATCCGTTTGATAATTGCAGGGATTTAAACAGGTAAACCGAGTTATATGGATCCTGGATAACGAATCTTCAAGGCATATGACCGGAGATAGAGCCCTGCTATCAGACGTGGTTGAAAGAGCTGGCCCAATCGTCACCTTTGGAGATAACAGCAAAGGAATGACTACGGGATATGGAAAGTTAAATACTGGGAATGTTATCATTGAAAACGTCTCTTTAGTGGAAGGACTTAAGCACAATCTACTCAGCGTTAGTCAATTTTGTGATAAAGGTTACAAAGTAAACTTCATCAAAGAAAGGTGTTTAATAGCTCATTCTAAAGACGACAGACTAGCCTTGCGTGGAGTAAGGAAAGGAAACTTGTACGTAGCAGATCTCAACTCAGGAACTGAAGATGAAGCAAACTGTTTTTATTCAAAGGCTTCATCAGAAGAAATTTGGCTATGGCACAAGAAACTCTCACACCTCAACTTCAAAACAATGAACTCTCTAGTCAAGAGGGATTTGGTGAGAGGACTGCCTCCGATGGAATTTACAAAAGAAGGTTTGTGTGAGGCATGTCAGAAAGGGAAGTCAAAGAAAGCAAGTCACAGAGGCACAGACACTACAAACATCACTGAACCACTTCAACTCCTTCACATGGATTTATTTGGTCCAGTAAATATTCTGTCTATGTCAAGGAAGAAATACGCCTTAGTGATTGTGGATGACTTCACAAAATATACTTGGGTTTTATTCTTGAACTCTAAGGATGAAACTCCACAGTTGGTGATTGATCATATAAAACTGATTGAGTTAGATTCTAAGTTACCTGTCCGGGCAATCAGATCAGATAATGGAACAGAATTCAAAAATTAAGTTCTGAATAGCTTCTGCTCAGACAAAGGGATGACAAAGCAATATTCAACACCAAGAACTCCACAACAAAATGGAGTTGTAGAAAGGAAAAATAGAACCCTGATTGAAGCTGCAAGAACTATGCTAAGTGAATCAAGGTTACCTATCTACTTCTGGGCTGAAGCAGTAAATACAGCTTGTTATACTCAGAATCGAACTCTAATCAACAAAGATCATATGAAAACTCCCTATGAATTAATGGCTGGCAAGAAACCTACTCTCAAGTACTTTCATGTATTTGGAGCCAAATGCTTTGTGCTAAAGGATGAAGATGAACATCGTGGCAAATTTGAGGCCAAGGCACATGAAACTATTTTTGTCGGATATTCAAGAAGAGCATATAGGGTGTACATAATTGATCAGTACCAAGTAAAAGAAAGTGTCAATGTTACTTTTGATGACACTAAACTCCCAAGTATCCAAACTGAAGATTCTTCTGAGTCATTAAAATTTGAAAATTTTCCAGACTCACATTCTGATGAGGAAGAAGAACCTGAGGTTGCAACAGGAAATGATGATAATAATAATGATGATCCAGGTAATAGTGGTGAAAATAATGATAACACTGGAAATACTACTAATACCAGTGGTGGATCAACAAGTCATCCTGGCAGCAACTCAGGGGGAGATGAAGGATCAAATGGTAGAACACAACATCACAATGAATTTCAAGGTGAATCATCAAGATCAAACCTACCCAGGGAAAGGATATGGAGCAGAGATCATCCTTTTGAATTGATCATAGGTGATCCAGATGTTGGAGTTAGAACCAGAAGTGCAACTTCAAATGAATGTTTATTTTCAATTTTTCTATCTCAAGAAGAACCAAAGAAAATTGAAGATGTATTGATTGATCCAGATTGGGTTCTTGCCATGCAAGAAGAGCTCAATCAGTTCGATAGACAAGAAGTCTGGACACTGGTACCCAGGCCTAAGGATAGATCTGTTATTGGCACGAAATGGGTATACAGGAACAAGTTAGACGGTGATGACATTGTTACAAGGAACAAAGCCAGACTGGTTGCAAAGGGTTACTCTCAGGAAGAGGGAATTGATTATGACGAAACCTACGCACCAGTTGCAAGACTTGAAGCCATCAGAATATTTCTAGCATTCGCAGCACATTCCAAGTTTAAAGTCTATCAAATGGATGTGAAGAGTGCATTTCTGAATGGAGAGTTAGAAGATGAAGTATATGTTGAACAGCCCCTGGCTTTGAAAATCTAGAGTTTGCTGATTTTGTGTATTTTCTATTCAAAGCCCTCTATGGGCTCAAGCAAGCACCGAGGACATGGTATGGCACTCTCTCTGTGTTTTTACTTGAAAATGGTTTCATTAGAGGTGTCATAGATAAAACTCTCTTTTATAAATTGCATGAAAAAGATAAGATATTTGTCCAAGTCTATGTTGACGATATTATATTTGGTTCTACTAACGAAAACTTGTGCAAAAGATTTGCTAAGTTAATGCAGAGCAGGTATGAAATGAGCATGATGGGTGAGCTGTCATTCTTCCTTGGATTGCAAGTAAAGCAAAAGGAAGATGGGATTTTTATTTGCCAATCAAAGTACGTAAGGGATCTTCTGAGAAAATACAGTCTTGAAGATTCTTCACCGGCAAAAACCCCATTGCCAACAGCCACCAAGCTTGACAAAGATGAAACTAGTAAGAAAGTTGACATCACAAGCTACAGAGGTATGATAGGCTCATTATTGTATCTACTTGCTAGTAGACCCGATATAATGTTTGCAACATGCTTATGTGCAAGGTTTTAATCTGACCCAAGGGAATCTCATCTTATAGCCGTAAAACAGATTTTTAGATATCTGAAGGGTACACCAAATCTTGGAATTTGGTACCCTAAAGATACAGGTTTTGAACTAATAGGCTATACAGATTCAGATTATGCAGGGTGCAAGATGGACAGAAAAAGTACGTCTGGAAGCTGTCAGTTTCTAGGAAGACGGTTGATCTCCTGGTATAGCAAGAAACAATACTCAGTGTCTACCTTGACAGCCGAAGCAGAATACATTGCGGCAGGTAGCTGTTGTGCACAGATCTTGTGGATAAGGAATCAGCTAAATGACTATGGACTTGCGTTGAACAAAATTCCAATTTTCTGCGACAACACAAGTGCTATAGCTATTTCCAACAATCCTGTACAACATTCACGAACCAAGCACATTGACATTAGGTATCACTTTATCCGAGAGCATGTCATGAACGGAACTGTGGTGTTACATTTTGTACCCACAGAAGAATAAGTAGCCGACATCTTCACGAAACCACTTGATGAATCCACTTTCTCAAAGCTGGTCAGTGAATTAGGGATGTTAAACAATGGCTAAATCTTTGGTTGCTAGGAATTAATTTAAGCTCATAAATATTAAATGTTAATATTTAAAGAGTTTATGAGACTTGAATTAATAAAATCCTAGGGCTTATGAATTTTTAGAAAATTATCTTAAGATTAAATCAATATTCTTAAAAAATAATTATTTAAATTAGAGTATAAGTACTTTTGTTTAAATTAAGCTTTTATAAGCATTTATGTAATTAATGTATATTTTCACTAATTATTGTTGTACATTAATGTAAATGATTATGTTATTAATTAATCAATTAATTTACTTATTAAATTAATTCAAACATGAGTTAATTTAATTCTTAAATCAATTAGAACAATTAATAATGTAAATATATATTATATGTCTTTAATAATTTATTAGTATGTAAATTATTGATATTTATCTCATAGTTTCTGCTTGTTAATATTTATTGTATAATTATTCTATTTTATTATTATTGCAAATCAGCATAACTTTTATTTAAATATCAATATGTCTTTTATTTTCAAAATTTTTGGCATGACTTTTTATTCTAGTAAAAGTCATACCGAGAGTTTAAAGTAAAAGTCATACCGAGAGTTTTAAATAAAAGTCATACCGAGAAATTTCTATTATATTTTTTTTAATCAGTAATAGGTTGTTTGTCTCGGTATGACTTATTAATAAGTCATACCGAGCCCTTTCTAATTCTCCTTCTTTTATAAGAGTCATATTCAATAAGTCATACTCAGCTAAACCTTACATATACACACACAGTCATACACACACATATAATCGAACAGTTTTGTTCTATTTTCAAAGAAATCGATCGATTTGCATCCTTTACAACTGCAATCAGTTGCTTGCTAGTTTGTTAAAATCGATTAAAACAAGCAAAACTCTGCCAATTTTTTTTTCAAAAAATCGCAGGGATTGTTCTTATTCTTGATAAAAATTGAATCAATTGGTTTTGTTTGTGACTAGAGGACTGTTGTGTAGTGATTTGCTGATTAAAGACAATTTGGGTATTATTAGAAATTAGGGTTTTCAATTTTCAAGTGTAATTTTCGAATTTTGACTTGTAATTGTTATTTTTAATTTGTAATCGCACTTTGTAATTTATTAATTGTGACAGCTTAAACAAAAATGGCTGGTTTTTGCGAATTAGTAAAAACTAATTTTGCAGGATTTTTTAATCCGGTGAATTGTTCAGTCGAGAGGTTTCGACCATGGATCGTGTTTATGAATGAACATTCACTAGTCAGAACTGCAATAACTCTGGACCCCCCGTTTCAAGTGTTAGCACTTAGGGCTCTGTATTCCACTGCAAGGAACAGGAGCACTGCAGATAGAGTTCAATTCTCATTCACCATAGGAGAACGTGAATATATGGTGACTGAAGACGATGTGAACAGGATATTGGGCTTTCCAACTGACAATTTTGTGGATCCACCCATTGTACCAGAAATTCTAGAATTTTTCTACACAAGTCTATATCAGGGTGAGATCAATTTAGTAAGATTGTCTAAAGCCAAGTTGGTAAGCGAGTGAGACTACTTCTTTCACACTTTAGCACAAGTGTTTGCACCCACAATAAAGAGCAACTTCAATAACATTTCCTCACTACTTCAAATTATTGGGTATTCTGTGGCCCATAACCGGAGGATAAATTTTGGAAAGTTGATTCTAAAAGAAATAATCAAGAAAATGGGGAAGCCAGAAAGCAGGGAACAGAACGTACAAGTCTACTATCCGAGGTTCCTGATGCTATTCATGAATGACTTGTTGCTGGATGAAGACAAAGCATTATTTCAGAATAGTCCTGTAGAAGAATCTCCAACTTCTCAGAACAACTTGTTTGCAAGGCTCCACAACAACCCCAAGTTTCAAAATGTGCCAGTGGTAAGGACAGATTATATGGCTGGGATACTAGATCATATTATTAATCCTGTGCAGGATCAAGAACCAGAACAAGTGCCAATGCAAATAGATCATCCTGTCCAACTTCTACTTGAAGTTGCTCAACATGTTGAACAAGAGGCACTGGATCAACAGGTAATATCTCAATCACTGACTTCTAGTTTCCTACTTATAAATATATCTACTGCACTTCTAGATTTATCTGTGGCGGACTATAATTGTGGTCTTACACTTCAGGAAATCGGCTATGAACCTAACAACACACAGGTTCAAACCCAAGCTGTCATAGAACCTCAAACAGTTTCTCTTTCTCCAACTTCTTTAATTCACCTCAGAAAAAGGAAGAAACCTGTTAGGAAAGTGAGAGGTAGAAGTGATTCTGGAAGTGAACCCGCAGCTCTGTCTCCACCATCTAAAAGATTGAGATCTGAACCTGAGACAACTGCAGACCCGGTCTTATCCTCTCAATGGGATATGGATTTTGAAACGGCTATCCAAGAGTCTCTAGATACACTCGATCAAACGGGTGATTCTATTCGCCGTACAGCCACGACATCCGCTTCAGATTCAGATTCTCGCACACTGCTAGCTCTCACACTAGCAGGTCCTCCACTTGAAGAAACTCAAACACAAGAGAGCACAATGATTATTGAACAAAATGTTTTTGAAGAAAACTCGTCGGTTGCCACATTCATAGTGGATCAAGACATTTTGGATGCAGTGCGGCATCAGTTACCCTTAAAGGTACTCAGGGGCACCACAGATTCTCAAGAGCCATTCAATACATTATCTAAGGTGGTGACCCCCCTGGATTTCTTACATCTAGTTCTCATTAGAGAAGGTCTC
This sequence comes from Oenanthe sinensis, assembly GCA_028671895.1. Taxonomy (NCBI): domain Eukaryota; kingdom Viridiplantae; phylum Streptophyta; class Magnoliopsida; order Apiales; family Apiaceae; genus Oenanthe; species Oenanthe sinensis. Next base: position 11,645,115 of record CM053797.1, read on the forward strand.
GAATCCACTGGTGGATTTGAGAGGCAACCACTCCATAGGGGGAGATGGGACTCCATTCACGGAGTAGCTACGTCAGTAGCGGAGCCACTTCAAGTTAAACTTGTTGAGGATGCGCCTTCACAGGCATCAGAAGAGCATTTCGACTCTTCAAAAGCTATTGTTTTGTACACAGGTACAGCATCTGGAACTGGAAAGGAACTAAACACTAGTGTTGTGAGGCAAACACAGAATGAAACACATGCACAGAGTGATAGTGAGTTGAACAGGAGTGCAAGTGAGATGAATGCACACACACACAGTGAACTATTATCCAAAATGGAAGCTCTCCAGAAGGAAATGCAGATTGTCCAAGCTGAGCTGGTAAACGTTAAAACACAAGCAGAAGAGAAGCATACATCTGCCTCTGTAACACAGCAGCTGGCAATGGGGCGTAAAGATGTTGAAGATGTCAAATCCTCCATTCTTCTAAAAACTCAAGACATCCAGAACGTTCAAAATCTAATTGATGAAGATATGAAAGAAGTGAGCAAACTACATGAAAGAATTGATGACGTTGAGAAAAGCTTAACCCTCACAATCTTTGAAAATGAAAAGATCTCTACTCAACACTTCAGCAAACTGGATGATGGCATGACGCATCTGAATGAAGGAATGAAGCAAGTCTATTTGACAATGCAGAAACTGATGACATCTTTTAAAGCCTAAAAAACTCAAGAGGATCCCTCAACTAAGGGGGAGAAAGCAAAGAAGAAAGTAGCTGATGAAGAAGGAGCTACTGCTCAAGATAAAGGGAAAGCTAATCTGTATTCTGATGAAGAACAATTTCACTCATTTAATCCAGAACTAGAAGAATAGTATTATGCTCAAGAGCAATTCATTGATGACAGTGCTCATGATGAATCAAACATTCCTGACTACTACAGAGCTGAGGAAGAAACTGCATTTGATGAAGAATTTTTGTTTCAAAAAGAAAAAGAAGTTGATCCAGCCTATGAAGAGGCAATAAAGAAACTTAAAGAAGACATCAAGGAAAGTCAGGCAAAGACTGAAAATCTGAAAGCTCTAGTCATGGAAAGATCTCAGGCAGAAAGAGAAGAAAGCCAATAAAAGCAAAATTTGTGGGCTATAGCTGTTAGAAAGAAGAAAGAAGATGTGCGTTTAAAAATAGGGAAAAAATGGGATACCACCAGAGAGATCATGGACAAACTTCAGAAAGGTCCATTTGAAGATTACAAGTTACAATTTCTAATTGAACGCCTGCAAGATTCAAATGACTGTCTGGATAACTTCATGAAAGCAATCAAAGAAGAAGTTGACTACATCACTGTGATTGTGGATAACATTCTAGATGACTGGCAGATTCTGTTGTACACACACAAGAATGGCACATTCAGAGTCTCTATGGAATTCTTTCGACAAAGATCTATGAAAGGCATATGACTAGGCCTATTTGTAATAATTAGATGACAACTCAACTCTAACTATTAAAGTGAAGTAAATACTAAACACTAAACAGGAATCAAGACGAAGACAGTCATCTAATCACAGAGGATCCAAGTATCAGAGGTATTTTGTGGGATTGCTACTCAACACTGGAAGAAGTTCATTTATATGTTCAAGCGTCAGTGAAAATAATATTTGTGGTAGTACTTCTATAGAAGACAGAAGGTATAGAAGATTTCAAGTGATTACTACAGTAGATTCCAGAAGAAGATTGAAATCAGTGAAGCAGAAGAAATGACAGAAGGCCTCTATTTAAAAGTAATTAAATGGAGAATATTTATTAGTATGACACAAATGAACCAGACAGTACATTTGTGTGTCAACTAAAATAATATTTATTCTTCATTTAAATCAAGAGGTTTCAAGATCAGAAGACAAAGAGAAATCAAGAAGACTGCAGTTTAATCGGATCTCTATAATATTTTAATTCTACAATCTAAGTAAATTAATTATTTAATTTATGATTAATTAAATTAATTCAAGATTGAATTTAATTTAATTTATAAATTATTTAATTAATTTAAGAAGAATTAATTTATTAGAAAAGAAATGATTTTATATGACTTATATATATATATATTTCGAATATGAATTAAATAAGTCATACCGAATATGACTTAAATAAGTCATACCGGGTTATATATATATATATATGTTAAATAAGTCATACCGAGTTTTCTTTTAGAAAAGGTCATGCTGAGTTGATTTTGTTTAATTAAAATAAGTCATACCGATTTATTTAATTAAATAAAATCCGGATATGACTTTTAAAAGGTCATACCGAACTTTTGATAAGTCATACCGAGTTTTAATAAGTCATACCGAGCTCAGAAAGTCATGCCCAGTAATTTCAGAAGTCATACAAGGGTTAATTTCTTGAAATTAAGTCATACTCATAAAGGTCATAGCAGCCATTTCAAATCTCTATAAATATGAGATGATCTCTTCACTTTTCAGTTGTTCAATTGTTAAGAAGTTAGAAAATCATATCAAATTCAGTAATTTATCTGCATTGTAATATTCACAGATTTCTGTGCTGAGTTTGGAATATAATTGTTAAACGCGAACAGTTCATGTCAAAATCGTTCTAAGCTTTTTAACAGTTATATAATCTTTCTACTTATTAATTGTGTAATACTAATCAAGTTAAAATTATATCTTTCACTTGAACAGTATTTCATTATAATTAATATTTCGCGAGTAATTAAAATAATATTTTTAATCCAATTATTCCGCGATTAATTTTCAGATATTGTATTCAACCCCCCCCCCCCTTCTACAATATCAGGGACCAACAATTGGCATCAGAGCTGGTTGATATAGTTTATATCAGATCCAAATCAAATTCCGCGAACTCTTACAGATCACAAAAATTATTTTAAATTCGAAATAATTTTTTTTCTGAAAAATTATTTTTGATCAAAAATTGTTTTAAGTCAAAAATTAAAATATTTTTTGAAACACTTAATTTTTAATCTTATTAAAGATGAGTACCCAGAAAGTCACTAGCATCAAAATTCCACAATTTGACAGAGAACACTACAACTTGTGGAAACACAAAATGCTACTGTTTATCGGGATTGCAAATCCCAAGTATGCATTAGTCATGACCAAAGGTGTTAAACCCCCTATATCAGTTATTCTCGAACACACGGTTGATGGGGTTGTAATTCCCCACAGACAGTTTCCAAAAATTCCGGCAGACTATACAGATGATGAAACAGATGTTGTGTCCCTTGATAATAACCTGAAGCTCATATTAATTGAATCCCTAGACTACATCATGTACAACCAAGTAGTAAATTGAAAGAATGCAAAACAGATCTGGGAAACAATTGAAATTATCAATGAGGGAACTGAAGAAGTTAAGGAGAATAGACTGGAGATCCTGACCACCCAATATGAGCAGTTTAGATCCAACCCTGGTGAGGGTATCTCTGAGGTGTTTCAGAGACTAAACAAATTGATAAACGAGCTCAACATGAATGGAAAGTTTTATCAGAACCAAGAGGTGAACAGGAAGTTTTTGCTGACCTTACCAGAGCATCTGGAGCACAGGATTGCAGCCATCCGGGAATCTAGGGACATGAAAGAGGTAACCCTAGAAAGACTCTACGGAGTTTTAAAAACTTATGAGCTGGAACAGATCCAAACCAGAGAGATGTACGGAAGAGATAAGGTACTGAGTTCCTCCAAGGCATTAATGGTAGAAGCACCAGAGAAAGAAGAAGTGAAGGCTGTTGCACCTTCTAACAGTTCAACAGAGTATGTGGTTCCAGAACTTGGACATACTTCTGACAAACAAGAAGACGGTGATTTCTACTCACTAGAAGAACTAGATCAGCTAGAGGATGAATCTCTAGCTATGGTTGCCAGGAAGTTTGGCAACATGAGATTCCGAAGAAACTCCTCATTCAGAAGTAAGCCTAATTTTGGAAGATTCCAAAAAGGAGGTTCTTCGACAGCAGTATCGAAAAGCGGCTACAAGACCGGCTTAGTTGATAGAAGCAAGTTTCGTTGCTTCAACTGTAATGAGCTAGGCCACTTTGCAACTGAGTGCAAGAAGCCTATGCAAGGGAAGAAGAGAGAGTCTTACGAAGAGCTCAAGGAGAAGTATGATGCGCTCGTGAAAAAGCATCAAGGAAAGTCCTATCTAGCAGCAGGCAAAAGCTGGGATGATTCAGATAACGATGATGAGGAAGAGCTAGGAAATCTTGCTCTTATGACTTCATCAGAGGAATCACTGTCTCCCACCCGTGACAGAGGAATAGAGGTAAATCCTTCTTGTCCTAAGATGTTTGCTTTGCTAGGTAAAGAACTAGATGGTGAAAGAGATAAGGTTAAGAAACTCAGACTCAAAGTCAAAGAGTTAGTTGATGAGACTGAAGTTTTTAAACAGTTAAAAAGAAATCATGACAAGTTGACTGAAGACTTAGCTATTCAAGTCAGTAAAGTCAGTTGTCATGTTGTAACAGAAGCCAATCTCAGAAACCAGATAGAAGAAGAAAAGAAGAAGTGTCTTGCATATAAGAATTCCTCATATATTGTAAAGAACCTAGTTGACCAACAAGAAATAAGTCGTAAAGTTGGGATAGGCTTCGAGTACAATAAATCTGTAGGAAAGCCAAGCAACATAACCCCCTTTAGAAAAAGTGCTGTAGAAAGGGGTATCCCACATGTTGTTAAAGACACACCAAAACCTCTCTTCATAACACCGATAGCTGAACCTATCCTTGAGAGCTCTGTACTAATTGCATATGAAATGCAGTTGGAAGATCTTGAGGAAGAGAAGAAGAGAGGAGAACAGGTTAAGGACATAAAAGGAGTTAATGTCCAGAAAGAGAGGTGTGCACCAAAGACACCAGTGAAAGATGTGGGAACTTCTGATTCCCCCAGACCTGGTGTAGGTGCAAAAGACTTAAAGAATAAAATGAACAGACCCAACACATTTGTGAACAGTAGGAACAGTAACAATAAATTTCATTCTAGTGAAAACTTCAAAGATACTGAGAAAATTGAAGTAGAATCTGTTAAGCCTCCTACTGTATTGAATAACATGCCTACTATTGATGCTTTCCATAGACCATGTGGTATAATGAATTGCATGTTATGTGCTTTTAATGCTATGACTGCTTACTTTAAACGCATGATAGCTAAGAAAGATAACATGACACCTAGACAGCATATCAATAGTAAATTTGCTAAATCCAAGACTGCGACTCCTTCACCTGAAAAGAAGGAATCATATATTCCTAAGTCTAAACAAAAAGTTGTTAAGACTGTTTTTAGGAAGGTAGGAACAGTCAAGGAAGAAAATGATGTTATTCGAAAAGGATCTGTTGTTAAAGCAGACAAAGGTCAATTCTTTAAGTATGCCGGGCCCAATCAATTTTGGGCTCCGAAGACGAATTAATCCGTTTGATAATTGCAGGGAGTTAAACAGGTAAACCGAGTTATATGGATCCTGGACAGCGGATCGTCAAGGCATATGACCTGAGATAGAGCGCTGCTATCAGACGTGGTTGAGAGAGCTGGCCCAGTCGTCACCTTTGGAGATAACAGCAAAGGAATGACTACGGGATATGGCAAGTTAAATACAGGAAATTTTATCATTGAAAATGTCTCTTTTGTGGAAGGACTTAAGCACAATCTACTCAGCGTCAGTCAATTTTGTGATAAAGGATACAAGGTAAACTTTATCAAGGAGAAATGCTTAATAGCTCATTCTAAAGAAGACAGACTAGCCTTGCGTGGAGTAAGGAAAGGAAACTTGTACGTAGCTGATTTCAACTCGGGAACTGAAGCTGAAGCAAACTGTTTTTATTCAAAAGCTTTAACGGAGGAAAGTTGGTTATGGCACAAGAAGCTCTCACACCTGAATTTCAAAACAATGAACTCTCTAGTCAAGAGGGATTTGGTGAGAGGACTGCCTCCGATGGAATTTACACAAGAAGGCTTGTGTGAGGCATGTCAGAAAGGGAAGTCAAAGAAAGCAACACACAGAGGCACAGACACTACAAACATCACTGAACCACTTCAACTCCTTCAGATGGATTTATTTGGTCCAGTAAATATTCTGTCTATGTCAAGGAAGAAATACGCCTTAGTGATTGTGGATGACTTCACAAAATATACATGGGTTTTATTCTTGAACTCTAAGGATGAAACTCCACATTTGGTGATTGATCATATAAAGCTGATTGAGTTAGATTCAAAGTTACCTGTCCGGGCAATCAGATCAGATAATGGAACAGAATTCAAAAATGAAATTCTGAATAACTTCTGCTCAGACAAGGGAATAACAAGGCAATACTCAGCACCAAGAACTCCGCAACAAAATGGAGTTGTAGAAAGGAAAAATCGAACCCTGATTGAAGCTGCAAGGACTATGCTAAGTGAATCAAGGTTACCTATCTACTTCTGGGCTGAAGCAGTTAATACAGCTTGTTATACTCAGAATCGAACTCTGATCAACAAAGATCATATTAAAACTCCCTATGAATTAATGGCTGGCAAGAAACCTACTCTCAAGTACTTTCATGTATTTGGAGCCAAATGCTTTGTGCTAAAAGATGGAGATGAACATCGTGGCAAGTTTGAGGCCAAGGCACATGAAGCTATTTTTGTCGGTTACTCAACAAGAGCATATAGGGTATACATAATTGATCAGCACCAAGTGAAGGAAAGTGTCAATGTAACTTTTGATGACACAAAACTCCCAAGTATCCAAACTGAAGATTCTTCTGAGTCATTAAAATTTGATAATTATCCAGACTCACATTCTGATGACGAAGAAGAACCTGAGGTTGCAGCAGGAAATAATGACAACAATGATGGTAATGATCCAGGTAATAGTGGTGGAAATAATGGCAACACTGGAGATTCTACTAATACCAGTGGTGGATCAACAAGTCATCCTGGCAGCAACTCAGGGGGAGATGAAGGATCAACTGGCAGAACACAACATCACAATGAATTTCGAGACCAATCATCAAGATCAAACCTACCCAGGGAAAGGATATAAAGCAGAGATCATCCTTTTGAATTGATCATAGGTGATCCAGATGTTGGAGTAAGAACCAGAAGTGCAACCCCAAATGAATGTTTATTCTCAGTTTTTCTATCTCAAGAAGAACCAAAGAAGATTGAAGATGCATTAATTGATCCAGATTGGGTTCTTGCCATGCAAGAAGAGCTCAATCAGTTCGAGAGACAAGAAGTCTGGACACTGGTACCCAGGCCTAAAGATAGATCTGTCATTGGCACGAAATGGGTATACAGGAACAAGTTAGACGGTGATGACATTGTTACAAGAAACAAAGCCAGGCTGGTGGCAAAGGGTTACTCCCAGGAAGAGGGAATTGATTATGACGAGACCTACGCACCAGTTGCAAGACTTGAAGCCATCAGGATATTTCTGGCATTCGCAGCACATTCCAATTTTAAAGTCTATCAAATGGATGTGAAGAGTGCATTCCTGAACGGAAAGCTAGAAGAGGAAGTTTATGTGGAACAGCCCCCTGGCTTTGAAAATCCAGAGTTTGCTGATTTTGTGTACTTTCTTTTCAAAGCTCTCTATGGACTCAAGCAAGCACCGAGGACATGGTATGACACTCTCTCTGAGTTTTTACTTGAAAATGGTTTCACTAGAGGTGTCATAGATAAAACTCTCTTTTACAAATTACATAATAAAGATATGATATTTGTCCAAGTTTATGTTGACGATATTATATTTGGTTCTACTAACGAAAACTTGTGCAAGAGATTTGCTAAGTTAATGCAGAGTAGATATGAGATGAGCATGATGGGTGAGCTGTCATTCTTCCTTGGATTGCAAGTAAAGCAAAAGGAAGATGGGATTTTTATTTGCCAATCAAAGTATGTAAGAGATCTTCTCATAAAATACAGTCTAAAAGATTCTTCACCGGCAAAAACCCCAATGTCAACAGCCACGAAGCTTGACAAAGATGAAACTGGTAAGAAAGTTGACATCACAAGCTATAGAGGTATGATAGGCTCATTATTATATCTAACTGCTAGTAGACCCGACATAATGTTTGCAACATGCTTATGTGCAAGGTTTCAATATGACCCAAGAGAATCTCATGTAATAGCTGTTAAACGAATTTTTAGATATCTAAAGGGTACACCAGATCTTGGAATTTGGTACCCTAAGGATACAGGTTTTGACCTAATTGGCTATACAGATTCAGACTATGCAGGGTGCAGGATGGACAGGAAAAGTTCTTCTGGAAGCTGTCAGTTTCTAGGACGACGGTTGATCTCCTGGTACAGCAAGAAACAGCATTCAGTATCTACCTCGATAGCCGAAGCAGAATACATTACGGCAGGTAGCTGTTGTGCACAGATCTTGTGGATTAGGAATCAGCTAAATGACTATGGACTTGCGTTGAACAAAATTCTAATATTCTGCGACAACACAAGTGCTATAGCTATTTCCAACAATCCTCTTCAACATTCGCGAACCAAGCACATTGACATAAGTCGAGAGGTTTCGACCGTGGATCGTATTTATGAATGAACATTCACTTGTAAGAACTGCAATTACTCTGGACGCCCCGTTGCAAGTGTTAGCACTTAGGGCTCTGTATTCCACTGCTAGGAATAGGAGTACTGCAGGCAGAGTTCAATTCTCATTCAGCATAGGAGATCATGAATATATGGTGACTGAAGAGGACGTGAACAGGATTCTAGGCTTTCCAACTGATAACTTCATGGATCCACCCTCTGTACCAGAAATTCTAGAGTTTTTCTATTCCATTAGATATCAGGGTGAGATCAATTTGGTAAGATTGATGAAGTCCAGATTGGTAAGCGAATGGGACTACTTCTTTGGGACGTTAGCCAAAGTTTTTGCACCCACTGCAAAGAACAACTTCAACAATATATCTTCACTACTGCAAATAATAGGGTTTTCTGTGGCCCACAACAGGAGGATAAATTTTGGAAAGTTGATTCTAAAAGAAATAATAAGAAAAATGGGGAAACCAGAAAGCAGGGAACAGGACATTCAAGTCTACTATCCGAGGTTCCTGATGCTGTTCATGAATGATTTGTTGATGGATGAAGACAAAGCCTTATTTCATAATAGTCCTGTAGAAGAATCTCCTACTTCTCAGAACAACTTATTTGCAAGGCTCCACAACAACCCCAAGTACGAAGATGTGCCAGTGGAAAGAACAGATTATATGGCTGAGGTATTAGATCTTATTGCTAATCCTGTGCAGGAACAAGAGCCAGAGCAAGTGCCAATGCAAATGGATCATCCTGTGCACCTTCTACTTGAAGCTGCTCAGCATGTCGATCAAGTGGCACAAGATCAACATGTAATATCTCAATCACAATCTTCTAGTTCAATACCTATAGATATATCCACTGCTCTGTTAGATTTATCTGTGGCGGACTATAATTATGGTCTTACACTTCAGGATATCAGCTACGAACCTGAAAACACACAGGTTCCGTCCCCAGCTGAATTAGAGCCTCAAACAGTTTCTCCTTCATCCTCCTCTTCATTAAAAGTCAGAAAAAGGAATAAACCTGTCAGAATAGTTAGAGGTCTTGGTGCTGATGTGAGTGAACCCGCAACTCTGTCTCCTCCTTCAAAAATTTCTAGAGTTGACCCTGAGACAACTGCAGCCTCTACCTATTCCAGTCAATGGGATATGGATTTTAACATGGCCATCCAAGATTCTCTAGATACACTTGCTCAACCAGGTGATCTAATTCGCTGCTCGGCCACAGCATCAGATAGTGAGGAAAACACACTGCTAGCAATCACTCTAGCAGAACCTTCACTTGAAGAAATACCAACACATGAGGGCACATTTGTTGAAGAAAATGTTTTTAATGAAAACTCGTTGGATGCCACCTATGTTGTGGACCATGACATTTTCGATGCAGTGCAGCATCAGATACCCTCTGAGGTACTAAGGAGCACCACAGACTCTCAAGAGCCTGTCATTACATTGTCTAAGGTGGTGACTCCCCTGGATTTCTTTCATCCAGTTCTCTTTCGAGAAGGTCTCGAATCCACTGGTGGATTTGAGAGGCAACCACTCCATAGAGGGAGATGGGATTCCATTCACGGAGTAGCTACGTCAGTAGCGGAGCCACTTCAAGTTAATCTTGTTGAGGACGCGCCTTCACAGGCATCAGAAGAGTATTTTGACTCTTCAAAAGCTATTGTTATATATGCAGGTACAGCTTCAGGATCTGGAAAGGAGCTAAACACGAGTGATGTGAGGCAAACACAGAGTGAAACACATGCACAGAGTGATAGTGAGATAAACAGGAGTGCAAGTGAGATGAGTGCACACACACACAGTGAACTATTATCTAAAATGGAAGCTCTCCAGAAAGAAATGCAAATTGTTCAGGCTGAGTTGGTAAAAGTAAAAGCAAAAGCAGAAGAAAAATCTACATCTGCCTCTGTAACACAGCAGCTGACAATAGTACGAAAAGATGTTGATGATGTCAAAACCTCCATTCTTCTAAAAACTCAAGACATCCAGAGTGTACAGAATCTTATTACTGAAGACATGAAAGAAGTCAGCAAATTACATGAAAAGATTGATGAGGTTGAGAAAAGCTTGACATTAACAATCATTGAAAATGAAAAGATCTCTACACAAAGATTCAGCAAACTGGATGATGGAATGACACATTTGAATGAAGGAATGAAGCAAGTCTATCTGACTATGCAGAAAATGTTGACATCTTTTGAAGCTTCTAAAATCCAAGAGGATCCCTCAACTAAGGGGGAGAAATCAAAAGAGAAAGTAGCTGGAGATGAAGGGGCTTCTACTCAAGGCAAAGGGAAAGATAAACTGTATTCTGAAGATCAATTTCAATCGTATGATCCAGAACCAGAAAAACAGTTTTATGATCAAGAGAAATTCATTGATGACAGTGCTCATGATGAATCAAACTTTCCTGACTACTGCAGAGCTGAGGAAGAGATTGCATTTGATGAAGATTTTTTGTTTCCAGAAGAAAAAGAAGTTGATCCAGCCTATGAAGAGGCAATGAAGAAACTAAAAGAAGACATCAAGGCAAGTCATGCAAAAACTGAAAATCTGAAAGCTCTAGTCATGGAAAGAACAAAGGCTGAAAAAGAAGAAAGCCAAGAAAAGTAAAATCTCTGGGCCATAGCAGTCAGAGAAAAGAAGAGAGATGTACAGCTCAAGATTGGAAAGAAATGGGATACTGCAAGAGAAATAATGGACAAACAGCAAAAAGGTCCATTTGAAGACAAGCATCTGAAATCAATAATTGAGCGTCTAGAAAAGTCAAATGACAACATTGACAACTTCATGAAAGCTCTGAAAGAGGAAGTGGACTACATCACTATCCTAGTGGATCACATTCTTGAAGACTGGCAGATACTAGTCTACACACACAGGAATGGAACATTCAGAATTTCCTTAGAGTTTTTCAGGCAAAGAAGTTTATCAGTAATATGGACGTTCTTGAATAGAATAAAGAGGAGCTCAGAAGAAAATGAACTTCTCAGGGATAGACTTAGAATCTTTGCCACAGCTGTTAGTCCTCAGATCTTATTTGATCCTCACGAGGTAAGATTTTTCTCAAACAAGTTGTATCAAATCATGCAGTTAAATGAGGAATCTTTTAAGGGCTACGCAGTTAAGTACATGATACAAGTTGAAAAGATGCTAAGGTCAAAAGGGTTCAGATCCCAAGCTAAGATGGATGCTGCAGAGAAGATAAGAAACTACTGTCTGTCGAAAAGAATTCCTTCTTACATCAGGCAAATACCAAAGATAGATTCAACACAACCATCTGATGTAGAAGAAGAGATAGTAGATCCTGTTGAACAGGAAGTACTGTGGCAGTTAGCAAGAGCTGAACAAAGAAGGTTGTATGGAGAATCCACTACAACAGAACAATCAGTATCTGAAGAAGTACCGAGGACACCTGTTCATAAAGGTTCAATCCTAGAAGAAGGTGAAGTTGATACAACAGAAGACTGAAGACTTAGATAGAACAAGATAGAAACTTTGTAATAATTGTTCAGTGCTAGAGGAACATCTATCTTGTATTTATCTTTTATGTATGAATCTGGAAAATTGTTAAATATAAAACCAGAACTTTTGTTTATTATTTACAGTCATTAAATGTCGTACTACTTTCTTAGTTGTTAGTTGAGTTATCCTCTAGGAATTTGTGTGTTAAGTGTTTAACAACAAATAGGGGGAGATTGAAAGGTATATGACTAGGCCTATTTGTAATAATTAGATGACAACTCAACTCTAACTATTAAAGTGAAGTAAATACTAAACACTAAACAGGAATCAAGACGAAGACAATCATCTAATCACAGAGGATCCAAGTATCAGAGGTATTTTGTGGGATTGCTACTCAACACTGGAAGAAGTTCATTTATATGTTCAAGCGTCAGTGAAAATAATATTTGTGGTAGTACTTCTATAGAAGACAGAAGGTACAGAAGATTTCAAGTGATTACTACAGTAGATTCCAGAAGAAGATTGAAATCAGTGAAGCAGAAGAAATGACAGAAGGCCTCTATTTAAAAGTAATTAAATGGAGAATATTTATTAGTATGACACAAATGAACCAGACAGTACATTTGTGTGTCAACTAAAATAATATTTATTCTTCATTTAAATCAAGAGGTTTCAAGATCAGAAGACAAAGAGAAATCAAGAAGACTGCAGTTTAATCGGATCTCTATAATATTTTAATTCTACAATCTAAGTAAATTAATTATTTAATTTATGATTAATTAAATTAATTCAAGATTGAATTTAATTTAATTTATAAATTATTTAATTAATTTAAGAAGAATTAATTTATTAGAAAAGAAATGATTTTATATGACTTATATATATATATATTTCGAATATGAATTAAATAAGTTATACCGAATATGACTTAAATAAGTCATACCGAGCTATATATATATATGTTAAATAAGTCATACCGAGTTTTCTTTTAGAAAAGGTCATGCTCAGTTGATTTTACTTAATTAAAATAAGTCATACCGATTTATTTAATTAAATAAAATCCGGATATGACTTTTAAAAGGTCATACCGAACTTTTGATAAGTCATACCGAGTTTTAATAAGTCATACCGAGCTCAGAAAGTCATGCCCAGTAATTTCAGAAGTCATACAAGGGTTAATTTCTTGAAATTAAGTCATACTCATAAAGGTCATAGCAGTCATTTCAAATCTCTATAGATATGAGATGATCTCTTCACTTTTCAGTTGTTCAATTGTTAAGAAGTTAGAAAATCAGATCAAATTCAGTAATTTATCTGCATTGTAATATTCACAGATTTCTGTGCTGAGTTTGGAATATAATTGTTAAACGCGAACAGTTCATGTCAAAATCGTTTTAAGCTTTTTAACAGTTATATAATCTTTCTACTTATTAATTGTGTAATACTAATCAAGTTAAAATTATATCTTTCACTTGAACAGTATTTCATTATAATTAATATTTCGCGAGTAATTAAAATAATATTTTTAATCCAATTATTCCGCGATTAATTTTCAGATATTGTATTCAACCCCCCCCCCCTTCTACAATATCAGGGACCAACAATCTCTATCTATAATCTGGACGTTAATGAACAAAGTCAAGAGAAGTTCAGAAGAAAATGAACTTTTAAGAGACAGACTTCGAGACATAGCAAGAGCTGTTAATCCACAAATCCTAAACGACCCTCATGAGGTAAGGTTCTACAACAATAAGCTTTATCAGGTTATGAAGCTGGATGAGGAGTCACTAAAGGGCTACATAGTTAAATACATGATTGAAGTTGAAACTATGTTGAGATCCAAGGGATTCAGGTCCCAGGCTAAGTTGGATGCAACTCAAAAGATCAGAGACTACTGCCTATCAAAGAAGATTCAATCATACATCAGGCAGATGCATAAAATTGATTCAACACAACCATATGATATAGAAGAAGAGATAGTAGATCATGTTGAACATGAAGTGTTATGATAGTTAGCAAGAGCTGACCAAAGAAGGTTGTATGGAGAATCCACCATAACAGATCAATCAGTATCTGAAGAAGTACCGAGGACACCAGTTCATAAAGGTTCAAGCCTAGAAGAAGGTGAAGTTGATACATCAGAAGACTGAAGACTTAGATAGAACCAAGATAGAAACTTTATAATATTTGTTCAGTGCTAGAGGAACATCTATCTTGTATTTATCTTTCATGAATGAATCTGGAAAATTGTTAAATATAAAACCAGAACTTTTGTTTATTATTTACAGTCATTACATGTCATACTACTTTCTTAGTTGTTAGTTGAGTTATCCTCTAGGAATTTGTGTGTTAAATGTTTAACAAATAAATAGGGGGAGATTGAAAGGCATATGACAAGGCCTATTTGTAATAATTAGATGACAGCTCAACTCTAGCTAATAAAGAGAAGTAAATAATAATCACCACTCAGGAATCAAGACGAAGGCAGTCAACTAATCACAAAGGATCTAAGTATCAGAAGTATTTTATGGGATTGCTACTCAACACTGGAAGAAGTTCATTAATATGTTCAAGCATCAGTGTAAATTATAAAGAGGTAGTACTTCTAAAGAATACAGAAGATATAAAAGATTTCAAGTGGTTACTTCAGTAGATTCCAGAAGAAGAACAGACAGTGAAGTAGAAGAATGACAGAAGGCCTCAACTCAAATTGTTGATAAATGGAGAATATTTATTAGTATGACACAAATGAACCAGACAGTACATTTGTATGTCAACTAAAATAATATTTATTCTTCATTTAAATCAAGAGGTTTCAAGATCAGAAGACAAAGAAAAGACAAGAAGATTTTAAAACTGACTGCAGTTTGATCATATCTCTATAATATTTTTAATTCTACAATCTAAGTTAATTATTTAATTTATTTAGTTAAATTAATTCAAGTTGAATTTAATTTAATTTATAAATTATTTAATTAATTTAAGTAGAATTAATTTATTTACAAAAGAATTGGATTAATATGACTTATATATATATATATTTCGAATGACTTATTAATAAGTCATACCGAATGACTTACTAATAAGTCATACCGAGAGTTATATATATATATATATATATATATATATAGATATATAGACAAGTCATACCGAGCTCTGCCGACCTTCCTTTTTAATAAGTCATACCGAATTTAAAAGAAAAGTCATACCGAAGTTTCAGTGCTCAAAAGGTCATGCTGGACTTATTTTTTATTTAATTAAAAGGTCATACCGATTTTTTTAATTAATAAAATAAGTCATACCGAGAGAAAATGTCTTGCCCAGCTTTTTGAAAAGTCATACAAGGCTTAATTTCAATAAATTAAGTCATACTGATAAAGGTCATATAAGCCCTTTTCATTCTCTATAAATATGAGAAGAATGCTTCATTGTTAAGAGTTAGAAAATCAGATCAAATTCAGAAATTTGTCTGCATTGTAATATTCACAGATTTCTGTGCTAAGTTTGGAATATAATTGTTAAACACGAATAGTTCATGTCAAATTTGTTCTAGATCTTTTTATCAATTATATAACAGTTTTCTTCATATTAATTTTGTAATACTAATCAAGTTAAAATTATATCTTTTACTTGAACAGTATTTCATTATAATTAATATTTCGTGTGAATTTAAAATAATATTTTTAAATCCAATATTCCGCGATTAAATTAAGATATTGTATTCAACCCCCCCTTCTACAATATCAGGGACCAACAAACACCCTTCATAGCCATAGAAGGCAAAGAAGATTGAGGTTGAGAAGAGTTCAGGTTAGAAATAAATACCTCAACAAAAGGTGGATAGATCAATTCCACATCACTGTGAAGATTGATCATTACCAAGTCTTTGAAGACCCTTTTTTTTTGACCCAACAGTCCAGAGTCTCTGTCTCCCTTGTGATTTCTATGTCCTTCACAAAATGGTTAATAAATAGCATAATAAATCTAGCATAGTATATATGGTTAGACCTATTAGATTTATCACCCAACTTTGCAGCAATCTCTTTAAATACTATTGATGATAAGTTAAAAAATTTATCAAACAAAATATTGTAGGCAATTTCCTGCATACTAGTTGTTATAGAATCAAAGTTACTAATCTTACCACTAAAACATTTTATAATTGCATCAAATAAATAAGACCACTCTTTTCTAAGATGCTTCCTAACAACATGACATAGACTAATATCTGGCTCCACATAATTAATAGACCTAAGCATGTTTCTAATATTTACATCTGTTGGCGCTGTGTCAGTATTATTAACAGGTAAATTTAAACATTCATCAATAGCAACAGTAGTTAGTGTGTACTTATCTCCCTTGCTCATGAAAGAAATGGTTGAGTATAAGTCCTTGGCAACTTCTGCAGTGGCCCAGAATTCCTCCACCAATTTGCAAATGATCTTTGGGGCTTCACTTAACGATGTCCTCACCTTGCTACTCTCCAAGAATCGCATCATTGGATGGAAACTTTGTGGTGCTTCTTCCACAACAGTGCATGCAATGAAATTGTTCAACTATGAGTAGTATCCTGCTTGTGAAACCTTCTTGGAAGATGAAGAAGATGAAGATGCCATATCTTGTATATGGAGGTTAGAGATTACACTAGAGAGATTAAGAATTTTAAAGATTGAGAACAGAGAGAGTTAAAGATTGAGTTCATAGATTGAGAGTGAGAGAGAGAAAGAGATAGAGAAATCGTTAGTAAAATTGCAAGTAAGAATTAAAAGAAAATTTAATCTCACTATTTATATTTACTGAGTTCCCAATCTATTTCTTACTCAAAATAGAACTTAATTGACCGTTGAAGATAAAAGGTAAATAAACGAATTACTTATTTTGACAATCGATTGTTATATATACAGGGTTGTGTGTATTCATCAATTGATAAATTAAGTAATCAACGGTTAGATTTTGTACAGGTCGATTGATGACATGGACCCTGAAACTTCCAAGTCATCAACGAATAAAGGACTTATCCATTGACAGATATTACTATCCATCGATAAACAAATATATCATCAATTGATATATTTATCTATCGACGCTGCAAATATCCATTGATATATAACTGTTTATCAATTGATTATTGACAAATCAACAGATTAACAGAATCAATGGCTACATTCTGAAACTAACATAAATAAATAACTTGTCAGACATTTAACAATTTAAACATAGTTAAGCATACCTAAATCACAGACCAATCTATTGAAAGTAGATTCATTTAATGGTTTGGTAAAAATGTCTACAAGTTATCTTTCACTAGGGATAAAATGTAATTCAACAGTATCATTCATTACATGTTCCCTAATGAAGTGATACCTTATGTCAATATGCTTGGTCTTTGAATGTTGAATTGGATTTTCAGTAATGGCAATGACACTAGTGTTGTCACAGAATATTAGAATTTTGCTTAGATTAAATCCATAGTCCAACAATCGATTCCTCATCCATAACACTTATGCACAACAGCTTCCAGCAGCAATATATTCAGCCTCTACTGTGGATGTAGATACTGAATTTTGCTTTTTTCTAAACCATAAAATAAGCTTATTTCCTAGAAATTGACAGGTGCTTGTAGTGCTTTTTCTGTTAATTCTGTAACCTGCATAGTCTGCATCTGAATAACCAATTAGATCAAATCCAGAGTCTCTAGGATACTAAATACCAAGATTTGATGTTCCTTTGAGATATCTGAATATCCTTTTTATTGCAATCAAATAAGACTCTCTAGGATTAGTCTGAAACCTAGCACAAAGACATGTACCAAACATTATGTCTGGCCTACTTGCAGTTAAGTATAGTAATGAGCCAACCATACCTCTATAACTTGAAATGTGCACTTTAGCTTCCTTAATATTCAATTGAAGTTTAGTTGTAGTGGCCATGAGAGTTTTTGTAGAAGAACATGTTAGTAATTGTGCTCTAGAGACAATACTTTTTATATTTTAAGGAAAATATTTATTATTAAGGATTATGTTTTATTGATTATTATTTATTTATTATGTTTTGTTTACTGCGTAATAAATTGAAAGCATAGTAAATGTCCTTAGAATTTTGATACGTATTCTATATCTTTAAGTATGTGACTTAAAAATGAGATTATATGAATAGTATCTTATTCCTAAAATTCCCTAGTCGAGTATTATTATTTAAGGACAATAATAATGCACAAAGACTGGTATGTTTCTTGACAGATGACCACATCTCATTGGTCATAGGTATGGGGATACTAAAGTCAAGAACATAAGTGCATGTCTCAATGCATGGCACTGGAATGACCCGCTGTGAGATTCTACATGTTAAGTAAGTGTCATAAGTAATTCTCACTGTGATAATGGTGTAATGATCCTTAGACCTGAAATCATTATATTTCTATACGAGAATTAATATACTTTGATTACATTAAAAGTTACCTTTGACCGGGTGATGATAAAAGTGGACATTGGGTGTATTATGAATCGTATGAGAAATATGAATGATCTAGATGGGATTTAATCCTCCTAATTTTAGGAGTGATATTATTGGCCTCTTGTTTGAGTGAGACTAAGAAATGCACGGCCGTGCTCAAATGTTGATTTGATTTTAATAGTCTACTCATCAATCAAGAAAATAAAGATTAAATTATGAAGAGGATGACACGAGACATGCCTTGAGTTTAATCTATAATATCAAGATTAAAGGGATTATATTACATGGAACATTATTCACGAAAGGCTTAATCGAATCACCGATTTATTATTATTACTTGGGTAGCAATGATGTATTACTAGATGCCGCTCATTGTTTACAATTTTAATTAGATATTAAAATTGTTGCCAACGTAATAATAACCTACAGGGTCACACACAAAGAACGCTTGAAGGAGAAATAATTTAAATTATGAATTTAAATTAAATAAGTAATTTATTTTATTTATGATATTAATTAAGTATGACTTAATTAATTATATAAATAGAATAAATGAATTACTTAAACTAATTCCAAAATTAATAATTAATTAATTAAGTGAGACTTAATTAAATAATTTAGAATTTTGGATTAGTATTAATTATAATTGGATTATAATTAGAAAACTTATTCCTCTCTCTATATAATCTCTTTATGGGTTGATTTAATAAAAAAAAAAGATTTTACAAAAAACCCTAGCCGCTCTGAGAGAGGAGGAAGATAGAGAGAGAAGAAGTTTTCGGGTGCTAGTACACATCAATCCTTCATGAAAAGTGTTCGTGTGGATACCGTAGAGCGTAGATCGCGAGAGCGGGATACGTGGTGATTAAACAAGCTTTGGACCTCCATTAATCTTCCATTAATGAACTGTTAAAGCTTCTAAAGGTATTTATTCTTTATCTCCGAATTAAATCTTTTGTTTTCGCATGGATCCTGCGGAGGGTTTCGCTATTTTGATTTATTTTTCACGTTTATTCCGCTGCGTTTGTGTCACGAAACCCTTCAATGGCATCAGAGCTACTTGCGAAACGTTTTAATTCGGTTATGTGCTTAACAATTTTTGATATATAAGCATGTATGCGATCTATCATGATTTTATATTGATACAATATGTATATATTTATATATATTATGAATATATGATATTTTATGATATATAATCATGTGATGATTATGTGTGTTGATGTATGTATATGATACATGTTTGTTCTTATTATGGGAATCGTATTCGATACGAATTCTGAAACGGCTGCCGTTGATTTTCTGAAATCTGTGTTCGTTGTCCGATTTTCGCAAACGATATGTGTTTTCTGACTGGAATCGGGTCACTGAGCAATACTGACAAAGTCAGCTCTGCGTCTGTAAGCCATTAGATGTCGTTACAGCCTCCAAAACGGTGATTTATGATTTTCTGAAAATTATTTGATTTTCTAAAATTTTGAGTATATGTATGTATATATTATGAATATATGATATTCATGTAATGTATAATCATATGATGATTGTATGTATCTATGTATATGTATATATGATATATGCTTGTTTTTGTTATGAGAATTGTATATGATACGATTTCTGAAACACCGTCAGATTTGGAGAAATCTGACTGCCGTATCCGATTTTCATAAACGATATGTGTTTTCTGATTGGAATCGGGCCAATGAACAAAACTGATAGCTATGCTATCACCGACGGGTCTGTAAGGCGTTTGACGTCGTTAAGGGCGTCGAAATAGCGATTTATTGTCTTCAGAAATCTGTTTTTAATTTTCTGAAATTTCGAAATTTGTTATATATGATTATATGATATGATTATATAATATGAGATATATTATATGTGTTATATGATAGCATGGTGGATGGTTATGGCCTAAAGACCCATATGATAGTGGTTTTGATTTATGGTTTTGGTTTCTAAATACGACTTGCATGTCGTTTATTCATTGTAATTTAATTATTTCGAATGTAACTCGAGTTCTTCTTGTAATTTCATTAGAATAGTTTTATTTTTATTATTCAATGTAATTATCAATGAAGACTTGCAAGCAAGGAGGCGATCTAAAAGGGGATGATGGAGCAATGAAGAAAGAAGACATGTAATAGATAGTATTTTTAAAACCACCATAGACTGACCTTGATATTTCCATTAGCTTGGAAATATCATATAGGATGGGGCCATAACCAAACACGTTTAATTTACGCACATTACATATATGTATATGATTGCATGTATTGGTATGTATGCGTAGATATAATTGAGATGCATGCTTAATATTGATTAATCATGTATGTATTAGATACGACACCCATGCCATGTTTGCTTAAACAAGATAAAATATGTAACGATTCAAGATTTTAAAATTAACAAACGATCATGAGATTCTTGTGTTTATGAAATATGGATTTTTAAAACACGGAATTAAATATGGATTTTTGATATCTATAATTGGGATTTTCTGACAAAAGCGAATATGCGTATTCGTAAGGCTGATGGGTTTTAAGTGTGACCATTGGTATCCTCCATCTACCCGGGAAATGAACAATTTAAGATGTCGATTTGAAATATTTGGTTCAAGGAAAAATTGAGGATCTCTTTATGATGTGATCATGATCGTTATAAATTTTCTAAAACCCCTTAACAAAATATTAAGTTTTACTCGGATGCTTTCCAATGAATGAACACTCATCGAATCCTAGATCGATAAGGGGACAGACTGTCAGTGGCAGGGGACTCCTATCTATCGTGGTGAGATGCGACGAATATAAACGGTTATATTCGGCCGTTGTATCATTGGGTCTAACTTAACTGAGTCGTCATAATAAGTGAAAATAAACGGTTATATTCAACTATTATGAACTTAGAAGCATAGAGTTTGGTTAAAAGTCTATTAGATAGATAAGATCAATCGTTGTTCACCAAACTATCCAAGAATTATATATGATATAATTGACAACTGTTGTCTACCTAAATAATCATTTTCTAAGGACTTCCAGTGGTTGACTTAGGACATGACGAAATATGGATCTTGGCTCACTAGAAAGAATTATGGGATATACTTTCCAAATTAATAGTAAGGGCTATTAGTTTGATAAAAATAGTGGGAGGTATATGATGATATACCATAATCACTTAAACATAATTAATATTAAATTTGCAATCTAGTTTATTTTATACACTTTAATATTGTAGATATCAAATGATAAACACAAACAACTTCTCTATGCGATCAGTTCTTGAGAAGGACAAGTTGACGGGAATATATTTCCTTGACTAACATAGGAGCTTGAGGATCGTCCTCGGGCACCACGATGTTAGTCAAATCTCTTCCCCTACTCTTAAAGTTGAGAATGTAACATGTGCAAATCATAGTGCTTATTGGAAGCAAATTGATGTTGCGACTGATGTTTCATGTCTCATGCTCGCAAATATATGTGCTGAGCTTAAGAAGCAATACGAGCATATAGATGCTTATGAAACGATTGAGCACAAGATATATTTGAAAGGGCACTATACACTTACAAGTAGGGAGAGTGAGACCCGGTTACACCACATGTTCTAAAGATTATAGGGTATAATGAATACCATTGATATTTTGGGTTTCCAGATTGGTCTGGAGACAGTTAGATTTGATCTTACAATCTTTGGACAAATATTATTCTTATTTTGTTATGAACAATAAAGTGAATAAGATTGGTAAAACACCCATTGAGTTGCTAAGCATGTTGAGAACTGCTGAAAGTAATATGATAAATGCATGAACTACTACTATATTGATAGTAAACATAGGGAATGCAAAAGAGAAAGGAAAATGGAAAGACAAGGAGAAGATTTGATCTAGTTCCGTTGTCAAACCAAATTCCAATCCCTAAAGCAGACTCTAAAGTCTGAATGAGGTGTTGATAAAGAAGACGATTGTCACTTCTGTGGAAAGTTGGGAGACTGGAAATTAAACTGTCATGCTTAATTGGAAGATCGGAAGATGATGATCAATAAGGGTCAAGCTTAAGGTATCTGGTTGGAATTGGAGTAAAGATAGTTGCTCTGGTTCGAGGAACTCGTTACTTAATTTTTGGCCTATAAGGAAAATTTAGAACTTAATAATTGTTATAGCGTGCTTGCAATTGGCAGAGACATTATTTCAGTTTCTTGTTTGGACAAGAAAGGCTTTTTCATTTTATAACAATAGTTGTTTATTCTATTTTGATGATGAGCCTTATAATGTTGCACATCTAATTAACAATTTATATGTTCTAAAGTGACTCAAATCAAATATTACCTTTGGCACTGTTGTTGAGGCCGTATTAATAAGAAACGCATTTTCAGAATACATAAGGATGCATTCATGGATAAGTTTGATTATGAATCATACAAAAGGATGCGAATCTTGGTTTATTTGGTAAAATGACTAAAGCTCCTTTTACCGGACATGGTGAAGGGATCATTGAATGGGTATGACTTATACATAGTGATGTATGTGGTCATATGTGTACGATGACAAAAGGTAGATTTTATTAACTTCATAAAATTTACTAATTATTTTAGTAGATACGGATATATGTATCTTTTGAAGAACTAATCCGAATCATTTGAAAAGTTCAAAGACTATAAAGATGAAGTAGAAAATATCAAAGAAAAGTTTTTTGATAGGAGAGATCACACCTTGTTGGACATGGTGCGATCAATGTTGAGTCAATGAATCTTCCAATTAGTTTCTGGGGTTGCACCCTGGAAACGGCTCCACATACACTTAACTGTGTTCCTACTAAATTGGTTCAAAAGACTCCTTATGAGATATGGACTGAGCAACGTCACAGCATGTCATTTATAAAATTTTGGGGATGTGAAGCGTTTGTGAAACGTCTAATCTCTGACAAGCTAGGACCAAAATCAGATAAATGTAATTTTGTGGAATACCCAACTGAAACAAGGGGTTATTCTTTCTATAATCCTTCCGAGAACAAAGTGTTTGTTACTCGAACTACTGAGAGACAGTGGGAGGATAATAGATCTCAATGAAGTTTGAGACCCACATGATAACGTTGAACCAGTGGAGGAACCTGAGTAGAATGTACAAGAAAAATAATACTGCTCAAGAAACACAGGTGTTCGTAGGTTTAGTAGGATTCGCCATGAGCCCGAGAGATAATATGGATTTCTCTTGACTCAAGATGGTGATGTGATGCTTGTGGATGAAGATGAGCCTCTCACCTACCTAGATACTATAAACACTCTAGATTCTAAGAGATGGCTGGATGCCATTAAATCTGAGATGGAATCCATGTATACTAATCAAGTATGGACTTTGGTTGATCCACCTGAAGGGGTAAAACCTATAGGGTGCAAGTGGGTTTTCAAGAAGAAGACCGACATGGATGCTAATGTACAGACCTATAAGGCACGATTGGTGGCAAAAGGTTTCAAGAAAATTCATGGTATTGACTATGATGAGACCTTTTCGCCAGTTGTTATGGTCATGTCCATCAGGATTTTGCTTGCTATAGCTGCTTACTATGACTATGAAATCTGGCAAATGGATGTCAAAACCGCTTTCTTAAATGAGAGCCTTGAAGAAGATATGGATGTGTACATGACACACCCTAAGGGTTTTGTTGATCTAAAGGATGCTGGAAATGTATGTAAGTTGCGTCGATCCATTTATGGATTAAAGCAGGCCTCGAGGAGATGGAACATTTGTTTTCATGAAACAGTCAAAAAAAGTTTGACTTTATTCAGAATGAAGATAAAACTTGTGTTTACAAGAAGTTTAGTGGGAGCCATGTGGCATTCCTAGTATTATATGTTGATGATATATTACTAATAGGGAATGACATTCCTTCTCTACAGACTGTGAAGACTTGATTGAGAAATAATTTCTCAATGAAAGACTTAGGCAATGTGACATATATATTAGGGATCGAGATCTATAGAGATAGATCAAGGTGATTGATCGGCCTAATTTAGATTACATACATTGACAAAGTTTTGCATCGATTTCAAATGCAAAGAGACTAAAATGGATATGTCCCAATGTCTCATGGGATAGTGATCTCAAAATAAAATTTGTCCTAAATCATTGGATGATAGGGACTGCATGAGTAAAATTCCATATGCGTCAGCAGTTGGTTTTATAATGTATGCAATGATATGTACTTGTCCTGATGTCTCGTATGCTTTAACCATGATGAGTAGATACCGATCTAATCCAGGTGAAGGTCACTGGACGACAGTCAAGAATATTCTTAAGTACTTAAAGAGGACTAAAGATTCATTCTTGTTATATGGAGGAGATGTGAAGCTAGTTGTAAGAGGTTTCAGTGATACTGGTTTCTAGACAGATAACGATAATTTAATGTTTCTGTCTGGCTTTGTGTTTTATTGCTGGAATGGTTCACAGCAAAGACAATTGTTGATTTTACAATAGAACCTGAGTATATTGATGCTTGCGAAGCAGCCAAGGAGGCTGTTTGGGCATGTACTTAGGAGATATCACCTAATTAATGAGATTAATGATCAAGGAGATATACATATATGTAAAGTGCATACTAATAATAATATTGCAGACCCACTGACTAAGGCTTTGTCGCAGCAGAAGCATGAAAGTCACACTAGTTTCATGAGTATTGGATACTTGGGTAATTGGCTCTAGTGCAAGTGGGAGATTGTTAGTAATTGTGCTCTAGAGACAATACTTTTTATATTTTAAGGAAAATATTTATTATTAAGGATTATGTTTTATTGATTATTATTTATTTATTATGTTTTGTTTACTGCGTAATAAATTGAAAGCATAGTAAATGTCCTTGGAATTTTGATACGTATTCTATATCTTTAAGTATGTGACTTAAAAATGAGATTATATGAATAGTATCTTATTCCTAAAATTCCCTAGTCGAGTATTATTATTTAAGGACAATAATAATGCACAAAGACTGGTATGTTTCTTGACAGATGACCACATCTCATTGGTCATAGGTATGGGGATACTAAAGTCAAGAACATAAGTGCATGTCTCAATGCATGGCACTGGAATGACCCGCTGTGAGATTCTACATGTTAAGTAAGTGTCATAAGTAATTCTCACTGTGATAATGGTGTAATGATCCTTAGACCTGAAATCATTATATTTCTATACGAGAATTAATATACTTTGATTACATTAAAAGTTACCTTTGACCGGGTGATGATAAAAGTGGACATTGGGTGTATTATGAATCGTATGAGAAATATGAATGATCTAGATGGGATTTAATCCTCCTAATTTTAGGAGTGATATTATTGGCCTCTTGTTTGAGTGAGACTAAGAAATGCACGGCCGTGCTCAAATGTTGATTTGATTTTAATAGTCTACTCATCGATCAAGAAAATAAAGATTAAATTATGAAGAGGATGACACGAGACATGCCTTGAGTTTAATCTATAATATCAAGATTAAAGGGATTATATTACATGGAACATTATTCACGAAAGGCTTAATCGAATCACCGATTTATTATTATTACTTGGGTAGCAATGATGTATTACTAGATGCCGCTCATTGTTTACAATTTTAATTAGATATTAAAATTGTTGCCAACGTAATAATAACCTACAGGGTCACACACAAAGAACGCTTGAAGGAGAAATAATTTAAATTATGAATTTAAATTAAATAAGTAATTTATTTTATTTATGATATTAATTAAGTATGACTTAATTAATTATATAAATAGAATAAATGAATTACTTAAACTAATTCCAAAATTAATAATTAATTAATTAAGTGAGACTTAATTAAATAATTTAGAATTTTGGATTAGTATTAATTATAATTGGATTATAATTAGAAAACTTATTCCTCTCTCTATATAATCTCTTTATGGGTTGATTTAATAAAAAAAAAAGATTTTACAAAAAACCCTAGCCGCTCTGAGAGAGGAGGAAGATAGAGAGAGAAGAAGTTTTCGGGTGCTAGTACACATCAATCCTTCATGAAAAGTGTTCGTGTGGATACCGTAGAGCGTAGATCGCGAGAGCGGGATACGTGGTGATTAAACAAGCTTTGGACCTCCATTAATCTTCCATTAATGAACTGTTAAAGCTTCTAAAGGTATTTATTCTTTATCTCCGAATTAAATCTTTTGTTTTCGCATGGATCCTGCGGAGGGTTTCGCTATTTTGATTTATTTTTCACGTTTATTCCGCTGCGTTTGTGTCACGAAACCCTTCAGAACATTCATTTAAATCAAATTGCCTTAATAAGTGAGAAATATATTTGGTTTGATATATGAAAATGCCATCTTTAACTTGTTTGACTTGCAAACCATTAAAATAGATAAGTTCTCCCATCATGCTCATTTCATATTTACTCTGCATCAACTTAGCAAACTTTTGACAAAGTTTCTCATCAATTGAGCCAAAAATAATGTCATCTACATAGATTTGAACAAGAATCATAGAGTCACTAACATTTCTATGAAAGAGAGTTTTATCAACAGTACCTCTTGTAAAGTGATTTTCAATCAAGAATTTAGATAGTGTGTCATATCAGGCTCTAGGTGCTTGTTTCAATCCATACAGTACTTTGAGAAGATAGTATACAAATCTAAGATGAATAGGATCAATAAAACCAGAAGGTTGTTCTACATATACTTCTTCATCTAGCTCTCCATTGAGAAAAGCACTTTTCACATCCCTCTGATACACTTTGAAATTAACATTAGCAGCATATGCTAGAAAGATTCTGATTGCTTCCAACCTTGCTACTGGTGTAAATGTTTCATCAAAATCTATGTCTTCTTATTGTGAATAGCCCTTTACTACCAATCTTGCTTTATTCCTTTTCACTGTACCAGATTCATCCATTTTGTTTCTGAACACCCATTTTGTACCAATAACAAACTTATTCTTTGGTTTGGGCACCAGCTTCCATACCTTGTTTCTTTCAAACTAATTCAACTCTTCTTGCATAACAATTATCTATTCAGGATCATTCAAGGTTTCTACGATCCTTTTTGGTTCTTCTTGAGACAAGAAGCTACTATACAAGCATTCATTTTGATTTGCACTTCTAGTTTTGACACCATCATTTGCATCTCCAATAATAAACTCAAAGGGATGACTTTTGGTCCATTCCTTTGTGGTCGTAAATTTGTCCTTGAAGATGTTAAGAATATATTCATTTGATGATGTACAAAATACTAGAACAGGGTCTAGCATGGTTTATCTGTAACAAGTCTTTCTAGTCTCTGAAATGTATAATCAGAGTCTAGATAGTCAACATTCAAGTTACTTGTACTTAGAAGAATTTCTGAAAGAAAATGAAACCAGAGTCTGCATGAAGATCAGAGTCTGGAAGGTGATCGGAGTCTATAGACTATCAGAGTCTATGATCTATTAGAATCTACATTTATCAGAGTCTGAAGATCATCAGAGTCTGAAGGTTTCAGAGTCTATACAGTTAAAGTTAAATTTGGAAGAGGATCACGGGAATGGAAAGTCTTTGAAGATCAAGATAAATATATTACAGATATGCTATGGGAAGGAAATAGAATTGCAGAAGGAAACTGTCAACTAATAATTAGGAATTCTATTCCTATTATAATTTATCTTTCTGTTATTAGTTGATAGGCAGCTCTCTATATAAACACTATGTAACCTAATTGTAAAAGCGTGTAAGTTGAAGCATAATTATCTGAGTGAAATTTTGTGAGAGCATAGAGATAGAGAGAGTTATTGTGATAATTATAGAGAAGCTGCTAGGGTTTGTGTACACCCTAGGAGAGTTTTGTATTCAATCATCAATAATACAAACACTACTTATTCATATCTTTGTGTTTGATCTTTGTTCTTAATTCATATCGAGTTGTTTTTAAATCAGGCATAAAAGGAACACAAGTATTCAGCCCCCCATTCTACTTGTGCAACTGGGAAAACAGAAGATGATGCTTCATGATCACTAGAATTATCAGGATCATTGTGATGTGATTGATTATTTGAGAACCATCCCCCTGAGATGGATACCCTAATTGAGGATTGTTGAGCAGAGTTGTTATCCATTGAATGATTATCAATTGATGTATTATCAGTCGATTGATGATTATCAACTGATAAGTTATTTGTTGATACATTGTCATCAATTGATGGGGAATTTTTTGGTACTTAATTTCTTGGAATTTCCACATCATCATCACTCTCTTTACCATTATCAGTCGATTCATTTTCAAAATGCAACAAGTCATGGTATCCTTCATCAACAAACCCTTGAATATTCTTATCATCAAAGACTACATGTATAGATTCCATAACAATGTGTAATCTAAGATTGTAGGCTCTGTAAGCTTTGGTTGTTATACCATATCCAACAAATATAGCCTCATCAGCTTTGACTTCAAATTTTTCTAAATTTTCACCTTGATTCCTTAAGAAAAAACACTTGCAGCCAAAGACATGAAGAAAATTAATTATTGGCTTCTTGTCTTTCTTCATCAATTGATATGGAGTTTTGCCTTGCAGTTGATTGACCATGGAAATGTTCTGAATGTAACATGCAGTGTTAATTGCATCTGCCCAGAAATATGTAGGAAGTTTTGCTTCTTCTAACATAGTTCTAGCAGCTTCAATTAAGGTCCTATTTTTCCTTTCAACAAATCCATTTTGTTGAGGAGTCCTTGGTGCAGAGAAATGCTGAGTGATACCTTTTTTCACAGAATTCTTTCATTGTTACATTCTTAAATTAAGTACCATTATCACTTTTTATTTTCTTGACCTCCCATTCAGTACCATTGTCAACATTCTTGTTGGGTCCCGGAAGTATCGTAGAAGGGGAGTTGAATGCGATACTGATAAAAATCTAAAATTCTTTTCAGGATTTGCAGAATTACATTATTGCTTTAGCTGAGGGTTCGAGTCCTTGTAGTATTTGGGAGGATGACTTACTAGCTTTCTATTTTCATGATTAAACATTTAAGAAATAGAAATTAGCAAGTAAGTAAATAAGATTCAAGTTAAATACATATATTAAACTTGAAAGGGTTTTACAATATTCTGTAGAATAAACCTTAATTCCTAGAACAAATTTGACATGAATTTTTCTACTTAAGGAATTAAAATCAAACTAGCACAGAAAGTCTGTGAATATAACTTTGCAGAAAAATTGCTGAATTTGAAAAATTTTCTACTTCTAAAAATGAAGCCAATTGCCTCATATTTATAGAGGTGGAAGCTAGCAAGACATTTGAATAAAACTTATTAAAAAATCATAAAGACTTTATAATTTAGCATTCAAGACTTTTTAAATAAGCTGGGAAAGACTTTTAAAACTCGGTAAAACTTTTTTAAAAATCGGTAAGACTTTTTTTCTAAGGTCTAGCTAGACTTTTTTTATCTCACAATTCGGTAAGACTTTTGAGAAAGTCTCTCTAGAATTCGGTAAGACTTTTATTAAAGTCTTATTCCAAATTCGGTAAGACTTTTGGAATTGTTTGCTCGGTAAGACATTTTGAAATTAGCTATCAGTAAGACTTTTAAATAACACACGGTAAGAATTTTTCTTCAGCATGTTTTTTCATTCCTTTGGACACGTGGAGGCCTTTGATAGGTCACTTTAATAAACATCACCTGCCATTTCAATTTGTAAAAAGAAAGGGGCCTATTTTGTCTTTTAGTGATAAGCTCCGTAGAAATACTTTTAGACCCGCACAGCTTATAATCTTTGATTAATAAATAATTAATTTAATTTAAAAATTATAAAAATAAATATCTAATATTATTTCGATATTTATAATTATAATTTACTAAATAAATAAAATATTTATTAATAAAATAAATCCTTACGCTCTAAGTTGCGGTCTTCTGAATGTTTGGAACCTAACTCTTTTTGACTTGGAAATGATAAATCAATTCCAACCGGGATTCCACTTTTACGAATATATGACTTTGCATTTCTTCTATGTCAATTCTTTTTCCGTTTTTTCTTAAATTCAGTACCGTCAGACCTGTTTAGCTGTATCTACAGTTGCAATTAGAAGTACCTTTGTTACTGAAATAATCTGATTCTTTAAACTAGACAATACTTCTTTTCATTACTGCATGTACCTAGTCAAATATTCAATCTTAGATTCTGACTCTTGTACACTGCATTCCAAACAAACATGTATCCCTTTGAGCTTCTAGTTTCTGTCTTCTTCATTCTAAAATAATTCAAAATTAATTAATCCTTTAATTAATTTAAGAAATAAATTAATTCTAAGTGAATTAATTTACTAATTAAATTAACTAATTAATTTAATTAATTAATAGAGAATTAAATTAAAGTCTTGATTGTAGGACTATTGTTAATGTAGATAAAACTCTTATGTTTTTCAGCAATAACCTTTCTAAACACTTTAACTTTTTGATGATGAATCTTCACTGACATTGTTGACACCCTGTGTACTGGTCTGGTTCACGGATGACTAACTACAATGTTGATTCTCGTTTCTGTTATTGTCTTGTCTTCTTTTTGTTCTTCCTCTATAATTTTCTTCTTCAGGAATCTTTCTGTAGTGGGCACTTAAAACCTTCTGTATCTTTTGAACTCTTCTGAAATACTATTCCTTTATTTTACATCGACTCTTGAACATATTAATGAACTTCTTTCAGTGTAGAGTAGCAGTCTTGCCAGAATTTTTCTGATATTCTGATTCTTCGTGTCTAGTTGACATTCTTCGTCTCGATTCCTTATTCCATATTTATTATTTAGTTCGCTTTCTTATCTGAGTTGAGTTGTCATCTAATTATTATAAATAGGACTAGTCATGTGACTTTCAATCTCCCCATATTTGTTGTTAAACATTTAACAATAAATTCCTAGAGGATAACTAAACTAACAACTAAGAAAATAATACTACATTTAAGAACTGTAAATAATAAATTGTTTTCTGGATCATATAATACATTTCCAGATTTCAATTATGAAAGGTAATTATAAGATAGATGTTCCTCTAGACTGAACATATTTAACAAAGTTCTATCTTGACTTACCTATCATTACCAGCTTCAGAAGTATCAACTTCACCTTCTTCTAGAGTTTAACTTTTGTGACCAGGTGTCATTGGTAGATATTCAGTGGATGGTTTCTCTGGATCAGATTCTGGATTTCCAGATCTCTTGAGTAATTGAAATGAAAGATGTATGTTCCTCTAGCACTGAACATATTATACAAGTAGTATTATCTTCATTTCTCAGACTCATCACTACTCTCCCTTAGGATGGTGGGGATGAAGTCTTGTTCTCTTATTACCACTTCTCCTCTGTTTCTCCAACTTCTATCTTCAATTCTCACCCAATGTGAATTATCCAACCATTTTAATAGAGGTAACAACAAACATGACATACATACAACATTAAACCATCTCATATATAAAAATACAAACTATGACATGTTATGCATTTTAGAAAATCTGGTTAATCCTATATACAAGAATTTTCTAAAATCAAATGTAATAAAAGAATTAATAAGTAATCACTAGTTCTTTCCAATCCAAGCATGTTGTTATATACCTCCTTTTCTTATTCAACAATTCTCCCCTCTAGATCTCTTGTTAAATAGTTCTCCCCTTTGGATCTTGTTCAAACTTCTCCTTCTTAGTTGAGTAATCCTCTTCAGAAGAAATTTCATCCCCCTTAGTTGAATAACATTAGAAATCTATAACAGTGAATTGGGAATGGGATTTGGTAATTGTGCTAGTGTGTGATTTTACTTTGTGTTTCTAACAAGTGTTTCGCTCATATACTCTCTAAGTGTTTCACTCATAGAATATATATTTTCACTCTTTCTCACTTATGTTTCACACTCTTCTCACAACACTGTTTCTCTCTTAGTACGGATGACACAGTCTTTTGTACCTGCAAGAAAGATCATCATAGCCCCTTCAAGAGAGGTCACTGGTGGTGCAATAGGGTTTCGTAAATCCCCGTCCTCAACTGAATCCATTACAATATTTGACTTTGAAAAATGAATTGCTTTAGGAATAGATTCAATGTGTTGTTGATCATCTAAGATGATCTATTATGTTAGGAATCCAGATATGTTCCATCTGGGGAGGGAGACAAGGATCTATAATGTAGCAAATGATCTCAGTTTCCTCTTGACGCCTGTGAAGGCATGTTGATTCAGTCAGAAACATCAATCATCCTTCATTCCATGATATGGAAGTTTGGAATAATTGCTTCCGTCAATTCATCCTTAGTGTGTGACAATCCTTACAGTGCATTTGAATATTACATATATGGTTTGCAGTGTTTGAGAGTGTCCAGATGAAGTTGACTCTTTACAAATGGCCTTGGCTAACAGGCCGAATTCAATAGACTAATCATGTTAAGATGACGAACCTAGTAACAGTTTTTCCATTTGTAAATCTATACCCTTTTGGGAGGATATAAATTAGTTAGTAGTTGCCTTGGTTTCAATTTCAAATTCTAACTAGAGGCAGAGCTGCTGGAACACTCATAAATACTTCTCTTTTCTAGTGCACTAGAGGCACTTACTCTCTCACCCTCTTTAGTTGATAAAACTTTTCTTTTCAGGGGTTTAGTAGATGAAGTTGTATATGTTTGACTGTTTGTGGTTCTATGATCTGTGTTAGAGAATGTAGGTTTTCAATCCCTTGATCTCGTCCTATAGCCACTGAGGGCTCAATATATCAATTGTATATATTTTTTATATCAATTGATTAGAGAATATATCAAAATCGAGGTTACCTGCTTTTACCTCGAGTCGATTGCTCTTATTCGGCAGGACACATATATGCTTTTATTATTAGTGATTTTCAGATAAACAATATATATATATATATATATATTATCACTAACAACAAAAATTACAATTAAATACAATGAAACAATAACAAACTATCAATTCATGATAATTAATAATAATTTCAAAAGGAAAGTAATTATGCTCATAATATCTCATCGTATTAAAATTCTGAAACTAATAAACGATGAATTGCTTCAATTCATAATTTTAATAAGATAAAATATCATCGCTAAATACTAAATAATCATCAGAATGAAAATTAGCACTTAACTTCATACATTATATCTAATAATTGTTACTCAAGTATATGACAATTATACTCATAACAATTATCAGTGATATGTGTAAGCTCGAGAAAGTAGATGTAAAGAAATTTACAAGTCCTTTAAATATTGACATTTAATACTTATGATTCTTAGAACAATTTCTCGTAGACAAAAATAAAATGAAATAAAAATAACTATAAAGTAAAAATATGTCAATCTTATAGGAAAAATAAAAATAAACTTATAAACATATATATAGAAATAACGATACTAAAAGTTTGAAAATAAAAACAATATGTACCAATTGTTTGAAAATAAAAATAATAACGAAAAAAAAAAATTTACAGTATGGCTAGTTTCTAAAGCCACTGGGGGCTAACTGGAAAGAACCAATCAAGACAAAAAGATAATCACCTTAACATTCCAAAACATATTTTTCATCCCAAGGAGAAGGAAAAATCAAGATAAACATCACGGTAAAGCAATGTCTATTCCTGATAACATTCAAGTGTATTACTTCAATGGCGGGGACCTCCCACATTGCATCAAGTGTCAGGACATTGATAGCAAGTTTATGTCAGTAATAGAGATCCAGGTTCAAGAGCTTGTTGAAGAATATGGAAGGCATAAAGAAATCACAAGTTCACGATGTTGCATTGAAGTTTCAAGTTGAAGCCCGGAATTTTTATAAGTACAAAATGTTCGAGATAGCCAAGTAGAACATTCCTATGTAGAAGTTCTACTTAAATGTTCGAGATAGCCAAGTAGAACATTCCTATGTAGAAGTTCTACTTAGATGTTCGAGATGGCCAAGTAAAACATTCATATGTAGATGTTCTACTTAAATGTTCTAGATAGCCAAGTAGAATATTCCTATGTAGAAATTCTACCTAACATTCGAGATGGCCAAGTAGATGTTCTACATAGAGGGCAGTTTCAACATGACACATGGCATCATCTAATTGGCAGATTTCCAAGCTTTCAAGATAAGATAAGATTTATGTGGACATCATTGGGCCACGTATATCTTAGTCTTTGAAGACTACAGGACATAGATTACAAGTAGTATAAATAGAAGTACTTTGTATTATTTTAAAGAGAGCAATATTTTCAAGATAAACACTTGTAAAAGAGAGAGAGAGTATTCACAGAGCTTAGTATCATTTACTACCCTCTTTACTTCTGGTGTAGTTTGTAATGAATGTTGTAGCAACCCTTTCAAGTTATATATAAGACATATATTCCTTGAATCATTGTGTTCATTTATTACATGGTATTTATTGCTTCTTAAATTCGAAAAGTTGTATTCACCCCCCTCTACAACACATTTGGACCTAACAATTGGTATCAGAGCTTCATGTTTAACATACAAAACATAGATCCTTGTGTTTGGTAGAAGATTCGTGAGTTTTCTTTTACAGATCTACTTGTCAAGTTTTTCTTGAAAAGTGTGCTTTAATTTGTTTGACAGAGAAAACTCAGTCTAAAAATTATTTAAATACTCCAGGTGTGATTATTTAGCTTGGGTGGACTTTAGATAATTTTTGTGAATTATTCTGGGGACTTTGATTTTTGGTGTTCTTCAAGAAGTCATCATTGTTCTTGATAAAGAAGACAATCCCATCAATTTTTGATTACCTTTTCAAAAGACAAAAAGTGAAAAAGGTGTTATTGGCTTTTGATTTGACATATATCTCACAACAAAAATATTACAGAAGATATTCAGTACCTAGCACGTGGGTTAGGTGGGTTAGGTGAGTTAGGTGAAAAAAGCCACAAAAGTCAAAGTGTGAAAAGTAATATTGTTTATTCAATATTAAAGTGACCTGCAGCAAATTTCTTCCAAGAACAAAAGTTCTACATAGAATATTCTACTTGAATATTCTACATAGAATATTCTACTTGAATATTCGACTTGAATATTCTACTTGAATATTCGACTTGAATATTCTACTTGGTGAAGTTCGACTTGGACAAAAGTTCTACTTAGAGAATTTCGACTTGGGCAGAAGTTCTACATAGATATTCTACATAGCCTAGTCTTGGGTACTTAGAAATTTTTGGTGTCCAGAACTTGAACCTTGATTTATTTTGAGATAATTTAATTTTCTTTTAATTACTACTCAAGTAATAAGAAAAGTTTATTATCTTTACTTTAAATCCACATT
Organism: Oenanthe sinensis; assembly: GCA_028671895.1. Classification (NCBI taxonomy): domain Eukaryota; kingdom Viridiplantae; phylum Streptophyta; class Magnoliopsida; order Apiales; family Apiaceae; genus Oenanthe; species Oenanthe sinensis. Next base: position 11,680,828 of record CM053797.1, read on the forward strand.
AAGATGGCACCTAAAAATAATTTCAAAATTCCAATGTTCGACCGAGATCATTATGAAGAATGGGTGTTGAGAATGAAACTTTACCTTGATTCCATCAATCCTGAATATCTGGAAGTCCTTGACAAAGGTAAATTTGTACCAATAGTTGTTGTTCCTGAGCATATGGAAGGAGATGTGGTAGTACCACAACGGTCTGAGCCTAAGAAGGCAGTAGACTTTTCAAATGCTGATAAGGAGCAGATAGCTTTCGATACATCCGTTCGACAAACACTGATGGAATCCCTAGATCATGAGATGTTTAATGTAGTTAAAGGACTAACTACAGCGAAGAAGATTTGGGATAAGCTAGAGGTCGTCATGGAAGGTACCACTGAGGTCAGAAGCAACAAAACACTTATACTCAAGATGGAGTATGACACCTTCAGAATAAGAAAAGGTGAAAGTATAACAGATGTCTATCTAAGATTCAGTCAGTTGGTTTTGGATTTGAATCTGAGAGGTGTAACTCTCCCCGTGGTTAAAGTCAACACGAGATATCTAAGGAACCAACCAAAAAGCATTGAACATAGAGTCTACGCTGTTAGAGAAACCAGAGATTTGCACACAACTATTCTGGAAGAATATTATGGAATTCTAAAGACCTATGAGCTGGAAACCCTTCAAGATCAAGCATGGGACAATGATTCAAGAGGAAAAGAAGTTGCATCAGGATTAGTTACTGATGAGGTAGAGTCTAAAAAGGCAATGGTTGCAGAAAAGCCTAGATCATCACCTGCATCACATCAAGTTGAAAATGATGATGAGTGCACATCAAATAGTGATGATGACTACTTCACCCAAGAAGAGCTGGACAACATGGATGATAGTGTCGTGGCATACATGGCAAGGAAGTTCAGCAATATAAGATTCAGAAAGAGTAACCGACTGCAGAGTAAATCTTCATCTTACTATCGGGTTACTAGGGGGGGTGGTAGTTCTCAAGGCTACAAAGGGAAAGGCAAGAGTACCAACTACAAATCTCCTTTGGATTTCAAAATAAAGTTCAAATGCTATAACTGTGGTAAAGCTGGATATTTTGATACCGACTGCAAAAAGCCGAAACAGACTTATCCCAAAGAAACATATGAAGCCCTCAAAAGCAAGTATGAATCCCTGGTGAAGGAAAGACATGGAAAAAGAGCTTTAGTTGTAAAAGAAGGCAGAGCTTGGGATGATTCAGATGAGGAAGAAGTTACTTATACAGCAAACTTTGCCTTCATGGCTGAGACATCAGATGAACCAGAGGTACCAGTTCTAACCCTTAAAGAGGAAATGTCTATTGATGATTATAAGGTGCAGAACGGGGCTCTTAGCGAAGAGATCTATATGTTGTGCAAAAGCCTAAATACTTCTCAAAAGGAACAGAAAACACTTGTTGCCAAATGCAGAATGCTTGAGGCAAAAGTGGAAGAATTATAGGCTGCTTGCACTATAGATACTTCCCTAAGAGACTCTATTAAAACTTTGGAACACAAGCTCAACCTTAAGGATGAAATAGAAGCATGTCTTAGGAATAAACTAGCTGAGCTAGAAACTAAATGCGAAGCTTATAAACTAGCAGCTAGTAAAGTGAATGTTGATAGTGGCACATTTAAGAAGATAACTGGAGTTGGTGTAGGACTTGACTATTCTAACTTATCTAAGAAGGAAGGAAAGAGACCTATAGATACTAGTTCCAGTAAGATTAAAAATGAAATGCCTAGCATTCTTAAATCTACTGTGAAACCTATCTTTAAACACTTCGTTCCTTAAGAAGAAGAAGATTGAATTATCAGTTAGATACGAGGTAGAAATGGAAGATCGCCAGAAAGAACAACCTGTAACTCCTATTAAGCAAGTTAAAATCAAATCCCATAGAGAAGAATCTAGACTAGGATAAAGAGCTAAGGCTGATAAATAACAGAGTAAAAAGGAAAAAAGCATAAAAGAGGTTAAGTCAAAACGAGTAAAGAAAGCATGTTATCATTGAAAACCTACTGAACATCTTTCTTATGCATGTAAATCTAACATGAAAATTCATGTTGCACATGCCATGCCTGTACCACACTCAATGAATAACATGCATCAGAATCATGCACAATGTGGTCAACCTAATTGTATGCCATGCACTTTTAACGTCATGCAAACATTTGTGAACTTGATGAATGCAATTAGTCAAGCATGTCTAAATACTGCTACTAGTTTTAATGTCAAGAAGAAGCACGTGAGAGCTAAGACTGCCAGTCCTCCTAAAGTAAGGAGTGACAAGCCTTCTCCTAAGACTGACAAATCTGTCAAGTCTGAAAAAGGAAAACACAAAGTCAAAAGCTCTAGTAATGTTAAGAAAAGTGCATCTCCTGTTGTTACATCTGATAATTCTCGATCTTATAGAAAAGCCGGGCCCAATCAAAGTTGGGTTCCGAAGAACGCCTAACCCGTCTGTCATTGCAGGGCATTAAGCGGAACAGAAATAAAGTTATATGGGTGCTAGATAGTGGAGCATCAAGGCATATGACAGGAAACAAGTCCCTGTTTACAGAGTTGGTTATGAAGGTTGTCCCTTATGTTACCTTTGGAGATGACAGCAAAGGAGTGACAAAGGGATATGGCAAACTGAAGACTGGTAATGTCATGATTGAAGATATTTCTTATATTGAGGGATTGAAGCACAATCTGTTGAGTATCAGTCAATTCTGTGACAAAGGTTATGAAATTGTCTTCAATAAGAAAGGTGTATCAATAACTCATATCAAGGAAGGTTCGTTGGCTTTAAGAGGAGTTCGAAAGGCAGATCTTTTTGTTGCGGACATGGATTCGGCAAATCAGAATGAAGTCACCTGTTTCTACAGCAAAGCTTTGGATGATGAAAGCTGGTTATGGCACAAAAAGCTATCTCACTTAAACTTCAAAACGATGAATGCTCTCGCGAGGCGAGAATTAGTGAAAGATCTACCTCAGAAGCAGTTTGCTTTTAAGGGACTCTGTGAAGCTTGTGAAATGGGAAAGTCAAAGCGAGCATTGCATAAAAGTAAAGAAATTTCTAGTATCACTGAGCCTCTACAACTTCTTCATATGGATTTGTTTGGCCCAGTGAACGTCATATCCTTATCTAGGAAAAGATATGCATTGGTAATCGTGGATGACTTCTCCAAGTATACATGGGTATTGTTTGCAATGACGAAAGACGAAGTACCTTTCCTAATCATTGATCACATCACTCAAATTGAGAATGTTTCAACACTTACTGTAAAGACGATTAGAACAGACAACGGCACTGAATTTAAAAATGCAGTGCTGAATGACTTCTGTGTATCTAAGGGAATACGTCGTCAGTACTCAGCCCCGAGAACTCCACAGCAAAATGGAGTAGTTGAAAGGAAGAACAGAACATTGGTTGAAGCAACAAGAACTTTGTTGTACGATTCAAAACTTCCCCTATACTTTTGGGCCGAAGCAGTGAGTACAGTGTGTTACACTCAAAATAGAACCCTGATCATAAAAGATAAAGAAAAGACACCATGTGAACTAATGAACAACAGAAGACCAACAGTCAATTACTTTCATATCTTTGGAGCTAAATGCTATGTGCTTATAGACGATGAAAATCTAGGCAAGTTTGCAGCAAAAGCTCGTGAAGGAATCTTTGTTGGTTATTCTACAGATGTGGTGGCAGCTTATCGGGTATTCTTAGTGAGTGATCGAAAAGTGATTGAAAGTTACAACGTCAGATTCGACGATACCAAACTCCCATCAATTTCTAAAGATAATAGTGAACCTGAGTCCCTAAAGTTTCAAAATCTGGACTTAGATGAAATTGAAGATGAACCTGAGTTGGTTGTTACTTCAAATATGCCAAGTGTTCGAGAAGAAATACCTGAGTCTGGTGAAAAATCAGTGGAAACTTCTTCCGCACGTTCCGGCAACAACTCAGGGGGAGTAAACAGCAGCTCAAGGACAAGTGTTCAAGGCTCAAGACGAGATGACACTAGTTCTGTAGGAGCTGGCACTAACTCAGGGGGAGTTAGTGAAAATAACACAAGTAGTCAACACAACAATTCAGAAAGTCAAGCTGAATCATCAAGACAATTTCCAAGAGAACGTGTATGGAGTAGAGACCATCCGTTTGAATTAATTATTGGTGATCCAGATGCTGGTGTGACTACTAGAAGAACTGCAAGAGTTGACATGGCTAATATCTGTTTATACTCTGGGTTCTTGTCCAAGCTGGAACTTAAAGAAATAGAAGAAGCTCTTGGTGATGCTGATTGGGTGGTTGCAATGCAAGAGGAGCTCAATCAGTTTGAAAGGCAGAAAGTTTGGAAACTGGTACCCCGACCGAAGAACAAATCAGTAATTGGAACTAAGTGGGTATTCAGAAATAAACTGGATGAAGACGGACTTGTAATACGAAACAAGGCTCGTCTGGTAGCAAAGGGTTATTCTAAAAAAAAAGGTATTGATTATGATGAGACCTACGCTCCATTTGCAAGACTTGAGGCAGTCAGGATGTTCTTGGCCTTGCAGCACACAAGAACTTCAAGGTTTTTCAGATGGATGTGAAAAGTGCCTTCTTGAATGGAGAGCTAGAAGAAGAAGTATATCTGGAACAGCCACCTGGCTTTGTTGATTCAGAACTTGTAGATTTTGTGTACTTTCTCTTCAAAGCTGTCTATGGCCTCAAACAATCCCCAAGACGATGGTATGAAACCTTATCCTTGTTCTTAATTGCAAGTGGTTTTACTAGGGGAGTAATTGATAAAACATTGTTCTATAAAAATATAAAAGGTGATTTAATACTTGTTCAAGTCTATGTGGACGATATTATTTTTGGGTCATCTAATGAGCGCTTGTGCTAGAAATTTGCCAAGTTAATGCAGGATAAGTATGAGATGAGCATGATGGGAGAGCTGTCCTTCTTCCTTGGATTACAGATCAGTCAGAGAAAAGATGGAATCTTTATCTGTCAGTCCAAGTACATCAAAGATTTACTCAAGAAGTATAATCTAGAAGATGCATCAACAGCTAAGACTCCCATGGCAACAGCCACGAAGCTTGATGAAGACAAATCAGGTAAACCAGTTGACATCACAAGCTATCGAGGTATGATTGGCTCACTCCTTTATTTAACTGCAAGTAGACCCGATATTATGTTCGTAACTTATTTGTGTGCAAGGTTCCAAGTGGATCCTAGATAATCACATCTCATAGCCGTCAAACGAATCTTTAGGTATCTCAAGGGCACGTCAAATCTAGGGATTTGGTACCCAAGAGATACAGGTTTTAATCTAATTGGCTATTCAGATTCAGACTATGCAGGTTGCAGGATTGATAGGAAGAGCACATCTGGTGCATGTCAATTTCTTGGCAGAATATTGGTGTCCTGGCAAAGTAAAAAGCAACACACAGTATCTACTTCTACTGCTGAAGCTGAGTACATTGCCACTGGAAGCTGTGTAGCTCAAATACTGTGGATGAGGAACCAATTAAAAGATTATGGCATGGAGCACAAAAAGATTCCAATCATGTGTGACAACACAAGTGCCATTGTCATGACCAGCAATTCTGTAGACCACTCAAGAACCAAGCACATAGATATCAGGTATCACTTCATTAGAGAACATGTCGAGGAGGGGACTGTGGAGTTACATTTTGTACCCACAATGCAACAAATTGCATATATATTCACTAAACCTCTTGATGAAGTAACATTTAATAGGTTGGTTGGTGAATTGGGGATGCTTAACACAAGTTAGTGATTTCTCTTATCTGTAAAATTCCAGTTTTAATCATGTACATATGTTTTTAGTCTTGATAAATTTTGTTTGTGCATAGTTGAAAACATATGTAAATAATCTCTACAATTGCTCAAAATATCACTTCGGCATGCTAATTAATCATTAAGGACTTAGACTTTAAAATGGTTAATTAATGAATATTTTAGGATACATGTTGTGTTATTTTACATAAATTCATTGTGCTATATGTGTAATTATTGGTTAAATCTTTGAATTTATGTTAGTTAGATTGCATGATCATAGGGGGAGTTAAATTCATATTATTCTAAATTTTTCATGATTTTTAGATGAATTTACCTGTGTTTTTCATGTAATTTTTTTATCAATCTAGATGCCTTAGAATTGTCAATGAATGTTTTTAATTATTTGCTTTGTTAAAAATCCTTGAATTGATATTTATATTAATTTGGCACAATTTATTTGTTACTATGATTACAAATATTGCCAAATTATTCTAACTATCTTCAAAATTCGAAATTTTGAAAATTCTAAGTCTGGGAAGAATATTCGAGATACGGTCTATCTCGAAGTTCATCTCGAAATTCGACTTGAATTTCGAGTTACAGTTCCTAGTATGCCTGATCAAAATTCCAAGTCTGGGATAGCATTCGAGTTATTCTATCTCGAATATTCGACTTGATGTTTGAGTTAGTCTTTATCTCGAACATTATCTCGAATATTCGACTTGATGTTCGAGTTAGTCGCTATCTCGAACATTATATCGAATATTCGACATGATGTTCGAGTTAGTCTCTATCTCGAACATTATCTCGAATATTCGACTTGATGTTCGAGTTAGTCGCTATCTCAAACATTATCTCGAATATTCGACTTGCAATTCGAGATGGGATTCCCAGGTGGGTTTTTATGCTGTTTTAATTGATCAAATGATTATTTGTTCGAGTTAGTGTCATCTCGAACTTTATCTCGAATATTCGACTTGATGTTCGAGATAGTCTCTATCTCGAACCTCATCTCGAATTTCGACTTAAATGTTCGAGATAGTGTTCGACTTGATGTTCCCCAGTGCGTACTTAGCATTTTTTTTCTTGTTTTCACAGGGGTATTTTTGTCTTTGCTCACATATGCCTATATATACATCTCTAACTCGCATCAGTTTTCACTTTTACCTAATTGTTTTAACCCTAAATTTTTACAGCCCCCACCCTCCCTCCCTCCCTGCGATTTCAAACCTTCATCGCCATGTTCATTCGATTTGTGTTAAAACTCATACATATCTCGAATTGCTGCCCGTTTTTAATCTTCCATCATTATTTGCATCCCATTATTGTGTATTTCTGTGCATCTATAACTGTTCTTAATTGTGTTTGGTATATACACACATATCTATACACGCACGCAACTCAGTGATATTGATTACATAGTGGTCAGTAATTTCATTAATGCTCTCACACAAATCTGTGGTATTGATTAAATAATGGTTGGTGTGTTTGATTACATACTTGGTTGGTGTGTTTGATTTTGCCTACTTAATTGATTATAATTCCGTAGTTTAATTCCAAAGTAAGTACTTTGTTTAATTAAAAGGGATTATTCTGTTTTTTTTCATGCTTAATTGTCTGTGCTATTTGCTTCTTTTTATAAAATCCAATTAATTCACAGGAAAATATTTACAAACATGGCTCACCAATTTTCCCTTGCCAAAAACAATTTTTATAATATTTCTACTGAAATTGGTGATCAACTCCCGCGCTTCAAGTTTTGGGTACGATTTCTTAATTTGTACTCCAACGCTAGTGTTGCTTTTATTGCCAAACCAACACTAGTCCATGATGCTTTACAATAATTATGGACTAGTGCGGTTACATTTGGGAGCAAATATGCCCCCTATGGTTTCAGGTTTACCTTGGCGGGTCAGGAATATCACGTTACAGAGGAAGTGTTCAACAGGGTTCTGGGATTCCCAATCAAGGATGTTTATGACCCCGAACCTACAACGACAGAGCGTATTAAGTTCTTTGAGGAGATTGGATGTTATCCTCCTTCTGGACGGATCTCAACTGGCGCCATCCAGAAATAATACTTCTATGTGGAATGGAATTACTTTTTCAAGGCCATCACAAGATGTTTTCGGGCACACGAAAAAGATTATCATCATATTCCAATTCCCATGCAGGTCTTTGCAGTTTCCCTAACCCGTGAACTGGACATTAATTATGGCAGAATCGTTCTTTCAGATATCGTGGCTGCAATGAGATCATCTACAAGCAGAGACCTTACAACTACTGATGTTATATGTTGGTATCCTCGCTTCTTACAGATGCTTATTAATCACTTAGTACCGACTGATGCTTTAGCTGTAAGACAAGCATTTGCCACAAGTGCAACATCTGCATCACTGGGCATGGCCACCAAGTCCCTCAGAACGATTGCTAATCAAGATAAACATCACGGTAAAGCAATGTCTATTCCTGATAACATTCAAGTGTATTACTTCAATGGCGGGGACCTCCCACATTGCATCAAGTGTCAGGACATTGATAGCAAGTTTATGTCAATAATAGAGATCCAGGTTCAAGAGCTTGTTGAAGAATATGGAAGGCATAAAGAAATCACAAGTTCACGATGTTGCATTGAAGTTTCAAGTTGAAGCCCGGAATTTTTATAAGTACAAAATGTTCGAGATAGCCAAGTAGAACATTCCTATGTAGAAGTTCTACTTAAATGTTCGAGATAGCCAAGTAAAACATTCCTATGTAGAAGTTCTACTTAGATGTTCGAGATGGCCAAGTAAAACATTCATATGTAGATGTTCTACTTAAATGTTCTAGATAGCCAAGTAGAATATTCCTATGTAGAAATTCTACCTAACATTCGAGATGGCCAAGTAGATGTTCTACATAAAGGGCAGTTTCAACATGACACATGGCATCATCTAATTGGCAGATTTCCAAGCTTTCAAGATAAGATAAGATTTATGTGGACATCATTGGGCCACGTATATCTTAGTCTTTGAAGACTACAGGACATAGATTACAAGTAGTATAAATAGAAGTACTTTGTATTATTTTAAAGAGAGCAATATTTTCAAGATAAACACTTGTAAAAGAGAGAGAGAGTATTCACAGAGCTTAGTATCATTTACTACCCTCTTTACTTCTGGTGTAGTTTGTAATGAATGTTGTAGCAACCCTTTCAAGTTATATATAAGACATATATTCCTTGAATCATTGTGTTCATTTATTACATGGTATTTATTGCTTCTTAAATTCGAAAAGTTGTATTCACCCCCCTCTACAACACATTTGGACCTAACAGTTTTACAAACCATCCTTATCAGATTGAGGACTATGATTTTCTGACTCATAATGCAAATATGATCTTCATCATTTTCGTCCACCTGATATTATCCCTAACTTAAAATAAAAAATTTCATGAGAATAGGGATGGATGTATTCTTAGCAATACAGTATAAGACCTTCAAAGCAACAACCACTATTTATGTACATTGAATCAATGTGAAACATACTTTGAAACAAGTGTTTAAAAACAAATCACTTTACAAATGGTTGATACCTCGAAGTAAAAAAAAATTAGAAATATTTTTAAGTATATAAAATATTGAGAATTTTATATACACATAACTTAGAAAATACTTCCCCATTTTCAATATGCATTGATTACTTAGATTAGTAATTCTAAATAATGTCACTAATATCAAAAGTATCACAATTATTTGTAACAAAACATTTAAAAATATCAGAGAAAAATATCAAAACAATTAAGCAAAATATAATTAACTGATACTCATAAAATATTTATCATACAAACAATTATGCTGCATATTATTTTAATTCCTTTGAATCATGAGACTGATATGACATCGAATTGTCTGACATCATAATTTAAATCAATTAAGATAATATTCAAACTTATGTTAGAAAAACTAATTACCACATATGTATATAACATTGTAAACATGATAATTAAAGTAGTAGCAATAAGCACGTGGTACTGGATTTCAAATAAATTTACAAGTCCTTTAAATATGGAAAATTTAATACTTGTGAACTTATTTGAGAATTCTTTACAGATGGAATTTCCAACAAATATGCATATTAATAATATCCCTACTTTACAACCAACTTAGATAAAATGAATTCATCAAGTTGTTTAGCAAATGTCTGCAAGTAATCCTACTAAGGACTACTCTCGAAATATATGATACCTGGTGTCCATGCGCTTGTTCTGTGAGTGGTGTAGAAATTATCTAGCAGAGTTGATGGAGTTTGACAGCTACTAGTAATTACTTGCCTGTCTTTCTTACCACCTACATTATCTATATCTCCGTCATAGAGAGCTTTGTGAAGAGAATGATATATAAATTCCAGTGGATATGAAACTTCAAAGTCCAGGAGTTGTTGTACATCAACTTGTTCAGCCCTAATAGTATCAAGTCTCGTCTCTAGTGCTTTAGTTAGATCTTGAAAGTCCCGAAGATTCTGTTTCTATCATCGTCGATACCTTCTGTAGTAACCAGTTTGGCTTTGTCCCTCATAACAATGCCAAAAATCATCCAGTCTCTGAAAACCCTTACAGTACCAATTACAACTTTGTCTTGTGGCCTGGGTTCCAGATTCAGTAGATTCTGCCTTCGAACTGATTGAGATCATCTTGCATTACAATCACCCAATCTGGATCAATCAGTTCTTCTTCAATCTTCTTTAGGATTCCAACTGTTTAACAATTGTTCTTTCCCGAAGAATAACCATTTACTTTTCATAGCACTTCTAGCCTTTACTCTAGTATCCGGATCACTAAGAACTAGATTCTAGGAATAAATTTGACTCCAAACCCTTTGTCTCGGCAGATATGTTCTTAATGTATACCTTTGATCTTTATTGTGCTGAGTACGACTAGTAGATCCTTCTTTTATTTGCTCCCCTTGAGGTACTGCTAGGATGTGTTGAAGATCCTTCACCTTGTTGAGTGGATTCTGTTAAAGTCCACGAGTTATGTAGATTCACTACCATTTCCACTACTAGGATCTGAATAATCATCATTAACATTGATTCCTTCTGCAACCTCAGTTTCATCATCAATATCTGAATATGACTCTGATAAGATATCAAGTTTCAAAGATTCTAAATATACTTTCATTTGAATGCTCGGGAGCTTGGTGTAGTAGGACGACACATTCAGACTTTCAATCACCTTCTAGTTTTATATCACATCTTACTTTGAAAGCTTAAGACTTCAATGAGTATCCGAGGACAATTGTTCCAAGAAATATCATATAAATCTTCAATAAATATCAATTTCTTCCAAACACACGAAAAAGCTTCAGTGTTTACTTCTGGTTGGTCATTAACTCATATGATGTCTTTTTATGATCTTTGTTGAATAAAGTAGCAAGCTGTGTTTATTGCTTCAACTTCAAAGTACCTTTATAAGTACAAACTTCATTCAGAACTTCATTCATGAAATTCAGTTCCAATATCTGACTACAAAGTTCTCACAGCTTATTTTACTTCTAACTTGATCTGCCTGAAGTGATCAATCACAATATGTGATATATTATCTGTTGAATGCACAAACATCACCAATTCACTCTCAGTTGAGTGATCTTCCATCTTTCTTGCTCGAAATCAAACACTTCTCTATTTTAATGCTTTTCCAGAAACCTTTGACAAAGAATTCCCTAGTGTCCTATAGATAATGCTTACTGCTTAAGTCCGTCGACAAGAAAGATATTTCCAGTGATGACAATTTTAAAATCATGATAGCCAAGTCCCTTGTACATCCTTTGCTGTCATCTCCAAAGGTTACCGTTGGGTAGGCTTTCTCAATCAACTGTAATAGTAGAGCTTCAATGCTAGTAATATGCCTCGAACAATAAATGTCACAAAATCACATAACTTTTGACTTTTGTTTCATACTCTGCAATCACAAATGATTAAGTTTCTTGGTACTCAACTTCAATTGAGTCCAGATGGGTTAGAGATATTACTTTCAATAGTGGTAACAACATCTTCAACCTTAACATACATAAACTTATCTTTGACTGACCACTTCTCATTCACAACAGCCTTGACAAGGTAGTCTTAAAGCTATGAGATTAGTGATTCCAACATATCTTATGGTGGACTAGCAGTCTTTACCCTATTGTGATTCTTAGATATGTTTTCCCTAAGATTATGCAAGTCCTAAGATATGCATTTTCAACTTTAAACAAACAAGCATGAAAATAAGAACACAAGGTAACATTTAGCTTCAATGCATTATAGATAAGAATTATGCATTTTTGGCATATTATGCATATTAGAAAATTCAGTGCTATCTACTTTAACCATTCTACACAATTTTGGGGTTAAATATCTTGTTAGTCACTGAAGTCAGCCTGATGTATCAAGATGGTCACTGAACTGAAATTGGACTCATGTAGGTCACTAACTTGAGTAGATAGTACACTCCGTTAAATCATCTAACGGAAGTTACGTGACATGACAAAAGTTGCTGACATGGCATAAGAATCAAGTTTCTTTTTAATGTTTGGACAAAGAATTTGATCACTGCCAAGCATTTCTTCCATTTTCTTTTTAATTCTAGTCATGAGCTTGAATGTAATCTCCTGTATCATTGTTAAAATTGGCATATACCTCTCAATAATGATCCAAACATTGAGCATTCGGACATGTTATTATCAACATTGTCCGTTTTTGATGTTGTTGCAAAGTGAGCCTTAGTCCAAGCTTTAGCATCAAGGTTCCTGAGTTGGTCATAAGCAGGCCTAGACTGTTTTGCAACTTTTGCAAAGTAAAGCTTGCAAAGTAAAAAGAAACATTAAAGCAAAGTCAGCAACTTTTGCCATGTCACGTAACTTCCGTTAGATGACTTAACGGAGTGTACCATCTACTCAAGTTAGTGACCTACATGAGTCCAATTTCAGTTCAGTGACCATCTTGATACATCAGGCTGACTTCAGTGACCAACAAGATATTTAACCCATTGTGACAGGTGTCAAGTAGATTTACATATATTTAATAATTTTCTAAAAGCACATGGAATAGACGAACTAATAATTTAATTACTAATTCTTTCTAATCCATTTATGTTGTTGTCTAACATTTTAATTATCTCTAATTACCTAAGTCAGTTTTAGATTAAGCCTCGAATCTACAAATTTTATTGACTACTTAGATAATTCTACCATCTCTTATTCTTCTACACCTTAACAAACAATACATGATAAGATCTGACATTTACGTGCAACTATGTGAGTGTGAGCAATTCATATGAAAATAAGCACATAAACAATTTCAAGAATATGCAGAATATTTGAATAAGACATTATGAGAAATATCAAATTCCACATACATTTATCAAGTCATTTATCACAATAAGAACAAATATAAAATATCTGATCTATGACATGTTTGTCTATTAGCAATTTTCACAACATTAGTAGAGGTATTAAATCACAGAAGATTTAAATCAAGTTCAAGTAAATGTTCAGGATATACCTAATCGTCTAGAATAATCTTATCTAATTCTAGATATTCATTTTACTGTATCGAAAATCAAGTATGAAATGTACTAACTTTAACACATAAGTCCTAGCATGCAATATCTCATTCTTAGCAATCAATCAAACATTTAAGTCCTAATATGCTAATATGATGACATGAATATAATACATTTCAAAACATAATAATCATACAGTTCTGAATTAGATAAAAGCATACTAGTTAGAATGCGTACCTTTGAAGTGCTTAGTGATTCATCTCCAATGTTGGTCATTGATGTTAGATATCCATGTGGTTCATCACTGTCACTGATAGAATCAAATTTGCATTTAACTTCACCAACAAATGGTTTCCCTTGCTGTAACCTTACTAATGCTTGACATTCCTGCTTTTAACCCAACACAGTCTCTGTCATTATTTGTTTCTTCGGGCTTCTTGAATAGTGTAATACTACCATAATCTTGTCTTGCTACTTTTATCCTCATATGTTTCTTCAATTGTGACCTCTAACGATTTTTAAATCCATTTTATACAATTGTACAAAAACATTTAGTAGAGATCCCTACTAATAAATCTATCATTTCTTAACATTTGAGCAATTTGTGGAACTATAACATGAACAGTCGTAACATCCACAATAAAATCCAAACGCTCCGGAATAAACCTACTAATACGAAATGACCACTTTCCTCGAAACCAGGTCATTTGCTCTGCGAATTAATTCTCAGTCAAAACTACGAATTTTCCAACTACAAGCTCTTTTCGAAAAATGGACCAAGTTTTTATATCTTTATATTATAAATTAAATATATATAAATTTAACTAATAAATTTACTTAAGTTAAATTTATAAAATAAATTTATTCAAATTAAGTTTATAAAATAAATCTTTCCAAGTTTAAATAATAAACTAATTTAAATTAAATATATAAATAAAATTTATATAAATAAAATTTATAAAATAAATTTATCTAAATTTAATATCATAAAATAAATTTATTCAAAAAAATTTAAATAATAAAAATAAATCTCTTTAAATTTAGAGAATAAATTTATTTAATTTCAATTTATAAAATAAACTTATTTAAATTTAGTTTATAAATAAACTTTTTCAAGTTTAAATAATAAACTAATTTAAATTAAATTCACAAAATAAATTTATTTTAAATAAAATTTATAAAATAAATTTATCTATAATTAAATTTTTAAAATAAAATTATCTAAATAAATTTAAATTATAAAAGTAAATCTTTTTAAATTTACGAAATAAATTTATTTAATTTAAATTTATAAAATAAACTTATTTAAATTAAGTTTATAAAATAAACTTTTTAAAGTTTAATTAATAAACTTATTTAAATTAAGTTCATAAAATAAATTTATTTTAAATAAAATTTATAAAATAAATTTATCTAAATTTAAATTTATAAGCTAAATTTATTTAACAAGGCCTCTAGACATTCAGAGTTCAAACAGCATCGGTACCATGAGTTTCACTGGATTGCGGATCTTGATTTGTATAACAATCAGCTTGCTCTGATGCCAATTGTTGGGTCCCAGAAGTATCGTAGAAGGGGGGTTGAATGCGATACTGACAACAATTTGAATTTTTTTTCAGAATTTACGGAATTAAATTATTGTTTTAGCTGAGGGTCGAGACCTTGTAGTGTTTGGGAGACTGACTTACTAGCTTTCTATTTTTATGATTAAACATTTAAGATATAGAAATTAGCAAGTAAGTAAAGAAGATTCAAGTTAAATACGTATATTAAACTTGAAAGGGATTTACAATATTCAGTAGAATAAACCTTAATTCTTAGAACAAATTTGACATGAATTGTTCTACTTAAGGAATTAAAATCAAACTAGCACAGAAAGTCTGTGAATATAACTTTGCAGACAAATTGCTGAATTTGAAAATTTTTCTACTTATGAAAAATGAAGCTAATTGTCTCATATTTATAGAGGTGAAAGCTAGCAAGATATTTGAATAAAACTTATTAAAAGTCATAAAGACTTTATAATTTAGCATTCAAGACTTTTTAAATAAGCTGAGCAAGACTTTTAAAACTTGGTAAGACTTTTTTAAAAATCGGTAAAACTTTCTTTCTAAGGCCCAACAAGACTTTTTTTATCTCCCAATTCGGTAAGACTTTTGAGAAAGTCTCTCTAGAATTCGGTAAGACTTTTATTAAAATCTTATTCCAAATTTGGTAAGACTTTTGGAATTGTTTGCTCGGTAAGACATTTTGAAATTAGCTCTCGGTAAGACTTTTAAATAAAACACGGTAAGACTTGTTCTTCAACATGCTTTTTCATTCCTTTAGACACGTAGCGGCCTTTGATTGATCACTTTAATTAACATCACCTGCCACATCAATTTGTAAAAAGAAAGGAGCCTATTTTGTCTTTTAGTGATAAATTTCGTAGAAATGCTTTTAGACCCGCACAACTTATAATCTTTGATTAATAATTAATTTAATTCAGAAATTATAAAAATAAATATATAATATTATTTAGATATTTATAAATATAATTTACTAAATAAATAAAATATTTATTAATAAAATAAATCCTTACGCTCTAAGTTGCGGTTTTCTGAACGTCTAGAACCAAACTCCTTTTGACTTGGAAATGATAAATCAATGCCAATTGGGGTTTCACTTTTACGAATATATGACTCTGCATTTCTTTCGTGTCTATTCTTTTTCCGTCTTTTCTTCAAGTCAGTACCGTCAGACTTGTTTAGCTGTATATACAGTTGCAATTAGATGTATATCTGTTACTGAAATAATCCGGCTCTTTAAACTAGACAATACTTCTTTTCACCACTGAATGTACCCAGTCAAATATTCAATCTTGGATTCTGACTCTTGTACACTGCATTCCAAACAAACATGTATCCCTTTGAGCTTCTAGCTTCTTCTTCTTCATTCTAAAATAATTCTAAATTAATTAATCCTTTAATTAAGTTAAGAAATAAATTAATTCTAAGTGAATTAATTTACTAATTAAATTACCTAATTAATTTAATTAATTAATAGAGAATTAAATTAAAGTCTTGATTGTAGGACTATTGTTGATGTAGATAAAACTCTTATGTTCTTCAATAATAACCTTTCTAAACACTTTAACTTTTTGATTACGAATCTTCATTGACATCGTTGACACCCTATGCACTGGTCTGGTTCACAGATGACTAACTACAATGTTGATTCTCATTTCTGATGTAGTGGTTTTATATCATGTTTTGTCCTGTCCTGTCTTCTTTTTGTTCTTCCTCTATAATTTTCTTCTTCAGGAATCTTTCTGTAGTAGGCACTTAAAACCTTCTGTATCTTCTGAAATCTTCTGAAATATTACTCATTTATTTTACATCGACGCTTGAACATATTATTGAACTTCTTTTAGTGTAGAGTAGCAGTCTTGTTAGAATTCTTCTGATATTCTGATTCTTCGTGTCTAGTTGACATTCTTTGTCTGGATTCCTTATTCCATATTTGTTATTTACTTCACTTTATTATCTGAGTTGAGTTGTCATCTACTTATTAAAAATAGGACTAGTCATATGACTTTCAATTCTTCACATGATTAACAATGAATTTGCTTACCTCATCCTTGGAGTGTAAGAAATGTACCCAAGTGTATCTTGTGAAGTCATCCACAATGTCTAAGGCATACTTCTTTTTGGCAATTGACATGATGTTGACATGACCAAACAAATCCATATGCAATAGTTCCAAAGGTTTATCAATTGATGATTCTGACTTTGACTTGAATGATGTTTTTCTTTGCTTTCCTTTTTGACAAGCATCACATAGTCCATCTTTAGTAAATTCTATCTGTAGAATGCCTCTAACCAGATTCTTTCTAACCAATTGATTCATGACTTTGAAATTCAAATAGGCTAGCTTCTTATGCCAAATCCAACTTTTATCTATATTGGCTTTGCTAAGTAGGCATGTCATTGAGTTTGCCTTTACAGAGTTGAAATCAACCACATAGACATTTCCTTTTCTTCCCCCTGTTAAGAGAATTTCACCAGATTCTTTCTTGGCTATGATGCATGATCCAGTAGAGAACCATACAACATTTCCATTATCACACAGTTGACTAATACTGAGTAAATTGTGCTTCAACCCATCAACTAGTGCTACAGATTCAATGACAACATTTTCACTTGCAATTGAGCCATATCCCAGAGTAAAACCTTTATTCTTATCTGCAAAAGTAACTCATGAGCCAGCCTTTTCCACAAACTTTTTGAGCAGGTAAAAATCTCCAGTCATGTGCCTAGAACATCCACTATCCAGATACCAGAGATTTTTCTTCATGTCTCCCTGCACACAAATAAAATAATCAAGTTGCTTTTGGTACCCAAATTGTCTTGGGTCCTCTTTTATTAGTTGCAGCCTGAGCCTTGGTTGCCAACTTTGATTTCTTTTGTTTTGGTGGGTTTAAATCCACTTTAACTTTGGGAGTTGACTTTTGGGGCTCAAACACCTTGGAACTTATAGTAGACATATCATGCACATTCTCAATCTTGACATTTTGACTAGCAGCAGCGCCAAAAACTTGATGTGCTAAAAATATTTAATTTAGAAATTATCGCAAGTGCACGATCTCGTTTTAGTATTTTTAAGATTCGAACAACAAGGACTAAATTAATTTCGCGATCCTTAAAATTTAACTTAGGCTAATTAGAGAATTTAATTTCAAGGTGAATTTTGTCTATACTAATAAAAGAAAAAAAACAAGTAAGCTAGTAAACTATATCTAAAAAATTTAAAGATCCTATTTTAACACTACTAAAATTATATCTAAAACTAAAAAAAATTAAACTACTAATGGAGAGAAACCTAAGCTTAAATTATTAAACCCACTAATAAAATTGAAAATTTAAAATTTAAAAATGGGTTTAATATTAAAAGTAAAATAAAGATTTGAGGGTTGAAGGCTCAAACATAAAAGACAAGAACAATATGTAAATTAAAGATGAAAACAAGTAGATCTATAAGCTTCATTAAACAACTAATAAATAAAAGTAGATCTAAAGGGCTCAACTACAAAAATAATAAAAAGTAGATCTAAGTAATAAATCAAACCTACTAATAAAATTGAAATTTATTAGAGCTTCAACTACCAAATATAAAGAAGTAATTAGATCTAATAGATTTAAAATAAAGGAGCTCCTTTCATTTCCCCAAGCTTAACTTATGGTACTTTGAAAGTTTCATAGCCCAAAATAAAATGGAGATGAAAAGTGCTAGGAATATAAAAGTAGAGAAAAGATGCAAATAAATGAGAATCAAAAGTAGATCTAAAAGTTATGTGAATCAAACTCACTAATAGAATTGAAATCTAATAAGGTCTCACCCGCAAAATATAAAAATGAAAGTAGATCTAGAAAGATTAAAATAAAAGTGCTCATTTCATTTCTCAAAACTCAACTTGGTGGATTTTGAAAGCTATCATAGCACAAAAGATGAAGATGGAGACTATCATAAAAGAAAATAAAGACTTGCATTAATATGAAAAGTATTTACAATATTTGAGAGAGCTAAAAACTAGATTTAGAAAATTAAAAGAGAGGCTACTACTAAAACTAGGTAAACTAAAGATGGGAATACAATGGGAGAAGAGAAGTATTTATAGGACAAAATTAGGGTATTGGGTAAATCCTGGCACTTCATCTCTATCCATCAACTTGTCATTTGCTTTGGCTCCAAGTATAGCTTGATGGCTTGGCTTAAACATACTTTTTTCCCTTTCTTGCTCTTTTCTCCCATTTTCTTCCTTTTTTTCTTTTTTTCTTCTTATTTAATCAAATATCTATAAAATTATGAAAATACATCAAATTAATTAATTAAAAATTCTAAGGTAAATACTAAATAGGTATAAAAATATGCAAAAATATGCACTAATCAAATGCCCCCATACCTATCTTTTGCTCATCCTCGAGTAAAATAAAAAGTTAAAAAACAAACTAAGAAAAGTCCTAGGTTCCTTTTTATAGGCGTGACGGGTATTTTAGGTTTACCAACCCGTTAAACTAATAGATGATCTCTACAAGAGGAGTGTTGTTTCCTAAGGGTTTACAGAAGATATACCCATAAAATCTGTGAAATAATTCCGATAATTGTCCCGACTCAATTTTCACTCTAGTTTTCAATGGTGTTAACAAAAAGATTTTATAGGGAAAATACATGCGTTAGCAGACTTTTCTAATAATAGTCAAATTGTAAGTAACTTCAATCTACTGGTGTCGAATCTAAATGTTTACAAAAAATCTCAAGGTGTATAGTGAATTTAAGGCCTCTGATAGATGAACTTCATAAGAATATTTTCTTTTTTTCAACCAATATTTAACTGACCCAATCTCTATTAAAACAAGTATCTAGCCAAATATCACAAATTCATATATATAGCCTTTTTTTTTTGCTTTTCCCTTTTTTTTAATCGAATGTATAGTGTCTGTTTTCTTAGGATTTCTATGTTACCCATGTAGCGAGCTTTGGGTCAGTGACTCCAAACCAGTTGGTTTTAGGGCACTAGGTTTTGAAATACCCCAAAGGAGTTAATTACTCGAGTAACAAAGGCGACAAAACAGGACTAGTCAATTCTACTTGTGCCCATCATCTCATCTATTTATTTTTAGGAATATTAGGTATTGAAGTAGTTTATTATAATTTTTTCTCTTTTTTTTGCTATAGATTTATTTTTCACAAAAAATTGATTCGACATTGTTCTAACATGTGGGTTCTCTCTCAGGTATCAAATAACATCTCTATACAATCTTTTCAACAAAGATCTTATGCATATGTGCAGTCTTGAAATTTGGTGTAAAAATCGTTCGATACAAGTTTCATAAAGAAAACCTTACTCGACTAAGTTCAAATTATCTAAAAGGCATTATATATATAATTTTTGAAAACAAATGCTAACACCAACTAGTCATAATGTTCAAAGAGAGGATAAGACAACTCAACCTAAATATTTCAATTTTTGGATTTTCAATTTTATAATTTATTTGTGTGTTTTTTTAATTTTAAATTTTAACGTTACTAGTACCCTCTCTCATACCTAAATCATGCATTGTCCCTAATGTATGCAAATGATAGAGATATGACGGAGAAGCAAAACTAGTTTATTATGAAAACTTACTTTATTCAGAGATCGACAAGGTGGATGACATCTTCCTCGAGATCAACTGGCAATTCTAAAAATGATTTGAGCCTTTGTCCATTAACTTTAAATATGTCACCATTTTTAGGATTTTCAATTTCAATAGCACCGTGAGGAAAAACTGTTTTAATAATGTATGGTCATTCCCACCTAGATCTCAACTTTCAAGGAAAGAGATGTAGCCTAGAATTATATAAAAGAACTTTGTGACCGAGAGAAAAAGATTTTCTCAAAATGGATTTATCATGAAACACTTTAGTTCTTTCTTTATAGATTTTTGCATTTTCATAGGCATCATTCCTCATTTCTTCTAACTCAGACAATTACAACTTCATATGACTACCAGCAGTGGATAAATCAAAGTTTAACGCTCTAATGGCCCACATGGCCCTATGTTCAAGTTCAACAAGGAGATGACACGCTTTATAAAACACAAGTCTATAGGGAGACATACCCAAGATCGTCTTAAAAGAAGTCCTATAGGCCTATAATGCATCTATCAATTTAATGGACCAATCTTTCCTATTTGAGTTGACAGTCTTTTCTAAAATTTGTTTGATTTGCCTATTAGAGACTTCAACTTGACCACTAGTCTGAGGATGATAAGGGGTAGCCAATTTATGAGTGATGGAATACTTTTCCAAGAGAGATTCAAAATTGATGATTTTTTAAGTGCTTGCCTTGGTCACTAATGATAGCTCTAGGTGTGCCAAATCGAGAAAAAATATTCTCTTTTAAGAATTTAAGGATGACCTTGTTATCATTAGTCTTAGTTGGTATGGCTTCGACCCACTTAGATACGTAATCAATCGCTAAAAGAATGTAGAGATTACTAAACGAATTAGGAAAGGGGCCCATAAAATCTATTCCCCAAACATCAAAAATCTCAATGACAAGGATTGGACTCATTGGCATCATATTTCTTCTAGTGTTCTTTCCTAAATGTTGACACCTACTACAAGCGGAACAGAATTCAGCGGCATCCTTAAACAAACTAGGCCAATAGAAATCACACTGAAGTATC
Source organism: Oenanthe sinensis (assembly GCA_028671895.1). Classification (NCBI taxonomy): domain Eukaryota; kingdom Viridiplantae; phylum Streptophyta; class Magnoliopsida; order Apiales; family Apiaceae; genus Oenanthe; species Oenanthe sinensis. The sequence continues at coordinate 11,702,336 of CM053797.1, forward strand.
TTTGCGGCTGTTTTCTTAGCACTAAACTGTCATCCACAAGCTTGGTCATTACAAAAGAAGAGTATGCTCCTAACCTCATGGTTCGGAATACATCTCCTAATGATCTGGTCTGGGCAATGTTTAAAAAGATAAGGGTCATCCCAAAAGAAGTGTTTGACTTAAGAGAAAAAATTTTATTTATCTTGCTTAGACCAACTGGAAGGAATTTCGCCAGTGGCAAGGTAATTGACAATATCGGCGAATCGAGGAGGAGTAGAAATTGAAAGAAGGTGTTCATCGGGAAAAGATTTATTTAAGGGTAAATCAATAGTGGAATCCACTACTAATCGAGAGAGATGATCGGCAACAACATTTTCTAAACCCTTCATATCCCTAATTTCTAGGTCAAATTCCTGAAGCAACAAGACCCACCTAATCTATCGGGCTTTTGAGTCTTTTTTGGAGAAAAGGTATCTAAGGGCTGCGTGATCGGTGTAAACAATGATTTTGGAACTGATAAGATACGACTGAAATTCTCAAGGGTAAAGACTACTGCTAACACCGCTGATATTCGTTGACCTAACACCGCCCCTACCGCATAATCCGAAGCGTCACACATTAACTCAAAAGGTTGATTCTAATCGGGGAACTTAATGATCGGGGCTGAAGTCAATTCTTTCTTAAGGTGGTCAAAAGATTGAACACACTCACTAGTAAACTCAAATTTTCCCTCCTTAGAAAGAAGGTTGGTCAAGGGTCTAGCCTTCTTACTAAAATCCTTAATGAAACGTCGATAGAAACTGGCATGTCCTAGAAATGAGCGAATTTCTTTGACAGATTTTGGTAGAGGGAGATTAGCAATAAGGTTGACTTTGGCCTTATCAACTTCGATTCCCTTTTTAGAAATTTTGTTACCAAGAATAATTCATTCCTTAACCATGAAATGACATTTTTCCCAATTAAGAATGAGGCCGGTTTCCTTACACCTTTTAAGACTAAGTCGAGATGGTGTAGACACTGATGAAAAGAAGAACCAAAGATGGAAATGTCATCTATAAATACTTCTAGAAAGTCTACCATCATGACATGAAAGATGCTAGTCATGCACCTTTGAAAGGTAGAAGGGACAGTAGTTAGGCCAAAAGCTAACCGATGATAAGCGAAGGTTCCGAAAGGTCAAGTGAACGTGGTTTTTTCATGGTCCGCGGGAGCAATGGGGATTTGGAAATACCCAGAATAACCATCTATAAAGCAATAGTAAGAATGACCCAGTAACCTTTCTAACATTTGGTCCATGAAGGGTAAAGAAAAGTGATCTTTTCTAGTGGCGGCATTGAGCTTTCTAAAATCTATGCACATTCTCCAACCTGACTAAACACAAGTAGGAACTTGATCATCATTTTCATTGGTCACTATGGTAATACCTGACTTTTTAGGCATTACATGAACGGGACTGAGTCAAATTTGTTTGCGATTTCAACAATGCCTCAGTACTCTTCTCTAAGGAACTAAGTCTCTTATCCGAATCATTAAAACCAGGTGGGTTCAAAGGTGTTTGAGTTCAGTTTGGATAAGGACCAAGACTTTGATTTGGGTAAGAGCTAGAATTGGGATTTTGAGAGTTGGGTTGAGACGGTTGATAGTTTTGACCTTGGTTCCATGAAAAGTTTGGGCGATTTCTCCACCCGAGGTTGTAAGTTTGTGAAAACGGATCATTTCTAGGTCTCGATTGGAACATAATGTTCACTTGCTCTAACTCTTAAAAATTTTGAAGTGCTTGATTCGGAGAATTATAGTTCTCACACATAGACATTTGTGATGAGGATACGATGGTTTCTAAAGATTCGAGTCTTCTAGTAAGAGTAACTAACCTAGCTTCGGTTGCAATGGAGTTACCAACAGAATGCAAACCCCTATATGATGAACTAGGGACTCATTAGAATTAACAGGCTCCCTAGTGGACTCCCACAACATTGTCTTTTATGCTAGTTCCTCAAAAAATTCCTAACCCTGATCCTCATCTTTTTTCATGAATTTACCTTGACACATATGACTTATAAATAACCATTGACTAGGAAACCAGTTATCAGTTGAAGCTTATTTATCGATGGATAAATTGTATTGTAACATTTGATTCATGTTTCATTATTAATTGATTGTATTGGCTCGATGGATGCTGTGAAGTAGTCGACTGATATTATTGACTTCAATTTATACCTTCTCACGGATGTGCAAAATGGTTGATCAATTGTAAATATTCTAAGTTAGAATTCTCACAAATGAAGTGATCAACAGATATTGGAGTCGATGGATAAAGGCTATCAATGAATAAAGGCAATCAACGGATAAAGGACCATCAATGGATAAGGAGTCGATGGATAATCTAATTATCCATCGATACATCAATTGATAAATGGATAACCTATCCATCGATGGATGGGCAAAGGAGAATCAACTGATAAGCCTAACAGCAATTATCAATTGATCAAGGTTTCCCAATTTAGCTGAAGACAAAAGGAATGGGAACTTTACAGAAATTGAATCAATGGAAGACAGTCTTGTCAGGATTGTGAAGACTTTTAAGGCAACATAGTCTTCAAGGAATGGATCAAGACAATGATATTTCCAGGACTAGACAAAGTCTAATGAAGACTGTGAAAGTAACTAATTTCTATTTTCATATAAACATTGTAAAGTGTATTTTATAATGTTATCTGTCGATAGGAAATAGAAGTAGAAGAAAACTACTATATAGTAGTTAGTAGTCTATTGTAGCAAAGTGTGAGTGAATGTAAGCATTGTAATTCAAGAACAATACTTTGTAAGCAGCTTGATAATTTTACCAAGATTATTTGAAAGCAAAAATATACTAGTGGAAAAATGAATCCACTAGTAATTTTTATATTGTTTGTCTTGTTTTTAATATTATAAGTATTACATTCTTAGTTCAATTAGTTATATCTTAACCATACACTTCCAAACACACTAAAATCTTGAACAAACTTAAATCCGCAAGAATTTGAATTAATTCTTAAGTTTGTATTCAACCCCCCCTTCTCCAAACTTCTTGTACTCAAGGGCAAATAACAATTGGTATCAGAGCCTAGGTTTCAACATACATAAATTTAAGATCTAAAGTACATCAAGTATGGGACAAAAAGACATAGGAGTGAAGATTCCAGTTCTAGAGAAAGATGAGTACTTTCCTTGGAAAGTAAAAATGCACTTGCATCTACTATCTATTGATCCTTCATATGTCCACTGCATAGAGAAAGGTCTACATGTGCCTATGAAGATAGTTACAAGTGTGAATGCAGATGGTACTCAGGCACCAGACAAACTCATTTCAAAACCTGTGAGTGAATACACAGATGAAGATGAAAAGGAAGTACACAAGGATAAAAAGGCTATGAACATTTTGTTTAATGGTCTTGACAAGGATATATTTGACAATGTTATCAATTGTACAACCTCCAAGGAAGCCTGGGATACTCTTCAAACTTTATGTGAAGGCACTGAGCAAGTAAGAAAGAATAAGATGCAACTCTTGATTCAAAAATATTAGGCCTTTCACTTCAAGAGCAGTGAAGTAATCAATGACACATATAGTAGGTTTCAAAAGCTGTTGAATGAGCTAAAACTATATGGAAGAGTATATGTTGTTGAAGATATCAACCTCAAATTCTTGAGGTCCTTACCCAAGGAATGAAAACCAATGACTGTTTCTATAAGACAATCTCTTGACTTTAAATAATATACTCTTGACAAGCTGTATGGAATCTTGAAAACCTATGAGTTAGAACTACAGCAAGATGAGGAAATTAAGAAAAGTCAGAAAAGAGACAAGTCTGTTGCCTTGGTGGTCAAGGATAAGCAAGTTGCAGAATCTGGGGAAGATGTTGTTGTCAAAGAAGGGAAGAAAAAAAGTCATGGCAATAGTGCAAGTGGTGTTAGATATGATGAATCTTCAACTGGCAAAGGAAAAGAAACAGTTGAGGATGATGAGTCATACACCAAGGATGAAATGAATGGGCATTTGACTTTTCTATCAAGAAAATTTTCAAAACTCAAATTCAAGAGGAATCCCATGCAAAGGCTTAGATCTCAGTTTAGGAGAGACAATCAACAAGGCAAAAATCTTGTTGACAGGACTCAATTCAAATGCTTCAACTGTAGATTGGCTGGTCACTTTTCTAATGAATGCAGAAAGCCAAAAATGGAGAGGAAACCAAATTTTAGTGATGGTTTTGACTATAAAAAAAATACTTTGATTTTCTCAAATAAAAAAGAAAAGGCTTTTGTAACAGAAGAAAAGGACTGGGCTGCTGAGGATGATTCTGAAGAAGAAGAATACATCAACCTTGCACTAATGGCCTATCATAATGACCAGGAAGCTAGTTCTTCTAGCAATCAGGTAATTTCTACAAATCTATCTGAATTATCCAAAGATGAATGCAATATTACAATTACTGAAATATCAAATGAATTGTATAATTTGCATGTCACTCTTAAGTCATTAAACAAAGAGAACACTTGGCTCAAATTCACCTTAGAAACTCTTACTGAAAGAAACAATTATCTAGAGAGTGAGCTAGTGCAAATGGACAGACTCAAGGTAGAAAACAGAGATGCTAGAAAAGAACTAGTTGAGTGTAAAAAGGAAATAGAAAAATTGAAAGAAAAATTGAAAGAAGAAGTAAGAACCATTGGTAGATGGAACATGTCTAGTAAAGCTAGTAAAAAGATGAATGACATACATGGAACAATTTCTTTCACCATGTTGTCTGAGACTCTTGAGAAATTAGCCATTGATGATAATTAATCTTTGGAAAAGAAGCAATCAACTGCTAATCCTGATCAACTGATAAGGATTATCCATCGATTGATAATGTTATCCCAACAGATAATTATCCATCGATTGATAATGTTATCCCAACGGATAATTATCCATCAATTGAGGAATCATCAACTGCTAAGCAATCTGTCTTAAAAACCAAGCTTAACAGACCTGTTAAATTTATAAAAGAAGGTAGCTCCTCTAAATCTCAAGTAAAAGTTGAAAAGGCTAATATAGGGTTCTTATTTAAAGATCAATTGAAGGAAAAGTTAGAAAAGATAGAGCCTAATATTAAGCCAAATGAAAAGAAGAAGAAGAACAAAAATGGTAAAGTAGGCATAAACAAGCACAATAACTACACATCTGACAAGTATGCTCCTAGAAAGATATGTGATAAGTGTCGTAGTAAGAATCACTTATCTGTGCAATGCAAGTCCAATATGCCTGCAACAACCAATGTGCCTGTTATACCTAACATGCATTCTAATTCTGTTTATCTTCATTTGGTTGACTCTCATGCTATTCATGCTCAATATGCATCAATGCCTTATATGTTTAATCAATGTCTTGCATTTGCCAACATGAATATGATTGTTATGCCCTGGAATATGCACAACAATTTTCATGCTCCAAATTTCTCTAATTCTGCGAGCATGAATATTCCAAATATTAGCATTGAGAATCCTGAGGTGAGGAAACCAACACCTAAGGTTGAAGTGGAAGTAAAACCACCTAAACCAAAGGTACAAAAATTGAAAACCAAACCAAAGGTAGCAACTAATAAGAAAGGAACCAAGGAAATTTGGGTACCAAAATCAACTTGATTGTTTTTGGGTGTGTGCAGGGAAAAAGAAGAAATCTTTGGTACTTGGACTGTGGGTGTTCAAGACGCATGACTGGAAATAAATCTCTGCTCACAAATTTTGAGGAGAAAGCTTGACCTGGAGTAACTTTTAGAGATGACAGTAAAGGATACACCATGGGATATGGCTTGATTTTAAAAGAGAATTTCATCATTGAACCTGTTGCATTAGTTGAAGGCTTAAGGCACAATCTGTTAAGCATAAATCAACTATGTGACAATGGAAATAAAGTTTGCTTCACAACCGAAGAATGCATAATTTCCAACAAGAAAGATGGAAATCTGGTTATGATTGGGAATAGAAAAGAAAATGTGTACATAGCTGACTTCAACTCAACAAGTGTAGACTCAATGACTTGTCTTCTCTCTAAGGCAAGTACAAATGAAAGTTGGCTATGGCACAAGAAATTAGCTCACTTAAATTTCAAAGCCATGAATCAGCTGGTCAAGAAAAATCAAGTGAGAGGTTTACCACAAATGAAATTTGTCAAGGATGGACTATGTGATGCCTGTCAGAAAGGAAAACAAAGAAAGACATCATTCAAGTCAAAATTAGAATCATCAATTGAGAAGTCACTTGAGTTATTACACATGGATTTGTTTGGTCCTGTAAATATCATGTCATTTGCAAAGAAGAAGTATGCTCTAGTCATTGTGGATGACTTTTCAAGATTCTCATGGACTTATTTTCTGCATTCAAAAGATGAAGCCAGTAATCTCATCATCAAGCACATAAGAGAAGTTGAGAAAAGTATTGGATTGAATGTAAAGAAAATAAGAAGTGACAATGGAACAGAATTTAATAATTCCATAATGAAGGAGTTATGTGAATCTAAAGGAATCATATGAAGGGTTTCGTGACACAAACGCAGCGGAATAAACGCGAAAAATAAATCAAAATAGCGAAACCCTCCGCAGGATCCATGCGAAAACAAAAGATTTAATTCGGAGATAAAGAATAAATACCTTTAGAAGCTTTAACAGTTCATTAATGGAAGATTAATGGAGGTCCAAAGCTTGTTTAATCACCACGTATCCCGCTCTCACGATCTACGCTCTACGGTATCCACACGAACACTTTTCATGAAGGATTGATGTGTACTAGCACCCGAAAACTTCTTCTCTCTCTATCTTCCTCCTCTCTCAGAGCGGCTAGGGTTTTTTTAAAATCTCTTTTTTATTAAATCAGCCCATAAAGAGATTATATAGAGAGAGGAATAAGTTTTCTAATTATAATCCAATTATAATTAATAATAATTCAAAATTCAAAATTATTTAATTAAGTCTCACTTAATTAATTAATTATTAATTTTGGAATTAGTTTAAGTAATTCATTTATTCTATTTATATAATTAATTAAGTCATACTTAATTAATATCATAAATAAAATAAATTACTTATTTAATTTAAATTCATAATTTAAATTATTTCTCCTTCAAGCGTTCTTTGTGTGTGACCCTGTAGGTTATTATTACGTTGGCAACAATTTTAATATCTAATTAAAATTGTAAACAATGAGCGGCATCTAGTAATACATCATTGCTACCCAAGTAATAATAATAAATCGGTGATTCGATTAAGCCTTTCGTGAATAATGTTCCATGTAATATAATCCCTTTAATCTTGATATTATAGATTAAACTCAAGGCATGTCTCGTGTCATCCTCTTCATAATTTAATCTTTATTTTCTTGATCGATGAGTAGACTATTAAAATCAAATCAACATTTGAGCACGGCCGTGCATTTCATAGTCTCACTCAAACAAGAGGCCAATAATATCACTCCTAAAATTAGGAGGATTAAATCCCATCTAGATCATTCATATTTCTCATACGATTCATAATATACCCAATGTCCACTTTTATCATCACCCGGTCAAAGGTAACTTTTAATGTAATCAAAGTATATTAATTCTCGTATAGAAATATAATGATTTCAGGTCTAAGGATCATTACACCATTATCACAGTGAGAATTACTTATGACACTTACTTAACATGTAGAATCTCACGGTGGGTCATTCCAGTGCCATGCATTGATACATGCACTTATGTTCTTGACTTTAGTATCCCCATACCTATGACCAATGAGATGTGGTCATCTGTCAAGAAACATACTAGTCTTTGTGCATTATTATTGTCCTTAAATAATAATACTCGACTAGGGAATTTTAGGAATAAGATACTATTCATATAATCTCATTTTTAAGTCACATACTTAAAGATATATAATACGTATCAAAATTCCAAGGACATTTATTATGCTTTCAATTTATTACGCAGTAAATAAAACATAATAAATAAATAATAATCAATAAAACATAATCCTTAATAATAAATATTTTCCTTAAAATATAAAAAGTATTGTCTCTAGAGCACAATTACTAACAATCTCCCACTTGCACTAGAGCCAATTACCCAAGTATCCAATACTCATGGAACTAGTGTGACTTTCGTGCTTCTGCTGCGACAAAGCCTTAGTCAGTGTGTCTGCAATATTATTATTAGTATACACTTTACATATATGTATATCTCCTTGATCATTAATCTCATTAATTAGGTGATATCTCCTAAGTACATGCCCAAACAGTCTCCTTGGCTGCTTCACAAGCATCAATATACTCAGGTTCTATTGTAAAATCAACAATTGTCTTTGCTGTGAACCATTCCAGCAATAAAACACAAAGCCAGACAGAAACATTAAATTATCATTATCTGTCTAGAAACCAGTATCACTGAAACCTCTTACAACTAGCTTCACATCTCCTCCATATAACAAGAATGAATCTTTAGTCCTCTTTAAGTACTTAAGAATATTCTTGACTGTTGTGCAGTGACATTCACTTGGATTAGATCGGTATCTACTCATCATGGTTAAAGCATACGAGACATCAGGACAAGTACATATCATTGCATACATTATAAAACCAACTGCTGACGCATATGGAATTTTACTCATGCAGTCCCTATCATCCAATGATTTAGGACAAATTTTATTTTGAGATCACTATCCCATGAGACATTGGGACATATCCATTTTAGTCTCTTTGCATTTGAAATCGATGCAAAACTTTGTCAATGTATGTACTCTAAATTAGGCCGATCAATCACCTTGATCTATCTCTATAGATCTCGATCCCTAATATATATGTCACATTGCCTAAGTCTTTCATTGAGAAATTATTTCTCAACCAAGTCTTCACAGTCTATAGAGAAGGAATGTCATTCCCTATTAGTAATATATCATCAACATATAATACTAGGAATGCCACATGGCTCCCACTAAACTTCTTGTAAACACAAGTTTCATCTTCATTCTGAATAAAGTCAAACTCTTTTTGACTGTTTCATGAAAACAAATGTTCCATCTCCTCGAGGCCTGCTTTAATCCATAAATGGATCGACGCAACTTACATACATTTCCAGCATCCTTTAGATCAACAAAACCCTTAGGGTGTGTCATGTACACATCCATATCTTCTTCAAGGCTCTCATTTAAGAAAGCGGTTTTGACATCCATTTGCCAGATTTCATAGTCATAGTAAGCAGCTATAGCAAGCAAAATCCTGATGGACATGACCATAACAACTGGCGAAAAGGTCTCATCATAGTCAATACCATGAATTTTCTTGAAACCTTTTGCCACCAATCGTGCCTTATAGGTCTGTACATTAGCATCCATGTCGGTCTTCTTCTTGAAAACCCACTTGCACCCTATAGGTTTTACCCCTTCAGGTGGATCAACCAAAGTCCATACTTGATTAGTATACATGGATTCCATCTCAGATTTAATGGCATCCAGCCATCTCTTAGAATCTGGAGTGTTTATAGTATCTAGGTAGGTGAGAGGCTCATCTTCATCCACAAGCATCACATCACCATCTTGAGTCAAGAGAAATCCATATTATCTCTCGGGCTCATGGCGAATCCTACTAAACCTACGAACACCTGTGTTTCTTGAGCAGTATTATTTTTCTTGTACATTCTACTCAGGTTCCTCCACTGGTTCAACGTTATCATGTGGGTCTCAAACTTCATTGAGATCTATTATCCTCCCACTGTCTCTCAGCAGTTCGAGCAACAAACACTTTGTTCTCGGAAGGATTATAGAAAGAATAACCCCTTGTTTCAGTTGGGTATTCCACAAAATTACATTTATCTGATTTTGGTCCTAGCTTGTCAGAGATTAGACGTTTCACAAACGCTTCACATCCCTAAAATTTTATAAATGACATGTTGTGACGTTGCTCAGTCCATATCTCATAAGGAGTCTTTTGAACCAATTTAGTAGGAACACAGTTAAGTGTATGTGGAGCCGTTTCCAGGGTGCAACCCCAGAAACTAATTGGAAGATTCATTGACACAACATTGATCGCACCATGTCCAACAAGGTGTGATCTCTCCTATCAAAAAACTTTTCTTTGATATTTTCTACTTCATCTTTATAGTCTTTGAACTTTTCAAATGATTCGGATTAGTTCTTCAAAAGATACATATATCCGTATCTACTAAAATAATTAGTAAATTTTATGAAGTTAATAAAATCTACCTTTTGTCATCGTACACATATGACCACATACATCACTATGTATAAGTCATACCCATTCAATGATCCCTTCACCATGTCCGGTAAAAGGAGCTTTAGTCATTTTACCAAATAAACCAAGATTCGCATCCTTTTGTATGATTCATAATCAAACTTATCCATGAATGCATCCTTATGTATTCTGAAAATGCGTTTCTTATTAATACGGCCTCAACAACAGTGCCAAAGGTAATATTTGATTTGAGTCACTTTAGAACATATAAATTGTTAATTAGATGTGCAACATTATAAGGCTCATCATCAAAATAGAATAAACAACTATTGTTATAAAATGAAAAAGCCTTTCTTGTCCAAACAAGAAACTGAAATAATGTCTCTGCCAATTGCAAGCACGCTATAACAATTATTAAGTTCTAAATTTTCCTTATAGGCCAAAAATTAAGTAACGAGTTCCTCGAACCAGAGCAACTATCTTTACTCCAATTCCAACCCGATACCTTAAGCTTGACCCTTATTGATCATCATCTTCCGATCTTCCAATTAAGCATGACAGTTTAGTTTCCAGCCTCCCAATTTTCCACAGAAGCGATAATCGTCCTCTTTATCAACACCTCATTCAGACTTTAGAGTCTGCTTTAGGGATTGGACTTTGGTTTGACAAAGGAACTAGATCAAATCTTCTCCTTGCCTTTCCATTTTCCTTTCTCTTTTGCATTCCCTATGTTTACCATCAATATAGTAGTAGTTCATGCATTTATCATATTGCTTTCAGCAGTTCTCAACATGCTTAGCAACTCAATGGGTGTTTTACCAATCTTATTCACTTTATTGTTCATAACAAAATAAGAATAATATTTGTCCAAAGATTGTAAGATCAAATCTAACTGTCTCCAGACCAATCTGGAAACCCAAAATATCAATGGTATTCATTATACCCTATAATCTTTAGAACATGTGGTGTAACCGGATCTCACTCTCCCTACTTGTAAGTGTATAGTGCCCTTTCAAATATATCTTGTGCTCAATCGTCTCATAAGCATCTATATGCTCGTATTGCTTCTTAAGCTCAGCACATATATTTGCGAGCATGAGACATGAAACATCAGTCGCAACATCAATTTGCTTCCAATAAGCACTATGATTTGCACATGTTACATTCTCAACTTTAAGAGTAGGGGAAGAGATTTGACTAATATCGTGATGCCCGAGGACGATCCTCAAGCTCCTATGCCAGTCAAGGAAATATATTCTCGTCAACTTGTCCTTCTCAAGAACTGATCGCATAGAGAAGTTGTTTGTGTTTATCATTTGATATCTACAATATTAAAGTGCATAAAATAAACTAGGTTGCAAATTTAATATTAATTATGTTTAAGTGATTATGGTATATCATCATATACCTCCCACTATTTTTATCAAACTAATAGCCCTTACTATTAATTTGGAAAGTATATCCCATAATTCTTTCTAGTGAGCCAAGATCCATATTTCGTCATGTCCTAAGTCAACCACTGGAAGTCCTTAGAAAATGATTATTTAAGTAGACAACAGTTGTCAATTATATCATATATAATTCTTGGATAGTTTGGTGAACAACGATTGATCTTATCTATCTAATAGACTTTTAACCAAACTCTATGCTTCTAAGTTCATAATAGTTGAATATAACCGTTTATTTTCACTTATTATGACGACTCAGTTAAGTTAGACCCAATGATACAACAGCCGAATATAACCGCTTATATTCGTCGCATCTCACCACGATAGATAGGAGTCCCCTGCCACTGACAGTCCTTCCCCTTATCGATCTAGGATTCGATGAGTGTTCATTCATTGGAAAGCATCCGAGTAAAACTTAATATTTTGTTAAGGGGTTTTAGAAAATTTATAACGATCATGATCACATCATAAAGAGATCCTCAATTTTTCCTTGAACCAAATATTTCAAATCGACATCTTAAATTGTTCATTTCCCAGGTAGATGGAGGATACCACTGGTCACACTTAAAACCCATCAGCCTTACGAATACGCATATCCGCTTTTGTCAGAAAATCCCAATTATAGATATCAAAAATCCATATTTAATTCCGTGTTTTAAAAATCCATATTTCATAAACACAAGAATCTCATGATCGTTTGTTAATTTTAAAATCTTGAATCGTTACAGATTTTATCTTGTTTAAGCAAACATGGCATGGGTGTCGTATCTAATACATACATGATTAATCAATATTAAGCATGCATCTCAATTATATCTACGCATACATACCAATACATGCAATCATATACATATATGTAATGTGCGTAAATTAAACGTGTTTGGTTATGGCCCCATCCTATATGATATTTCCAAGCTAATGGAAATATCAAGGTCAGTCTATGGTGGTTTTAAAAATACTATCTATTACATGTCTTCTTTCTTCATTGCTCTATCATCCCCTTTTGGATCGCCTCCTTGCTTGCAAGTCTTCATTGATAATTACATTGAATAATAAAAATAAAACTATTCTAATGAAATTACAAGAAGAACTCGAGTTACATTCGAGATAATTAAATTACAATGAATAAACGACATGCAAGTCGTATTTAGAAACCAAAACCTTAAATCAAAACCACTATCCTTGGGTCTTTAGGCCATAACCATCCACCATGCTATCATATAACACATATAATATATCTCATATTATATAATCATATCATATAATCATATATAACAAATTTCGAAATTTCAGAAAATTAAAAACAGATTTCTGAAGACAATAAATCGCTATTTCGAGGCCCTTAACGACGTCAAACGCCTTACAGACCCGTCGGTGATAGTAAAACTATCAGTTTTGTTCATTGGCCCGATTCCAGTCAGAAAACACATATCGTTTACGAAAATCGGATACAACAGTCAGATTTCTCCAAATCTGACGGTGTTTCAGAAATCGTATCATATACAATTCTCATAACAAGAACAAGCATATATCATATATACATACACAGAGATACATACAATCATCATATGATTATACATTACATGAATATCATATATTCATAATATATACATACATATACTCAAAATTTTAGAAAATCAAATAATTTTCAAAAAATCATAAATCACCGTTTTGGAGGCTGTAACGACATCTAATGGCTTACAGACGCAGAGCTGACTAAGTCAGTATTGCTCAGTGACCCGATTCCAGTCAGAAAACACATATCGTTTGCGAAAAGTATTGCTCAGTGACCCGATTCCAGTCAGAAAACACTTATTTTCTGCATTCAAAAGATGAAGCCAGTAATCTCATCATCAAGCACATAAGAGAAGTTGAGAAAAGTATTGGATTGAATGTAAAGAAAATAAGAAGTGACAATGGAACAGAATTTAATAATTCCATAATGAAGGAGTTATGTGAATCTAAAGGAATCATATGAAGGGTTTCGTGACACAAACGCAGCGGAATAAACGCGAAAAATAAATCAAAATAGCGAAACCCTCCGCAGGATCCATGCGAAAACAAAAGATTTAATTCGGAGATAAAGAATAAATACCTTTAGAAGCTTTAACAGTTCATTAATGGAAGATTAATGGAGGTCCAAAGCTTGTTTAATCACCACGTATCCCGCTCTCACGATCTACGCTCTACGGTATCCACACGAACACTTTTCATGAAGGATTGATGTGTACTAGCACCCGAAAACTTCTTCTCTCTCTATCTTCCTCCTCTCTCAGAGCGGCTAGGGTTTTTTTAAAATCTCTTTTTTATTAAATCAGCCCATAAAGAGATTATATAGAGAGAGGAATAAGTTTTCTAATTATAATCCAATTATAATTAATAATAATTCAAAATTCAAAATTATTTAATTAAGTCTCACTTAATTAATTAATTATTAATTTTGGAATTAGTTTAAGTAATTCATTTATTCTATTTATATAATTAATTAAGTCATACTTAATTAATATCATAAATAAAATAAATTACTTATTTAATTTAAATTCATAATTTAAATTATTTCTCCTTCAAGCGTTCTTTGTGTGTGACCCTGTAGGTTATTATTACGTTGGCAACAATTTTAATATCTAATTAAAATTGTAAACAATGAGCGGCATCTAGTAATACATCATTGCTACCCAAGTAATAATAATAAATCGGTGATTCGATTAAGCCTTTCGTGAATAATGTTCCATGTAATATAATCCCTTTAATCTTGATATTATAGATTAAACTCAAGGCATGTCTCGTGTCATCCTCTTCATAATTTAATCTTTATTTTCTTGATCGATGAGTAGACTATTAAAATCAAATCAACATTTGAGCACGGCCGTGCATTTCATAGTCTCACTCAAACAAGAGGCCAATAATATCACTCCTAAAATTAGGAGGATTAAATCCCATCTAGATCATTCATATTTCTCATACGATTCATAATATACCCAATGTCCACTTTTATCATCACCCGGTCAAAGGTAACTTTTAATGTAATCAAAGTATATTAATTCTCGTATAGAAATATAATGATTTCAGGTCTAAGGATCATTACACCATTATCACAGTGAGAATTACTTATGACACTTACTTAACATGTAGAATCTCACGGTGGGTCATTCCAGTGCCATGCATTGATACATGCACTTATGTTCTTGACTTTAGTATCCCCATACCTATGACCAATGAGATGTGGTCATCTGTCAAGAAACATACTAGTCTTTGTGCATTATTATTGTCCTTAAATAATAATACTCGACTAGGGAATTTTAGGAATAAGATACTATTCATATAATCTCATTTTTAAGTCACATACTTAAAGATATATAATACGTATCAAAATTCCAAGGACATTTATTATGCTTTCAATTTATTACGCAGTAAATAAAACATAATAAATAAATAATAATCAATAAAACATAATCCTTAATAATAAATATTTTCCTTAAAATATAAAAAGTATTGTCTCTAGAGCACAATTACTAACATCATACACACCTTCTCTACACCAAGGACACCTCAACAAAATGGGGTAGAAAGAAAAAATAGGACATTGATTGAAGTAGCTAGAACTATGTTGGAATATGCTAAATTACCAACATATTTCTGGGCTGAGGCCATTAATACAACTTGCTATACTAAAAACATCTCCATAGTAAATCAAACTCAAGAAAAGACACCTTATCAATTGATCAAGAAAGACAAAAAGCCAAAAGTGGGGTTGATTCATGTCTTTGGCTGCAAATGCTATGTGCTAAGGAATCAAGGTGAAAACCTAGGAAAATTTGAAGCCAAGGCTGATGAAGCTATATTTGTTGGGTATGCACTATCAAGCATAGTCTATAGAGTCTATAATCTTAGACTACACATTGTTATGGAATCTGTACATGTAGTATTTGATGACAAAAAGATTCAAGGCTTGTTTGATGAAGAAAATCATGACACACTGCATTTTGAGAATGAATCAAATAATGTAGATGATGATGAAGAAGAAGAAATTATAAAATCACAAGTACTCAAAAACCCAATATCAGTTGTTGTTACAACATCAATGGATAATTTATCAGTTGACAGAAATCCATTAACTGAAAATGCATCAACTGATAATTCTTTAATGGATATTCAACACTCTACATATAGGGTATCCAATTCAGGGGGGGGGGGGGGTTTCAGAATCAATCCACAAATTCAAATCAATATGAGTACAATACTAATGATCTTGAAGCTTCATCATCAAGGCAAAATTTGCCTCCTCAAAGAAAATGGACAAAAAGCCATCCATTTGAACTAATCATTGGAAATACAGAAGATGGTGTTAAGACAAGAAGTGCTACTCAAAATGAGTGTCTGTATAGCATATTTCTATCTCAAGAAGAACCTAAAAGAGTTGAAGATGCTCTTATGGATCCTGATTTGGTTTTAACTATGCAATAGGAACTCAATCAATTTGAAAGAAATAAAGTGTAGAAGCTGGTGCCCAAACCAAAGATAGATCAGTAATTGGTATAAAATGGGTATTCAGAAACAAAATGGATGAAACTGGTACTGTGACTAGAAACAAAACAAGGCTTTTTGCAAAGGGGTATTTACAAGAAGAAGGAATTGATTTTGATGAAACATTTGCACCAGTTGCAAGGCTGGAGGCAATCAGAATCTTTCTAGCTTATGCTGCACATGCTAATTTCAAAGTCTACCAGATGGATGTAAAGAGTGCATTTTTTAATGGAGTATTAGAAGAAGAAGTCTATGTGGAACAACCTCTTGGCTTTGAAGATCCAAATTTCCCTGACTTTGTCTACTATCTACTCAAAGCACTCTATGGCTTGAAGCAAGCACCAAGGGCCTGGTATGACACTTTATCTCAGTTCCTCATTGAGAATCACTTCACAAGAGGTACTGTTGATAAAACTCTATTTAGTAGAAATGTTAATGTCTCTATAATTCTTGTCCAAACATATGTGGATGACATTATTTTTGGATCAACTAATGAGGGACTTTGCAAAAAGTTTGCCAAATTAATGCAAAGTAAATATGAAATGAGCATGATGGGAGAACTTACCTATTTTCTTGGTTTGCAAGTCAAACAAGTCAAGGATGGTATTTTTATAAATCAAACAAAGTACATTCATGACTTGTTAAAAAAATTTGACTTAAATGGATGTTCTTCTGCAAAAACTCTCATGGCTACTGCCACCAAACTTGAATTGAACACTAAGGAAGCTAAAGTGGACATTTCAAGTTATAGAGGCATAGTAGGCTAACTTTTATATTTAAGTGCTAGTAGATTAGATATAATGTTCTCTACATGTTTGTGTGCTAGGTTTCAGGCTGATCCTAGAGAGTCTCATTTAGTGACTATTAAGAGTATTTTTAGATATCTCAAGGGTACATCAAATTTAGGTATTTGGTATCCTAGATATTCTGATTTTATTCTAATAGGCTACTCAGATGCAGATTATGCAGGTTACAAAATAGATAGGAAAAGTACTACATGCACCTATCAATTTCTAGGAAACAAACTTGTGTCATGGTTTAGCAAAAAACAATATTCAGTATCAACTTCAACTGCAGAAGCTAAGTACATTACTGCTGGAAGTTAATGTGCACAAATATTATGGATGAGGAATCAATTATTTAACTATGGGTTCAACATGAACAAGATTCCTATTTTATGTGATAACACAAGTGCCATTGCAAAAACAGAAAATCCTGTACAATATTCCAGAACCAAACACATTGACATAAGGTATCATTTCATTAGGGAACATGTAATGAATGGTATAGTTGAATTACATTTTGTCCCTAGTAAACAACAACTTCAGAAATTTTTACCAAACCTCTTGATGAATCTACTTTTAATAGATTAGTTTGTGAATTAAGTATGTTTAATTTTGCACAATCCTAAATGTTTGCTAAGTTTTATTTTTTTTTTGTAGCCATTGTTGACAATTGTCTATTGAAATAAAGTAATCAATTGATAACTGTGTTAATCTTCAATGGATATTCTTCAACTATCGATGGATATATTACAGTTCGATGGATAAACTCTGATAAGTTGTTCTCAACTGATATATACCTATCAATGGATATTTATCTGTCGATGGATAATTACCCTGGTAATTGTTTATCGATCGATGAATAAGTTTTTTTTAATGGATGTAATCACCCATCGATGGTAATAGAATTTCTATAGTTTTTACACATCCATTGATCAAATTATAGCTGTTGATTAATTACCTTATCTATCAACAGATGAATACATCCACCGATTTCCATTTAGAGTAATTTACTTTAATTCTTTTTATCTTTCAACGGTTATATTCTTAATTAAACTGACTACTCAAGTCTTTTTCATCTCAGAAATATAAATAGGAATTTCAATTCTCATTTTATTCTTACTTGCTACTTTATTTTCTATCTCTCATCTCTGTATCTCTATTTCTCAAGAACATTAAAGCAAGTTATCTAACTTTTCTTCAAGTTTTTTTAATCCCTTTAAGAACAGCAATGGCACCCCAAAAGAAGATTATTTCCTCAACAGAGTTCATCTATGAACAAAACAATTTTGTTGCGTGTCTAACCATGGATGATGCTCCCATAGACTTCCATCCATTGATGAGGTTTCTGGGAGTTTGCAATAGTACCAACAATAGTATGTTCATTTGTTGAAGAGCTATGGAACACTGCAGAAGTCTCACAAGATGGGAAGGTAATTTCTTACACTTATAAAGGTACATCATATACCATTACAATACTACTCTTTCTGATTGTTTAGAATTGCCTGAAAATAATTGTAATAAGTCACCCATTTATAATGACATTAGGGATATGTTAGAAGTTGTTAACTATGCTAATGCTGAAACTGTATTAGGGGAAGTTGTTAGGAAAAATCTTAGAAAAGAATGGAGTTATTTCTTTGATACTATTATTAAAATATTTTCTAGAAAAATAAGTAATTTTGATGCAATTACCACAAGTATGCAAGAAATTGTTTATTTTATCCTATTTTATAAGTACTTTGATTTTAGCACATTACTCTTAAATGAATTAACTGCTAAATTAGGAAATAAGGCATCTAGGAAAAACAACATCTATTTTGCTAGATTCTTTATGATATTGATTAATGCTACTGTTGGAGATTATGAGATTACATCAGAGATGGAAACACTGGAGGCCTGGACATAGAACAAAAGGGTCTTTGAGGACGGTGAGAATCAACTTACACCCTATGCCGTGCCTCATCTATCCTCCTTTTGTACAGGAATATCTCAAGAAACTTAATTTCTCTTTTACTTCCTCTAGTATTTCAATTCCTTTGCCTTCTGCAACAATGGAGGGAGTTGGAAATGCCCTCATCCCTCCTACCCAAGTTGCACAACCTTTCAAAAACAAATCTAACAATCCACCTCAGTAGTTTCTCAAAAGACTACTGTTGTAAAAACTAAGAAAAGAAAAATAACTGAGGGGAGTGTGAAGGTGGTTGATAAGGGTGAGGGAACTGACCAACATCAAGAAAGCCAGAAGAATAAGGAAGGAGAGTTTGAGAGTGTCCAGCCAGCCACTAGCCCAATCTCTCAACAGATTGAGGTTGTGATAAAGGATTTAAACACATCCCTAGTTGCTCCTTCTCAACAAGGTGTAGCTATTGAAAAGAGGTCTCAACCAGGACCATTTAATGGGGGTGAGGGACACAAAGTAATTCAACCATACAAAAGAGAAAGAAGGAAAATTACATTGCACATGTAACCCACACATGCAGAGCCAAATGTAAATTTGGTGGAGCCTTCAGTTTCTTCTTTTGATGTGTCTCAAAATTTTCCTGAGACACAGTCCCATTCTCTATCTATTTCATCTCCTCAATCTCCTTTAAAATCCATTTCTTCAGAAACTTTGTTGATTGACAACTTCAATGTTTCAAATTCACCCTATTTATAATTCAGGGTAGAGCCAACACTCTCACCTGTATCACCAAATAAGGTTAACACCATGGTTGATCAGGAAAACACTGATAATTCTAACCAGTCAATGGATATTACTCAATCAACTGATAATTTTCAACATCCATTTACTAGTTCACTTCCATCGATGAATATCCTTACATCCATCAACGAGTTCCAATCAACGGATATTCATCCATCAATGGATATTTCTTATCCATCGATTGATACCTTAATTCCAATTCATGAATCATCCAATGAAACAATTCAAGTGGCCAATACTCTACTAGGATTGAGTGGAGTGGGTGAGGTGTGTGAGAGGCAAGGTTTGCATACATTGGCAAAAAGAGAGTGTGAGAATGAGAGGCCCTCAATTTTTTCTGAGGTGGCAAAAGGAGAGGGTGTGAGCAAAGAGAGTTCCACCTTAGCAGGTGATGGAAAAGGAGAGAATAGTGAGGGAGATGTGAGAATCCAGGATGAGATCCTGATGCAAAAACAAAGAGAAGAGTGTGAGAGAGAAAAGAATAGAGAGAAACCAATTTCACCATCTCATGAAGCATCAACTTCTAAAATTGAATAGGTTGTAGCAGAACTCACCCAAGAGTTGGGGTTGGAGTTAGGGGGAGATGGAGGAAATGGAGAATATGGAGTTCCTGCAAGAGGTGCAGATGCCCACATGGAGGTGGATGATGAGATTGAATTTAATCTTGATGCTACAACATTATAACATGAAGATCCACACTACAAAGAATTGGCAGTAGCCACTAATCAAGAGGCTGAAAATATGTTAGGATTAATGCAAACAGAAGAACAATTCAGGAGTGGCAAAGAGAGTTTAGCAAGACAGCCTGATGATGTGTCTCACATGAATCCTGAAGATTTTGAAGATAATACTGATGATGAGCTATTAGAGCCTGTAATGGCTAGTGATGAAACTAGTTTGGCTGACACTGAAAGGACCATAGTTTCACACTACAGGAGATCTATGGTTGAAGTAAATGTAGAAGACCCTGTACACAGAAGAATTCTCAACTTCTACAGAGATAACTTGAAAATCCAAAAGATGCATATAACAGGTTCCAAGTATGAAATCAAGAAGATCAGGGAAGAAATTGATAGTTCAAGGACACATTTTGACTCCACCATTGATTCTAGACTCAGCCTCACAATGTTAACATGAATCAAGCAAAGGCTTGATACTGAGTCTACAGCCAAGGACAAATAGTGGCATTGGAGAAAAGAGTGACTGCCATTGAAGTTAGCATGGACCACATTCTGAATAATCAAGTCACTAAAATCAAACTTCTCATCAGACTCTTGGAAACTCCTCTTATTTCTCACTCATTGGAACAAGAATAAGAACCAGTTGCTGATAACAAAAAGGGGGATAAATATGAGGAGTTAAGGAGAAAAGAAATTGAAGTTGTGTTCAAGACTACAAAGGATTCTATTCAAAAGACAGATCTAAAGAAGGCATTGGCTCAATAAATTGTAAGGCAATTTGATTCAATTGCTAGCAAAAACAAAGAGATTGATGCACAAGAACCAATTGCCTTAATGCCAGAAATTTTTGAAGCAGTAAAGAAAGAAGAAATAAGGGTAGATGAAAGTATCTCACAGACTGGTGATAGAAAAGGGAAGGGCATTTTAATAGAAGAAGAAGAATTCTTCCATGAGTGGAGGTGAGAAACTATTGAGCAAAGCAATAGTGTTGGTGTGAAAGAAATGGAACAACAAGAGAAGTCACAAGAAGAACTAGTTATTCAACTGCAAAGGAAACTTGATGAGGAGGATAGGCTAATTAGAGAAGCCAGAAGAAAAGAGGGTGAAAGGAGGCCAAGAATGAAACAAAGAGCAAACAAGCCTGTAGATGAACCAAAAACATCTGAAGTTAAAAGGAAATTTGTTGTTGATGAAAAAGTGGCTAAGGAGGAGAAGCCAAAGGAGGTGAAGCTTGAGAGTCAAGCATCTGAGAGTGGTCAATCCAAGGATATAGAAGTGTTCAAATCCAAACCTCAAAGTTTTGTTTTAATCAAAACTGAGGGAATGACAGCAATTAAATGATAAAGGAAGAGGGATGTAGATCTACTTCACATAGACTATGAAGATAGGTCATATTCAATCTTCACATTTGATCAAGTCATGGAACAAGGCTATGTTATCTTAAGGAAAATATATACAATGCTTAATAGGAAATATTATCTAACTGAAGAGCTAGGAAAAGCCATCCTAGAGAAGATGAAGAAGATAATGGAGACACCTCTTCAAGTAGAAAGGGATGATAGAATCAAGATTTGGAACCCTGAAGGAAGGAAGGTACTTCATGAACCATTGTACATGATGATCTACAAGGACAGAGAAGGTAGAGAAAAATGCATTGATATTTGTCAGGAAATAGACAAACTGCCTAATCTGGAATTGAATCATCTTGCAAGCCAACTAGACTACAGGGTTGAGAATGAATTTTTTTTGAAGGGATCCCTATACAGAAAGATGAAGGAAAATGAAGATAAGATAAATGAGTCAAGGGGAAAAAGAAGAAGATAGAAGATTCAGGCTCAACATCAAAGTTATCAAAATTCATCTACTACTGGTATTTGTTCACTCTGTCTCAAAATTACTTTTGTCAATATTGGGCCTGTTTGGCAACCGGTTACTTATGGAAATAAGCCCTTATTTCCGGAAAAAAGTAGGGATGTATGTACTTTTCGGAAATAAGCCCTTATTTCCAGAAATAATTAAGTTCATATTTGATTTTAAAATTCTAAAACAAATATTTATCTTTAAAAAAAATATGAAAATATGTAAAAAATAAAATAAGCTACTTATTTTAAGTTTAAGGAACCCCAAACGGCCACATTGTAATTCCTACTAGAATGAAAATGTTTAGGAGTTTTGTTATCATCAACAAAAAATTTATGCATATTTTATATATTCATAAATAGGTGGAGATTGTTAGGAATTATGAGATTTGATGATAATAAATTACTTAGAATTACAATAGGGATTTAAATTCAATTGTAACTAGTCGATGGATATATGACTTATAAATATCCATTGACTAGGAAACTAGTTATCAGTTGAAGCTTGTTTATCAACGGATAAATTAGATTGTAATATTTGATTCATGTTTCATTATCAATTGATGTTATTGACTTCAATTTATAGCTTCTCAACGGATGTGAAGAATGGCTGATCAATTATAAATATTCTAAGTCAGAATTCTTACAAATGAAGTGATCAACAGATATTGGAGTCGATGGATAAAGGCTATCAATGGATAAAGACAATCAACGGATAAAGGACAATCAATGGATAAGGAGTCGGTGAATAATCTAACTATCCATCGATACATCAATTGATTAATGGATAACCTATCCATCGATGAATGAGCAAAGAAGAATCAACTGATAAGCCTAATAACAATTATCAATTGATCAAGGTTTCCCAATTTAGCTAAAGACAACAGGAATGAGAACTTTGTAGAAACTGAATCAATGGAAAACAATTCTGTCAGGATTGTGAAGACTTTTAAGACAACACAGTCTTCAAGTAATGGATCAAAAGAAAGATATTTCCAGGACTAGACAAAGTCTAATGAAGATTGTAATAGTAACTAATTTCTATTTTTATATAAACATTGTAAAGTGTATTTTATAATGTTATCTGTCGATAGGAAATAGAAGTAGAAGAAAACTACTATATAGTAGTTAGCAGTCTGTTGTAGCAAAGTGTGAGTGAATGTAAGCATTGTAATTCAAGAACAACACTTTGTAAGCAGCTTGGCAATTTTACCAAGATTATTTGAAAGCAAAAACATACTAGTGAAAAAACCAATCCACTAGTATTTTTTATATTGTTTGTCTTGTTTTCAATATTATAACTATTGCATTCTTAGTTCAATTAGTTCTATCTTAACCATAAACTTCCATACACACTAAAATCTTGAACAAACTTAAATCCTCAAGAATTTGAATTAATTCTTAAATTTGTATTCAACCCCCCTTCTCCAAACTTCTTGTACTCAAGGGAAAATAATAAACTCTATTCCATTATCATTTCTTAGATTATTTACCTTGTGTGGTGATCCATTTTCAATCATAGCAATATGATCAAAGATTATCTCAGCTTTTTCATCCTTTTTATGAAAAAAATACACCCATGTAAATCTTGTATAATCATCTACAATCACGAGATTATATTTCTTCTTTCCAATGGACATTATGTTGACAGGACCAAATAAATCAAGATGCAATAGATGAAAAGATTGATCAATAGAATTTTCAGTTTTGCTCTTGAAAGATGTCTTCTTTTGTTTAGCCTTTTGACATGAATCACATAGTCCATCAGGATGAAATTGAACTTTTGGAAGACCTCTAACTAGATCCTTTTTCACCAATTCATTTATGTTTCTAAAGTTCAAGTGACAGCTTTTTGTGTCAATTCCAGCTTTCCAAAGATGATGCCTTTCCAAGTAAACAAGTTAAGGGACCATCAGAGTTTACCTCCAAGCTAGCTTTAAATAAATTGTTATGCCTGTGACCAATGAGAACCACTTTGCCATCCTATTTGCTTTTCACTTCACAATGTGTTTCATAAAATTTCACAGAATAACCTCTGTCTGACATTTGACTCACACTTAACAGATTATGTTTGAGTCCTTCAACCAGAGCTACATTTTCAATGATGACATTTCCAATAATAATATTGTCATATATCAGTGTTCTTCCTATGTTGCCATCTCTATAAGATACTGATGGGCTATAAGATACTAATGGGCTAGCCTTCTCCTCAAACTCTAAAAGTAGGGATTTATTTCCAGTCATGTGTGTAGAACATCCACTATCAATTACTAGGATGTTTTTCCTGTTTCCCTGCAATCATTTAATGCAACTCAATTAGTAGCTTTGAGGATTCAAACAAGTTTGGATCCTTTCTTTTGAAAATTGTTAAATTTTGCAGCAGAAGTCATTTTATCAGAGTTTAAGTTAACATAGTTTGCATTGTCAGAGTTTGCATTTTCCGAGTTTATTTTTCTTCTGTAAGATTTTATCACATACTGTGGTTTAGCAGAATAACTACAAGAAACATGAGTTTTATTTAAACTAGGCGATAATTCATAATAATTGAAATACAGACTATGATATTCTTTACATGTGTAAATTGAATGCCATAAACTACCACAGTGAAAACAAGAATTTTATGGTTTATATCTAGTCTGTTTCATATCCTCTAATTTAGGTCTCTCAGTTTCTTTCTTTTTATTTTGCCTGCAGTCAATAGCAAGATGATTAGAATTTCCACATGTGAAACAGGTTTTTCTAGGAACATCAGGAATATTCTTATAGTTATTCTCCTTAGAAATTCTTACTTTACCATTTCTATTCCTCTTGACCTTTTTAGGCTTGTTTTTGTTAGTAATTGACTTCAACTTTTCTTTAAGTTGCTTCTGTGAGAGTAACCCAATATTTACTGTATTATTCTCTTACACGCTATTAGAGCATTTATTAGAGGTATTCTTTTCATTACTAGTTCTAACAAAATTCACAGGTTCACTCAATTTTCCTTTTGTGTGTGTCGTAGTGTGTGTCTCATTGTCAGATTCATAACCTAAAGCAGATGTCCAATTCTTGTTAGAAAACATTTGTTGGACTTTCTTGCCAGAGTTTGTCCAAACTCTGAAAGTCTCTTTTTATTTAGCTATCTCAGCTTTTAAATATTCCACTTATATTTCTAGCTGAGTTTGCATGTATATAGCATTCTCACAGTCTCTCTCAGTGCTAAGCATGTGTATTTGTTCAGATTCAAGAAAGACATTCCTAGCAGTCAGAGTTTATATTTTAGATTTTAATCTTTCATTCTCAAGTGACTGTGATTTAAAACTAACATGCAAGGTTCTAAGAAAAGACTTTAAATCATGGATATTTTTAGTATTAATGTTGAAGACAGAGTCTGGTACCTTATCAGAGTTTCTGATGGGAGTATCAGTGTTTGCCATAAGTGCATAGTTTGTTTCCTCTTCAGAGTTTGAGGAATCCATCCAATCTTTCTTTGAGGTAATGAGAGCTTTTCCAGATTCCTTGCTTCTGCACTCAGTAGCAAAGTGCCCCATCTTGTTACACTTGATCTTTGATTTGTCCAGTGTTTTAGACTTCCCATCTTTGTCTTCTTTTCTCCTGAATCTTTCTTTATTCTCTGACTCTTCATGCTTCTTCTAGAAGTTTCCTTGCTTTCTAAACTTCATTTACTTCATCTTCTTAAATCCTTTGACAATCATGGCAACCATCTCCATCATGTCAGAGTCCGTTGAGTCATCAGAGTTTACATTAGAGTTTGCTTCAAACTCTGATTCACTGCTTTCCTTAGTCATTACAACTTTTCCTTTTCTTGTTGAGGCTTTTAAGACTTTTTCTCTTAGTTCTTCAATCTTAGTCTCAACATTCAAGGCAACAGACTTTACCTTGCTACTTTTCCTATTCTTCTTTTGCTGTAATTCCAAATCACGAGTCTTCAGTCTTCCATAAACTTCATCTAGAGACATCTCATCCAAATTAACCCTATCTCTTATTAAGGATTTTTATAAATCCCATTCTTCAGGAAGAGCCCTTAGAAACTTGGTGTTTGAATCCTCATTATCATACACCTTATCCACCAAAGCTAAGTTATTCAACAAAGTAAGAAATTTGTCATAGATATCTGTGAGAGACTCATTTTGCTTAGCCTCAAAGTATTCATATTCTTGAATTAGTACAGATCTTCTATTCTTCTTTATCTCCTTGGTTCCTTGGCATTGAACCTCTAGTGCATCCCAGATTTCTATGGCAGTTTTGCATGCAATTACCCTGTTAGACATCACAGAGTCAAGACTGTTATACAGTATATTCCTTACCTTAGCATCTTTGAGGACTTATTGCCTTTCTTCATTGGTTCACTCTTTTTTGTCCTTCAAGGTATAATATTCAAGAACATGTCTTCCTTCTACAATTGTTGATGGCACTAGCTTGGTTGGTAGATATTAACCTTCATTGATTCTGTCTAAATAATCAGGATCACTTGCTTCCAAGAACATCATCATATTTACCCTCCATGTAGGGTATTCAGCCTTCTTCAAGATTGGGATTATGATGCTTTCATACTTATTTCTATACATATTTATGTGATCTTTAAGTTGTAATCAACTGCCTGCTCTGATACCAATTGTTATCCAGATAAATAGACTATTATAGAAGGGGGTTCAATATAATAGTATCAAACAATCGATTATGAACACAAGTATGTAGAAGAAATATTGTTTTGTATTAGTTTTGATAATCTGAATACAAAATTCTCTCAAGAAAAACAAGGTTCTTAAGAACTGCTAGGTTATGAGAATGATATTACTTGAATGCTTGAACTCTTGTTCAATGTAAACCTAATTTCGTGTTTATATAATACACAGTTACAAATCCAATTACAAAATAGATAATGATAAGGATAACTCTCATAAGGTAATATAATTGTATTTGAATTCCTTCTTCACTATCCAAACCAAATTCTGATTTGTCTTTTTCTTTCTTTAACAAACTCTGATTATAAACTCTATTAGTTGATAATCTCTGATAGAGTATTCTCTGTTAGTGTAAACTCTGATTGAGTATTCTCTAATAGAGTAAACTCGGTCGACAGCTTCTTAAACTCTGATGATGTCAGCATAAATTTTGTTCTTGATATTCTCTGACAACATCAGTGTTTGCTTTTCTAACAACATAAACATGTAGCAAATAAGTGCAAGAATTTAAACACTCAAAAGAAAAGGTGGAAAATCGAAAGAAAAAATCTAAATCTAGGTTCCCTAAAATGAACTAGACATTGCTCCTAACAACAAGATAATACTAAAACTCACAAAACTAAAAGTATTCGTCCTGATTGGCCAGGTCGGTGCAAGCATTGCCAAGAGGCTAAACACCTTCCTAAGACACCAATCCAAATGGTCAGGTAAGCTTTCGCTAGCCTAGACATCAACGAATGAATACTTCGAGATTTGTTCATTTTAGGTTCTCTTCCTAGTTGATCGCGAATTCCTAGGGCTAACGTCTAATTAATGTTATTAAGGCAAGGTAATGCAAGATGAGAGATTAATTGTTATGGGCTAAGGAAAGAGTGATGAAATCTCTCCCCTTATTTTGTGATTGGGTTTTGCCCTTAAAATATATTTAAATGACGCAACACACAACGAGTTATAAAAAATAATAAACAATTATGGTTGCTTAAAAAACGTGTCCTAATCTAAAGAAAAGAGGGAATTTAACGTACCTCATTACTCCAGTAATCATCACAATTTACAAGGTATGAAAAATTAAATACAAGAATTTAAATCTAAATGATATGCTCCTAAGTGATTAATGCATGATGCAACAATTATGTATTTAACCAAATAGTTTTTTTGGATTTTTAAATTTTTATTTTATTTTTGATTTTTTTAAAAACTACGTGATGAAAAGACGAAAATAGAGAGATACGGGTTACCGAAAAATGCTTTCCAAAAATTTCTTCTAGTTTTGGCAATTTTCGCGTTCCAACGAGCTTTCTGAATCTCTAATTTTCTGAAAAATCAAATAAAGAGAGCAAGTAAAACTAATTTAAAAAATTAAAAATTAAGGTGTGAAAAATAATTATAGTCCCCGGCAGTGGCGCCAAAAACTTGATGTGCGAAAAATATTTAATTTAGAAATTATCGCAAGTGCACGATCTCGTTTTAGTATTTTTAAGATTCGAACCACAAAGACTAAATTAATTTTGAGATCCTTAAAATTTAATTTAGGTGAATTAGAGAATTTAATTTCAAGGTGAATTTTGTTTATACTAATAAAAGAAAAAAACAAGTAAGCTAGTAAACTATATCTAAAAAATTTAAAGATCTTATTTTAACACTACTAAAATTATATCTAAAATTAAAAAAAAATAAACTACTAATGGAGAGAAACCTAAGCTTAAATTATTAAACCCACTAATAAAATTTAAAATTTAAAAATGGGTTTAATATTAAAAGTAAAATAAAGATTTAAGGGTTGAAGACTCAGACATAAAAGACAAGAACAAGATGTAAATTAAAGATGAAAACAAGTAGATCTATAATCTCCATTAATCAACTAATAAATAAAAATAGATCTAAAGGGTTCAACTACAAAAATAATAAAAACTAGATCTAAGTAATAAATCAAATCTACTAATAAAATTGAAATTTATTAGAGGCTCAACTACGAAATATAAAGAAGTAATTAGATCTAATAGATTTAAAATAAAGGAGCTCCTTTCATTTCCCCAAGCTTAACTTGTGGTACTTTGAAAGATTCATAGCCCAAAATAAAATGTAGATGAAAAGTGCTAGAAATATAAAAATAGAGAAGAAGATGTAAATAAATGAGAATAAAAAGTAGATCTAAAAGTTATGTTAATCAAACTCACTAATAGAATTGAAATATAATAGGGGCTCACTCGCAAAATATAAAAAGGAAAGTAGATCTAATGATATTAAAGTAAAAGTGCTCCTTTCATTTCCTCAAGCTCAACTTGGTGGATTTTGAGAGCTATCATAGCACAAAAGATGAAGATGGAGACTATCATAAAAGAAAATAAAGACTTGCATTAATATGAAAAGTGTTTATAATATTTGAGAGAGCTAAAAACTAGATCTAGAAAATTAAAAGAGAGGCTACTACTAAAACTAGGTAAACTAAAGATGAGAATACAATGGGAGAAGATGACTATTTATAGGACAAAATTAGGGTATTTAGTAAATCATAGCCCTTCATCTCTATACATCCACTTGTCCTTTGCTTTGACTCCAAGTATAGCTTGATGGCTTGAAAATGGTTTGATGGCTTGGCTCAAACTTACTTTTTTTCCTTTCTTGTTCTTTTCTCCCATTTTCTTCCTTTTTTCTTTTTTTCTTCTTATTTAATCAAATATCTATAAAATTATGAAAATTCATCAAATTAATTAATTAAAAATACTAAGGCAAATACTAAATAGGTATAAAAATATGCACTAACCCTCTCCCTGCACATAAATAAAACAATCAAGTTGCTTTTGGAACCCAAGTTGTCTTGGGTCCTCTTTTATTAGTTGCAGCCTGAGCCTTGGTTGCCAACTTTGATTCCTTTTATTTTGGTGAGTTTAAATCCACTTTAACTCTGGGAGTTGTCTTTTGGGGCTCAAACACCTTGGAACTCATAGCAGACATATCATGCACATTCTCAATCTTAACATTTTGACTAGCATGAATGTTATTAGGTATATACATGTTCCATGGTATTCTAGGCATGTTCATATTGGCATATGCAAAGAAAGGATTATACATGTATGGAACTTGTGCATAAGGCATATGAACATTGGGTGCAACCAAATTAAAAGACATGGCATTCATGAGCATATGATTGGTAACCATGGCATTTACAGATATGGTAGGTGCAGTTAAATCATTTGCATGTATGAAGTTCTTTTCTTTCTTGCAATGCATAGACAAATGATTTACACTATCATATTTAGCACAAACCTTTCTATGTGCATACATACAAGAGTGTAATTGTTGTGCTTATTTATGCCCACTTTTCCATTCCTATTTTTTTTATTTTTTTCAGACTTAGGTTGGATAATTTCTAGAGGTGCTATCTCTTCTAATTTTACTTTTAACTGTTTCTTGGATAAGCTACCTATGTTAATCTTCTCAACCTTAGTCTCAACTTGATTCTTGGTTTCAGTTTCCTTCATAAACTTGATAGGGGTGCTAAAATTGTTCTTCTTATTAGCCATTGATGATTTACTTGTCGATGGATGCTTATTAATTGATTCAGCATCAATTGATTGATAATCCTTATCAGTTGATGAAGGATTAGCAGTCGATTGATCTTTATCCATTGAAGTATCAACCAATGGCTTGCCTACTGATTTAGGGGATTCTCCTAGATTATCTAAACCCTGAACATCAATAATTTGTTTGGCAGTTTTATCAGACCTATTCCATTTTTTAATGGTTTCAATTTCTCCAGCCAATTGTTCTTTTAACAATTCTTCTCTTCTTAAACTATTCACTAGTTCATCTATAGCATCCTTACTTTCCTGCTTGAATCTAACTAAACAAACAAGTTCATTTTCAAGAAAGGAATTCCTCTCAGTTAAGGCATCAAAGGTGTTCTTTAACTTGAGGTTTTCATTGTTTAGAGATTTTAGAGTGACATGCAAATTGTACAATTCATTAGACATTTCATTGATGGTACTGTTGCATTCATCTTTTGAAAGCTCAGAAAAGTTAGTAGCTAGTACTTGATTTGATGATGAACTAACTTCTTCATCTTCATGGTTGGCCATTAGAGCTAGATTGATGAATTCTTCAGAATCACTGTCCTCAGCAGCCCAATCCTTCTATTTAGTAACAAAAGCCTTTTCCTTTTGTTTAAGAAGGTCAAAGTATTTATTTTTATAGTCAATGCCATCATATGACTTTGCCTTCTTTTCTTGTTTTGGTTTTCTGCACTCATTTAAGAAATGACCAACCAATCCACAGTTAAAGTATTTGAATTTTGATCTATCAAACAAATTTTTGTTTTGATTGTCATTTCTAAACTTGGATCTAGGCTTTTGAGCATTTGGATTCCTTTTGAATTTTAGCTTTGAGAATTTTCTTGACAGAAATGCAAGGTGCTCATCAATCTCATCCAAATCATCTTGAGAGCATGCTTCATTTTCTTCACACTTGCCCT
The DNA here is from genome assembly GCA_028671895.1 of Oenanthe sinensis. Classification (NCBI taxonomy): domain Eukaryota; kingdom Viridiplantae; phylum Streptophyta; class Magnoliopsida; order Apiales; family Apiaceae; genus Oenanthe; species Oenanthe sinensis. The sequence goes on from CM053797.1 coordinate 11,733,704, forward strand.
TTCCTTTGAATGATTCTTTAACAGCATCACTAGCCACCATGACAAAATCTTCAACACAGCCACTTTCACTCATTCCCTTCTTGTCTTCATTTCCTTTGACCATTAAAGCCACAATTTTCTCTTTTCTTTGACTCTTCTCAATCTCCTCATCTTGTTGGCTTTCCAACTCATATGTCTTGAGAATGCCATAAAGTTTCTCAAGAGTGTAATCTTTAAAGTACTGAGATTGTCTAATGGAGACAGTCATTGCCTTCCATTCTTTTGGAAGAGATTTAAGAAATTTTAGATTTGTATCCTCAGTTGCAAAAACCCTACCATATAGCTTCAATCCATTTAACAACTTCTGAAATCTACTATAAGTGTCATTGATGGCTTCACCACTTTTGAAATGAAAAGATTCATACTTTTGAATCAGGAGTTGCATCTTATTCTTCCTGACCTACCCAGTTCCATCACAAAGAGTTTGAAGTGTATCTCATACTTCTTTTGAAGTAGTACAATTGATTACATTGTCAAACATGTCTTTGTCTAGACCATTGAACAGTATATTCATGGCCTTTTTATCCTTGAGCACCTCCTTTTCATCTTCTTCAGTAAACTCAGTAGTGAGTTTTGGAATGTGTTTATCAAAAGCAGGAGTTCCATCTGGGTTCACACCTGTGACTAGTTTCATAGGAATATGATGACCTTTCTCTATGAAGTTAACATAGGAAGGGTCAAGAGAAAGTAGATGCAGGTGCATTTTTACTTTCCATGCAAAGTATTCATCATTTTCTAACACTTGAATTTTCACACCTGAATCTTTTTGGCCCATATTGACTTGTTCTTGATCTTAAACTTTCTGTATGTTGAAATCCTTGCTCTGATACCAATTGTTATTTCCCAGAATAATGTCAATATAATTTGTAGAAGGGGGGTTGAATACAAATTATTGAAACTTTTTCTGTTTTAATAATTGTTCTTGGAGTTATGAGTGTTTGAGAGAAAATATATGAACAATGAAACTGAAACTAAATTGAACAAAGATATTTGAAAATTGCTGATGGATTGGTTTTTCCATCAGTGTGTATTTTTTGTTAATAAAACTCAGCTGCTTTTTACAAGGTTAGAAAATAAATCAATTGTTCTTACAAAGTGCTCTCAGCCTAAATAGTTGATTCAAGAATATTGTCTAATGTTGTATAATTTTCTAACAATGCTACCACACTTGTTTATATATTACAAGTGTGTTTATAATACCTAGAAAGAGTATAAAATAATTAATCTAAATTGGTATTGTTTCAAATCTACCTTTCTTTTTGCCTTTTTCCATTTATGGAAAGTTACATCAGACTTGGAAAGACAGCTTCAACTTGAGTCTCCATGATCATCATAGACTATCTTCCATAGGTGTGCTTTTGTCTGTCAACTTGTGGTGTCTCAATCAATTGATAATTTGCTGTCAGGCATATCAATTGATTCTTCTTTTTATCCATCAACTGATATTTTTCTTCGATTGATCTTTATATCCATCGATTGATAAATGATGACTTATTGATTGATAGATGTTATCAATCGATGGGTCTTCATATCAGTTGATGGTCTTCAATCTTTGACTTGGCTTTTTATTATTTGATCTTCTATCCATTGATGCTTCCATATCAATTAATCATCCTTCACTTGTATAATTTTTCTGTCTTCAGATAATTATAATTTGACAGTCTAAGTTACACATCAGTTGATGACCTATATCAATCGACTCTAGCATCAATTGATGAGAATAATATCAATTGACTTACACCTTATCAATTGAAATAGACTAAATACACCTATGTTATAATCCATATTATCAGTTGATCTACATAAACATTTCAACTGATAAATGGTTTCTTGATCAATCGATATTTATAACTTTCATATTAATTGATCAGTTACATCAATTAAAATTTCTAAGATTAAAGTTATCAACAAGTTACATGTAGATTCCTAACAACAAGAAGCTGAGATTCAAAGTTGAATCTCAGAATTATAGCAAAGTTTATTCTAATATAATATTAGATTGAAAGTTAGTTTGTGTGTTTGTTTACAGTTCTTATTTCCGCAATTATTAATCAAACATTCATACACATCAAACTAAGCTACTAAAGATTCAAACAGATCATTCTCTAAAGCTGAAATCAAAAGAAACCAACATATACATTCACCCCATGTATAAGTTTCTACTACTCAAAACTAACATGATGCTTTATAACCTTTTGGCAGTTTACCTTCTAGCTGCTAGCTTTTCCCTAGAAGAGTGCTTACAAATAATTATCACTAAAGTAGCTCTCACACTTAGAACTATTTAGTGCTTTCCCTCTCTGATGCTCTCTTTGTGAATGAGTGAAAACATGAGAATGAAATAACTCCTCCTTATATAGGTAGCTTCGCGAGTTTTGGATGATTTAAGCCCTATCCAAACTTTCCTTCTTTGCACATATCTTCCAAGATATGTGTGAATCACCGCCCTTGATTGCCTCCTTCTAGAATATTCTCGAGGATAACTCCTCATTCTAGAAGATCCTTCGAGATATGCTGAGTCATCATCCTTGATTGACTCCACTAAAAGATATTGTCTCGTCCCACATCATTTATAACATGTTCTATCCTTACTTTCCATATATTTAACATAGGTCCATCCATACATGATATGTATAATCCCAAATCCACTTTGCACCTTGAACCCATGTCATGCCTGCATCATGGTTCAACCCTGACCCATATTGACTACATCACCCATCCATCTATGCCATAGAACCATGCCCCGACTATGACCCACTATGTTTGACTCTTTAAGACTTGTCTACCATATCGCCTATGTGTCATTGAGCCAAGCCTGACTCTCTTGCACTTAGGGCCATGCTGCTTGACTCGTGTAGAATCATGTGCGACTGCTAGAATCCATGTTCCGTGTGACTATGTCTGTTTTTTACTCTTATTGGCATCCGTTGCTCTATTCCATGCCTTTGACATGTCCAACCTATGTAGTTGTACCAAGAGTAATAAACGCCCCAACTTTACCTCAAAGCCTAAGTCTGCCACTTAACACCCTTCCTTTCATAGCATCATCAAGTCTCCCCAACCGCTTGGCACTTTATGCCACCATTGCATGTGAAACATCCAACTTAACCTTTGTTTCATCCATCACTGGTGCTTAATTGGTGCATGGGGGCACAACCAAAACCATTTTGTGCCCTAATGAGTCTTAACACTAGTTACATATATGTTGCACGCTAAAACGCATGTGTAGTATACATTTTCATGTTTTTTATTTTTTTTACTTTTTTTTTATAATTATTGAAAACATAAGAGAAAATGACGAAATTACCTTAAAATGTAGATATCAGGCCTGAAATACCTTTCAGCGGGAATGATGGCCCTCGTTACCCACGTCTCGCGCATTATAAGCATGCATATACTATATTTAATTCAATATCACTACAGCTTAAGTGCCAACTCTGTTTTCATGTTAACTATGGCACATCTCAATAATATGTAGGTTCATTTATGTATATAAATAAATATACATGTGCAATAAGTAGAACTTGCATGTATGAGTTGATGTAACATGTAGGCATTCTCACGTTGCGTGTATTAAAAAGAAAAAATCACTGTATATGATATGTAAAATTAAAAAAAGTGAAATTTAATGAATCACACATATTTAGCATGCGTAAACTGAAATACACATATTTCAAATGCGTGTTTCCTCGGTATTTAGGGCCAATAATTTCGCCGGTAGGTATTTTGGTCAATTATATTTTAAAAATGGGTATTTAAGGCCTTCACCCGAAACATAATTTTATAATATGTATTGTAAAAACGCAATTTAAACATACATATTTTTTTTATAAAAGTGTATTTTTTTAAAGAGTTTGCTGCTCTTGAGGGTGATACCAAGACATGGGGTGAAGAAAAAATTAAATAGTAACAAAAGGATATTTATATGAATATAAGAAGGTAGAATAATTTTTACAATTTATCATTCTATTTTTATATTAGAATTCAATCTATACTGAGTCACTCCGTTCAAATCATCTTCATGATCATTTTTCTCTTTTTTAAATTACTAGCTTATTTTCCGCGCAATGCACATATTATTTTTAATATATTATTTATTTGTATTTTTTTTAATTTCATTTAATATTTTGTGTAATAAAATGGGTATTTTTATTAATTTATTATATGTATTTTGATATTTTATATTTTACTTTTCTCATTTATTTAATTTTGTTTTTCATTAATATTATATTAGTTTCAAATATTTTATTATTTATATTTTTTTTCAAATTGATGTTTATTTTATTCTTTTAATAATACTTTTAGTTTTATTTAATATCATGTAATATATTATTGTATTTTTAATATTTTAATATTTTTATTTTAATGGTTTATTTTCTAATTTATATTTATTTTTGTTTCCTTAATAATATTTTTATTTATATTTAAAAGCATATATGTTAATATAAATATATTTTTTATTGTATTAATTGAAAAATAAATAATATTTATAATTTTTTTTCAATTTTTTTAATATGTTTTTCTAAATATTTATTAAATTTTAAATTTACAACCCGCTCCAATTGACAATCACGATGACCACACTACCACATTAACCTCATTTACACCAATTATATATTTTATTACTAATTTAAATCCAGTACGATGCACGAGGCACCTTTTAAATATATATATATATATATATATTTATTATATAAATATATTAATTTATTTGATATATTATAATTCTTAGTGTTCATTTTAAAATATTTAATTTTTTATAATATTAAATGCAAAAATATTATTTTAACTGCATTTGTTAATTACTAATATAATTGTTCTAATATACACTATATATTTATAAAAATACTAAAATATTAATATAATAACATATCTTTTAGTTATATATATATATATTTTATATTATATTAAAATAATATATGTATAATATGTTTTTCTCATATTTAAATATGTTATAATATTTTTAATCGTACTAATTATTTACTTATAATATTAATTTTAAATACGTACATATGTATAAAAATATCATACCATTATCATTAAATATCTTTTTAATAATTATTTAAAAATAATATTTAAATTTAATTTAACTTATATAATTTCATTTGATATACATATATATTCTTAAAAATATTTCTCAACTCTTAGTCACCACAACTATAACGACCAAACAACTATAATAACATCTTCACTCTGATTATATATAAGATATAATTCCAATAATATATAAATATTAATGATATATTGAGACATTTTTATATAAATGTCACGTTTAACTAGAGATAAGAACTTATCTCTGAGAAATTAATACTTATTTTTCAGAAAAAATATATAAAAATATTCCTTCTTTATAAATCAATACTTATTTCGAAAAAAAAGGTTTAATGTGTAATTTATTTTCAAAAAAATATATTTATTTCCAAAAAACATATATATATATATATAAGTAATTATATATTTTTTTTCAGAAAATAAACAAAGAAAATATAAAAATCTTTGAAAGATTGAGAAATGAAGAACTGGAAAAGTTTTCCGCAAGTAATCAGCCTCTAAATTTAGCCATCACCCCCGATCGAACAAGACACAAAAAATGGAAAAAGAGGAATTGTTTAATTTTAACATTAAAAAATAGGAGAGATCTTGGATATGCAGCATATACAGTACGTGATACAACTCTCAACTCACTCTCCGATCTAGATTTTCTACAACTCTCTCTCTCTCTCTCTCACACACACACAAACAACATATACATTTGAGTGGCAGACATGGCGTTAATGGCGGTTTTGGAGTCAGATCTCCGTGCACTCTCCGGTGAAGCTCGTCGGAGATACCCTGCGATTAAAGACGGTGCTGAGCACGCTATCCTAAAGGTCACTCATCCCTCCACTCTACTCCTATATATTTGTATCTCTATTTACATTTTATTTAGATGCGTGTTTTCACTTCACTATCAATTCTCACACAATTACGAAAACCTAATTGCTCGAAAAGTTATTTACTTGAAAATTAGGTATTGATTCGTGTGGTTATGTTTTGACAGCTGCGGTCGTTATCGAGTCCTGATGAAATTGCGCATAATGAAGATATTTTACGGATTTTCCTAATGGCTTGCGAGGTTAAAACTGTTAAGCTTAGTGTCATTGCGTTATCTTGTATCCAGAAGCTTTTATCTCACGACGCTGTTGCTACGTCAGCGTTAAAGGAGATTTTAGACACTCTTAAAGACGTAAGTATTGTCTTACGTCTCAAACTAACTGTTTACTCACTGTATGATTCCCAATTACAAGCTGCTTATATGGTTCTCTATATTTGAAGTCTATCTTAATTGAGTCTAATAATAAAAAGTAAATTTCGAGACCACTTGTATGTGGCAAGGTACTGTGTTCTGACTATTACAAGTTGAAACCTCTAAGTTAAAAGAGATCAAGCTCTAACATTCAAGTCAGAAACCCTCCCAAAACCTTATATATTATTCGAATCACAAGTACTAATAATGTTTTTATAAAAATTTCCTACTAAAATTTCCGAATTCAGTAATAAAGTTATATTTCCATATTTTCTCTAGCATCTTACTAAAGCATTTACGATAGCTACTAATACCATCTTCCTGTTTCCCAGTTAACAATACAGTCCCCCCCTCCCTTAAATTTATGGTTGAATCACTTGTTATCATAATTTTGTAATTGAATGTAAATTTAGTTTCATATTTGCCCTTCATAATTATTGAAAAAAGAGATACTCTTGATAAGTAAGCACAAGTTTTGATGTAAATTCTTTTCAATTTTTCATGTTATTATTCCATGTTCTACAATTAAAAGTTGATTATTTTTTACATGTAATATCTATTACATGATATATTTATAATTTAATATGTATTCTTCCTGAATCTTGACTATAGCATAATTCCACAAGTTAGTTGAAAACTTAATATCAAGATGCAATATAATTTTTTTATAAAAAAAGGTTAATATTGAGCTGTGCTTGAAACGGGTTACCTGCTAGTAATCTATAATTTGGAAATTGGCTTTCTAATGGACAGCTAAGAAATTTCTCCTATAATTTGTACTGTCACACTAAGGAATTAGACAAGGAAGCAGATTATATATTTCCACAATGTTTTTACAACAGGATAATGTTACTCAACACGATGATGTTGAGCTCTTGGTTAATTTTTTTGCCATCTTACCCGTTTTTTCCTTCTGTTTACTGAAGCATGGAGAAATGTTAGATGAGAGCATACAACTTAAGACTCTACAAACGATATTGATAATATTTCAGTCTCGGCTACAACCAGATACAGAGGTAATAATTTTTGACTAGTAGTTAAGTATTTTATGGGCCTGGTGTCAAGTCTCTAGTTGCTATTTTATCGGACGTGCCCTCTTTAATATTTCATGTTTGTACATAGGTTTGTAATACTTCATGCATGTGGTCATGAACTAAGATGCTTTAACCTAGTCTTCATAAATGTATTACTATTGCATACTTGTCAAGGGGAGCAAAGGCGTTCACGAAAAGCCTAGCTGTAAGGCGCTTTCCTAGGCATCCATTAGGCGGTAAACTCTATATATGCATATATATATATGATTATACTTGATAATATGTATATTAATATAGGATTATTATTTATTTAATGTAACTAAATAAACACTAGTCCTATTTTTTTCAAAATTTCAAGACTGTAATTATTAATCTATAACCAATTTTAATATTATGAATGAGAATGATAAAAGATACATGGCAAACAAAAATAACAAAAGTCCAATATGTTATAGGAAAATAATTTTATATATAGCTGAACACCTACACAATGTCTATGGGTGCTTATAATCCACAAGGTGTTGCCGACCCCTCTTAAAATCAAGGTGGGGGTGATTTCCTACCCATAAATATTCCCTTTCTGCTAGGTGACAGCTTGACTAATACGCACTAGCGAGCTGAGACAGAGATTCAATAAGCCTTTTACTTTATGCTATCTATTTTATTACGAGAAATGCTAAACTTGTTAGTAATTTCTGCCTAAACTATTCGATAACTCTCAGGAGCATATGGCACAAGCTCTTGGTATCTGTCTGCGGCTTCTTGAATATAACAGATCTACTGACAGTGTTCGCAAGTAAGATTATATATGATTAGACATGAGAATATTTAGTAACCAACCATTCTTTTATCATTCCTCTAATTCACCATCGTCTTATTGTTGAACTATAAACAGTACCGCTGCTGCGACTTTTAGACAAGCGGTGGCTTTGATATTTGATCACGTTGTTTCTGCCGAGTCACTACCTACTGGAAAGTATGGTTCTGGAGGATATATATCTCGCAGTAATTCAGTCACAGCTGATGTTAATCGCAATATTAATCGTTTAGAGTACGTATTTCATGATGATTATATCTAGGTTCTTCATCTCTCATGCTGCTGCTTGCTATGAATAAATGCGTATTCTAGTTATTTTACCTCCACCTACTACTGGATGCTTTCTACTACTGGGAATTAAATACACTAACCTACATCAGCATTGTCATTTCTATAGTTCCAGTTTTATGTCTTAATCATGATCCTTGCCTTCTTCTTTCTGGATTATTAGTGGCCATAAACATATTACGCTTATGTAATTTGAATTGTTTATCTTTATTTTTGACATCTATTTTACGAAATGCTTCACAGGTCATTGGAGCAAGAATTTATATCTGGAGGGTCATCAATCATGAAGACGACCCTGACTAAATCTGGAAATCTTGGGTTGCTGTTACTTGAGGACCTGACAGCTCTTGCTGCAGGTGGATCTGTATGTGCTAATTTGTGATTAGTAGATAATATATCGTTTACATATTTCAGATTAGTTGGACACGTCTTTTCTGCTTTAATTTTTGTTTTATAGATCTGTCTTAGTGCAATTACTAATGTATTCAATAGATAATGTTATAACTTTTATCTTGCAGGCATCTTGGTTGCGTATTAGTTCTGTACAGCGGACTTTTGCACTTGATATACTGGAGTGAGTAATCTCTCATTGCAGTTATGGTGTCGTGCTTTCTAAAATATGCATCATCCTGAATATGTATTTAATTCATACTACTGTTGTATTATCTCATTGGCATTTATTGCATATCCTGTTTGTTTGTCAAGTTAATAAAGCTTTTTTGGTTTTTTTGTTGATGTAAGCAAGAGATCTATATCACAATGTGTTCTACTCATGGTTTTTCTTAATTATAAGTTTTTGGTTGAAGAAGACCTTGATGTTGCACCAGAAAAACCGAATAATACAAGTGTTTGATGTAATTGTTCACATAACATAAACATTATGTCTAAAAGTGATAGCTACGACAAATTTTTTTATAGGAAGTACGTTTTTTTTGTTGCTTCATGATTACCTTGGAAATGATTTTTATTTTGGTAATTTCAGGTTCATTCTGTCTAATTATGTTGTAGTATTCAGAACTTTGCTTCCCTACGAACAGGTGAATACAAATGCTGTTACTTTTAAGATAGATAAATTGTGGCTGTTATGCAACTTTTCATGTTACCTAGTATATTGTGGCATCTATTTGACAATTCTAACACAACATTGTCATTAATAGGTCTTGCATCACCAAATTTGTTCACTTCTCATGACTTCAATTCGTACCAATACTGAGGTAAATCTCTATGTGTGGAGTCTCATAATTTTCTTTATTGTTGTAGTTTACTGTACTCTTTGTCATTGTTCTGTATTGTAATGTGCTTAATCAGCTTGAAGGAGAAGTAGGGGAGCCTTATTTCCGTCGCTTGGTCTTGCGATCAGTTGCCCATATAATTAGGCATTACAGTAAATCCCTTGTAACTGAATCTGAGGTATGGTCTTAAGTTTCCTATCATTAATTTTATTACCTCTTCACATGATGGTTTTTTGTATCTTATAATTTGTAACATTTTAAAAATGCTACAATTTCAACATAGTTTTAGAATTATCATGCATGGAAAACTAATTTTTTCCCCAAACTTAGGATAATAAGAAGGTTACAGGGAGATAGTTAAACCAGTACTACCTTCTCTAGGAGCAGGAGCTTAATTGGGACTCTTTCTTGGGGCTTCTTGTTATTTGTTCAATTTCAGAAACCCTGTTCAACAAGATCAAGGACAATAACTCTCTTGACACTATGATATTGAAGACGGAAATTTTGCAGCTCTTTAACCATTAAGATATTACTCTTAATGATGCATTGATAAATGAAGAGTGAACTTCTCATTCTATTTGTGATCAAAACAAAATCTGTTGCATCAACTTTTTGGCGAAATTCTTTATTAAAAAAATGCCCTAATATTTTCTTCACCAACAGTGTCTTTTGTTTAGAATAAACCAAAACCAAACATAGCCAATATATCCTTCTCTTAGATCAGGGTCTAGGGAGAAAAAGATATATAGAAACCTTCCAATACCCCTACAACTTTTTTTTTTTGAAATAATATATTTTAATTTTTAACATGAACATTGACTTTAGTTCAATTGTTCTTATTATTATGATTATTGCTGCTATTGGTATTATAATTTTTGTTGTATTAAAAAAGGACAAAACAGATATATGAATGCTTCTCTAATCTCTATTTGCTAATATAAGATTAATGCTTCATTTTTGCATATGATATACTGGTACCTTACACTTCCAGTATGTATTGTACTATAAATCAAGAGTAATGTTTTTGTATCATTGATTATGTGGCTTGGTTATCATCTGTTAATGTATTTCTTAATATTATACTCGTTTCATTTGCGTACTTTGTTGTCTGGTATCATCACCGAATCTAGTTGGTGATGGAGCTATATTTGGCCTTCATTTTACAGCTTGAACACTTTTTACTCTATGTATTTGGTATCCTTGGAATAAGTTGAGCCTGTTCATGGTGACTTTCAACTTGATGCAGGTATTTCTTAGTATGCTAGTGAAGGTCATATCTCTAGATATGCCATTATGGCATCGCATACTTGTCCTTGAAATCTTGAGGGTAACTTCGACAACCTAAATGTGTAAATACTGAATACATTTATATATGATTCTCATAATAAATTTTGCTTATTGAATCATCTTTTAAATATAAAGTTTTTTTTGCAAAACCTAAATTCAATTAAGGAATTATCATTATTTGTGTTTTGACAGGGTTTTTGTGTGGAGGCCCGCACGTTAAAAGTCCTTTTCCAGAATTTCGACATGTAAGTTAATTAGTTACGCTGTTTGGTTGAAATGACTTATTATATTGTATGCCAAGCCATATAACATTTATATGCCATAAAGCCTATAAATCTAAAAGGACTATCTTTTTGACAGATGATATGATTGACATATGAGATTGGCGCAACAGTGTGTCTATATATATATATATGTACATATCTATACAGTATTATTATAGCCAAAACATTAAAAGTTTCGTAGTTAGTTCTTCGTCGGTATTTGGGACGGGTTAGTTGGTTGAATAGTTGAGCATAACTTTTAAATATTAATCTTTTAATTAAAAACATGTATCTAAACAAAACACACAAATCTTATCCCTTTAAATATAAATACAAATAAAATATGTAAAAAAAATTATATAATAATATTTCTACACATGATATTAAATAAAATTTAAATTATTGTTGTGAGAATAAAAATAAATTCGAATCATATAAATAAAATATTAAAACAAAAATAACAAAATATTAAGAAAAATCCATGCAGCGGACGGGATGCAAGGTATTGTGTGTGTCTCTCTCTCTCTCTCTCTCTCTATATATATATATATATATATATATAAAGTGTTTGTTTGACAAAATGTTGAAAAGCAACTTTCGAGTTATTGGATCCAAGGTTGTTACGGCGCCGCGGCGAGTTGCGACACCTTAACAACCTTGATTGGATGTAATTAGTCTCTGAGATATTCACTATTGCTTTCGGACTCCGTTTCCACAGTTTTGTGTTATATGCAAGTAATGCCATTATTAACATAATTGTCATAATGACCATTTATTGTGGCAGCGTAAACTAATTGAATATATTGTTTGCCTTGATCAAATTTTTGTGTCCAAAAATACTATTTGAGTAACATGGACGAAAAAACACCCAGTCTGTCTGTGTATATATTTTCTGACTTGATTATATATGCATAATGTACTGAGCCCTTTCTTTGTTGTATATTGTAGGAATCCTAAGAACACAAATGTAGTAGAGAGTATGGTGAAAGCTCTTGCTCGTGTCGTGTCAAATGTACAGGTGGGTGGAAGTCATGTTTAAGGTTCTCCGTGAATTGATTACTCTCTCATTTTTCTGCTTGGTTAAAAAAAACTCTACAAAACATTAAATTATTTTTACTGCGGGATATAATTTAAAGCTATATTGAATAGAAGAAGATGGAGTCACAAGGACAAGAGGTCCCTTAAAGGATGCGTGCTTCACAGAAAAAATAGATCTAACTATTGGCAAGCATGCACTTTAACTACCAATCTTGTTGCTGGTTTGTAGGAAAGCATTGAATGAGTAACATTGATCAGGTTAATAGAACGCAGTTTAATAAAAGCAAAATGTAAATCTTGGAGCTGTTTGTTGTGCAAACTTAAGCTGCAAAAGTGGATGACTAATCAAAGAGTATAAATGTGTAAACAAGCTGAGGAGAATATAATATAAAATTATTAAGCATGTGAAGGTAGTTTGGCGTTTAAAGATTAAGGTATAATTGGTGGTTGAGAGAGTTAATTTAAGGTCTCAAATAGTGCAAGTGTGAATGAAGGTTTTATATAAATTTGTGATTTATTTTTTCTATTTGCCTGTAATCTCTCTTTGCATTTTTTACTTGACTTGGTCATGCGCATAGTGTCCCTTCCGTGGTTTTTGTTGTCTTAAACTAGTCTTGGTTTGACGTATAACAAGAAAGCTAATCAATGTTTTTATTCTATTTTATAGGAACATAAATTAATCTTTCTCACTTTTCTTTTACTTTATTTTCTTTTAATGTCATCCGTGTTTTAATTAATTTTTCTAATCTTGTAAAAAACGTAGAGAACTGATCAATTGTACTATTTTAGTATCAAGAAACATGTGATGAGAGCTTGGCAGCTGTGGCAGGAATGTTCAGCAGTAAAGCTAAAGGTAGTATATCTGGTACCTTGAATTGTAATTTATTTTTAAGCAATAGAAAAATATTAATTTGATGTACCTGTGAGTATTGAGATTAACTTTCTTATCCAAGCTGCGAAATACCTGAGCAGGCTTTATTTATATTCAAGCTCTTGTGTGTAATGCATTATTAATCAGCTTTGGTGTCATGACTAATTAGCAAAGTTTGCATCTGTATTTCTGTTATTAATGTTCACCACATTTGTGTAAAAAATTATCGTGAGCAGCAAACATTTTTTTAGTGTATGTAGCACAGCCGTGCCATAGTTGGTGGATATGCTGTATATTTAGTACTCATAATCTTATACGAGCCAACCTTTAATCATATTCATGAATGTAATTAAATAATTCTGAATTTTTTTGGCACCTTTGGATGAAATTTGACATTTTATTCAAATTTTAACGGGTTGTACACTGTTAAGTTACTAGTTCTCATAAAACCGTAAGGTGCTGGGAAGCGGTGTACCGGGATCATATTATTCAATATCCCCCCCACTCAAAAGCCCATTCTGGGTCGAAGAATGGATCACTAGGTGGTTCGTTCCTTTTTGGCCTAGTTCGATCCAAATTTTCAATTACTAGTTGGGATCTTATCCCTTTTTGGGACCACCATAGTACAACACCAATATTTCAATCAATGAGAATATTGGGGGTATGAGGGACTCGAATTCAAGACCTCTTACAACCAGAGAGGTTTTACGAGAACCAGTATCTTAACAGGATCATATTATTCAACATACACATTTGTAGGTCCAACATTACTTTTTGTGGTATTCATCATAAACCCACATGGGAAACACTGCAATAACTTCTTTTGGCAGGGATTGAGTGGAGTTTAGACAATGATGCATCAAATGCTGCTGTGTTGGTAGCAAGTGAAGCCCACGCAATAACTTTGGCAATTGAGGGTTTGTTGGGGGTGGTTTTTACTGTAGCTACTTTGACTGATGAAGCTGTAGATGTTGGCGAGGTACTATTCTGCATGTGTTCTTTATTCCCTGGATAGTTATGCAATAACTTGAACCTTTTCCTTTTAAGCTAGAATATTACATGATCTTCCACTTTTTGTGCTTCCCTTATTTTTGTCAAATTCAGCTAGAGTCTCCGAGATGTGATTCCGATTCACATATGAAGTCTACGAGGAAAGCTGAAGTTCTTTGCATGTCAATGGTTGATTCAACTTGGTTTACCATACTTGATGCTCTGTCTCTTATATTGACAAAGTACGCCTAAGCCTTTCTAATCATAAATCTGATAACTTTAAGAAGATATACCTTAATTTCCTTCTTGCTTATATGTATGTGCAAGGTCACAAGGAGAGGCTATTATATTGGAGATGTTAAAAGGTTACCAAGCATTTACTCAGGTAATCTAGTATTACTTAAGTATATATTATTTCAGCCTATTTTCCAACTAAAACTGAAATTTAATTCGATTGATGAGAAAGTTCCACAGTACATGATCTAACATTCTATTGTAGCACTACTACTGTCATATTTTAGCAGCAAGTACCATTATAAATGATCGATGCTATTATTTTCACAGGCATGTGGGATGCTTGGTGCTATAGAACCTTTAAATTCGTTTTTGGCATCTCTTTGCAAATTCACGATCAACATATCCAATGAAACTGATAAGAGGAGGTACATGCAGCCAGTATTTGCTTGTGTCCCACTTATTATTATCTCTTTTAAAATTGATGTGGTTAACTGGTTGTTGATTAGCCCGTAGTTGGCTTCTATACTGCACCTGTTGCATTTTTAAAGTTTGAATTTGCTTTTTAAATAAAAAAATCTTCTACAGTATTTTGCTATCTCCTGGCTCAAGACGGACAGAAATATCGGCCGAGCAAAGGGACACTGTTGTCCTTACTTCGAAAAATGTGCAGGTACTTGACTATTGTATCTAAAATGTAACATTCCATTTTTTTCCACATCTGTTCCCAGTTTGTTTTTTAAAAATTCTTTTCCCTAACTGTGAATGGGTCATAGCTCGTGTTAAGCATCTTATCATAACACTTCCATTTATTTGGTGGTTACTTTAGCAGCTAGGTAGCAAGGTTGCCCCTTTGGCCACAGTTTACCATTTATTATATATTCGAGGTTTAGTCAGCTAACATTAATAAAACATCTTTTTAATCTAAGGTATCCTATTATATGTATAAAATCATATAATTTATCTCTGGGGACAAAATTTATCTAGTCAAATGTGGTGATCATTTTTGTAGCACCAAGGCATATAATGTAGTGCTAAGAACCAACCCGATTAGCAAAATAGCGAAGCAGATTACTGGTTCTATTGTTCATTTTTTTTAGTCCATGTTATATATTACTTTTAAAAATTATTTTAAAGAACAATAATGTGCTAGATATAATGACATCTTATACTATTTTCGTTTAATCATTTTTATTCATCCTTCTTATTTTAATATTTTTGCACAGTTATTTTTTTAATAATAACAACATAAAAATAGCATATACAGTTGATTGGTATGATTTTTTTGAATGTTGTATATATATTAACTGTTATGTTTCTTTTAAAATGTAATACTTCCTCGGATGAAGTGCCTTTCTACCTGAAGATGGGCGTAGTTGGTACAAATTACCCCATTTCAGGAGTGGTGTCCCTTTTTGCCTCCTCAATATGCAAAATTATCTAGCGTATGTATGGACACACTTCAAGTTAACATATGTTGATAATACAAATTATGGCACACCATTTCATTTTATGAAATTTAACAGTACACAATAAATATAATGGTTTCTGAACTGCTAGTCCATGTGGTTTATGCTTAGTCAGTAATTATAATTAACTGGACTAAGCTTGTCCATGGCTCATGGTCAGAATTGTTTTAGAAAATATGGTATATAATTAATGAACTTATTGAATTAAAGCATTTGTAATTTTTTATGCTATTATGTGTATGCACTATTTTGGCACACACTTAGAGGTGGGCGGTTGCTTTTATCACTATTCTGTTAATTGAAATACTTTGTACATGTTCAACAGACTAGTATCAGTTTTTTAAATTTATAAATGTATACATTAACGTTAAATATTGACTTCTAAAATTGAAATATTCTTCTTTTTAAGCGGTATATTAGTATGCTATTATGACAAGTAATTTGCATTTTCAATTCCAACATACAGTTGAATTTCAATCTTCACTAGTATGTTCTGTGTGTATTTGCATTGTAAATCTTGTATCTCCTCTTTAATATAACGTGTAGTCAGTTTGTAATGTGTCCTTTATTCTCATGCAAGTCAGGCACTGAGGACTCTCTTCAATATTGCTCATCGATTGTACAATGTGTTGGGCCCTTCATGGGTGTTGGTATGTATTATCTTACAAATTTATATGATACCTGGTGACTGTTAATATTAAAATTCTAAAGTTACATGTTCTAGGTTTTGGAGACTCTAGCAGCTCTTGACCGAGCTATACATTCTCCACATGCAACAACACAGGTAATCTTTGACATTATAAAGAGTGACCTGTCTTTTTGAATATTCTTCAAGGCGCATGAAAATGATACTTTAAATTTCAAGCAAAACAAAAGTTACTTTAAAATGTTATTGTACAAGTATCTCTTCTATGGGCATTAAAGTACATGCAAAAAGTAAAAGGGTTAAAAAATATGGAAATTGATGTTTTGTTTATTATACCACCTGATTACTTTTTTTCTTGAAGAAAAATCAGCATGTGTATCTCGTTTCCTTTCCTTTCCTTTATGAAGGCTGCAGTGCACTTGTACTTTTTCTTGCATCAACTTGCATTTTCTTTTTTTGGAATCTTTCTTTAATAGAAAAAAGAAAATAACATTTTCAACCTTAATTTCTTTAGTTCATTTAGATTATCCTAGTGTTATTCGGTCAGGAAAGACGAGTCAAAATCTGAACCCTCTTAAAATCTGAAATTCTATTTTATCTGAATTTCCAACTAATTCATTATTATAACTATACTAAATGCTTTGATATTATATCTAAAGGAAACTTTATTTACTTATTATGTAAAACGGCTAAATTACCTCTTTTACAGGGAAAAAACCTGGATGTAATATTCTGTGCTCTTATTGGTTGTACATGTAACGTGATTATGTATACATCTTGTAGTATATACAAGTCAAAAATACATTTATGTGAACATACAGTTTTTATATTAAAATAGTAATTAAATGTAGATGACCGGCATATGATGCAAGAGAAACTGGAAATTATAGTATCATACAAAAGGCTACGTGCCTATGCCATGTTTTGTAGCATGTAATGCAGGGCAAGGTTATATGCCTGCAAGGTGCTTAGGTTAGCTAATATACCCATATATCGGATATGATGGGAGTACACATGGGGTGTGTCCCCCATCCCCCCCCCCCCCCCCCCCCATATAGTAGGGGTGTAGCAGTGGCATAGATTGTTTATTTTGAATTTTTATAAAGTATATAGTTTTAAAATTTAATTTTGACATAATTGTAATCGTAACATTACATACGAATTCATTTTGTTATTATGAGTGCATCATCCGAATTTCAAATTTTCACAAGTAGTAGAAGCTGTTGATAATTAAGTGCTTGAAGAAAAGCAAGGTATTGATGTTAATTATCAAAAAGAAAGTATTGATTTTCATGAATAATAAAATATCCCTTGTACAGAAATTTAAATTCTAATTTTATATTCTTTTGTCGTGTAGACGATAAAGTTATGTATTTGATTTAAGTTGCTTGAATTTGCCAAAGATCGTAACACAATTCAATGGAAAATAACATCCTCGTAGAACTAGTTTAAGTAGTTTGTAAAAAGGACACACAACATAATAATAAAAGAAACACCAACATGCTTATAGCTCATCTTGTTTATTAATCTCATATACTAGTATTGAACTATTGATGAAATACTAAAAATAGAGAAGAATCCCCATGCTTATGAAACGGGACCTTGCAACTATATGTATGGAGGTTTGTTTGATGGGGAACATCTGATTAGGATATTGTTTGCCAATTGCCATAGAAATTGTTAGTACTGGCTTGTATCATGTCATCTTAATCAAATTACTGAGATATCTATAATCATGCAGGAGGTCCCTACATCTGGCGTAAAACTTACTAGAGAATCATCTAGTCAATACAGTGACTTTAACATTCTCTCATCTCTAAACTCTCAAGTAACTGTTCTCTACTTTTTATTTAGTTTTCTTCATTTTTCTTTAGTCATTCAGAGAGTAATGACCTGTGTCTTGTTTATCATTAAGCTTTTCGAGAGCTCTGGAATGATGCATGTATCTGCTGTTAAATCACTCCTGTCTGCACTACGTCAGTTGTCCTATCAATGCATGCAAGGAACTTTAGGTGGTCCTGGACAAGCATCAAGTCAAAAAATTGGAAGCATCAGTTTCTCAGTGGAAAGGATGATTTCTATACTTGTTAGTAATCTTCACAGTACGTACTCGATATCTTGAGACACATCTGTATAGATGTTGGGTCGGTGTTCAGTTGGAACAAGACATTAGTCTAGGAGTCTAGGTGTAGATTATAACATATTTTGGTCGAACCTGATTAGAGTTTAGCTTATTTCACTTCAATAGACTTTTGATTATTTGAAATCTTGTCGAGTAATTTGAGTTAAGTGATCCTCTTTCAATAGATGCAGTTTACCTTAAATATTCAGTTCCATTCTTTTTTTAGCTAAGTATTCAGTTCCACTCTTGTACAATATAAGTAATTACCACTTGTGATTATTGTAGTTATTTGTATTTTTTTTTTGTCTAAACAGGTTTATGATTTGTCTTTGTACATTAATTTTTCTATGTAGGGTATTGTCAATGGCAAGAATATTTTGTTAGATGACCAGAATATTATTTTTCTACTAGTCCCTTTACTTTTTCCAAACTTATAATTGCTGCATAAATCAAATCTTGCTAGGTACTGGATGAATTGGTAAAGAAGAAAAGTGAAGTGTGTATAACCAAAGATAAATAACATATAATGGTTATGGATTTGATGGCAAAAATGTGAATATGTTAGATATTTTCTGTCCTTCGTCCTATCTATGTGACTCTTTATTCATATAAGCTTCTTAAATGTAAACTGATTATTTGTGGGGCTTTAGTCTGTAGATAACCTAGTTTTTTTTTACATTGCATCTCCATTGTCCTTGTATTGGACTCCGAAAGTAAACGAGTCATTGCTCTTAGGCACAAATCCATGTATAAGTGTTTGGTTGGATTTTGTAAGTAGCAAGAAAGTTTGCTGATGTGCGTTTGAATCTGACCTTTTTCAGTCAACAAGCAACAAATGCAGATGTGGTCGTGGTTTAATGAACAGTACATGTCAATATCTAGAACAAATATAGATAGGTTCAGCATGAAAGTTTAATGCTGGTTGTAGAATATGATCATATTTGACGTCAAATTAAGTCTGTTGCCAGGGTTCTCTTTAATGTTTACGTATTTCTCGGTGTAGGAAAATAATATTTTACATATAGTGTATTAATGCAAATAATACCTATTAAAAGAAAAATTGGTGTGTTGTGTAGCTATAGCATTGGAATATTATTGTGAATCTTGCCAACTTTAATAGAAATATATATGTTTCTGATTTCACACATCTTTATTGTATTAGGGGTGGAGCCTTTGTGGGATGAAATGGTTGACCATTTCCTTGAGGTAACACATGATTTCCCTACATTTTGATTATTTTATGGTTTATTTGTGTTGATATTAGAAATGTATTTGCAGCTTACTGATAGTACCAATCAGCATTTGCGTAATTTGGCGCTTCACGCGTTAGATCAATCGATATGTGCTGTTTTAGGTTCAGATGAATTTCAGAAAAATGGATCAACTGAACTTAGTACCCCGTCTAAAAAGGTAAGAATATCATATATTTTTCGATTAACATGTCTAAGACTTTTTCTGTATTTTAAATTTATGTTGCATCTCTGTCACGTTTTGTAGATAATAACAATGCCTACTGAATTGGGTTCACTAGAATCCTCTGTCATTTCTCCATTAAGCGTCCTGTACTTTTCAACTCAAAACCCTGATGTTCGTTCTGGATCCCTGAAAATTCTGCTGCATGTGTTAGAGGTGAATTTATTATATATTTGGATTGTATGAGGAAAATTTTCAACATCTTTTATCAGGCATAATCTTCACCCACCTTTTTCTCAAATTCTTCATTATTTTCAGAGACATGGAGAGAAGTTGTATTTTAGCTGGAATAGTATTCTTGAAATGCTAAGGTGAGATTATGCGTCTATACTTTGATTGCTCCCTCCCTCCCTTGCTTATTGTTATATCTTTTTGAACTTTATACTTTAGGTCTGTGGCTGATGCACCGGAGAAGGAGTTGGTCACCCTTGGGTTCCAGGTTAGTAATACAAAGGCTGGATTGGAATATATTAAAGAGGCTGCGTACGGATTGAAAATGTTTGAGGAATATAATAGGTGCAATGCTAGGATATATGAGATGAGAGGAGGTTAGATAGTATATTAAAATTATGATAGGGTTTTTGATGAAAATGGGAAGAAAGAAGTCGATATTCATTTAGGTTTGAAGGAATATCTTGTAATAGAATTTGATGGAATTGATAGATAATTTTTGTAAATGACCGTAAAGTAGCCTAATTAATCTGTGATGCTCGTACTCTCCGGGAGAACCCAGACGTACACGACACGAACACAGACACTTGGATCTGGATCCGAATGCCATCTAGAAAATGGACACTTCATCTCATCTTTAATTTTGATAACTCGTTTATAAAAGGAAGAGAAGAGGAAAATATAAGAAGAAAAGAGATGCAATTGATGTAAAAGGATAAATAGAAGACATAAAGTCTTTATTTTACCCTCTTTTTCAGAAGTCTATATAGTATTATTTTATATAAAATGATAGATATTTATTTATAGAAAGTATCATATTATATTAAAAATAATATTTCTAGTGTCCAAATCCAAGTGTCGAATCCTTATAAAACGTGTCCCCGAGTCTTCGATTTTGGAGTTTGAAGAATCTGACACAATGATTTGTGTCCGTGTCGGATCCTTTTAAAAGAGTCTGAGCATCTATATATTAGTATAATGTGTATAATTATACAATTTTTGTTGTAAAATATTATGGAATTGTATAGTGTTGTTATAATCTGAGAAGGCTCATTAGGCTGCGGATAAAATATTAATCGATTCCTGCAAGATTTTACTATGTATATTATATATATATATATATATAGGCCATTATTCTAAAGAGTGACAAAGATGTATGAAAATGCTTTTCATTCTCAATGAATTGACATACAAACAAGCTCCTATATTTATATGTATAGCAGAGCTAATTAGAGCTACAAATCAGTTAGCATATCCCATCATATCTGCCTGGAAATCAGCCTACAGTATCCCCTAATATCAGCCTATCATATCACATAATATCAGCCTAAATTAAGCCTAATACAACTGGTACAAATCACAGATTTATAGCTAGTAAATAACATCTATAATACACAGTAATGATAATTATATTGACAAAGAGTGCCTTCTTATATAGAGTTTCGGAGACAACCCTTTCATTCTAATGTAGAATCTCATAAATAATTTTTAAAACCAACCATACTTACACAATTATACTTTAATAAAATTGAAATTTTTGATTTTAATATAAAATATTAATCATATATAATCTTTACAAATAATCTAATACTTAAAAACTAAGTGAAAAATCTGATTTTGAATTTCATTCTACTGTAGAATTGTTGTGCACGATTTAATTTACTGTAGAATCATTTTGGATTATTTTTTCGCTAGTATGAGTAATTGTCAATAATTTTCCAAAAAAAAGTTGTGCAACATTTTTTTTGATTTATTTATATATGTATTTGATGAATAAATTCAAAAATAAATGTATCTTATGTGTATATATGGTGGTTCTCTCTTGAACTCTATATAAAATGTTCTCTCTAGAATGCTACCCTCTCTCTCTCTCTCTCTATATATATATATATATATTTTCTGATAAAATATTAGTAGAATGCTACTCTCTCTCCCTCTCTCTCTCTCTATATATATATATTTACTGATAAAATATTAGTTGAATCCTGCAAGATTTTACTATGTATATATTATTTACAGATAGATAGTATATTTTGTTATAACCATGAAATTTTTTACTAAATTCCGCAGAATCATAATGAAAAATGCAAAATAATAGTGCAGAAGAATAATTTTATTTGCAAAACCATAATAAAAATTTTATTTAAACATTTTTTTACATTTTTTATTATGGTTCTGCAGAATTTAATGAAAGTTTTCACGGTTCTTACATGAATGTTACCATATATACATATATACATATATATATATATATTCATAATAACAGTAAACAACTCATGTGATGTCGAGGAATTATGCATAGTAAGTAGTATTTTCTTGGTCCCAATTCAAATGTTCCTTCTTCCTTTTTAGGATTCCCCTATATAATTGTGCTTTATTCTTATTTTGAAGTAAGTTTGTATAATGGATATAATATTATAATATTCTCAAATTGATTGAATAACTAAAAGTTTCTAATAATTTATTATCATAAACACATCATGTCCATTTACTTGTATATATGAAGTGAGAGATACATATCTTATTATAAATCCTAGAAAAGAGTGTATGTGAAAGACGATGGTATTCGAGGTACATAAGTTTCTTAACCAGCTTGTCAGAACAGGACACACTAATTGGGACTGTTAAATTATAGATTTATATATAGTACACTTATTATTGCTGTCAATCTCAGGCTCAGTAGTAGGGGGCATACACACCAGAAATATGTGAAGCATGAGCCATCAAGTGAAGTGACTTGCTCCGAAGAACATCTTTCAAATGACTTCTCACACTTTTCTACTATAAGGGTTCTTCGCTTTAACGAGCATAATGCTACAATTATGTGTTTTTTATGGGAAAACAATTGTGCTTAGGAAAACAAGCATCTTGAATGATATTTTTTGATGTTCATTTTGGTAAAACCTGATTTTGAAATAACCAATATGATTACATAGGAATTTAAGGTTGGCACTTTTGCACTTTATATTTATTGTTAAATCTATTCATCAAAAGATTAAATGAAAGCCTAGTACGTGAGTTGGTACAACTATATTAACACAAGGAAAATGTTGCGTCATTCCTTTGACATGAACTTGCTGCTTTAGTGTCGAAGATCATTCTTGCTACTGTGAATACTTATCGATTAGACTATGTAAGAACTGCATTAAAATTTATTTGAACATAACTCAATCTATTGATTTCCTCCTAGGCCGTTTAACAAAGAAATGAACGTACTTGATTGACTGACTGCAACATCTATTTTGTTCTACTTATTCTTCCCCTCACTTCTCTTTTAGTTTCACTATATGCTAAACGTTGAACAGTTGATATTGGTTTTCTCATAATCTGTTGGTGTTTTGTACTTGAAGAAGTACATGTTTTCTTCGCTACAATTCTGTTCATTACTGTACTTGATTATTAATATAACCTGCTGTGTTGTAATTTAATTGACATAGTCCTTATAATAGGTTTCATAGTGTGGACTGTGGTAATGATATCAGTTGCAACATGACTACTTTCATCATCGTATATGTGAAGAAATTTTATACTTTTTTCTTGTAGAGTTTACGTGTAATCATGAATGATGGACTCTCAACTATTCCAGCTGACTGCCTTCATGTGTAAGTTGTTTATATTAATGTCCATTTTATTGATAAATTGGTTGCACTTTTATATAAGCAAACTATTTCTCAGATTATGCTTGGGAGACTGTTTCTTTTTTTAATCACCAGAGCATTTAATTATCGTTTCTATTGTTGTTGCTATAATTTATTTCTTATTATTTTGGCTAATTATGTTCTCAGATCAGGCTTAGTAGTCCATTCCTTCTTTAACAATAATGGATTTTAATCGCAGATATCAGTCACTCTTTTTCTTTTATTAAATTAAAACTATGTAAGAAAATTACAATGACACAGTTCGATGAAGTTCATCAGCTAATAATGCTGATTGAACAGAACGGCATACTCCCAATCCAAATATGGGAGCCTTTTAAACTTGAGGCCATTTTTGGGTTGTTATAAATTATGTGACTACCCGGGTCAAATCCTGAGTTTTTTTCAAAAATCGGGTCAAGTCCCGACTTCCGAATCCGAAATAAGCCAAAGTAAACTGGCCCAAATGCAACAACTTGGGTAATCCACAAGCCCACCACAGGCCTCCAAAAGATCATGATTTATTGGTGCACTTAGTAGTAGTACTCTTGCTTATATACTGAACAAATTATTACAATATAATCGATATGAGACTGGGGTGTTATAGATAGTCTATGAGCTAATGTGTTTTCATCTCTTCTCACACCAAGCTCCTCATGTCGTCGATAATACTGTTGAATTTAAACAGGACATGCTTAGAGGAATTAATAGTATTTATGACTCTGAGACAATCAGATCCCAGAGAAAAATTATTCAAGCCAGGTACCTTGTCAACTTCAAGCCCCAACACTCCCCTTGCCTCTCCTGCAGTAGTAGAGATATGTCATGACTTCCCTCCTAAAGCCACTCCCAATGCCCTCACATTGCCCCTCACATTGCTATCTCTACACATTGCCGCAGTGCCAAACTCACCGTTACTTTCAACAAGTGCATCATCAGTATTAATCTTAAATTTGGCGGGTTTAGGTGCCTGCCATTTCACCACTTTTCTACTCTTAAAACTTCCCTTTTTAAAATCAGAAATATAATTATACCTCTCGTTCAGGATGACAAGTCAATGCTCAAAATCCCTCACTGAATTCCTTTTAGAAACCTAAAAAAGTAAATCTTCATAGTTGATAGATATAATATCTTTAATTATAAAAAATATCATATTCCTTCCTCTAAAGGGTGTGAAGGGTTGTCATTGGGAAGCCAATCCTTGGTAAATTGCCAATGGGAAGCCAATCCTTGGTAAATTGCCATAAAAAATGCTTAATTTTTTCCGGTATTTTAAGCTTCCAGAAGGTCCCCTACCACCTATGAGATTCAATATAGTTGGAAGATTTTACTTGAGTTGATGGCTAACTTATAGCCACTTTTAACATTGTAAATACCATCTTCTGTATACGACCTTCTCAATATGAGATCCTTCATATCGGAAGATCCCACGTGAATAGCACTCCTCCTAAGATTTCTTTACCGTAAAAGAGAGGAATATGTTAAGGATCCAACACATGACAAGAGAGAGCAATCTTAATTTCAATCAAAGTCTTGCAATCATAAAATATTACATCTCCCTGTATAGGAGTAAATCTCCAAACTTAGCCATGAAGTAAGATCTCAGTAATGATGGGAATAAATTATTTTCGTATTCTCTAACATATTTTTAACAAACTTTATATATAATAAAGCTTTATAATGAATTATAATTATATCTATTCATAAATAATAACATAAAATAAATACAAACTAATATTTTAGTTTCCTGTTCTACATCAATATACGTAGAAAATAACGATAACTTGGGTGATTCAACCGCGAAAGTGAAGGGTTTCAGGCACCAAACACAACAGAAAAACACGAAATTAAATACAAAAATTAAAACCCTGATCGATGCGAAATTCATGATTAGTTTGGAGATAGGAATTTTACTTCTTAATTCGAAAATCATATAAGAAAATGCTACTACATGAAGATATCATATTCTTTACATGTTGCTTCAAAGATTGTGTGACAACCTGGGTCAAATCCCGAGCCTTTTTCAAAATTGGGTCAAGTTCCGAATCCGAATTACAAATAAGTCATGGTACACTGGTCTAAATGCCACAACTTGAGTAATCATTAAGCCCACCTTAGGCCCCCAAAAGATTGTGATTTTTTGGTGCACTTAGTAGTAGTATTTTACCTTATATACTGAACTAAAGTCTCCACATGTTTCGATGTGGGAATGAGGTGTTACATTTTTCTTATGGAGTTGGAATTGGATGTGTTCAAGTAATCATCTCGTCGATTCTTAAATTTTATAAAACTCGTGGATGAGTTGTTTTCAAAGGCGAGGAGAATGATGTGGAATGATAAATAAAAATATTAGTTTGTATTATATGTTATTATTTATGAATGGATGTAATTATAACTAATTTTATAGTTGTATTATATATGTAGTTTGTTAGGAATATTCTAAATTACAGTAGAGAATAAGAAAAAGATTTTGTTTCCTTTATTATTGAGATCTTACTTGACCGCTAAGTTTAGAGATATACTCTCTAAGGAGATGTAAAATTTGATAATCGGAAGACTTTGATTAATATTGAAATTGAGATTGTTCTCTCTTCTTGTTGTTATGGGTTGTGATCGTAACATATTCCTCTCTTCTACAGTTGAGAGAAATCGTAAGGGTAGTGGTTCACATGTTCTTCTATGGTTGGATCACCTTTGGTTTGTGGGTTTTTTTCGCGGGTAGTCCACAATTATTTATCCCCTCCGTCTTCTCCATTAATTAGCAATGAGAGAGATTGATTTCACATCGTTACAGCAAAAACAAAGTTCCATGCCATCTTTCATAGGCCTTCATAATGAGCTCGAGTTCAATTAACTTTTCATTACAAAACTTTCCATTCTTCGTAGTAGATAACCCCGCGAAGCTCAGGATAGAGTTGTCTCGTATTTTTCTTCTTCTAGTGAATACTTTGAAATAACCGTCTCCATAGTTTCCTTCAATTGATTTGTTCAACACTTAGATATTATTTTATATACCACATTACTAAACTTATCGGTGTGAAATTGGATACTTTTTCTACTTTCTTTCCCTTTGGAATGAGAGCAATTATAATTAATTAATCTCAGTGATTGACTCACCCTTTGTTTTGCTAATTTGATTAGCTCATCCTTGTTCGAAACATTACTACACATCTGTTGCATCTACCATAACAGTTTCTAGGACTAGAAGTAATATGTAATTGGCATCTCTAGCCATCAAAGATTAAAAGTTTAAATGGATTAAAAAAACATTAAGATAAAATGATGGTATAGGTCTTATCATCATTAGTATTACCTTTCCAATAGATTGTTTTTTGATATCCCCCCCTCCCCCTCCCCCTCCCCCCTTACATAGTTAACATTAGAAGATCTTCCTTAATACTCATTCTATTGCTTTTTCCTTATCGATGTATACCACAATTTTGCTTTTCCAGGTGCATTGATGTTACTGGGGCATACAGTGCACAAAAAACTGAGTTGAATATAAGTTTGACTGCCATAGGACTTTTGTGGACATCTACTGATTTTATTGCGAAAGGCCTTTTATACCAGCCAATAGAGGACATAGGTATGATATGAAAGCTTATATTTCATGCATTTGGTCAGACCCATATATAAAGATTCACATTTATTTTCTGTTCCTTGGTAATATTCTGCAGTGCTTCAGGATGTACATGTAAATACCCAACTTGGGAATAACAAGAGTGAAGATCGAAATATAGTTGATCATAATACGTTGCTGTTCTCAGTTTTCTCATTGTTACATAATCTGGGGGCAGATGAAAGGCCAGAGGTATATCTGCTTGTCATAAGCATAACTTTAGCTGTTAATTATTTGATTTGTTATATAACTATTGCTATTTTTGGGATAGGTCCTTGAACTATTTTTTACAATTCTAATGTCATGTAAATTTTAAATTTTTTGATGAAGTTCTTTCTTTAGAAATGAAACTAACCGAAGTTAAAAATGACCAGGATAACACAATTGACATGGCAAGTCTAGTGTGATTTGTGTTGGCAATAATATGTTAGATTGAAAATTTACATGTACATATGCTTATACATATATTCATCTCCATTTCCGAGTTTTTTTCTAATTGACTCGTCTCCATCTACAATTTTTGTAAAGAAAACTATAAACTTTTGTTGTTTTTTAAACTTGTTCATTGTCAATTCTTATGCATACATACTCCAGAAGAAGCAAAATGTAGTAAAAGAATAAGTGGTATGAAAATTATTCAAAATTGAGATCAAGTGTCGGTACAAAGTGTATGTATATAGAATTGATGGGATTAGTTTATATATATAAATAGAGAATAAGGATCCTGAGGTTAATCTCAGGTTATTTTTCCTAAGATCACAATAAATACATTTAATCATTTATATTTAAATATTTACTTACTATTTATTTAACTTTGTTTATGAATTAAGAAAGTAGGTAATTAGGTAGTGAATATAATATACTCAAATCAATCAGTACCTTGTGAAATTTTCCTAAGGTCTACCGTAGGATCCTTGTTCTCATATAAATATGTGTATACATAAATGTAAGTGGGGAAGAAAGAAAGATTATTGAAGGATATTGGATGTTCAAACCGAGAGGAAATGAAAATTTTATAGTTGTTGGGAGAGGGGATGTTGGATGTTTGAAGGGGAAGGAAATGAAAATTTTCTACTGGTTGGGGACGTCGTTAAAGAAATATATATATATGTATGTGTGTGTGTGTGTGTGTATGTATATATAGCCAGCGTATTAGATTAGTCAGTAGTCACGTCAGTTCATTTTAACGTTTAGTTTCAATTCTAACAGAAAAACTTTGATTAGAAATTTAAAAACAATATAACCTAATATTGGAAAATGTAGTTTATGGAACTAACCCACGAAACAACAGAGTTAAAGGACAACAAATAATTATCCGTAGCTTTAGTTGTATTATATTTATTAGAATTTTGTTGATGTTGGGGAGGAGTCCAATCTATAAGCACTTTTTTTATTCTTTATCTTGCACACGTATACTTCGCCAAAGGGTGTCCTAACAATGCAATGCAGGAAATGTTAAAGGTAAGCGTTCATTCCGCCATATATGCTTTATTCTTACATAAAAATGAAGAAAAAATTTATATTAGAGAGGAAGCTTACAATGGAAAATTAGATTGATACGATCCTCTTGGTAGTTCAATCTGTGTTAAAGCATGTAGCTAGTTTTTATTTGTTTTATTCACACAGATCGAGTAGTTTTTAGATGGCTGGTAGCTGGTACTGAGTTTTTGCAGAGGTTCAATAATCTCTCTGAGTACATGACATGATACTGGAATCCAACTCCTTGTATAGGATTTGTATTGGAGGATTATAATAAAGGACACTTTGCCAGATTGCCAGAGCCAATATGACATCTTCTCTCTTTATAGATTTGATACAAATACGACTAGTAGAAGTCACCTTCCCAACTTCCGTGTGACCACTTTAAGGTTGGGTTACTGAAATAACAAAGGGTATTAATTTTTTTGTAATTATGTTCAACTTTCCTCCCGTAATGTCGATTTTCTTTTCAAAGTGTTTTGTCGAACAAGATCTAGACGCTCTATAATAGTAGCATAGTCATTTAGCTTCTGTGGAGCAGAAAATGTATTTGGATTTAAGAGTGGTGTCTTTGTATTATGTGTGGAGTTGCTATGTTACCCAGACTTGGGTATGAGTATCGGACATGGGTGCGGATCCAAGTCTCAGATTCTTAATTTAAAAAATTTAGGATTTGCGGATATGGATCCGAAATTGGACATGGGTGTGGGGATACGGCATGTAACCTTAACACAAGTAAAATTATGCATATTCTTTTGTTTATTTTACATTTTTTTTAAAATAGTGTCATCTACCAATAAAATGTACACATAACTATACGTGTCAATATTATAGCATAAATCACAAGGATAACATAGAAGTATTCATCTATGGACATCACTTTTTACAAACAAGTTGTGAAGCCTTGTACATCATTTTGAGCTAGATTGCTTCGAGGTAAAGTGTTTGGTTTTAATATGTAGGATCTGCCGCAGATTCTGTTTTAACACCCATGTCATGTTCACTGGACATGGGTATGAGGGCAAAATTGAAGAGTCCGGGTAACGAAGTGGATATGTGATTTCTTGTGTGCCTTTCAGGGGAAGTATATGATAGGACTATGAGTATCAAAGAACGAAATAGGATTTGGTCCATGTGGCCTTTAATAGATGCTTAGGTGAAAGGCTTTCATGATATTAAAATTGCTATAGGTAAGTCTCGAGGTTGGGCAGTTTGACTACCTTTGCTTCTTCCTTTAATCGTAGTATCATACAATACGATTTTCTAGACAAAACTCTGCGCTTAATTGAGTTGGAGATTTGGAGATATGTGAGTAAATTGTAAAAAGTGAATAGAAATGAGTATCGACACGATCAAACTAAACAATATATAGAGCATGAGTATGTAAGTAAAACTTCATGTTCTTATACAATTTCCCAGAATGCGCAGTTGAAAATCTGGGGTAGTGAAGAATTACCAATGCACACAAATGTCTACAGGCTTTTACTACTCTATTTGTATCTAACAGAATTAAATTATATGTAGCTACAAGGTAGCGAAGTTTAACATGACCCGGAACACTGGTAGAACTAACCAGATTAGCCAACACAATTTACAGAGACAAATCCTGAAAATGGCATGGATGGTGGACCACGACTCGATTAACCCGACTCTGACCTGAAATATTAAATTTTTTATTCCTTTAATTTATATTTATATTTTTATCAAGTTACAATCAATTTTAAACCAACACGAAACTGACATATTTATGAACACGACAACACAACCCGAATCTCCCTGTGTATTCTCATACCAATTTGATAAAATATGCTAAAAGACAGATTAGGTGTATAATATACAATCGCCTGTCGCATTATAGTTTATAGGGCAATATACTTTCATGGCGGAGTAGCATTGTAAAGTGTACAATCTGTTCTTAAGGATATTGTTATCATTGACTGTTTCTAACAAGGATGGTGCTAAAGTTTTTAATTAGTTTCTGGTGATTCATTTTATTGTCTCTTTTGACCATGCTAGTGTAAAAAAAAGGTGCTAAGCAATTTGGATTTCTAAATCATTTGTACTGTAGGTTAGAAACTCAGCCGTCCGTACACTTTTCCAGACACTTGGAAGTCATGGGCAAAAGCTTTCCAAGAGTATGTGGGAGGATTGTCTCTGGAATTATGTTTTTCCTACACTTGATCGTGCATCACACATGGTAAGTTGACATGACTTATTACTAAAGTACTTCTATACTTCTATTGCCTGTTTGTCATCCCAAAAATAATTATTCTGCTAGGCTGCAACATCGTCAAAAGACGAATGGCATGGGAAAGAACTAGGAACTAGAGGTGGAAAAGCAGTACATATGCTCATACATCACAGGTCTAATATTCATCATGATGTGCAAAATTATAGCTTTTTTCTATTGCTATATCCGATCATGCTGACTTTAGGATGTGTTCAATGGATTTGAAGTCGTAACACAGCTCAGAAACAGTGGGATGAGACAATTGTGCTGGTGCTTGGTGGAATATCACGACTATTACGTTCATTTTTTCCCCTACTCAGAATTTTAAGAGATTTCTGGTCTGGTAAGCTTTACATCTTAATTTATTAATCTACAAGTTGTTGTTCAGTTTGAAGTGTCTTCAACGATATGAATTGTGCTTTTTGTTGGATCCAGGATGGCAATCTCTGCTTCATGTTGTTAAGAACAGTATTCTAAGTGGTAGCAAAGAGGTTGCTCTTGCTGCAATAAACTGTTTGCAGTCAACAATTCTTTCGCATTCTCCCAAGGTTAATGTTGTTTCTTCTGTCACAGCTTGTTGTAATGTTTTATGGATGTCTTAGAACATCCTTAATGACTAAACAATGAGAAGTGAAGTATTTTAAAATTTTAAGTCGATTATAATATTATCTAAGTTTTTCTCTTTCAACAATAACTGTCTAACCAGGGTAATCTGCCATTGCCATACCTCCAATCGGTACTTGAGGTTTATGATTCTGTTCTTCAAAAGTCGGAAAACTACAGTGGTGATGCAGCAATCAAGGCAAAACAGGAGATTATACATGGTCTTGGTAATAAATTTAAGTATCTCAAATTGATGCCTTGGTTCTGGTTTTAAGTGTAGTAAGCTCAAGTGTTTACTTCTATTTTGTTTCCTGACTCTGGTTTTATGTTTTGACATCTATAACAAGATCTTTTCTGCTATCTATATCTATCAAGTAATTAAGCCATGTTCTGAGCTATTTAATGTGTTTTTACTTTTGCATCAACTTTTATAGGCGAAATATATGTGCAAGCGCAAGAACTGTTTGACCGTGGCATGTATACACAGTTGCTGTCAGTCATAGATTCAGCAATCACAGAAGCCAACATTGCTAATCAGCACTTTGAAGCTGAATTTGTATGTCACATATTCTATTGCATTTATTCCATTTTTCTTTTTGACTTTAATGTTTGCCAATTTTGTTCACTGAGAGTATGATGTACAAACTAGTCAAACTAGGTATTAAAGGAAACATATAGGTTGAGTGTGCATATCGAAATAAGTCCTTTGGACCTCATCCCATCAATGTTTCTCATGGAATATAACTTAGTTTCTTCACTATTACACATCTACACTACTTTCATGTTCTTTTACAAGAATGAGATAGTGTCCCTGCAACAGTCTTTGATATGTGCTGACAAAGTTGGTAAGGGTACAACCAAAAGTCAGCAGGTGTAGTGTCTGTTCTAGAGCCATAATCATGACAGATGTCTCAAACTGGTCAAGCAGTTGTCTGCTTGCGTACTTGCTGAAAATTAATATTTTGGATGTTTGAGTTCCTACACATCTAAATATATAATTATTGTGTACAATCGCCTGATTCGACCAATGACATTACTCAAGAAAGGGATGGAGATGAACTTAATATTAAAATGGATTAATTTGCTTGATTTTCGTCATCACTTATGTTTTTATTTGTTTGGACATGTTTGATATTTGGATGTTATTATATAGTAGATATGCTTAATTTGAACTTATTAGTCTATTATTTTTTATTTAAATTGCGAAATTGATGCATTTAGCTATACTATATATTAAAGAATAAAGTGTATTATGTGTACTTGCACATTAGTTGACCTACGACTTGCAATTATTA
The DNA here is from genome assembly GCA_028671895.1 of Oenanthe sinensis. Lineage (NCBI taxonomy): Eukaryota > Viridiplantae > Streptophyta > Magnoliopsida > Apiales > Apiaceae > Oenanthe > Oenanthe sinensis. The sequence continues at coordinate 11,766,825 of CM053797.1, forward strand.
TATTTAAGAAACCATCACTTATAATATCGAAGTTTATATTTTATCCATTCGCTAATTTTGTGATTTTGTTTTTGTTCAATTCATATTTTAATCACTATATTTATATTATATATATTTACTTTCATCTAAATAAATAGTTATTGCAATAAAAACCGGACGAAAATCCTCAAAAGGTTGGTTGAAATAGACGAAATTCATATAAATATACATAATTGTAAACTTTAGTATTACAAATGATAGTTTTGAAAATATAGTATTGCAAGTGATATGTCAGTCAAAGTGTAAGTAAACATAATGCACTTTACTCTATATTAAATCTAGTAAATATATGTATATGGACAACTTGTCAACTTTTTACAACTAGTCGGGTGACTTGTCAACTAGTCTTCTCAAAGGTAATTGGGCGTCAAGACTCGATCCGGCACCTCAATAACCATGTTTTTTCCCTTAGATATATTCATGTTCAGAAATTCTCAGTGATGGAGAAAGTTTTCAAAATATACAGAAGGGAGACAAACAACTCATTAATATGCTTTTTACTATCAATTAATATTATTATGGATCAATATCATATCATCTACACTGAAAGTCTGGTTGTCGTTTCATAGGGACATGTTCCCCCCATGCAACGAACTGTGTTGGAAATATTACCCATGTTAAGTCCACCTAAGCACCTTTCTCCTATGTGGTTCCTCTTCCTCCAAAATTTTTTGCAATATCTTCCAAGATCTGAATCTCTACTGGATGAGGGAGAGGATGCTGAGAAAGGAAACTCTACAGCCCAAAGCCCAGGTATTCAAAGTGGTAGTGCAGTTTGTGTGTGTTTGTACTTGTTATAAACTTTAACTTTCTTCATTTATATTGCAGACAGTACAAAGATGCCCGTAGTTTCCAATGGCACTGATTCTGTACCTTCAAACAGATTACATGATTCTTCTAGGAGCTCTGTGTCAACTGCATCTGTAGTCGGTGACAGTTCACATCATCTGTTTGCAGAGAAGCTTATTCCTAGGCTTGTAGATCTTTTCTTACAGGCTCCGGCTGCAGAAAAGTATAGTATATTTCCTGATATTATTCAAAGTCTAAGAAGGTGACTACTGTACATTGTATCTACTAGTTGTGAACAGTGGCATATGTTATCGATTTACTATAAATTTGTAGAAGTTTTGGTAAAACAGAGGAAGGCGTGTTCCAAACCGACTCTATTGGAGAAAAACATCAACTTAAATGAGTCAAGCTATCCTTATATATCAGATGATCTAGTGTGATAGCAGGCATTTTAGTACGAGTTTCTTTAGATAATTATTCTTGGTCCCCTTCTTTTATGTTAGTAAGCACAAGCTAAGCTAGTTAAAGTTGAAGTAACTTAGAACTAAAGTAGTCCAATCTCTAAATGTGGCTCATAATTTTTTCTATTCATCTTTCATGTATTGCATCCTACCAAAACATATTAGGAAAGAACATGATACCGATAACTGATCAGTTTTATCTTGTCCCGCTCTCTATTATTAGTTAGATATATGTTTCAAATTTAATATTTATTTATCACTTCAGTTTCCTGTTATTACTCTAAACAGTCTACTGCAGCTTATACCATGTTTAGCTATTCTACTTGTGTGTGTTGGATTTGGTATTCTTATCTAGAAAACTAAATCTTAGTTGTTTAGCAACCACTTTTCTGGGGCTATCTGAGTCAGATTCTGTGAATTGACTAAACTAGAAAGTTTCTAGTTAGCAGGAATACTTACATTGTTTATATGTATGCGCCATGTCCCCTCGCAGCTGAAATCTCATTATCGTATTTGTGGAATCCGTGCATCCTCCTGTGCACCCCCACATAACACACCCATATCTTTGCTTCTTAACTAGAAACTGTATGTCCTGGAGTCTATTTTTGAGGTGTAGAATGTGTCATCAACTTTATGGACGATATGTACTGTTCGTCGGACGTTGAAACAAGAATCAAATTATATTTAACAGGCAAGGTTAGTTAAATAGCACTTGACCAAGGACTTAAAAGTTTAGTATGGATTATATTACAGATATTAGGGCCACGAGTTTTCTGTGCCAAACAGAGGATATTGGTTGGCCAAGCAAGGAGGGCTGGAATATGATACAAAGATTTAAGCCAGAGTTCCTGAGTTTATGGAGTAACAGGTTAATGTATCTTTGTTTATGTAAGATGTGATATCTTGTGATCAAAAGTCACATATTATACCGACTACTTTACATCAAAGCATACAAGACCTTGTAAGCGGGGCCTCAATTGTATCATTAACACGGTAGATTGAGCACTATTCATGGTTTGCATGGTTCTTCTAAAACATTATAAGATTTGTACCACATTGTTTGAGGTATGAAACTGTTGGATGCATCAAATAATGATTCTTAATCTCTTACCTTGTAATTTGCTTTGTCATTCTCTATGTAATATTCAGGTAAGTTTTGCATTATTTGTAGATCCACGACCAATGCATGTGTAATGACATGCAGTCTGTTTTTTTGCAGATGCATGACAACAAGACGAGACAATCCTGACGGTGCGCTTTGGCGATCAGCAGTTGAAGGATTCAATCGTATTCTGATTGATGATGTGAGCAAATTATTAAGCTGCAGGCCTGAACTTGCAACTCATCGACCCGCAAGAATACGAATGTGGAAAGAAGTTGCAGATGTTTATGAGATATTTCTAGTTGGTTATTGTGGTCGTGCCCTTGCTAGTGAATCCCTCTCTGTGGCATCACTCAAAGCGGATGAGTTGATTGAGATGAATATCTTAGACATTTTGGGAGACAAAATCCTCAAGTCAGAGCTGGACGCGCCACACAATGTAATTCTCTTTCCAAACTGTAGTTTTACAATATTGCATAAAGTTGTCAAGTGATGAATTGATAATTCTAATACATATCTCAGTATAAATAAGGAAATGCAAAACCATAATATTTGCAATATTTGAAGAGTAGAGAACTTAGTTTAACGGATAATAAGAAATGAATATCATACTGTTATAGAAAGTAGGCTTAATATGAAGGTTCTCACGGGGATTAAAACAGCCAAAATTGCTCTAGTAATTCCTGAGAAAGAAGTCATTTTGGACTGCAGAATCATCTGTCTTTTTTTCCTTTTCTATGCAATCAGGATCTTTTCTATCATAGACATTTTCAGCTGTTTGGGGGTGGGTGGGGGTGGGGGCTCAGACAATGGGCTGTTGAGATCTGGGATATAGAAAAGATGACATGGCCTCAAACCTCAGAAGAATTCTCTCCATGGCCGAAGGAAATATAGATAAAACTAGCCAAGCTGACCGAAGAGATTACCTTTCATGTCGAAGTCCCATAGCAAAAGTGTTTCTAGTAGCAGTTGCTGAGGATAGACATGACCACAAAGGAAATATTGTTACTGAAGCAATGAATAAGTCTCTTAAGAATGAGCACTCTACTACACGAAGGTGATAAAGGAACAAAGTAGGTAGGTTTGAGTTAGCAAGACCCTTTCTTTAGGCCCATAATAGAAGTTTGAGATGCTAATCCACCACGTTGATACAAAAGATCTGGAACTGTTGATGTGTAGTATGAGCGGCCCATGAAATGCATCAGTGTATTAGTTGAGCAAAAGAATCTGTTTGCAGTAGAAAGAGGTTTCAGTTCCTCACTGTCTGTCTTGCAGCTTTAATATGTAATGATGTCTTTTCCGCATCTCTTTGGAAACAACCTGATCTTTACAAAAGGCTTTATAAAGCTTATGTTTTAATTCTTTCAGTCCTTCTACCCTTCTGTAGGTGTTTTTCTTTTAAGAATAAAAATCTTAACTTCGATATTTAAATTCAGTTTATATTTTAAAATTTTAGAATTACGGTATTAGTGTATTTTTGTTACCGGACATCAAATTGTGTCATTATATATCGTGTGTAGGATATGTGAGGTGTGTAGGTCCTGTAGGATATTTGACACCTAAATTTTTCGTAGTGTGCTACCAAATTTTAGTTGAGTTTATGTAGAGACTACAGCTGAGTTTCTAAAAAGTAGTAGCTTTAATGTGAACATTACATGAATAGCAACACGATTCTGTTTCAGAAAAAACTTAGCAGGATCTGTCCTGCTTAGAGACGTGTGCTATGTGTTGCATGTGGAGCCTCTTTGCATCCTGCTCAGGATGGTTCTTACTTATTGTTGGAAAATGGAACTACAAAGCTGATTCTTTCTTTTACTAGGGAGTCCTGTGCATTTAGTTATATACCATCTGAGCAAGTGCCTGAGCGGTGGGAAAGGTGCTCCTAGTATTAGAAGAATTCGATTCTCATCATACCTCCTTCCATACTTAAAAAAGTTAAAAACATATCAACTATAAAATTTTGGTATATCACTATAATTTCTCTAATTTGTCATTCTTTTATTCCGTTTTCATGGATTTGTTTCAGATAGGAAAGGTTTCTTGCTGCAGAATATTTTTTACTTATTCAAAATTCATAAATGCTTATTGTAGTTAGTAATAAATCTACAATTTTCAGATTTTACAACGTTTAGTAACTACCCTGGATCGGTGTGCATCACGTACATGTTCCTTGCCTGTTGACATGGTAGAACTCATTCCATTACACTGCAGCAGGTTCTCCTTGGCTTGCTTGAATAAGTTATTTACATTGAGCAGGTAATATTTTGCCTTACAGTTGTCAAGATTGTTGTATATGTATTGAGTAATACATTTTTAATATCGTATAGCCTTAAAAGGAGTCACCTGCCAGTAAATCAGTACAAATATCTAACTACTTGACTAGCATAATGCTCCCTGACATAGGACAAGGTATGAATAAAGTAGATAGGTAGTTAGATACTTAGATACATATGCATGTATTCAATTCGTTAAAAACCACTCGTAAAGCACCCAACTTTAATATCAATCAGCAGTAATTTAGATCTACTTACTAATGAACATTACAATAATTTATACAGAGGCCCGTTAAAAACATTAAAAACCACCCAACCTGCATCCTTATCAACATCTTCCCGCTTAACATCAGTGTGGACAAGGTCACCATCAATGTTGATACCTCATTGTCCCACAGGAAAATATCTAAGAATAGATGAGAGAAACCTTTTACCTCCGCACGGCGCACAGCACTTTCAGAACCTTATATTGATCTTCGGTTTATTACTTGTACACTATATCTTTCAATCTTTGTTGTCCCAGTCTATTTCTTTCTTCCTTTGAATTTCATTAAAGCAAAGAAAAATGTGTCATATTTAAGCTAGTAAACAGTTATTGTTTACTACAATGTGAATGCAAATATACAATATTTAAAAAGTCATGAACCTGATCTTGAACAATCTAGTTTTTACAACAGCTATTTGTAATTATTGCATCAGTTCAGTGTCATGACTGAATACTGGAAGAGAGTTCATCTTGGTTTTGAAGTTATGTCTTTTTCAGGTCATCCATCATGTCGACATGCAAAACTGATATGTTTTTTTAGTTTCAAATGTGATTATTATGGTAGAAAAAGACGATATGTATTGTTTTATCATGCTGCTTAAATATTTTGATTTGTTCTTACATGCATATATCAGCTCATAAATATTCTGTTGGTTATCATATATACTATGTTTTCATCTCCTAAATTGTGATAATGTCGCATGTAGCTAGCAGTTGAAGAGCACTTAACTAGCGGATCCTAATTTTAATCGATTATGAAGTCCTTGTTTATGTTTATAAGAAGTGCTAAATAAAAATTGATTTCTTTGCAGTTTCAACTATGAAGCCACTGAATGGAATGCAACTCGCTCTGAAGTCAGCAAGATATCCATAATGATTCTGATGATGAGATGTGAGTACATAGTAAAAAGGTTTCTGGCAGACGAGATTGATCTAGGTGTGTACTCGATGTATTAATTTTTTTATCTGAACTAATAGTTCCGAGCTTTTCTCTTACTAGGATTATCTTGAACAATATGAACTCTAATCTGCAGGTGAACGTCATTTACCGCAAGCAAGAGTCGAAGAAACTACTTTTGTTCTTCAACAGTTGGCACGCCTTGTTATTCATACAGACACTTCATCTGTTCTTCCTCTACATCCTTACCTAAAGGAAGGACTGTTAGAGAAGAACAATGGAAAGCAATATTTGTTCATTCTTTTTCCATCCTTCTGTGAGCTTGTTGTATCAAGGTAATATACTTTACTTGTTGATATTAACTGCATAAGGTATCTACTACAAATATTTTTATCTATATGTCGTTAAGCTTATTCCCCTTGGTTATTTGCATCTAATATATATATATAGGCAAATGCTCAAATAGAAACAAAAAATAAACTAGAAACTAGAAACTAAATCTAACCATTTATTTAATTATTACTTAAAATAATCATAACCATCCATTTTATATTTTATCTACCCATCTACCCCAACCCAATCCTTGTAACTTCTCCACCCCTATTTCACACTGAACTCTCATCCCCATCCCATTCCTTTTCCAATTTTCCCTGAGAACTTCTCAGTTCTCTAATTCCGGTCATCTTGTCTGGCGACCATCCTCACTAACCATGTAACTTCTTCCCCCCTATTTTACACTGCATTGCCTCCGTTCCTTCTCCTTTTTCTTCTCCAATTTTTCTCAGGAAACTTTTTTAACTCCGATCATCTTCTCCGGCGACCTTCTCCGGCAATCTCTCATCAGAAATCGTCTCTTCCCTCTCACCCCCTATCTCTCTCTATCTTGTTCCGATGTTGTATTTAATTTTAGATTTGATAAATTTTGAGAAATTCGACAACAAATTTCTATACAAAATTAGTGATTTCATCTATATGAATCAGTCATTTGTATTATTAAAATTTTCGATGTGATAAATTTTGAGAAATTCGACAACAGATTTCTGTTATGCAATTAGTGATTTCATCTATATATATGAATTAGTGATCTGTATTATTGAAATTAGTGATCTGTATTATTAAAATTAGTGATTGCTCTATTGGAATCACTAAATTTAACTACACAAATCAATATTTTTGTGAAATTTAAAAATATAAAGATTTAATGATTATGATATCGGAGATTAATTGCGTGACTGTGATATGATAGCTACGGTGTTGGTAGTGATTGCAGTTAGATTGGAAGTAGGTGTGATGGTTATATAAGAAGGTAGTTTGATGGGGGTGTTGTGATGATATTCGTATGATATTGAATATGTTGGTGGTGAGTCTGGTGACTAGAGTTAATTAGATCAAAGAAGATGATAATATAGCCAGTGATGATAACGTTTTGTGTGTATATTTTGTATGTATTTTATCGTATGACACCAAAAATTGGGTGTTATATTAGGCCAATGTTTCGAACTGGGTTAAATTATAATGGGCTGGGTTAGTTTTTAGTTTCTAGTAGAGTATAACCCTATATATATATATATGGGGTGCTAATCCACTGGAAACCTATATTAAACCAAAAACTAGGAACTTGGAACATATGTGTATACATATTGTACGATTGAATAGTAACTGTGACATTGCCAATAATGAGCATCAGTAAGAAATCCTGAACAGAAAAAGGCCCTTGACCGAAAAAGATGGGATTTCCCGTACCTTAGTAGTGCGGGGGTGCGCTACCTGGTGTATCCCCGTATTTTATGGCCGGGATTCTAGGGGGAGTTGGATAGGGGCTGCAGGAAGGGTATATTTTGTAATTTTTCAGTCAATTTGGAAAATAATTAAAGAACGGGGGAGACTTACATTGGAGAGTGAATTAGAATCGAAAGACAGATGTGCAATTGAGAGACGCTAAGCATAATTTTATTAGTTTAAATAATTGTGCCCTGTTCAAACATCTTTTTTTGGGCTAAATTTGATGTATATATAAAAGCAGAAAAAGGGGCCTAGCTCGAGCTCTGTCAGCCACAGAGGAGACTATCTGAAGTCAATATAAAACATATTGAAGTTAGAAAGAAGGCATGCCCATAGAGAATAGATTTCAAGCAAAAGAGTAACAAAGATTCAAGGGCATAAACAACTAGGAACTATACAAGCCATCTGGAAATCTGAGGCTGCAATGATATTATGGTGAACCACTTTGAGGAGTGAAGCCCGGCTTTTATGTCCACTATGATTTCACGACATAACTTCTGAGGAGTAAAAGAGCCTTTGTTATTAAGCCTTGCATTCTTTTCCCTCCATATATGATAGGCGTACACCTGGGCTAGCAGGGGTACTTTAGACTTTACAGTGCATCTTTGCAAAGAGGAGAGGAGATACTGCCAAGTAGTGTATACAGGGTGATCAACGTCCAGCAGGTGCATCAAATGATCTAGGATGAATCTAGAGTAGGGGCATTTGAGGAATATTTGAGTTGAGGTTTCAATACCACCTGCACACAACAAACAATGTACCGAAATGCTATTGCCAAAACCTGCAAGTCTCCTGAATGTAGGCAACCTGTCATGACAGAGAACCCAGGAATGAAATGCATATCTTTCCACTCTTAAGGAATACGGCAGATTACCAAGCAACATTGTCAATTTTGAACCGAATAGATTCCCAAATATTTTTTATTCTCACTTTGTGACCAGAGAGCCCATCCCAAAGAATGTGATCTTGCTTGCTTGGATCAAAACTAGGGCAAGTAAACTCTGAAGTCCTAGCTGATTTTGAATCTAATTTAGAACCTAATAGTTTTATGTTAAGGTTATATTCCTAGCCTATATATACCTATATATTGTAATCTTTTAAGGGAGAAGAATTTTGATGAATAAAATCGTGAGTTTTATACTTGCAAAACCTTAGAAAGTTGATGGTTAATTCCTTTAGGCTTTCTTATCCAGATTTCGTTTAGTTTGTGGGTGATTAAATTCTTTAAGCAATCTAAGCAAATCGATCCTTTAGTTTTGTTTCTTGGTGAGTAAATTCTTTATAGAAGTAATCTAAAGTTACTTTTCCGTTGCGGATCTGATCTACGTAGAATACACATCATCATCGTTAGTAAATACCCATCATCTTGGTATCTAGAGCTCGGTACCTCCTTAATTCCAAAGCATGATGATGGTTTGTGGTTGGGAGAACCCACGTGCCAGTGAATAATTTCTTGCACAGTAGCACTGTGGTGCATTTTAGCACTCCTGATGATATTATTACTGGCTGTTGAGCAAGGCTCTCATGCTTCCACCAGGGGTCAAACCATAAAGAAATTGATGCGCCATTCCCAATTTCAAATGAAATATATTGTTAGCAACCGGCCTGAGAAGAATTTTCCTCCATATCCAGGAAAAATCAGTTGGCATTTTAATGCTCCAGAAATTATTTCCCTTCAAAGATGACCTATGCACCCATGAGGGCCAAAGCGAAGATGATTTGGGCCAAAGAGAACAAACTTCCATAGATGGAAAATAATTTGGGCCATATTCCACTCCATAGGTTCTTTACCCCAATTCCCCATTCCTCCTTTGGCAAGCACCATTGTTATCAAGTCGACGACTCCCCGCGCCCACTTGACATATGAAGGAAAGTCGATGTCCAACTTGTTCACTTTGGCGTCCATGGGTTTTGACCCGGAACCCGCCCCAATACTGGCACGGATCGTAAGAAATAGGGTTTACAAGTTAAAAAACATACTCTTTTTTAGATTTAAAAGAAAGAAAAGTCTTGGATGGTGAACGAGTGGCGTCTTCTTCTTTACATTTAGCAACGTCTTCTTTACATTTTTTAAAATTTTGTGTTTCTTTTTTTTTTTTACTATATTGCACATAAAATGAATTAATTTTTTGCTTTTAAGGTTTAAATTGATTTTATTATATTTAAACTTTTAAGTTTTAAATCAATTTCATTATTTTACAAGTTTTGATTTTTGATTGGGTTATCAACATTTTAACCCTCAAAGTTTATATGAAAGTACACAATAGCCCTCAAAATACAAAAACATATTTTCGCGCCCTTAAAGTTTGGCACTTGTACATATTGACCATTTTTCTTATTTTTTCATAATTTTATTCCAATTTTACCCTTGTACTGTCAATTTTGGCCCTCAAAGTTTCCACAAATATACGTAATAGCCCTCAAAGTTTTCACAAATATACGTAACAGTCCTCAAAATTTAGCATTTGTACATCCTGATCCTTATATCGAATTGTTTCTGTAAGCCTCCGACATGTATAGTTTGTTGATTTTATGGATGAATTTCATGTAGTTGATGCAAAAGAATAGTCATGGGTGAGATGCATCATCAACTAACAATTAAAAGTCACTAGTAGTGATCGAAAGTGGATGAAGAAATTTCAAAAATCCGTTATGCAAAAGTCACTAATCACCCACTTCGAAGTTGTAGACTAGATAATGTTGGGTTCCTAGATAATGATGTATCATTACAGGTGCAAGCAAAGAAAGTAGTTCTGAATTAATGTCATAAACATATACAATAGAATCAGGGATAAAATAGGAAAAAAATATTGAAATACAAAGTTTGAGGGTCAGAATATACAAGTGACAAACTTTAAGAACGCAGAGGTACGTTTTTATACTTTGAGGGCTGATATGTATTTTCGTCAAAATTTTGAGGGTTAGAATGTTAATAACCCTTTTTGATAATCAATTTTGTTAACACTTTTGTTTGTAAAAAATCTATTACTTTTGATTTGAAATATGAAATTGTTGTGTGTTTAACTATATTATATATTATATCTAGTAAATATATGTATATGAACGACTTGTCAACTTTTAGTTGGGTGATTTGTCGACTAATCGATGCCAAGTTACCCAAGAGAGTCTCGACTTGGCGCCGTGATAACCATGGCAAACATAAAGTTTGCCAAGAAATTTTAGCCCCTCCTTTCCTTTCCATAGAAATCAGTTGAACAGTCTTTGAATGAGCTTATGCACAACCTTGGGAAGCATGAAATGATTAGTTCACTGTATGGCAAACAAGACAACCTTGATTAACCAATGGAACCCTTGAAGTGATCCTCTCAACCAGTGGAATGCAGTCATTTATACACAGCTTAGAAATTAGAAGAAATCAAGGAACACCCAAAAATTTTAGGGATAGCATTAGTAGTGTCAAACCACTGTGTGGCATCCATGCTACCAAAGAAACTATATGTAAAATTGTACAATTATTAAAGTTGAGATGAAATTTAATAATACGTTCAAACTGGACAAAAATGTGGACAATTTTTTAGTCTAATGGTTTCGTGCATCGACAGTTGCCGTGCAAGCATTGTGGAAGCCTGTGGGCACAATGCCTCGGGGCTATCATTTTCCAGGGGCAGTGACAGCAACTGCAACTTCAATAGGGAAATTTAAATATTGTCCAGGCCCTCATAGGAAATTAAATCTAGTTTCTTCCTCCATAATGCCAAGCACGTAATCCATGCCAAGCATGGACTAATTTATACTAAAATATAGGGTATTTTTATATAATATAGTGGGTTAATCTTTAGTTTCCAGTTAGTTACTGTTTTATTACAGGACATTAGGTTATAGATCATCAGTATATAAGGTGGAATTACTTTTGTTAGATATTTGAAATTTTATTGTAAATTTGTAAGTGTTGCTTCATTTTTTTAATAAAAAAGATTGAATTGTTTTATGTCTCAAGGCATGATAATAATTTATTTATTAATACCTATGATATATACATATCATAGGTTTTATAATAATTGGTTAAACTTAAGCAAACAGAGAACTTGAGTTAAGACAAAAATGGGAGGGTATTGATAATAAGGTTAGTAATTAATTTATTAGGTATTATAATGAAAAAAATGATATAATAGGCTCTTATTGTAGTAGAAACTAAATTAAGATAATAACGAGAAACCAAACTAGATAAATGTATATACCATCATACCACCATTAATTTCTTCCACCTCTAACCACCATTAATAGTATATATCATCATACCACCATTAATTCCTGTTACCTCTAACCAACATTAATTCCGGCCACCACCTCCCATCATACCACTATTGATTCTGGCGGCTTTTTCTTTCTTCCTCTTCGATCTCTTTATCTTTCTATTTTATAAATTTGATTTTCACCAATTAAAACTTACAACCACCTTCTTTCATAAAAATTATCAAATCTGAAATTTAAACGTGAATGTCAAATCTACACAACAGTCACTAATTTTTACTACGAAAATCGTTAATTTGTATGATAGAAATCACTAAATTGTACATAAATCATTAAAAATACGACAATTCTTTCTTTCTCCCTCTTCAATCTCTATCTCTCTTTACTCTATAAACTCGTTCTACACCACCTCCTACAACCATCATATCTGGTAAAACTCACTACCTCCAATTATTACTTCTCATCATCAAAATTCGAAAAAATAAAACAAAAACAATTCATTTATCAACACCTCTAATTGACACCATATCACCGTTATTGTCGTAAGTCTCCATTAACACCTCGAATAATTAATACACTAGCAAATGAATGGGCGTAGAAGTGGAAAGTCGTGACGTCAGAATTTATGATGATCGGTGTCGGACGACCTCGCTGGAATCCATGGTGGTGACTACCTACACACGCTGATATATATACATACAAGTTTGTGTATATTATGTATATTCACATGCATTTTAATTGATTGGTGGGGGTTGAAGTCATGTGAAAATGGAGAGATATAGATATGATAAGGTTTGTGTGGTTTAGATTTGATCGAATTAGAAAAAAATTAGGGATTAAGATTAGTTTCTAGTTTTTATTTTAAATTTGATGTTATATACACCATGTTTAAAATAAAACCTTGAAACTAATCTTAGCCCCTAGTTTTCATTAAAATTCAATTATACATACATACATACATACATATATAGATATATATATATATATAGGGTAAGGTTCTGGTGAGAACCGTTTTAAAAGAGAACCGAGAGAACCATTTTAAAAAATTAATTTTAAAATTCTGAAAAATTTATGAATATGTTTATATCATTAATACACTTCTAAAAACTCAATTACCAACAATATATTTGTAAATAAAAATATTGCAGAGATTAAAAAACACATTCTTAAACATTTGTGAGGTTCTAAAAGAGATTCAATTTTTTTCATACATATTTTTTTTATTTATAAAAAGTGATTGAAATTTTAGAATCGTAGTGTGCATGTAAGAATATTTATAATTTTTTTTAATTTTGAAATTAATTTTTTAAAGTGGTTCCCTCGTCTCTTTTGAAAGAGGTTCTTTCGAGAACTGTGGTCTATATTAAATATATAGATAGATTTATAATTGAATTTGTAAGTTTGGTAGAATTCTAATGGATGGACCATTCTCAGTCTCGCCAACAAGATGGGATCAATGGTGTCACAGAGCTAATATCTACGCCTCAAAAATTGTATTGTACTTAACAAACACCAAGTCATTGAAGTTTTATTGTGCAAGTCGTTTGTTTTGTTGCTATGAAGCTACATAGACCAAGTACAAAGATGAGACTTATTATTAAACTGAAGATGCTAATTAAAGAGGTTGTTCAAACTTTAAAGTAACTTATGTGCTCAAATACACGCCTCGTATCTTTATGAGCTACATATCAGATTAAGGATCCAAACTGCAAAAGCTTGTATATCGGGAGTTTGTTTGCCATACGCAACCCACCATGCAGCTATAAATATCAATTTAAAAATGATGGAATGTTTCATAACATGAGAATTAGGGCAGAATGGCTGATTTAAAATTACAAACAGGGCAGAATTTCGCTTATTAAAAGGGAAGAATTTCAGATTTTAAATTACAAGATTACCTGGGGATTGGATGTATTATCAGTATACATGTTTGTGTATATACAAGAATCAGTATATATGAGAAGAAAGAAAGAAGATGAGAAGATAATTACTGGTGAGAAGATGAGAAATCCAGCACCGTTCGTACCTCCTCCTTGTCAATCGCTCGCTCGTGTATCGTTCGTATGTATATATTCGTTTTGTATATATCTGTTGTCGGCTGAGTTTAGGAATTAGGGATTTTTTATGACAGGTTTTGTTAAAAACGACCTGATCAGTAGCTAATAAAAAGCGCGCTTTTCGCACTGCACTTAATTTCTTGACGCATCGTGAAGTTGAATTGCATATACAAAGAGAAGTGCTTCTATCAAATTACTATAATAATTGGTTTAACCAACTGTTACAATAGATTCAAGAGGTTATAATAGGAATAAATATTGTTAAATGGTTTAGTAGGATTCTAATGAAAATAAATAAATTCAAATCTCAAGTTGCAAATTCTAATAAAAATCCAATAAAAAATTACAAAAAAAGTAATAATTTGTAATTCCAAATAATTGAAAAAATTAAAATAGACTATTATATGTTATATGTTCGACATTATGTTAACTAAAAACCGTATTACCTATCATACAACAGACTTTTTAGCTTTAAATAAAGAGTAATAGATTTTATTGTGATTTCAAAATCCTAGTGTTGAGATTTATAATATTTGTATGCTTTGTGGAGTGTGGCTACAACTAACCATGTTAATGTTGTTATCTTGTCCCAAAAGAAAAAAGTAGCCATTAAGTTGTTGAGTGTGGTACATATGTTGATGTTATTTGTTCAGAGATAGTGAATTGGTAGAAAGTAGAATGGAATTTTTACTATTTTTGTAGGTTAAATTTTTATTAAGATTATTCCTCCTGCCATCTCTTTGCTACCAATTTAACTAGAACTTATGCCTGCCATATTAAGAATCACATGCTCCATTCTCTATCCTACTCATTTTCTTTACAAACCTCATTGTAGAAAATATGTTCTCCCATTTTTTTCTGTACAATTCCCTTTATATGTTCTTCCATATTTTTCTGTACAAATCCCTCTTACATCCTTTCTTTGTAATTTGATTTTGTTCACGATTTTTCATCCAATTCCTGTGCCATCCTTTTCTCTCCAACCAAATGGAGCATAATTCGAACATAAAATTAGAAGAAAAAACTAATTTGATGTAAAATATTACCATATATTAACAAGAAATTAGTGAGATGAAATGTACTAGACTACTAATACATTCATCAAGTCTCTTTATTCAAAATTTCTTCATAGTGCTAAGATTGTTACATTTTCCTAACATCCATAGGTTTTTACAAAAACCATTTATGTATGCTTTGATCTGTTGAATATCTCAACATATGCAAAATTATCCACAATCCACCTTGCTGCCTAAGGTGGCTCTTCCTTGGTCCTATTCATAGTTACATGGGACGAGATTCGATACGAAACGGGGTACGAAAACGAATACGAGGAACGTTAGCTTGAATGTATCTGGTAGGAGGGAACGCTTGGGTATGACGGAACGGAGGGGTACGATGGTATTATATAAATATATTAATATTATATATATAAATTTAATTATATTTATGTTAAAACGGTATTATATGTTAATATTTTATCTTAAGTCATAATTACAGTCAATTATTTTCAAATTAGTGACTTTAATTTAATATAAGAATTATTTTTATTAATTTAAAGTAAAATATATTATTTTTATCACAACAATAAAACCTTATTTGAATTAAAATACAGTCAATGGAACAAAATAGAAGTATAGTAACTTTTAAAAATATATTGTAATAAATTATTATACTATTATTATACTTTCTAGTTACACTGCACCGTGTACAAAGCAAACCAAACGTTATCATCTTCTTCACGGCTGCGTCAAAAAAGCCCTATTTTTTTCCCCTTCTTCTTTCTTCTTCCTTTTCTAGCCGTTATCCCTTAGTATGTACACTCTGCAACATCACCATCCAGTGACCTGCAATTTCCAGAAGCTTGATTTGGCGGTTCGTCGTCATGGACGATTGGGGTCGCGACTCCTAGCGAATTGGGGCGCGTCTGTACCGCGTTTTGGGACGGACGATCTGGATCGTAAAACGTGGGTCCGTACCACGTTCCTTGTAACTATGGTCCTGTTCCTGTTGACATGAAAACTGAACTTTACTACAATTCGATAGTGGGGTTGATGACACACTTTACTGCTTTTCTCATTATTTGCAGAATAATTGTTGCATCATAAAAAATAATGTATGTGAAAATATGCATTGCGATCAAGAAGATATTATATTTAACTTCTAGAACTGGAGGGATGTTTAGCAAAATTGGTGCAATGTAACACAAATGCATAATTTTGTTCTTATACAACTAAATTGTCGATTAACTATTCTACAAACAACTTATTTTTCTTAATTTTTATATCTGCAGGGAAGCTAGGGTAAGAGAGCTAGTTCAGGTATTACTTAGGTTGATAACGGGAGAATTGGCACTGGAGCAGATTACTTTAGGCAGTTAATTAGGGAACAGTGTATCTGTACTTGTACATTCCTCTTAGTCTCTTACATACAGGGTTCGTATTTTTCTTGCCCACTAGTTTTTAGTCATATGTCATAGAGTTATCTGTACTCACTGTACATCAATCTAAAGGGTAGAAATATCTCTGTATTTAAATTTTCTGTTTCTTCTTTCCCATCTTTGTATCAGCTGGGTACCCTCTCTAGTCAGCCATGCCCCCACCACCTTTTCTGTTTCTGTAAGCTCGTCATTTAGTGTGCAGGAAAATGTGTGCAGCTATTTTATCTGATAATGAATTTTTTTTTAGATTTAAGTCCTTAAACTATTTTTTTTCGTAATTGAGTCCTTAAACTATATAATATTTTTTGGATTTAAGTCCTTAAATAAAATAATTTCTTAATTGAATTCTTAAATTAATTTTTATTTTGAAATTATATCATTTTGTCTAATTTTTTTTAACAAACATCAATTTAATTATTAGTGAGACATTTACTTATTTTAACATATATATTTAAAATTAAAAATTAATTTTTAAATTATATTGAACACATATATAATATTAAAATATAATTAAGTTAAATATATTAATTGACATATATAAAACTTTATATTAGTTAGTTTTTATTATTTAAATTTATTATTTTAATCAGCTCCGAGAAAACAAATCATTTATATGATTACATTTACTAATTTTTGTTGTTAAAATTCATATATTTATTATAATAATTCAATTTAAAGTTTTATATAATATATATTATTATTAATTTAAAATGACTCAATTAAACCTAATATAACTTTTGTTATTTTAGTTTACCTAGGTCACATTAGTAAATTAACAAGTGTCACATTAATAATTATATTGACATTTGTTTAAAAAAATTAATTTAAGAACGAAATTAAGAAATTATTTTATTTAAGGACCTAATCCTCAAAATATATATAGTTTAAGGATATAATTAGGAAAATAAATCATTTAAGGACTTAAATCTAAAAAATTATATAGTTAGACTCAATTACAGAAAAAAATAGTTTAAGAACTTAAATCTAAAAATTATATAGTTCAAGGACTCAATTACGAAAAAAAATAATTTAAGGACTTAAATTCAAAAAGTCATATATAGTTTAGGGATGTTTTAATTGATTTTACCTTTGATTTATGGGGTTCATTTCTTTATCCAGTTATTTTGTGTTTTTGTTGCTTCTAGGTCTTGTTACTGTTATGTACCTGTTCTTTCAGTATTTTACTACTTGGTATGCTGTCACGTATTTCTGATGGCTGAGAGTTTTGCACGAGAAAAGTGTTTCACGTTAAACACCCTGAAGTGGAAACAGATTTGCATAAAAACGAGTTTTTGAGCCAGAGTTGAATGGTATTAATTCGATGAATGTGACTGAGAATTAATAAATACCTCTGGGAAGCCCAAAATTTTACCTTAGTCATAAAAATTAAACTTGAATCCTTCTTTGTTGACTTCCCTATGTCATTAGCTACCCTACCTGAGACCATTTTATTTTCCTCAGTGTTTCGGGGCTCACAATTTTGTAGGCATTGCAGTTTTTCTGATTAAACCTTCACAAATATTTGGTTCATTGGCTATAACATGATAAAGTTTTGGATGAGGTTGTGCGCCTTGGCCAACTAATTTTCTAATTTCAATTGAGTGAAAAGAATTTCGAGGTTTGTGGTATTTGAATTCTTGATCCGACATTTTTGGTGAATTTTACCATAATGTTAGCATTTCGATCGAAATGTGTAGGCATCAATAAACGATGATCAATCAATTCATAAACAAGTATTATGTTGATGAAGCCGATCGTGTTATAACTGATGCTCAGAATGCGAAGCTTACGTCTGAAATCAACTTTGCAGAGTTCACGCTGGCTGTAAAACAAATGCACCCAGACAAAAGTGCTGGGTCAGATGGGCTTAATCCAGCCTTTTTTCAGAATTTCTGGGAGCTACTTGGAGAGGAGGTTTTTCAGTGCTGTAAAGATTGGTTGACTGAGTGCACTTTTCCAGCAAATTTGAATGACACTACACTGATTCTTATTCCGAAGAAAGACAATGCGGATCGAATGACAGACCTAAGGCCCATAGCTCTGTGTAACGTTCCGTATAAGATTTTAGCGAAGGTTCTAGCCAACAGGTTAAAGAGCATCCTACCTGGGGTGATTTCTGAAAATCAATCTGCATTCGTGCCAGGTTGAAATATCTCTGATAATGTGTTAGTCGCCTTCGAAATTCTGCATTTTATGAAGAAGAAAAACAGGGGTCCTGAGGGTGAAGTTGCATTGAAGTTGGACATTTCGAAAGCCTATGATCGAGTCGACTGGGCCTATCTAAAGATGAGGATGCGTACGATGGGATTTAGTAGTGTGTGGATCAATTGGATCATGCTCTGTGTCACAACAGTTAGTTACTCTATAGCCTTCAACGGAAGTACAGTAGGGTCTATCACTCCTACTCGAGGGTTGAGACAAGGAGACCCGTTGTCTCCTTATCTGTTTTTATTCTGTGTTGATGGTCTTTCACAATTACTGTCAAATGCAGCGAATGAGGGTTCCATTAGTGGTTGTAGAATTTGCACAAATGCTCCTCAAATTACCCATCTACTGTTTGCAGATGATAGCTTCCTTTTTTTCAAAGCCACGGGAGAGGAATCAAGGACTATCAAATCGCTGCTGAATGAGTATGGGAGTAAGTCTGGTCAGGTAGTAAATTATCAGAAATCATGCATATTTTTTAGTGCCAATGTCAGAAGGGACAAGCAACAAGAGATCAAGAATATCTTAGGAGTGCATCAAGACCTGGGAGATAGCAAGTATCTAGGTCTTCCTTCGCTTGTGGGAAGATCGAAAAAAAGGGTGTTTGGGTTTGTTAAAGACAGGGTTTGGGAAAGGGTTCAAGATTGGAGTCACAAGATGTTGTCTAAAGCTGGTAAAACAATAATGGTAAAGAATGTAGCGCAAACGATCCCGTCATATAGCATGTCATGTTTCTTACTTCTGAAATTGTTATGCTCTGAGATTGAAAGGTTAATGAATGGTTATCGGTGGAAATCGAGTGGAAATAACAGTCGAGGACTAAGGTGGTTGGCTTGGAACAAGATGGCGGTTGCGAAGAGCAAAGGGGGATTAGGATTCCGTGACTTACATGGTTTCAACTTGGCCCTTCTTGGGAAACATATATGGAGTTTTAGCCAAAAACCAAGCTCTCTGGTTGCTCGTGTCTTCAAGTCTCGTTATTTTCCAGATAAACATATCTTGCAAGCAAACAAAGGGAGCGAAGTTAGTTTTATTTGGGCTGGGATTTGGGAGGCAAAAGAAAGATTGAAGGGTGGGTTTCGTTGGGTGTTGGGGGATGGGCAGGAGATTAGAGCGTTTGAAGACCCATGGTTGCAGGGTAAAGTGGATTTTTGTGTTGAGGATAGTCACTTAAATGCATTCAGAGATGAGAAAGTGTGTTCTTACTTCCGTTCTAATAGTAAAGACTGGGACGTGCATAAGGTAGAGCAGAGTTTTCACGTTGATGATAGCAGACTCATTCTTCAGTTAAAGATTCCACAAAAAGAAGTCAAGGATCGTTTAGCTTGGACTGGCTCGTGTAAGGGGATATACACTGTGAAATCAGGCTACAGATATTGGGCAGAGCGGAACATACATAGTGATAACATGGTTGATTCTCAAGGTTGGACCAGACTGTGGAATTTGGAGCTGCCTCATAAGTTAAGATTGTTCCTATGGAGATTTTGCAGAAATAATATTCCTGTTAGAAAGTTATTAAGAAGTAAAGGGGTGGAAACTACGATAATGTGCCCTATGTGTGGTATTGACATAGAGCACCTGAGGCATCTGTTTTGTGAATGTCCCTTTGCCTTGGAATGCTGGCAAAAATCTGATTTATCGCTTGATATGCAGGAGGTTGAATCAGCTTCGGAGTGGGTGCTTGATAGGATCAGCAATGAAAATGCAGACACAGTTATTAAAATGGCTATTATTTTGTCTGTAATCTGGTTTGCAAGAAGTAAAAAAGTTTGGGAGGAGGGAGTCATTTCTTCGACAGTTACCATGGAGCTAAGCAACAAACAAGTACATGACTGGCACAACAGACGTAAGTACTCAGCAGTTAATGGTATCCGTGGACAAGAGCAGCAGGAGAATATAAGTTGGAAACCTCCTGATGCTAACTTCTGTAAATTAAATGTTGATGATTCGGTTGTTAGGGGGGATAATGTATTTGCTTTGGGAATGGTACTACGCAATGAGGTTGGTCAGTTTGTGATGGGGAAGAACATGAAAATTGCAGGAGAAGTCTCAGTCCTGGAGGCAGAAGCTAGAGGTGTTTATGAGGCATTGCAGTGGTTAAAACAGCTTGAGATCTACAATGTTGTCATTGAAAGTGATTCACAGGTGATAGTTAATGCAGTGAAGGCGAGAGAGCAGTATCAGTTCGAGGTCGGACACATCCTTGATGAATGTAGTGAGATTCTCATGAATAGAAGCGATTTTTCGCTCTATTATGTTAAGAAACAAGCAAATAGGGCTGCGCATTTTATGGCTCGAGTTCCATGCTTGGTGAATTGCTTTAATTGTTTTACATCTCCTCCGGACTTGTTGGTGGAAATGGTTCCTTCTGAGTTTTCCAGTTAATGAAAATTCCTCTTATTCAAAAAAAAAAAAAGTATTATGCAAAATAAGATTTTCATAGTTCGCACAGTTCGAGAAAACAAGTATTTTGCCAAATTTTCATAATTACATTACTCAATTATATTGCTCAGTAAAAACAAATTTTTAATCAAGATATGCAAAAATATTATTATAGTACATCATAACATATAAAAATAAACCACACAACACAGTTTTGCAACACATTTATGCGTTGCGCTGAGCTGTTTATTCGCCAAGTTTCCTTGTAAACCAAAACAATTTCTACTCCCTCCCTTTCATAACATTTTTTGTACATATTTTAAAGTATAATAAAAAGTTACTTCCGTAATATATTTTTTCAATTTTCTTTTTTTGAATAAATATTTAAATAGTATATTTTTATTTTTAAAAAAAAGAAAATTAAGAAAATGAAATATGTATAAAAAAAAAATTACACCTTCAAATATGTGCCGAAACTCAAAACGATACTTGTATTGGAATTATACGGGAATGGAGGGAGTAACAAATTTCTATTTAAACTTATATATAGTCATAAACCAAGACCCGAAACTTTCATATTGGCTTTTGGATACCATTGGTATCATAATCTTCAAAAATCAACACTACTGCATGAACTCACCTCGATGATGACAAATAATATTCCTACAAGATTGCATTTTCAAATTTGAATATGTTGAGAATATCTTTATGTAAAGCCATACTACTGGCCATGCTAAAAACAATACAAATAAAAAATGGTGAAATCTGAATACTCTACTCTCAAAATCACTTTTAATAATGTTTTGGCTCCTCGTCTCTTTGTTTTGCTGAAAAAAACTCAATCCACTGATTGCTAATGAAACTTTGAGCAGATATAGATGTGCATGATAAAATCTGGTTGTTTGTGTCCTTGACTAGCCTTAGAAAGAAATCGGTCCAATCACATATCAATTCGATCATTACTTACTTAATATGGCATTCATAACTTATGTATTATTGTACCATAAAAAACATTGACCAGATGTCTGGCAATCCACGATAACTAAACATGGTTTGGACGATGTTGTCAATAGGCAAATCAAAGAACGGTACTACTCTCTATCCATGGGAGGACTGCCTGTGTAGCTTTTGTAGTTGTTCTGCCCACAACAGAAAAGGAGAATGAAATATACAACTGTTGGTAAGAAAAGTAGCAGAAAGTGGCTCGGAAAAAAGGAACAAATATTGCTTACTCTCTTCAAATGCTTTTGCTTTTGCTATAGTCGTACGGAAATACAAATTTCCAGTCTTCTGATAGACAGCCTACATTAAGTAATACAGTTTCTTCCCTGAGTAATTTTCCACCATAAACAAATAAATTGAAGTAGAAAAGAAGTTGATCCTTGTATACTTAGAATTATCACAAACTAAACAAAATAACAATGTTCTGATGGAAAGGGATTAGTTTAGGGGCGGCAATATCAGATCCAACCCGACACGAATTCAACCTTTGAAAACATGAATTCGGGCCGGGGTTGTTTGGGTTCGGATTGGGTTCAGCGTTCAGGTCAATTACATTGCATTTTGGTGGCTAACAGCCTAACACTATAGTCTGCAATCTGCATCTTAAAATTAGCAGTTTAGCGGACTGAAATTATTAATTTAAAGCAATTAAGGGATTCTGTCGGTTCAAATAAACACTTTCCATTTAGTCACTCTCATCCTTTAATTTAATTCTCCTTGATCCCTAGTCTTTGCACCACCAGTCTTACAACCTCTAACAAACCAATCAAAATTTGAGTCCCTTGGCTATCAAAACCCTACTCCATGTCATCAAAAAAACAGTAAGTAACTTGAACAGAATCTTATCCTTGATATGAATTGCAATCAAACGACTAGGGACTAATTAGTGAATTGTGCTGAAACTGCGCGTACTTAAGCATTGAGTTACGATGGAATTTGAGGGTTTGGTGGTGGAGTTTGACCAAATTATCCCCGCCCTAACTAACACCCTAACCCCGTTAAATTTGTCAGAAGTCCCTCAATTGGTTTAGAATAAATAAAAGTGTGAAGCCAGCAAGCTGCTAATTTAGAGCACTTTATTCATTTGGTTATCGTAAATTGAACATCAAATGAATTATTTCCATAGATCTCTTAGATTAATGGACACTCACTTTCCTTTGAGATAGTAACATTTGTCATCTACCAAATACGGGTGATGGCCAAAAATACCAGTTTTTAAACAAAAATTAACGAAAATACCAGTTTTGAAAATTTTGGCCAAAAATACCATTGAGATACGCATTTGACAAATGGGTATCTTTAATATGCATTTTATAAATGGGTATCACATAAAATACAAAAAAAATAATGGAAAAAAATGGAAAAAAGCTGAGATACGTATCACCTTGGTTAAAAATGATGCGCATTTCGAAGATACGTATGACAGCCGATTTTAATTTTTTTTTTGAATTTCAATTTAAAAAATTGGGAAACTCAGATGAGAAATGCGTATCCGGCTGGTATTTTTGGACAAAATTTTGAATAATGGTATTCTTGTCACTTGGTCAAAAAAATGGTATTTTTGTCATTTTTTCACCAAATACACTTCCCAGTTCTGTGAGAATTTAAAATGACCCGGGATTAAAATATTCGATAACAATTTTTTTCACTAGTTACTCAAGATAAACCAGGACTCAAAATAAAATTTATACTGATTTTGAAGTACGAAAAAAGCGACTAGAGATTAAAATTTTCAATAATTTTTCCGATTTAGCAGGCAGCATATATACATGTTGATTAAGTAAATAATGAGAGAGCGTACTCGAGATGAAGAAAGAGTATTAAGCTCTCCAATCGCAACCTCGTGGCTCCAGACCTATATATATATACATACACATACATATATAAGAAAGATTAAACAGACAAAAAAGTCAATTATATAAATTAAGAAAAAAGACCTTATTCTTGAATTCTTTAGAGGACGATTTGTCCATGGATGTTGTTAATGCAGCCATTGCCTTATTTTCCTTTTTCTTTGCAAGACCCTCCTCTCTCTCTCTCTCTGTTTATGTTTGATACTATCCGTGTACGGATACGGATACGGATAATATCCATATCCGAATTTCATTTTTAATAAGTTTTTTAAATTTATATTAAAATTATAAAAAAATATTAAAAATTTAATTTAATTTTTTTAAATTGAGTTAAGAGTTAAAGGGATTTAAGCCTATTTATTTTTTAAAAATTTAATTTTTATTTATTTTTTTAATCTAATTTTGTTTTCTTAATAATATTAAACTCAAATGATATTTTTATATATGTCTATAATATTTTTACAATTATATAAAATTTGTATAAATATATTATTTAATAAATATATATATACACACACTACAAAACTAATGGAATAAATTTTAAATTGTATATATATATTATTTATGTGATATATATGATACGATTTAAAATACATAAAATACTATAAAAATATAAATTGATATATATTGAATATAGATTTTAAATTATAACCATGTATAATGTATATATATTAATTTATTAAATTAAAATAGACATTAGAGTTGAGCTAATTAAAAAATATAATTGAATTAAATTAAATTGTCTTATAACTATAAGTGTATCTATAAAAATATATAAATGGACTTATAACTATAAATGGGTTTAAAAATATATAATTATATATTATATATTATATATATATATAATTAATTTCAGATACGGATATTTTCGGATACGGATGTGCCTATATCCATATCCGTATCCGGAATCTTCGGATTCAGGTACGGATAATATCCAGTTTTTTCCGGATACGGATAATATCCATTTTTTTCGAATACGAATACAGATATTTCAGATGAATATCGGATTTTTCAAATTTTTTACTGACCCTACATCCAAGTATGGGCTCATATACACACTAACCACAAAAAAAAATAAAAAATGAACGGTCCTAAAAAACTCTCTTTCTCCCTCTTCTCACCCCCTCTCTCGTCTATATCAAAACCCCCATATCTTTTTTTTTTGACAGAAAAAACCCCATATCTTAAAACCTAGAAAAATTGTTTTTTTGGTGTTTTGAATTTGTTTCCATTAGAATTTTTTACTATAGATTGCCTAGAAAAAGTGGATCAAATTTGAACTTTAAGGAATCATCCATTTTTTTATGGGAAAGTTAAATATTAGGTCCCTGAATTATTTTTATTTTATTGTCTAGATTCCTAAATAAAAGATTCCGTATTTCAGGTCCCTCAATTATTTTATTTTCTGGTTCAAATCTCTACGTTAAAAAGATTCTAACCGATGTTAAAATCCTGATAACGTGTCACTGTTGTGACATAAAAATTTCTGGTTTACGTCCCTGAATTTTTCCATTTCCTGGTTTATATCCTTAAACATAAAATTTAGAAATAATTGAATATTTATAAATTTTAAACATAAAAATCTGAACATATTTTTTTTATGTTTATCGTTTATTTTAAAAATAAAATTTTAAAACTATACACAATTCTAAACATCTAAATTTACGGTTATCAAGTCACTTTTAATGTCAATTACAATTAGCATGTCAAAATGTACCGGGTAAACTTCTTCTGGGTGTAACTCTAGTTTTGAGATTTTCCGGATATCCCTTTACTCATGTATCAGATCATTTTACTTTTATCATGTTTATATTGTGTTCCATCGAATACGAGTCAAATATAATCCACTAACAATAAGTATTTTTTTTAACTATATAAATAACTATTTCATCTAAGAATAAAACAAATCTGATATGTGTATCATATGTTCGAGCCGGATACGAACCAAGTTGACGGATAGTCCGAATCAACTTACAGCCCTAATCATGTCAAGCCGAAAATCTTCATACAACAAAAAATTAAAAATAATTGAATATTTTTAAATTTTAAAAATAAAAATCTTAACATGATTTTTGTATGTTTATCGTTTATTTTTATTTTAAAAATAAAATTTTAAAAATAAACATGATTATCATTTAAATTTAAAAATATTCAATTATTTTAAAAAAAATTATGTTTAAGGACCTAAACCAGGAAATAGAAAAATTCAGGGACCTAAACCAGAAATTTTTATGTCACATTAGTGACATGTCATCAAGATTCTAACGTCCGTTAGAATCTTTTTAACGGAGGAATTTGAATCAGAAAATAAAATAGTTGAGGAACCTGAAATACGGAATCTTTTGTTCAGGGACCTAGACAATAAAACAGAATAATTCAGAGACCAATTATTTAATTTTCCCTTTTTTTATTAGGGTGTTCAGGTGGGTTGGTTCATGCTTTTTGTAGAAGTAAATGTTAGATAATTAATCCTATAAAAGGCTTTAGTACTGAAAAAACGAGTCCAGGATCATGCTACCTTCATGTCTAATTATCAAGAACAAACTGAATACAGAAGCGTACCTGAATCCATGAGATAAGAGTAGTGGTAGTGATTGTGTTCTTTAGTCCTCGATTAATCCTTAGTTATTGTCTTCCTCAACCAAGCACTCCTTAGGTTTCCAAAGTAGTCTTCTCTGATGGGTAAAGAACGATTGTCTGTGTACTTGGTATCTTGGGGACTATAACCCTTCTGTATTATACCGCTCAATAAAATCTCTCATTATAATTAGATTGGGCTTGGTATTGGGTATCCACTCATTTAGTCCATACAATATATAAAATCTAATTGGGCTCTTTATTTGATCACTTAGTTTAACCCAATAAAAATGAAATAGCTAATATAATTGACATTATTTAATATGTAGCCCGTATAAATATTATTATTATTAAAAATAATAATAATAATCTCCCACTTGGGCTGCATATAAATCCAGAATCAATTATACAAAACTTTAGTGCGCAACTTTATGCTATTCATTATCTTTAGATTTTACTAAAATACAATTCGGTCCGTTTAATATATTAATATGAGATTCTGGCGGCATTCGTCACTATTAGAGCGTGACTAAACCTTTCGTGGTCACCACATAAATATATTCAACGACATGAATCAAAGCATGGATGAGTGACATGAAAATTACATTCAACGTGATCTATATAATGTCTATTTTCAACTAGTCCGTATTCAATCTCCAATGAGATTGATTCCAATTTTCTAAACTTAATGTCAAACCACAATAAGAAAATTGAATAAATTCAGAGTGATACTTAATAAAATTATTTCCATCAAATGTATTCTGCAGAACATAAACAACTAAATGTCTATAACATAAAACACCAAAAAATACAAACTCCCACTAAACCAAAGTGTCAAATAAGGTAACACCCATATGAGTAGTATGCTCATGAAAAACCTTAGGTGCTAAACCTTTAGTGAGCGGATCCGCAATCATGGAGTTCGTGCTGATGTGTTCTATGGATATTTGTCCACTTTGTATTTTTTTCCTTTACAACTAAGAACTTTTTTTGCTTCTGTAGTGCTCCTGTTGTTATTAGAATACTCCACTGCTACTTTATTATCACAATATATCTTTAATGGTCTTTCAACACCATCAATGACACGCAAACCAGTGATAAAATTTCGCAGCCATAATGCTTGATTGGATGCCTCAAAACATGCTATATATTCTGCTGCCATGGTGGACGAAGCTGTGAGCGTCTGTTTGGCAGAACTCCATGAAATCGCTCCACCAACAAGTAGATAAACATAACCTGAAGTAGACTTTTTTTCATCTACGCATCCCCCAAAATCATAATCTGAATATCCAATGACTTCTAGATTGTCTGATTTTATGTAAGTGAGCATATAGTCTTTTGTTTTCTACAAATACCGCAAGACTCTTTTCACTGCTTTCCATTGTTCAATTCCCGGATTACTCAAATATCTGCCTAGCATTCCAACAATGAATGTTATGTCAGGACGAGTACAAACTTGAGCATACATCAGACTTCCAACTGCCGAGGCATATGGTATCTTTTGCATTTCTTATATCTCAAGTTTAGTTTTGGGACACTGTTTGAGACTGAATTTGTCTCCCTTATATATGGGTGTATCAATCGATGCACAATCTTTCATGCCATATCTTTCCAAAATCTTTTCGATAAAGCTCTTTTGTGACAATCCAATAATACCTCGAGAGCGATCTCGATGTATTTGAATTCCTAATGCAAAAGAGGCGTTACCAAGGTCCTTCATCTCAAACTGACTAGTGAGAAATTTATTGGTATCGTGCATTAAGCCCATATCACTACTGGCAAGTAAGATGTCATCAACATATAAGAGAAGAAAAATAAATTTACTCCCACTAAACTTGTGATATACACAATGTTCCACCAAATTCATTTCAAAACCATATGATATGATAACATGATGAAACTTATGATACCATTCACGAGAAGACTATCTAAGACTGTAGATGGACTTCTTTAATTTGCAAACCATAGTCCTTGGATTTCCGAAGACAAATTTTTCTGGTTGCACCATATATATCGTCTCTTTAATGTTACCATTAAGAAAAGCCGTCTTAACATCCATCTGATGTAGCTCTAAGTCAAAATGAGCCACAAGTGCCATAAAAATCCTAAATGAGTCTTTCGAGGAAACTGGAGAGAAAGTCTCGGTGTAGTCGATACCTTTCTTTTGAGTGAATCCTTTCGCAACCAGACGTGCCTTATATCTTTCGATGTTACCACTCGAATCCCTTTTGGTTTTAAATATCCATTTACAACTAATAGGTTTCGATCCCTTAGGCAACTCGACAAGATCCCAAACGTCATTATCTTTCATAGAATGCATCTCTTCATTCATGGCATCTCTTCATTCATGGCATCTATCCACTTTTGAGAATCAGAATTCTACAAGGCTTGTTGAAGATTGACAGGGTCATCTTCACCAATGCCAATTCCATCCTCATGTTCTTGTAGAAAAACAATATAATCATCTGGAATTGCATTCTTTCGTTCTCTAGTGGATATCCTCAATGGCACTTCTTGAGATTCATGAGTTTGTTGAATTTGCTTAATAGGTTCCTCATAGGGGGTATCAGTGTTGTCTTGAACCGGAGAGCCTTGAACAATGATAGGTAACATAATCTTATCATTGTTGTTGGCAGTGTCATGAAAAGAATCATGAGTTTATTCATCAAAGACCACACTTTTACCTATATATTCCCTCCCAAAATCAACATCCTCAAGAAATCTTGCATTATCAGTCTCAAAGAAGGATCTAGTAGCGGGATCGTAGAATTTGAATCCACGAGTTCGTTTAGGATATCCAACAAAATAACAACTGACCGTCCTAGAGTCCAATTTCTTTTCATTTGGCCTATATGGCCTTGCCTCAGCTGGACAACCCCAAACATGTAGATGTCTGATACTAGGAATTTTCCCAGTCCAAAGTACATAAGGGGTTTTGGCCACTGCTTTTGTTGCAACCCTATTAAGGATATAAACTGCAGTCTTTAGTGCTTCTCCCCAAAGTGACTCAGGTAAAGAAGAATGACTTATCATACTTCTCACCATATCTTTAAGAGTACGGTTTCGTCTCTCAGCAACACCGTTCATGTTAGGTTTACCCGGCATGGTGTACTGAGGAACAATTCCACACTCCTTCAGGAAGTTAGCGAAGGGTCCTGTGAAGGGTTTCGAGGCACAAACGCAGTGGAATAAATGTGAAAAATAAATCAAAATAACGAAACCCTCCGCAGGATCCACGCGAAAACAAAAGATTTAATTCGGAGATAAAGAATAAATACCTTTAGAAGCTTTAACAGTTCATTAATGGAAGATTAATGGAGGTCCAAAGCTTGTTTAATCACCACGTATCCCGCTCTAGCGATTTACGCTCTACGGTATCCACACGAACACTTTTCATGAAAGATTGATGTGTACTAGCACCCGAAAACTGCTTCTCTCTCTCTATCTTCCTCTTTTCTCAAAACGACTAGGGTTTTAGTAAAAATATGTCTCTATCATTAAATCAGCCCATAAAGAGATTATATAGAGAGAGAAATAAGTTTTCTAATTATAATCCAATTATAATTAATATTAATCTAAAATTCTAAATTATTTAATTAAGTCTCACTTAATTAATTAATTATTAATTTTGTAATTAGTTTAAATAATTCATTTATTCTATTTATATAATTAATTAAGTCATACTTAATTAATATCATAAATAAAATAAATTACTTATTTAATTTAAATTCACAATTTAAATTATTTCTCCTTCAAGCGTTCTTTGTGTGTGATCCTGTAGGTTATTATTACGTTGGCAACAATTTTAATATCTAATTAAAATTGTAAACAATGAGCGGCATCTAGTAATACATCATTGTTACCCAAGTAATAATAATAAATCGGTGATTCGATTAAGCCTTTCGTGAATAATGTTCCATGTAATATAATCCCTTTAATCTTGATATTATAGATTAAACTCAAGGCATGTCTCGTGTCATCCTCTTTATAATTTAATCTTTATTTTCTTGATCGATGAGTAGACTATTAAAATCAAATCGTCATTTGAGCACGGCCGTGCATTTCATAGTATCACTTAAACAAGAGGCCAATAATATCACTCCAAAAATTAGGAGGATTAAATCTCATCTAGATCATTCATATTTCTCATACGATTCATAATATACCCAATGTCCACTTTTATCATCACCCGGTCAAAGGTAACTTTTAATGTAATCAAAGTATATTAATTCTCGTATAGAAATATAATGATTTCAGGTCTAAGGATCATTACACCATTATCACAGTGAGAATTACTTATGACACTTATTTAACATGTAGAATCTCACGGAGGGTCATTCCAGTGTCATGCATTGAGACATGCACTTATGTTCTTGACTTTAGTATCACCATACCTATGACCAATGAGATGTGGTCATCTGTCAAGAAACATACTAGTCTTTGTGAATTATTATTGTCCTTAAATAATAATACTCGACTAGAGAATTTTAGGAATAAGATACTATTCATATAATCTCATTTTTAAGTCACATACTTAAAGATATATAATACGTATCAAAATTCCAAGGACATTTATTATGCTTTCAATTTATTACGCAGTAAATAAAACATAATAAATAAATAATAATTAATAAAACATAATCCTTAATAATAAATATTTTCCTTAAAATATAAAAAGTATTGTCTCTAGAGCACAATTACTAACATCTTGGACGTTGTTCACCTGATCCATCATATCTACCGTAGTATTCACCACCACGATCAGTTCTGACAGCCTTAATTTTCTTTTCTCGTTGAAGTTCAACTTCAGTTTTATATTGTTTAAACACGTCCAGTGCTTGTGACTTTTCATGTATCAAGTATAGGTAACCATATCTAGAGTAATCGTCTATGAACGTGATAAAATACCGTTGACCATTCCAAGAAGTTGTAGGGAAAGGTCCACATATATCGGTATGAATCAGTTCCAAGACATCTGTAGCTCTATTGGCACCCAAATTTCTTGAATTAATTTGTTTTCCCTTAATGCATTCAATGCAAACTTGAAAATTACTTAAATCTAAGGGATCAAGAAGTCTGTCATCCACAAGCCTTTGAATTCTCTGTTTAGAGATGTGACCTAACCGCTTGTGCCACAACATGGCAGAATTCTCAGTTAACTTACGCTTTGCACCTCTTGCACTTGAATGCAAAATTTCATTATTAAAAGTAACAGTCTCAAGCATATAAAGATTATCAATTAAAGAACCAGTGGCAATCACATTTGAATTTAAAGAGAAACTAACTTTATTATTTCCAAAAGAACAAGTGTAGCCAAATTTGTCTAAACGGGAAATAGAAATAAGGTTCCGCCTAAAAGACGGTGCCACAAAAGTTTCAAATAAACACCAGTTTTTAATAATAATCTAAATGTTCCAACAGCTTCAACTGGAACTTTATTGCCATCGCCCACAAAGATGAATCTTTCAGCATCACTTGGCGGTCGGCTCCACAGGCAACCCTGCATGGATACACTTATGTGAGTAGTAGCACCAGAATCTACCCACCAAGTATCCTTAGGTACAGAAGCTAAATTAACTTCAGAACAAACAAAGACAAGTCTTACCCTTCTTCTCATGCCAAGCAACATATTTGGAACACTCTTTCTTCATGTGTCCAGCCTTCTTGCAAAAGTAGCAGGTTGGTCCCTTATCCTGCTTCCCTTGCACCTCATGCTTGGGTTTTCCACTTGCAATATCCTTACCTCTCTTTCTTTTCTTATCACGAGAGCTTGATGCCAAGTGAGCACTTTCAGTCTTATCTAGCAAAGTTCTCTCTTCCTCTTGCACACAATGTGAAATGAGCTCATTAAGAGTCCATTTTTCCTTCTGAGTGTTATAACTCACCACAAAGTGCGCAAACTGAGGAGGGAGGGAAATTAGAACCAAGTGAACAAGTAATTCATCCGAAAGTTCTAACTTGAGTTCCTTAAGTTTGCCAGCAAGATTTGACATCCCAATGATGTACTCCCTTATGTTCCCATTTCCTCTATACTTTATGGTCACGAGTTTTGACAGAAGACTACTCGTTTCCGCTTTTTCATTCTTAGCAAAATATTGCTCAATTTCAGAGAGAAACTTCTTGGCATTTGTGTTCTCAACAATAGAGTCCCGAAAACCAGTTGGAATCGTTCGCTTCATGATCGCTAGACACATGCGATTAGAGTGTTCCCATTTCTCAATTTGATCCATTTTTGGATCATCCGTAGTAGGAATGGGTTGCTCTTTCCTTAGGGCAAGATCAAGATCCATACACCCAAGAACGATTTCAACATTTTCTTTCCATGTGACATAGTTTGTCCCATTTAACATTGGAATCATACTCAATTGAGTGGAAGTAGAATTAACAGTAGCAGTAATTGAAATAGAAACAAGTGTACAAAATGCTCAAAAAATAATATATACATATATAAATGCAATAAATTTAGATGTTGGCAAAACCATCACAAGATACCTAGCACAACATTGAAGTTTAGCCTTTGGACAGAAAAATCAATTTGCAATTGGTACTCTCCGTGTAATAATCAAGTATTAACAATAAATTTCTGTCAAATAATATGTCTTTCTTTGGACCGACTTATTATTTACATGAATAACTTAATATTGTTACAAACTTATTATCACAAGAATGTTTAATTTTGGCCAAATAATATCTTCCTTTGGGCCGATATAATTTGCATAAAATTAACCACTCAAACATCATAATAATATATTTTTTTAAATTAATTAATATTCACAAAAGAGGTTACGTAGGCAACATATTGTTTCAATTAATTAATTCAAAAAATATTTGAACACTTAAATTAATAAGTTAATTTTAACTTGCCAATCACTAAATTTAAATCATAAATATATATTTATTTTCTTTATACCTTAATCTCATGACCATAAATAACAAATAGTTAATCTGAAGACATGCAATGGTATATCAAAAATAAAATGCACTTTATAATATAAATTCCCAGGAATATTGAGGCATAATATAATTCTTTATTCTATGATCATGAGATCACATTTAACTATACATGACAACAATGGAATCACGAAGGCATACATGTACGCATATATCTCAACCATGTGCTTGAGGGACCGTGATGGTAAAACAATTGAACTAGCATGTATATAATGGACATGATGTATACACTCAAAAAATCCATAAAAGAGCATGTATACATAATTTATATATATAATAACCAAAACATTAACAGTATATACATAACCCAAATAGTGAAATATATAACAAATCACATGTTAACCCATCATCGCAACAATACCAATCCATGAATTATATCCATACTGAATTTATAAATGAAGATCAAGGAACATATATCACCATATAACCATAAATTGAAACAAAAAAAACTCATATGATTCATCTACAAAACCAAAAACTCAAACTCCAATAATTAGATATGAAGGAGCCTCTGATGCCAATTGTTAGATAATTAATCCTATAAAAGGCTTTAGTACTAAAAAAATGAGTCCAGGATCATACTACATTCATGTCTAATTATCAAGAACAAACTGAATACGGAAGCGTACTTGAATCCATGAGATTAGAGTAGTGGTAGTGATTGTGTTCTTTAGTCCTCGATTAATCCTTAGTTATTGTCTTCCTCAACCAAGTACTCCTTAGGTTTCCAAAGTAGCCTTCTCTGATGGGTAAAGAACGATTGTCTGTGTACTTGGTATCTTGGAGACTATAACCCTTCTGTATTATACCGCTCAATAAAATCTCTCATTATAATTAGATTGGGCTTGGTATTGGGTATCCACTCATTTAGTCCATACAATATATAAAATCTAATTGGGCTCTTTATTTGATCACTTAGTTTAACCCAATAAAAATGAAATAGCTAATATAATTGACATTATTTAATATGTAGCCCATATAAATATTATTATTATTAAAAATAATAATAACAGTAAAATCTTTTTCAAAATCTACAATTCATTGATAATTTTTTGTATATAATGAGGGGGGTACTGAAAAACTCCTTCATAAACTCAGCATTCAAGGTTAATATATTCAAGGGTATTGTTAATTTGGTAACCTATCTCGTATATTTGCAGAGTTGTTTTAAGTTGTTCAAAAATTACTTTAATGGACTAATGTTTTTGTTTGTCGTAGGAATCCAAAGAAACTATGGAGACTCCATCAACAAGCAATATCTAACATGCATGTTACTCGGAGGTACAATTATAATTCTAAGTTTCTAATATGTTTTGCTCAGTTTACGGTTGATCCTAGTTGCTGTCAAAGATGTCTCAGACAAAGTTACTATTAAATAAAAAAAATTAACTATTTTTTTAATTAATACATTTTGTGACGTTTGTTGTTTTTCATTTTTGGTTTCCTAGTGCCTGAAATTTTGTTAGAGTTGTTAGACTACTGGTGAGTCACTTAGGCTTGCGCTAAAAAGGTTTGGATTAGGGATATTTACTTGTCATAAGCTTGTTCTTGAGGTTTGTGTGGCAATTAGGACTGTGTCAAAAAGGTTTGTCTGTGCTCGAGTGCATGTGCATGTATGACTATGAATGACAACTGATTTTATAAAATGACTGTGTTAATGTATATATGATCAACATCCTGTTTTGATATGCAGGATGACTTGAAGGTGATCCGGAAGAGAAGAACCGAAAGCCTGATATGTAGGATGCCTTTGAGGCGATCTAGAAAAGAAGAACTAAAAGCCTGAGTCTATGATGTTACAAGAAATATTTAATGTATTGGATGATATTTGGATAATTGGAATTCTTAACTGATTGTAAACTGTTTTAGCTATTTGGATTTGGATTTTGAGAGTTTGTGTTAAGTATTTGGATGAATTGACCAACTGGATTCTTACCTATGGTCTAGTTTCTTTTAATTAAATTTGATAGTTTGGTTTTTGGTGCCTAGTTGATGTGAATTGGATGAATGAATTGATAAGTTTTTGGATTTTTTTTATATGGTTCATGTGTATATTTTTTGTTACCGTGATGGTTTAAGTGTACACATGTTTCATTTTTTTCCCTTCACTCCCCTTCGCCGGAGAGTGACTTACACTCTCCCCATTTCAGGCCAAAAAAATCAAAATCATGTCTCATGTGTTCATTTCTCGTACATGGATGGTTGAACCGTCCAAAAATTTTGTTCAGTAGCTAGTGTGTATATCAGCCCATACTTCGATGGTCGTAGTGTGTTTAACCCTTTTCTTACCATGTACATGTCACGGGTTTTATAAAAAGCGGAAATTGCCCAATAATTATAGATTAATTGTTCGAATTATTAATCGGGATCAATTTAATATTATTTTCTTGCACATATATCTTATAATAAAAAAATATGATATTTCTTGGTCTCATATATTATTAAAAAAATTACTCAAATAAAAAATATATATTTTATTTTATTAATTACAAATATTAAAAAAAGTTACCTATCATTTTATATTTATCTATATTTATTGTGAATTAAAATTTATGTTAGAAATAATAAAGTAAGGAAATAAATTATTATTAAAAAAAGAGGATGAATTTAAAAAAAAATTATACTGAATGTAGAGATCGACAATTATTATGGATCAAAATAATTTTTTAAAGAAATATTTTATGTAAAATTTTGAAAGATATTAGTAATATAAAATTGAGGATTTTTAATACAAATATGTTATAAAAATAAAAAATTTGGAATAATAAAAAGGAATAAGATGATAGATTCTATATGATCGGATAAGTAATTTAATATATTAGAAATGGAAATTTCGTATATAGTGAGAGCAAATAAAATTTGTGTGTAATTTGATAAGTATAATTTAGATAAATTTTAGAAAAATAAGATATGAAAAGGATTTGTTTCAACTATTTAACTATATGAAAAAACTAAAAATTGTGCCCTTGCCAACACAAAAGTCTTTGGTATCCCTTCCAATTAAAGACTAGAGAGGTAGCCTTGCAAAATATTAAAATGATTTAGAATATGTGTTGTTGATAGAAGGATGCAGAGTAAAAAAGAATTCATTTATTTAAACCCACAAAATTCATCATAGAAAAGAATGCCTGAATAGCCATCGTTTTTTAGAACTGATATCCTAATATTTTGGGGGCATCCCGACAAGGCGACAATTATAACTCACCTCAGGGGCGGACCCAGACTAATTTTTTATATATATAATAATAATAAAACAATATATAAATTCACAAATATTTATTTATTTAATATTATTATTATATGCATTATTAAAAAGTATTTCATAATCTAATATTTTTTTAATAATATTATATATTTAAACTTATATATTATATAAATAAATTATTTATTTTAAGTTGATAAAAATATAAAATTATAATATATTCTTTTCTTTTAAATTTATATTTTTTATAAAAATAATTATACTTTGTTATATTTCAAATAAAATATTTTTACATAACGACTAATAGAAAAATATTCACTTACACGTTTAACCTAGCTAATTATAGCTTGAAAGAAATATAAGATTGTAACTCAAAATAAATAAAATTTTATAGTTATGATTTATCAACATAAAATTAATTATTATCTTTTTTTCAAATTATACATTGTTGTAAGTTTATTTTTATACTTTTATGCGCACAACGTAAATATTAATTTAAAAATAATAGACTTGAAAGATAATAAATATATATCTTTTCTAAGAATAATTATCACAAATAAATTCAGATATTTTAAGAAATTATTAAATAAGAGGTACTTATATATAGATAAAGCTAGATATACAAATGATAAAAAAAAGTAATAATGATTGATATCTTATTTTTCTTCCTAAATTTTTAAATATGCTCAGAATGGGAGATAATAAATGAGTAATTTAATGTATAATTTAATAATATAACTCAAAGAAAATGATTTCTTTTAAGAAAGAGAAAGATAAAAAAAAAATAAGAGCAATAGTTAAAAAATAGTGCAAAATTGTGAAATGGAGTAAAAACTGGTCATAAGTTGGGCTAACAAAGTTTTAGTACCCGAGCTACTTCTAAAAACTACAAACATTACAGGTATTTATGAGTAAATTTTTTTTTTTGCCCGGACTGAGTCCATCGTAGCCCATGCTATGCCCCTGAATATGTTGATGCTTCCGTATATAGGTTATAGAATTGATTAAAGCCAAGTATATAAAAAAGAGTGCTTTACAGTTAAATTGTGTTTGGGAATCTTGATTTACGGTTAAATTGTATTTGAGAACCTTGATTTAATTTCAAATGATAAATTTGAGTTTTCATTTTAAATTCTTATATTTGTACTAATATTTGAATTCTTTGGAATTTAAATGAAATTCAAATCCAAGTTCTTATGATCACACAAACATGTCATTTAATCAAATCCAAAATTTCAAATGAAATCCATTTTCCAAACAGGGTATTAGATATTTGCAATTAGAGTATTGTACACTAAGTTTGACTTAATCTTCATAGGACTTTGCAGTTCCAGTATGTAAAATTAGGTAAGAGTGTTCGTATAGGGTCAAAAAAGGTGTCAAAATAAAGAATAATGTCCTCTTTATTAGACAAATTTTAACACACTTCTATGAACACTAAATACTCCTTTTCTCGTCCTTTTCATAGGTACTGCACACAAACTCAAGATCTAAATAAATAAAGTTTTATTCAAAAAAATTTAATAATTCTTTTTTGAATAAAATATTTTTAAAAATATTTTTATTCAGAAAAATAATTATTTAAAAATATTAAATAAAACTCTTTTTATTAAGACTTAGAATTGCATACATTGTCCCCGTATAAAAAGGATCAGAGAGAGTAATAAGTAATTTATAATCAATACTTGTAAACCGGTGAAGTAGGTTCTTTTAGAATCAATTTCTGCTTGACACATGTAATAAATAAGAGAATACTAAAAATTCGAGCCATAAAATTTCTGACTTGTTAAATCGAATGTACTTATTCGATCTAATAGAATTATTTTACCATACTAATATCAATCCAACCCATTTCATGAATAAAATGTGACCAATTAACTTTTTAATACTCTAATAGATTGCCGAGAGATATAGGTAAAAGAAATTTCCACACAAGATTTAAGAGCCGGTCCATCCTTAGCCTTGATATAGGGGCAGTTAACAACTGAATCCGACTTTTCTCATAATTTTTATATACGTAATAGTGCAAAAAGAAGGTTCGGCTCCAAGTTGTTCAAGAATAGTGGTGTTGAGTTTCTCGACCATTTGTCTTAGGATTAGATATCGATGGGGGCAGGGAAGGGGGGATACATCATGCATTTATGCCCAGAGCAAAGTCACAACAAGAAATAAAGCCATCGCCAACCCTAAACAACATCCCACAATTGCCATGAAAGCCTGCACACCGTAGCAAAAACAATTAGTATCTATAACCTTACCGACATTATATATGCGTGTGTGCGTAAGACAAAATCCACTAGAAATATGAGGGTGTTTTTATAAATACAAGGGGTGGTGTGCATTTACAAATATAGCCATCTATATTTTGTACTAGAATATGTTTTAACCTCACGGAAACTACCTAAGATCGACCTCGGGCACAGTTTTCTCTATATATAATATAATAGAAAACTTGTATAGTGCGGAATGGCCTCTATAAACTATGACTCCCTATAATAATTTAACTGCTAGTGTAATCCCATATATCAGTGCACATATGTCAGATGCATGCTACGTTACTCCAACTCTTTGGTTATTTCTTGTCAGATCCTTTGAACCCAAAATAGCATTTCCAAATCATAAGAAAGGCCATAGATGCCAAAATTTTGGAATTTTCAACCCGTAAATTTCTATTGGTTCTAGCAAGTAAATAAATCGCAAATACGATCCAAGTAATGAATGCCGAGGGGGTCCCAATTCTAACAGGACCCCATGCTTCATGATCCCATACTCCTCCCGAAAGAATACCTATAGTTAAAAAGAGAAAACTAGACTAATCACTCCGAATTTGGTTATTCCTTGTTGCATCCTTTCACTCAAATGTGGACACTTCGTTTGACCAACTAAAAGATCAAGTATGAGGTTAACTTGGAATCAAAAAAGAGAAGAAATAAAGAAAGAAATGAGAAAAAAACACCATGCTTGATTTGAAAAATCCTTTAGAAATTACTTTAATAATTAGGTCCACGTTTTCCCAAATTTCAGAACCCCGGACTTCGACACTGAATATGTGTCATGTCCGACATATGGGGAACACCCATGACCCAACCACCAATTTAATGTATCATTTAAATTTTTTCAAAAAAATACATATGAAATAAGTTTAATATTCTTCACCTCAAGTTTAATATTCTTTAGATATGACATTAAGCACCCACTAATTTTCTCTCTTTCTTAGTTCTCATTCACTGTTTGTATGTCATTAACAAAAAGAACTCAAAACTAGTTGCACAAAATTTTGTCTAATTTTTTAGTAAGTGTTTAAAAATAATAAATACAAGTTTCTAATCATTTTTGAGAACTTTTTATTTTTTTTTACACTTTGTATATTAAAATTTTTCTTTTTAAATCTTTATTATATAGATGATAGATAATATTTGTTCTAAATTTATAATAATGAGCAATGCTAGGTACCCCCAATTTTTTTCCCAGATATGAGTTGGCAAGTTTTAATTAGTGGATTTATATGCATACATGGGGAGTCCATTATTTTTATTAGGAATGTAACCAATCAACATGTAACACATATATATATTTGGGAATTATTTTGGGACAACTTCTGGGGTCTCTAGTATTTTCCATTAATAATGTATAACCGGGCACACGGGAGCTAATCTAGTGCAACAGTAATTTGAGTAACTCTGTGATACAGGTGTGTGCAGACTGCTATATATTTATGTAACAGTGCAATTTCAGATACCTTGCCTTCTGACTGAAACTTGAACTTGACAGTGAACGCAGACAATCCCTTCTCAACAAAAGGTGCAAGTGCTAAAGCCCTGCATGTCAAATCAGTAACCAGTTTATATAGCAAGTAAATTGTATAAATTAAAGATAATTTCTTTCTTTATTAATGGAAATGGTCATTTGTAGAATGTAAAAGTTTAATACTCACAAGCCCATGCCTCCTCCAATCTACCTTTTATTACCGAGAGGAACAAGAAGAACCCACTTGGCTATATAAGCTACTGGGTTACATATGTAATTACCATATTGTGGACCATCAAAATAAATAAAATAATATGCTGTCAACTTATAAAAAGAAAAGTTAGAGACAATATGTAAAATAACTTGAAAGGAATGGAATAAAATATTGTTAACAATAAAGGTCGCAACTGGTAAGGAAGACCGAGTGCAAATTTGTATCAAGAGATTTGTCAAGGACATGGGTTGGGAAGAAGGAATGAGCATCAATATTATATTGGTACCATTGACCTCAGCTTTGAATTTTTATGATAGATATGAAGGACATAATTAATAATTATGACCAGTACTTGCAAAATAGTAATGATTCATTCCCTTCTCCCCTGGTTTCACATAAAAGTTTAATCTAGACTAGCTCCTTAGGCTAATATAGGACACTGCCAGGTACAACTTTGAACTTTTAACTAATCTAGTATTATATATATTACATCCTCTAACAATGTTGTTGGCTTCTGATAGAATCGTAGGCTTGAAAGCATTTTAAAACATCTGCAAGGCTTAGCCTAGCGGATGTCCCTCATCCTTAATTACTAAGGGTCGAGGGTTTGAGTCTCAGTGGAGACAAACATGTGCGTCATTGCATGAGTACTAAAATATCTTGTAATTGACCTTATCCAAAAATAAAAGAAGGAAGGAGATGAGTAGTAGATTCTCACCCTGCTGCCCGGAAAAGTTTGGTTACTTGACTTCCTGCCCATACCATTGCCAGTAACTTGAAAAATCTGCAAATTGATACAAAAAAAAGCTTATATTATGCAGATTATATAGTATAACAACAAATTAAGATTAATTTGTTACACCTTTTGACAGCTGCGAGATAACCGAGTTTACCAGGAGCTGGTACAACATAGAACCTGCATAGTAAAACATTTTTCCATCTGAGTGGATGAATTATTCATATTATTCACTGCTTTAGGGACATTGTACAAAGTAACTAAAAGATGGATTGATTTTCAATATTTTTTAGTCTTTTTTTATTGTTTGCTAATTGAACACACTTTACACACTCATCTTGTCTTTGACAAGATTCAAACCCTCAACCTCCTGTAAAGGGGGCGAGGGAGATACCGCCAGACCAAGACCAAGACCAAGAGGCCATTGGTATTATTTTCACTCATTGTCATTGCTCTTAGAGTATAATATAATATCATTTGAGCCAAAACCAATATATTCTATACATATCCATAATTTTTTATTATTTTCTCAAAGAAAATATAATTTCATCATTTGGCTTAATTGAGGACCACTAAGGTATAACATATTAAAAACATTAAACCTTACTTCACTACTTTAGTTATAATAAAATTTCTTAAGGGTTTACTGTTTCCAAAATTAAATACATACGCACTTTCACTTAATGTGAAGTTGACCTTCAGGGTTTGCCATTCCAAAAATAGGGTATAATTACTTTTGTTATTAGAGATTCAGCATGAAAATTATCCTTATCCCAAAAAAAGATTCAGCATGTCCAGTATGTTGAATCTTTTGTTTTACCTGTATACGGTATGTAGAGCATTATATAGATATAATACATGCTCACATATATACATATATACACATATGATGTAGGGCACCAATATT
The DNA here is from genome assembly GCA_028671895.1 of Oenanthe sinensis. NCBI lineage: Eukaryota > Viridiplantae > Streptophyta > Magnoliopsida > Apiales > Apiaceae > Oenanthe > Oenanthe sinensis. Next base: position 11,808,916 of record CM053797.1, read on the forward strand.
AGAGTGCAGTGGGAATGTGCAGAAAGCTGCAAATTACCAAAAAGTAACCTGAAATCTGTCTTACTTAAGATTAAAAAAATGCCTATTAATGAAAGAAATAAAAAGGGTTTGTTATGTATATTACTATCATTTGGAGATAAGTTTGATGTAAACTTTAGTGGAACTATATAAAAAATAAAAGATTATTAGAAATATATAAATCCTTCTTTCACACTCTTTTACTGACTGAATGCCACGATGTGGTTACATTGTCATCACTTGGTCCAAGAGAAAAATTCCTAATCGTTATTATTTAACCAATTTCTTCTTCCCCAATATCTGACCTTCATCCAATTGTATAATTTCGTACAGAATCAAGCATGTACAACTGTACTACACAAAAACACAATCTAAACTGGGAGTTGTAATAACCTTGTATCTATTTTAGCCTGAGTTATTTTGTCTAAATAAAAACAATAATTCTAAAATATATAAATTAGAACTATCAAGTTGTCGGAAAAACAACATTTGCAGGCCATAGTTTCAATCTTATCCCGATAAATTTCTGAAATTTACAAACATCATCAGTAAAATGAGAAAATTTCAATTCATGCACACAAAAAACTGAATATTACAAATAATTCCTCGCAGCCTTAAGAGATTTTCATATAAAACCATGAACATTCGAATTTAAAGACCATTTCCTAAATCTCGAAATTTCAACTCAGTCCCCTGAGAGGAGAATCAGGTCCTAACAAGTAAGAATTTAGGACTGAAGAAAAGAATTGGGATGAAAATGTACTCTCAAGAAAATAGAAAAATAGAAACCAGTGAGAAAACATAAGATAAATATAGAGATCAAATAACTCAGGATACAACGATTTTATCTAATCTAAAATCTGTAAAGGAATATCTTACTAACCACACTAGTAGGAAGGTAAAGAGATAATATGCAGTATTTAATAGGCCATATGATAGTAATCCTGACATTCCATATCTCCTCAGTTTCTCCATCATCCTACAAAAAATAAGCTAAAATGAGGTTAAACATACACAATATTTCACTTCACTATCACAGAAGTAGGAAAAAAAAATGCTCCATCACAGAAGATTAGTGGCAACTCTATAATAACATGGTCAAGGAGGCATGTTGATGCTAATATCTTATTGTATGTTTGGGTTGATATCTTGAATTGGTCTTTTAGTGTTTAATAGACATAAGTTTAGGTTATATCGAAACCTATAAATATTTTCTTGTTACTGTACTTTAAGAGACACACAGAAGATGCTTGTGCGAGAGATGAGATGAAGTTAAGCTATCTGAGTAGTGGGTGAAATTCCCACATCATGGCAGTGTGTGTCTCCTTTAAATCTCTTTTTTTTGTGGATATATTTTCTCGCTTTGTAGATGTAGGGCAAGTTGACTGAACCACAATATATTCTTGTCTCATGTGTTTCTCTTTTGATTTCTGTTCTTAATTAATCCGATTTTATTATGATATTGTCTACTTTGGGTCAAACCCATATGAATAGGTTTTTGGGCACCCCCAAAGGACCTTGGAGTCACATACACTTATTATATTCAAGAAAGTTCTTCCTTGTTTTTCCGGTGTGGGATTTGGGTTGGCACCCCGACACTTAAATATTAACTATTCATGAAAGATACAAACTTTCCATAAATGAAAAAAGTTGATGCTATTATACGTCCAGGAAAGGCTAAAGATCATTTTACTTTATATTGTTGATTACCAAGTCAAAATTATTAAGGAGCTATGCTGATGGTGGAAAATTAAATTGCAACGTTAAAGGCTCATTATGCACCACATAAAAATAGGTCACAATCAATTGGATTGAGCTCATTTGTTTAATTAAAATTATCCATATAACGGTTTGCATCTCAGGTACTTTCGTACTTGTACACTTTCAAAAAAACGTAAAAAAAATAGTCAATAATACAATAAGTGTGATCTAAAAAAAAGTTATCTACATAACATATTAGGAAAGTTAACTAATTAACAATTAAGGTTTAAAGAGTGATTCTTGAAATGTTAGGGACTCATAAATATTAGGGTTGATATTGTCATTTGAGTGATAATTCAAAACATCAAATATATAGTCATTTAAGGCACTTCCTTGAATATTGTCACCGACTACCGAGCATGTGTACCATCATTGCAATTTTTACAAGCATCAATTATTGGAACATCAAGTACCTATTGTCGCGTAAAATGCTAAAGCAGTTGCTGTAATTGAAAATAATATTGTTACCCTCAAGTACTGAGGCAAAAATGGAAGGCATATAGTATGTACTCTGTGGATGTGAGTGCTGCTTGTCCAGAACTAACATTCTTTTCTCCTGAAAAATTAAGAAAATAATAGTATTAAGAAGATTATAGTGTATTTCAAAGCTTTCATGTAATATATTTGTAACGTTTTATCAAACCTTTCATGTTTGCACAATCATTTTGAGAATTTAAAAAGTCTCCCTCCTGCATTTGCATAAAGAAAACATTAGTGAGATAGCAAAGGTTATAGCGATAACATACTTCATTGTGACAGACCAGCAATTTCATACAGGTATACCAAAATCTGTATAAAAAAAAAAGATTTGGTACGGGATATTGGACGATATGGTGTAGGATATGGGAAGATTTGAGTATCAGAAGCATATATTGGAAAATTTGGCTATTTGTTTTATTTTCTATATTGATTTCTTTTGATTATATTTTGTTTGGAAAGCTTTAGAAATTAAATGGGATGTGATGTGATGGGATAGGTTATGGACATCAGATTCATTGTAAACTAGCCTTCACGGGAGACAAAACAAGATTTGCTACTTGTATTTTCTGTTATAAATATGTTGAGAAACCAGATCATCTAAAACCTTAAGGTGTTAGAGAAACACCCAAATGGATCTTATACTATTCTTTAACATTCCCCCTCACTCGAAATCCCATTTTTGGGTTGAAGAGTGGATCACGAGCACCCTTTTTTTTGTATAGTTTTTGCCTTCATGTCCCTCATAAATTGTGAGAATATTGGGGGTGGCAGGGAGTCGAACTTGTGACCCCTCCCAACCTGAGCTCCGATACCATGTTGAGTGGATCACACTCGAACCCAAATGGATCTTATATTATTCTTTAACATTCCCCCTCAGACGAAATCCCATTTTTTTGGGTTGAAAAGTGGATCACGGGCACCAATTTTTTGGCATAGTTTTTGCCTTCGTATCCCTCATAAATTGTGAGAATATTGGGGAAGCAGGGAGTCGAACTTGTGACCCTTGCCAACCTGAGCTCTGATACTATGTTGAGTAACCAGCTCATCTAAAACCTTAAGGTGTTAGAGAGAGACCCAAATGAATCTTATATTATTCTTTACCAAAATATAATATGAACCATCACTAAAATAAAAAAGAATGTTAAATGTATGGATGAAATAAATATTCAATAACATGAAGGTTAATTGCAATGAACATTGAGAAGGGCAGTTGGGACTCCAATCATTCATTTGTATGAAGTAATTGGATACAAGTAAAATACCAATGCAATGACAAAACTGTTTGGCTACGAATGATAATTTGTAATCCTTGGGTCAATTATACTCCTCAAACTGTGTTATAGACCATGGAATGAAATAAGAGATATATAAAAAAATACAGTGTGCCTAGCCTAGTGTGTATGTGACTGACTAGTGTGTGTTCAGTATTAGCAACCCAAAATTAGAAATTATATTCACTTCTAATTACTAAATTAAAGTCTCAAATCGAGACTATGTTCCGATCTAGTAGCATACGTTGCTGAATACCAATAACTGAAGGACAAAGAAAACAACAGGACAAAAGTAATCCTACAGAAACTAGCCTATGACATAGGCAATAGCTACGTTTCCGTAATTTAAACACATACACAGTTAAACCTCAATAAATGAATAACCTTGGGACGGGAGAATTTTATTCATTTATCAAGGTTAAAAATACATTGTCTCTATATGACTACAGAAACTAAGCTATTACATAGGCAATAGCCAACTTTCCGTAATTTAAACACATATAGTTAAACCTCGATAAATAAATAACATTGAAACCAGATAATTTTATTCATTTATCGAGATTAGAACACATTGTCTCTGTAATGTTAGGATCACAAAAATTATTCATTTGAACGAGGATATTCATTAATCGAGGTTTTACCGTAAATCACAATTTAATATTATCAAACCGGCAAGGCAATCAAGGGCGAATTAAGTTGTCAGTTATCGACAGCATTTAACAAACAACGAAATAAAACATAAAAACAGAAGCACATCGTCAATATAAAAAAATCGAGAAACAAAACATAAGAAACACTCACATTCTCATTGCGGTGGCCTCCATGAACACAACAGAGTGGTCTGAAATGAAATTGGTTGGTCTTGTTGTGCAAATAATACAATTTAACACAACGGCGCATACACTAATTAACATTATAAACAAAAAAACAATAATTATAATCAATTGTCAAGTAGCAGAATTAAACTATCATTATATCAATATATATAGATAGTAGTTACTTACATGTAGATGTGATATCGAAGGTAATTGCGGAGTGAAGTAAATGGTGAGGGAGGAAGCCATCCCAAACCTAAGTTCAATTTCAGCGTTTACACTCCTCGATTTTGTTATTAGTATTTTTCGGCTTATGTGAATATTAAATCAAATTTTAGCATTTCAATATGATACGTATGTTTTTTAATCTTGGGGTGCTAAATGGATGTCATTTTTAGTTGCATATTGATTTTTTTATTGAAGAATTCTATTCCGTTTAAAAAAAAAATTTATAATTAATTTAAAATATAAAAATACTTTTTGAATTAGATTTATATAGAGACATATCATATATCACATATTATTATGTATTATTATTAGATTATAGTATAGATAATATTAGGGTTTTATATACATAGAGACGGAGGAAAGCTGTGAATTTGCCTCATGAGGGAGAATTAAAGTTTTTTTATCCAAATTTTTTCCATAAAAATATTTAATATATTTTATAAGATATAAGGGTAACTCTATACGGAAAATCAGTAAGAAATTATTATATAGAGAATTCAGAAACCTTATTAATTCATTATTTTGGATCAAATCGAATAAATTACATTTTTTTTAATAATTATTTGAGTTCCCCAGCTAAAAGTTCAATCTTAACTTAACATATTAAATACACGTTCTATTTTGTTATTATATTATATATAATAATATATCAAAAACACATTATCACATACTTTGAATCATATTTTTTTATAAATAAAATAATTAAAATAAAAATAATATAAATTAATAAATATTAATACATTTTTTAGATTTAATCAATTTATATATGAGAAAAATTGTTTGGTTCAATAAAGAACATAATAAGGATCTTATCAAAAAAATATTTAAATTTAATATGTATAATCTTAAATATATTAAATATTTGTTTGATATATTAAAAAATTATGTTCATAATATTTCGAATCATAAAATTTTATATTTATATGTATTAATAATATAAATTTATATTTTCTGCGATATGTATATTTATTTTTAGTATTCTATAATATTCTTATTTATATTTAATTCGGTTGATATAAAAATATATAAGTTAAATAAGTTAAAAACTAATATAATTATAATATATTAAAACTTTTTAAAATTATAAAAATATTAATAATTTTAAAATAAATAATTTAATTAATAAAACAAAATATTCATTTATCGCACGGGTTAAAATCTAATATAAATAAATAATGTATCATAGTATATCATTACAAAGTATTAGTTAAATTATAAAATTAATATAATAATATTTTATTTTATTACAAACTAAATAATAAATTAGGTAGTATTATATATAACTCATTTTAAATATATATAAAATACATTTTTATAAAATAATTAAATAAAATTTTGATATCTAATTTTTATTCATAAAAAAAATTTAATGAAGTTACATATTTAATATATATCAAAATATGTATAAAAATTAAAGTGAATAAATAATTTAAAATAGAGATTAAGCACGATTATAAATGCACTAAAAGATGTCAATGAATTTATCCAAAATATAAAACTATTAAAACTTAAATCGAATTAGTATCTTATAAAATTTAGTCAAAATATTAATCAAGTAACTAAATATCCCTTCTATCTTTTTAGCCAACTATGAAGATGAGGAAGCTAGTTCATCATCAAATCAGGTATTAGCTACTAACTTTTCTGAGTTTTCAAAAGATGAATGCAATAATACCATTAATGAAATGTCTAATGAACTGTACAATTTACATGTCACTCTAAAATCTCTAAACAAAGAAAAGCTCAAGTTAAAGAATACCATTGATGCCTTAACTAAGAGGAATGCATTTCTTGAAAATGAATTTGTCTGTTTAGATAGATTCAAGCAGGAAAGTAAGGATGCTAGAGATGAGCTAGTGAATAGTTTAAAAAGAGAAGAATTGTTAAAAGAACAATTAGGTGGAGAAATTGAAACCATTAACAAATGGAATAGGTCTGCTAAAACTGCCAAACAAATTATTGATGTTCAGGGTTTAGATACTCTAGGAGAATCCCCTAAATCAGTAGGCAAGCCATTGGTTGATACTTCAATGGATAAAGATCAATCGACTCCTAATCCTTCATTAACTAATAAGGATTATCAATCGATTGATGCTGAATCAATTGATAAGCATCCATCGACAAGTAAATCATCAATGACTAACAAAAAGAACAACTTTAGCACCCCTATCAAGTTTGTTAAGGAAGCTAAGAATCAAGTTGAGACTAAGGTTGAAAAGATCAACATTGTTAGCTTATCTAAGAAATAATTAAAAGAGAAATTATAAGGGATAACACCTGTTAAAATCACTCACCCTAAGTCTGAGAAAAAAGAAGAAGAATAGGAATGGAAAGGTAGACATAAACAAGCACACCAATTATACTCCTGATATGTATGCACCTAGAAAGGTTTGTGTTAAATGTGGTAGTGTAAATCATTTGTCTATGCACTGCAAGAAAGAAAAGACCTCCATACCTTCAAATGATTTAAATGCACATGTCATGTCTGCAAATGCCATGCTTACCAGTCCTATGCTCATGAATGCCATGTCTTCTAATTTGGTTGCACCCAATGTTCATATGACTTATGCATAAGTTCCATATATGTATAATTCTTTCTTTGCATATGCCAATATGAACATGCCTGGAATGTCATGGAACATGCATATACCTGATAACAATTATGCTAGTCAAAATGTTAAGAATGTGCATAATATGTCTGCCATGAGTTCCAAGGTGTTTAAGCCATAAAAGTCAACTCCCAAAGTTAAAGTGGATTTAAACCCACGAAAACAAAAGGAACCAAAGTTGGCAACCAAGGCTCAGGCTGCAACTAATAAAAGAGGACCCAAGGCAACTTGGGTACCAAAAACAACTTGATTGTTTTGATTGTGTGCAGGAAACATGAAGAAAAGTTTCTGGTATATAGATACTGGATGTTCTAGGTACATGACTGGAGATATGTCCCTGCTCATGAAGTTTGTGGAAAAGGTTGTGTAAAGCATAATGTAACATACAATATAATCGAGGATCTGTAACTCAACTAAAAGTAAAGGACTGGTAAATAATGTTATTGTAATCACATGAATCTACAATGAAGAACAAGCAACAACATGTATCAAGATATTTGATGGAATATTGAAGATCACTGAAAGAAGTTCATTACTATGATCAAGCCTCAGTGAAGAATAAGTAATTCAATGTTTCAGAAAGTATTAAAGATCAAGCAGTTAGTGCCAAAAGATTTCAGTGAAGACCAGAAGCAATAAAGAGATGCAACAATCATGTCAATTGATTTAATAGAGAATATGAAGATCAATGCAGTGTTAGTCACTTGTGAACCAGACCAGTGCACTAAGTGTCAGCACAAAGAATTTGATTAACATATTCAATATACAAGAAGAATTGACAGAAGCCAAGTATGCAAGCCAAAAGAATACAAGTGAAGTTGTACATAGAAGAAGAATTTGACACATGTCTTCAAGATACCAAAAAGAGTCTAAGTCATGTATTCTAGATGAAGAAATTCGACACTTGTCTTTACAAGGTAAGGAAATTCGACACATGACTTCTAGGATGACAAAAAGATTCTAAGTCAATTCTACAAATTAAAATTGACACATGCTCATACAAGGTGGTAGAATTTGACACATAGGATCTTGGAATGATGTGAATTATTCTAAGGCATGAAATTCGACACATGAGTTATACATGGGAACTAAATTTGACACATGATGTCCTAGAAGGTCAAAAATATTCTAAGTTCTACAAGAGCAAGTCAAATTCGACACATGCTTCTACAAGACTTAAGAATTCGACACATGCCACTACAAGGCTTGTGAAATTCGACACATGTTTGAATAACCTCAAAATGACTAAGGCAAGCATACATGAAGCTAGGATTCGACACTTCAACTTCTATGAAGACTGGATTATTTTCTAAGTACAGTATACAAGGCAATACTCTTCGACACATAGAAAATTATCCAAGTATCAACTCAAGTCAACACAGAAGAAGAATTAGTTCACATTTAGAATTGTATTTCACTTTATTGTAAAGTCTACATATAAACAAAATATATTTTCATTTTGAATGTAATCAGAACACAACACACAGAAAGAGATACAGCTTTGAGAGACACAGAGAGAAAAGACATAGCTATTAAAGCTCGTATTTATTTCTTGTTATGAGATTCATTGTAGCTCATACATCTGTGTGAGAGTGTAGCACCTTGGGTTTATATAATACAAAGTATATTCCTGAAGTTTGTTCTTGTTGTTTAAAGTTAAAACTACTGTATTTATTGCTCACCAAGAACAGATCTATAAACACGAACCAAAACGAAAAACTACCAATATCGTATTCAACCCCCCCTTCTACGATAGTTTGGACCTAACAATTGGTATTAGAGCTTGTTGATTGAAGTTACATATCAAGATCCAAAAATAAGTTTTCGAAAAAGTGTATGTTTAGATCTAGAAAAATTTATGTTGAAATTTCTTTATTTTTTTAAAAAAAATCAATTTCGATTTTTTTAAAGATTTTAAATCCAATAATTTTTAAAAGGCTATTAATCATCAAGAATTCAAATTAAAATTTTATTTCTCAAAATTTAATTTTTATTCGAATTAATTTTAATTTTTAAGAAATTAATTATTTCTTGAGATTTAAAATTCTTCGTAATCATGAGTACTCAAAAACTTAGTAGCATCAAAATCCCAGCCTTTGACAAAAATGAATACATTTTATGGAAGAAGAAGTTGTCGACTTTCATCAAATCAGCTAATTCTCAATACATGGAGATTTTGGAAAATGGACCCTATGTTCCTCAGAAACTTACACCAGAAACAGTCTCAGATGACGGAGAACGGATTCCTCAAGGATTTACCCCAAATGAGCCTTCAGAGTACACTGACATTGACAAAGAAAGAGTAGCATAGGATAATCATTTTCAACATATCCTAATGGATTCACTAGACACTATAATGCTGAATCAAGTGATAAATTGCACTAGTGCCAAACAAATGTGGGATACCGTTGATCTGCTAATGGAAGGTACTATAGAAGTGAAGGAAAATAGACTGTATATTCTTACATCCGAGTATGAGGCATTCAAGTCACTACCCGGAGAGAGTATCACTCAAGTCTTTGAGAGATACAATAAATTATTGAATGACTTGTCACTACACGGAAAGGCCTACTCACGTAGGGAGATCAACAGGAAATTCATGTTGACACTACTAGCGCACCTTGAACACAAAATTTCTGCAATAAGAGAGAGAAACGACATAAATGTCATGTCTATTGAAATTCTATATGGAAAGCTCAAGACTCATGAAATGGATCAGGAGCAAAGATAAATCATTTATGGTTCAGGGACAGTGGATATCAACAATAAAGCTTTGTTGAAGACTACAACACTTGTAGCTAAAGATTTTGCTAGTACATATACCAACACAGAGAAGCCTATAACTGAGAAAGAAGAGATTCTAAAAGCTGAATTTACAGAAAATGCTCAAGCAGGTGATGAAGATGACTTCTACATAATAGAAGAACTTGAACAGTTAGAGAACAATACAATGGCCTATATGGCAGGGAAGTTCAAGAACCTCAGGTTTAGGAAGAACCCTAAGTACAAGTTCAAGAGTAACTCAAGTTATAGTGGTTCCAGCAACAGAAACAATAATCGAGGTGGTTCATCTTCAGGGTCTTTTAGCAAATGAGGTTACAAGACTGAAATGGTAGATCGTAGTAAGTTTAAGTGCTACAACTGCAATGAACTTGGACATTTTGCTACAGAATGTCGGAAGCCTAAGCAAGGAAAGGAAAGAAAGGAGTCGTATGATGAACTGAAACAAAAGTATGATGCACTGGTAAAGAAGCATCAGGGCAGAACTTATATAGCTGAGGGAAAAAGTTGGGATGATTCTGATAATGATGAAGAAGAGACATATGGAAATGTTGCATTTATGGAAGACTCTTCAGAGGCATCACCTCAGTCATCAAAGGTATCATTTCTTTCTATAGTTGAAATGTCTAATTCTGATTACAAGAAAACTGTAGAAGATCTTAGTGTAGAAATGTTTAATATACACACAAGCATGTTAGCATCAGAAGAAGAAAATGCTAAACTAGTTCTAAGGAATAAAATGCTAGGTGCTATAAATGAAGAACTAGAACTTGCATGTGTTAATCTAGAAGATCTTAGACAAAAGGTAGAATATCTATAGAATAGAGACAAATGCAACCAAGAAGTAGAAACTGCACTTAGGAATAAAATTTGTGAGTTAAAGTTATAACTTCAGGCATATAAGAAATCCGCTAATCTTGTTAAGGAGGCAATAGATAAACAGGTCATATGTCAAAAAACTTGAATATGATTTGACTATGATAAGAAAGCATAAAAGAGACATGTGGAATCAATTGCTAAGGAAAGTCCTGTGAAGCAAGACATTTCACATGTGTTAAAAAATGTCTCTAAGCCCCTATACAAGAAGTTTTTCATCGAACCCATATATGAAGAACATATCACTATGAAAGAAGAAATCATTACCGAGGGTAAAAAGAAATAGGAAGAAGATAAAGAGAAGTTGCCTAAGAAATCTATAAAAATTGAAGAGCCTAAGAAACAGATTAAAACTGAAATAGGCAACAAGAATGAAAAGAAGAAAGCTAACAGAAATGACAAGATAGGTATTAATAAGAAAAATGATTATGTCTATTCTACCAATGCTACTAGGAAAGTTTGTAATAACTGCAATTCTACTGGACAGCTTACGCATTCATGCAAAAAGATTAAAGTAGTAAAAACTGAAATGCCTAGTATGCCTTCCATGTCTGCCATGTTTATCCCTCATCAACCATGCGGTAAAGTAGGATGTATGCCATGTGCTTTTAACATCATGTCTGTATACATAAACTTGATGTATGTATCATCTAGTACTTGCATTAATACAGATGTAAACTTGAATAGAAAGCATGTTATGGAAAAGAATGCTAGTCCTCCTAAGTCTATAAAGGAAGCCCCTGTCCCTAAGCCTAAAGACATACCTGTCAAGGCTAAACCAAAGGGCAAGGGCACAGTCGATGAGAAAGACAAGGACCAGGAAGTTTCTGCAGCTAAAATTGTTAAATCATCTAAGCCTCTTGGACCCAATCAAATTTGGGTGTCAAAGAAAAAGTAATCAATCTATGGTTGCAGGTTATAGCAAGGAACAAGCGTGTCATGTGGATTCTCGACAGCTGCTGTTCTAGGCATATGACTGGTGATAAAGCCCTGCTATCAAATGTGATTGAGAAAACTGGCCTAATAGTGACCTTTGGAGATAACAACAAAGGATTTATAACGGGATATGACAATTTGGAAATTGGCAATGTTTTCATTGAAAATATATCTCTTGTAGATGGATTAAAGCACAACCTCATAAGTATTAGTTAGTTCACTGAAAAGGGCTATAAAGTAACTTTCGAAAAAGGAAAGATGTGCAATCCAAAATAAGAAAGATACGAAGCTTGCTCTTCAAGGAGTGAGAAAGGGAAATCTATTTGTGGCTGCCTTATTCTCTATAATCAAAGGCGAAGTTCAATGTTTTTACAACAAAGATTCAACAGAGGACAGTTGGTTATGGCATAAGAAACTATCACACCTGAACTTCAAGGCAATGAACTCTTTAGTTAAAAGGGAATTGGTTAGAGGTTTACCTGAGATGGAATTCTGTCAAGAAGGTTTGTGTGAAGCATGTGAAAAAAGGAAGTCAAAGAAAGCATCTCACCGAAGCAAAGACTCATCAGACATTACTGAATCACTGCAACTTCTTCATTTGGACTTATTTGGCCCAGTCAATGTCATGTCTATGTCAAGGAAAAGATATGCACTAGTAATTGTTGATGACTACTCCAAGCACATGTGGGTGTTGTTTCTAGCCTCAAATGATGAAGCCCCTCAAATAATTATTGATCACATAAAGAAGATAGAGTTAGAAGCTGATTTGTCTATCAGGAAAATAAGGTTTGACAATGGACAAAATTCAGAAATGTAACCCTAAATGATTTCTGTATTGAGAAAGGAATTTCAAGACAATATTCAGCGCCCAGAACTCCACAACAAAATGGAGTAGTAGAAAGGAAGAACAGAACTTTATTTGAAGTAGCAAGAACAATGCTGAATGAAGCTAAGTTACCTCTTTACTTTTGGGCTGAAGCAGTCAACACAGCTTGCTATACTCAGAATCGTACCCTGATTAATAAAGATCATGACAAGACTCCATATGAGTTGATGGCAAACAAGAAATCAATACTGAAGTACTTTCATGTGTTTGGAGTAAAATGTTTTGTACTGAAAGATGATGAGCATCTTGGAAAGTTTGAATCCAAAGCTCATAAAGGCATATTTCTTGGCTATTCTATGGAATCTAAAGCGTACAGGGTTTATGTGATTGCACACAAGAAGGTCATTGAAAGTATGAATATAACTTTCGATGATCTCAAGATCCCAAGTCTACAAAGAACAGATGACACTGAAACTATGCAGTTTGAAAATTTGAACTCAGATGAAGGTGAAGAAGAACATGAAGTTGCAATAGAAAATCAAGCACCAATTGAGAATAACAACAATGATGATTCTGACCCTAGTAGTGGAAACAGTAGAAGATTCATAGAAACCACTAGTAGTAGCAGATAATCTCATTATCAACCCAACAGCAGCTCAGAGAGAGCAACTGAAGGATCTACTAATAGAACTCAGCACTATAATGACAATCATGCTAAATCATCTAGAGCAAATCTGCCTAGACATAGGGTGTGGAGTAGAGATCACCCCTTTAAGTTAATTCTAGGAGATCCAGATGCTGGAGTTCAAACTAGACGTGCTTCGCAGAATGAATGTTTATTATCTGGTTTCCTCTCTGAGATAGAACCAAATAAAGTTGAAGAAGCACTGGAAGATCCAGATTGGGTTATTATAATGCAAGAAGAACTCAATCAATTCGAAAGACAGAAAGTCTGGAAGCTGGTACCTAGGCCAAAGAACAAGTCTGTAATTGGTACAAAATGGGTATTCAAAAATAAACTGGATGAAGATGGCATTGTTACGAGGAATAAAGCTAGACTGGTTGCTAAAGGTTATTCCCAAGAAGAAGGAATAGATTATGATGAAACATATACACCAATAGCAAGGCTTGAAGCTATCAGGATGTTTCTGGCATTCGCAGCACATTCCAATTTCAAAGTATATCCAGTTCCTGAAAAAGGAGTTCTTCCCACCCACAGTGGTACGGGGGAGAGGCAACCTACCCATAGAAGGGATAGGGATTTTAATGCAGGTACTGAAGATCTGGATGCTACAATGAATGAAATGAGTGAAACACTTAACCTGAGTGATCTTCAATTCCCTGACCCTGATCAGCCGAGTGTGAGTGTTAAGGGACAAAAACAAACAGTAACAGTGAGCGGTGAGACACCCACTGACCAAATAAACACCCCACACAATGCACACACAGCACACAACCCAAGGATTCTAAATCTAGAGGCCCAAGTCACTGAAATTCATTACTCTTTAAGAAAGATCTTGGAGGTGCAAGAGCAGCAGCGAGCTGAAATGAAAGAAGTCAAAGATTTAGTCCAACAGCTGCTGGCTCAGAAAGTTCCTATCTCTACTCAATCAACTTCAACAGCTCAGATTACTCCAGTCAAGAGGGAGGATAACCCAACTGAGGGGGAGAGATTAATATAAGAAAAAGAAGTTGGAGCTGAAATGATATTGAAATATACAGCTCAGGGGGAGACAGATTTCTTTTACAGGCTTGGAGCGAGGCAACTTGAACAAGGAGAAATCTTTAAACCTTATGTGCCGTTGGAAATTCCTACTGAGATTGAAATAGAAGTAACACTAAAGGCTGCAGGAATAGATGTTGAGGAAGAGTTTGCTGAAGAAGATGCGTTTGATAATGACTGTCTTCTAGTTGGTGTAGATGAAGTTATTACTCAAGACGTAGTTCAAGCTCAAGAGTTAATGAAAAGAAAATGGAAAAGAGTACAACACGCAATAGAGAGGAGGAACAGAATGAAAGACATAGAAGCTAAAGTTGGCCCTGACTGGGATGAAGCAAGGAATCTGCTCAAGAAAAAGGAGTTATCTTTAACTCACAAGAAAGACAGAGAAGTCCTTGATCTCTTCAGGGCCATGAAAGAAAAATTTGAAGATGTTCATGAGTTTTATTCCATGCTATTAGAAGAAATAACAAGCGTATCAGTCAGTGCACTCAAGAGCGGTTGGAGAATGCATATCAATTCAACATCACTGGGTTCTAGAGTTGTGTTTACAAAGAGCTTTGAAAAGATGAACATTGTGGAACTGTACGTGCTAAAAAGAAAAGTCATCTTTGGAGGACATAAAACGAATGAGATACTGAGAGATCTAATTGAAAAGAAGATAATTGAGATCGGTGTCGAAGCATTTGAGAAGCCTCCAGTGGTCAAATACTACAAAGCAACAACTCTCCATAATCTAACTTTGTCTGACGAATGTCTGGAGTCAAGCCATGCAATGTTCATCAATATGTAGAAGGGAGACTCAGAAGCAAGAAGAACAGAACTCAAGAAGATTTAAATGCTGCTGAGTTGATCTATGCATTCAGACTGAACAGAGCAATTAAAACATCAGGAAGATACCTAATGGAAACGACCAGATACTATCAAGAACCAGTGTTTGTAAGAAAAGAGGATGGCACAGAAGTACTTGAAACCATAAAAGATTCTGAACCTTGTATTCAGACAGAGCCAAATGGAACAAAATACTTCCTATTCAAGAAGAATGGAGTAGATAAGAAGAAGGATCTATCAAGACTAAGGAGAAACAATTCTGAAACAATCCGAAAAGTCTTTTCAAGGGTAAAAAGATCCACTGTCAAATCAGACAAGAAGGCTTTGAGGATGATTGAAGATGTTCTAAGTGAGAAACTGGCAGAAGAGTCGATGCATGACATTGACAGAGTTAAAGGCTTTCCAAAAAGAATAACAGTGTTCGTGTTTTCAAAGTGACAATCTCTAGCCTTCGAGTCAATCTCCAAGATAAATTCAATGGCATTTCTCTCTGAGATTCTGAAGAAATTAGAAGATCCATCTCCTGTCAACACTCTTGAAGTGGAAGCTAGAGACTTAGTAAAGACAAGGTTAGAAGAAAAGGAAGAAGAGCTAAGAAAGCATTACTCTGAAACGAGATCTAAAAGCAAACAAGACACAGTACAAAGAAGCAGAAGACCATAGAATTATCTGTTCAGACTAGAGGAACAAACTTCTTTTGTACACAAAGAAATCTGGAAATGTAATATCTAATCCATAATGTAATTAATATTATTTACTGTCTTTCTGCACTTTACTTTTTCTTGTAAGTATCAGTTGAGTTATCCTCTCACAGGATTTGCTTGTCGAACTCTAACAAACAAATAGGGGGAGATTGTAAAGCATAATGTAACGTAGTATGTAATAGTGATAACGATAACTCAACTAAGAAACAAAGACAGATAAATAATACTGATATGCAGCACATAAATCCAGGACATAAACAAGATATCATACACATCATTGCTGAGCATTCAAGATGAAAGAATTACTGAACGTCAGCGAGAGAAGTTCATTAACATGTTCATGCCTCAGTGACAAATAAGAGTTCAGAAGATTTCACAGTAAAAACAGTGTAATGATTAATGTATAGTTGTCAAAGGGTTTCAGTGATCAGAAGCAATGCAATAGTCCAGTGTTAGTCAGCTGAAACAGAATAGGGTCAAGGGAATTCAATTCAGTGTTAGTCGTTTGTGAAGCAGACCAGTGCACTAAGCGTCAGCACAACAAGAAGAGAATTACCTTGATTAATCAGAAGAAAATCAGTTGATCAAGCCAAGCCAGAAGAGTGAAAACCAAGGGGTAAATACTTCAAGCATCTCAAGAATATGCTAAGGCAAGTATTATTACAATTGGTGGCATTACTACTCTTGAAGCAATGAGAGGCGCAACATATATTTCAAGGTGCAAGAAAAAGTCTAAGGGAAGTGTTAGTGGCGCCTATATAGGATGTATAGAGTGCAGGCGCCACATACAGTTCAAGGCACAGGAAAGATTTCTAAGGCCTGAGTGGCGCCTGTACAGGGAAACCACTGTACAGGCACAACTAACTTCAAAGCAAGGCGCAACATATGGAAGCCCATTGTTCTAAGGCAGAGTGGCGCCTATACAGGGAAACCACTGTATAGGCGCAACTAACATGAAGTTGGAGGCACAACTGAAGACCAAGGTGCAACAAAACAATTAGTGGTGCCTATACTCCACTCACACTCTATAGGCGCAACTTGGGACTTGGCATTATGGGAATTCAATTTCCAAAAAGCCTACAAATATATATGGGTTTAATTCGAATGAAGAAGGGGGTTATCTTCTTCAGCATTCAACACAAACAGACGGGAAGCTCCATTAAAGCTATACATTTATTTCACCCAACTGTATCAGTGTTGTAATATTGTTTTGAACCCATTGCAGCTAATCTACTAATTAGAATTGTAGCACCTCAGAGATTTAATAAGATATTATTATTTCCCCGAACATTGTGTTTGAAGTACTGTTAATTTCATATCTCATAAACACAAACACATAATCCGCATAAAAACGAAAAATCTACCATATCATATTCAACCCCCCCTTCTATGATGATTTTGGACCTAACAATATATGTGTATATGTTTTGCAAATCAGAATGTACTTCACTTGATGAAGATAAAATCAATACACACACACTATATATATATATATATATATATATATATATATATATATATATGAATGTTCAGCGTTCGAATTATTAGAACAACATTAACGTTTGAACCTCAACGTTCATGTTTGTTAGATTAATTCGATTATTACACACTCAAAGCTACGAATGTTGAGGAGGGTTTGAAAATAATAAACGTTGAAAGAAAACCTCAGTATAAGTTTAAATATACTATATAAGAGTTGGCTTAACAAGATAAGACTCTGAAATACAATCCTACTCCTATTAAATAGGAAAACAAATTTAAATATAAATATATATTTGGATAAAGTAAAAATGAGCTCTAATATAATATATAATCATATATATAATAGATAAGCTCGCAAATTTAAAGATCCTATTAAATCTCCTTGAAAACAGGACTTCACGCTTTATCCAACAGTTTCTGCGCTCCCAGTATCAGCTTGCTGATACAACCTGTTTTCATGCTGTCAGCTTGTTGGAACGCTCTGTTTTCCTGCTTTCAGCTTGCTATCAATGCACTTTAACACATTATACTGATATTTCATATCGGTAAACTAATTCTGGTAAAACCATGTGATCATCAAAATATCAGAGCTGTCAGCTTGTTATTTTATATCATTTACAAGCTGTCAGCTTGCTTACAGTGTGATCATCTAAAAGGGTTTCAATATCCCCCTTTTGATGATTACTCAAAAATAATTTAGGAGAATAAAATATTCCCCGTAAATTCCTGCATCCCTGTAAACACGTGATATAAAATTACAATAATAACATACTATTTAATAAATAAAATTTAAAACAAATCCATAACATATCGTAATAAAAACATGCACCAAACATGCAACCAGCAAAATATCAGAAACATATAGCAAAATATTTAAAATCAAGTTTAAACATTCTTGCAATTTTATTTTAAAAACTACTACCTAGACCCAATTATCCTAAATTTACTCCCCCTTAATCATTAAAAGGAAATATTTAAGGATCATCCTGATCATCATGGGTAGCATATTCTTCATTATCTGTAAACTGGTCTGCATTACTTAAGCCTTTGTCTTCTGGACTGATTAAACCATCTCCCTGAAGCTTGTTGACATTCTTCTCAAGACTCTTCATAGCTGCATTTGCCAGACCTGCTAAATTACAACCATTGTCTCCATCATCTGTTGAATCCTTCTCTGTTGGTTGAAACCCCATAGACAGCTTCCCAACACAAATTCTCGAAGAAACTTTATCTCTTCAGCCAATGAATCAATTTTTTGCCCCAAGTGAACAATGTCCACACTCATGTTGGTATTATCATACACTCAATAAGTGACATTTATTGACTCTTAAATTTTGGATGCTATTTATAAAATTTATAATTACATTAAATAGCTATATTATTAGTTATGTGTTTTTATTTAAATATCTAACCAAAAGGATATTCTTTTGGCTAGATTTTATTTTATTATTCCATATGCTTTTATTCAAAAATACTGTAATATTTATAATTTTATTTTGTTATGTATAAAACCTAAATTATCTTTTTTGGTTTTGAGTTATTTTATTAGTTTTATAATATTTTTATAAATATATAATATTCAAGATTTTAAAATTTATTTTTATTTTATGATAATATTTTTTTAAAATTATTTGATCATATTTGTGAGACTTATTCTTTTTTTTATTATTTCTTGTTTTTCAGGTATACAGAGTGATGGGTGTCTTCAATTTTTCAAACTGTGCAGAGACATTTATGTATGCCTTTCGGTTGTATGATAAAGTTTTTTGAAAGAATGAAACCTCATACGGAGTATTGTATTTCCATATAATTCGGTTTTGGAGTTACATCTACATTTAAAAAAAATAAAAAATATATTTAGCACTTCTTTTTAAAATTCTTTAAATTTAATTTTACAAAACACTTTTTGATTCATAAAAGTTTTATTCAAACTAATGGATTATAAAAATGTGACAAATTGAGTTATAAATACCAATCATGCACAGGGGTTACAAATCAACTATACAAGATAATACGGAGAATGCAACGTGTGAGCTGGTGTAATTCGTAAAGAACTGAGATACTCTGATGGCTAGGGTCTATAAGGCGGCCCAAATTAGAACATGTCGTCAAAAGATGAGGGTAAATCTAGGTGTCTAGATAAAGTTGGTACCGGGAGAATACTGTATGTTTAGTAACGAGGGCAGATGCAGGGATGTAGATAGAGTTGTTTGTATCTTACAAGCTACTTCATCCATCACATAATAATAGTCTCTTTTGACAAAAAAAATTGTCCCATAATAATTGTGCATTTCTACTGATAAAAGAATTTAAACTTATCTTTTTTTTTTGTCATTTCCAATATAAACTTACTTTATTTAGTATAAAATAATCATAATAAATATGATACGCACGAAAAATTATTGTACAACTAACATTTCTTAATATGTGTTATTTTTCCAAAAAAAACTATTAATATGGGAGAGATTACTTATTATTAGTTAAAAAAATTATATACATTTTTCAACTTAAAATTGTTTATAAAATAAGTCAAACGAGTCATAAATTGTATGTGTAACGGGACTGGGATCGGGGAGAATCACTAATTTTGGGTTAAAAATTATGAGAATAATAATTTTTGTGTGCATAAGTAATTTTTAAAGAAGATGTAAGTATTTGGTAATGGATATTCCATTTTACATAAAATATTTTGTTAATAGCCTACTTCAAAAATATAAAATATTGAAAAATTGAAATACTTAACTCATAACTACGTATGGGGTGTAAAATAGAATATTCAAATATAAAATGTGTATTTTTATAATGGGGATTCAAAAATTGTTTCTTTTTAATAGGTAAATGTAAATTAAAAATTTTATAAAATAATATGTAGAGATATATATAAATTATACAAAAATGTATATAGAGAGAGAGAGAGAGTAAGACTCGGTGAGAAACTCCCTATTTGACTAAGAGAGAAACCAACTCCTATTTTATAAAAATTTGATAAACAAATAATTATAGAAAATTACGGAACATACAAAAATCATAGAACACCAAAAGTAATTGCAAATAAACAAATAAATAATTACATAATTTTGAAAAAAATATAGAGCACAAATTATAGAACGCTAATGTTGAGTAGTGTTCTGTAATATTGTGTTCTATATTTTTTATATTGTGTAATTTTTTTTTTGTTTTGTGATTATTTTTTATGTTCCGTAGTTTTTTTTATGTTCCGCCATTTTTTCATTTGTTCTATAATTATATTTGTTGTTGGTTCCTCGGTTACTCAAATAGAGTTCCTCATTGAACCCAAGTCTCAAACTATATAATTCTCCTAAAATAGGTGGACTACTATAATATTTATCTTACTCAAACCCTTAAATATATGTAGAAATGTTTTTTTCTCATTAATATTATTTAATTAATAATAGTTTAAATTTAAATTAATTTCTAAATATAAATATTGAATAAATTATTTATTAAAAATACATTATATATGGGGGGGGGGGGGAAATTTAATCCCTAGTTTTTTTTTCCAGCATCCACGCCACTGTTCACAGTCACGAGACACGAGTCAGTTATCTCGGCTAGATGACCGGTGAATACTTTTCTCTTTTCTAGAAAATTTGAGGAAAAAAATATATAGTAAAAATATGGGTTCTTGAATAGTTAAAAATTTTCGTTCGACAGCCGTAGTCTTTTCACTTTTGTCACCCCGCTTCCAATTCGAAAAAGAAAGTTAATATAAGAAAATTTATCCCCTACTATTACTATTACCTTAAATTATACTAGAATCGGTCCTCAATCATCAACTAAAGCAATATTATATTTTAACAAACATTATTAAAATTGAGCAATGTTACATATTCTAAAAATAATTACAAAATGACGTGATATGATATTATGACATGTTTTAATTTGTGGGTGCATATATATGCACGTGAAATCTCATATTATTATTAGCAAAATTACCAATTACATATATAATAACTCAGGATTGTGACAAATTTTAAGACAAATTTTAGGGTATCTAACATTTATTATTAAAATTTTGCTACTTCAATAATCAAACTAATAGCAATATTACCTAAATTAGTCGAGGCTCGAGATTGCCAGATAAGCTAATACAAAAATGATACATTACATAAAATTACTCTTAGGTTGTGTTCACTTGGTGAGAATGGAACGAGAAAGAAATGTAATGAAAAATTATAAATAAATTTTATGAAAAAAGAAGAATATATGAGTGAAATTGTGAATAAACATGAGAGAGTCTAAATTTTTTATGATGAGAATTGTAGGGAAAATGGTAAAAAAAAATGGAATGGAGCATTCCACCTAAAACATGTGGGTTAGAATTCTAGTTCAAATAATTTAGGATCGAATGAAAAAATGAAAATTATAAACATTTTCTCAAATCTCACCCAAATAAGAGTATAAATTTCATTTCATTCTTCCTTCATTCCATTCCATCAAATTTAACACAGCCTTAGGTTGTATTCACTTGGTGCGAATGGAAGGGGAAATGAATGAAATAAAAAACTATAAACAAATTGTATGAAGAAAAAAGAATGTATGAGTGAAATTTTAAATGAACATGAGTGAGTCTAAATTTTCTATGATGAGGATTGTAGGGAAAATAGTGAATAAATGGAATAGAGGATTCATTCCAAAACACGTGGTTTAGAATTTTCGTATAAATAATTTGAAATGGAATGAAAGAATGAAAATTATAAATATTTTTCTTAATCTCACATAAATAAGAATATAAATTTCATTTTATTCTTCCTTCATTCCATTCAAGTGAAATGAATACAACCTTATAGTTATAAATTTTCATTTTATTTTAAAAAATTAAGATTGCAAATAAATTATGCCTGTTTTCCCAATTGCACAAGTAGAAGGGGGGGTTGAATACTTGTGTGTCTTTTCTGCCTGATTTAAAATCAAATTAAAAACAAAGCTCAAACACAAAGATATGAATAAGTACTGTTTGTATTATTGATTTGTAAATACAAAACTCTCCTAGGGTGTACACAAACCCTACAGCTTCTCTGTGTTTATCACAACAACTCTCTCTATCTCTATACTCTCATAAAAATATCACACAGACAAATTATGCTTCGACTTCCACACTTTTACAATTAGGTTACATAGAGTTTTTATAGAGAGCTGCCTATCAACTAATAACAGAAAGATAAATTGCAATAGGAACATAATTCCTAATTATTAGTTGACAGTTTCCTTCTGAAATTCTCTTTCCTTCCCATAGGATATCTGCAATATATTTATCTTGTTCTTCGAAGACTTTCCATTCCTGTGATCTTCTTCCAAATTTAACTTTAACTTTATAGACTCTGAAACCTTCAGACTCTGATGATCTTCAGACTCTGATCATATGTAGACTCTGATAGATCATAGACTCTGATAGTCTATAGACTCCGATCACCTTCCAGACTCTGATCTTCATGCAGACTCTGGTTTCACTTTCTACAGAAATTCTTCTAAGTATAAGTAACATGAATGTTGACTATCTAGACTCTGATTATACATTTCAGAGACTAGAAAGACTTATTACAAATAAACTAAGCTAGACCCTGTTCTAGTATTTTGTACATCATCAAATGAATAAATTCCTAACAATCTCCCCCTATTTATGCTTTATAAAATGTAAGCATAAATCCAGGTTTGATGATGTCAAAACTAAAGAATAAAACTATCAATCTAGAACAGTATAAAAGAATTATAAAGGAAAAAGAATTACTTCTCATTTAATCTTCTCAAAGGCTGGATTGTTCTTCAAAAATGAATTCAGCATATTTTCCTCCACAATTGCCAGAGCTTCACCAACAAATTTCTTCAATTTCTTCATTTCTTCATTTTAGCATTTGATTTGACAGTAAGCTGCTCTCAGATTATTTGCACTGCTTTCTTGATCTTTTAATTCCTTCAACATTAGAACACTAACTTTCCCACTCATAGGCTGAAACCCAAAGTAATGACCCACACCTTCTTGAAATTTAATATGTTTTTCTTCCAATGGCATGACTTGATCATTTCCCTCAGTACCAACATATTTTAAAGAAAATTTGCCCATTTGTCGATTTGCCTGTCTGTGCAAAGTCAGCTTTCTGTCAATCTCTTTGAACCATTTATGAGTGATAGCCTCTTTACTCTTATTTACTTCATATGCAATCTGTAAGAGAAATCTAATGTACTGTAATTCCTCAGCCTGTTTGAAAAAGATAAAGTTTGATTGACTTATCCATCTTACTGATCCACCTTCTAAGAAGTAAACCAGCATCTCATTTTGCACCTTTTATGTGCCTCTCTGTCCTCCTTGCATCTTCCTTTCAAAAGTATAAACAATTTGAGCAGACACCACTTTGTTTAGATGTTTCTGTGTGATCTTCTCAAACTGCCTATCTGTCAAGGATTGAGGATCCCTGGTTAGAGTAGATGTTCTGTCAATGTCAGATTCTTCAAAACCTCCAAGTCCTGTCTTCTTTTTAGCTCTAAGTTGCAGATTTGATTGACTACATTTCCAGTATGAAGGTTCTTGAGTTTGATCAGAGTCTGACTTCTTTCTTTGCTTATCAGAGTCTGACTTAGACTCTGATTTCCCATGTCTAGTCCCTGACTGATGTGTTTGAGTTTTTGCTACTCCAGATTGCTTTTGTTGCACATCATCAAGACCCCTAGGACCATGAGAACTATCACCAGTTTCATCATCATCACCATCTCTCCTCCTTTTAACTCCCTTTGATTTATCTTTGCAACCATCATCCTTATGTCTTCTGGAGGATTCACCTTTCTTCTCCCCCTGTTTGACATCATCATTACTGGTGACAGTCAAAAGAATCTGTTCAAGAACTGTGGAGATATTGGCCTGTGCTGCAATGACTGAATCAACCTTGGAGGTCAAAGCAGAGACTGTAGTTTGGAGAGAGGCTTGATTTGTACTGATAGCAGCAAGAGCATCCTTGAAAACCACCTATTTGGATAATTGAAGGGAGTGAATTCTGTCAAATATTATATTAAGCAGAGAAGTTGTATTATCAACACCAGTGAGTTTGATGTTAATATGAGAAATATCATTGACCACAGCAGCCAATTGTGCAGCAACATTCTCTGTCTCAGCCTCAACATCTCCATCTAGAGCCTGATCCTCTTCACCAAGATAGTGACCATGTTCCTGTTGAAATGATTTTTTCTGAAAAGCTGTCAGTCTCTCAGACTGATGAATTTCCAAAATACAGGCAAAAGAATCTTTATTATGTATGCCTCTTTGCTGTGCAGACTCCCAAGACTGAGGAAACACCTGATCAAAATAGACAAAAGAAGGGTGAACTGCATCATCATCTTCAGAAGTTCACTCCTCAGCAACAGGCTCAAGCTTTGTAATTGAAGGTGTAGACTCTGGTGGTGTAGACTCTGAAACTGCAACCGGGACTATAGACCCTGACTCCTCCTGAGAGTTATCAGAGATTGTAGACTCTGGAAGTCTAGCCCTTATAGGCATGATTAAAAGTGGGTCTTCTGACTTCAATGTTGCAGCCTCAGGTAAAATGACAGGGTTATCCACCAAAGCCTCCATGACTCTATCTGCTTTCCTTGCTAGAGAATCTACCAGATGAAGTTGTGGTCTCTGTGTGAATGACTTCTGAGCAGTAAGAGCCTCCTCCTGTTTACCAATCTGCACAATCAAGAAAAGTGACATTTCATCCATCCCCTGCTCCAACTCATTGGACCAACTCTTTGGAAAATCTTGATCCCAATAAGTAAAGCAAGGTGTAGGATACCCTAATCTCTCATTCTCACAGTGGGGTTGGACACCCACTTTCTCAAGCTCACTCAGGCTCTCTACAGCCTTTTCTACCTCTCCTTTTACCTGGACCAGTGCCAGCCTCTCAGATATTTTTTCACTCATTTTGGAGGGGGCACTTAATAATCCTACAGAAGAGGGGCTGAGAGATAAAGAATGTGCTTCAATACCTGAACCACCTTGATGGAGGGGAACCCCTTCAAATGTCTGAAGGCTAGGGGTTTCCACCAAGGGGTGAGCAGCAATAGATTCTGAACCCTTACTAACATCTTCTTTCTTTTTAGAGTCTGTTGGCTCCAGTATTCCAGTCACAGGATCTACTCTAGACTCTGACTGCTTCAGTATGACTTCATTAGAAGCCAGAGTCTGAGTGTTACCATCTCTGACTGTTTGTGCATGAGACTCCCCCTCAAGGTGGATAGACTCTGATAGAATAGATTGGAAAATTTCTTCATGAGCATCCATCAGAGTCTGTCCTCCCATATCACTGGGGTTCTCATAAGC
The DNA here is from genome assembly GCA_028671895.1 of Oenanthe sinensis. Lineage (NCBI taxonomy): Eukaryota > Viridiplantae > Streptophyta > Magnoliopsida > Apiales > Apiaceae > Oenanthe > Oenanthe sinensis. The sequence continues at coordinate 11,834,568 of CM053797.1, forward strand.
TCTATGGTGAGTTGCCAAGGAGGGCCCAACAGCATACTCCTCTGCCCCACTAGCACCCAACCTCTGACTAGGTGGTTCTTGTGTGGGTGAGGCAGACTGAACATCTTTATCACTAGTCACCACTGGTGCACTAGTCCCAACCTCCAACTGCCTTGCATCACCTGCTACCTCCTGTGGTTCTACCAAAGTTAATGCATCCAAGTGTCCATTGAGAAAGATCCTGGCATGGAGTGCATTGATGGCCTGGGCAAAAGTCAAGTGAAAGGATCCTGCAGTTTCCTTGCAATCTTGTGATAATGTGAGCCCTTGAGTTGATCCAATCTACTTTCATAAGTCGGATAGATGTATTTGTTGGCCACCTTTCCTACATTTCGGACAATAAAATCAACCACCTTCCTTGAAAGAGGCTGAATAGTAGAAATCCAATCAATAGCTGTCCTGTAGGTAATCCCTTGATCCCAAATATCTTCATAGTCAAAAACTGGTTGCTCAATCTCAGTCTCCAACTCAGCAACAGACTCTGATTCTCTCCTTTTGTAGATCTGAAGCTTTTTAGGCTTCTTTTTGACTTGTTGTTCAGAGTCTGGCACACCTAGTGCATTGAGAACTTCAGATGTTCTGCCTTCTATGAGCCCTGTTGCTTTGGCTTGGAATGAAGAGTTGAATAGGTAGCTGTATAGAGTTTTGACCATATCCTGTGCAGACATTTGTAGCTCCTGTTCTATTCTCTTCCTTAGGGCTTCATAGGTTGAAAGAAAATCCAAGACTTGAGATGACTTGAGATTTAGTCTGATGTTGCTCTGGATCTTCAACTGATTCCACCAAAGGATATAAGAATAGCAGTGCCTCATCACTTGGAGTAATGATTTCATCAATTAGACTTGAGGCTGCATCCAATGGCATTCCTTCCCAAAATGTGTCATGATCAGAGTCTAAAGGCAGTCTAGACTCTGACTCAACATTAGACTCTGGTTCAGGTGTTTTCTTGCTTTCAGAGTCTGGCTCTGCAGGAGCCTTGAGAGCATATGTTTCCTGCAAAATAGGGTCAGTAACAGGAATAGGCTTGTGTGTGTGTGCAGAATAAGCCTTCCTTAACCTTCTCTACTTCTGAGCAAAAGATTTTTCAGGAGATTCAATTTGAGAATCCAGAGGTGCATTCCTAGGTTTTTCAGAGTCTGTAGGCTTTTGAGAGTCTACAGACTTGGCTTGAAGGTTAGAATCAAGTGTATCATGACCTTCTTTTAGCAAAGAAAGACCTTCAACAACTTGTTTCTCTAGAGGGTTGAGCTCTTCATCACTGTGCTAATCTATAAGCCTAGTTTGAATCAATTTTCTCCTCTTTATAACTGGTGCCTGTTGAGAGACACCAGATGTTGGTTTCTTTTTGGATTTTGGTTTGAAAGATTGTGTCTTTGAAAGGGATTGGGTGACTTGGGTAGGTGCAGGGGGACTTTCCATTACTTGTTCTTGCACCATTTCACCACCAAAAAATGAAGCATTGTAGATAGAAGGTTTGTAGGTTGAGAGTTTTACCTGCATTACCTGTGTATAAGTCATGACAGGTAGACTCTTCTTCTTGTCATCAATTCTCTTGATGTCAGAGAATATTCTTCTTTGTTGTTTGTATGCTTGCACACAACAATCATCTGCCAACTTGGTTGACATGTCAGGAATGAAGTGGTTAAGGAGAATCATAAGAAATCTATGATAGTAGACTTTCTTCCTCCCCTCATGCACATTATTTAATTTTGCTTCCATTTGAGTGAGCAACATATCACCAATGTTGATTACTCTATCAAATATGAGACTGTGACCAATTTGATAAGTAATAGCAGTAATAGCATCAAATCCACTGCACTTACCAGTAAAACACTTAGCAATTTGATCAAAGAAAAAGGACCATTCTTGTCTCAAATAGGGCCTAGTTAACTTACTCATGTTTTCTAAACTACCAGAATAACCTAGTGATTTAAACATATCTTTAATTTCAGCATCAGAAACAGTTTCATCAAAAGGTTGTTTAACGGGTAATTTAAACACAGAATTAATAACATCAGCAGTAACATCAAATGTAAAATCACCAAAGGTATACATTATTTTACCTGGTTGATCCTGAGAAGGATCAACTACCTTTGCAGAGCTCCAGGCTTATGACACAGCTTCCATGTGAATGACTGGTGATGCCTTGAGAATGTAGTGGATCTCGGATTGCTCCAAGAAATCCATCATAGGGTAGTAGTCAGCGTCTACCCCTTTCTTTTCTCCAAGGGCGGCAACATGAATTGTGGTCATGAACTCCAAATCCCCAAATGTGAAAGCAATTTCCTTGGGTCCCCTCATGACAGTATAAATGGCAGCCATTGAAGTTGTTGAGTTGAAAGTGATGGAAAAGCTTGAAGAATTTAGCTAGGGTTCGTAAAAAGCTCTGTGAATATTTTTGCCGTAGAAAATAATTGCAAGAAACAAGTGAGTAAATTGTATAAAAAATTCTATTTTGTTCAGGTTGCATACAATACACACGAGTCTACAGCCTGTCTCCAGTCAAAAGATAACTGTTACCGCCTATTTCAAGTCATTTGAACAGTTTAAACGTAATCAGAGTCTGCAGGCGCGAATTTTAACCGATTCAGAGTCTAGGCGATATTTTTCTCAGAGTCTACAGACTCGTCAGAGTCTAAACGCTAGACTCTGTCAAGGTAAAGTACCAAACAAAACTTTGCAATAATAATTAATCACAGTGTGTTAAGACAGGGACTATAATTAAAGTACATACCTTGCTTCCTGGAATTCTTGATCACTTACATATTTAACATACCTAATTCACCTACCAGTCTGAGAAAGGTAGACTCATCAAGTGGTTTTGTCAAAATGTCTGCAATCTGTCTGTTAGTTGGAACATAGTGAAGTGTCACAGTACCATTTTCAACATGTTCTCTAATAAAGTGATACCTGACATCAATGTGCTTTATTCTGGAGTGTTGGACTGGATTCTCTGCAATTTTAATAGCACTAGCATTATCACAATACATAGGAATATTTGAGAATGTTAGTCCATAATCAAGTAATTGATTTCTCATCCACAGAATTTGAGCACAGCAACTTCCAGCTGCAATGTATTCAGCCTCAGCTGTTGAGGTGGATACAGTTTGTTGTTTCTTGCTAAACCAAGAAATTAATCTGTTGCCAAGAAACTGGCATTGTCCTGTTGTGCTTTTCCTGTCTACTTTGCATCCTGCATTGTCAGAATCTGAATAGCCAATTAGTGAAAAATCTGACTCTCTAGGATACCAAAGTCCAAGAGTTTGTGTCCCCTTGAGATACCTAAAAATTCTTTTCACAGCTATTAAATGTGATTCTCTAGGGTCATCTTGAAATCTAGCACACAGACAAGTTGCAAACATTATATCTGGTCTACTAGCAGTTAGATATAATAATGAGCCAATCATACCTCTGTAGCTGGTGTTGTCAACTTTCTTACCCTTTGGGTCTGTGTCTAGCTTAGTGGCTGTAGACATGGGAGTTTTAGCAGTTGCAGAGTCTTGCATATCAAACTTCTTTAATAGTTCTTTCACATACTTTGTTTGATTGATGAAAATTCCATCATCATTCTGTTTGACTTGAAGTCCCAAAAAGAAGTTTAACTCTCCCATCATGCTCATTTCATAATTTGACTGCATTAGTTGACTAAATTTTTCACAGAGTTTGTCATTAGTAGATCCAAATATAATATCATCAACATAAATTTGGACAAGCAAGATATCACCTTTATTTTTTCTAATAAAGAGAGTTTTGTCAATGGTACCTCTTATGAATCCATTTTCAAGTAGAAATTTTGAAAGAGTTCCATACAATGCTCTAGGTGCTTGCTTCAATCCATATAGTGCCATGTCTAACTTGTAAACATGATCAGGAAACTTTGAATCAACAAATCCTGGTGGTTGTTCAACATAGACTTCTTCTTCCAATTCTCCATTTAAGAAGGCACTTTTTACATCCATTTGATACACCTTGAATTTTGAATGAGCTGCAAAAGCAAGAAACATTCTGATAGCTTCTAATCTTGCTACTGGTGCAAAAGTTTCATCATAGTCGATTCCTTCCTCCTGTGAGTATCCTTTTGCGACTAGCCTTGCTTTGTTTTTACTACAGTTCCATTCTCATCAAGTTTATTTCTGTACACCCATTTTGCACCAACAACTGATCTATTTCTAGGTCTTGGTACAAGTTTCCACACTTTATTTCTCTCAAATTCATTTAATTCTTCTTGCATTGCAATAATCCAATCAGGGTCTTGCAAGGCTTCCTCAATTTTCTTGGGTTCATTCTTTGAGAGAAAACAGCTATAGAGACATTCATTTTGAGTGGTTATTCTTGTTTGTACACCACTCTCAGGGTTACCAATTATTAAGTCAGGAGTGTGATCCTTTGTCCATTTTCTGGATGGTGGAAGATTGGTTCTTGAACTTGAAGCTCCCCCTAAGTCATTTGCATCTTCTGTATTTGAGTGAAATTCAAATGAAGAGGCTCCCCCTAAATTTATTGACTCTGACAAGGATTCAGAGTTGCTTGATCCAGACCCTGATGAGTTAGACTCTGTCTGTCTAGACTCTGTCTGGATAGACCCTGACCTGTTAGACTCTGAATTATTTGGAGTTGAATTTTCTGGCTCCCCCTCAGAGTGTGCAGGTTCCTGTGTTGGTTTAGGAGTTATTTGAGGGTCTTCATCCTCTTCTTCTTCATTCATCTCAAAACTTTTTAGATTTTCAAATTCCAGTGTAGTAGACTCTGTCTCATCCTGCAATCCTGTAAACTTTTTGTCATCAAATGCAACATGAATAGATTCCATAACAATTTTGGTTCTGAGATTAAACACTCTGAATGCTTTAGTGTTTGAAGCATATCCAAGAAAAATTGATTCATCTGCCTTGGCTTCAAATTTGCTTAGATTTTCAGGATGTACTTTCAGTACATAACACTTGCATCCAAATATGTGAAAGTGTTTCACACTTGGATTCTTGTCCTTGATCATTTCATAGGGAGTCTTTCCATGCATGTTTATTAAAGTACAGTTTTGAGTGAAACATGCTGTATTGGCTGCCTCAGCCCAAAAATATACTGGTAGCTTAGACTCTGCCAACAATGTTCTGGCATCTTTTATGGGTGTTCTATTCTTTCTCTCCACAACTCCGTTTTGTTGAGGAGTTCCTGGTGCAGAAAATTGTTGAGTAATTCCCTTTGATGCACAGTAGTCCTCCATGATAGAATTCTTGAATTCAGTACCATTGTCACTCCTTAGAACTCTAACTGTTTTCTTTGAATTTCTTTCCAGAAAAGTGATATGGTCTATTATGTGTTATGGAGCTTCATCCTTTGAATGTAGAAACAACACCCATGTGAACCTTGTAAAATCATCTACAATAACAAGAGTATATTTCTTTTTATTAATTGATATAACATTTACTGGACCAAATAAATCAAGATGCAATAAATAAAAGGGTTCAGAAATGGTGTTAATTGTCTTGCTCTTGAAGGATGATTTCCTTTGTTTTCCAAGTTGACATGCTTCACAAAGTCCATCTTGCACAAAATCAGCCTGTGGTAATCCTTTTAAAAGATTCTGTTTAACCAACTTGTTGAGTGTTTTGAAGTTGATGTGTGACAGTTTCTTGTGCCATTTCCAGCTTTCTTCAGTTGAGGCCTTGCTGTATAGACATGTGACTTCACTGTGTATGCAATCCTCTAAGATGGCTTCATAAATGTTACCATGTCTGTGTCCTTTAAAAACCAAAATGCCTGTTTCTTTGTGAGTCACAAGACATTCTTTGTTGTCAAAGCCAGTATGGTAACCTTTATCTCCAAGTTGACTTATGCTTATCAAATTGTGCCTTAAGCCATCAACTAGAGCTACTTGTTCAATGATGACATTTCCAAGTACAATTTTGCCATATCCCAGTGTTTGTCCTTTGTTGCCATCTCCAAAGGATACTTCTGGGCCAGCCATCTCCACAAAGTCTGTAAGTAGGGATTTCTTTCCAGTCATGTGTCCTGAGCATCCACTGTCCAGGATTAGGGTTACTTTCTTTACCCTGGTTCCCTGCATACATAAAGCAACTAGTTAGATGTTTTGAGGACCCAAACAGTTTTGGATCCTTTTCTACTAACTTTAGGAGAAACATGCTTAATATTTTTCTCTTTTGGCTTACCTGTCTCTTTTGTTACCTTAGACTCTGATGGAGTCTTAACAGTGTCATACCAACTCTTATCAATAGAAGATTTTAGCTCATAGAAATTGTAATACAAATCATGATAGTCCCTACACATATAAATAGAGTGAAATATGCTACCATAGTGATAACAAGGTTTCTGTGGTATGTAATGACTTTTCAGAGTCTGTGAAGGGTTAGACTCTGATTTCTTCTCAATTTTTGTTTTACAGTCTATAGCTAAATGGTTGTAGTTACCACATCTATAACACTTCTTTCTAGGAGCATTAGGATCCTTTTGATAATTGTTTGCCTTATTAATGCCTTCCTTACCATTCTTATTTCTCCTAGTTTTGGTAGACTCTGATAAGTTCTCTAGCCTTTCTTTTAACTTCGACTTAGACAAGTACCCTATATTAATAATTTTCTTAGAGTTATTTACTCCTGTTTCATCTGTCTTTTGGTCAACAACATGGGGACTATTGACAGATGAGTTTGTGGTTTCAGATTTTTCTTTAGGGGTCACAAACTTAACAGGAACAAATGTACTTTTGTCTTTAGTCTTATTAACTTGGCTAGATTCTTCATTGTTATCATTCTCAACAATAGGTCTTTTTTCTTGACTCTTGTCATAGCCTAGACTAGCAGTTTGACACACATTTTAATTATTGAGAATTTATTAAACTTTTCTACCAGAGTCTGTCCAGACTCTAAACTTGAGTCTCTCTTCTTCTAGTTCTTTCTTAACATAGTCATAGGCCTTCAAGATTTCAGTGTAGTTATGACTATGTTTCTCAGAATCCTTTTTGTATTATTCCATTAATATTAACTCAGACTCTAAATGATTATTCCTTTTAGTCAAGGTTAAATTTTCCTCTCTCAACCTTTCACTTTCACTAGTGAGAGATCTACATGTTGTCTTTATTTTATTAACCTCACTTTGCACAATTTTTATACCATCAGAGTCTAAATTAATTAAGGATTCAGGAGTAAAGATTGATACCTGAGTTTTGGGAGATGAGGGTTCTTTGGGAGATTGTGATTTTCTTGAGGAGGATGCCATCAATGCTAGATTTTCATAATCAATTTCATCCTCTGAGCTTGAATCTACCCAATCATTTCCTGTTGATAGAAGTGCTTTTCCTTTTCCTTGACTTTTTGACTTTCTGCATTCACTGGCAAAGTGCCCCAATATTCCACAGTTGAAACATTTGACCTTTGCTTTGTCAAGTTTGATTATAATACTCTCGCTCTTCTCAACCTTCTCATCTTCCTTCTTGAATGATGGCCTCTTGCTAAATTTGCCAGTTCTCTTGTTAAATTTCATTCTTTTGAAATTTTTAGAAAACATAGACATCATTTGACTTAGGTCAATCTCTTCATCAGAATCAGAGTCTGTGTCAGTAGACTCTGAATCCACAACAGCTTTACCCTTCTTTCTTGAATCCTTGATTCTTGCTTATTTGGGTTGTTCCTGTTGTTCTTTCTTAGACTCCATCAAGAGTGCCACAGATTTTATCTTCACAGACTTCTTATTCTTCCTCTGTTGCACTCCAAATCATATGTCTTGAGTCTGCCATACAATTATTCTAGAGTTAGTTCATCCAAATCTCTAGCTTCCCTTATGGTTATAGTCTTATTGTCCCACTCTTCAGGAAGTGCTCTCAGAAACTTGGTGTTTGTATCTTCAGAATCATAAACCTTACCAAGCATAGCCATCTCATTCAAGAGTTTTGTAAACCTATCATACATCTCAGTGATAGATTCTCCAGATTTTGCTTCAAAATACTCATACTCTTGAATTAGCAAAGACCTAGCATTCTTCTTGACATCTTTAGTCCCTTGACAGTGCACTTCAAGTTTGGTCCATATCTCCTTATCAGTCTTGCATGATATGACACAGTTAGTTAGAACAGAATCCAAACTATTAAAGAGAATGTTTTTTACTTTTGCCTCCTTAAGGACATTTTCCTTGTCCTCTTTTGTCCATTCAGCCTTTGGTTTCTCAACAAGGTGTTCTTCAGTTATTTTGCCTTCCTCGTTGATTTGAGGCACAATTTTTAAGGGCACATAGGGTCCTTCATGAATTCTTTCAAGATAGTCAGGGTCTGTTGCTTCCAGATGGTGCAGCATCTTAACCTTCCAGTGGGTGAACTCGTTTCTCTTAAGCATAGGAATCTTAGAATTGCCATCTTTGTTTCCAGACATCTTTGATCAATTTTAAACGTTAGGCTCTGTTACCAATTGTTTTCCCAGTTGCACAAGTAGAAGGGGGGGTTGAATACTTGTGTGTCTTTTCTGTCTGATTTAAAATTAAATTAAAAACAAAGCTCAAACACAAAGATATGAATAAGTGCTGTTTGTATTATTGATTTGTAAATACAAAACTCTCATAGGGTGTACACAAACCCTAGCAGCTTCTCTGTGTTTATCACAGCAACTCTCTCTATCACTATGCTCTCACAAAAATATCACACAGACAAATTATGCTTCGACTTCCACACTTTTACAATTAGGTTATATAGAGTTTTTATAGAGAGCTGCCTATCAACTAATAACAGAAAGATAAATTACAGTAGGAACATAATTCCTAATTATTAGTTGACAGTTTCCTTCTGAAATTCTCTTTCTTTCCCATAGCATATCTGCAATATATTTATCTTGATCTTCGAAGACTTTCAATTCCTGTGATCTTCTTCCAAATTTAACTTTAACTTTATAGACTCTGAAACCTTCAGACTCTGATGATCTTCAGACTCTGATCATATGTAGACTCTGATAGATCATAGACTCTGATAGTCTATAGACTCCGATCACCTTCCAGACTCTGATCTTCATGCAGACTCTGGTTTCACTTTCACAGAAATTCTTCTAAGTACAAGTAACATGAATGTTGACTATCTAGACTCTGATTATACATTTCAGAGACTAGAAAGACTTATTACAAATAAACTAAGCTAGACCCTGTTCTAGTATTTTGTACATCATCAAATGAATAAATTCCTAACAGTGCCAATTATGTTAAAATTATTAGGCAATTTTTTACAAAAAAAATTGATACAAACAAACACGAAATGAAAATTTAGTATTTAGATTGCAATTTTCGATATACATATTGTTGGGTCCCGAAGTATCGTAGAAGGGGGGTTGAATACGATATTAACAATAATTTAAATTCTTTTCAGAATTTGCGGATAAATAAATTGTTGCTTCAGAGTGGGTTTAGGTATTTGTAGTGTTTAGGGGAGCTGCTTACTAATTTTCTATGCATCTGGATAAATCAATTTGGTTCAAGAAAATTAGCAAGAAAATAAACGGGACAAGATTCGGGGAATATATCTTTTATATATATACCCAGAGGTTGCTATACCCAGTTAAAAATATAACTGGTTCCTGAAAAACAAAATGAGTTCTTCGCTACTATCACAAAAATATAAGGCTCAGTTCCTATACAAATATATCTAAATTAGTACAAAGAAAAACTGAGTCCGTAAGGAGTGATATCTAGGAGCTCTAAGCATTTTTCATTAAAGAACCGACTCCTAATATCTAACCGAAAATACGGTATGGGTGTGTATAAATTAGATCTTCTTGCTTCGGCCATGACAGTAGCTCTCTACATTTTTATGTTTGAAGAAGACGACCCTTTTTTTAATGACTGCATTCCCTTCTTCTCTTATCTGTGTAGACTTTAAATCAATAAAAGTAGGCTTCTGTAATTTGATTGGTTGAGGGTTAAGTGGGGCCATTTTTGTTGCGCCTACTAATTTTCTTGCGCCGAGGGCTTTTGTTGCGCCTACTAGAGTGAATCCCCTGTGTAGATTCAAGTGGCGCCATTTACTTGTCTTCTTTGCACTTCATCTACATATTGCGCCAATAACATTGTCGGCCCTGTATAAATATATGCGGCGCCTTGAAAACATGAATAATAAACCAACATATATGTTTGCACTTGATTACTTTTGTTGCGGTTCTTAATTTATATGGTCAAATTGCAATTTGATCACTGCACTTTGACCCTCTTTTCATTCCTTGACTGAAGTTTACCAATTTCCATTTCTTGTACCAAAGTCTTGTCACATTACACCCTGTACTCTGAGTTATTTCCGTTCTTCGACTGTAGTTCCGAAACTTTCATTTTTCTTACCAAGGTTGTGACACTTTGCACCCTGCACCCTTTGAGCTATTTAGCTGTTTGGTTGTAGCCTCTACAAATCACTTTTCGTACCTTATTATATAACCGTTCTTTCCAAGTACGTTCTTCAACTTAACAATTCTTCTATATTTAATACTCATATTCCTTTCACAAACTTCTGACGCCTAGTGCAACTGGTCTGGTTCACAAACGACTAATTTTGATCCAGGTCTTCGTATTATAGCAATACGTACATTTTAAGTTTGCAGCAACTTCATTGTTTCGAACATTGACTGTCAATAAACATAATACTTTCACTGGAACCTTTTCTGGTACTTCACTGACGCTTGAACATACAAATGAACTTCTTTCAATGAGTATAACTCCAAGACTGCAGATGTCTTCTTAATCCTTTGTCTTTACCATGTTTTCAATTCTTCTAGATTCCTATGCTTCGAACACTGTCTATCTTCAATCAATGTTGGTACACTGAAATCTTCTAGTGACACTTTTATACCGAATCTTCAACACTTCTGAAACCCTGAAAGTGTTTACACATTATTCTTCACTGAGGCTTAAACATATTAATGAACTTCTTTCAGTGACCTGTAGTAGACTTCAAAACTTCTTCTAATGTCTTGATTCATTGTATCCACTTTATCTTCATTTCTTCTTGATTTTTGTGCAGACGTAGTATTATTTACCTGTCATATTCTAGTGTTGAGTTATCACGATTACTATTCATACAGTTTCGTAATCTCACCAACAATATCCCCCTATTTGATTGTTAAACTTAGCAAACAAATATCATAGAGAGGATAACTCAACTAACAACTAGAAAAAGTAACGGTCTGGGACTTATAAATAATGCTACTGGTTTTTCTGGATCAGATTCTGCATTTCCAGAATTCTTGAGTAACTGAAATGAAAGATGTTTGTTCCTCTAGCACTGAACTGATATTCATGTAGTATCATCTTCATTTTTATCTATTTAAGCTCTCTCTGCTTCAAAATCCTTCATAGTTTGAACTTAAAGAACTTAACATGAACAGAGCTTCATAAAAATCAATATTCCTGGGAACATCTTCAATAGAACATAGAACATAGCTCAAGTAATGTTCTCCCCTTGAAAATGTGATTCTTCTTCTTTTTCTTCTTCCCCCCTTCAGATGAATAATGGAAGTGTCAATTCTTTTCTATACATTCCACTTGGATGAGGAATCCTCTACTGACAACTCTTTTCAAGTATAGGATACAGTTTCTTGATTCTCCCATATTCTCTTGTTTCCCATAAGGATTAGAAGATAAGATTTTCTTCTTTTTCTTGTCTAAATTCTCCCCCTAAGGATATTAACTTCTCCCATAAGGATACGAATATAAGACTTTCTCCTTTTTCTGCTTTTTCTTGTATACTAAATTATCCCCCTTAGTTGAGGAATCCTCCAATTGACCATAATTTGAATGGCTTGTCTTCCAACGAAGGTTCTCGTTTGTCATTGATTGGGAAAACATAGTAGCTTTTCTTTCAGAAGTAGCAAGTAGCAAGGTAAGTGTTTGGTCTATGGTTTTCTCACTTCTACTACATTTTGTTAGTGTATACACTGAAGTGTCAAGCACTTTGAAGTGTTTCACTCTTTCTCTCCCTATCTCTCACTCAAGTGTATCTCTTCATCACTTTCACTTAGGTGTTTCTCTCCCTCATTTTCACTTTGCATTTCAAATATAGCCTTCTGTACCTGCAAGTGAAATCCGTCAATTCATTTATTTTCTCATCACCTGATTCATCAGAATGAACCAAATCACTATCAAGTGGAGAATTACCTCGTAGAGGTGTTCTTGATCTATCATGTATAAGCACTGTATCAGCACCAGACTCAATAGCTTTTGCTAAATCACTATCTAGTGAAGCCTCACATATTTGAGATGGGTTATCCCAAGATATTAATATATGTTAGGGAATCCTGGCTTGTTCTATCAAGGAGTTGCCTCACACCTTCTCCATAAACGGGAGGTGGACATTCCTTTTCAGGATTTGGAAGTGTTCCTTCCATGAGGAGCGACATAATAGGCAATGTAATGAATGACAATTTAGAGCCTACGTTTCCCTCGTAATCCTGTGACGGGAATTTTGTATAAAATACCCTATTTGACTCATCCGAAGAATTCTTGCCAAGTAGTTACCTCTCAAGCTCAGATAAATATGAACAAGAGATCTCCCTTTCGGGATGTAGAAGATTAACTTCTGTTTGAGGTAGATACTTGGACAATGTAATGTATGACTAATTAGAGTCTGTATCTTCTATGAATGCCTATACCTCTCATTGTGCATGCCTTGCAATATGTTTCTAGAATTTATCTGTTTAGGATTACCTCAGCGTGAATGTCGGTGGTGTGCTTGACTCATTACAAGATGCTCTGGCTGACGAGCGAATTTCAACGAACTCACCCTATTGAGAGAATGATTCCAGAGACAGTTTTATTGCCTTTTCAGCTCTACATCCTTTTGAGAAGATGCAGACGAGCTTGCAGTTACCCATTTTATATACAACTTTTCTTCTCTGGAGGTAGAGCTATGGGTGCACGTTCGACTTCATCCTTATTTGATGCATCAAGTGCAATTTCTCCCTTATCAACCTCTAACTAACATAAGTTCATTATATCTCCAAGGGTTAATATATGGAAGTGGATGAATTAGTGTTTGGTACTAAGGCCTGGGTAAGAGATTGATAGGTTTTCAACCTCTTGGCTAGCTTCTAAAGCCACTGGGGGCTAAATGGATAGAATCAATCAAGATAAAAAGATAATCACCATAACATTTCAAAACATATTTTTCATCTCAAAGAGAAGGAAAAATATAATAAGGAATGGTAATAGATTGCATTAAAGCGCTTTTAGTAAAAGAGTTTTGTCGGATCTAAAGATTTATCATTAAGAGCATGATATGAAATTTCTTTAAGATACGTTTCCCATAATAAAACGCGGGAAAGTGTATCAAAGAAGAAAGTTTTTATCCCTTATGAATTTCTTATAAGGCAAATTTCCCATAATAAAATGCGAGAATTTATACCAAATAATAAATTCAATTCTCTTACCAAATTATATCTCAATAAAATGACTCATTTCCTTTAAAACCTAAGTACTGTAAGTTTTGAAAATAGTTTAGCAAAACATCCTTATCAGATAGAAGACAATGATTTTCCGACTCATAATGTAATTATGATTTACATCATTTTCATCCACCTGATAATATCCCCGTCTTAAAATAAATATATGACAATCGGGGTGGATGTATGCTTAACAATACAGTACAAGACCTTCAAAGCAAAAACCACTGTTTAGGTACTATGAATCAATGTGGAACATATATTGAAACAAGTATTTAAAAACAAATCATTTTATAAATGGTTGATACCTCGAAGTAAAAACAATTTCTCCGAATAAAATAATAGTCACAAAATTTCTACCACTTTAAAAAGAAAAAATTAAGAGAGAAAACAATTTTGAAAATATAGCATTTAAAACCAGTTTTTGAGAGAGGATAAAATATTTTGAGATTTAAAGAAAGATTATCTTCAAGAAAAATTTGATTCACACCCTAGGTTTTAGAAATCAAAGTAGAGTTGTAAATCAAACAGTTTTCAAAAGAGAAGTTTTGAAAAAAATCTAACGTTTTCTTCTTTAAAATTGATAGAAAGTGAATGTATTGTAAGATAAAACATTTTGGAAAAGAAATAGACAAGAAATTTTTTTCAATACATTTAGGTTTAAAATATTCAGTCAAAGAGAGAAAACTAATAGAAATACTCATGTAATACTAAACAGTTACCACAAACATGCATATATATAAATCAAATAAACATGGCAATTTTTTAGTAGAACAATAATCATTAAGACATATTTTTATTATTCATGATTTTCAGATAAGTAACAAATATTATCACTAATATTAAAAATATCACAATTAATTGCATAGAAATATTAACAAAATATCATTACTTAATATTTATCAATAATTTCAAAATGCAAGAAATTATGCTTTTAATATTTTATCAAATCAAAATTATGAAACTAATAATCATTGAATTGCTTCAATCCATAATTTTAATAAGATAAAATAATTTAACTAAATACTAAATATTCATAGGATTGAATATTAACATCTAACTTCCTACGCTATATCTAATAATTGTCATCTAGCATATTACAATTATACTCATAACAATTATTATTGATAAACGTAAGCTCGAGAAAATAGTTGAATAGAAATTCACAGGTTCTTTAAATATAGACATTTAATACTTGTGATCTTAATCACAACTCCTCGCAAAAAAAATCAAATTTAGAAATATTTTCTAAGTATATAAAATATTGAGAATTTTATACACATAACTTATAAAATACTTCATCTTCCAATATTAGTGAATTTTGAAATATGCATTAATTACTTAGAATAGAAATTCTAAATAACGTCACTAATACCAAAAGTGTCACAATTATTTGTAATAAATTATTTAAAAATATCAAAGCAAAATATCATAGCAATTAAGAAAAATATTATTGACTAATACTCATTAAATATTTAACAAACAAATAATTATGCTGCTAACTTATGCTAGAAAATTTAACTACCACATATGCATATAACATTGTAAGCATGATAATTAAACTAGTAGTAAAAAGTATGAGGTACTAGATTTCAAACAAATTCACAAGTCCTTTAAATGTGGACGATTTAATACTTGTGAACTCATTTAAGAATTCCTTGCAGATGGGATTTCCAACAAATATGCACATAAATAATATCCCAAGTTCACTAACCAACTTAGCCAAAATAAATTCATCAAGTTATTTAGCAAATATATGCAAGTTATTCTACTTAGAACAATCTCGAAAGAAATGATATATGATGTCTTTGTGCTTGTTTCATGAGTGGTGTATAGAGTGTTCAACAGAGTTGTTGGAGTTGAAGTACTTTCCTTGTCCAAAAGATCAGAGCATCACATTCACTAGCTGCTTTAATTTTAGCATTTACTGCAACTATGTGTGTTTAATGTTTTCTCTCATTTCAACAAGAATCCAACTTCTTCTATGAAATTGACAGCTTCTAGGAATGACTTCCATGTCTTTCTTACAACCTGCATCATCTATATCTATATAGCCAATTAGGTTAAACCTATTATCTTCAAGGTACCTGATTCTAAGAATTGATGATCCCCTAAGATATCTAACAATTAATAACTTAGCTATAAGATAAGATTTTCTAGTATCCACTTGGAAACTTGCACAAAGGCATATCGAGAATAAAATATATGGTCTTTATGCACTTGCATAAGTAATGAGCTGATCATACCTCTATAGCTTATCACTTCAGTTCATATACCTGATTTTCCATGATCAAGCTTAGTGGTTTGTTGGCAAGAAGTCTTAGCAGGTCTAGAATCTTCCAAATTGTGCATCTTCAAAAGATCCTTGAATTACTTTAATTGTCATCATTCTTTTGAATTAATTGTAATCCAAAAAGAATTGTAACTCTTCCAACATGCTCATGTTGTACCTACTCTGCATTTTACTTAGCAAAATATCTCTTGCATAATTTTTGTTAGTAGACCCACATATAATACAAATATATATGCATTATGACTCTAATATAAAATCATCTTCAAGTAATACACAAGTTAGAATGTCTATACCATGTCCTTGACGATTTGCTTGAATCCCTAACTCCATTCATAGAGAGCTTGTGAAGAGAATGATATACAAATTCCAATGATCTGCAAATTCAAAGTCCAGGAAATGTTATACATCAACTTCAACTTCTAACTCACCATTCAAAAGTGCACTTGTTGACATTCATCTGATAGATATTCATGCTTGAATGCTAAACAGGTGCTAGGGATGTCCTATTGTTAGGTCATCAACTTGTTCAGCTCTAATAGGATCAAGTCTCATTATTGATGCTTACTGTTTGATCTTGAAAGTCCTGAAGATTCTGTTTTCATCATCGTTGATACCTTCTACTTGATAGTAACCTGTAGCAACCAGTTTGGTCTTGTCCCTCATAACAATACCAATGGTCATCCAGTTTCTGCAAACCCTTACTGTATCAATTTCAACCTTGTCTTGTGGTTTGGGTTCCAGCTTCAGTAAATTTCTTCCTTCAAACTGATTGAGATAATCTTGCATTGCAATCACTCAATCTGGATCAGTCAGTGCTTCTTTAGTATTTTTTGGGATTTCAGATGTTAGGTCCCGAAAAATATATGTTCATTTTGATTAGCACTTCCAGCCTTTACTCAATAATCCAGTTTACCAAGAACTAGACTCCAGGAGACTTTGACTTCAAACCTTTTGTCGTGGCAGGTATGTTCTTGATGTATTCCTTTGATCTTCATTGTGTTGAGTACGACTGGTAGATCCTTCTTTTATTTGCCCCCCCCCCCCCCCCGAGTTGCTGCTAGGATGTGTTGAAGATCTTTCACCTTATTAAGTGGATTCTGTTAAAGTTCACGAGTTGTGTAGTTTCACTACCATTTCCACTAATAGGATATGAATCATCATCATTATCATTGATTCATTTTGCAACATTAGTTTCAACATCAGTATCTGAATTTGACCTTGACAGGATGTCAAACTTCAAAGATTCAGAATAGTCATTCATTTCAATGCTTGGGAGCTTGGTGTAATCGAACGATACACTAAGACTATCAATCACCTTCTGATTTTCAATCACATATGTCTAGAAAGCTTTTAACATCAATGAGTAGCCAATGAGAATTGTTCTATGCGTCTTACCTTCAAACTTTCCAAGATACTCATCTAAATCTTCAATAAATATCAATTTCTTCCAAACACACGAAAGAGCTTCAGTGTTTTATTCTGGTTGGCAATTAACTCATATGATGTCTTTTCATGATCTTATTGATTAACGCAGTATGTTATGTTAATTGCTTCAGCTTCAAAGTACCTTTATAAGTGCAGACTTCATTTAGAACTTTATTCACGAAATTCAATTCAAATTTTTGACTTCAAAGTTCTCACAGCTTACTTTGCTTCCAACTTGATCTTCCTGATGTGATCAATCACCATATGTGACATTTTGTTTGTTGAATGCATGAACATCACCAACTTGTAACTAGGGTTGTCATCAACCACCACTAAGCATATTTCTTCTATGACATAATTTGCTTCAATGTGATGTTTTCATTGACTTCCCTATATGACATACTTCAAAATGTCCTTCTAGATAGAATTCCATATGAAGGAGTCTTCTCACTAATTTTATCTTTATTGGAGAATCCATTGTCTTGTTCACCAAGTGTGAGAGATTCCTATATCATAGCTAACTCTTTACTGATGAAGCTTTACTAAGAAACTCACTTCATCTTTACATATTAAATCCATATCAGCTACGAACAAATTTCCTCACTCTTAATTTAGTGAGCTTCCATCTTTCTTGCTTCAAATTAAACACTTTTCCTTTTCAATACTTTTCCAGAAAACCCTTGACAAAGAATTCTCTAGTGCCCTGTAGATAGTGCTTAATTCCGTTGACAAGAAAGATACTTCTAGTGATGACAATTCCAAAATCATGATAGCCAAATCTCTTGTACATCCTTTACTGTCATCTCCAAAGGTTACCGTTGGGTAGGCTTTCAACCAAATATGATATCAGAGCTCCAATCTTAATCATATGCCTCGTACAATAAATGGCATGAAATCATATAACTTTTCCTCTTGTTACATACTCTGCAATCACAAATGACTAAGTTTCTTGGTACTCAACTTCAATTAAGTCCAGATGGGTTAGAGATATTACTATCAACAGTGGTAACAACAGCTTCAATATGCTTATTAGAAAAATTAGTACTATCTACTTTAATCATTCTACAAAAGTGTAACAAATGTAAAGTAGATTTACAGATATTCATTTATTTTCTAAAAGCACATGGAATAGAAGAACTAACAAATTAATTACTAATTCTGTCTAATCCATTTCTGTTGTTGTCTAACATTTTTAGCTATATCTAATTACCTAAGTCAATTTTAGATTAATCCTTTAATCTATAGATCTTACTGACTATTTAGATAATTCCTGCAGGGGAAGTCTTAGGAATGACGCAACTAAAACTCATATGTACCTCACGCGTGCAAGACAAACTAATCAACTGGTGCGCATGCATACTGCATGGTCGAGTGAAGTTAAAATGGCCACGTAAATATTTAATAAAAAAATCTTTTATAAAATTTATAAAATAAACTAATAAAAATTTATAGCATAAACTAATAAAAGTTTATAAAATAAATTTTATAAAAGTTTATAAAATAAATTTAATTTAAAATTTATAAAATAAAATAATTAAAATTTTTAACATAAACTAATAAAAGTTTATAAAATAAAGTTTATAAAATAAAATTATTAAAATTTTATAATTAAACTTGTTTAACAAGGCCTCATTTTGAGTCCAAACAGCTTCGACACTGTGAGTTTCACTGAGGTACGAATCTGGATTTGTATATCAATTAGTGTGCTCCGATACCAATTATTGAGTCCCGAAGTATCGTAGAAGGGAGGTTGAATACGATACTAACAAAAATTTAATTTCTTTTCTAAATTTACGGATAAATAAATTATTGCTTTAGAGTGAGTTTGACTATTTGTAGTGTTTAGGGGAACTGTTTACTAATTTTCTGTGTGTCTGGATAAATCAATTTAGTTCAAGAAAATAAATGGGACAAGATTCGGGGAATATATCTTTTATATATATACCCGGAGGTTGCTACACCCAGTTAAAAATATAAATGGTTCCCGAAGAATAAAATGAGTTCTTCGCTACTAATACAAAAATATAAGGCTCAGTTCCTATACAAATATATCTAAATTAGTACAAGGTAAAACTGAGTCCGTAGGGAGTGATATCTAGGAGCCCTGAGAATTTTTCATTAAAGAACTGGGTCCTAATATATAACCGGAAATAAGGTATGGGTGTGTATAAATTAGTTCTTCTTGCTCCGGCCATGGCAGTAGCTCTCTACATTTTTGTGTTTGAAGAAGACGACCCTTTTTTTTAATGAGTGCATTCCCATCTCTTATATGTGTAGACTTTAAATCAATAAAAGTAGTCTGCTGTAATTTGATTGGCTGAGGGTTAAGTGGGGCCATTTTTCTTGCGCCTACTGATTTTGCTGCACCAAGGGCTTTTGTTGCGCCTGCTAGAGTGATTCTCCTGTGTCGATTCAAGTGGCGCCATTTAATTGTCTTATTTGCACTTCATCTACATGTTGCACCAATCACATTGTTTGCCCTGTATAAATATATGTGGCTCCTTGAAAACTTAAATAAGAAACCAACATATATGTTGCGCTTGATCACTTTTGTTACGCTTGTTAATTTACATAGTCAAATTACAATTTGATCACTTCACTTTGACCATCTTTTCATTCCTTGACTGAAGTTTACCAATTTTCATTTCTTGTACCAAAGTCTTGTCACATTACAACCTGTACCCTGAGCTGTTTCCGTTCTCCGACTGTAGTTCAGAAATTTTCACTTTTCGTACCAAGGTTGTAACATTTTGCACCTTGCACCCTTTGAGGTGTTTAGCTGTTTGGTTGTGGCCTCTATAAATCACTTTTCGTACCTTAATAAATAAACGTTCTTTCCAAGTACGTTCTTCAACTTAACAATTCTTCTATAGGTAATACTCAGATTCCTTTCACAAACTGTTGACGCCTAGTGCAACTGGTCTGATTCACAGATGACTAAATTTGATCCAGGTCTTCATATTATAGCCTTACGTACATTATTAAGTTTGCAGCAACTTAATTGTTTTGAACACTAACTGTCAATAAATATCGTACTTTCACTGGAACCTTTTCTGGTACTTAGACAACATTATTACCATAATATTGAATACATCATTCTGTTCTTCACTGACGCTTGAACATACAAAAGAATTTCTTTCAGTGAGTATAACTCCAAGACTGTAGCTGTCTTCTTAATCCTTTGTCTTTACTATGTCGTCAATTCTTCTAGATTCATATGCTTCGAACACTATCTATCTTTAATCAATGCTGGTACACTAAAATCTTCTAGCGGCACTTTTATACTGAATCTTCAACACTTCTGAAACCCTGAAAGTCTTTACACATTATTCTTCATTGAGCCTTGACCATATTAATGAAATTCTTTCAGTGACCTGTAGTAGACTTCCAAACTTCTTCTAATGTCTTGATTCACTGTATCTGCCTTATCTTCATTTCTTCTTGATTTTCGTGTAGACGTAATATTATTTATCTGTCATATTTTAGTGTTGAGTTATCACGATTAGTATTCATACAGCTTCGTAATCTCACCAACACATATACAAGTGTCACTTTTCTACTTTCCATATATTTCACTACTTTAGTATGATAGTGGAAATTTCATAATATTTTTTATTTTCTATTTCTTTTAGGACTTAAAAACAAATTATTGATCTGTTATCGCATTAATCGATTACCAAATAACGAGTCGAGGAACAAATTATATCTCTGTTGGGTTAAATAAATCTTAATTTTAAAAAATTGTGATTGTAATTAGTTTGGCAAGAAAATGAAATTATTTCGTTTCTTCTGTGTGTTGACCCATATTTTTGTTAGACTTAACAATGGGCTAAGCAAGAAACTGAAACATATACCGGTAAAAATTAATCCAAAACTGAAACCGAAAAATTAAAAACCGAATCATTTAATCGATTTTGATTTCGGTTTTAGCTCAAACCGATCCGAAGAAAATCAAACCGAACCAATTTATTAAAATAAATAAATATATATTATATATAATTCATATCAATTTTATAATATATATTATTGATGGGGATAGAAAATAACCTTAAATACATAATTAATATTGCATTAATTGGGCTAATTGCATAAGTCATTAAAGATGGTGATCATTCATGATGTGGATCCAATCGAAGAAACCCATAGTTGTGAAATATGGTCTTAACCATGTTACCCAATGGGCATCCCAGTAAAGGCCTATTAAGGCTCAAATACATTGATTACTAATTACAAAATAAATAATGAAATTAATAAATAGAGCTATTAATCAGCCTAATTGATAGCTCCTATCAACAAGGAAACATTATCCTACATGGAAACTACTTCTATCACAAGAATGATCCAGAATTCTTCAAGGAGGTGCTTTGTCTGCCAAGGCTCCTAACCCTATTATGATTCTAAGACAGTCAATGTCTATATAAAGGGCCTAACCCTTCATTCTTAGACTACATCTAGCTTGATTCTCAATACAATGAGATATGTAGGCATCTTGTGAGGACAAAGTTAAGTCATGAGACACAAACACAACCATTAAAGCTCGATAAGCTCTAACACACCTAGAAATTAATAAACCCTAGTTTTTAATCCATAACATTTGATGCCATCTGTGGGAAGACAACATCAACCATGTTAAAAACACAAAGAACTGACGGAGACATCGTCCCTACCACAGGAGACCCAACTGTTGTGATTCCTCCTGATGGAACTCAAACCACCGAGGTTCCCGCTACCATGACTACTCCTGCTGGAACTCAAGGCCCCATCACTCAAAGGCTAGGTCTGTTCAGTGAAATTGTCCATTCAACTAATCCAGAGGAAGTAATCCATGGATCCAACCCTTTATCTCAGGTAACCCAAACTCTTTTTATTGCTACTGCTCAACCTCACGCACAAATATCTATTGTTGTTATCCCTAGTAGTATTGTTGCCCAACCTGGGCTTGAACTCTCTCAAGCCTATCCCCCTTCTTACATCCGAGGGTTGGAACCCATGGCAAAGTCTTATGATGGTATTGATTATAAAAAGTCTTATGATGGTATTGATTATAAAAAGAAATACTTTGACCTTTTGAAATAGAAAGAAAAGGCTTTTGTCACAGAGGAGAAGGACTAAGCTGCTGAGGACAGTGATTCTGTGGAATTCCTCAATCTAGCACTAATGGTCAAACATGAAGATGAAGAAGCTAGTTCATCATCAAATCAGGTACTAGCTACAAAATTTTCTGAGCTTCCAACTGATGAATACAATAGTACTATTAATGAAATGTCTAATGAATTGTACAATTTGCATGTCACTCTAAAATCTCTAAACAAAGAAAATCTCAAGTTGAAAAACACCATCGATGTCTTAACTGAGAGGAATATTTTTCTTGAAAATGAACTTGTTTGTTTAGATAGATTTAAGCAGGAGAGTAAGGATGCTAGAGATGAACTAGTGAATAGTTTGAAAAGAGAAGAATTGTTAAAAGAACAATTGGCTGAAGAAGAAACCATTAATAAATGGAATAGGTCTGCTAAAACTTCCAAACAAATTATTGATGTTCAGGGTGTAGCTACTCTAGGAGAACTCCCTAAATTAATAGGCAAGCCATTGACTGATACTTCAATGGATAAAGATCAATCGACTGCTAATCCTTCATCAACTGATAAGGAATATCAATCGATTGATACTGAATCAATTGATAAGCATCCATCGACAAGTAAATCATCAATGGCTAATAAAAAGAATAAATTTAGCACTCCTATCAAGTTTGTTAAGGAAACCAAAAATCAAGTTGAGACTGAAGCTGAGGAGATCAACATAGGTAGCTTATCCAAGAAATAATTAAAAGAGAAATTAGAAAAGATAGCACCTGTGGAATTTACTCAACCTAAGTCTGAGAAAAAGAAAAAGAATAGGAATGGTAAAGTAGGCATTAATAAGCACAACAACTACACTCCTAACATGTATGCTCCTACAAAGGTATGTGCTAAATGTGGCAGTGTAAATCATTTGTCTATGCAATGCAAGAATGAAAAGAAATCTATATCTTCAAATGATTTAAATGTACATGCCATGACTGCTAATGCCATGTTTACCAATCCTATGCTCATGAATGCCATGTCTTCTAATTTAGTTGCACCTAATATTCATATGCCTTATGCACAAGTTCCATACATGTATAATACTTTCTTTGCATATCCAAATATGAACATACCTGGTATGCCATGGAACATGCCTAATGTAGAAAATGAAATGCATGCAAATTCTGCCATGAGTTCCAAGGTGTCAAAGCCCCAAAAGCCAACTCCCAAAGTTAAAGTGAATATAAACCCACCAAAACAAAAAGAACCAAAGTTGGCAACCGGGGCTCAGACTGCAACTAATAAGAGAGGACCCAAGGCAACTTGGGTACCAAAAACAACTTGATTGTTTTATGCGTGTGCAGGGAAACAGGAAGAAAAATATCTGGTATTTGGATAGTAGATGTTCAAGGCACATGACTGGAGATTTGTCCCTGCTCATAAGGTTTGTGGAAAAGGCTGGCCCAAGATTTAGTTTTGGAGATAACAGCAAAGGTTTTACCCTGGGATATGGCTCAATTGCAAAAGAAAATGTTATCATTGAACCTGTAGCACTAGTTGATGGATTGAAGCACAACCTGCTCAGTATTAGTCAACTGTGTGATAATGGTAATGGTGTGTGGTTTACAACTGGATCATGCATCATAGCCAACAAGGAATCTGGTGAAATTCTCTTAACTGGAAAAAGAAAAGGAAATGTCTATGTGGCTGATTTTCACTCTGTAAAGGCAAATTCAATGATATGCCTACTTAGCAAAGCCAATACAGACGAAAGTTGGATTTGGAACAAGAAACTAGCCCATTTGAATTTTAAAGCCATGAATCTATTGGTTAGAAAGAATCTGGTTAGAGGCATTCCACAGATAAAATTCACCAAGGATGGACTTTGTGATGCCTGTCAAAAGGGAAAATAAAGAAAAAAATCATTTAAGTCAAAGTCTGAATCATCAATTGATAAGCTTTTAGAATTATTGCACATGGATTTATTTAGTCCAGTCAACATCATGTCAATTGTCAAAAATAAATATGCCTTAGTCATTATGGATGACTTCACAAGATTTTCATGGGTATATTTCTTACACTCTAAGGACGAGGCAAGTAAATTAATTACCAATCATGTGAAGAATGTTGACAATGGCACTGAATGGAAGGTCAAGAAAATTAGAAGTGATAATGGTACTGAATTCAAGAATGCAACAATGAAAGAATTTTGTGAATAAAAAGGTATCACTCATCATTTCTCTGCACCAAGAACTCCACAATAAAATGGAGTAGTTGAAAGGAAAAATAGGACCTTGATTGAAGCTGCTAGAACTATGTTAGAAGAAGAAAAACTACCTACATACTTCTGGGCAAAAGCAATTAATATTGTTTGCTACATTCAGAATATTTCCATGGTCAATCAAATTCAAGGCAAAACTCCATATTAGTTGATGAAGAAGGACAAGAAGCCAACAGTTAACTTTCTTCATGTATTTGGCTGTAAATGCTTTGTATTGAGAAATCAAGGTAAAAATCTAGGAAAATTTGAAGCCAAGGTTGATGAAGCTATATTTGTTGGATATAGGATAACAACCAAAGTATACAGAGTCTACAATCTTAAATTACACATTGTTATGGAATCTATGCATGTAGTCTTTGATGACAAGAAAATTCATGGGTTGTTTGATGAAGGATTTCATGACCTATTGCATTTTGAAAATGAATCAACAAGCAATATTGAAGATAGTGATGATGATGTGGAAATTTCAAGAAATCAAATACCTAGAATCCTCCCATCAATTGATGTCAATGCATCAATAGATAACTTATCAGTTGACAATCATCAATCGACTGATAATACATCAATCGATAATCATTCGATGGATAACAACTCTGCTCAATAATCTTCAAGTAGAGTGTCCATCTCAGGGGGAGGGTTCTCAAATAGTCAATCACATCACAATGATCAAAACACTTTCAATGATCATGAAGCATCATCTTCAAGGACAAATTTACCATCTCAAAGGAAATGGACAAGAAGCCATCCCATTGAATTAATTATTGGAGATGCAAATGATTGAGTCAAAACAAGAAGTGCAACTCAAAATGAATGCTTGTATAACAGCTTCCTATCTCAAGAATAACAAAAAAGGATTGAAGAAGCCTTGAATGATCCTGATTGGATAATTGCTATGCAAGAAGAGTTGAATCAGTTTGAAAGAAACAAGGTACGGAAGCTGGTGCCCAAACCAAAGAACAAGTCTAAAGTATGGTATGATACATTATCTAAATTCATGATTGAGAATCACTTCACAAGAGGTACTGTTGATAAAACTCTCTTTCATAGAAATGTTAGTGGCTCTATGATTCTTGTTCAAATCTATGTAGATGACATTATTTTTGGCTCAACTAATGAGAAACTTTGTCAAAAGTTTGCTAAATTGATGCAGAGTAAATATGAAATTAGCATGATGGGAGAACTTACCTATTTTCTTGGTTTGCAAGTCAAACAAGTCAAAAATGGTATTTTCATAAATCAAACCAAATATATTTCTGATTTATTAAAAAGATTTGATTTAAGTGAATGTTCTTCTGCAAAAACTCCCATGGCCACTGTAACTAAACTTGAACTGAATACTATGGAAGCTATAATGGACATTTCAAGTTATAGAGGCATGGTTGGCTCATTACTTTATTTAACTGCAAGTAGGCCAGACATAATATTTGCTACATGTCTTTGTGCTAGATTTCAGGCTGATCCTAGAGAATCTCATTTGATTGCAATAAAAAGAATATTCAGATATCTCAAGGGAACTCCAAATCTTGGAATTTGGTATCCTAGAGATTCTGGATTTGATCTAATTGGTTATTTAGATGCAGACTATGAAGGTTGCAGAATTGACAGAAAAAGTACTACAGGATCTTGTCAATTTCTAGGAAATAAGCTTGTATCATGGTTTAGCAAAAAACAGAATTCAGTGTCTACATCTACTGCAGAGGCTGAATACATTGCAGCTGGAAGTTGCTATGCACAAATATTATGGATGAGGAATCAACTACTTGACTATGGGTTCAACATGAACAAGATTCCTATTTTCTGTGATATTACAAGTGTCATTGTTATAACAGAAAATCATGTGCAACATTCCAAAACCAAGCACATTGACATAAGGTATCACTTCATTAGGGAACATGTAATGAATGGTATAGTTGAATTACTTTTTGTCCCTAGTGAAAGACAACTTGCAGACATTTTTACCAAACCATTAAATGAATCTACCTTCAATAGATTGGTCTGTGATTTATGTATGCTTAATTATATTTAAATCTTTTAAATGTCTGACAAGTTATATATTTATATCAATTTTAGTCATTGACTATCTTAATCTATTGATTCGTCATTAATCAATTGATAAACATTGTTCTTATCAATGGATATTTATAGCTATCGACAAATAAATATATCAATTGATGATATATTTACTTATCGATGGATATTTGTAGCTATCGACAGATAAATATATCAATTAATGATATATTTACTTATCGATGGATATCTGTAGCTATCGACAGATAAATATATCAATTGATGATATATTTATTTATCGATGGATAAGTGTTCCTATCGATGAACAAGCTTTACCAATCGATGACCTGGAATTTAAAGGGGTCCATATCATCAATCGATCTGTACAAAAATCTAGCATTTGATTACTCATTTTATCAATTGATTAATACATACATTCCTGTATGTATAACAGTCGATTTCCAAAATTAGTAACTTTTACTTTTTATTTTTTTAACGGTCGATTAAGTTCTATTTTGAGTAAGAAATTGATTGAAAAATCAGTAAATATAAATAGTGAGATTAAAACATTTGTTCATTCTTACTTGCAATTTTTACTAACGAAATCTCTTTCTCTCTTTCTCTTTCTCAATCTTTGAACTCTCTCACTGTATCTATCTCTTGCTAATAACCCTAATCTCTACTATCTAATTACTGTTTCTGCATAATTACTAACAAGTTTGCCAGTTAATTCTCATCTCATCTTCAAACACACTTATGGCATCATCAAAGAAAGTCTCACAATCTGGATTCTACTATGAACTCAACAACTTTGTCGCTTGCACTATGGTGGAGGAAGCCCCAACAGAATTCCATCCTCTAATAGAATTCCTAAGAAGTTCAAGGATCTCAAAGGCCCTCACAAAAGCACCAAAGATAGTGTGCAATCTAGTTGAAGAGTTATGGACAACTACAGAGGTAGCAGGTGATTTTTCTTCAATCTCTTTTGATTGCAAAGGACAGAGGTATATTCTAACCACTATAGTCTTGGGTGTGTGTTTAAATCTTCCTGCAAATAATACAAAAAATTCACCCACTGACACAGAGATTAGAGACATGCTTAGAGAAATCAATTACACTGCTCCTGATACTAGTCTAGGAAGTATAGTTAGAAAAAATCTAAGAAAAGAATGGTCATATTTCTTTGATACAATAATAACGTATTTTTCTAGTAAGGTTAGTAATTTTGATGCAATAACAACAAGTATGCAACAAGTAGGGTATAGCATTTTATATGATAGATATCATAATTTAGGAAGCCTGTTACTCAATGAAATGTCTGCCAAATTGGGAAATAAAGTAAATAGATCAAATCATATTTATTATGCTAGATTTATAATGATTGTTATTAACCACTTTGTCAAGAATATTGAGATTGACAGGAGTACAGAAGTTTTGGATTGCTGGACTCAAAACAAAAGGGTCTTTAAAGAATTGGTAAGGATCAATCTTCACAGCAATGTGGAATTGATCTATCCTCCTTTTGTTTAGGTATTTATCTCTACTTTAACTTCTTCCAATCCCCAATCTTCTTTGCCTTCTGTGGATATAGAGGGTGTTAGTAATGACCCCAACCATCCTACCCAAGCCACACATCCATTTTCTAAGTCCAAATCTAAAAGGCCAACCTCAACAGGTTCCTAAAAACCTATTGCTGAAAAATCTAAGAAAAGAAAAACAACTGTTGTGGTAGATAGACTAGAAGGAGATGTAGGTGGTGAGGGAACTGGGGAACATCAAAGAACCCAGAAGGATAAGGAAAGTGAGGGTGAGCAATCTCATCTAAGCCACTCCATAGTCTCTCAAAAGACTGTGGATGTTAATATGGAAAATACTACATCCCTATTGCCATCCTCTCAAAAGGATGACAATATTAAAAATAGCCCACAACCAGGGGCACAGAACCAATTTGGGGACACACAGGCCAAAACAATAACACATATGAAATGAGAAAGAAGAAAGTCACCTTTGAACATGGGGAATCACACACTGCAAAATCATAGGAAACTGTGGTGGAGCCTTCTCAAAGTCAGATTGATGCATCTTATATAAATGATAATATGCAGCCCCATTCTCTCTCAATTCCAATCCCTTCTATTCTTACTTCTCCATCTCAACAAATTTCTTTAGAAAATGTTCTGATAGATTATCAAACATTTTCAGATTCTCCTTCTTTATTTTTCAAGGAGAAGTCAACACTCTCTCCTGAATCTTCTTCTCAGGATACTCAGGATTCCATTTCTCATATTATTAAAAATATCTCTTCTCAAATCATTTCATCAATTGTTTCTACTCCATCAATTGATGTTCCTTCATCAATTGATATACAGCCATCGATCGATACTCAAGATCAATCGATGGGTATGCATCAATCGATGGATATCCCAAACACCTCAACTGTTAATATCTTTACATCAATTGATGCTCAATCAATTGATGTTGCACAAACACTCTTAGGAATGAGTGAGTTGAGTGAGAGGCAGGATTGCAGCCTGACAAAAGGAGAGGGAGTGAGTGAGGACATTCCTAATTCTTCCAGGAATGAGAGTGAAATACTTGAGGGCCCCACCTTAGAAGGTGCACAGAAAATTATTCTAATAATTATTAACTATCGGAATTATTCTAATAATTATTAACTATCGGAATTAATAGTTTTAGCAACTATCGGGAAGTGGCTTTGCATATTCACCATTTCTAGTTAACTTGATTAAATCACCCGATGGTTAACAACCATAGGTGAATAGGACAAAATAGGAATAAGACGAAATAGCTTGATCAATGACTTCTGGATACAGCTTCTGCAGTCTCATTCACTTGGCCATATTTCGAACTTGTTAAGCCCTTTAACATTATTTCTTCCACTGCAACCAAGTCAAATAAATATTTCCTTGTTAATTCGACCTTGATTTATTCTAGGCTTAATCGCATACCACTTAGGTTACTCGTCTCAGTATCTGGTCAATTCTTCTAAATCAATGATGCAGTTCTCAAACTCTTTTGTGCTGTCGATTGGTGCAACTGGTCTGGTTCACAACCGACTAGCACGATCTTGATCTTCACATCTTCTTCGCTATGCAATTGACCTGTTCCATAATAGATAAGAAGTGCTTCTTAAACTTCACTGAAATCTTCTGCTTTCTCTGTAGTAAAACCTTCTTTATCTTCAGAACCTTTGAAACATTTTAACTTTATTCTTCACTGAGGCTTGAACATGTAAATGAACTTCTTTCAGTGATCTTCAATGTCTTCAAAGCTTCCTCTAATATCTTGGTTCTTTGTATACAACTTGAAAATGATTCGCAGTCAATTCCGTGCTTCAATTAAATATAAGTTACCGACTTGTAGTGTTGAGTTAGTTACCTCGGTTACATGTTACTTTACGTTACATATTGCTTTACAATCTCCCCCTATTTGATTGTTAGAGTTTGACAAGCAAATCCCTTAAGAGGATAACTCAACTAACTTACAAGAAAAAGTAAATAGAAGACGGTAAACTTATATTAAACAAGTTCTGGATTACATATTACATTTCCAGATGTCAAAAAACAATTACAATGTAGAATGAATGTTCCTCTAGCCTGAACTGATATACATTAAGTCATTCTCACTGTACAAGACTTGCAAGCTGGTCATTCACTAGATCCAGCGCTTCTTCTTCTAGCATATTACTTGGCTTAGGATCTGACAAAGCTTCCTGAAGTGTTTGCAAGACAGCTACTCTTCTGATCTACTTAACTTGTTCGAATGTAAATTCAAGAACTTTCGTCTTTTCTTTAACACTCAACCTTTTTGGTACTGCTTTAACCCGATCAGTGTTGTAGTATGATTCTGCTCTCAACTTCTCCATGTAAAGCTTAGAGATTTCTGCCAATGCTGATTTGTCTTTGTAGTTTGTCGAAGTCTTGATTTGATCAAGTATAAAACCCAGTTCCCTAGAAGTCATATAAGACATCTTGTGGATATCAACTATTTCAGTTTTTCCTTTGGGGTTCTTATACTTGATAGCTAGAGGATTCTTTAGCACCATTGTCTCTGTCTCCCTGATTACATCAAAATCTAGAAAGACAATTGGAAAATCAGGCTTTTCTGCATATTCGAACACTTTTCCTGGATGATTAAATCTGAATTCAGTCATTGCCTTGACTTTTCAAAGTCCCAATTTCCTTCTTCTCTTGTATACACTGGAAATTTTAGTTGAGATCCATTTGAAGGATCTATTCTTCCGACCTTGGAAATATCTACAGATTGATTTGATAAGACATTAAGTCTATAAGCATAAATGCGCTCTGCAGCTTTCCATTTTTCTTCTGTCCTAAGTCCTTCACTCCTAAGAAGCCCTTCAACATATTTCAGACGCTTCAGAGGATATAGGCTTAGTCTTTCATCACTCAAACACAGTGTCTGAACCAACTTGTCTTTATAGAATATCACTGTATAAGGAGTTGTGTGAACTTCAGCTACTGTTTTGCTCATCTGATCTTCAATCATATCAGTAAGAAGTTCATTCACATGAGATCTCTTGTCCGTCCTAATCTTCATGACATACAATTCTGTTAGAGACCTCAACTTGATAAAATTCGAAGAAATGGTCTTTGTGGTCGAATTATTGAACTGAATCTGAATCTGCCATCCATTGTTGTTGGTCGTGATGAATATCAACTTGATAGTTTGTTTCAATGCATGAAAGAACTGGTTTATTGATGGATGACTCTTGTGAGCTTCTTTCAATGCTTCCAGAACTTTTTGATCTTCATTTTGAATTATTCCTAACTCTGGTTTCTGCAAAAGACTCCTAGCCTTGTCTCATTCACTTCCTTCTCTTGATAACATCAACGGCCTTTGTCTCCTTTCAATATAATGGTTATAGTGTTCTTTTCTGATTTTCTCTTGAGACATGCGTGCAACTTCATATGCCCTTATCCTGGATTGATTCGCATCGAGCAAACCAAATGTTTCCACGAAGTCCGTTTCAGTGAACTGATAAGCGGCATCATTTACAAATTCATCAAACACATCATCTTCCTGAGCTGTAGGAGCTGTATGAGAAGATTCCCATATTTCTCTTTCTTCAAGTGTAAGACTGACCTTCAGTGGTATATCTTGCTCCCCCTGAGATGTATAGATGTTTGCTTCTTCCTCTACCAATTTGCCTTTACTCCTCATTTCTTCACCAGATTCTTTTTCTTGCTCTCTTTCTTGCTCTCGCACTATCATCTCCCCCTTAGTTGTGTTATCCTCCGAAGCAGGGATTTGAGTAGATTGAGATTTATGCTTTTCAAACAAATCTGTAACAAACTTCTGCATATCCGTCTTGAAATTCTGCAAATCCTGCAACATGTTGTACTGAACAGATTTTATTTCCATTACATTGTTGTGAAATTCAGATTTCATTTCAGTGACAGTAGTCTCCAGGTTATAAACCCTTTGACTTAGTGATTGTGTGTGCATTGTGAGGGTATTTATTTGGCTGGTAGGTGTCTCACTGACAGGTTCTGTAAGTGTTTGTCTCTCAATTCTCTCGCTCGGTCTTAGAGGTGTGGGTGAATTATGATCACTCAATCGTTCTGTTGGTGTTTCACTCACTCTCTTTGACTCCAGCAAGTCTTCTGTACCTGCAGTGCAAATCCTAAATGGCTCATCCGAAGAGCTATTGCCAAGTAGTTGCTTCTCTTTTCCACTTATAGTGGTGGAGACCTCCTTATGAGGAGCCAGGAATGTTCCTCCTGGGGGGCTTATCACATTGGATCCTGTAATGTTTAGCAATGTAGGACCCGTGACTCCCGCAATAGCCTGTGAAGGCATGACCTGTACAGGATCTACCTGCATAGGTTCTGCTACTGTAGTAGCAATATCCGTCAATTCCTCCTGTGTGTGTGCTCCTTTCAGTGCAACAAATAACTCGGTTGGAGGCTCAATTATTGACACTCGTTCAGATGCCCTGGCTGACGGGCGAATTTCAATAGGTTCACCCTGTTGAGAGGATGTCCCCAGAGACTGTGTATTTGCCTTTTTCAGCTCTATGTCCTGTTGAAAGGGCATAGATGGGCTAACAGATACCTCAGGTTCTCCTAATCTCCTTCTAGTCAGAGGTAGAGCTGTTTGGGTTCCCTCACCTTCCTTATGTGGTGCTTCTAAGGCATTATCTCCCTCACTCACAAATTTTCTTTTTAGGGGTTGGTGAGAAGATAACGGTAAGGATTGAGTAGTGTTTGGTTCTGAGGCAGGGGTTAGAATCTGTTGGTTTGCAGATTCATTGCCTGTTCCTAATGCCATCGAGGGCTCAGCAGCAAGTTCCATTCCAGTATCTTCAAACAAATTCTACAAATTAATAAACAGTGAAGATGTGGATTCAGTTGGACTATCTGTTTGACTACCTGTTAGAGATATGGGATGATATGAATCTTGACTATCAGCATTCCCAAGTGAATCTCCTCCAGATGTAACTTGTACCTCTTCGGTCACCTGAACATTTTCTTCTTGTGACAACTCCAATTCAGGGGTAGGCACTTGATCTTGTTCTTGATCTTGTTCAGGGATTTGAATATCTTTTTGTGGTCCAAGAGGGACCTCTCTGTCCATATCAACAACACACCTCCTCATAAAATCTGTCATTAGTGCTGGTGAGTTGTTGTTATAGTCATTGTTGTTCTGCAACGTTGTAGCAATCTTGTTCTTCTGTTTCACAGGAAAAGAAGTAGGACTACTATAATAGCGTAGCTTTTCCTCGTTAGTAGATAAATCATTAATAACAAGCTGTAGGAACCTTGGAAAGAAACAGTCCACATTGCGAATTTGGAGGTTTCTGTTATCCGGAAGTCCCATTACGCTTATAATCTTATGCATTAACAAATGACCATAGTTTAACCTAAGATTATTAGCAACACCATATCCAATAGCTTGATAAAAATAAGGAATACCATGGGTGCTAGTCTTCTTAAAGGAAAAACACTGAATAATGGTATGGAAAAAGAAATTCCATGCCTTAGGAAAATGGTGTTTATACATTTCACCCAAGTCACGAACTTCGAAATTGAAGTAGTTGGCAAAAGTACAGAAATCAGCTAATTGTTCGGGTGTAGGGTCTTGAACAAAATTATCCTGTGGAAATCGAAGAATACGATTCAAATCATGTTCAGTAACCCTAATTTCCCGATTGCCTAATTGAAAAGTAAAAGCCAACACTTCACCCTCTGAGGAGTCAGTAGCAGAGCAGTAACAGTCACGCAACATATTATGATTTAATAGCACGTCTGTCACTAAAGCATACTTGATCCTAGAATATTCGATTAATATTCGCGCCCAAGCCCGATAATCAGCAAGTAGGGTCTGAATATTATATTCGGCAACTAAATTCGTACGAGTGATACTAAAAATTCCAGCCATTTTTAACAAGTAAAAATTACCAAAAATTTTAATTTTTTCAAAACAAAAACGAACTTAGTTTATTCGATTACGAACCAAAAATACCCAATATTTCAAACTTCTCCAAAAATTCTAAAAATAATATATGATAAACTAGGAGATATTTGAGATACACCACTATTTTTATTTTGATTTTTAGACTTCTTGTTAACCCTAGAAAAATTCCCAAAGCTCGAAATCTTCGAAATTTTTCCGAAACAAAACTAAACAAAATTAGTATGGAAATGAAGCTAGTTAACAGATCTACACTTCTACGGTTTTAGATTTTTAAAACAAGGCTTCGAATCGTAGATATTCGAAGTTAAAAAATCAATTTATCGTCCGATACTAGTTAAATGTCGAAAAGTATGTATATTATGTTAAACAGCTGCTAAGTATCGGGAAAGAGAGAGGAAAAAAACAAATATATATGTATTTACCGTAAGTATCGGAACATGCAACATGCAGGAGAGAGAAAAAAACAAAACAAAAAAACAAAGTCCACAACCCGATAGTTATCAACTATCGGGACATGCAGGTTCAAAAAAATAAATCTGATACTTGGTAACTAGCGGAACATGCAGGGTTATACTTATAATAAATAAAATAAAATATGAATAATTGTAACTATCGGGTAATCTTTTAATTAATTAATTAATTAATTAAAACAAAATTCTCCGATAGTAAACAACTATCGATGCATGCATATTTTTTATATAAGGTAAAATCAGATAAATTAGTAACTATCGGAAAATACAAATAATAATAACAAAACAAAGAAATTCCGATAGTTAACAACTATCGATTTTTGTAAATTTAATTTTATTCAGAAAATCATTAATATTTGAAATACTGATGATTTAAAAAATAAAATAAAACTTGCATTTACCAAATTATTTAACTCACATAAATTCAAATTGTCATAAACATAATTAAATAGAGATTTCTTGAATTAAAAATTTAATATTTCTAAAATAGAATTACTAAAATTTTAATTTAGAAATAACTACAAATTAAATATAATTCAAGTTGAATTACACATACAGACATATAAATATATAATATTTACAGATGGTTGTTCAAAGATTTTGAAAAACAAAAAAAAAATTTGTTCCATACTCTGTTGCATTTGTGATTTCCAAAAAAAAATTAAAAACAACCCAATACAATTCAGTTAATCAAATAAGCAGACAGACTATAAAATGAACATACAGTCAGTTATGCAAAAGAAAAACATGAAATGTAATTGCTACATATTCTGTCAGTGAGAGCCAGCAAACTTAAATAATCATGACAGTACTACCAAATTCTCACTAAATATCATAACCTGTCTGATATAGACTCAGCAAGATTTCATGAGATTGAAATCCACCAATTTATTCTAAACCACAGACTGTTATGCTTCTTATTAACTACAAACATTTATGTAGCAGTTAACTACTTATGCTATATCGAGTAATTATCACAAAGCATAACTGGTATACTTATGATAATTAATATTGATATTCATAAGCCCGAGATTATAAGTTAGACTGGAGTTCACAAGTCTTTTGGATATACAAATTCAATAACTTGTGAATCCATACAACTCCTCGCAAACAAAAATTAATTTAAATTTAACATCCCTAATTCACTAACCAACCTAGAGAAAGTGGATTCGTCTAGTGGTTTCGTGAAGATGTCTGCAAG
Organism: Oenanthe sinensis; assembly: GCA_028671895.1. Classification (NCBI taxonomy): domain Eukaryota; kingdom Viridiplantae; phylum Streptophyta; class Magnoliopsida; order Apiales; family Apiaceae; genus Oenanthe; species Oenanthe sinensis. The sequence continues at coordinate 11,870,208 of CM053797.1, forward strand.
TTGATGTTCTGTGGGTACAAAATGCAACTCCACAATTCCATTCATGACATGCTCTCGTATAAAGTGATACCTGATATCAATGTGCTTTGTTCGTGTATGCTGAACCGGATTGTTGGTTATTGCTATGGCGCTTGTGTTGTCGCAGAATATTGGAATCTTGTTCAACATAAAGCCATAGTCTTGAAGTTGGTTTCTCATCCATAGGATCTGAGCACAACAGCTACCAGCTGTGATGTATTCTGCCTCTGCTGTTGAGGTAGACACGGAGTGCTGCTTCTTGCTATACCATGAGACCAATCTTCTTCCCAAGAATTGACAGCTTCCGGAAGTACTCTTCCTGTCAATCTTACAACCTGCAAAATCCGAGTCTGTATAGCTGATTAGGTCAAAACCGGTACCTTTAGGATACCAAATTCCCAAATTTGGAGTACCCTTCAGGTATCTAAAAATTCTTTTGACAGCTATAAGGTGAGACTCTTTTGGGTTAGCTTGGAACCTTGCACATAAGCAAGTGGAAAACATAATATCTGGCCTACTTGCAGTTAAGTATAGTAGAGATCCAATCATACCTCTGTAGCTTGTGATGTCGACAGATTTACCTGATTTGTCCTCATCAAGCTTTGTGGCAGTTGGCATTGGAGTCTTGGCTGGAGCTGAATCTTCAAGTCCATATTTCTTCAGAAGATCTCTGATGTACTTTGTCTGACAAATGAAGATCCCATCTTTCTTCTGACTCACTTGTAGCCCAAGAAAGAATGTCAGCTCGCCCATCATACTCATCTCGTACCTACTCTGCATTAACTTAGCAAATCTCTTGCAAAGCTCATCATTAGTAGAACCGAATATTATATCATCAACATATACTTGTACTAATATCATAGCATCTTTATGCATTTTATGAAAGAGAGTCTTATCTATAATACCTCTGATAAAACCATTTTCAATTAAGAATTCAGATAGTGTTTCATACCATGTTCGAGGTCCCTGCTTTAGTCCATAAAGAGCTTTAAAAAGGAAGTACACAAAGTCCATATGATCTTTGTTCTCGAAACCCGGAGGTTGCTCTACATATACTTCTTCTTCCAACTCCCCATTCAGGAATGCACTTTTCACATCCATTTGATAAACTTTAAAGTCTGAATGTGCTGCGTATGCCAAAAGCATCCTGATGGCTTCAAGTCTTGCTACTGGTGCATAGGTCTCGTCATAATCTATTCCTTCTTCTTGAGAATACCCCTTAGCAACCAGTCTGGCCTTGTTCCTCGTAACAATGCCATCTTCATCCAACTTATTCCTGAATACCCATTTAGTGCCAATCACAGATTTGTCTTTAGGTCTGGGTACCAGTTTCCACACTTTCTGCCTATCAAATTGATTGAGTTCATCTTGCATCGCAATCACCCAATCTGGATCTTCTAGAGCATCTTCAACCTTTTTAGGTTCTTCCTCTGATAGAAAACCAGAGTACAAACATTCATTCTCTGTTGCTCTTCTAGTCCTCACACCACTCTCTGGATCACCAATGATTAATTCAAAGGGATGATCTCTGTTCCATACCCTTTGTCTAGGCAGATTAGCCCTTGATGATTGTCCTTCTTCGTAGTTGTGTTGAGAGCGACTAGCTGATCCTTCTTCACCTCCCCCTGAGTTATTGCTTCCATTATTTGATGATACACCAGTTGAGCTAGCAGGTTCAGTAACAGACTGATGTTCAGATAAAGTCTGTGACTGTGACTGTGTGGTATTACCAACACTTCCACTGCTTTGCTCTGGATTATCAATATTCGTGTATTCATTACTACCAGATGCAACACCAGGTACGTCTTCATCTCCTAAGTAGTATTCTGATAGATTTTCAATTTTCAAAGATTCAGAATCTTTATCTTTTTGAAGACTTGGGAGTTTGGTGTCGTCAAACGTTACATTAAGGCTTTCAATGACCTTATGAGTTTCAATCACATATACCCTGTACGTCTTAGACTCCAGTGAGTAACCAAGGAAAATCTCTTCATCTGTTTTAGCATCAAACTTGCCCAGATGTTCATCTTTCAATACATAGCATTTTCCACCAAACACATCAAAGTACTTCAGTGATGACTTTCTGTTGGTCATAATCTCATAGGATGTCTTTTCTAGATCTTTATTAATCAGGGTTCTGTTCTGAGTGTAACAAGCTGTGTTGACTGCTTCTGCCCAAAAATATGTAGGTAGCTTTGACTGGCTTAACATTGTCCTTGCTGCTTCAATCAAAGTCCTATTTTTCCTTTCTACCACTCCATTCTGTTGTGGAGTTCTTGGGGCTGAGTATTGTCTTGAAATGCCTTGCTCCGTGCAGAATTCATTTAGAACTGCATTTCTGAATTCAGTTCCATTATCTGATCTTATTGTCCGCACAGGCAATCCAGCTTCCACCTCAATCTTTTTAATGTGATCGATTACCATTTGAGGTGCTTCATCCTTAGAATGCAAAAACAACACCCACGTGTACTTGGAGTAGTCGTCGACAATCACTAATGCATACTTCTTCTTTGAAACTGACATGACATTAATCGGTCCAAATAGATCCATATGAATCAACTGGAGAGGTTCGCTGATGCTTGACATGTCCTTACTTCTATATGACGCCTTCTTTGACTTACCCTTTTCACATGCTTCACAGAGTCCTTCTTGGTAGAATTCCATCTGTGGTAACCCTCTCACCAATTCTCTTCTAACTAAAGAGTTCATTACCTTAAAGTTCAGGTGAGATAGTTTTCTGTGTCATAACCAACTCAATTCAGAGGATGCTCTACTGTAGAAACAATTTGCTTCTCCTCTGCTTGCAGTGTTTAAGTCAGCTACGAACAGATTTCCTTTTCTTACTCCTTTAAGAGCAAGCTTTTCATTTTTCCTGTTGGTGATCAGACACTTTTCCTTCCTGAAGTCCACATTATATCCTTTATCTGTAAATTGACTGACGCTCAGCAAGTTGTGCTTCAGACCGTCAACAAGAGAGATATTTTCAATGATGACATTTCCAACTTCCAGACTACCATATCCTTTAGTAAAGCCTTTGCTGTCATCTCCAAAGGTTACAACTGGGCCGGTCTTCTCAACCACATTGGTCAGCAGGGACTTGTCTCCTGTCATATGCCTTGAACATCCACTATCCAGAATCCACATGACTTTTTCATTAGTATCTATGCCCTGCAACCACAAAGTGATTAAGGTTTCTTTGGAACCGAAACTTGTTTGGGTCCAAGAAATTTAGAGGTTCTTGTAGATGGTGTAACAGGTTCAGTTTTCACATCTTTAAGTTCTACTTTGACTGAACTCGAATCATGTTCCTTTGCCTTGACAGATTTGTCTTTTGGCTTAGGAGATTGAGTCTCCTTCCTAACCTTAGGAGGACTAGCAGTCTTTGCCCTTACCTTTTTCTTATTCATGCTTCTTTCTATGCCTATGCAATTACTAGAAGTAGATGCATTCATCAAATTAAAATAAGCATGCATAATATTAAAAGCACATGGCATACATCCAGTAATACCACAAGGCAAATGAGAACTGTTCATGCTAAACATGTTCTGCACAATAGGAATATTAGATTCTACTTTAACCTTATTACATGCATGACTAAGGTGTCCAGCAGAATTGCAATTAGTACACAATTTCCTAGGTGCAGTGGGTGCAGGTGTAGCAGAATTAGCAATTTTAACACCTACTTTCCCATTCCTATTACTCTTTGACTTGTTCTTGTTACCACCTAATTCAGTTTTAGCAGATTCAGTTTTAACTGGCTCATTAGGTGTAACTTCTTCTACATTATCTTCCTCAATTTCTTTCTCTTTTAACTTATCCTCAACAAGCATTTCTTGTTTCCATACGGTAGTATATTCGTCTAAGGGTTCTAAGAGTGGGAGCTTAAAGATAGGATTACTACTCTTCTTAATGACAAAAGAAACATTTTCATTTTCTAATAAAACAGTACTAGAAGCATTGAAAATTATATTCCTTTTATCCTTCTTGTTTTTCCTTTTATGTTCATCGTAGTCAAAGCCTATACATGTTTTATTTTCTAAGCTCTGCTTATTCATTATGTCTTTAGCAATATTAGCTGAGTTCTTAAAAGCTTCCAATTTTAACTCTAGCTCAGAAATCTTAGTCATAAGTGTTGTCTCAACCTCTGCATTACAGTTAACCTTATTCTCTAAATATTCATTTCTTTCCTTAAAGTTATTAACTGTGATTCCTACAAGCTCTAGTTGTTCCTTTCCAGATTCTAGCTTTTTAATCTTCGCAACTAGTCTAGCATTTTCTGCTTCAGAAGCTAGCATGCTTGTATGAATGTTAAACATCTCTATACTCAAGTCATTAACAGTATTTTTATATTCAGATAGAGACATATCTACAGTGGTGAGAATAGGTACCTGTGCTGATGATGGAGATTCTTCTGAAGTGTCTGCCATTAATGCAAGATTTCCATATTCTTCTTCTTCAGAATCTGTGTCATCCCAGCTTCTACCTTCAACAATGTAAGCCTTGCCTTGTTGTTTTGCAACCAAAGCATCCAATCTCTGTTTCAACTTCTCATTCTCCCTTTTCAACTCATCATAGCTTTTCTTCTCGTATGAACTCTTCTTCTCATAAACTTTATTATCTTTTGCTTGTTTCGGTTTCTTACATTCAGTGGCGAAATGCCCTAGTTCATTGCAGTTGTAGCACCGGAACTTACTACGGTCTACCATGTTTGACTTGTAACCACCTCTTGAGTTGGATCCCGAAAATGACCCTGTCTTCTGAAATCTGCTACCAAAACTTTTCTTGTACTTGGGATTCCTTCTGAATCTTATATGCTTGAAACGCCCTGCCAAGTACGCCATAGATTTGTCTTCCATCTCATCAAGCTCTTCCAATGTATAAAAATCATCTTCCTCTTCAGCTTGTGATTATGTAGCCATTTCAGCTTCAATGATCAATTCTTTACCAATCTTGGTTTCAACAACCTTTGCTTCAGAAGTCTTCACTTCATCTGTCATAAGAGCTGTGGTCTTCATTAGTGCTGCACTCTTACTGTCCACTGAGCCGGAACCATAGATAATCAACCTCTGTTCTTGTTCCATTTCATAAGTCTTCAATTTTCCATATAGCTTTTCAAGGGGCATGACATTGAAGTTGTCCCTTTCTCTAATTGAAGAAACTTTATGCTCAACATGATGTGGAATAGTCAACATAAACTTTTTGTTCGTTTCCCTTAATGGATATTTCTTCCTCTGGATACTCAACTCATTTAATAATTTATTATATCGCTCAAAAACTTGAGTGATTGTTTCTCCAGGAGTAGATTTGAACGCTTCATATCTTGATGTAAGTATATCCAACCGGTTCTCTTTTACTTCTTCTGTTCCTTCCATAATCAGTTCGATGGTTTCCCACATGTGCTTTCCAGATATACAATTTAGAATTTGATGGCACATGTCTTCATCCATTGAGTCAACAATAATCAACTGAAGGCCTATGTCCCATGCAACAATTTCTTTCTCTGTATCAGTGAACTCTGTAGGATCCTTTGGAGTAGACCTTTGAGGAACTCTTAATCCGTCCACTGTAGATTCAGGAATCATCTTCATTGGTACAAACGGTCCGTTCTCTAAGATACCCATGTACAACAGATTTGCAGCCTTAATAAACAGGGTCATCTTCTTTTTCCAGAGATTATAATTCGCTCTATCAAACTGAGGAACCTTAATACTTCCTACTTTCTGAGAACTCATGATATTGAATTTTTCAAAATTATTTAAAGTTCAAAACAATTTCTGAGTGAAATATTTTGAAAATTAAAAAATTCGTGAAAAATTCCAGAAGCTTAATACTGAAGTCCGAACAATAGATCCTGATTTGTAAACTCAATCAGTCAGCTCTGATACCAATTGTTAGTCCCAAATATCGTAGAAGGGGGGTTGAATATGATATTGTCCAATTTATTAAATATTCGCGGAATGGTTCTTTATGGACTTTATACAGTTCGAACAGTTATTAAATCAAACACAAGGTATGCAGACAGTTAACATAAACACAGTTCTTCGGGGAATATATCATTTTATTAATATAAACCACGAGGGTGCTCCACAAATCTAATCTTTCGATTAGTTACAATGACTCACTAGAACAGCAGATAAGTTACAAGCTTTAAATGAAAACAACCAAGGGTAACAACAGCTGTGTACAAAATTAATGGCTTCAGTGTTTACTCTTGAATGCTCTCTGGGTTTTTCTCTTCAATTGCTCTGTGTATCTCTCTATCTGTTTTGCTGAAATGAATGAATCCAAAGACGATGCCTTTGCTGCTATTTGTGTAGACTTTCTCAACTTAGGATACGTGGCCCATTTTGTGCCAAGTAAATAAGTTGCTTCTTCGCTTCTGTTTAACCTTAGGTATCGGGAACATTTTCTGAGTAATTGTTTAAGTATCGATGAGTCTGTAGAATAACTATCGGACACTTAAAACAATTTGGAATGAACTCAATTAATTCAAGCTGAGTAACTATCGGAATTATTCTAATAATTATTAACTATCGGAATTATTCTAATAATTATTAACTATCGGAATTATTCTAATAATTATTAACTATCGGAATTAATAGTTTTAGTAACTATCGGGAAGTGGCTTTGCATATTCACCATTTCTAGTTAACTTGAATAAATCACCCGATGGTTAACAACCATAGGTGAATAGGACAAAATAGGAATAAGACGAAATAGCTTGATCAATGACTTCTGGATACAGCTTCTGCAGTCTCATTCACTTGGCCATATTTCGAACTTATTAAGCCCTTTAACATTATTTCTTCCACTGCAACCAAGTCAAATAAATATTTCCTTGTTAATTCGACCTTGATTTATTCTCGGCTTAATCGCATACCACTTAGGTTACTCGTCTCAGTATCTGGTCAATTCTTCTGAATCAATGATGCAGTTCTCAAACTCTTTTGTGCTGTCGATTGGTGCAACTGGTCTGGTTCACAACCGACTAGCACGATCTTGATCTTCACATCTTCTTCGCTATGCAATTGACCTGTTCCATAATAGATAAGAAGTGCTTCTTAAACTTCACTGAAATCTTCTGCTTTCTCTGTAGTAAAACCTTCTTTATCTTCAGAACCTTTGAAACACTTTAACTTTATTCTTCACTGAGGCTTGAACATGTAAATGAACTTCTTTCAGTGATCTTCAATGTCTTCAAAGCTTCCACTAATATCTTGGTTCTTTGTATACAACTTGAAAATGATTCGGAGTCGATTCCGTGCTTCAATTTAATATAAGTTACCGACTTGTAGTGTCGAGACCTACATGTTCTCCCAATTTTTCGAGCCATTCTGAGCTTATTTAGGCAGTCAAATAGGAGCCTGAAGATTTTCGAAATTTTTTCGACGGATGACTTTGAAGATTATTTTCGGGGTCATAATAGTGGATGTATTTTATTATGTTTTACATAATTTTTGCTCATCTTTATTATTGCTACCATGTGTTTCGTGTTTGTTTATTATGCCATGTGATACTAACCTTTAGCATGCTAGAATGACATGGACATAGGGCTATTATATTATGCTTTAATAATGATGAGTATGTTGCTATGTTATGTGTTATATGTATTGTTATTACGATACATGTGGACTGTGAAAAAATGACATAGGGCGATGCATCTAGATAAAATTCTCATAGTAAAATACTAAGTGAGAGAAGGAATTAATTTGGTATTAAATCTCATGGTCTCCATTATTGTTTGTATGTAATTTAACACTAAGGCGAATATAAATTATGTATATGATCACTCATCGTGACATGTAATTTATGGTGTCTAGAGTGTTATGAAAATTACTAGAACAAACTTCTAAAATTAATTATGAATATTGGAAGGTACAGATGTCACCCAACGCGTCGTACTAAGTTTCATAAAATTCAAAGAATAAAAGGATACACTCTTTTTGATGGATTTCACGCTCAACTAAGAAAAGCATCTAAAATAACACATCTTTGAGTATTCTTGTATTGGTGTCTAGGAAAGCATAAAGCTTACCTGGCCATTTAGATTGGTGTCTAGAAAGGTGGTTAGCCTCTTGGCAATTGCTTCCACCTTCCTGGCCAGTCAGTTTGAATACTCTTTAGATTTATAATTTTAGTAGTATCTTATTGTTAGAAGAAAGAATTTGTCATAGTCAAAAGGCGTATCTGGTATTATTATTAATTTAAGATTTAATAATGGTATATACTTAGCTATGAAAAATAATATAGACCACCCTAACGTGACTAATTATTTAGTAGTGGGACCGAAGTAACATTTAAATAAATTTAGGTGGTATATAAGTCACCCAACATGGCGTACCGGAAACCTATGGTATTTAAGTGTTAGTGGTTTAATTTTAAATAATTGTTAGAGGAACCAATTTTTTAAACAACCTCTAATTATGTGTTATATGTATGATTCTCAGGATATAACGGGCTTTAATCCACTTTTTACCACACTTAAGGATAACAAACTTACTGGACCCAACTATATCGAATGAAAACATAATTCAGATATGGGGTTGTCCAGCACATGTGTTGAACAAGAACGTGACTAAGTTGAAATCTCGTACATAAGTAAGGCTTTTTGTAGGCTATCCCAAGGGAATGAAAAGATATTTATTTTATAGTCCTAAGGATCAGGATGTCATTGTTAGTACCAATGCTAGATTCCTAGATGAGGACTATATGATGAACCATAAACCCATGAAGAATGTCATTTTAGATGAACTCGTGGGAGAGATAAATAATAACAAAGTGTCAATAGTACAAGTAGAATAACCACAAGAGCACACACAACTATCACTAATACCATACTGGTGTCTCGTCATAATGAGAGGGTTATTTGTAAACTGGGCAAATTCATGTTATTGGGAGAGTCTTCGGACTTGGTCTCTGAGGAACATGATGAGGATTCCATGACATACGAGGAAGCACTGCAAGACAAAGATGCAAATCTATGGCAAAAAACAATGAAATATGAGATGGAATCTATGCATTCAAATCAAGTCTGGGAGCTCATGGAACCACCCAAAAATGTAAAACTCATTGGATATAAGTGGATCTATAAGAGAAAAAGAAGATCTAACAAAAAGGTAAAAGCCTGAAAAACAAGACTTGTTACAAAATGGTATACTCAGAAAGAAGTGATCGATTATGAGGAAACCTTTTCACCAGTAGTCATGCTAAAGTTAATTCGGATTATTTTATCTATAGCAGCTCATCTCGATTATGAGATTTGGTAAATGGATGTCAAGACAGCTTTCCTAAATGGGAGTCTTGATGATGAGATCATCTATATGGAAGGCCAAGAGCATCTAGTATTCATTATGGAAACAAGAAGGATTCATATATACATACCAGAAGGATTCATTATGGAAGGCCAAGAGCATACTAGTATTCACTAAATGGGAGTCTTAAGGATTCATTATGGAAGGCCAAGAGCATCTAGTATGTAAGCTTAAGAATTCTATTTATGGACTTAAACAAGCTTCTAGGTATTGGAATATTCGCTTTGATTAGGTAATCTAGTCATATGGATTTGATCAATGTCCAAGCGAGTCGTGTGTGTACAAGAAAAGTGAGGGCAGTTTAGTGACTTTTCTAGTGCTATATGTAGATTATATTTTTCTCATTGGAAACAATGTGGAGATGTTATCAGCGGTAAAGGAACAGTTGTTCAAACAGTTTGAAATGAAGGACTTAGGTGAAGCGGCATACATCCTTGGGATCAAAGTTATAAGGGATCGCAAGAAAATGATATTGGCTTTATCCCAAAAGCCCTACATTGATGAGCTATTGGCTCGTTTTAACATGTAGGACTCCAAGAATGGTAACCTACCTTACAAACATAGAGTTGCTCTATCGAAGAAACGGTGTCCTAAGACACTATAGGCGATAGAGAGCATGAAAGTGGTTCCTTATGCTTCGGCATGTGGAAGCTTAATGTATGCAATGTTATGTATGAGACCTGATATTTGTTTTGCTGTGGGCATGGTTAGCTTATATCACTCAACCCCATGACATGAACATTGGAGTGCAGTATAGGCTATACTCAAGTACCTGAGAAGGACAAATGAGTACATGCTAATTTACAAGGCCTCGGATTTGTTACCTCTGGGATATACCGATTCAGATTTCCAAGCAGATAGAGGTAAGATGAAATCAACCTCGGGACATGTTACCTTAGGAGGTGGATCCGTAATATAGAGGAGTGTAAAGCATAAATGTGTTGCTGACTCTACCATAGAATCTGAATATGTGGCAGCCTTAGAGGCAGCCAAAGAGGCGATATGGTTCAGAAACTTTCTTTTGGACATAGATGTGGTACCTAATTTGCCTAGGAGCTTGATAGTGTATTGTGATAACACTGGTGATGTGGCAAATGCAGAGGAACCACGAGACCATAAGGCAGCAAAATACATCGAGCGTAAGTATCACTGGTGATGTGGCAAATGCAGAGGAACCAGGATCCCTATTGTGGCCTATATATTCATCTTATTCTCTTCTAGCAAAAAGGGTTGAAAACTAGGGTGTTTGGGAGAAGCGTTCAAGGGTTCAAATTGATCAAGTTTTGAACACAAATTACATATATTATATAATTAATAAAATTTTAAAAACTTATTTTATTAAAAAATATATCTAATTTCCTTTAATATCTAATATTCAGTTTTTAAAATATTTAATAATTTTTTTAATTAATAATCAAAATTTCATTTGAAATATATAAATTTGGGTTAGGATTCTTCGGGTTCGGATCAATTTTGGGTTGATCCTAAACTGACCCGAAAAATTGAGTTAGGTTCGGTTTGATTTCGGGATACCCAAAATGAATCGAATTATATATTTATAATATAAATATTAATTTATTATTTAAATAATACATATTTTATTTAAAAATTATTTCTATAATTCATATTTATTAATTTATATATATATTTATTAATATATTACAATTATTATGGGTCCAGTTCGGTTAACTATGGGTATTTCGGATTGGTACGGGTTGAATATTTAGACTATTAAAATTTTGGTCGGGTTCGAGTTGGGTTGAAATTCTAGCATGAGTCTATCAATCCGATCCTAACCCGATTCGAAATTATAATTTGGGCAGGCCGACCTGATTCGCGGGCCTAATATTTTTTAAGAAAATCCGGCATGATTTTTATAAACTCCGGCGGATCTGATTTTAAAAAATTCGATCTAATTTTTATACATCTCTTGTGTCAACAATAATGCAACGGATGTCAACAATAATGCAACATGAGCCATTGTTTAACCGGTAATTGTGACGTTCTAATGATCGTAGTTAATTTTGCTCATTATTTATAAACTAGCTCTAAACCCGTGCTCGCATTGGTTTGTTCTATATTTTAATTTTTAAGAAAAAATTGTTATTAGAAATATTTGTTTTTATATATTTCATATTGATATTAATTTATATTTATTAAAGTTATAGTATATATAAAATATTTCAAAAAAAGTATTATATGTGCACCAACATATCTAATATATTTTTTAACATAATTTCACTCATTTATGTTTGTTAATTAAGTTGTGGTGATTCATGAGTTAATATATAGTTTAGATAATACTATTTAAATAAAAGTGGGATAATATAGTACTCCTTCCATTAAATTTTACATGTCATTTTAGAAAAAAAATACACAGTTTAAGAAAAAGTTACGTAAATACTTTATTTTTTGACTATTTCTAATAAAGTGTATCAAAATACAATTTTGATTGAAAAGAGTTTATTTTATTCAATAAAATTCTTTATTTAATCGAAATAAATACATAAGATGTCTCTGAATGTTTAAACAATAAAAACTTAAAGTTTTTGAGAAATCTAACATAAATAATAAATTATAGGTACATGTAAGATATTCAAAATGTCTTCAGCTTACTTAATACATCTAATTGTTTGTCTCACCCCACTTCACTTTATGTCCTTTTTTCTGTGTATATCATTATAGTAATAAACAAAAGATAATTTTCTCAATAAATATTGTCCAATGATTTTTAAAATATTACATGCATTACCAAATAATTATATAATCAAATAGATTTTGGTTAGATACCTAAAAATAAAAAATAATAATATACATATTTAAATAATATATAATTAATAAATCTTTTCATTTAAAAATAAAATTAAAATACTAATAATATATCTTTTCATTTAAAATTATAATTAAAATATCCTAAAATTATTAGTTATAAAATACTTAAGTATATAGTATTTTAAAGATTATATATATATGTGTGTGTGTGTGTGTGTAATTAAGAAGATATTAATTTAAGATTTGGTTAGAATATCATTTTAAAAATTAAATATTGTATTTGCTATTTTAAAATAGATATTTTCTTAATTTATGTTGGGTTAAATGTTATTTTACAATTTGAAGTGTATAATTATAATTTTATCGTAAATACTTTATCTCATCGAATCCTTTACTGTGCTCGAATACATTTATAGCGTTTTAATGTAGTAAAAAATTACATATCATTTTCTTATAAACATTTTGTCTCAACAATTCCTTGTTATGCTCATATACATTTATCGAGTATTAACTTAGTAAAAATATATATACTTTTTTATTTTTACAAATCGATTATCGACAGATTATAAAAGTTGTAATATAATAAAATATATACGGTTTAGACTTAATAATAGATAATTAAATATATAATAATTTACATATATTAATAGTGGAAAGAAAATAATAGATATTAATGGAAGAAAGATAATTATTAATAGATATTAATAGGGGTATTTATGATTAAATTTGCTCCTCCTATTAGATATATAATAGATAATAATAAAAATATTATTATTATGTATATATAATATATAAGGAGAGTTTAAGGAAACTACATAATAGAGAGAAGAGAAGAGACAATCTTCTATTCATATATCATATATCTCTAAACAACTTCATACAATGCCTTTATATAGAGGCAAAACTCTTGAGTTACAATAAGATGAAAAATCAAGAGTTGAGAAGACAAAGAGATGAAGAATAAAAGGTTGTGAGAATTACAAAGGTCATCCAATTTATACATAACACTCCCCCTTGGATGACTTGTACGAACATCATGCCTCGTTAAAACCTTACTAGGAAAAACCCTGTGGGAAAAATCCTAGTGAAGGAAAAAGAGTACATGAATTTGTACAAAAGAAAAGATAAAGAGTGTATAATTAATTTATGTCTCCCCCTCATCGCAACATGATAACAATGTCAACATATATCTCGAAATCTTCGCATCCCAATCATGTGTACTAATTTCTCGAAGGGTGATGTAGGAAGTGCCTTTGTGAGCAAATCTGCTAAATTATCACATGAATGTATCTGACAAACATTGATTACTCCCATTTGATGTAGCTCGTGAGTAAAGAAGAACTTTGGATCAATGTGCTTTGTCCTATCTCCTTTAATGTAACCTTCTTTGGTCTGAGTGATACAAGCTTCATTATCTTCATATAAGGTAGTAAGAATTCCTTTGTTGAGTGAAAGACCGCATGATTCTCGAATATGGTGGACCAGAGACCTTAGCCATACACATTCCCTGCTTGCTTCATGAAGTGCCAATAACTCAGCATGATTTGAAAAAGTTGTTGTAAGGGTCTGTTTTACATATCACCAAGATATTGCAGTATCACCATGGTTAAGGGGAAAAGAGTGCAGCGCGCAAATACTCCCCCTCATGATGATATCGCATAAAATTTTAAAGTTGATAAGTTCCAGCGTTGTCAAAATTTCCAAATGTAATAATTGAATCGCCTCGGTAAAAGAATCTTCAATGTATCCATCTTCGATTTGTGTAGCTATCATTGTATAAAGTTTATAGAGCTTTCATCCCAATGAATATACCGCAATCATGTCATGCTGTTTCCACTTATCAATTTAACCATATACATATATGACTATCTTTCGGAGTTGTCAAAATCCCAATATAAGAAGTGCCTGCAAGAGTCAATTTCATGGTAAACCAAAATAATAACATTTTCCATATATGTGAATATATCTTAGTTAACGATCTCAAATCCGAGAATCAAAATAAAAATATTCCTCCTGCAAAATCAATTTAAATCCTCTTTCAAATAGGTTAGTGAAGATCGAATAAAAACGTCTTTATGTACCTTCACTATTTTCATACCTTCATATTGTACCTATTTCAAAACATGTAAAATAAATCTATAGATTTATTTAGGCAGGGATCCATATAATTATCAAAATAAATCAATATTTTAAAATATGGTACTTCAGGACCGTTTTTTTTACAACTGTTCACAAAGATCAGTATATTACATCCCTTCAGGGAAAAGATTCTTTTCAATCTGTACTAGATAATTATATAATAATTAGAAAGAATGTCACAACGGTATATATCGTATATTTATAATCCTTCCAGGATTTTTATATTCGCCTATAAAAATATATCATCTACTTAGGAATATATTATCCTTTCACGGTAGACACCAACAAACACTACATAATAAAAATAACATAAATAAATTCTTGTATTTTGATTATGATGTGCAACTCATTTCAATGTTAATTAGAAACACATTCTAATTCCATCTACTCTGGCCAGAGATTTTATGAGTTGTCACCTATAATTCAATATACAAAAATAATAGGCATTTTATTCCGGAATAATATTGTGTCGAACTACTGGTCAAAATCCCTTTTCAATTTAAGGAGGACAATGTTCTCGAGAATTTGATATACTGCTTCAGGCAGTTAAGATCCTTATAAGACACGATGTCAAGTGGGTAAATTAAACAAAATCCTTCTTATATTGTCAGACTATTTAGCAGTCAATTAATTGTATCCACCACAAAATATTATTTTTCTCCATAACCAATACAAGCTCATCATACAACTATATGAGCTTTAAATTCATAATTTCTAGATCTTCATTTTATTTTCATGTAAATAGTCATTCGTATCCCACTGACTTAACACCTTTAGGTGTATGAACTACAGTATCAAATATTTCTCTATTTTAGGAAATAATGATTGTTAGAGCGCGCTACTTTCACAACTTCGGGTGTGCGGACTACAAGTCCAAATATTTCTTTTTGTACTTGTCTCAATTATGTTTCTTATTTTCTTTGGCCATTTTTGTCTACATTCTCTAGTAGAATTCAATTCATGATCCTCATTCTTACTTATAACCTCAAGTATTATGTTAAACATATATCATCGATTTCGATTTTATTTATAGTTCCATTTTATTCTGAGCATGACATAACATTTTAGGTATCTTTACTTCATCTTTATTTTTCCATGTCCATACCATTTTAAGTACCTTTATTTTTTCTCTATTTTGCCATGCTATAACTCTTCTGGAGATCCTTCATAATTGACTTATCAATTTACCCATTATCAATCATTGCTACCTTTTACTTTCAAAACCCTTTTTTTCAGTATGGAACCTTCTTGCCTATCACGCTTCGAGCGTTCTTTAGACATATTAATATCTTGAGGTTGTCCTTCTGGGACATTTAGATCTCATTGTAGCATTTGTAGCCAATGTATGTGATATGATTATTATTTCAGGTCAGTATAAAATATTCAAATGAATCATCTTATGAACTTCAGGTTCACATTCTTTAATATAAGGATCGAGATTAGATAATGATAATTCATTTCTATAAATATATTCACCATCTATTTTTCTCCCCCTGATTTTGAGTAAACAGACTCGTTAAATGGAGTCATAAATATATACACATAGATGCTTCCAAATGCACTCATGTGTGATAGATATCCAATTCAAAAAAAAATCAATCTTATTATTGTGGTGGAATAATCTGAGCTGACCAATAATTTGTTTATAATGGGGAGAAATTATGATAACTTATCTATATAATGCGAATCCATTAATACTTGATTGAAAATACTCAATAATTTTTCATGGACGAAATAATACTCATTGAGAGATTCACCAACATTATGTAAATGCATAATTTAAATAATCAACATCGCGTACTTCAGGTAGCGAGTTAATAATAACTAGGCATATAAATAAATTGTTCATAAAATATCTATGTGGTCTACATTCGGAGATTTTTATCTAATGTCATATCTTCATTTATTCATCCTAAAAAATGATAGATCACAACTATATTTTTATTGGTGATCAGTTTTGCCTTATAAATAAATAACATAAGTATCATTGAGAAGAATCTTCTGGTTCTTCAACGAAAATCCATATAAAATTTTAATCACCATTCGCATCGTTATGAAACTGGGATGACTTAGTTAGTCATATTAAACTATGATGTCAACAGTAAACTTCTGGTTTACTTCAAAATCCATTTCAATCGTTTAGTATAAACTGATGGAGGATATTGAAAATTTCTCCAAATTACTTTTAGTGCCTTTGGTTATACTCAAAATTTAAAGGCACTTAATCTTCATGTTGTCATTTATATCAAATTATATTCTCCAATCTTTTGAGAAAATATAATTACATCAATAATATACATGTTCTTCTACAATAAAATTTAGTCGAGGTGTAAAATAATGGTTATAACAAAATATATATGCTCTTCAAGAGTCTTATATTAAGAAACATATAATGAGGCATCCAATATATAATACTCCCTCTCTGGATGTCTCATATTCAATATATAACGCATTGACACTAGCCAACTTTATTATAATCAGCCACATGGAGTCACAATACCAACTCATAATTTTAGTAACTCAATTGTATATGCGGGTTACATACACATAATTTTAGTAACTCAATTGTATACGCGGGATACATATCATCAT
Source organism: Oenanthe sinensis (assembly GCA_028671895.1). Classification (NCBI taxonomy): domain Eukaryota; kingdom Viridiplantae; phylum Streptophyta; class Magnoliopsida; order Apiales; family Apiaceae; genus Oenanthe; species Oenanthe sinensis. The sequence goes on from CM053797.1 coordinate 11,887,040, forward strand.
TATAATATTTATTCATTCTATTAAGATCTATTATATCCATACGTTATTCCTTATATAGATCCATCCTTCAGGGATATCATAACTTTTAAGAGAACTCAAATTCAAAATATTATATACATATATATTATTCTTCTGGAATATCTTGATAAAAAAATTATAATCAAGTGTTTAAACGCATAACATTTATTCTATTGTTCATATCCATAAAAAAAATATTAATCTATATCCTTCAGGGATTTCACAAAAACTAAGTGCTCATTTGGTTGCACGTAAGAATTAATTCCTATAGGAGCTTATAGTTCCTTGGAATTTAAATTAATAGGAAGTAACAAAAGTTATTTGGTTGTTGGTGTGAGAATTTAAATTTATATGAATTTCAAATAATCAAGGGAGGGGTAGGTAAACAACTTTCCACATATCATGGGTATTTAAAATTATAAGAAAGTTACACTTCCCTTATTTTGTTTAACCAAACAACTTAATTAAAATCTATTTTCTAGAAACTTTAACTTCCAATGTATTCATATATTAATCAAGCGACCACTAAACATATCAAAAAGTGTAAAAGTATCATAAAAAAAAATTTGTTTGCATAGAGACAACTTCTGGTTGTTATTTCGTGCAACTTCTGGTTGCAATCCAACTTCTGGTTGTTATTTCGTGCAACTTCTGTTTGTAATCATTTATTATTATTCTATCAAAAACTTCACATAAAACTTCACAATATTATATTCTCACTTGCTTGGATCATGTATAATATAGAATTTATTTTAATATGTAAAAAAAGCAATTTAATCTCAAATCATATTGTAACAATTATAAAAATTTGAGTGAATTTTAAAGAGGAATAGTAGGTATGCACAAGAACGAGTTTTAAATATGAACAATTTAATATGCATGCCACAAATACAAAATAAAACTTAAAATATATATGGACATTTCAACATGATTGCATATATTGATTAATCCAAAACTTAGAGAATATCCAAAACATAGAGAATAAACTTAATCCAAAAATAACATAACCATATGTAAAAAAATCAGAATTGACCTTTCAGAAAATAGACAATTTGCATCATGTAAAAGACTTTATTTCAAGATATGTAAAATATGAAACTTATAAATAATCAAACAAGTTTTCCAGAATGTTAAACCTCATAAAAAGTGAATTAATAATGAATTCAAAAAATAAAACATGGGCTGCTATAATCGAAAAATAATAAACTCCTGGACAAATTCTAATTTACACCTTTTAAAAATAATAAACATCATAAAAGGCAGTAAAATATGATTATAACTTAAAGGTCTCGAAAAGATCTTTCCGAATTGATATTACACATAATTTTTGGATGTATATTCAATTTATATGATCTTTCAAAGTTGTAGTATCCTATTTCCGAAATCACAACAACAATGTATACATATGACAGAATTTCATAAACGTACATGTCGAATCTCAAAAATCTTAAACTATGAAAATTTTAGACAATTAAGATATCTTTCCGAAAAATCTAAAATCATACAATTTCGAGATAAAACTTACGAGAAATGTTAACGTGCATAACTCAAACATATAAATTTAGAATAATGTCATGAAAATGAAGAGAATGGTAAAGATGCGTACCTCAAAATCTCAAAGTATGATTATCAATTCTCTAAAATTTCAAATTCGGACCTTAAGCATCCTTCAAGATTAACGTGAGGATTGAAAAGAACCTTGAATCTATGAATAAAATGCAACTCATGCTTTGTCACCGAAAACACCCTTAAACGATTAACCACTTGCATTTTGAACCAAATCAACCCATCAAAATAAATTTTAAACCTTATTCTCTTGAATACAAGATGCACCATCATACTGTCAGAATGGAAGAGCAAGTCGTGCTGATAACGTATTATGTATATATAATATATAAGGAGAGTTTAAGGAAACTACATAATAGAGAGAAGAGACAATCTTCTATTCATATATCATATATCTCTAAACAACTTCATACAATGCCTTTATATAGAGACAAAACTCTTGAGTTACAATAAGATGAAAAATCAAGAGTTGAGAAGACAAAGAGATGAAAAACAAAAGGTTGTGAGAATTACAAAGGTCATCCAATTTATACATAACAATTATATTATATTTACTCAAGTATTAGCTAACCGTAAAATAAGGTTATAAACTTGTACTTCATCTGTTTGGAAATAATTGACACTTGACTTTTTGGCACACATTTTAAAGATCTCCGACTACATAGTAAAAATTATTATTTTTAATTTTATCTTTTTTTATAAAAGTTTTAGTTTAATATTTTTATTCACAAAAAGAAAATTTTAAAAATAATAATTTTTACTATGTAGTCGGAGATCTTTAAAATGTGTGCCAAAAAGTCAAGTGTCAATTATTTTTCTATTAAGTAATAGACGGAGCAATGTTACTTTTTGACCAGATAAAACATTATATTAAATGTTCTAAATTTTTTATTGCAGTTCTTGAAATACGTTACTAATTCAAAAAAATTGGATAGTAGACTCCTTCAAAATTTGTAGGCATTTGTATTGTTTTGGAATTTGGATCGTACGTATCTACACGTAAACTTCCTCTAAACTTGACAATGACAAGTGGCCGCCTAACCAAAGCTTCTGGATTCAGTTTCCCTGTACTATATAATCAGAACTTGCTAGCCATCACTTATTCACTGCACTGCACCACACATACACATACACACACACACACAATGAGCTCTACAATAGCATTGGTAATCTTTTTTAGTTTTTTCATTCCTTTGTTGATAATGTTGATCATGAAGAAGAAAGATCAACACAAGAAGCTCCCTCCGGGGCCTTCGAAACTTCCAATCATTGGCAATCTCCACCAGCTCACTAGACCAATTCATCGCACACTTCAACGTCTTTCGAACATACATGGCTCCCTCATGTTTCTACAACTCGGCTCTGTTCCAACGCTTGTCGTCTCATCAGCTGTTATGGCCAAAGAAGTTCTCAAGACACAGGACTCGACTTTCGCTAGCCGTCCTGCTATGTACGCCATAGATAAAATTACTTATAATTGCACAAATATTAGTGTAGCTCCTTATGGGAAGTATTGGAGGGAAGTAAGAAAGATTGCAGTTTCGGAGTTGTTAAGTGCAAAAAGAGTCGAGTCTTTTGAATCTATTCGAGAAGAAGAGGTGGCTTGTATAATTAAAATTGTAGCGGATTCAACAGCAAATTCTAGTCCTATTAACATTACTGAGTTGATGTTTATGGTAGTGAATAATACTGTACTTAGAGTTCTATTTGGTAAAAAAAGGAACTATAGTGAAGAGAATGGGAGTACTAGTGTTAGTAAATTCAGTGAATTACTTAATGAAATGGTAGAGTTAGGAAGTTTCGGAAACATTGCTGATTTACTTCCATGGATGAAGTGGTACAACAAGTTAAACGGTTTTGAAGGAAGATTAGAAAAAAATTTCAGAGCTTTGGATAGATTTTATGACATGGTAATCCAAGAGCATCAACAGAAATCCAGGGGATCACAGCACGAAGATGTTCTCGATGTATTACTCCGAATTCAGAATGATCCTAATCAAGAAATTAGACTCACTGAGGATAACATCAAAGGCGTATTAACGGTATGCATGCAAATCTCTTAGAGCTTTGTTCTTTTTTTTTTATTAATTCATAATCAGTCAAAGACTTTAAATTTCTTATAAATTAATATCCAGCAAATAAGAGCACGATTGGATAGCCGAAGTGGTAAAATGGTTTATCCTAGACAGGTCCTGAGTTCGACTCTGGCTCACCCCGAGAATTTCAGCAATAATAGACTGATATTTATATAATGTTATCTGTTTATATATGAAGGACATGTTTGTAGCGGGGACAGATACTTCTGCGGCAACACTAGTATGGATAATGGCGGAACTGATGAAAAATCCAGCAGCAATGAGAAAAGCACAAGAAGAAGTGAGGAGAGTTGTCAAGGAAAAAGGTTTGCTACAGGTAAAAGAAAGACATCTTCCGGAACTCGTCTATCTAAAGATGATTGTCAAGGAGGTACTAAGACTCCACCCTCCAGCCCCATTACTAATTCCACACGAAACAACGAAAAGATGCAGCATTGCAGGCTACGAAATTCCTGCAAGAACCAGAGTGCTCATTAACGCGATGGCAATAGCTATGGATTCTGACAACTGGGAAATTCCAGAGGAGTTCAGACCAGAGAGATTCCTGACTAGTGATATTGATTTTAAAGGCCAGCACTTTGAGTTGTTGCCATTCGGGGCCGGTAGGAGGGGTTGTCCGGGAATAAATTTTGCTGTGGTGATAATAGAGCTTGCAATTGCTAATATGTTGCATGGCTTTGATTGGACTTTGCCTGATGGAGCAGGACCTAAAGATATTGATATGGAGGAGTCTTTTGAGATGACTGTTCATAAGACAACTCCTCTTTATCTATCTGCTTCTGCACCTTTGCAATTTAATTAGGTGATCGCATACCAGGATTAATTACCAGATCCAGTGTCCCCTATTATAGTTCAAGTTCGAAAATATATTATTAATGGTGTGATCAGTAATGTTTGAAATAAAGTTGGTTATATGAGTTGTACTCAAATTTGTAACCTCCATAGTTTTATTCGGTCTAAAAGGGTCTTTTTTGACTATTATGTATTATGCATGTATATATATAACCATGCAAGTGTATTCACCAAGTTCATGAAATAAAATAAAAGTTCTCTTCCACGTATATTTGTATTCTTGGTTTTTTTTAAATGCAGCATTTAAATTCTAAAAATCTTCTAGATAATTATTATTTTTATTTATTATACTGAATGTTACACATCGACTAATTCTAATGGATGTCCAGACCACCTATTCAAATCCGAATTGTTTTTATGGGAAATCGAATCCAACACGGTGTACATAACTTCTCGATATTTGTAATATGAATAATTAGATTTATTTTATAAATGATGTATTACAAGATTTCTTTTTATAATGAAGGCCTAAAATTTTCATAACGCAACCAACAAATATGTATCATCGTGCAATAGTTTGAACATAGTGAATTTAACTGGATTTATTCAGCAAAAATAACCGTTTCTAATTTCAGTATCTTACGTTACCAATCAAATATACCTACAAATAATGATTCAAAAAAATATATATACCTACAAATAAATAATTATTATTCAGTTTCATATACGAAGAATCGACGACGTAGTTCGAATGAAATATGATTTTAAAAACAATGCAGATAAAGTTGTTTAACTGATTAGAATAATCACGAAGTATTGAGATTTATGTATCATACTATATGTCCTGCAATAATTTTATAATATACTAGATTTTAAGCTGCTCGGATGTTTAATATTTTTCTTATTAACTTGATTATTCTATTAAAATTATAATATTTTTATAATTTAAGGAGTTTTAATATATTAATATATTATAATATCTTTTAATTTATTTAGATTATATATTCATATATATATCAATTAGTGGTTATAAATATAATAAAATTAAAGTAGTTAACAATATTTAAATATAACGTGCGTTTTATTTATATTTTTTATAATCAAAGTTAATTTTGATTTATAATGAAAATATAAATATATGTTTTAAAATTTTGAATTTTCTTTCTAAATTTTATTTTATTATATAATATTTATTTAATATTATAGTTTTATAATTGAAATTTGAATAAATTAAAATAATTTATTAATATTTATTAGATTATATTTACATTATTTATTGATTTAACAACTACCAATTTCAAATTTAAGTTGTCATTTTAATTTAAAAAAATTCTTATATATAAATTGGATAAATTACATACAATACATTTTTAAACTTAATAAATTAAAAAAAATTATGTTGACCGATATATAAGTTTAATTTAATGGAGTAAATAGAGTATTCGTCTTGAGTTATATTATACAATTACACGCATTGTTCTAAAAATCGGTGATTAATCACAATTAATACTTATTCATTAGCTCATTGAACTGATTAATTATCCAATTAATTATTCTGATTAATCTCCGATTTATCCTATTAATCCATATTCCGTGTTTTCATTGACTAAGTGTGATTCACATTTTTTACAACACCGATTACGTGTGACATATAAATATCCAATTACTATTTCATAAGGGTAGTACATGTAATTTTCTATGTATATTATTTTAAGTAAAATTTATCTATAAATATATATATAATATAATAGATATTTAAAAGAATATTAATTTTTTTCACTTTGATGTTGAATTCTATTTTTTATAAATAATTCCATAATTAATTATTTATTATATTTTTTTATATCTGTAGTTCCATACTCATTCCCTTTATTAATGGGATGAGTTTTTATATACTATGTTTTGTCACTTCCAACGACCTCAAGCTCTCTGTCGCAGTATGTTTAAGGGCTAAGTATATTATATTTGATTTAATCGTAAAATTAAAAAAATAGTAAATAAATTTCTTAAAATTTAAATATATTATCTAAAATATTAGAATTCACAACGTTTTATTTGATTATGGTAGTATTGAAGAAAAATGTGTATAACTCAACAAGCGATTATTTTTACTTTTTGAACAAGGTATCTGTTTGATATTTATTACGAATTTAGTGATTCAAATGATACCTCGTAACTAGAATAAAGATTTTGATACATGACTTCCACTTCAGTGACCAATTTGATATTTAACCATATGTTTAATTTAATGATAAAAGTACTTTGATTATATACATTATTTATTAGATGAATAATATGAAAATGCACACACAGAGGAGGGTGAATAGGTGTTATGGCTAACAATGACCGATTTTAATTTTACCGAGTTATTAAACCTGTCAGCTAGCTAAGATTGATTTACAGACACTGTCAGCTAGCTGCTATATGCAATGCAGTACAAAAAAGTAAATAACACCAAATCTTTTAGCCAGGTTCGACCCCTAATCCCCTATGGTCTACGTCCTGGTCCCCTACCAACTGGTAAGAGAGAATATTATTAATCAATGAACAACCGATTACAAGATTACAATAATATTCCTCCCATATTGCCTTGCAACTGATACTAGCTTGCTGAAACCCTTGTTCTTTTGAACTCTCTAGCTCTCTAAGCACTATACTACTCTAGTACAGCCTTCTCTAGCTCTCTAGTTCCCAAACCCTGTTTCACAAGCTCAATATCCAGCCACAAACAATTACACCTTGAACAATACAAGTGAATAAAGATACAACTCAAACTATAAGCTCTCTCACGTATATATTTAAGTATATAAAATACTAGAGCTCAAAGATATTTGATAATAACGTTTTGAGTTTGAGAAGAAGTGTGTATATATTTTGCAAATCAGTATGTTTTCATTTGGTTCATCTTTTTCTTCTTCTTGAAAAGATATACACACACACACATATATATATATTCGATTTATTAAAGCCAAAACTAACGTTGAAATTACAACGTTCGAATTAGTTGAAATAAGTCAAATATAGATGTTTAAAACTACGTATATTGAGGATAAGAAGATAACAAAATGTTTGAAATCAGCCTCAAATAAGTTTAAATAAATATAGATAAGAGTTGGTTAGTTAAAAGATAAAGTTTAGTCAAAACTCAACTCCTATTAAATAGGAAAATTAATTTGAATAGTAAAATATGTTTGAATAAGTAATACTGAGCTCTAATATAATATATAACCATATACTCCCTCCGTCCCAACCAATTCTTTACACTTTCCTTTTTGGGACGTCCCACCCAATTCTTTACATTACTAAAAATAGTAACTTTTAACAATAAATATATTATTACATCCACTACTTCACTCCACTTTTTCAACACTTTACACTATTACACCCACTATTTCATTTATTTTAACAATAAAATCACTATTACACCCACTATCCTTGGTCTCCGTGCCCGGACCAAATGTAAACATTTGGCCGGGACGGAGGGAGTATATATTAGATAAATTCGTACAAGTAAGTTCCTACAAAATCTCCAAGAAATTCGGACTTCCTTGCGTATCCAAACAGTTTATGCGTTCCCAGTGCCAGCTTGCTGATACACCCTGTTTACATGATGTCAGCTTGCTGAGACGCTCTGTTTTCCTACTTTCAGCTTGCTGTCAATGTACTTAAACAAAATATACTGATAAAATATATCAGTAAGCTAATACCTGCAAAACCATGTTAGTACTTGTATAACAGCTTGCTATTTTATATCATATACAAGCTTTCAGCTTGCTGACAGTGTGATCATCAAAATCCAAAGGGTTTCAATCTCCCCCTTTTTGATGATTATCACCAAAATAAATTTAGGAGAATATCAACCCCCCCTAAATTCCTGCAATCCTGTAAACACAGAAATAAAATTGCAAAAAACAACACACTAGGCATTTAACAGATAAGATTTAAACCAAATCCATAGCATATCATAATAACACATGCATACTAGCATGCAACCAGCAAAATTATCCAAATTAAACCAAGTACCAAATATTCAGAAATATCAGCAAAACACATAAACCAGCAAAATACTTAAACAATTCTTTAGCATGCTTCCAAAAACTGCCCAACCCATCCTAATTCTCCTAAAATACCCCCCCCCCCCTTAATCATTAAAAAGGAATAATCAGGAATCTTCTAGTCTCACAGCATCCTATGAATCTGCAAACTTGTCATCTTCAGCATCTGTCTTTGGCACTTTGTCATCTGGAGTAGTTGATCCACCATCTTTTTCACTTTTCTCAGCACTGTTAATTGCAGCAGTTGCCAAACCTGCCAAATTGCACTCTGTAGCATCTCCATCATCTGATATCTTGAGCTCCTTTTTATAAGCTGTCAACAGCTTACTTACTACAAACTCTCTCAAAAACTTAACCTCATCAGTTAAACTTTCAACTTTTGAAGCCAAATGATCAATGTCAAGAGTCATAGTGGCATTATCATTCTTCAACTCATTTGCAAGAACTTCAAACTTTTTCTCAAAACTACTAGTAGATTGTTCACCAACAACATTACTTGGAGTTTGAACTTCAACTTGCATCAAACTCCCATCCTTTTCCACTTTGAGATGAGACTGAGCTAAGCTTTTGTTGTCCAAAAATCCTTAGCCACAGACTTGTCAACATCCCTCAGTTTAACACCATACCAATCAAAAATTCTGGTCAACAAACAACCATATGGTAACCCTGTACTCTGGTTTCCCTCAAAAACAGCCAACATATTCTTCAAAATCAAATCAGCTAAATCAAACTTCTTACCAGCCAGCAGCATACCAACAATACAAACATCCTGACAATTAAAGTTTGACCTACTTCCAACCCTAGGACAAATATTTGCCAAACAAATCTTAAATAGAACATGAGCAATTGGAGTAACATTCGATGTAGTAGGGCAATTGAACTCCAAAATACTATGCAAACCCCTAACTGTATTCAGTTGATCTAAAGGGCTAAAATCATCCAACAATACAGGACCCTTTTTGGTGAACACAGATAGCTTTGATGGGTTTTCAATCTTTAAAATAGAATTCAACACAGGCACATTCAACGTAATTTTGGTATCTCTAACAATAGATATAAAGTTACTAAACTGTTCAGGCACCAAATTAGCATAAAACTCTTGAACATAATCCACATAACAATCCTTAGGCATATCAACCAAAAACGACTCAAAACCTAAATCAGTGAAATACTTTACTGCGCCATAAGTAAAGAAAACCTTACCAGCAAGAGGGCGACCGTAGATAACCTTACGATTGAACAAATCAAGAGACAAAGACCTTGCTTACAAATCAGCCGAGACGAACTGCAAACTTCGCTTTACTTTCTTTGATTCTGAACCCTCATGATCTGATCGATTAACTTCTGATACATCTTCTCCATTGTCAATGTTCAGTGGTTCTATGAAATCATCATCTTCATCGATAAGCTTGCGCTTCAATTTGTTCTCTTTAGCACTTGCAGATGCCTTCATTTTCTTTGTCTGCCTCATAACTTTGACGATTGAAATTGATATAGCAAGAGATATAGTGTATTTGTTGAGAAGAAACCCTAGAGCTCGTATCCATAGATTTGGGCGATAATATAAGGAGCCAAAGAGTCTTGAGTGAATAACCTCTACTAACCCGATTTTAATTGATTTAAAGGGGTATTTTTAGGAGAAATACTAGATATTATCCCACCCCTTAAAAAACTAAACATATTATTTAACTAAACACCACACAATTATTAATTAAACAGATAATTAATCATGTTAACAGATAAGCATGTCATATATATAACATAATCAAGAAACGGCAAATAATTTAAAATTTGAATTAAGCACTAATTTCTTGCCTAGAGAATCGAAAAGACATACACAGATAACAAGATAGTGGAATTTACTAAACTTTTCACGGAACACGTAACAATTAAAAAGATTAAATCAAATAAGTTCCATTTAAATCAATAAAAACATATATGCACTTATTCAATCAGTAAGCTGAGATTTAGAAAAACCTGGTGTCAGTTTGCTGACTAGATGTTACACATGCCAAGTTCCCTTCTAATAATAGAAAATCTCTCTTCTGCCAATGGCTTTGTAAAGATATCAGCTAGCTGATACTCTGTAGGCACAAAAATCAGCTTAATCTTCCCTTTTGCCACATTGTCTCTCAAGAAATGATGTCTCACATCGATATGTTTTGTTCTTGAGTGATTGACAGGATTTTCTGAAATGTTGATAGCACTTGTATTGTCACAATATATTGGAATCCTTCCACATTTTATTCCAAAATCATCCTTCCACATTTTATTCCAAAATCCTTAAGTGTCTGTATCATCCACAACATTTGAGAACAACAGCTGTCAGCTGCCAAATACTCCCCCTCAACTGTTGATAAAGCCACAGAGTTTTGTTTCTTGCATTGCCAAGTCACCAAACTCTGGCCTAAAAATGCACAAACACCACTTGTACTCTTTCGATCAGTGTGACAACCTGCATAATCTGCATCACTATACCAACAAGATCAAATGCATTTGTGATAGGATAAAATAAAGCCAAATTAATAGTACCACTTAAATACTTAAAGATTCTCTTAACATCATTATAATGAGACTCTTTAGGCTTGCACTGAAATCTAGCACATACACAAACTGCATACATTATATCAGATCTAGAAGCAGTAAGATACAGTAAACTACCAATCATACCTCTATACTTACGAATATCAACATCTACACCTTTTTCATCTGTTGTCAGCTTGCTAGCTTGACTCATTGGTGTTGATTTCGCCTTGATATTTTCAAATCCAAATCTCTTGAGTAGATTCTTGATGTATTTAGATTGATGCACAAAGATTCCATCTTTTGTTTGTTTGACTTGAAGACCCAAAAAATAATTAAGTTCACCCATCATGCTCATGTCAAACTCACTGTGCATACACTTGGAAAACCACTTACACATGGCAGCATTAGTAGATCCAAATATGATATCATCCACATAAATTTGAACAACAAGTATATCATTATCATCAAATTTAAGGAATAAAGTTGGATCAATTTTACCTCGAATAAAGCCATTTTTAAGTAGAAATTCACTTAACCGTTCATACCAAGACCTAGGTGCTTGCCTTAGTCCATACAATGCCTTCTTTAGTTTGTAGACATGGTTTGGATACTTTTCATGCTCGAAGCCCGGAGGTTGCTTGACATAAACTTCCTCTTTGAGATAACCATTAAGAAATGCACTTTTGACATCCATTTGATGAAGCTTGAATTTCTTGTAACATGCAAATGAAAGTAGCATTCTTATAGACTCTAACCTTGCAACATGTGCATAAGTCTGATCAAAATCAATCCCTTCTTGTTGATTGTAGCCTTGTGCAACTAGCCTTGCATTGTTCCTTGTAACTGTACCAAGTTCATCAACTTTGTTCTTGAAGACCCATTTAGTACCAATGATTGAGACATCTTTAGGCTTTTCCACAAGTTCTCATACATCACATCTTTTGAATTGATTCAGCTCCTCTTGCATAGCCATGATCCAATTTTCATCTTCTAAAGCATCTTGAACATTTTTGGGTTCTTCTTGAACTAGGAAAGCTGCAAAAGCACATAAGTTTGCTTTCCCTCTTCTAGTTTTAATACCCTCAGAAACATCACCAATGATTTGTGTTGGTGGATGATTCTTCACAGTTCTTGTAGCTTTGGGGAGAGAATGTTAGGATATCTCTTCATGAACAGTTCTAATAGAAGTTGTAATCCTTGCTATAGGAGTTTGATCCTCCTAGATTGAGTTTAGACATTTGTTCAATAGTATCATCTACTGAGATTGCATTGTCAGTTGACTGATTGGATGTTCCAGCTTGATGACTGTCTGTCTGTTGAGCAGTAGATGTTGTAGCAGCTTGCTCCTGTGTCTTGTCAGCTTGCTGACTACCTGATGTTGCAGTAGCTTTAGTACTTCCAGCAGTAGCTTTATTGCTTCCATTATCATCACCTGCATCATCTTCCTCATCTCTTGGCAGATCATTGTTAGGTTCATGAAATATAACATCAATAGACTCCTCAACAATGCGTTTCTTTAAATTAAAGACTCTATAAGCTCTACTAGTTAAAGAATAACCAAGAAAAATTGCCTCATAAGATTTAGCATCGAATTTACCATCCCTGTCGATTTTCTTGAGGACAAAACACTTTGAGCCAAACACTTTGAAGTAACTAATGTTAGGCCTTTTGTTCCTCAACAGCTCATATGGAGTTTTCTCAAGAATGGGCCTGATCACCACTCTGTTAAGAACATAGCAGACTGTGTTCACTGCTTCTGCCTAAAAACTCCTTGGCAGCTTGCTTTCCTGCAATAAAGTTCTAGCAGTTTCCTCCAAAGACTTGTTCTTTCTTTCCACTACTCCATTCTGTTGTGGAGTTCTAGGTGCAGAGAATTCATGAATGATTCCCCTTTCTTCACAGTAAGTGACAAAATTTTTCTTAAATTCACCACTTCGATCACTTCTTATACCTACAAGCCTTGTGTCCAGCTTGTTCTCAAGTACCTTGATTAACTTCTCAAATTCCTCAAAAGCAGAATCTTTAGTACGAAGGAATAAAATCCAAGTAAAACGTGTATAATCATCAACAATAACAAAACCATATTGTTTACCTACGATACTTTTATAAGATTCTGGACCAAATAAATCTAGATGCAATAACTCTAAGGGTTTTGTAGTAGATACCACCTTTTTGGCCTTGTGAGAACTTTGAATCTGTTTGTCTAATTGACAAGCATCACAAACTTGTGTCTTGACATACTTCAATTTTGGCAAACCTTTCACTAACTTCTTGCTAGATAATCTGTTGAGCAAGTTCGTGTGAGCATGACCCAATCTTCTATGCCAGATTGTTGGATCATTGTCAACAGCAGCTAAGCAGCAAGTTGTTTCCTGCAATTCAAAGTCTAAAACATACACATTGCCTTCCCTTCTAGCAACTAGAGGAATTTGGTTAGTAGCAACAGTAATAACACATTTATTTTTGTCAAAAATAACTGAATGACCATCATCATGCAACTGAATTACACTAAGCAAATTATATTTTAAGCCTTTAACATAACGAACATTGTCAATAAAAGTTGTGTCATTACCTACTTTACCTTTACCCAGAATAGGAAGAGTCTTACTATCACCAATTGTGACACTTCCACCTTTCTTGAATTTGAGATTAATAAATTGAGCTTTGTCTCCACACATATGTCTTGTACATCCACTATCAATGATCCATGATTTCGATTTGATCTTAGCAGCAAGACATATCTACAAAACAAACAAAAAAAACACTTAACCTTTCGGTACCCATATTGGTTTGGGTCCTGATTGGTTAGCAGCAAGTATATAAAAAACATTTAATTCAGATTTCTTGATCCATATTTGAACCACTTTATGTAGGGTTTCGTGACACAAACGCAGCAGAATAAACGCGAAAAATAAATCAAAATAGTGAAACCCTCCGCAGGATCCATGCGAAAACAAAAGATTTAATTCGGAGATAAAGAATAAATACCTTTAGAAGCTTTAACAGTTCATTAATGGAAGATTAATGGAGGTCCAAAGCTTGTTTAATCACCACGTATCCCGCTCTCGCGATCTACGCTCTACGGTATCCACACGAACACTTTTCATGAAGGATTGATGTGTACTAGCACCCGAAAACTTCTTCTCTCTCTATCTTCCTCCTCTCTCAGAGCGGCTAGGGTTTTTGTAAAATCTCTATCTAATTAAATCAGCCTATAAAGAGATTATATAGAGAGAGGAATAAGTTTTCTAATTATAATCCAATTATAATTAATACTAATCCAAAATTCTAAATTATTTAATTAAGTCTCACTTAATTAATTAATTATTAATTTTGGAATTAGTTTAAGTAATTCATTTATTCTATTTATATAATTAATTAAGTCATACTTAATTAATATCATAAATAAAATAAATTGCTTATTTAATTTAAATTCATAATTTAAATTATTTCTCCTTCAAGCGTTCTTTGTGTGTGACCCTGTAGGTTATTATTACGTTGGCAACAATTTTAATATCTAATTAAAATTGTAAACAATGAGCGGCATCTAGTAATACATCATTGCTACCCAAGTAATAATAATAAATCGGTGATTCGATTAAGCCTTTCGTGAATAATGTTCCATGTAATATAATCCCTTTAATCTTGATATTATAGATTAAACTCAAGGCATGTCTCGTGTCATCCTCTTCATAATTTAATCTTTATTTTCTTGATCGTTGAGTAGACTATTAAAATAAAATCAACATTTGAGCACGGCCGTGCATTTCATAGTCTCACTCAAACAAGAGGCTAATAATATCACTCCTAAAATTAGGAGGATTAAATCCCATCTAGATCATTCATATTTCTCATACGATTCATAATATACCCAATGTCCACTTTTATCATCACCCGGTCAAAGGTAACTTTTAATGTAATCAAAGTATATTAATTCTCGTATAGAAATATAATGATTTCAGGTCTAAGGATCATTACACCATTATCACAGTGAGAATTACTTATGACACTTACTTAACATGTAGAATCTCACGGCGGGTCATTTCAGTGCCATGCATTGATACATGCACTTATGTTCTTGACTTTAGTATCCCCATACCTATGACCAATGAGATGTGGTCATCTGTCAAGAAACATACTAGTCTTTGTGCATTATTATTGTCCTTAAATAATAATACTCGACTAGGGAATTTTAGGAATAAGATACTATTCATATAATCTCATTTTTAAGTCACATACTTAAAGATATATAATACGTATCAAAATTCCAAGGACATTTATTATGCTTTCAATTTATTACGCAGTAAATAAAACATAATAAATAAATAATAATCAATAAAACATAATCCTTAATAATAAATATTTTCCTTAAAATATAAAAAGTATTGTCTCTAGAGCACAATTACTAACAATCTCCCACTTGCACTAGAGCCAATTACCCAAGTATCCAATACTCATGGAACTAGTGTGACTTTCGTGCTTCTGCTGCGACAAAGCCTTAGTCAGTGTGTCTGCAATATTATTATTAGTATACACTTTACATATATGTATATCTCCTTGATCATTAATCTCATTAATTAGGTGATATCTCCTAAGTACATGCCCAAACAGCCTCCTTGGCTGCTTCACAAGCATCAATATACTCAGGTTCTATTGTAAAATCAACAATTGTCTTTGCTGTGAACCATTCCAGCATACAACATCTCAATAAAACACAAAGCCAGACAGAAACATTAAATTATCGTTATCTGTCTAGAAACCAGTATCACTGAAACCTCTTACAACTAGCTTCACATCTCCTCCATATAACAAGAATGAATCTTTAGTCCTCTTTAAGTACTTAAGAATATTCTTGACTGTCGTCCAGTGACCTTCACCTGGATTAGATCGGTATCTACTCATCATGGTTAAAGCATACGAGACATCAGGACAAGTACATATCATTGCATACATTATAAAACCAATTGCTGACGCATATGGAATTTTACTTATGCAGTCCATATCATCCAATGATTTAGGACAAATATTATTTTGAGATCACTATCCTATGAGACATTGGGACATATCCATTTTAGTCTCTTTGCATTTGAAATCGATGCAAAACTTTGTCAATGTATGTACTCTAAATTAGGCCGATCAATCACCTTGATCTATCTCTATAGATCTCGATCCCTAATATATATGTCACATCGCCTAAGTCTTTCATTGAGAAATTATTACTCAACCAAGTCTTCACAGTCTGTAGAGAAGGAATGTCATTCCCTATTAGTAATATATCATCAACATATAATACTAGGAATGCCACATGGCTCCCACTAAACTTCTTGTAAACACAAATTTCATCTTCATTCTGAATAAAGTCAAACTCTTTTTGACTGTTTCATGAAAACAAATGTTCCATCTCCTCGAGGCCTGCTTTAATCCATAAATGGATCGACGCAACTTACATACATTTCCAGCATCCTTTAGATCAACAAAACCCTTAGGGTGTGTCATGTACACATCCATATCTTCTTCAAGGCTCTCATTTAAGAAAGCGGTTTTGACATCCATTTGCCAGATTTCATAGTCATAGTAAGCAGCTATAGCAAGAAAAATCCTGATGGACATGACCATAACAACTGGTGAAAAGGTCTCATCATAGTCAATACCATGAATTTTCTTGAAACCTTTTGCCACCAATCGTGCCTTATAGGTCTGTATATTAGCATCTATGTCGGTCTTCTTCTTGAAAACCCACTTGCACCCTATAGGTTTTACCCCTTCAGGTGGATCAACCAAAGTCCATACTTGATTAGTATACATGGATTCCATCTCAGATTTAATGGCATCCAACCATCTCTTAGAATCTGGAGTGTTTATAATATCTAGGTAGGTGAGAGGCTCATCTTCATCCACAAGCATCACATCACCATCTTGAGTCAAGAGAAATCCATATTATCTCTCGGGCTCATGGCGAATCCTACTAAACCTACGAACACCTGTGTTTCTTGAGCAGTATTATTTTTCTTGTACATTCTACTCAGGTTCCTCCACTGGTTCAACGTTATCATGTGGGTCTCAAACTTCATTGAGATCTATTATCCTCCCACTGTCTCTCAGCAGTTCGAGCAACAAACACTTTGTTCTCGGAAGGATTATAGAAAGAATAACCCCTTGTTTCAATTGGGTATTCCACAAAATTACATTTGTCTGATTTTGGTCCTAGCTTGTCATAGATTAGACGTTTCACAAACGCTTCACATCCCTAAATTTTCATAAATGACATGCTGTGACGTTTCTCAGTCCATATCTTATAAGGATTCTTTTGAACCATTTTAGTAGGAACAATGTTAAGTGTATGTGGAGCCGTTTCCATAGTGCAACCCCAGAAACTAATTGGAAGATTTATTGACTCAACATTGATTGCACCAAGTCCAACAAGGTGTGATCCCTCCTATTAAAAACCTTTCTTTGATATTTTCTACTTCATCTTTATAGTCTTTGAACTTTTCAAATGATTTGGATTAGTTCTTCAAAAGATACATATATCCGTATCTACTAAAATAATTACTAAATTTTATGAAGTTAATAAAATCTACCTTTTGTCATCGTACACATATGACCACATACATCACTATGTATAAGTCATACCCATTCAATGATCCCTTCACCATGTCCGGTAAAAGGAGCTTTAGTCATTTTGCCAAATAAGCCAAGATTCGCATCCTTTTGTATAATTCATAATCAAACTTTTCCATGAATGCATCCTTATGTATTCTGAAAATGCGTTTCTCATTAATATGGCATCAACAACAGTGCCAAAGGTAATATTTTATTTGAGTCACTTTAGAACATATAAATTGTTAATTAGTTGTGCAACATTATAAGGCTCATCATCAAAATAGAATAAACAACTATTGTTATTTAATTAAAATGAAAAAGCCTTTCTTGGCCAAACAAGAAACTGAAATAATGTCCCTGCCAATTGCAAGCACGTTATAACAATTATCAAGTTCTAAATTTTCCTTATAGGCCAAAAATTAAGTAACGAGTTCCTCGAACCAGAGCAACTATCTTTACTCCAATTCCAACCTGATACCTTAAGCTTGACCCTTATTGATCATCATCTTCCGATCTTCCAATTAAGCATGACAGTTTAATTTCCAGTCTCCCAACTTTCCACAGAAGTGACAATCGTCTTCTTTATCAACACCTCATTCAGACTTTAGAGTCTGCTTTAGGGATTGGACTTTGGTTTGACAACGGAACTAGATCAAATCTTCTCCTTGCCTTTCCATTTTCCTTTCCCTTTTGCATTCCCTATGTTTACCATCAATATAGTAGTAGTTCATGCATTTATCATATTACTTTCAGCAGTTCTCAACATGCTTAGCAACTCAATGGGTGTTTTACCAATCTTATTCACTTTATTGTTCATAACAAAATAAGAATAATATTTGTCCTACGATTGTAAGATCAAATCTAACTGTCTCCAGACCAATCTGGAAACCCAAAATATCAATGGTATTCATTATACCCTATAATCTTTAGAACATGTGGTGTAACCGGGTCTCACTCTCCCTACTTGTAAGTGTATAGTGCCCTTTCAAATATATCTCGTGCTCAATCGTTTCATAAGCATCTATATGCTTGTATTGCTTCTTAAGCTCAGCACATATATTTGCGAGCATGAGACATGAAACATCAGTCGCAACATCAATTTGCTTCCAATAAGCACTATGATTTGCACATGTTACATTCTCAACTTTAAGAGCAGGGGAAGAGATTTGACTAATATCGTGGTGCCCGAGGACGATCCTCAAGCTCCTATGTCAGTCAAGGAAATATATTCTCGTCAACTTGTCCTTCTCAAGAACTGATCGCATAAAGAAGTTGTTTGTGTTTATCATTTGATATCTACAATATTAAAGTGCATAAAATAAACTAGATTGCAATTTTAATATTAATTATGTTTAAGTGATTATGGTATATCATCATATACCTCCCACTATTTTTATCAAACTAATAGCCCTTACTATTAATTTGGAAAGTATATCCCATAATTCTTTCTAGTGAGCCAAGATCCATATTTCGTCATGTCCTAAGTCAACCACTGGAAGTCCTTAGAAAATGATTATTTAGGTAGACAACAATTGTCAATTATATCATATATAATTCTTGGATAGTTTGGTGAACAACGATTGATCTTATCTATCTAATAGACTTTTAACCAAACTCTATGCTTCTAAGTTCATAATAGTTGAATATAACCGTTTATTTTCACTTATTATGACGACTC
Organism: Oenanthe sinensis; assembly: GCA_028671895.1. Lineage (NCBI taxonomy): Eukaryota > Viridiplantae > Streptophyta > Magnoliopsida > Apiales > Apiaceae > Oenanthe > Oenanthe sinensis. The sequence continues at coordinate 11,906,374 of CM053797.1, forward strand.
GGTTAAGTTAGACCCAATGATACAACGGCCGAATATAACCGTTTATATTCGTCGCATCTCACCACGATAGATAGGAGTCCCCTGCCACTGACAGTCCTTCCCCTTATCGATCTAAGATTCGATGAGTGTTCATTCATTGGAAAGCATCCGAGTAAAACTTAATATTTTGTTAAGGGGTTTTAGAAAATTTATAACGATCATGATCACATCATAAAGAGATCCTCAATTTTTCCTTGAACCAAATATTTCAAATCGACATCTTAAATTGTTCATTTCCCAGGTAGATGGAGGATACCAATGGTCACACTTAAAACCCATCAGCCTTACGAATACGCATATCCGCTTTTGTCAGAAAATCCCAATTATAGATATCAAAAATCCATATTTAATTCCGTATTTTAAAAATCCATATTTCATAAACACAAGAATCTCATGATCGTTTGTTAATTCTTGAATCGTTACAGATTTTATCTTGTTTAAGCAAACATGGCATGGGTGTCGTATCTAATACATACATGATTAATCAATATTAAGCATGCATTTCAATTATATCTACGCATACATACCAATACATGCAATCATATACATATATGTAATGTGCGTAAATTAAACGTGTTTGGTTATGGCCCCATCCTATATGATATTTCCAAGCTAATGGAAATATCAAGGTCAGTCTATGGTGGTTTTAAAAATACTATCTATTACATGTCTTCTTTCTTCATTGCTCCATCATCCCCTTTTGGATCGCCTCCTTGCTTGCAAGTCTTCATTGATAATTACATTGAATAATAAAAATAAAACTATTCTAATGAAATTACAAGAAGAACTCGAGTTACATTCGAGATAATTAAATTACAATGAATAAACGACATGCAAGTCGTATTTAGAAACCAAAACCATAAATCAAAACCACTATCCTATGGGTCTTTAGGCCATAACCTTCCACCATGATATCATATAACACATATAATATATCTCATATTATATAATCATATCATATAATCATATATAACAAATTTCGAAATTTCAGAAAATTAAAAACAGATTTCTGAAGACAATAAATCGCTATTTCGAGGCCCTTAACGACGTCAAACGCCTTACAGACCCGTCGGTGATAGAAAAGCTATCAGTTTTGTTCATTGACCCGATTCCAGTCAGAAAACACATATCGTTTACGAAAATCGGATACAGCAGTCAGATTTCTCCAAATTTGACAGTGTTTCAGAAATCGTATCATATACAATTCTCATACCAAAAACAAGCACATATCATATATACATATACAGAGATACATAAAATCATCATATGATTATACATTACATGAATATCATATATTCATAATATATACATACATATACTCAAAATTTTAGAAAATCAAATAATTTTCAAAAAATCATAAATCACCGTTTTGGAGGCTGTAACGACATCTAATGGCTTACAGACGCAGATCTGACAAAGTCAGTATTGCTCAGTGACCCGATTCCAGTCAGAAAACACATATTGTTTGCGAAAATCGGACAACGGACACAGATTTCAGAAAATCAACGGCAGCCATTTCAGAATTCGTATCGAATACGATTCCCATAATAAGAACAAACATGTATCATATACATACATCAACACACATAATCATCATATGATTATATATCATAAAATATCATATATTCATAATATATATAAATATATACATAATATATCAATATAAAATCATGATAGATCGCATACATGCTTATATATCAAAAACTGTTAAGCACATAACCGAATTAAAACGTTTTGCAAGTAGCTCTGATGCCATTGTAGGGTTTCGTGACACAAACGCAGCAGAATAAACGTGAAAAATAAATCAAAATAGCGAAACCCTCCGCAGGATCCATGCGAAAACAAAAGATTTAATTCGGAGATAAAGAATAAATACCTTTAGAAGCTTTAACAGTTCATTAATGGAAGATTAATGGAGGTCCAAAGCTTGTTTAATCACCACGTATCCCGCTCTCGCGATCTACGCTCTACGGTATCCACACGAACACTTTTCATGAAGGATTGATGTGTACTAGCACCCGAAAACTTCTTCTCTCTCTATCTTCCTCCTCTCTCAGAGCGGCTAGGGTTTTTGTAAAATCTCTATCTAATTAAATCAGCCTATAAAGAGATTATATAGAGAGAGGAATAAGTTTTCTAATTATAATCCAATTATAATTAATACTAATCCAAAATTCTAAATTATTTAATTAAGTCTCACTTAATTAATTAATTATTAATTTTGGAATTAGTTTAAGTAATTCATTTATTCTATTTATATAATTAATTAAGTCATACTTAATTAATATCATAAATAAAATAAATTGCTTATTTAATTTAAATTCATAATTTAAATTATTTCTCCTTCAAGCGTTCTTTGTGTGTGACCCTGTAGGTTATTATTACGTTGGCAACAATTTTAATATCTAATTAAAATTGTAAACAATGAGCGGCATCTAGTAATACATCATTGCTACCCAAGTAATAATAATAAATCGGTGATTCGATTAAGCCTTTCGTGAATAATGTTCCATGTAATATAATCCCTTTAATCTTGATATTATAGATTAAACTCAAGGCATGTCTCGTGTCATCCTCTTCATAATTTAATCTTTATTTTCTTGATCGATGAGTAGACTATTAAAATCAAATCAATATTTGAGCACGGCCGTGCATTTCATAGTCTCACTCAAACAAGAGGCCAATAATATCACTCCTAAAATTAGGAGGATTAAATCCCATCTAGATCATTCATATTTCTCATACGATTCATAATATACCCAATGTTCACTTTTATCATCACTCGGTCAAAGGTAACTTTTAATGTAATCAAAGTATATTAATTCTCGTATAGAAATATAATGATTTCAGGTCTAAGGATCATTACACCATTATCACAGTGAGAATTACTTATGACACTTACTTAACATGTAGAATCTCACGGCGGGTCATTCCAGTGCCATGCATTGATACATGCACTTATGTTCTTGACTTTAGTATCCCCATACCTATGACCAATGAGATGTGGTCATCTGTCAAGAAACATACTAGTCTTTGTGCATTATTATTGTCCTTAAATAATAATACTCGACTAGGGAATTTTAGGAATAAGATACTATTCATATAATCTCATTTTTAAGTCACATACTTAAAGATATATAATACGTATCAAAATTCCAAGGACATTTATTATGCTTTCAATTTATTACGCAGTAAATAAAACATAATAAATAAATAATAATCAATAAAACATAATCCTTAATAATAAATATTTTCCTTAAAATATAAAAAGTATTGTCTTTAGAGCACAATTACTAACACTTTGGGAGAGGAATTCTGTGTTCTTTGCTTCCTGCCAGAACCATTTCGGCTAGCTGTCTGTTTGTTCCAGTAAGCTGGCTTCCTGTCAGCTTCTTTCTGATAAATTCTGGTAGCTTGCTGAGATCTGCAATTTTGAGCTAAATGACCTTTACCACCACATTTCTTGCAGCTTGTCCAGGGCATAGCATATTTGTATGGCTTTCCTTGTCGGCCTTCATATTTTAGTGCAGTAGCCCTCTTGTTGAAGTTCAAACCAACTCCTTCCTTGTCCAAAGGTATCTTGATGCTTTTCATCATTGATTTAAGACCTTCTTCTCCTTGAACAAAAGTACCCATTCCTTGTCTGAGCTTAATGACTTCATTTTCCAAGGAAATAATTCTTTCTGCTTGCTTTGAAGAAGTGGCATCAGGCTGAGATGTACTGTCAGCACGCTGAGATGATGTTTCAGCAGGCTGAGATGTTTCTTTCTTGCCAGATGATCTGAGTTTGAATGTTTCAAGACATGCATATTTTGCCTCTATATCAGCCTTTAGATCAGAAATCTCATCAGCTAGAGCATTGTTCCTTTTCAACAGAATCTTGTTGAATCCTTCTAGATCTTCAATTTTTGATTCAAGTTCTTTGATTTTGACTTCATTTGTAGCTTGAACAGGTTCCTTAGTTTCAATTAATGATTCCACCTTTGCCATTAAATCTTGAACCATCTGTCTAAGGTAAGCATTCTTTTCTGACAGCTTGTTGTTTTCTGTCCTTACTGAGTTATATTCCTCTACAGGAATACTATCTTGATCCTGCATGGTTAGTTAATCTAGAATAATATTATCAGAAGAAATATCAAATCTAAATGAGTTTACCTCACTTTTATCATCATCAGAATCACTTTTAGCAATGATCTCCTCAGTTAAGCCTCGAACAATATCATCATCCATTCTAACTAATGCAAGGTCGACCATATCATCATTGTTGTCACTGTCACTTGGTGATATATCTTCTTCATCATCATTCCAGGTTAGCAAAGCTTTAGATTTCTTCTTGTCTTTGTATCCAGCTTGCTGCTTCCCTTTTAGCTTGTAACAGTCCTTCTTGAAATGGCCAGGTTTGCCACATTCAAAACATGTTGAATCTCCTTTGGAATCTTTGGAGAACTTCTTGGTTTTAGAGAAGCCTGAACTCCTCCTTTCTCTCTTCATCTTGTTTTTCTGTTCGATCATCTTTCTGATTTTTCTGGACATGAGAGCTATTTCCTCATCTGATTCATCATCAGATTCTAGCTTGCTATCATCAGTATGAAGTGCCAAATTATTCATCTTTGATGTGAAATCAGAAGTAGAATTTGCATGGCTATCATTTATCTTGCCTTCAAACTGCTCCAATTCAGCAAAAACACTTAGAGTGTCCATTGTATCAATTGTTGGAGAAGATTCTAAGGCTGTGACCTTTGGTTCATAGATCCACGGAACAACACTAATGATTTTCATGTTGATCTCTTCTTGTGGAATTTTCTTGCAAAGTAAAGTGAGACCATTCATAGTGACTTGGAACCTAGCTTGAGCATCTTTAATAGATTCACCTTCATTGAGCTTGAAATTACCATACTCGTTCATCAGCTTGCTGAGTTTAACCTTCTTTAAGGCTTTCGAACCTTCATGACACAATTCAAGAGTGTCCCACATCTCCTTTGCAGAAGTACATGAAGAAACTTTGTCACCCTCTTCAGGACATAAACCAGTCATGATAGTGTTGATAGCTCGGTTGTTGTAAGCAAGCTTGATCAGCTCATCAGCAGTGAGTTCATCTATATCTTTTTCTTTACCATCTGTAGTGAGAAACTTGAAAGGACCTTTTTCTGTAACTCTCCACTCCATGGGTTCTCTGGCTAGGTGCTGCTTCATTCTACCTTTCCACCAGTTGTAGTTTTCTGTGCCAAGTAGAAGAGGTGCCCTCGAGCCTGAACTTCCCATTAGATATTTGTCAGCCATCTGTTATATACTTTCATGTTATAGAAGATATTAGTATAGCCCGCTCTGATACCAAATGAAAATGCACACCTAGAGGGGGGTGAATAGGTGTTATGGCTAACAATGACCGATTTTAATTTTACCGAGTTATTAAACCTGACAGCTAGCTAAGATTGATTTACAGACACTGTCAGCTAGCTGCTATATGCAATGCAGTACAGAAAAAGTAAATAACACCAAATCTTTTAGCCAGGTTCGATCCCTAATCCCCTATGGTCTACGTCCTGGTCCCCTACCAACTGGTAAGAGAGAATATTATTAATCAATGAACAACCGATTACAAGATTACAATAATATTCCTCCCATATTGCCTTGCAACTGATACTAGCTTGCTGAAACCCTTGTTCTTTTGAGCTCTCTAGCTCTCTAAGCACTATACTACCCTAGTACAGCCTTCTCTAGCTCTCTAGTTCCCAAACCCTGTTTCACAAGCTCAATATCAAGCCACAAACAATTACACCTTGAACAATACAAGTGAATAAAGATACAACTCAAACTATAAGCTCTCACACGTATATATATAAGTATATAAAATACTAGAGCTCAAAGATATTTGCTAATAACGTTTTGAGTTTGAGAAGAAGTGTGTATATGTTTTGCAAATCAGTATGTTTTCACTTGGTTCATCTTTTTCTTCTTCTTGAAAAGATATATACACACACACATATATATATATTCGATTTATTAAAGCCAAAACTAACGTTGAAATTACAACGTTCGAATTAGTTGAAATAAGTCAAATATAGATGTTTAAAACTACGTATATTGAGGATAAGAAGATAACAAAACGTTTGAAATCAGCCTCAAATAAGGTTAAATAAATATAGATAAGAGTTGGTTAGTTAAAAGATAAAGTTTAGTCAAAACCCAACTCCTATTAAATAGGAAAATTAATTTGAATAATAAAATATGTTTGAATAAGTAATACTGAGCTCTAATATAATATATAACCATATATATATTAGATAAACTCGTACAAGTAAGTTCCTACAAAATCTCTAAGAAATTCGGACTTCCTTGCTTATCCAAACAGTTTCTGCGTTCCCAGTGTCAGCTTGCTGATACACCCTGTTTACATGATGTCAGCTTGCTGAGACGCTCTGTTTTCCTACTTTCAGCTTGCTGTCAATGTACTTAAACAAAATATACTGATAAAACATATCAGTAAGCTAATACCTGCAAAACCATGTTAGTACTTGTATAACAGCTTGCTATTTTATATCATATACAAGCTTTCAGCTTGCTAACAGTGTGATCATCAAAACCTAAAGGGTTTCATAATATGATGATATGAGTTTAATTTTAAATTTTTATTAATAATTAGAAAGTTAATAATATAAATATTAGATTTTAATATATTATTGAGATTTGATTTTGAATATAAATATTAAATTTTAATACACTTTTAATTAGATTTGGACATTAAATTTATATAAATATTTATAAAATTATAAATTTTGAAATTTAAATATATTACTAATGAATATCAAACTAAATCAAGGATAAGTTTTCTCTTCTATATATTAGAAATACTAAACCAAGGATAAAGTAGATGATGCATACAGTTTTTAATTTATTACGTCCTCGTTAGATGGTCCTCGTTAGTTAGTTTTTTAAATAATACTATATTAGTAAAGAATGTTTTAGTCGATATTTTTTATAAAATTTCGAGATAATCAATTACATAGATTTAAAAAATATAATCAAATATTTCAAATATACTATTTCTTCACTTTTATTATATATAAAATATAATTATATAAATATTTTTAAAATTATAAATTTTGAAATTTAAATATGTTATTAATAGGTGTCGAACCCTTGACATTTGGTAATTTTGTTTGTTTCCCCATAAATTATGAAAATAAGTACTTATTTTCAGAAAAAAAGTAAGTAGAAGCGTACTTTTTTATAGATAAGTACTTAATTTTCAAAATTAAATTTAATATTTGGTTTAATTTTCAGAAATAAGCACTTATTTCCGGAAAAAAGTAGGTAAATATGTACTTTTTTTAAAAAATAAGTACTTATTTTCATAAAATAAGTTTAGTCAAATGAGGCCAATTTATAACTTGACATATAATTCTTTAATTAATATTTTATTTTTAGAGTATCTCATATAAATTTTGTCTATTTTATTATATATTATTATGAAAAACGAATGGCCTCAATAACATTATTAATAGCCAATTCTTCTATTTTATAGATATATGGGATAGACTTTAAATTTTTGTTTGTTATATCATAGATTTCTAATCCAAATAAATTTCAAGTTATTTTTAGTTTCTCACTGAGACCAATATTATAATATTGTACATTCTTGAATTGTAATGAAAACTAGTATTATAAAAATGGAAATCGAAATTAGTTGGTGAAGTCACAATGAAATTCGCAAGAAAAATGAATTTATCAACCTTGACAAGAACATTTTCAATTATGCATCTTAAATATGCCAAAGATTTGTTTGCCAACAGCAAACGTATTGATGTAGGTTTCACTTCTCCCACTCCAAACTTCATAAAAATTGATAGTTGCATCAAATTCACACTTACCCCCACCAAATCACATAAAACTTTGCAAAATATTGGGTCCCAATAGTGCATGAAATAGTAAAACTTTCGGGATCTTTGAGTTTTGAAGGAATCTTTTTCTGTAGAATAGCACTACGTACACTCCTCAGTTAAAGCCACAACTTCAAATTCCTTCAGCCTTCTCTTTCGTGATAAAATATCATTCATAAATTTGACATAGCTCAGCATCTGCTCCAGTACTTCAGCAAAAGGGATATTAATGGACAATTTCTTGAAGACATCCATAAATTATTGAAACTACTTGTCCTACTTCTGCTTCTGTAATCTTTGAGGGAATGGAGGATGTGTATATAAAGGCTTCTTTAGAATTGATGCATCAACCTGAGTATTCTTTAGTACAATATGTTCTTCATTCAACTGAGATTCTGAAACTACCTCTTCATCTACCTCTTTGTATTCCCTTTGATTTCCTTTCCACTCATCAAAGTAATTGCCTTGCAATGTTCCCTTTTTTCATTTTTCGGATTTGGCTCAGTGTTTCTAGATAACGATCCTTGAGGACGGTTATTAATAGTACTAGTCAATTAACCCACTTGTATCTCCAAACCTCTCATGGATGCATTTTGACCTTGAATCAAAGCATCAGTTTTCTGCATGTATTGAAGAAGTAGATCTTCAGTTATTGGCTTCTTTTCTATCTCATGTGACCTTTGATTCTATTGAAAATCCGGTGGAGCATTAGGCTTGAATGCCATGTTCGGTCTAACATTATTATTCGAGGAAAAATTGGGATGATTCATCTAACCAAGAGTGTATGTATTGGAATACAGGTTGTTTTGCTCATTGTTAAAATTCCCTACATAATTCACTGTACTAGACCGTGTCGCATCATGATAAATTAATGGACATTATTGAGTCCAACCAAATAAATTAATGTACTAGCCGGATGAATTTTTTTTAAAGATTCAAATTAAGGAACCATTTGTGCTGAAAAAGATGTCAATGGATCAACTTCATGCAAACCTACTACTTTCTTTGAACTTGTCCGATTATAAGCTCTGCAATTATTTGAAGTAATGTTCTCGAGATATTAAATTGTTTTATCAATGAACCTCGAGTCGCTCCATCAACTTGAGTAGCACACTGCAATGTCAACCAATTATAAAATGTATGAATCTTTTATTGATCAGAAAGTTCATGATGTGGACACTTTCGCAAAAGATCTTTGACCCTCTCATAAGTTTATACAATGACTCCATATCTAGCTGTTAAAATTTTTGAATTTCTTTGATCAACCTTTCTGTCTTGGCTGGAGAGAAGTACTTGTTAGAATACGATATAAGATCCTGGTAAGTCAGTCTCCTAACACCTTGAGGTTTTAGGAGAACTGGTAACTTAACATGGTATCAGAGCTTCAGTCGATAGGGGTCTAAGGTTCGACTTTCTATCACCCTCAATATTCTCATAATTAATTATGGACACAAAAGGCTTGTCATTGCCCATCTTAGGTTCGACTTTCTGCCACCCCCAATATTCTCATAATTAATTATGGACACGAAAGGCTTGTCATTGCCACAAAGATGGGCGCCCGTGATCCACTCTCGACCCATAAATGGGCTTTCGAGTGAGGGGGAATGTTAGAATACAATATAAGATCCCGATAAGTCAGTCTCCTAACACCTTGAGGTTCTAGGATTTAGGAGAACTGGTAACTTAACAGTACTTGTTTAAGAATTTTTCAACAAGTTGATTCCATATACTGATAGAGTAGTTCGGGAAAGAATCCAACCATTATCGTGCTCTTCCTTCCAAAGAATGATTAAACAACCTCAATCTGATAGCCTCTTCAGAAACACCATTCACCTTGAAATTATCAACAATCTCAAAAAAATTCCTCAAGTGAGCATTGAGATCTTCAGCTGATAGGCCATTAAATTTGTTGTCCCTAATAGCTTGCATATCTGCTGAATCAACATGAAAATTATTGGCTGAAATAGTTGGCCTTGCAATACTAGAATGAATGTCATTGAAAGAAGGCATTATATATTCCTTAACAGGCAAGTGTGTGAGATACAGTCTTATGGATTAGGTTTTGATTATTTTATCTTAACAATAAGTATAAATTAAATTAGGGTTAGGAAGTTACTAAATAATATAGTAATCCTCCCTTAGGTTATTCGAAGTGATAGTCAACGAGAAGAAAGTCTAATTGGGTCAAATTGCTTTTATAAATGAAACCAAATGATTTTCTCTCTACATATAATTAGATGAGATTTATCAAAATAATGATAAAATTAAATCTAATTTATATATATATATATATTACATTTTGTGGCAAAGATTGAATATGAACAAATACAGTATTTTAACACTAATTTTACAAGACAGAAAATATGTTATCTATTTAAAATAATGTTATTTTTGAATGATTTCAAGGGAATATATTTTCTAAATATATTTGTTCAATTTATCTTCAACAAAGTCCTGCCTAGATATAAAATACAGATTTTATCCTAGAAGCCCTTAATTGTCCTATTTATTTGGATAATTTGTGTTTTAATTCAAATTAAATATTCCTTGGATTTCATGATTATTATTATTTTAGGAATATTATGTTTGAATATATTTTGAGTCAAAACTTTAGTTCAAACGTCGTCATATTTATCAATGTATCGTTTGGTTACATGTTTATTAGCTTTAATAATTTACTGAACAAGGTTAACACGTTTTTCTAAGAACCTATGTGGCCAAATACAGCTGATGCAACTTTAATTTGAATTATTGTGGCTCTCATTTCTCCATGTAAAGCCTTGTCCCCTTGTCCCCTAATTAATTAAATCAAAAATGCCTAATTTTTTGCTATAAATAAGACATCACCCTACCACCATTTCCTAACTCTTTTAGTGCCAAGTACGTATATGCTGCAAATTTCTCTCCCAAGAAACTCTCAACATCAGTAGGTTTTCATCTCCAAGAACTCTTGAGTTTTAAACTTAGTTTTTCATAGATCTTACCCCTTCCAAGCTTAAAAATCCATATACTTGCACAAATCACACACTAATCATACAAGTCCCTTTAGGCTACCCAAAAGACCATATTACAATGGTCCTTAGACTTGTCTAGTTGCCCCAAGGTTATACCAAAAGCTCACTTTCCGGTGATTTTCCGGTGACTTTTTCCGGTAACTACTTTTTGTGTGTTTTGACTTCAAAACTAGCTTTTTCTCTTGATTTCTCTCAAGATATCAATGGTTACAAGTTGGTTCTAGTTTTATATATTTTTATATATATTCGGCTAACCTCTTATATAAATGCTTGCTTGATTCGATTTTTAGATATATTATATAGTTGTCCATGTTTATGATTTATATATACACGAGATTTAATTATTTGTTCTCTTTTAGTATATATAGATTATATTGATATTTGGGAGAACTTTTTTTTCATCTCTTACTCTCCCAAATTAAGTTATTCATATCCTTGGTGTAGGTGTCCGGAATTAATAACAACTCCAAATTACTTAAGTTCCGAGTAGAGATCGATTTATATAAGTCTCATATAGAGATATAAACAAAAGGACTCATTGTTGAATTTTTGTAATTAAAATTAGCTTTTATTCCGAGTCGAGACCAATTTATTTAAGTCGAGGTAAGACATAAACAAAAGGACACCTTGTTTAATATTTATAAGTTCACTCAATTTATTTCCGAGTTGAGATAAAATTCATATAAGTTATTATTATTAAACATAAACGAATATCTCTTTGTTTGAAATAAATAGAGAAATAAACTAACTTATATTCCGATATTAGAATATTCGTATAAATCTCATATATTATTTAGAGATATAAATGAAGTTTTCTTGTAGAATATTTGTAAGTTTAAACTCACTTTAATTTCGAGTCGAGACCAATTTGTATAAGTCGAGGTACGACGTAAACAAAAGGACTACTTGTTGAATAATAAAGTGAAAGAAACTAACTTATATTCTGAGTTGTGTTCTTTTGTATAAATCTCATATATTTACTTAGAGATATAAACAAAGTAAACTCGTAGAATATTTATAAGTTTAATTAGCTTCGAACACCAAGTTAAAGTGTTATTCGTATAAGTCTCACATTATTATTTAGAGATATAAATGAGCCTTACTTGTTGAGTTCTTGAAGTTAAGCCAACTTCGACTATGAGTTAGATACTATTCGTATAAGTCGAGTTACGACATAAACAAAACATCATCGTTGAATCTTAGTGGTAGATCTTGTGTTTGTTTAAAGGCCATAGTTTAGTTGTCTTAATTTCCAAGGCCTCATAAATAACATATTTATAAAACGTACTTGATATCATTCAAGTCAAAATATATTCGGTTTAGTTACTTTGAGCCTTATATATCCATTATATATATATAATTTAAGTGTTTGCATTCATACGCTTTACATATCGCTGTTTACTTTAGCATACACACTTAAATAATTGTATACACGTTCACACACAATGTGTGGTTTGTCCTTCTAACGAAGTGACTTACCCCGACTCACATTTATATATTCTTTTGCTTCGGCTATATAATATATAATTGTTTATTTCCGGTCTAGTACTGTAATATACTAGTCCACCAATTTTCTTTTCTTAAACAGGGTTATTAAGTCATATTACTGGTTGTCTAGACTTTGTTAGTGAGGTGAATTGAAGTGAGGTGATCCTTGTTCTAAGACCCAAGTCCTAGGCATGCCGACGGGAAGTTGGGTGTCTTTGCACCGTGAAGAAAAAGAAAGACCCAAGACCTAAGACCTAAGATCCAAGACCTATAGCGGGTTAGAGGAACATAGTCTACGCATGGTTTTATCTTTTTCTTACTTGTATTTGAGGAGTTAGCGGGGAGTTACGCTCCAAAATAAATTTGTAAGGGTTCTATTTAGATTTTGAGGAGGTAGCTGGGAGTTACGCTCTAAGATAAGTGTAGTAAGTTTGCTAGTATATTTTGAGGGGTTAACGGGGAGTTAAGGTCCAAGATAAATACATAGTGGTTGTAAATGCTTCTCCGCCGCTATAAGGAGTGCATCTTTTTATAGTAAAAAATCTCAAGTTCAGGGAGGGACTCGGGGACAGGACTAGAAGTGAGTGAATCCATTAGGGGATTACGCCATTGCAAACTAGGATAAAAATCTTGTGTGTTGTACTTTATTTCTTTTCTCTCTTTTAATTTCCGCACCTGATTTACTAGTTGACTAGTAACAATTTTAAAAGAGAAGAGAAAATTTTAAAACGCCAAACTCTAATTTTTTTAAAAGGGTATTAAGCTATTCAACTCCCCCCCCCCCCTTCTAATTAATATCGCCCATTCTTACAGACCTAACAAATTGCCTTTCAGGAGGAGGATCATTCCCATTATCACCCATCGTGAATAATCGATTTTGAGATTCCTTAGCTTTCCTTCTATTCTTTCTTACAGTTTTGTCAATCTCCAAATCAAGTGAAATAAGTGAAGATGAGCCAGGTCTATACATTCAACGTTAACTCCTACAAAATTTGAAGAAGAAAAAACTTTGATCATAAAATACTAAATAGTGCAATGATATTAACAAATAAATACTTTAAAAAAGAGTCATCGGCAGTGGCACCAAAAACTTGTTGGAGGTTTTACAACCTATACTCAAGTGCACGTATCACAACAAGTAATATATAATATTTTTGCCCACGAGTACAAACTTTAAGTTCCTAACTACCACTCAATATTGTTCAATTAATTCAAGTCAAATAATAATTGATTTAAGAGAAAAATAGTTATCACTAAAGATAAAATAACACAAATAAAATTATCAAAATTAATAAAACTAGGCCTTCAACTTTATCTCATTTTCTTCAACAAGTATTTTCGTGTCTTTATTTTAGTGCTTCAATTGCCAGTTTAAGGTTTTTAAGTACTCACGAGGTCCTTGTGAATCTCAAGTGATTTTAATTCAACAATTAACTCTCATATTCCTATGTATAATTTAAATCATTTAACAACATTAATCTCAACCTTAATTTGACTACTTAGGGTGTTCAAGTATATTCTTATCCTAATCATAAATTAACCTAATAATAATACGAAATTAAAACAAACGGGTCTCAATTTAGGCTACTCTTCCAAGCCAACATAATTTACTATAATTTACCAATTCAATTCCAAGGTTGATCATTCCTTGAAAAGCATTAAAAATAATTTACTATAAGTAATTATAATGAACACCAAAATAGAGAATTAAATAATACTTATATATAAGCACAAGACTCCATTAAAAGTCTAGAAAGAGATTTAGTTCAAAATCACAAAAGAGAGTACTAAATATGAGAATGAAGACATGATATCAAGTTTACAATAAAGAAAAGTGAAGAAGAGAGGATAAAACTCAAGAATTGTTCTTCTCTCCCTGGCTTCTTCTCCCTGGAATCCTTATTCCTTGTTCTTGTGTGTAACTGCTAGGTCTCTCCTTGTATGTGTAACTCATTTTGTCACGTACGTTCTATCTTTTTTCTTCTACGTAATTGAATAAAATAGATATATAATCTATTTACAAATGTTTTTTAATAAAATATTACGAATACAAGAAATATTTCTTAATAAAATATATTTTTAACTAGGAAATTCGTAGGCTTCTGTTGTTGGGCTATTGAGAGCATATCTAAATTATGTGCACATGATAGAAATAAAGGACTTCTTCCAAGTTTTCAATGACTGTTTACAGGGCTAAAACGGACTTGTAAAACTCTAGATAGAACCCAAACAGTAAAGATTGTACAAAGTGTCCAAAGAATTGAATTTTGTATGAAATAAACCCAAATATTGCATTTTAAGTTCCAAGACTACAAATTCTTGTTTCGTACAATAAAACATTAAACCACATTAAATAATAATCCAATTTCATACAAAAATACTTAAAAAATAAAGATAAATTAATAATAATTATTCCTTTATCAGAATCTTAAAATCTTAATTATATTTTAAATAGTAAAATATATAATAATTTTTAATATTATTTCTAACGTTTTTCATATTTTTATTTTGAAAGATTTATCAGTTGTGATTAATCAAAGTATTACTAACAAAAGGGACAATTAAAATGAGGGGTTAACCAAATTGCATATCATACCTACTTTGATTATAATAATATAATATATGTGTGATGAAAATGAATAAAATGCATACGCGATTGGAATATGTAAAATAGAAAGGAGGAGTAATGGAATAAGTATTTTATTTATTTATTCATTTAAGTAAAATTAGATGAATGAAAATAATGTACAACTGTATGACATTTTATTTTTATACCATTTAACTTTAAACATGATCAATCTCTCGTGAAATTCTAAAATCGAGTTAAAAATTATTTTTAATCAAAAAAAATTTATTCAGAAATTTTGTATGGGAGAGATGGATAATATATATTTGTATGTGTGAGAGAGGGGAAGGAAAAGATGGAGTGTCTTAATTTTTAGATTGAAGTGTAGAGAGAAATTTATGTCAAAAAAATTCATACAAAAGATATGGTGTGATATGTTTGAAAGAAATGAGTTTATTATTTTTATGAAATAAGATTAAAAATCCCAATGGAGATGGGATGATTCATTTCATTCATTTATCCTAATCAAATAATATAATTTTTTTATTCTGATCGAAATCGTCATTCCATCACTGTTAAAATTTATTTTATTTCTTAAATGAACACAATTTTAGATTTTAGTTCAATGGATCACATGTCCTGCAAGTTGGAGTACTATATATTATACAGAATGTTTTGCAATATTTCATAAGTAAAATATATTACAGATGATATATCACTTTAACTTATATGTTATCTCGAAGTACCATATTTGAAATTTCACCAGCAAGTCCAATATATAATTATATGGCCGTTTGTGGTTTCTTAAATTTAAAATAAGTAATTTATTTTATTTTCATTTTTTACATATTTTCATATTTTTTTAAAAATAAATATTTATTTTAGAATTTTAAAACCAAATATTATTTTCAAAATAAAAAAAATTACTTATTTTCAGAAAAAGTACATACATTCCTAATTTTTTCCGGAAATAAAGGCTTATTTCCTACTATATCTAGTTATATAGTTAAAATATGAAATCAAAATCACAAAAACCTATTCATTAGTCATTCTTAGTAAGATAAACACATAGACGAATATTTGGTTGTATATTTAGAATTAAAAATGATTATAACCATTTTTGCCGCATCATCAAATTAATTAAAATTATAATACAAGTTGGCCCACTTTAAATAAAATTGAAGGAGTTAGTTAAAGTATTAGCTAAATTTAGAATTAGTTGGTTGTATTTTGTAATTAGCATTTTCACGCACCAAAAAATATTTTTGATGACATATTATAATATTATAGTCATTTTATATTTAACATTTGACTTACTCTAATACAACTGTTTTATCTTAGTCGGTAGCAAAATTTAAATTCAAAGTTCGAATCTCATCAATAAACTATTAAATTTTAGTACAAATCATATTAAAATATTAAATTTTAGTGCTAATCATATTGGATAACTCAATAAATAAGAATCTTTAGAGTTTGAATATCATCAATAAATATTAAAATATATTATTTATATTAAAGAGGTAGTAAGATTAATATTTATACAATTGGTTTTTGCCAATGGTGCCATCACATTTTTGACTTTTATCTGCGGTAACACAGTATTTTTGGTTTCTACATATGGTATCCTTCTATTAAGTAAAAAGTAATAAAATCGATTTCAGATCGGAAAACAAATTGTATATTTGAAATTTTTGTGAAAAAATACATGAAATAGACTTTTAAATAATCTAAAACGAAGGCAAAATGAGTGATATATTAATGATAAAAGTTTGGTTATGAAATTTTAATATATATTACTATTTTAACTCTGTTTTACATGATTCAAATATCTATTTCATATATTTTTTCGAATAGATTTCAAATATACAATTTATTTTCCGGTCTGAAATCGATTCTATTATTTTTTATTACTTTTTATTTAATAAAAAGGTACCATACATAAAAAACCAAAAATAAAGGTTATCACGGATAGAAAACCAAAAATACAATGTTACTATCGATAGAAGCAAAAAATGTGATGGTATTGTACAGTGATATCATAGAGAATGTCTCAAATTTATAATTATATGTTTATACATATGTATATAGAGATTAATATTCTCGAGTTATCTCGCGTAACTTTGCGAAAATTAAAAAAAATTCATATAAATATATAAGGGTGATATTGTAATTATAGAAAATCATATACAATTATAAAAATACTCACACTAAAAAATACCGGTCCTTAGATAATTTTGCTGAGTTAATTTCATGAATTTTATTCTCTTATACATATACCACATTTTAATTGGAAATATTGTGAATCAAATATGTATAATATATTCTATTTGTGGTATATACATGATATTCAAAATCTCCCATTAAAATGCAGTGATATTTTGCTTTATATGCGGTGAATAAAACATATTAGAATGCAGTGATCTTCTTTATCTTCTATTTGTATATTTGGTTGTATATTTAAGATTAAAAATGATTATAACCATTTCTGCCCCATCATCAAATCAAATTAGTTAAAAGTGTAATGCAAGTTGACCACTTTAAATAAAGTTCAAAGAGTTAGATAAAGTGTTAATTAAATTTAGAATTAGTTGGTTGCATTTTGTAATTAGTATTTTCAGGCACCAAAAAATATTTTTGATGACATATATTATAGTATTATAGTCATTTTATATTTAGAATTTGACTTACTCTAATATATATTATATTAGTCGGTAGCAAAATTTAAATTCAGAGTTCAAATCTCATCAATAAAATATTAATTTTTGTATTGATCGTATTAGATAATTTATAAATAAAAATGTTTAGAGTTTAAATATCATCAATAAATATTAAAATATATTATTTATATTAAAGAGGTAATAAGATTAATATTAATAATTAGTGATTAATGTTCATAACGTTATCTCACATAGTTTTCCCGGGGTTAAAAACAATTCTCATATACATACACGAGAGTATTATTATAATTATAGATAATTATATACAATTACAAAAATACACACTACAAAATACTAACAACTTACGTAATTTTCCTGAGTAATGTCAGAACTTTATTCTCTTATAATTATATGTTTCTACATATGGACAACTAGTTATATGTTGACCACATTTTAATAAGAAATTTTGTGAACCAAATATGTAGCAAAATATTGCAGTATATATTGTTCCATAATATATTCTGTTTGGATATTCAAAATCATCGATTAAAATGAGAATCTTCTTTATTATTATGACTATTTATTTCCCATTTTAATATATTACAATTAATGATCCGTAATCTAATTTTAATAGTTATTATTCAATTATTTTATCTTCAAGATAGAAGTAATTTAAAAATATATTATTTAATTTGAAATTTCAAATAATTAAATTTAATTTTTATTAAAATTATAATAATTAAATATTTTAGGCATTGTACTGGGTCACTAGACACTGAAAAATAATAAAAACCGAAGATTTGGCAATCATGAATCCATGATACAGTAATAATATTATACCAAAATAGGCTGCTGCTACTAAGTACCGGTACTATTCTACTACTCCCCGATGTTACATGATAAAAGTCTCTTTTCGAAAAAAAAATTTATCATATAATAATTGTTAATTTTTATTTTTAATATAAAAAAATTTAAATTTATTCCTTTTTTGTCATTTTTAATATAAAATATTAATAATAAATATTATACGCACAGAAAATTACTATACAAAGATATTTATTAAAATGCGTTATTTTTTTTTAAAGAAAAAAGAAAATGACATTCATCTAATATGAAATATCTTACAATCATCTAATTCAATTCAATTCAATTCAAAATCAAATATGAAATACCATTTATTCTCCCGTCTACTCGCTTCTTCCGCCGCTAGAAGTTCATCGTTTCAGGTTCGTTCCCAACAGATCCATCTCCTCTATCTATCTATCTATCTATCTATCTATCTATTATCCGTCTTAAATTCGGGAATCGAACTCGAGAGCCCTGCCGAATAACTATTACTCTTTTTCGATAAGTTACTTGTTAGATAAGCCAAACAGACAGACTCGTAATACACTGTAAATTGAAACACGGATTTTAGGAGTCTTTTCGGGATTGTTTTTTGGAATTATTTAATGTTTTATGAATTGGGACTTCCTTTTGTTGTTTAATGCCAATGTACTTTTTTATGTTTACAGGCAACTACGCCACAGCGTATTGGTGGTTGTTCTTTATTTGCTAGACTTGCTAGTTCAGATGCATCCTTGGACAAGGAAATTAATGATCAAGGGTACACATACGATTTTCGATTAACTGTGTTTATGTAGTAGCATCATGTTTTCCGTATAATGCCTGGTTTGTTTTTTATGATATTTGTATCGAGATACTACTGAACCTAATTTAATTCTCAGATTTAAGGGACATGATATGTTGGCACCGTTTACTGCTGGGTGGCAAAGTACTGATTTACATCCTCTCGTGATTGCTAAATCTGAGGTAAGCTGTGTAGAAACCCAGCTCCTACTCAATGGAACATGTGTGTGTATTGGCTTAACAATGTACTGTTGTGATTTAAACCATTTTTTTGTTGGGTCATGGTTCCGCTCAACTGCTTTATAACCCATACTGACAAAGGTTAGCTGCAGGAATAAATATGAGGAATAAATATGAGGGAGGGCCAAATTATACT
Source organism: Oenanthe sinensis (assembly GCA_028671895.1). Lineage (NCBI taxonomy): Eukaryota > Viridiplantae > Streptophyta > Magnoliopsida > Apiales > Apiaceae > Oenanthe > Oenanthe sinensis. The sequence goes on from CM053797.1 coordinate 11,926,023, forward strand.
ATACTTTTTTCCCCAACAATAAGTAGAAAAATGTAAAAGAAAACACCATAAATTATTGAATCAGTTCGATATGCCCTGTCCTACACGGTTGTATTCGTGCATGTCTCTCTTTACTGTGTTTGTTTTTTTAATTTTGAAATGCTTAGGCTGCAAAATCAGAGAGGGCACAAGTTTAAAATTGGACTTGGACTTTAAAATAAATAAATTATATTGGGCCCATTTTTCAGGGAGGACCCGAACCTAGCCTGGCCTAGTACTGCCTCCGCCACTGGTTAGCTGTTGTCTCATTTCTGGTGGGCTGATTATTTTGAATTGGTTTTGTAGGGGTCCTATGTCTACGACACAGATGGAAAGAAGTATCTCGATTCTCTTGCCGGTCTATGGTGCACGTCCTTAGGTATTGAGTTTATGTTTCTAATTAAATGCAATTTGTTAAATAGACTCTTCATCAACAATTTCATTATAATGATATTTGCATCGTTATATCCATTCTTCTTAATCTCTCTTTCTCTAGTATATCCAAGAATTCTTTGGGCCCTAGAATCTCTTATGTGATAAGAGTTTGTATAGAATGTTTTTTCCTCCTATCTTTTTGGTTACAACTGATAGCAAGTTATATACAGTTTACAGTAAGCTCTTTGTTGAAAAGAACGGAAAAAAATAGCATTAGTGACAGAAGATAATCAGGATACATGATATCTAACTAGTTATATAGTAATTTACCACAATATCCCAAATGAATCTCTTTGGCATTATGCCAACTGCTCTCCTCTTCTTGCTTGTTAAAAGCTAAAATCAATGTTACAAGGAACAAGATTCTATTTGAAACGAGGTACGAAAACGGATACATGGAACGTTACATTTGGTGAATCTCGTACGTCGTATGGGTACGAAGGGACCTATGGGTGCAATAAAACTTTATTATGTAAAATTTCTTGAAGACATGATCAAACAATTCAAACATAAATTTTATATTTCAAATTAAAAGTTATTTATAATTAATTTCCTTTACTACTAGACCATTAGTAGTAAAGCCAAGTAAAAATATAATTTCTTTTAATTAAATAAGTTAGGACCTTCTAATTTAGATTATAACTAACATTTAATTCAATTGTACTAAAAAATAACATTGTTAATTTTTGAAGTACTAAGAAATTGCAATATATTAACATAAGAATTAAAAAAAAAATAAAGTTTATACAGCTGTGCATTCATTGAATATTATCAAAATTGAAAAAAATAATATAAAAACGATTAATTGTATTGGGTACATCAAATACAATATGTCAATATATATACATACATATGCTGTCGAAAATGATGAGCTAAATGCGAACCACAGTGATCTGAGTCGGGAATGAACCGTGTTCCAAGACAAACGAACGGATTCGAGATTCTCTAGCACATCCCGCGTTCCTTGTAACATTGGCTAAAACGTAATTTGTATGGCAACAATAGTTCTTACCATTGTTAGTAGCAAAGAGTCAAAGACTTTTTATGTGCAAGTAAAAGTTTTATAACATTCACGGTTTATATTTGATATGTGCTTAGTAGCACAGATATTATGTGCAAGTTAAATTTTTATAACCTTTACTGTTTACATTTTAAATGTGCTCGATTTAAGTGTTCTTGTATATGAATCAAAGCAATACTGTATGCATGGTTATTAAAGAGATCCACTTGAAGTATTATAAGCAATTGGACAACAGTCTTAAGCATCCGTATTAAGTTGATGTTCTCATTGCAATTGTGCGTCAATAGTTGACATTTTAAATTAGCCTTTCATGCTCTTTATAAAACTTATGTAGTAATTCATAGTTATGTAATAATATGCCCTAGATGCCTCATGCTACCTTTGCTATAAATTTTGAAGCAAATCGTATTTATGTGTTATATTTATAAAGTGGGACCAATTGTCAAACATTTCACGGAATCCATGAAATAATTTGCATCTTGATGTAAGACTGACACAGGACAAGAACTGAAAACAAAGAATTGTAGAATAATAACAATAAAAGATAAGTTTGAAATAATAAAGGAAGAAAAGTTTTTAATCAAACCAAACAGTGAATTGTTTAGACCGCAACCCCTAACAAGAAAACAATCTCAACATGAATAATTGAAGTTTAAAAATAATAAAAGATTACGACTCTTTCTATAGGATTAAAACCCTAGAACTTAACTAAAAGTAAAATCGTGATAAAAGGAAACAAATTCTTTAATCATGCTAGTATGCTACTCCCTTAGCCAAGAATATTCCTAATAATCTATTTAACTATTATAATTAAATCTTTACATTATAATAAATTAAAATAAATTTTATTTCTAAGTAATGACATTAAATAAATACAATTTTTTTTAATTCCTAAGCTCCACATCCGAGGTAGAGCTCAATTAGTCCGAATGAGATTTGTACAAGTGGCTCTAGAAGTCCACGATGTCTTCATATCAATGAAAGTAAAGATTTATGCATATTCCTAGTAATTGATGAAAGTTAATAATTTTTTGTTGGTTTGTTATTGGAGTAGGAGTAGAAAATAATAAGAGATCCAGGTACCAAAATGAATAGGAACTTACTTTGTTAGCATGTGGTAGTTTATTTTGCTATTTTTTTGTCTTTTAAGATTGTAATATTCAGTCTATATTATTGAGATTTGGGAAGTATGTTGGCTTGGCCTCCGACTTGGACACCCAGTTTATATCATTTTGGTCTTACATATTTCTGCCTTCATTAATTTTTCAGGAGGTAGTGAGCCTCGTCTGGTTGATGCTGCTGCTAAACAACTTAGCACATTGCCATTTTATCATTCCTTTTGGAATCGTACTACAAAACCCTCTTTGGTATGTTGATATTCAGTCGCAAAGCTAGTCTCTCGCAACCATATGAATTGTTTCATTTCAATTCTGAATCATGCAGGATCTTGCAACAGAGCTCTTGGATATGTTTACTGCTACTAAAATGGCAAAAGTGTTCTTCACGAATAGTGGATCTGAAGCTAATGATACCCAGGTGGTGTTGCTACTTTAAACAATACTCTTTCTAACAAAATGAATGTGTTACTCACATGGGAGTTGTTATCTTGGTTAATGATGGAGTGGAACCAGCATTTAATCGACCACTAGTATGAAGAGAATTGCTATGCTACTAATCACCCAACAGTTTGGACTGCCAAATGGCATGACTAGAGTAGAGACTATAGATAAAGATGAAGGAAAATGTCTGACTCTGGTCCGATGCAGGTGACACATGAATAAGGATGTAAGAATAAAAGCTGTAACAGGAATGTGTTGAAGTTCAAAGTCTACAGCGGACATTAATTACTATACACTATCATATAGTTTTGAAGCTCAACCTCTTAGAAAAATCTCACAATATATGAATATTGTTAGCTAAATAAAAGTGACAATCAGTAATGAGATAAAGAGACAAAGAAAATTAGGGCAGAATGTATATATGTGCATATGTATGACTGCTGAATACATAGATGTTTATTCTTTTACAATAGTGGCTAAGCCTTTCATATAGAAATACTAAACTTGCTCTCTACATATTCTAGTATTCTACAGAACTATAACAGTACCACGTTGTCATGGTGATGGCCCAATCACATTATGTCATTTCATGCTTTAATTTAACAAGAAATAACTGAATATTTAATTCAAAAACAATTGTTGGTTGTAGGTGAAGCTAGTTTGGTATTATAATAATGCACTTGGGAGGCCAAACAAAAAAAAGTTTATTGCTCGACAAAAATCGTAAGTTTCCCTGCTTTTTAGTACTTGTTCATTTAGAAAACTTTCTTGGATTTCTATTTTTATACGGTATGTGCATTGTGGCAGGTACCATGGATCTACTCTTATAGCAGCTAGTCTTTCAGGGTATTGTTTTGGAACTGTCAATGTTGTCTATACAAAAGAAGTTTTACCAACAGACTTTTTATATTGACAGCCTTCCTGCACTACATCAAAAATTTGATCTACCAGCTCCGTTTGTCCTGCACACTGATTGCCCTCATTACTGGCGATATCATCTTCCAGGTTGATCGATCCTACTTAATGCAGTATTTTGTTTACAGGATTTGTGATTCAAAAAATAGTTGTAATATGATTGTTCTTATAGGTGAGACGGAAGAAGATTTCTCAACCAGGTTAGCCAATAACTTGGAAGAGCTTATCCTAAAAGAGGGACCAGAGACGGTATTTAGCTTATGTTCAGATCATACTATAGCATAAATGATGATTAGTGCTGTTCATTTTTTGAGCTGACTTTGGTAAATTCTGTTAAAGGTTGCTGCATTTATTGCAGAGCCGGTCATGGGGGCAGGAGGCGTGATACCACCCCCAGCTACTTATTTCGAAAAGGTTAATTTATCTTTTGCTTTCTCTTTATTTGCAAATGTTTTATACTGCTCATGTTGAAAGTTAACAAGTTATCTGTAAGGGCTCTTGTCATCTTAACAGGTATCACATGGCCGAACAATTTATAATGCATGTATGTGGAGACACTAATATAAGTTGCGCCATGTTGAATTAAAAGTGAACAGCTTAGCACTTAATCAGGAATCTATTCACTTCGTAATCAAGAGTATATCTGTCATTTTAAGTTTGCCAACAGCTAAGATTTGTACTCATTAGGCTCTAAAGAGGCATGTGAAGGGCCCTTTTTAATTCTCTCAGTGTGACAAATCCATCCTAGAAAATTTTAAATACAATGTAGTATCTTGTGCACTTCATTTTGATGAAGTGAAAACGTGTTGCACATATGCTCCTGAAGGCCTTTTCACTTTGGTGCACATCTCACATGTAACAACTAGGTCCAAGGCACTCTTATAATATTTTATTGTAGAATAAAATAAATTCATGACCTATTTCTTAAAGTGTGTAATGTCGTAATCTCTAACAAAAACGAGGAAACAATCAGAAGTTAATATATATTAATACCTCATGGTATCAATGACTATTTTTTATCCAATGACGCATATGAGGAATTAAGATTGACGCAAAATATTATAGCAAGTATACTATATCATGACAAGTAATAAAGTAGAAGTAGTAGTAGTTTCCGAGTTATCATACCCAAGGGACCAACAATTTAAGAACTAAAATGTATAATTACTTTCTTACAATTAAATTAAATGTGAATAAAGGATGACTTTTATTAAGGAGTATTCTACTAAAAATAAGTAAAGAACTAATGAAAAATAAATATATGGATGGGAAATGACTAAGGAATATGCTTTATCTAACTCTGTATTTGACTCTTCAATTTAATAGTGATTGATTCGAATTGTTTTTCACGCTGGAATCCGCTAAAGTAACGTTATTTCCTTTGGTCTAGGTGAATGAGTCCTATTATAACTTTATAAATTCCCTTTGGTCTAGGTTGATTTAAATTTTATTATAAAGCCCTATGTTCTGTGAATTCCTGATTTATGGTAGACAATACTCTATAGAAGTTGCACAAGAAAATCTAGTCAATGGTCATGTCAGTTTTACCCTATGTTGTGTTTTTACTCAGCATCCTTTATTACAACGGTCAGTTCAACATAAGCCATAAAATTATGTAATTTCTTTACAAGTATTAAACTCATAAAGACATAAAAACAAAATGATAAAACAATTCAATGATATATATTCCCTGATAAATATGTTATATATAAAATCTTTTAATAATTAAATAAAACTACCAAAGAGTTACTCTATCGGATAGGATTCAAAAAGTATTTTCTGAGCTGGCTGTTCCGCCCTTGATTCTGGGCTGATAAAGCTTGAAATTTGATATTTGGCCCATCCTTGAATTAAAGATTTTTTTAAAGCTTTCCAACGGCAGTTTAATCGCTTGAAATGGACTAGTTTTAGTGCAAATCCTTCCAATTAAGTTCTTCTTTCCTACAATAAAAATCCAATCCAGTGCAAAAATACACAATATATAGGGATAAGCTCGTCATTATTATATATACTGACTTCTTATGTCAAAGATGCTACTGTACACTACAAAATCATTTAACTTTTACTTCATAGTTTTGTTAATAACCTGAAGGCTGTAGCTGCTCTCTCCCTTTCAGTTTATTGAACTCTTACAGACATATTATATAATGCTTTTGCAGATTCAAGCTGTAGTGAAAAAACATGATATTCTTTTTATTGCGGATGAGGTACCACCATTTTTTCTGTCCGTATGTTCAACAAGTAAGCTGATTTCTGTCCCCGTCTCAAAAGTTGCTATTCCATATATTCTAGGTAATATGTGCATTTGGAAGATTAGGAACTATGTTTGGCTGCGATAAATACAATATTAAGCCAGATCTGGTCTCTATGGCAAAGGTAAAATATCAGAATCAGGATGTCTACTTGTTTTGTCTTTGCCTCCTTTATTTATCTAACTGAAAGTTCCAGGCTCTTTCTTCTGGATACATGCCCATTGGTGCCGTTTTAGTGAGTCCTGAAGTTTCAGATGTGATATATTCTCAAAGCAACAAACTGGGTAAAATTGTGGAACTTTCTGAACATTGATCAGAGTTTTCCATCAATCCATCCTTTTAAAAATTGCTACTAAAATCTATTTTATATTCTCTCAGGTACTTTCTCGCATGGATTTACTTATTCCGGGCACCCAGTTTCGTGTGCTGTTGCACTTGAAACACTCAAGATCTACAAGTATGTTTTGTGTTTAACCTAAAGCCATTGACTCTAGTTTAAACAGTATTGTACATCTAAAGTGGTTAATAGCAGCCGGGGCACTATAATTAGTTCACAGTTGATATATAGATATATAGTGTTGCAAAGCATTGTCATTGCAATTTACCCATCAATAAATTGTTCGGTACTCAGTATTAACGAGTGGTCGACTAATTACTCTCTATTTGAAATGCAACAAGTCAAACATTGATATGTCAATTAAGTACAAAAGTGATAATGCAATAATTACATGCTAGTTGTTATTATCTTTTGCCTACCTAATTTCATGAGTTTGTATGAGCAAGTGTGCAAATTGCAATATGAGGAACATAAGTAAAGATAAAAGTGAGTTTTTATTCTATTTATTGTATAGTCTATATGCCTATTATTCAGAAAATAGTGATATGTAGGCTCGGGTTATTTAGGTTATTAATAATAAGCCTAATTAGTTATGGATCTTAGTCCGTTAGGGTTTTGTTCTCAGTATTTATACTTTACATTATATCCTTGTCTTGGTAGACATGGTCGATGTACAATGACTTATAATTTTTATATCGATATTGTTCGAGTACTTCCTTCGGTGGTTGGAAACCTATTGGTGTCGGTTTGATCTTCCAATATTGTTCTTTTGTTCAATTCATATTCCCGTCCTGGCATCATAGCATATACATATTAAGTGTAACTAAGCTTCTCATTTCATAGTTACTGTGAAGTGAAGAAAATCTGAAGAGTCAAGTAAGATCTTGGTTTGCTGTATGGTAATCAATATCCCCACTTTTAAAGACTAGGAGTACAACAAATGTAAATATGGAATGCATGTAGATAAAAACTTTGGAGGTCAATACTAACAGTTATTAGCAAAATACAATTGCAAGCATTGCTTTAATTTGATAGGACTATCTAGGAATATAGGTAACTTGTAGCAATTATTTATTGACTAGTTTATCTGAGTATGGATGAATGAACATGAAATTGACTTGTAAAGTAAGATATTGCCGTGTTATTAAGTATTCGTAACATTTTCGTTATTCTTGCAAGTATTGACCAGCATAATAATTATTTTGACTTCTAAGGTGATAGGGAAACAAATATTAAATTGCAAATCAAACTGTAACTGTGTAGCTGGTATTAATTTTTTTGGATCCTGTGTCTGTACTATCCACGAACAGAGATTTAATCATCAAAATTATATATTGCAACACATGCATGTAAAAATATCTTTAACAAAGATTTTAAAACTTTTAACCTTGTTTGCAGGGAAAGAAACATTATTGAAAAAGTGAAAAGCTTATCTCCGAAGTTTCAAGATGGTATAAAGGCATTCTCTGACAGTCCAATCATTGGAGAGGTAATTCATATACCCAATTTCTCTTGTGAGTAGGTATGTTAATTTATGTCCAGAATCAACAATCTTTCTATTTGGTAGATAAGAGGAACTGGTTTGATAATTGGGACGGAGTTCACAGATAACAAGTCACCAACTGATCTCTTCCCTCCTGAATGGGGTATGTTTGTTCTGTATATTATCTGTATAGTCGTAAGTAGTGAAATGATTTATCTCATCTATAAGTATGTGTTATCATCTAAGTTCACTACCACTCCAGTTTTCATTGAAGTTCTATAATGTGTCCTCAGGGGTAGGTGCATATTTTGGTGCACAGTGTGAGAAACTTGGGATGTTAGTGCGTGTTGCTGGTGATAATATAATGATGTGTCCTCCCTTTATAATAACCCCAGACGAACTTGACGAGGTAGGCCTCTACAACTGTAAAAGCAGGTTGCCACCATAATTTTATCTGATCCCGGAGCATGAACTTAGTATGACAGTATGCACATAGAAAGTGTTTTATATTCATTGAGAGTAATATTATTTTTTCACCCCCTCAATTTTTATAGTTAATTTGGGAAGCCCTTGCTTATATCGTCTATCTAAGATATATTACTCTGAATGATTATCGGACTGAAAATGTATACCTTGTTATCCTCTAGTTGATAAGCAAGTATGGGAAAGCTCTGAAGGCCACCGAGGAAAGGGTGAAGGAACTCAAAGATCAGAAGAAGTAAGCTGTTGATAAGTTTCAGCAAGAAAAGAATGATAATTGCGAAAAGTTTCAACCCATCATTTGTGTATAGAGTTAAATCTCTTGAAAAAAATGTTGTCAAATGATGTAATGGTTTATAAAAGATATCTCAGTTTGAACTTCACATCTAATGCCCATGGTATGCTATTATGAATATATGTATGTATGTCAGGTATGATCCTAATAAGTAATAACAAGACGTTAGGTTACTCTCTCCATTCTCCCAAAAGCTCTTACAAGCTCGTAGATGTGAATGCAGACTTGCACTATTTTTAAACCTTCCTTTCCACACTAACCAGATATTACTAGTAACTTGCTACAGTTTATTATTGCTCTCTCTCCCCCAAATTAGTAGTAATTTTGACCTTCTAAACGTAGTTTAAAGTGCAAAAAAGCATAGTTTCGTTACTTATTTCTTAAATATTTTTATTCTGAATAAAAATATAGATAGTAAATTTTTATTTGAAAAAAATAATTTACGGACCTATAGTTTCTATGCATCTTAATGCATGTAAAAAGTCAAAGATTTGGGAATGAGGGAGTAATTTTTTACATTAATTATTTTTGATTAAATTGTAATATTATCTAATTTTGTGAGAAAATAAGATAACCAATATTCTAAAGATAAAACAACCATTTTATTTTTCTTTAAAATTAAAATAAATATTAAAATGATGATAATAGGAGATGTGTTAGTTCATGTAGTTTAGGTGTCATAACCCGAATATTTTTAAAAATTTATTATTATTATTTAAATATTTTATTGGCTTTTCTAAAAAAGAGGAGGAATAAATTTTTTTTATTTTATTCCATTTGAATGCATTTTCATATTTTCATTATTATTTTAGAATTTATTTTTGGTTCAGTGGAGCTGAGTTCGGTTTAAATTTTTTATATTATTTTACTGATCGAGTAAGTATCTCGAATCGATATTTTATTCGGGTGAATATTTTATTTGAGTAAATTATTTAAATATTCAAAATTTAGTATTTTTATATTTTTGAATATTCAGAATATTTAAATCTTTTAGAAAGTTATTATTTTTAATTCATTTTAAAAATAATAAAATTTATGTATTTACCCATAAAATATTTTTATAAATTTTTGAGAGTATTTAAAATTATTTAGAAATTAAACATGATATTAAAATAATTTTTAAAAATATGTTTTATAATTTATAAAAAGATTTTTTTTAAAAACCTTTTTTTTTAAAATATACTCCGTATATCCTAATCTAACCCGACACCCCCACCCCCGGTCACTACTATACAATCCCCCGATTTCTCCTGCCAAAACCAAAACACCACCCCCTGTTCGTTAATACACGCGTGCCCCCACCACCCAACCAACTCTTCTGTTAAACGCATAGTACCTCTGTGATTAAGTTGTTGTCGCCCTCTGCTCCGTTGGTACGTATATTTATATATTTAAATCTTTTAAAATTTATTACTTACAAACCGTTAATCCAATATTTGATATCTATATATACAAATGACATGCGCTTTAAGACCTACGCATATGTATAATTTTGGATAAGTTTTAAGAAAATTATTTTCTGAGCAGGTTTTTCTTTTTAATTTATTTAAGAGAATCGAAAGGGGATTTGATGATGATGATCAAGTTAGGAGGCAGTAAAATACGTGGTGTATATGCATGGGTATTAATTTCAGATTTTTCTGAGAATATTTTTCGGTTATCAGAAAAGACTCGTAGGGTAGCCGAAATTGATCTTATGATAAAGATTTTAATATTCTAATTTAGCACTCCTAAATATTAGGACATGTTAGTGTATATATATTAATTTCATAATTTTTAGAGATTGTTTTTATACTCCGGAAAGTTATCTGTTAGCCGGACTTTTGGATTTAAGTGTCTGTGTTTCTCTTTTTCGGCAATTTTATGTGTACATACATAATTTATTTTGTGGGTTAAATACGTTTGACTTTATTTTAGTATAGTTGGATTGTATTGTTTGGTACTGATGTTGAAAAGTTCATTTTAGAAAGACCTTAATTTAAAAAAAAATTGTAATAAAATATTTATTTCAGATTTCAATTATTGTTTGATTAAAAATATTAAGTAGTTAATTATTTCAAAAAATAATTTATTTAAAAATGTTTAATAAATAATTAATTTGAATAATCAATTAATTTAATTATTAATTGATCTGTTTATCCGTTTTAAACAAAACAAATATTTCTATGATCATAAAAATAATTCGGAGCTTATAAAAATAGTTTTAAATTTTAAATTTCTCTACGAACCTAGATTAAATATTTTACGGAACTTTTAGTGATCCAATAATTATCCGTAGAGGGTAATAGTGATTCGATTTGAACCTAAAAATATTTTAAATATGTTTAATGTTATATTTAATTTTTTAATTTTATAACGTCATCGATGGTAGACGTTATAAGTTTTAAAGTATGAATTAGAATTGTTAGTTTTATTCCTTTTTGTTCGAGGATTAATTATATCTCTCGATGATTAATTGTTATTTTATATTCGATATCGAGGATTAATTGTTTATTTATATTCGAGTCTCGAGGATTAATTCTTTATTTATATTCGTGTGTCGAGAATTAATTGTTGTTTTATAATCGAGTCTTGAGGATTAATTGTTTATTTATATTTGAATCTCGAGAATTAATTGTTGTTTTATAATCGAGTCTCGAGGGTTAATTGGTTGTTTGAGGATTAGTTAATAGTTGAGTTTATATTTTTATTTATTGGTTTGTTGGGTTTGTTGTGAGTTTTCTTGTTAATAGGAATATGTATGAGATAATTATATAAGTATATTTAAATTATAAATGCTCGTAGAATATAATGACGTAGCTCAAGAATTAAAGTATTGTCTTACGTTTGACTATAGAAGTAGACGCGTAGACTCGATCTCGATAGTCCAGACTCGTAGCAACCATATGAGCGTCAGATCAAATAATTATTAGATGGTGATCGATACTGTGAGGTGGAAGAATAAAATAGTTGTATTTATTCGACCATACGTAATTGCTAAGGACCAAAGACAAGTATTTTCTTTTTGATCACACTTTTGTTTTCTGTTTCATTTATTAATATCATGACAAATAGCTATTGTTCAGAGTTATTTGTGAATCTTAAATTTTTATTTTAAAACAGAATTGTTAATATCAGTACCTTTGATATTGCAAAGTTGATTTAAATAAACATATCATATCATGTGTTTATCAAAAACGATATTATTACAAAAAGTGAAGGATTATGATATTGGTTTAAGCAAGCCGAATATTCCGGATTGCTTGGTCGGATTAGACGATTGCGCAATGGCCGGTAGTGGATGGAGCTCAGTCCTACGTGTTGGACTTATACGAATGGGTATAGGTCTGTACTATATTCCTTTCTGATCAGGGGGATATGAGTATAAATGTCCAAATCCAGTCTGCCCCTATGATGAAATGTGATTATCAATTAGCTGTTTTGAAATATAGTTATTGATGTGATTATTACGAGATGTTTTGATTATTGATTATATATCCTGATTCACTTTATCTGTTTTTGTTTAAAAGTTTATTATATACTTGTTGAGCATTTCTTTGGCTCACTCTTGTTTTTCATCATGCACTTTTCCTGACTGGTTGAGAAAATATTAGCCTTTTAGAAAAAGTATACCGACGAGACTTACCTGCGTAGCTCGGAAAAAGAAAAATGCCCATACAAAGATGGTTTGATCTAGAAAGTCTATATCTGGAGTAAGTTTTATTTAGATATATTGATTGTATAATATATATTGTTTGGTATATAACAGTATTAACTGTTGGTATGCTTTTTATCAAAGTTATATTGGTAATATAAGATTTATATAAAGAGATTGTTGAAATCAATTGTGGAATATTAGAGAATTGATCTAAGACTATGAATATTTGAGAAACTTTATGGATGAAGTCACACGAGTGATTTGATTTGATTTATTGAGATTTGTAATAATTGATGTTTGAACTTTTAAGTATTGTTTGTAGAATTATAACCTAAAAGATTTTGGTAATTGAGGTCGTAGCTGTAGATTTCAGATATTGAAGGTGATTTAATATTGAGGATTTTTACGTAACGATCAGGACCCTGAATTTTGGGGTATTACATTAGGAATTGTAAAACTAAGCTGTAATTATATGTGCCGAAAAAAATAAAAAATATTGAAAATCGTAGGATACGCGTTGCCTCTAGTAAAAAATGGGGAAAATATATATGTAAGCGGTAATTATATTTTTAGTATACCGTTTAAAGAGTTTTATACAATATTTTTTTCCCTATACAATGCCAGAAAATTATATTATAGTATTATTAAGAAGAAATCATTGGTTCTCCGAATAGTCAAATTAACACTAATATTAATGTTCTCATTTAAAATGAAAATAATTAATTTTTTTGGTTTCAACGAAAATTATAATACACACAAATTTCAGGTTCAAGAGAGTTTTTACGCCTCAGGGTTACTCTTGAGAACTCTACCTCCGTCCTAAATTAACTGTCCTGTTTAACTTTGTTAGGATCAATTTGACTAAAAATTATAAATTATTCTTTTATAATTTCAAAAAACCTGAAAAATATAATTTAAAATAAATTAAATATACTTTTCGATGATATATATTTTTATAATTTTTTCCAATTATATATTATATGTAATTTTTAGTCAAACTTTAATAAATTTGACTATAAAAAAGTATTAATTTGGTACAGAGGAATAAATTTTGCACAGGACACTGAAATCTGAATCCCATGATATTGCCCTTGAGCATGTATGCACCTGTCCAATTCTTTTCTCAATCTATTTTTCACTCTACAATCTATTTTTTCGCTCTTCATAAAATTGCTTATGAACTGTTTGAGAATTTGAATTTAAATTTTAAATTTAAATTTGGCCAAATAATATGTTTTTGTCATTTGTATAGTAAAAAAAATTAGATTTGAAATCCAAAACATATAAATATTAATATAAATTCAAGAACTTAAAATAATAGCACAATTTATATCATTTAATATAAATTATATTTCCTCAAACACAATCTTATATAAATCTTGACAGTAACACAACAGGAGATAACAACTTTCGAAACAGTAATCTTTCTGACGAACGGTAGAGTTAACAAAATGCAGTAAACATGATTTACTAATCTTCATAGATGCTATTCAAGACTGAGTGAAAGGCAGTAGTAGCTGAGCATCACTTTGATATTTGAAAATGATTCCAAAACCATCTTTAGTGAGAATGATTCATCATTCAGTCTATTCAGATTCATTCATCAATTAACCTTGGTTTTTTTCTTTCTTTTAATATACAAACACCACAAACTAAGTATGTTTATTGATCAACTATATCTGTAAAGAAACTACACCAATTCTATATGTTAATTATTTCAATATAATCATGAAACTGAACAATGGCTTTTAAACTCACAAGATATACAAAGAAAAATGACAAGCATCTATTACCTATGTACTCGATACCTATATCAGCTATATGCAAGACAATGTTCACCTGTCAACTCTATATCCTAGCAGCTGCTGCTTGTCTGTAGTTGTTTTGTGAGAGAAATGAAACAGCCTGTGCATCTTCCTCCATATCCATGCTGCTGCTGCTTTTTTTTTGTATTCAGAATATGTAATACCCTCTGATAACTGGTAAAGATATAAGACTACAACAACATGCAGACCCTAATACATTACTATTTCATTTAAGCGTTGGTTGGACCGGATAAGTTATATCGAGAGCAATATCAGCAGGATCTCCTGTCCATGGTTTACCCTCTCTCCATTGAAATTTAATTCTCAATTTTCCATTTGCATCTACCCCGACAACTTGGCCTTTGCTTGCATGTGTTTCCATTCCCCATCCCCATCGTGGAGAAACGAGCCCTTCTCTAATTTTGACCATATCCCCCACCATAAATGGTCTGATTCGTTCCATCTCACTTACCTTGCAAATCCAAAGCTTCTCCCTAAAACAAAAAGCCACCCACAGTTCGGTATCTTCTATGCGGTGCACGACTCCAATGCTAGAATGAGTCACATCACCCCATTGATGAGTTGGAGTGGAGACTGATGCTTTAACTTTAACCCAGTCCCCAATGTGAAGTTCCTCATCCTCTACCAGCACCACTTCAGATGGATCAAGCATCCACGCTTTTGAACCATATGGTGTATATATCCTTAATTTTCCATCTGCATCAATCGCTGATATTACTCCAATACTTGTATGACTGTGTCCCGACCATCCAAATCTTGGCTGTCTTACATCAAGATGAACCTTGACTCGATTGCCAATCCTAAGCTTATCTACTCTTTGAAGGTGAGTGATGGGCCCTTTCCATTGTTCCTGCTCCCCGCAAAATCCTACAAAAACTGTTCCATCCCACTGATCTAATTCGTAACCTATCCCTTGTACTACACCAACACTACCTGGCCCAACAGATTTCCAACTACTTGCAGTCTCACTCATCTTTACCCACTCTCCCACTTCAAATATCTGCTCTATCTCCAGATCTACAGGATCTCCTCTCCACAAACCCGGCAATCCAAAAAAGGATACCCTCACTTCTCCGTCAGCATTAACACTGGTTATAACACCTCTGGAATCATGCTGTGCCCCTCTCCAACCCCACCTTGGCTCAACTAGTCCATCTCGAAACTTGACATATTGTCCAATTCTAAATCCCGAAACTTTTTCAACATCCATGTAATGAGTAATCCACTTTCCTTTCCGGAAACAGCATGCTAACTCAAGATAACCAGTATCAGGTACGCTATGGACAACTGCTAAACTTTCTTTCCCAATACTATTCCAGTCATAACTCGGTCTAGTACCCAAACTAGGCTTGGACCGTACCCAGTCTCCAACTTCAAAACCTGACAGCCTTTCTGCATCTCCAGGAGAAACTCTCCACAAACTATGTCTTCCCGCTATTTTAACCTGTTTATGAAATACCAAACGCCAAATTTTCTCAAAAATTTGACACCAAGTAATATCAAACAGCCGATTAAAAGACTGCTCTAGTAATTGTAAATTTTAGTTTTCCAAGGATAAAATCGACATTAAAAGAGCAAATTATCATAGCAGGGGGCCAAAGAATTTTTATTTTATAACAGCCGGAACCCATAAGGTCTCTTTTCCGAACATCTGGTGAAGAGGCTTAGCCTTGAAATTTAACAATCTTTGCACATCAAAATCCCAAGAGGTTATAGCGGAAGGTGATTGTTCGGAAGATAAAAATTAAAGGAAGAGATTCTTACATTCAAAGTACCATCCATGTCGATTCTTGATATTTTTCCAATTGAAGCAGGAGTTTCATTTGACCATCCAAGCCGGGGCTGAGTAACCGATGGCATCATGTGAATCTCTTGTCCCACTTCAAAAGGTGGTAGCTTCTCCACATCTGTCACAGAGCAACTAAAAGGTTTACTTCTGAAACAGAAAGCAATTCCCATATCTCCATCCTCCTCTAAACTGTGGATCACCCCGATGCTACTCCTTGTGATATCATCCCAACCATATTTAGGAGATGAAACAGAAGCTTTCACTCTGACCCAGTCACCAACCTGCTTACATTCGAAACAAGCACAACGTAATTACAGTTTTGCATTGGGAAACAAATTTAATAGATGCCAAGGAAGAAATCATTCAACGAAGAGAAACAAATTTAATAGATGCCAAGGAAGAAATCATTCAACGAAGATGCACTCCGTTCTGCCTAGAATATTTTCATGAAAAAAATAAATAAATTACAGCCTGAATAATTAAGGCGCTCTAATACCTTTTTACTTTAAAACTATATTTCTTTTAGAATTATCCTCAAAAGCTTCTAATGCACGCCGGAAAAATGACTTACTTTCAAATAAAACTCTCAAGTAATATTAGATTTATGGTCATACTTGTATAGAATGCTGATTACATTACCTTGAAATCGTCGAGTTTTTCCATGTCTGAGGGATCAGCCTGCCATTGTATAGGTCGATTCGGAATGTCAATTATAAGGAGACCATCACTCTCTATCTCACTAATTCTTCCAACACTGTGATGTGTTTCACCCCCCCAAGCATATCTGGGCTCTGCAACAGAGCGCTTCACGCATACACGGTCACCCATCTGTAGGCACACGTGACAAATACTTGATTATAAGAGAGACTAAAACACTTTAAGACATTAGTATACCAGTATACATTACCCTTAATGGTTCCACATGTTCAACTTCTTCTGGTTCGCAGTGCCATGGATTATTAAGATAACTTAATTCCAACAACAAACTGTTATCTGGTCTGATACAATAAACTATACCGATGCTTCCTGGTGTTACAGATCCGAATCCATGCTTAGCTGTAGTGAGGGAGGGCCGAATACGCACCCAGTCTCCAACCTTGAATTCTTCAACTCTAACCATTTCTGCAGGATCAGCTTTCCATCCTCTAGAAGCTCCAGGAAAACCAACACGTAGTATCCCATCATCATCAACACACAGAACTGTTCCAATGCTGTCACGTGATTGACCACGGAAACCAAATCTGTAGACGCAAAGTAATTATTTATGATTAAACACCCTGTCGGTACCAACATTAACTATACAAACTTATAACTGAACAAGCAGCATAAACATTTTCACTCAAGGACTTCACTTGGGAGTTGAGCCTCGTTTGTTTCGTCAACTTTATGGTTACTGTGGTAACTAAAACTTCCTTTGAACTAAGTTATATAGTGCAGTTCCTAGGTAAATAAAATGTGTGTGTTTGGTTCATTACTGTGCAACTAGGAATTACATGTTTAGATTTGGTAAATTATATAAATTTTCCTTTGTTTTGGATTAACGCAAGTACCTTGGAACCACAAGTTACTTTACTCAATTTTAAAATCATGCAACCAAACACAATAGCTTCTTTCAGTTCCAAGGAACTTGTAGTCACGTGTTTGGGTTACATCGAAACAAAAGAGGCCTTAAATTGCCAGCCATAACAGCTAAATTTGTGTTGTTTGGCACAAAACTGAATCAGAATCTTAAATAAGAACGTTACTGTATGTGACAGATCACAATTACAAATTGGTGGAACTTGCCAGTGAATACAAAACATTAGAAAGACAGATCACAATTATTACAGTGGCATTTCTGGGTGGGGTAAGTCAGATATTTCAAACATAATGATGATACAGACCTTGGCTCTTCGATGTCTGCTCTAAGTTGCACGTGTTGCCCCCTATCTAATGGAATTACTTTTATAACTTCATTTGCCAGTACTCGAGCTTCTCCCGAACAAAATGAAACCATAAGATTGTCCTTATCGGGAACACTCTGGACAAAGCCTACACTTTTATGATTAGCACCTTGCCACCCGTAAGTTGGACTTAAAATACTTCTTCTGAATTTGACCCAGTCTCCTACTTGATATCTGAATACACAATAGATTATAGACAGAAAATGTACTGACGTTGTAAAACATATATTCACAAAAGGAAAAAAAGAAGGATTTTGATTGAAATGTTATGCACACAGCTCACATGGTAGGAAATAGATGAACTCCCTTATTTACAAGTGCCTCCATTAGATCTTCAGAAATCCATTCTCGAGGAAGGGCCTCCAAAAAGTCACGTAAAGTCTTGCCACTATCATAAGGTATAAATTTACAGGTAAATCATATATCGAATACCCGTAGCAGCGCTAGAAATTCATTTTATAGGCTTTGCACACAGAATACAGTGGAACTTAAGCAAGTGGAGAAGGTTGGTCCAATTTTCTCAATAGTAGATAAAGATGGTAGGTATAGCCACAACTGTGTGAAAAAGTAAGATAATAAGGAATTACCTGTGATTCCTCACTTCAACAGCAGCATCTGGATACCTAAGCATCACAATGATCCATTCAAGATTTTCCCGTATCATCTTTGCTGAATCAGCAGCTATATGAAAAGCATTGTCGCCTTCATCATCCTGTTAAAAAGAGTTTTGCATTGGCAACCAGAAATAAATTAACAAATCTACATGCACTTTAATAAATGGCAAAACACCAGTTAATATGCATAGAACCTCTCTAAAGTGACAAGTGATAAGTGATAACCTCCTTAAACTGATAAAAAGTTCTGGTCCCAACTCCCAAGTGGGGACCAGTGTAAAAATTTAATAACCCCTCTATCGTGATATTTAATATTTTTTCTAACAATCGCTGCTAAACCCTGGACCCTACTCTTGCATGAAGTGATATCATCGATAAATACATGTATTTTTTATATTCTTTATGAATTTGAAAAGTATTTCATAATACTAGTTTGTACTAGGTTTGTTTGCTTGATTACTTTTACATCATCCCTTATCTTTTACATTGCCTTCAGCTGGTCCTTGTGATCCTTGTTTTTTGTATTTATTAAGTAAAATGTTGATAAATTTGGAGAATGTTATATGACTTGCAAGTAATTTTTGGGCTGAAAGTGTTAACATACATGAATGTAAGTAAATCTTTTGAAAATCAAAAAGCTATTATACAATTTTAAGATTATGTATATTGTATTTATGTATTTAGAACCTAAAAACACAATGTTTAATATTTATAGCTCATAATAATGCATGAAGATCTGCTGTAGCTCATAATAAAGCATGATCACCATTCGCTATAAATGAAATCACTATTAAATAAGGAAACATCTGAAAGAATTTCAGGATAGTGTATGTTCAAGACTCACACTTACTAGATCCTAATAAAAGATAGAATCGGAGTTTAGGGCAGTGTTCCAAGGTTCACGGTCGAAAGGTGCATCGTCATTTCATATTTTTAACAAATTTATGTATCACAACTAAGAAAACACACTCATCACAACTATCTATCATAACTAATCCAATCGTCTAGAGAAAATAGATAGATAATATAGAGTATGAGTTTGGTAATAATGAGTAGTGATTGGTAGTACTGTTTCTAGGGATTTGTACTATGACTGGTGATTTGTAGTTGGTTTGCAGATTTTGTAGGCTAAAAAGTTTGTGGTAAAACATGACCCTAAATGTAAAACTCAAGACACCATATAGTAATATATCTTTTATGATGCACTATACTATTAAGCACACCAACATGTTAAGATGAAGCTAACTGAACCAACAATTACACATATTGTATGGCTTATATGGATTATGTCCTGACAGTACGTTAATGTATTTAAAAAGAAAGTATCTAACGATTTTGCATTCATGAACTATGGGCATTCAAACAATGCAGAAAGAAAAGTCGCTTGATTAACATCTTACAAAACATCTCCTACCATTTATAATAGTCAAATGTATTATAATTAAACTTTTTGGGCAAGATAAAGGATTACATTTTTACATTTGCATAAACACATCTATTTTTTATGTTACAATGTTAATGATTGCATGTTTGGGCCATATTCAGGGGCAGTACCTAAATTTGTTCATTCAGTCGCTAACAGCACATTTGTTTAAGACCTTATTACCTTTTCTATAAGGTTGCAAAAAATTTATACATGCGTGAATTTAATAGTATTAGTTTATAGATATTAGGTAACCAAAAACCAATGACCGACTACAAAAGATCTCAGGTTTAATATTATAGCATAGTACAATAGATATATAATTGACCGACCTGGAGATTGCAATTTGCACCAGCAGACAGAAGCAGTCCAACGCATGATTTTGCTCCTCTGGCTAATGCCACGTGAAGAGGAATAGTATTGTGCACATTCCTTAAATTTACATCAACTCCAGCATCTAGAATGATCTGCCAAGATAAACATACAATCAAATACCATATATAACATTACTACACCAGCTATATGAGTATATGACGATATATTACTGATGCAAGAAAGATGCAAGAGGGATCAAGTAAAACAAAATACGAAAAGGATACACATATGTACAAGAAATAGCTCATCAACAATATTCTGATGCTGAGCAGAAAAAGTCTAATTATTTGTTAAATACCTTAATTATTATTTACTGCAAGTGCATTTGTAATTTAATATTGATGCGGAGCAAGCTAATAAAATATTAATTAATAGTTTTTTATGTCATTATTTTATTATTTGTGAAAAAAATAATTGTAATTTATTATAATAAGTAAATTATTACGAACATTCTAGATTATAGTAGTAAATTAATTTTGAATAAGTATCTAGTTCTCTTTTTATTGAGAAATTACTTGGCTTCCAAGTAATAGTTAATCTGTATAAAATCCAGTAACTTTTCATTATTGCATAGATAATGAGTATTGAATTGATAATTATTGGATAAATCTGAGGATTTTTTTATGTCAACCCAAACCTGAAATGGGTCCAAAATTTCAACCTGAACCTAACTTGTTATGTATTTGATCAACCCAAAAATAACCTGTTTTGACCCAAACTAAAATGAGTCATGTCATATCCGATACAACCCAACACAAACAAATCCGGAATTATTACAAAAACAAACTCAACTAGCATCAACATTACCATTACCAGAGCAAACAAAAAACGAAGAATAGTTTAACCATTTTAAACACATAGTTGGGTAAACACACATAAATAACATATAAATAAAAGAGATTGCTGGTCCTGAGGATGACCTCAGGGTGTTACCTGAGGTTAAATCAAAACCTAATACAAAAATAAGGATATTTTTGTAAATACATGGGGTGGGGTATTACATTTACAAATTTACCCTTCTAATATTATATTCAAAAACACATAACCTCAGGGGAAAATGCCTGAGGACAACCTCAGACCCATTTTTCTCTAAATAAAATAATGTATTGAATTATATATAATAAACACCTTATGAGATGAATGTGAATTCGGGTCACTGAAATGATATGTTGATATATCACAAACATATATAATTGTGTAATGTAAATATATATTATATATTAAAAAATTTAGGTCGGGTTCAGGTATTTCAAGTCAACCCGAAATTGTCCTGATTTTTTCGGATAACTTTTTTTCCCCAAAGTGAAACTCACAAGTCAAAACACCCGACCCAAGTTCGTATTTTTTGTGTTGGGTTTCGGATTGTGTTGAATTTTCCAACCCAACTATTTATAGATGTTACTTGAATTTAATAATTAAATCATAGATGTTACTTGAATTTAATAATTAAATCATGACCCAACTATTTATGATATCACTAGTCTACATTAATATAAACAATAAGTTGAATATTTTATATTATTATTTAAATATAAGTGTATCTGCAATTTAATTTGTTCATAATCTAGAAATTAGATATATCATGGTTATCAAGTATAAGGTAGTAGTGCCAAATTGGAATTAATTTCATTTTATTTAGTATTTTACTTTCCATGTTTTAGAATTTATATTTAAACATTTGTAACCTTCATTATATGCATGATGTATATACGGATTGATCAGCATCTTAAAATAAAACTAAGGTTTTATTATATTTTCTACTGGACAAAGATTTTATCACCTTGTATCAACCCCTTTTTTAGTCTTGTCCTACATTACATTTTCATTCAACAATCATAATCACACATAATTCTGCAATAAAAAACATATAATATCTGAGACCTAACGTCATTTACATTTTCCACATCAGAAAGAGTCAAATTAATTCAAACCATGTTTAATCAAGGTAGCTCCTATTGATACATACGATGTCAATTCACTGCATGTGTTACACTGATGATGTAGATAAGTTACTTGCCTTAACTAGGTCGACATCATTAGACATAGCAGCAGTATGCAATGCTGTGCGTCCATGCTGGTTGTCTTGTGCAGTAGGATCTGCTCTAGCAGCAAGCAGTATGCGCACTATTTCTCTTCCCTCTGCAAGTACACAGTATAGGGAAAAACTAGTAAAGAAGAGAACCACATAACATATGAAACTATGGACGATAACATAATATGTGAAGCCACACTACTTGTATTAGAACAAAATTACCAATTGATGTAATGTTTTTGCTGATAGACCCTAGACTTACCAACTTCATGATCCTTCTTCAAGGCAGCTGCCATGCACAATGAGGTACCCAGAGGACTCTCTATGTCAATGGCACTCGCAATCTCTTCTGTTGATGCTAATTCCACCCATCTTTTGACAACAGCAACATTCCATGTTGATACACATAAATGCAGAGGTCTGTGTGACAAGAAAGTAAAATTGACCAACCAATTCAAAACACGATGGGTAAAACACTTTAATGGTTGATGAAACTAGACTAGGTCTGACATAAATTTCCATGTACATTCATAATTAGTAACAATTTTGCAAGAATAATTGAGAGTAGACCTTCCTAGTTGGTGCATCATTTGCTGATGTCAAACATGTTTGTTAGAATTATTCTATACATATATAAATATTCCATACAGATTTGTTTCCTTACAGGTAGTTCCCTTGTAAGCCTATAGGTGTGGCTATATGCCTATATATACACCCTTGTGTTATTTTCTGGACTGGAGGAATAAGAACATATTTTTCTGCTCTAATTAGATGGTATCAGAGCTGTCTCGTACCAACCTCCATCAGCACAGATATACATACATACAGATATAGATACACATATGTTTTTCCACCACCACCATTAAACTCGTCTCCCACCCTACTAGAGGCTGACATACTTCCACTACAAAAAATATATTCCGACTAATTATGTTATGAAAGTGTTCTTGGCTGCTAATTGACTAATGGAGAAAATTGGAAGGTGTTGGTAACTTCCAAGTGCCAACAAATGAAAAAGATTGAGAAATTGACATTGGTAAGTAGGGATCATGGGGGCCATTTAACAACAGTTGAATCCGAAAAATCTGATTCTTCATGGGAAGTGGCTAATTCTCGCGTACTCTATCAGAGGCTCTACGGAGGGTCAGATTCTTGATTTAGTCACTCACATTGACACAACTAAAGAACTTTTTGGGATTATATAGAGGTTTTGTATTTGGGAAAAAATAATATTGCTCGTATATTTCTGAGGTAACTCAGGAATTTTCCAGGAATAAATGGGATGAATGCCCAATTACTCATTTATTTGCAGACTTTAAAAATCTATACAAGGAATATTACCAGTTGCTCCATATTATGTCGGAAGTCCAGAAATGCAGACACAGAGGCAACTTGTTAAGGTTTTCTTAAATCTCTTGGTCCCAAATACAAGTGCAGACTTATCAAAATCAGCACCAGCTGTAGAAGTCTCTCTACAAACCAGCAAAACTCGAGAAAATGTATCGGCCATTGTCTTACAATGGCCCGTGACAGATTCTCGTGGTCAGTCTTCTAGTGGACATGGTAATATAGTTGATGTTCGTAAATCGTAATGGATGTAGAGGAAGACTGACCACTCTCATCATATGTCTAACATAACAATTATTAATGATAAGACTGAGGATTGTTGAACATGGACATACAATTAGAGTCATATCAACCATAGCTACACTATCAACATATTGGAAGTAAAGGAATTTTCTCAACTAGCTACCTTACAAAAATTGTTATCCCAAATTCCCATTAAGTACGTAACAGTTATACATAGGTCTTGCATCTTTGTAAACAACCATTGGACTTGTAACATACCACATCGATTAGTTTTCTTACATTTGAAGTTTTTCTAAATTCGAGGCCTTTAAAAACACGTCTACGAACTAATGTGAACCAAAGTTGCTAGCTATTTAGATTGGTCTGTGCTGGGTTGTTGAACGAACCTGTACATGTTAGGCATATGGACTTGGGTTTGGAGTGTTACAAACAGTATTAGAGCCGGACACAACCGGAAGTACCTTTGACACTGTTCGGGATTTGTTAATTTAACAAGTTCGACGACGATGTCGACTCAATTAGGTGAGGTGATTGTAACATCCCACGTTGATTAATTAATCTTTAAGGCCTTCATAAGTACAAGTCTATAATTATTGTGCATCAAAGTTTCTAGCTTATGGATCGGCATGTGTTAAGTTGCTAGCTCTTTTAGATCGGCATGTGTTGGATTGTTGAACGATTCAGTAAACATTAGGCATGCAAACATGGGCTTGGGGTGTCATAAAACTACTGGTAATTGAATAAACATGAGCAAAGGACAGGCCATTCGTCCAACTACTATACTTTTCTTCAAATGTTATAGAATTCAGGCATTCGGAGATTGCCGCACAGAGAATGCTTTAACATATCTTGTGCCAAAATTCAAGTCAGCAAGACCATCTTTGTGAAGTAATAAACATCATATCCAAATAATAAGGGAGAACAAAGCAGTGCAACTCACGTCAAATTCTTTGAATTTGTAATTCCCATTGACTTACAACCTCCACATTCCAATATGACTATGGCACACGCAGTATATTTCTTAGTAACTGCTCTATGTAGCACAGATTCACCTTCATCGTCCACTGCATTTGGATCCGCACCGGCCAACAACAACTCCTGTTGTAATCAAACATGATAAATTAGTTCTAGGAACTTATAAATTATATTATTAGAAGAAGTATGTCTCCCAAATATCAGTAATCGCACAAGGCTCCATATCATGTAAGCAACTAATGAGGTTCCATTTGTTGGCAAAAGTTTAAGCAATCTCTATTATTAGACCCCATGGACGTACTTTAATCCTAAAGCTTATTACATACTATAAAAAAAAAAAATTCCTACAGTTTCTATCTAGAACGTTTAAAGTATTATATGAACATATTATGCAATATAGAGCTATAATAAACCTACTCGCATGCAATCTGGTTGGCCATGGTAGGCACAGACATGCGCAACTGATGGACCAAAGCCATCTCGCAACCTAGATCTGACATTCGCATTTCTCTCTATAAGTGCACGAACACATTCTGGAGATCCAGCCGCTAAAGCGAATACAAGTGGAGGATCACCATCTTTGTCTAAAACATCCACATTAGCCTCTTCATACTCCAAAATGGCATTCACAAGATCTAAACTACCGCGTCTACAAGCCAGGTGAAGAGCAGTTTGCCCATCAGCATCCTGTGCTTCTAACAGAGGATATAATGAGTTAGTACCAGACTTCAATGCAATCTTAGTGAGCAAATCCCTGCACAAACAAGAAGGAAAAAGAAAATAAAATTAAAATCTCTACTTCACTACTTAAATCAATATATGACAATAAAACATTAAGAAAGTGAAATCGACCTAACACCAAACAAATTGCCTTCAGAGACTAGCTGGTGCAAGTGGCATGAATCATCCTGGGGTGTATCCAGATCAGGTAAAGATTGTTCTATGCCATTTGTTTCAGGACAATCGGCTATATCACTGCACACATATACAGCACATATTAGTATACTTCTCTATTAAACAGTAGATATGCGTACATTCGAAAAAGATATGATCTTGTAACACAGATTTAGGAAGAGTAAAAAACTTGCAAGAGAGTAGCTATTGTCACTAACCCTATAATAAGATGCTTACTCCAAAATTGTAGTAAAGATTGTAAAATATATTACTCAGCAAAGGTGGCAGTTTGCAATGAAATGATACAGAAAAAGATGAATAAACTTAATTCAAAGATCAAGGTCTTACTTATCAGGGCTTGCAGGAGGACTGCGAGGTATCTCTTGCAAGTGCCTTAGAAATATTGCTAGCATTGCATTAAACGTTGGCCTTCTAGATGCCTTGAACTGCAGGCATTCACCAATCATCTTCCACAATTCTCTTGGTATGCCAACACCAACTACGCTTGCATATTGAGGAGGTTGCCTATGGGCCTTGACAACAGCTCGATATATTTCCTCTGCACTTAGGCCAGCCCACCTGCAGAAACAAAATCAATCGTTGTCACTATAAATGCTATTTATTATAATAAGATATATCTTTAACAAATAGACGAGAGTAACTGCACATACGGAACAGAACCAGTGCACATTTCCACCAGTGTACAACCAAAGCTCCAGGCATCTGATTCTGCTGATATGCCTATAGCATCATCCCAAAACAGATTCAAGGACTTCTTTACTGGCTCCCATGCCTCTGGAGCAGTGTAGTTCGGACTGAGAAGTGTACAATCCATACATGAGTGAATTCTGGAGGAATCACATTCAGTTCGAGTTCTCCGACAGGTAGATTTCTTTAAAATCAATGGAAGCCCGTAATCAGAAACCACAGTACGACCATTTGTATCTAAGAGAAGGTTTGATGGCTTTATATTCATACAGACAACTCCTGCTGCATGAAGTTCAGCCACGCCACGAGCAATGTCTGCCCCATATCTGTAAAATAATGCATCAGAAAAGAGGATCACATTCAGTACTAACAATAATAGATATGCCGGAGAACAGTAACAGTGTTTAGTATGTGTGAACCAAATTGATCATAGCTGTCAAATTCAGTTATCACAAGATTGAAAAAGAATATTCCAACTTAACTATTCCAAGGCCGGAAAGTTTAACAAGCACAAATATGGCCGAGTTACATGTTATGCGACTTTCATAGGTATAAGATGTCATCTGAAGTGAAAAGTTAATTATGCAAATACTGCAGAGTGACAATTTTCATCAAACCAAACAGTTCTTTTAGCAGGAATGAAATCTCTTGAATAGTTCAACTATTTTTCATAAAAACATTCCCATCATCAAAAGGTTTAATTTTTCGGATTCATTTTCTGGTTTTATGTTACCCTCATCTAGACTCGATGCCTTTTAAAACACAAAAAATATTAAGCCTCTCATTGCACTTCACTTATCTTTCAAAGTAATAACTATACTAAGCTCACCATACACCCCAAACTAATTGCCGTCAACTTTAAGTGATTATTGCACCATTATGATACTAAAGTACTAAGCACAGCAACGATATCAAAATGTAATGCTCGTAATCGGAAGTGCTTAGCACAAATCAAAGGGATATTAATAGGTATCACAATTGTTGAAGCATATATAGTTGTTACCAAATGAAGGATTCAAATCTTATATGTTAACCTCTTATACCAATTTAAAGGACAGGTGAAGAAGAGAAGATAAGGGAAAGGGAGGCTGCCAAAACTTTAGTAATAGATGACTTAATATACAAGTTACTAATGTAATATCAAACATAATTATACTAGCAAGAGAACAAATCCTTATTATTTAACATAATCTTCTATGTAGAATTATATAGTATTACTAGCAAGGGAACATATATTTCGTCATTATTAGTATCAAACACAGTTATCAATACAGATGCATTTAGGCTATACATTGATATCCGAGTGAGGAAATGAAACTTATGATAGTAAAGTTATCATCTCTTTAAAAAAACCGAAGGAGGGCCAAGTATATATATACATATCATGCATACGCTAACAATCCATTCACTCGAAAGACAATATTGGGATTAAAAAGTAGATCACCAAGAGCCCATCTTTCGGCAATATATCAACTACGGTATCTAAATAAAACAAAAAAGAACATTCGGTTACCAAGATTCGAGCTCAAGACCATCGAAGTTAAAGAGTTATGATGCCACATCAAGTTACCCTTTCTTCCAAAATCTCAAGGTATTAGAAGTAATTAATATGTATATCATACTTTTCTTAATACTTATTAGTTGGCAAACAAGCAGACTCTAAGCTCTAATTTAGTCACACTTAAATAAAAAACTATCTATAGTTTAATCTTTATTGTGAACAAACATTGGACAAACTTCGCCTCTGGTGACAAATATAACACATACATAAGGTACTATCATGTAAAACCTCAAGTGGTGACAAATATAACACATACATAAATACTATCATGTAAAACAATGTGAAATCCTTTATGCAGTATAATTGGTGCTTTTCCACATCAATGGAATTGTTATAGTTGTAATTGAGGCAACAATCGCGGCATGACCTCCATCAATGGGGATTAAAGACATACAAATTAGGGTGTCTTTGGTTAGGGTGTTGAGAAGGGATGGGTTGGGTTGGGTTGGTTTTTTAAAACCTTGTTGGGAAAATTTTGAAGGAAGAGGGTTGGGTTTTGGTAGGTTAAGTAAGGTCGAAGGAGGACTAATTTCTGTGAGTTTTTCAACACCACAATCTAGGGTGTTCCTTTGCTTTGCTTTCAGTCGACACGATAACTTCCGCCTTTGCTTTGATTTAGACCGATGCCTATGCGAATTGTGTTGTTGGGACCCATAACATTTTATTACTTATGAAAATTTATATATTCAAATGTTAATATTGCACAAGTAAATACTTAACATTCTAATTTTTTTCTAATATTTATATATTTGTGTACTTATCACATCAAACATGTCATATATCTAAATTGATTTTTTCATTTCATAAGATGACAAAAACTGACCCAAAATTTTATGAGCCACTAAATGGCCTCATGTAACTAGCTTTTTTGCTTTATTTTTTTCTTTATATATATATATAAATTAATTAACTATACAATCATTTACTTCAATTCTAAGGTACAGAGTATAAATTTATAAATAAAAAAACTTGCTAATAACATATTTGTACGTATTATATTTATAAAATTTGTACATATATTGAAATTTTTATTTTTACAATTTATTTTTGTATAAAAAAATAATATTTTTAAATTTATTCACCAACCTGACATTCCAACCCTCATCCAAATAAGATATGGGTCGAACCCTTCTAAGTTCCAAACTCAACCCTTTTATCCAAATATAGTAAACCCAAACATAGTAAGGGTTCACCCCGACCCATCGCTTTCCAACCCAACCCAACTCTTCTTTCTTCTCTGCCCAACCTTCCACCAAAACAGACCCTTAGTATCCAAAAGTAAATATACGGTTAATTTATAGTCATTTTCTCCTAAAGAATTTACTTGACCTCCAAGTAATGAGATTTCCATATATATTCTTGTGATTTCCAATTATTACTCATTTTTTATGATATTCTATAACTAATAGCTGCGATTCTAAAATTAAGTCGGAAAACTAATATTAACATTCTATATTAAGTTAAAAACTTTATACTAACAAATTTATTTCTTTTTATTTCACAGCTCTTATCTAATAGATAATAAAGTAGTATAAATCTATTATTTTATATTATTATCAAAAATTTCATGAATATTTATTATATTTTATAATTCTTATCATATATATAACTAAATAATAGTTATATTATTACTAAACTACATATTAATAGTGATAGTTTTATTAAATTTTCAAATGGAATTCTACTACATTGCAACATTATTTATTAATTTATTACTCCATCCAATAAAAATGAAAACTATCATTTGATTTGTATTATACCTTTCATCATATAAAAGATTTTTTAACATTAATATTTACAATTTATTACTTAATTACTAGTTGTATTATATAGTCATTTAATTTTAAAATTATTTGCTATGATTCCATATTGAGTTGGAAACCTAATATTAGCATACTATAGTTAGTTAAAAACTTAATGCTAAGATATTATGTTCATTAATTCACGACTAATATCTAATACATAATAATTAACATATAAAATCATGCAGCACTATAGCTACATTGCACGATCTTTATGAATCATCAATAAAGAAAGTGCATGAAATATCATCATGGCATCTAACATGTATTACCAAATACAAAAAAAGGCTTATCAGTAATCATTAGGTCACATTTATATTGGATAACCTGCAATAAAAAATAGTTGGCACCTTTCTAATGGCACACAAAAACTTTTGAATAACGAAGAAAAACTGGTTAAATGAATTTCAAGTAGCACAGAAAATCTCAATTCATCAAAACCAAGCCAATATATTTATTTCATTTACGTCAATCACTTCATAGCCACAGTCCTTGTCCATACCACATTTATATACAATAAACGATCGTATATAACACCTTGTTACAATACTGATACATGTACATTGATTAGTAATTTTCTTCCTAGATTTTAGTTAACTTGTACTAAATGGAATTTAATCAATGAAATTTAACAATTTATTGCAAGAACCAAGAAATTCTAGAAGAATTGGAGCTTGAGGAGCACAAGAGTTGAAGATTATTTTTAATTGAATTCGGATTTAATGGATGCTTCACTCTTTCGTTTGTATGAAAGATCTTTAATTCATAGTGGTCCTGCTATAAAACTCCCGCCGAAACAGCCAAGAATTAGACTCAAAATGTCTTCTACAGGTTTGCTTTTTAGGAATTCTATTCTTATAAGGAAATCACCAAGTATTTGCATTACAATATAAAGATTAAAACTTCGATCTTTTGGTATATTATTAGTTAGCAAATTTTGTTTCTAAATAATCAGTTTAACAAAATATATCATTAAATCAGTGTTTGTACTCATAATCAGTTAGTTATTACTTATTACTATGCAATTTATACATATGACGGTCCTCGAGGAGATGGTTGTTAGTTGTTACTATTATATTACTTGATTCCGATTGTGTAGACTTGCACGGATCTATCTTACGGAACACTTACCATTCCAAATATTATACTGGGATCCCTTTTCCTACATTGTTCCAATTCACTTTCCAAACTAGCAATCTTGTTATTTGCCGAATAGTTAAAGATACAATCTTTTTGTACAAATATAGCACAACATTTAGTTGTATTTTCACGTTAAGCATATGATTAAACTGATATCTTACGTCATAAATAACACCAAAAGTAGTAGATCAATCCTAGAAGTTACTCGGACAGCTACTAGAGGGTAGGACAAAAATAAAATCTTGCCTATTGTGAAGGCCATATTCTGCTCTGTTTCATGTAGCAAGTCGTAATCAAGTCAAACATATAACAGAAAAAACAACAAAAGGAAGCCGACAAACCTCAAGATTTGCACAAGAGTAAGTCTTCCCCCATTCCTCTGCATCTCGGTAAGCACGGAAGCACTACACTTATCCATCAAAAGATTCAAACAACCCTGATTCTTAATAAATCCATGAAAAGCACAAACATTCCTACACCACATAGACGCCCTCCGCAAACTCTCAAGCTGACTCTGAACCCAAACCAAATCCATATCCTCCCCAATCACAACCTTCTTCACCGCAACATTATGCTTACAATTCCGTCCCGAAACAACTCCATACCACATCTCCACACCACTCCTCCTCCCTTGACCAATCTGACTCACCAATTTCAAATCCTGATGACTCCCTACCTCAATCAACCCCTCCTCCTGACACCGATTACTCGAATTCACAACATCTCCCTCTCCTTCCACCTCATCCCCCTCCTCCTCCTCCTCCTCATCATCATCCTCATCATCATCATCATCCTGAATCAAAGACAACACAGCGAAATTCTTCTTGAGAGACCAAACAGAGTTACCAACAACTGACACGTGGCGACAACGAGGACAGGGGAGACAAGTATCAGCAGAAGTGCTGTACATTTTGAACAAACAATCTTTACAGTAAGAATGACCGCACTCGAGTAACAACGGACATCGTTCTTCCTCGTTGTATCGATTTTCGCAAACTGAGCAACTCGGAATCACTTTCTTCATCACCCTAATCAAAACCTAATCTAGATCGCCAAAGCTACTGCTTGCCTACTTTATCCTACTAGTAGTTGTGAATAGATAGAAATTAGAATGAAGAGTTCATTTGATTGTTCTAGTACTAGTGTGTGTATATATATATATATATATGTATGTATGTATATGTGTAAGTATATTTTTGGTTGATTTCAGACTTTTGGGGCTGCTCTTCAACCGGTTTCACAACTTATACTTGTACAATCATATAGAGCACAATTTACTTTATAGTTTATAGTTTATACTTTTCCATTTATAAACTTTCATTTTTTTATTTGGGTCAAAAATGTTGTTTATTTTTATGCTAAAGGTGTTTGTGTGGGGAAAAAGGATTTGATTTTTAAGGTTAGATTAAAAAAAATGGATGTGTTTGTTTTTGTAATAAATTTAAAATAATTTAAGATTTTAAAATATAGTTTAGTATTAAAAATTAATTGGAGATATTTTTTTATACTTACATATTAATCAAATATTTATTCTTAAGCACTCGCTTGACAATAATATGACTAAAAACTCTATTTGAAAGTATCTCCGAAGTTGAATGATAAATTATTAAATGTAATCTTTGTTTTTTCTATCATCTATCTCATTTTGACAATTTTTATTATATTAAAATTTTATATTTACTCGTTCAAATCGAGTCGAATAAGTGTGAATAGTAATCTGACCAGATTCGCCTCAAATTTACAATTACTTGTTCAAAATTTTATCTTGATTCAAATTAAAATTTTAACATTTTGTTAGGATTCGACTCGAGTTCAAATATCAATATTCGTATTTAATTCGGCTCGACTCAAATATATATCCAACTATTCGTTTTAGTATATTCGAATTCTAATTCGTATGTAGTAATTTATAAAATTATAAATATTAGAATAATTGTTCACTAAAAACTAATATAAGAGCATTCTGTAGAGTATTATTTTAATATAAATATTATATATTTTATATAATAATATATGCAACTTAGAAATTCGATTCAAATACGTATAATAAATATGTATTCGAGTACTTTAAAATTATTTGAATTACTCAAAATAAATATCACCGAATATTATAGTGGTAACTTCCGACCAGGGATGACAAAAAAATCTGATCTGAACCCCAAAATTTTGGATTTATCGAATTCGATTTTTTGGATTTAATTTTTAAACACGAAATTTTTTGAATTTGGATTTGAGGCATACCGATCCGAAACCCGATCCGATATCCAAAATTCGATCCAAACCCGAAATTCGAAAGAAATCCGATATATATATATATATATATATATATACATATATATATATATATATATACATATATATATATATATACATATATATATATATATATCTATATTGATCACATATATAATTAACTTACTTACTATTTTTTAGAAAAAATCTTATTATATTTTCTTCAATATTTCTTTTAAGATTTATTCAAGATAAAATTAATTTAATATTTATCTATTTGTTAATATATATATATATATATATAATATTTAAATATTCAAAATATGTAACGATTGCGATTCGATTTCAAAAAAAAGATTAATAAAGTGATAAACACATTTTTGGTTAGATTTTTATTATATTTTATATTAAGGTATTAATAGGTGAAAGATGCATATAAATTATTATATAAATATAATGAACATTAAACAAATTTTCTATATGCGTTATTGATAGTTAAATTAATTAAATTATTTTTCAATTTTTGGATATCAGAAAAAACCCGATCCGATCCGAAACCCGATGGATTTGGATTTGGATTTTAAAACCCGAAAATATTTGAATTTGGATTTCACAAAATCCGCCCAAACCCGATCCGTTGCCATCCCTACATCCGACTCAATATTCGTTCCAATTGCAAAATAAGATTCAAATACACTCATTTTTTATACCACTATGAATTATATCATTTCTAACTAATCGAATTCAGGTCCAAACCCGGATTATGGGGATTCGATTTCAGCCTTAATCTTGAGAAATGGTTAGGCATACACTAAAAAACCTATATCTTCTTTATATTTTATTCCAAACCCGGCTTAGACCCTTCTGATTGATTGATGAAGGTCATAACAGCCTCAACTAAATTTCTAATTACAGTACCATCATTTAAATGTCACACTCTGTCAGTTTCTCCAAGTTGCCTCATTAGGTAGTGTATTTCTTCATCTATGATTTTTTCCAGATATTTGCAGATATCAAAGAACTTTGTGTTGCCCTCCACATCTGTAAAAATCATTGCATACTTTGGCTCCAACACCACCTTTTTGACTTGATATTTCCATAGCTTAAGGGGTGAATCAGGTTCAGCTTCTGCCTTTGATCTCCTTAGCTTTGAAATTTGTTGTTGAATTTCCTGAGCAGTTGTTGTGTTGAGTTTGTACTTTCTGTTGAGTAGAGGAAGAATGGTCTTCAGAACATTGTAGCTTTGCTTCATTATCACCTTTAATGAATAAGTGATTTTTACTCCGTTTTCATACTCCAACCTCATTGATTCTTCTTGGTTAGAGGTTGTAGGGTGAGTCCTGACTCCTATCAACCCTTTCTCACTTATTACTAGTATCCCTTTCAAATCATATCCTTCAATTGTTACCTCCTCCTTGATTTCTTCCTGTTTACCTGAGAGGTTTTCCTGAACCACTTTTTCTTGAGTAGAAATTGTCTATTTCTAAGCCATGGTATTCTCCTCTTTTTCCTCAGTGGTTGCTCCATTAATTGATCTTCCATGTTCCATTCCATTTCCATTTTCCTTGCAATTTCTTCATTCTCCTTTTTCCTTCTTGCAGCATCTGAAAATCCTTATGAAATGGCTCCTTGAAGAAGCTTCTGACCAACTGGCTCTGTCCTTTTCTTCTCTTCTTCAATCATTATGGCTTTACCCTTTTTCTTCTCTTCAAGGGATTCAAGATCAATTGTTAGAAAGGCTTTTGTATTTGAATGGCTTTCTTTGACAGCCCTCTGTGCATTTTCATTCACTAATCTTGTTTGAGCAATGAACTCATCCAAGTTTCCTCTTTTTGCTGCCTCTGTCAGCAACTCAGTTCTTTTCCTTAAATCTTCAATTCCTTTCCTTTCCCTCTCAATCATTGATTGAGTTTCTCTTTCCCTAGAAATTCTTCTAGCTTCTAGATCATCTTCAAACTTCTTGAATTCTTTCTTTTCCTATTCTAATTCATCTTTGGGTGACTTAGATGACTTAGATGTCTTTGAAGATTGATTGTCCTTGTTGCTTCCATATTTTGTCTTTTTTACTGCAGAATCACCAATGCCACTAGACTTGTCCACACGAGAACCACCAACACCACCACTGCCACTGCCTTTGCCATCACCATCACCATCTTTCTTCTTTGTATTCTCCCCATTTTTGTTATCATCAATTGGAGGAGGTGGTGGCATTCTGTCAAGAAACTTCTGAAGAATGGAAGCATGTATACTCTAGCCTTTAATAATATCATCCATCTTCTTTTCTAGAGACCCTATTCTAGTTTCCAAAGCTGAAAAATTCTTGGATTCCTTGAAAAGCTTGTTCTTGATTTGACCCATGATGTTAATTAGTAGCTTCTCATCCAACCTTCTCTCCAATGCATCCTTGTTAGAATTGATAGAATCCTTGATAATCTTCAATTCTCTCTTCACTCCTGTCACTGTGATCTTTTGAATTTTCAGTGACTCCCTTATATAGTGAGAAATTCTCCTTTGATTGGGATCTTCAATTTCTCATTCCACCATTGCCCTTATATATTGAGAAAGAATCTCAGTTTCAACAACTTCTAAGGAACCATCAATTGTGCTCAGGTGCCATGGCTCCTCATCATAATCATCTTCCAACTCCTCAGGTGCCATATAACATGTTTCTGTTGTATTGGCAATACTCTCCTTCAGATTCCTAGTCCTTTGTTCTGTATGCTCAATTCCCAATAGTTGTTCTGCATCCCTATTACTTGAAGCAGTCAACCCTTGATATTGTGGATCAGGATGGATAAAATTATGCGGATCCAATTCACCAGCATCAGCTTCATCTTCAATTTCCTTATGAATCCCACTCCCACTTGCTTCTTCATTAGATACTCCCCTATCTCCTTGACTCCTTTCTCCTCTGACATCAATTCATTTTCCAACTCATGTGCAAAAAATAGAACTGTTTCATCTCTCTCACTCATCTCTCTATTTTGCATCAGGATCTCATCCTGGAATCTCACATCTCCCTCACTCATATCCTGTGCACCTTTTAAGGTAGGGCCCTCAAGTGTTTCACTTACATTCTTGGAAGAAATAGGAATGACCTCACTCACTCCCTCTCCTTTTGTCAGACTACAATCCTGCATCTCACTCAACTCACTCATTCCTAAGAGTATTTGTGCAACATCAATTGATTGAGCATCAATTGATGTATAGATATTATCAGTCGAAGTGTTTGGGATATCCATCGATTGATGCATACCCATCGATTGATCTTGAGTATCGATCGATGGCTTATCAGTCGATGGCTGAATATCAATTGATGAAGGAACATTAATTGATGGAGTAGAAACAGTTGAGGTATTGATTTGAGAAGTGATATTTGAAATGATATGAGATATGGAATCCTGAACTTCCTGGGAAGAAAATTCAGAAGAGAGTGTTGACTTCTCCTTGAAAAATAAAGAGGGAGAATCTGAAAATGTCTGATAGTCTATCAGAACATTTTCTGAAGAAATTTATTGAGATGGGGAAAGAAGAATAGAAGGAATTGGAATTGAAAGAGAATGGAGCTGCATCTCATCATTTATATGAGATACATCAAACTGACTTTGAGAAGGCTCTACCATAGTTTCATGTGATTTTGCAGTATGTGATTCCTCATGTGCAAATGTGACTTTCTTTTTTCTCCTTTCATATGGTGTTATTGCTTTAGCCTGTGTGTCCCCAATTTGGTTCTGCGCCCCTGGTTGTGGGCTATTTTCAATACTGTCATCCTTTTGAGAGGAGGACAATAGAAGTGTGGTATTTTCCATATTAACATCCACAGTCTTTTGAGAGACTATGGAGTGGCTTGGCTGAGGTTCCACACCCTCACTCTCCTTATTCTTCTGGGTTCTTTGATGTTCCTCAGTTCCCTCACCATCTATATCCTCATATAATCTGTCTACCACAATAGGTATTTTTCTTTTCTTTGATTTTACAACAACAGGTTTTTTGGGAACCTGTTGAGGTTGGCCTTTTAGATTTGGATTTAGAAATTGGATGTGTGGCTTGGGTAGGAAGGTTGGGGTCATTGCTAACACCCTTCATGGCCACAGAAGGCAAAAAAGATTGGGGATTGAAAGAAGTTAGGGTTGAGATAAATACTTGAACAAAAGGTGGATAAATCAATTCCACATTACTGTGAAGATTGATTCTTACCAAGTCTTTGAAGACCCTTTTGTTTTGAGTCCAACACTCAAGGGTTTAAGTTTCCCTGTAAATCTCAATTTCTTTGACAAAGTGGTTAATAATAATCATAATAAATCTAGCATAATATATATGATTAGACCTATCATGCTTCTTACCTAACTTAGCAGCAACCTCATATAGCAATATAGAAGATAAATCATGATATTCATCAAACAGAACACTATATGCTATTTGTTGCATGCTAGAAGTTATGGCATCAAAATTATTGATTTTACCATAAAAGCATTTTATTATTGCACCAAAGAAATAAGACCATTCTCTCCTAAGATGCTTTCTAACTACTTGTCCAAAATTGATGTCAGGATTTGCATAATTGACAGCCTTAAGCATTTTTCTAATATTTGATTCACTAGGTACATTATCAGCATTATTAACAGGCAAATCTAAACATTCATTTAAAATTAAGGTAGTAAGAATGTAATTTTGTCCCTTGCAATTGAATTTGATACTTGAAAAGTCATCAGCAACTTCTGCAGAGGTCCAAAACTCTTCCACTAGATTGCAAATTATTGTTGGTGGTTCCTTCAATGCATTTTGTACTTTACAACTTTCCAGGAATTGCATTAAAGGATAAAATTATGTTGGAGCCTCTTCAACCACGGTGCAAGCCACAAAATTGTTGAGCTCGTAGATGAAACCGGCTTGCGAGAATTTCTTGGATGAAGATGTCATTCCTTAGAGTAGAAATTTAGTAGAACAAAAGCTTTAAAGTTGTAGAAAGTTTGAGTACAGAGAGAAAGAGGGTTAGTGATTGAGTTCGTAGATTGAGAGAGAGAAAGAGACAAAGAAATCGTTAGTAAAATTGCAAGTAAGAATTAAAAGATGTTTTATATCTCATTATTTATATTTACTGAGTTCCCAATCAATTTCTTACTCAAAATAGAACTTAATCGACTGTTGGAAGAAAAATGAAAAACAGAAATTACCATTTTTGGCAATCGACTGTTATACATACAGGGATGTATGTATTAATCAATTGATAGAAAAAGTAATCAATGGCTAGATTTTGTACAAGTCGATTGATGACATGGACCCTTTTACATTCCAGGTCATCGATTGGTAACTAACTTATCCATCGACAGGTACTCTTATCCATCGATAAATAAATATATCATCAATTGATATATTTATCTGTCGATAGCTACAAATATCCATCGATAAGTAAAATATCATCAATTGATATATTTATCTATCGATAGCTGCAAATATCCATTATTATGTAAAATGTTTATCGATTGATTATGGAAGAATCAATAGATTAACATAGTCAATGGCTAAAATTTAATATCAATACATAACTTGTCACACATTTAATGGATTAAATATAGTTAAGCATACCTAAATCAAAGACCAATCTATTGAAAGTAGATTCATCTAGTGGTTTGGTAAAAACGTCTTCAAGTTGTCTTTCACTAGGGACAAAATGTAATTTAATTGTACCATTCATTATATGTTCCCTAATGAAGAGATACATTATGTCAATGTGCTTGGTTATGGAATGTTGGACATGATTTTCTGTTATAGCAATGGCACTTGTGTTGTCACAGAAAATAAGAATCTTATTCATGTTGAACCCATAGTCAAATAGTTGATTCCTCATCCATAACATTTGTGCACAGCAACTTCTAGCTACAATGTATTCAGCTTCTGCAGTAGATGTAGACACTGAATTTTGTTTCTTGCTAAACCATGATACAAGCTTATTTCCTAGAAATTGACAGGTGCTTGTAGTACTTTTTCTGTCAATTCTGCAACCTACATAGTCTGCATCTGAATAACCAATTAGATCAAATCCAGAATCTCTAGGGTACCAAATTTCAAGATTTGGAGTTCCTTTGAGATATCTGAATATTCTTTTTATTGCAATCAAATGAGATTCTCTAGGATCAGCCTGAAACCTAGCACAAAGACATGTAGCAAACATTATGTTTGGCTTACTTGCAGTTAAATAAAGTAATGAGCCAACCATGCCTCTATAACTTGACTTGTTTGACTTGTTTGACTTGCAAACCAATAAAATAGGTAAGTTCTCCCATCATACTCATTTCATATTTACTCTGCATCAACTTAGAAAACTTTTGACAAAGTTTCTCATTAGTTGAGCCAAAAATAATGCCATCTACATAGATTTGAACAAGAATCATAGAGCCACTAACATTTCTATGAAAAAGAGTTTTATCAACGGTACCTCTTGTGAAGTGATTCCCAATCAAGAATTTAGATAATGTGTCATACCAGGCTCTAAGTGCTTGTTTCAATCCATAAAGTGCCTTGAGAAGATAGTATACAAATCTAGGATGAACAGGATCAATAAAACTAGGAGGTTGTTCTACATATACTTCTTCTTCTAGTTCTCCATTGAGAAAAACACTTTTCGCATCCATCTGATACACCTTGAAATTAGCATGAGTAGCATAAACTAGAAAGATTCTGATTGCTTCCAACCTTGCAACATGTGCAAATGTTTCATCAAAATCTATGCCTTATTCTTGTGAGTAGCCCTTTTCCACTAATCTTGCTTTATTCCTTGTCACTGTGCCAGATTCATCCATTTTGTTTCTGAACACCCATTTTGTACCAATTACAGACTTGTTCTTTAGTTTGGGCACCAGCTTACATACCTTGTTTCTTTCAAACTGATTCAACTCTTCTTGCATAGCAATTATCCAATCAGGATCATTCAAGGCTTCTTCAATCCTTTTTGGTTCATCTTGAGACAGGAAGCTACTATACAAGCATTTATTTTGAGTTGCACTTCTAGTTTTGACACCATCATTTGCATTTCCAATAATCAATTTAAAGAGATGAATTTTTGTCCATTTCCTTTGTGATGGTAAGTTTGTCCTTGAAGATGATGCTTCATGATCATTGTGATGTGATTGATCATTTGAGAAACCTCCCCCTGAGATGGACACTCTACTTGAAGATTGTTGTGCAGAGTTGTTATCCATCAAATGATTATCAATTGATGTATTATCAGTCGATTGATGATTGTCAACTGATAAGTTATCTATTGATGCAATGACATCAATTGATGGTGAGTTTCTAGGTGCTTGATTTCTTGAAATTTCCACATCATCATCACTATCTTCACTATTGCTTATAAATTCATTTTCAAAATGCAATAGGTCATGAAATCCTTCATCAAACAACCCTTGAATCTTCTTGTCATCAAAGACTACATGCATAGATTCCATAATAATATTCAATCTAAGATTGTACACTCTGTATGCTTTGGTTGTTATTCCATATCCAGCAAATATAGCTTCATCAGCCTTGGCTTCAAATTTTCCCAAATTTTCACCTTGATTTCTTAGTACAAAGCATTTGCAGCCAAAGATATGAAGGAAATTAAATGTTGGATTCTTGTCTTTCTTCATCAACTGATATGGTGTTTTGCCTTGAATTTGATTGACTAGGGAAATATTTTGAATGTAGCAAGCAGTATTAATTGCTTCTGCCCAGAAATATGTAGGAAGTTTTGCTTCTTCTAACATAGTTCTAGCAGCTTCAATTAAGGTCCTATTCTTCCTTTCAACTACTCCATTTTGCTGTGGAGTCCTTGGTGTAGAGAAATGATGAGTGATACCTTTTTCTTCACAGAATTCTTTCATTATTACATTCTTGAATTCAGTACCATTATCACTTCTAATTTTCTTGACCTTCCATTCAGTGCCATTTTTAACATTCTTCACATGATTGATAATGAATTTGCTTGCCTCATCCTTAGAATGTAAGAAATATACCCATGTATATCTTGTGAAGTCATCCACAATGACTAAGGCATATTTCTTTTTGGCAATTGAGATGATGTTGACTGAACCAAATAAGTCCATGTGCAATAATTCCAAAGGCTTGTCAATTGATGATTTAGACTTTGACTTGAATGATGCTTTCCTTTGTTTTCCCTTTTGACAAGCATCACATAGTCCATCATTGGTGAATTCCATCTGTGGAATGCCTCTAACCAGATTCTTTCTAACCAATTGATTCATGGCTTTAAAATTCAAATGGGCTAGCTTCTTGTGCCAAATCCAACTTACATCTGTATTGGCTTTGCTAAGTAGGCATGTCATTGAGTTTGCCTTTACAGAGTTAAAGTCAGCCACATAGACATTTTCTTTTCTTTCACCAGTTAAGAGAAGTTTACCAGATTCTTTGTTGGATATGATGCATGATCCAGTTGAAAACCATACACCATTTCCATTATCACACAGTTGACTAATACTGAGAAAATTGTGCTTCAATCCATCAACTAGTGTTATAGGTTCAGTGATAACATTTTCTTTTGCAATTGAGCCATATCCCAGAGTAAAACCTTTGTTGTCATATCTAAAAGTAACTCCTGGACCAGCCTTTTCTACAAACTTTATGAGCAGGGACAAATTTCTAGTCATGTGCCTAGAACATCCACTATCCAGATACCAGAGATTTCTTTTCCTGTTTCCCTGCACACATTCAAAACAATCAAGTTGCTTTTGGTACCCAAGTTGCCTTGGGTCCTCTTTTATTAGTTGCAGCCCGAGCCTTGATTGCCAACTTTGGTTCATTTTGTTTTGGTGGGTTTAGATCCACTTTAACTTTGGGAGTTGACTTTTGAGGCTTAGACACCTTGGAATTCATGGCAGAATTTCCATGCATTTCATTATCTAAATTAGGCATGTTCCATGGCATTCCAGGCATGTTCATATTTGCATATGCAAAGAAATGATTATACATGTATGGAACTTGTTCATAAGGCATATGGAGATTAGGTGTAACTAAATTAGAAGACATGGCATTCATGAGCATAGGATTGGTAAGCATGACATTTGCAGATATGGCATGTGCATTTAAATCATTTGAAGATAAAGAGTTCTTTTCTTTCTTGCATTGCATAGACAAATGATTTACACTACCACATTTAGCACACACCTTTCTAGGTGCATACATATCAGGAGTATAATTGTTGTGCTTATTTATACCTACTTTTCCATTCCTATTCTTTTTCTTTTTCTCAGACTTAGGTTGGACAATTTCCATAAGTGTTATCTCTTCTAATTTTGCTTTCAATTGTTTATTAGATAAGCTACTTATGTTGATCTTCTCAACCTCATCCTCAACTTGATTTTTGGTTTCCTTAACAAACTTGATAGGAGTGCTAAATTTGTTCTTCTTATTAGCCATTGATGATTTACTTGTCGATGGATGCTTATCAATTGATTCAGCATCAATCGATTGATAATCCTTATCGGTTGATGAGGGATTAACAGTCGATTGATCTTTATCCATTGAAGTATCAGCCAATGGCTTGCCTATTGATTTAGGGGACTCTCCTAGAGTATCTAAACCCTGAACATCAATGATTTGTTTGGCAGTTTTAGCAGATCTATTCCATTTGTTAATGGTTTCAATTTCTTCAGCTATTTGTTCTTTCAACAATTCTTCTCTTCTCAAACTATTCACTAGTTCATCTCTAGCATCCTTATTTTCCTGCTTGAATCTTTCTAAACACACCAGTTCATTTTCAAGAAAAGCATTCCTCTCAGTTAAAGCATCAATGGTGTTTTTCAACTTGAGGTTTTCTTTGTTTAGAGATTTTAAAGTGACATGCAAATTGTACAGTTAATTAGACATTTTATTAATGGTACTATTCCATTCATCTTTTGTAAGTTCAGAAAAGTTGATAGCTAGTATCTGATTTGATGATGAACTAGCTTCTTCATCTTCATGGTTGGCCATTAGAGTTACATTGAAAAACTCTTCAGAATCACTGTCCTCAACAACCAAATCCTTCTCATCAGTAACAAAAGCCTTTTCTTTTTGTTTCAAAAGGTCAAAGTATTTCTTTTTATAATCAATACTATCATATGACTTTGCCTTTTCTTGTTTTGGCTTTCTGCACTCATTTGAGAAATGACCAGCCAATCC
The DNA here is from genome assembly GCA_028671895.1 of Oenanthe sinensis. NCBI lineage: Eukaryota > Viridiplantae > Streptophyta > Magnoliopsida > Apiales > Apiaceae > Oenanthe > Oenanthe sinensis. The sequence goes on from CM053797.1 coordinate 11,969,517, forward strand.
ATAGTTAAAGAATTTGAATTTAGATCTATCAACCAAATTTTTGTTTTAATTGTTACTTCTAAATTGGGATCCAGGCCTTTGAGCATTTGAATTCCTCTTGAATTTTAGCTTTGAAAACTTCCTTGACAGAAATGCAAGGTGCTCATCAATCTCATCCAAATCATCCTATGAGCATGTTTCAATTTCTTCACATTTGCCTTTTCCTTTTCCTTTGGATGATTCTTCAACAGCATCATCAGCCACCATGACAGAAACTTCTACACAGCCAGTTTCCTTCTTTTCTTCATTTCCCTTGACCATCAAAGCCACAACTTTCTCTTTTCTTTGATTCTTCTCAATCTCCTCATCTTGTTGGATTTCCAAATCATATATCTTGAGAATGCCATAAAATTTCTCAAGAGTATAATCCTTGAAGTCTTGAGATTGTCTAATGGAAACAGTCATTGGTTTCCATTCCTTTAGAAGAGATCTAAGAAATTTTAGATTTGTATCCTCAGTTGCATAAACCCTACCATATAGCTTCAATCCATTAAGCAACTTCTGAAATCTGCTATAGGTGTCATTGATAGATTCTCCACTCTTGAAATGAAATGATTCATATTTTTGAATCAAGAGTTGCATCTTATTTTTCCTTACTTGTTCAGTTCCTTCATATTGAGTTTGAAGAGTGTCCCATACTTCTTTTGATGAAGTACAGTTTCTCACATTGTCAAACATATCTTTATCTAGACCATTAAATAGGATGTTCATGGTCTTCTTGTTTTTAAGTACTTCTTTTTCATCCTCTTATGTGAACTCATTGATGAGTTTTGGAACATGTTTGTCAAGTGCAGGAGTACCATCAAGGTTTACACCTGTGACTAGCTTCATAGGAACATGAGGACCTTTCTCTATGCAGTGAATATAGGAAGGGACAAGAGAGAGGTGATGCAGATGCATTTTCACTTTCCATGCAAAATATTCATCCTTTTCTAGCACTGGAATTTTCACACCTGAATCTTTTTGGCCCATATTGACTGTTCTTGATTTTTAAACTTTCTGTATGTTGAAAGCCTGCTCTGATACCAATTGTTATTACTTAGAACAATGTCAATATTTATAGAATGGGGGGTTGAATACAAATATCAAAACTTTTTGTTTGTTTTAATATTTATTCTTGATGTTTGAGAGTTCAAGAGAATATGTTTGAACAAATTAAAGACTGGAAATAAATATAACAAAGAGATTTAAAATTACTGATGGATTGATTTTTCCATCAGTGTATATTTTTGCTCAATGTTCCTAGGTTAAAAGAAACCTAGCTTCATTTTTATAAGGTTAGAAAATAAATCAATTGTTCTTACAAAGTGCTCAAGGCTGAACAGTTGATTCAAGAGATATTGTCTAACTTGCATATGTTTTTTTTTCTAACAATGCTACCACACTTGTTTATATATACTACAAGTATGTTTTTACAATTCCTATTTTAGGAATGTTTCTACCTATCTCCCTTTTTCTTTTTTCTACTTTTAGAAAATAGGCTTGAAAGACAGCTACTGATTGAGTCTTCACAGCATCATAGACTATCTTCCATAGGTATGTTTTTGTCCTTTGGATCTTCAATAGATAGTCTTTTTGTGTTGTATCACTCAATTGATAATTTGTTGTTAAGCATATCAATTGATCATTCTTTTAATCCATCAACTGATGTTCTTCTTCGATTGATCTTTATATCCATCAACTGATAAATAATGACTTATCGATTGATATATGTTATCAATCGATATATCAATCGATGGGTCTTCACATCAGTTGATGGTCTTCAATACTTGACGTGGCTTCTTCGACTGATCTCCTATTCATCGATGCTTCAATATCAATCTATCATCCTTCACTTGTATAATTTCCTGTCTTCAAATAATTACACTTTGACAGTTTAATTTATACATCAATTGATGATCTATATCAATCGACTCTAACATCAATTGATATGAATAATATCAATTGATTTATACCTTATCGATTGAAATAGACTAAGTACACCTATGCTACAATCCAAATTATCAGTTGATTCATATAAACATTTCAACTGATAAATGATTTCCTGATCAATTGATATTTATAACATTTATATCAATTGATCAGTTACATCAAATAAAAATTTCTATGATTCTAAGATTATTGTTATCATCAAATTACATGTAGATTCCTAACAGAGGTCCTGCTAGTGTGAGTGCTAACAGTGTGCGTGACTCTTCACAGAATGCCGCTGTTCGCACTTTATTCACGCAAGAGAACGTGGTCACAAGTAATACAGTAATAAGTAGGATTCGTTCCCACAGAGACTCGACTTGCTTACGTTTAGTTCACTTATACACCAGAGTATGATTAAGTTTCACTGCTAAGAAAATAACAATTGGAATTTTGATTACACTACTAATTAAAACTTAACGAATTACTTATATAAAATAAACATAGGATTTTAACTTCATTAACTATCTCATCTAGAATCTTATGCCTTTTCAACCTAGCATGTGAAAGTGACGATAACTGATCAGACCCTCTAAACTGATAAACGCCAACTTTCGTTGCACGCATACCATCCTAATGAACATCCACAAAAGATAGAAGTCAAATAGTCAACCACTATACTTAGTCCCTATATGTCTATAGAGATTGAAAACATAATGGCTTAAGCACAAGGATCCATAAAATCACATAGTCAGTGCAAGACGGTTAGAATTACACCACAAATTAATACCTGCTCTTAACACGCAAAAACCTATGCTAGCATGGCATGTTCTAAACCCTAGATCCACTTTCGCATTCACGAGGATTTAACAAACAATCATAAATGTTCGCGACGCATTTACAACGAATAAGCTTAACCATACTAGGATATCCATAACAATCACATACTTGGCATAAAAACAATCAATATCTAGACTTGATAGAAAAATCCATTAAAATCCCATGACAACGATTAGCCCATAATTGGACTAGCCACCATCATGGGTTCATATGAAAACATAGTAGATAAACAATTAAACATAAAAGACTGATATTAAATTGCAATAGTAAAAGAAACAACCGATAATCCACGTGATGAAAATTACAAAAAAAAATAGCTTGACGGCTCACAAAGTACTCTGTCTTCTTGTACGATAATAAAAACCCTACTTGCTTAATTAATTTTCTAGATAATGACAATAATAATAATCCTTATGTCTTTATACTAGGTTACATAAAAACAATGATTCATGGGCTTGCTGCTTTCTGGGCTTCGAAACGGACCAAACTGCAAAAATCAGCAACTGGAGCTCGGATGTGGCGCGGGGGCGCTTGACAGGGCGCAGGCGCGCCTCATTAATAGAGTGCGGGCGCGCTTGTTGAAGGGAGGGCGCGCCTGCTGCTTCTGCCCTGCAGTTGAATTCCTTGAAACTTTGCTCCTTTAGCGACTCGTCTTGCCTTCTTTCGACCTCAACTCAAGCCTTGATCTTCCTCCTTTTAATTCCTAGCTCATGTACCACCAATTTATGCAAATATTCATCAATTCTCCTTCACTTGGGAATCTGCACATTAAAACATAAAACACATCAAAAGACACTAAATACTTAGGCACTAGCGATCAATTTAAGCCAAATTGGAACGTATATAGTGGACAAAAAGTCCACTAACACACCCCCAAACTTAAACCGATGCTTGTCCCCAAGCATAAACAGACTCTAAACAATCTAAGGCAATGCAATGCATGGATGCAACTACTATGAAAATGCAAGGACCCCCTTGAACTCACCAAAACCAATCGATAAGCCAAGCCTCAAAGAGATGCAATACATCCAAACAGAGCTCGACCAAGCCCCCGTATACCAGTACTACATGAACAGAAACGTGGGTGTGTGCGATGCTCATCGAATATACTCTGACACTAGATCAAAATCATACCTATTTTTCGCCAAGGCAATCACCTGCTTATAAACAGAATGAGTGGTAAACACTCCATAACATACAAACACCGCCGTCATTCATTTGAGTTAGACAGGGAATCACACTTTATTGCTAAACCACCACTACGACACATAACACTATACATAGGCTTATTTAACCGTGCAATGGATGAGACCCCTAAAGGCTTATACAATAATACCCATGTAGCGAGCGTTAGGTTAGCGGATCCCAGACTATAAAAAGCCTTAGGTCACTAGGCACAAAGTCCCCTCGAACTTAATTGCCCGAGTATTAAAGAGCTCAACCTAGTTAATTTTGCTTCGAATTATTCACATGACTCTTTTTTTTTCTTTTTTCTTTTTTTCTTTTTTTTGATAGTATCTGGAATGTGAATTCTCAATTCCAACCCTAGACTACTCATAAACATATGAGCCGGCTACTAGCCATTTGACGCCTAGCCATACTTGACAATCATTAACAATTAGCATGAATCTTTGTTTTCCCCCAAACTTATACTTTGGTATTCTTACATTATCAAGGTAATAACAAACATTCTAGATATAAACAGGCGATTAAATCTAAGACAACTAAACAGGCATGACTCAAACTAGCCCAGAAGCAACCGATGAGACTGTGTAAATAATGTGCTTCTGAAACATGCAAATCAATTTCATAAGGACTGTAAATCATCCCTCTGCTCATCAATACCACACTCAAATTGACATCGACTTATCAATCAGAATTAGCTCGTCCTAAGGGATCATGAAATATGCATGCTATGAAATGCAACTAAAATGGATTCATATGGTAAACAGAACAAAACATAAAAATTGTAAACATAATGCTCTATATGGACAATTAAAACAAAATGCATGATCAACTACAACTACATGTCCTATATGCATCTAACTACAATCTCCATTTCCCACCCCCAAACTTTAAAATATTCAATGTCCCCATTGAAGGCAAGAAACGAAGAAAGTGTGCAGAAATACCTCAATCCTCAGCAGAGTCACCCTCCTCGGGTGAATTCGGTGGTGGATACACGGTGCCAGCCCCATAAACAGGCCAATCGACCTGTACACCTGTAGCCAGAAAAGCTGCACCAAGAGCCTGAGTCAGGTCAGCAGCAAAACGGCTCTGTCTATCATCAACTGCGTCCATCCGCCGAGCCAACCTCCGAAAATGAGCCTCACCCATACCAGCACTAGCCACAGCTGGCGGTGCCCTAGAAGATCCAGCCCTAGCCGCCCTCTGCTGTCTAGGAGGCACGTCACCATCCACAATATACCCTAAGCCTCTGGGATGCGGTACACCACCGTCCCATTCAGGTTGTCGAGCTATCGCCGCCGTGTCAATGGCACTCGCAGGAAGTTGCAACTGTTCCTCCGCTGGCCAGTGAATACCCACATCAACACACAGACGAACAACCACTGAGCCATACGGAATCGCTCCAGTGGTACTGCCCTGCAAAAATCGGATCATGTGCCTGTGGATAAGGGAGCCTAGGTCGATGTATCGCCCGCTGAGAATACCCCACAACAAAATAGCCCGATCCACTGTCACCTCATGAGTGTGCGACGAAGGCACAATGTTAGCACACAGAAACAGGTTCCAGGCCTTAGCATACGGGTTCAAAGCCATGGCGGAGAAGGTGACCGGCTCAGTAGAGCCTGCCCTACGCTTTCAAGTAGTGCCTGGAACTGTCATATCCCGCAGAATGGCCTCAAGGTCAACCTCCCCACGGTTCTTCAATCCAAAATCTTCCACTCCCTCCTGCGGTGCAGGCAAATTCAAAACCCTAGTGATAGCGGCAGGAGTATAATCCACTACATACCCTCGGACTGCAGAATACCCATTCTTCTCTTGCTTGGCATTGGCATAGAACTCCCTAACGATACTCAATGGTATCGCCTCCGCAGCCTCACACACGGTCTCCCAACCGCGCTCACTAACCATCGCGATTAGAGACCCATCAAGAACACCCGGAATGAATCCCCTTTCCTTGACCACAGATTTGGTCATCAAGCGTGTAAACTCAATTTGGGCCTCCGGTGAATTGAATTGGGGCACAACTCCCCCACTCGAAGAAGAACTTGATGTCCCTGAGCGCCTAGATCTCTTGGGTGCCATTGATTGAGTGTAGATTTGTGAAGAGAGGAGATGAGGTGCGTGTATAGTTGTGTGTATATGTGCGAATGCAAGAAGTGAAGTAAGTAAGTTGCTAGGGTTAGGGTATGCAAAGCCTTTATAAACAAGTGAGATTGGGCTGGGTAGGGCCAAAAACTAATAAAAAGGTAAAAAAGATTCTTAATTTTCGATTTTGGAATTTTTAAACTAAAAATTTTTTTCTGGAACCGCGCCCAGGCGCGCCCGCGCCTCTAGGAGCGCGCCCGCCCCGGGTGTTTCTGTCCATTTTCTGATTTTTCAATTTTTTTTTTTGTTTTGTTTTTTTACGAGAATAAAAATTACCATTCAAGCCGTAGGTTGCCTCCCACGAGCGCTGTCGTTAACGTCATTTAGCCGGACGTTACTTCAGGTCCTCAATCCGAGGTTGACAGAATTGCGACTTCAGCTTCGCGATTTACTTGTTCTCCCAAATACGGCTTCAATCTCTGACCATTGACTTTAAACGCTTGATCTGGGGTCTTTTCATAAATCTCCACAGCTCCGTGTGGATACACCGTCTTCACAACAAAGGGTCCTGACCACCTTGACTTGAGTTTTCCTGGAAACAATCGCAGACGAGAGTTAAATAATAAAACTAATTGACCAGGAACCAATACCTTTGTTGTCAACCGCCGATCATGCCATCTTTTCACTTTTTCCTTGTAGAGCTTGTTATTCTCATAAGCTTGTAGACGAAATTCATCCATTTCATTGATTTGCACCATCCGCTTTTCCCCTGCGGCTTGATAATCAAAATTCAGTTTCTGCAATGCCCAATAAGCCTTGTGTTCCAGTTCTGCTGGTAGATGACAAGCTTTTCCATAGACTAGTTGATATGTGACATCCCCAAAGGTGTTTTGAACGCAGTTCGGTAGGCCCACACAGCTTCATCCAGTTTTAAAGACCAATCCTTACGCGAAGGACTTACCACTTTTTCCAGAATGCGTTTGATCTCACGGTTTGATACTTCAGCTTGGCCATTGGTTTGAGGGTGGTATGCTGTCGCCACCCGATAGTTGATGTTGAATCTTGCCATCAGATTAGTGAACTTTCGATTGTAAAAGTGAGAACCCTCATCGCTGATAATGACCCTTGGAGTCCCAAATCTGGTGAAAATGTTCTTGTGAAGGAAGTTGAGCACTACATTGGCATCATTAGTTGGAAGTGCCTTGACCTCAACCCATTTGGAGACGTAATCCACAGCTAGCAAGATGTATTGGTTATTGCAAGATGAAATGAACGGGCCCATGAAGTCGATCCCCCACACATCAAAAATTTCTACCTCTAGCATTACATTAAGGGGCATCTCATCCCTTCTCGAAATGTTGCCTACTCGCTGACAACGATCACATCTGGTTACAAACTGATGAGCATCCTTGAATAGTGATGGCCAATAAAATCCTGCCTGCAGAATACGAGTAGCTGTCTTTTCACCTCCATAATGGCCTCCATAAGCTGTGGCATGATAATCCCTCAGAATAGCTTCAGTCTCACTATATGGTACACACCTTCTGATAATCTGATCAGCCCCTTGTTTAAACAGATATGGCTCATCCCAACGAAACCACTTTACATCATGCATGAATTTCTTCCTTTGGGCTGCGACAATTCGGGTGGAACAATATGACTCACAAGATAATTCACAATATCCGCATACCATGGTTCTTCTTCTTGTACTCCAAACAGTTGTTCATCCGGAAATGAGTCATTGATGAGAGTACTGTCTCGTGATTTACCAGGATCTTCCAATCGTGAGAGGTGATCAGCTACCTGATTCTCGGTCCCTTTTCTATCTTTGATCTCCACGTCGAATTCTTGAAGTAGGAGAATCCATCGAATCAGGCGGGGTTTAGAATCCTTCTTGGAGAGCAGATACCTAATAGCTGCGTGGTCAGTATACACCGTCACTTTCGTACCAAGCAAGTATGATCTGAATTTTTCAAAGCCATATACAATGGCTAACAGCTCCTTCTCTGTGGTTGTGTAATTCATTTGCGCATCATTGAGTGTCTTGCTTGCATAGTAGATAACATGAAAAATCTTGTCTTTCTTTTGACCAAGAACAGCCCCTAATGCAAAATCGCTAGCATCACACATCATAGCAAAAGGTTCATTCCAATCTGGGGCGATGATCACAGGTGCCGAAATCAACTTCCTCTTCAATGTCTCAAAAGCTGTCATACAATCATCATCGAATTTGAAGGGAATATCCTTCTCCAATAGCTTACACAAAGGTTTAGAAATTTTGGAGAAATCCTTGATGAATCTTCTGTAGAAACCTGCATGACCGAGGAAACTACGAATTCCTCTCACTGAATTGGGCGGTGGAAGATTTTCAATTGTCTCTATTTTTGCTTTATCCACTTCCAGGCCACGACGTGACACCTTGTGTCCAAGAATAGTTCCCTCTTGTACCATGAAATGGCATTTCTCCCAGTTGAGAACCAGATTAGTCTCCACGCATCTTTTCAGAACCATGCTAAGATTGTGTAGACATTCGTCAAAAGAATACCCAAATACTGAAAAATCATCCATGAATACTTCCACTGTCTTACCAATCATGTCTGAAAAAATTGCCATCATACACCTCTGAAAAGTGCCAGGTGCACCACATAACCCAAAAGAAATCCTTCGAAAAGCGAAGGTACCGAACGGACAAGTAAATGTTGTCTTCTCCTGATCCTCTGGAGCAATGCAGATCTGATTGTAACCCGAATATCCATCCAGCAGGCAATAGTACTCATGGCCGGCCAGTCGGTCTAGCATTTGATCGATGAAAGGAAGAGGGAAGTGATCCTTCCGAGTAGCTTTGTTCAGCTTCCTGTAATCCATGCAGATTCTCCAACCAGTGACTGTCCGCGTAGGAATGAGCTCGTTCTTTTCGTTAGTTACCACCGTCATGCCTCCTTTCTTTGGCACACATTGAACTAGACTCACCCAAGCACTGTCAGAAATAGGATAGATAATCCCTGCATCCAACCACTTGATAATTTCCTTCTTTACTACTTCCTTCATGAGTGGATTAAGCCTTCTCTGATGTTCCACTGTTGGCTTACTACCTTCTTCCAGCGGAATCTTATGCTGACAATAGGCAGGACTGATTCCTTTAATGTCTGCAATAGTCCAACCAATGGCTGATTTGAATTCCCTGAGAACCCTTAACAGCTTTTCTTCTTCAGGACCTGTAAGGTTAGCAGCAATAATTACAGGTAAAGTAGATGATTCCCCAAGACAAGCATACCTTAAGTGATCAGGCAATGGTTTGAGCTCTAGCCTTGGTGCTTCCTCGATAGATGGTTTCAACCGCTGATGTGATTCTCTCAATTCAGATAAACCCAATGATTCTGGTTTCCCAAACTTTTGTTGCCAAGGAGAAGCATTCAGAGACTGTACCTGTTCTTCAACCTCATCCTCTTCAATTGTAAAGTCCCCACTTAAAGCCTTTTCCAGTGTATCATTCATAAGCATGTATTCATAAGCATTGATCTTCTTCTGTTGGAAATTGCATTGCTTTGAACACATTGAATGTGACATTCTGATCGTGCACTCTCATGGTGAGTTCTCCCTTCTGTACGTCAATCAATGTCTTTCCCGTTGCCAAGAATGGTCTACCAAGAATGATAGGGATTTTCTTGTCTTCTTCAAAATCAAGGATGACAAAATCTGCTGGAAAGATTAGTTTGTCGACTTTCACCAAAACATCTTCGACAATTCCTCGCGGATAAGTGATTGAACGATCTGCCAACTGCAGTGACATGTTAGTCGGCTTTGGCTCAGGAAGACCAAGTTGTAAGAATATAGAGTATGGCATGAGGTTGATGCTCGCTCCCAAATCGCACAAACATTTGTCGAACGACAAATTCCCAATTATGCATGGTATAGTGAAACTACCAGGATCCTTCAACTTTGGTGGTAACTTCTGCTGCAATACTGCACTACACTCTTCCGTCAAGGCCACAGTGTTTAACTCTTCTAGCTTCAGTTTCCTAGATAGAATGCCTTTCATGAATTTGGCGTAGCTTGGCATTTGCTCCAGCGCTTCAGCAAAAGGTAAGTTGATGTGTAGTTTCTTAAAAACTTCCAAGAATTTAGCAAACTGTTTATCCGATTTCTGCTTCTGAAGCCTTTTAGGGAATGGTGGAGGAGGAAAGACTTCCTTGTGATCACTGTCTTTCTCTGAACTACTTTTCTCCTCTGAATCATTCATTTTTTTTTAATCGGCTCCTCCTGCGTATCTTTTTCTGCAGAAAATCCCCCTCCAGCAGTAAGGTGAGGCGCGCCCGCGCCTGAAGAAGCGCGCCCGCCCTGCACCTCCTGCCCAGAATGCCGACGTTCTTCGTTTTGTGGAATTTTGACCTCCTGATTGTTCGTAACCCTTCCAGAACGCAATGTAATAGCGTGTATTTGTTCCTTGTTTTCTTTCTTGCCTAGGTTAGCCTCTGTGTCACTTGGTAATTGTCCTTGAGGTCTGTTTAGAAGAGCATTTGCTAGTTGACCAATTTGATTTTCCAATGTTTTCAGTGTCACAGCTTGACTCTTATACATCATTCTCAGTTCCTCCATTTCTGACTTTTCATTTGAGTGCCCTTGTCCTCCTTGAGGTTGTTGATGGAAACCAGGAGGGTTGTATGATTGTCTTGGTGCATAAGATTGTTGAGGAACAGAATTGTTGAAAGGCCTTGTTCCAAATTGCTGACCCTGCGATGGTTGTGGCATGGCATTCTGATTGTTGCTCCAACTGAAGTTAGGATGATTCCTGTTGTTGGGATGATATGTATTAGGTGCCGGTTGTGTAGGCTTCTGAAAGTTGCTGACAAAATACGCTGAATCGCTAGAAATAGCACACTGAGTTGTATCATGAGCACCTGCACATAGATCACAAACCATAGCGACTTGCTGAATTCCTGCCTTGGATAATGCGTCCACCTTTATAGATAATGCCTGTAGTTTAGCTGTTATAGCCGTGGCAGCGTCCACTTCAAAAACACCTGCAGTTTTACTCTGCGGCAATCGCTGAGTAGGATTCTGATACTCGTTGGCAGCCATCATTTCAATCAAGTCATAAGCTTCTTCATAGCTCTTGGCCCAAAGAGCTCCTCCAGATGCTGCATCAAGCATAGGTCGTGAATGATTCAACCCATTATAGAAACCGTTAATGACCATCCAATCGGGCATCCCATGATGGGGACACTTTCGAAGCATCTCTTTATACCTTTCCCAAGCTTCACACAACGTTTCTCCAGAATGTTGATTGAACTGTGTAAGAGCATTCCTCATGGCTGCCGTCTTAGCCATAGGGAAGAATTTAGTCAGAAACTTTTGTGCGAGATCCTCCCAAGTAGTTATAGAACCTGCTGGCAGCGAATGCAACCAGCTCTTTGCCTTGTCTCGTAGAGAGAATGGAAACAGCCTCAGTTTTATAGCATCTTCAGAAACCCCGTTGGTTTTAAAGGTATCACAGATCTCGATGAAGTCTCTGATATGCATATTAGGGTCCTCAGCAGGTGAACCCCCAAACTGCACAGAATTCTGAACCATTTGAATTGTGCCCGGCTTGATTTCGAAATTATTAGCTGCAATAGCCGGCCTAACAATGCTTGACTGAATGTCATTGATCTTCGGTTGAGAGTAATCCTTAAGAGCTTTCACTGGATCCCCCATTACTATTTCTGGTTCAATTTCTGGAACTGCAATTCCCTCTTCTTCGTCTAAGTGTTCTTCCAGTTTTTCCTTACTCGATTGAGAACGAGTACGCATACACGATCAATTACCTGAATTCACGTAACAAACAAGAACGATTAGTAACAAATCTCAGTCAGTGATATCTAACGACCACTGATGATAAGCACATTAACTAAATAAAACAATGAACCGAGTCCCCGGCAGCGGCGCTAAAAACTTGTTCGCACTTTATTCACGCAAGAGAACGTGGTCACAAGTAATACAGTAATAAGTAGGATTCGTTCCCTCAGAGACTCGACTTGCTTACGTTTAGTTCACTTATACACCAGAGTATGATTAAGTTTCACTGCTAAGAAAATAACAATTGGAATTTTGATTACACTACTAATTAAAACTTAACGAATTACTTATATAAAATAAACATAGGATTTTAACTTCATTAACTATCTCATCTAGAATTTTATGCCTTTTCAACCTAGCATGTGAAAGTGACGATAACTGATCAGACCCTCTAAACTGATAAACGCCAACTTTCGTTGCACGCATACCATCCTAATGAACATCCACAAAAGATAGAAGTCAAATAGTCAACCACTATACTTAGTCCCTATATGTCTATAGAGATTGAAAACATAATGGCTTAAGCACAAGGATCCATAAAATCACATAGTCAGTGCAAGACGGTTAGAATTACACCACAAATTAATACCTGCTCTTAACACGTAAAAACCTATGCTAGCATGGCATGTTCTAAACCCTAGATCCACTTTCGCATTCACGAGGATTTAACAAACAATCATAAATGTTCGCGACGCATTTACAACGAATAAGCTTAACCATACTAGGATATCCATAACAATCACATACTTGGCATAAAAACAATCAATATCTAGACTTGATAGAAAAATCCATTAAAATCCCATGACAACGATTAGCCCATAATTGGACTAGCCACCATCATGGGTTCATATGAAAACATAGTAGATAAACAATTAAACATAAAAGACTGGTATTAAATTGCAATAGTAAAAGAAACAACCGATAATCCACGTGATGAAAATTATAAAAGAAAAATAGCTTGACGGCTCACAAAGTACTCTGTCTTCTTGTACGATAATAAAAACCCTACTTGCTTAATTAATTTTCTAGATAATGACAATAATAATAATCCTTATGTCTTTATACTAGGTTACATAAAAACAATGATTCATGGGCTTGCTGCTTTCTGGGCTTCGAAACGGACCAAACTGCAAAAATCAGCAACTGGAGCTCGGATGTGGCGCGGGGGCGCTGGACAGGGCGCGGGCGCGCCTCATTAATAGAGCGCGGGCGCGCTTGTTGAAGGGAGGGCGCGCCTGCTGCTTCTGCCCTGCAGTTGAATTCCTTGAAACTTTGCTCCTTTAGCGACTCGTCTTGCCTTCTTTCGACCTCAACTCAAGCCTTGATCTTCCTCCTTTTAATTCCTAGCTCATGTACCACCAATTTATGCAAATATTCATCAATTCTCCTTCGCTTGGGAATCTGCACACCAAAACATAAAACACATCAAAAGACACTAAATACTTAGGCACTAGCGATCAATTTAAGCCAAATTGGAACGTATATAGTGGACAAAAAGTCCACTAACAGCCGCGGCCGGTTGACGAATTTTAATAGAATCACCCGTTTGATCGAGTGAGTCCAATGACTGTTGTATTGCCATTTCAAAATCCATATCCCAATGAGAGGATAAGGATGGGTCTGCAATTGTCTCAGGTTCATTCCTCGATCTTTTTTATAGTGAATACAGAGCTACGGGTTCACTCACTGTGATACATGTTCCTCTTACTTTCCTAACAGGTTTCTTCTTTTTTCTGATTTGACTCAGGGAGGTTGAAGAAGGAGAAACTGTTTGGGGCTCTATCTCAGCTTGGGATTGAACCTGTATGTTGTCATGTTCATAGCCGAAGTTCTGAAGTGTAGCACCACAATCATAGTCCGCCACATATATATTTAAAGGTGTACTAAATATATTTATATGTTGGAAATTAGAAGTCAGGGTGTAAGATATTACCTGATGTTCATATGCCTCTTGCTCTGCTTGATGAGCAGCTTCAATTAGTAGCTGCGCAGAACTTTCTATTTCCATTGGCATTTGTTCTGGCTCTTTCTGATGCGATTGAACCTGTGCAGGATTGGCTATTTGATTGAAAATGCCAGCCATATATTCTGTTGTTTATATGGCTACCCCTTCAAATTTATTCTTGTTGCTGAGCCTGGTGAACAAATTCTTTTGAGTTATAGGGGATTCTTCCACTGGACTGTTTGCAAATCTTGCTTTGTCCTCCTCTGACAATACATTATTCATTAGCAAGATTAAAAATCTTGGATGGAAATAGGCTACTTTCTAATCTACATCCAGTCTTTTGCTCTCAATAGTGCCCATCTTTATTATAATCTTTGTCAGGATCAGCTTCCCAAAGTTTATTCTTCGATTGTGAGCCACAGAATATCCAATGACTTGAATGAGAGTTGAGATGTTGTGGAAGTTGCTTTCATTGTAGGAGCAAATACTTTGGCTAAACTGTCGAAAAAGTAATCCCATTCGCCCACCAAATGGGATTTTGACAGCTTTACCAGGTCTATCGTGCCTTGATAGTGAATTGAATGTAAGAAGTTGGTAATGTCTTCTACTGTGGGTAGGGCCTCGAAATTTTCTGTCGAGAACCCTAAGACTCTGTTTACGTCAATCTCATCTATTATGTACTCCGTCTCTCCAATTCTGAATGAAAATTGAACCAGCTTGTCATTTGAAATATTTTTTGCAGTTGAGTACAGGGCTCTGAGAGGTTCAATTTGTAGAGGTGTGTTCAGGGTAATTGCATTTCTCAGTAGCGAATGCTCGTTCATAAACCGGATCCAGGGCCTAAATCTAGCCTCCTTGTAATGTACCGAATCAAAATACCCCACAAAATTTGTCTTTGCAATTACAAATATGGTAGCCATTTAATAACAAGGTGTAATTAAAATTAACAATTAATCCCAAATTAAACACAAAATTCGAAAATTATCACCCAATTAATCAAAAGCCTAACTGTAATAAATCTTTAAAATTGATTAACTCACACACAACCAGTCCAAACACAGTCCTTTAATCTCCAAATAACCACCAAGAATAGTTCTATTATTAGTCCAAAGATCAATTCATTTTTGACTAAAAACGGGCAGGATATCAGCTGATTTTGAGTAATTTTAACAAACTAAGCAAGCTCAAAGCTTGTAAATATGATCAAAGCAATTGATTTCAGTTGAGATAAGCGCACAATCGAAATTCTTCAAGAGTTTTTGAAGGGTTTGGATTGGTATATATGTAACAGCGTGTGTGTATATGTATTTAAACTAACAAGTCTTTTCAAAAACAAGATAAAACGATTTAATAGAGAATAAACTGTCAGTAAGACTTTTGGTATCGGTAAGACTTTTGATATTAGAATCTCGGTAAGACTTTTTAAAAGTCTTGCCAAGTTCTATTATTAAAAGTCTTTCTAGAAAAATAATAAAACCATAAGACTCTTTTTTTTTGTCGGTAAAACTTTTAATATTAAAGACTCGGTAAAAATTTTGAAAAAGTCTTGCCGGGTTTTAAACATATGAAAGTCTTGTCGAGATATATATTAATAAAAGTCTTTCTGATTAAAAAAAATACAAAATATAAAAATATAAAAATATAATAAATATAAATAGTAAACAAATATATATAAATATTATTAATTGTTCCAAAATTCAAAATAAAATAAAGAAAATTTTATTCAAAATTTAGATTAATTAATAATAATAAAAATAAATATTTACATGCAACTAAATTATTAAAGACATATAATAATTAATTATATTATTAATTTTTCTAATTAATTTAGGAATTAAATTAATTCAAGCTTGAATTTATTTAATGAATAAATTAATTAAGTAATTAATAACATAATAATTATTAATGTGCAATAATAATTAGAAAAATACACAATAATTTATATACTAATGTTTGTAAATGCTTAAAATAAAAATTAGTACGTATGCTATAATTGAAATAATTATATGTTAAGAGTATTAAATTATTCTCAAGATAATTTCTCCAAACATTCATAAGCCCTAGGAATTTGTTGATTCAAGTCTTATAAATCCTTTAAATATTAATATTTAATATTTATGAACTAAAATTAATTCCTAGCAACCAAAAATTAGTCATTGTTTAACATTCATAATTTATTAACCAACATAGAGAAAGTGGATTCATCAAGTGGTTTCGTGAAGATGTCGGATATTTAATCTTCTTTGATAAAAAATGTAACACCACAGTTTCATTCATGACATGCTCTATGATGAAATGATACATTATGTCAATGTGCTTGGTTCGAGAGTGTTGTACAGGATTTTTGGAGATGGCTATTGCACTTTTGTTGTCGCAGAAAATTGGAATTTTGTTCAACGCAAGTCCATAGTCATTTAACTGATTCATTATCAACAAGATATGTGCACAACAACTACCTGCCGCAATGTATTCTGCTTCGACTGTCGAAGTAGATACTGAGTGTTATTTCTTGCTATACCAAGAAATCAACCGACGTCCTAGAAACTAACAGCTTCTAGAAGTACTTTTTCTGTCTATCCTGCATCCTGTATAATCTGAATCTGTATAGCCTATTAGTTCAAAACACGTATCTTTAGGGTACCAAATTCCAAGATTTGGTGTACCCTTCAGATATCTAAAAATTCTTTTAACAACTATAAGATGAGATTCCCTAGGGTCAGATTGAAACCTTGCACATAAGTATGTTGCAAACATTATATCAGGTCTACTAGCAGTTAGATATAATAATGAGCCTATCATACCTCTGTAGCTTGTGATGTCAACTTTCTTACCAGATTCATCTTTGTCAAGCTTGGTGGTTGTTGGCATTGGGGTTTTTGCCGATGAAGAATCTTCTAGACTGTATTTTCTTAGAAGATCCCTTACATACTTTGATTGGCAAATAAAAATCCCATCTTCATTTTGTTTTACTTGCAATCCAAGGAAGAATGACAGCTTACCCATCATGCTCATCTCATACATACTCTGCATTAACTTAGCAAATCTCTTGCACAAGTTTTCGTTAGTAGAACCAAATATAATATCGTTAACATAAACTTGGACAAATATCATATCTTTATCATACAATTTATAAAAGAGATTTTTATCTATGACACCTCTAATGAAACTATTTTCAAGTAAAAACTCAGAGGGAGTGTCATACCATGTCCTCGGTGCTTGCTTGAGTCCATAGAGAGCTTTGAATAGAAAATACACAACAAAATTAGCAAACTCTGGATTTTCAAAGCTAGGGGTTGTTCCGCATATACCTCATCTTCTAACTCTCTATTCAGAAATGCACTCTTCACATCCATTTGATAAACTTTGAAATTGGAATGTGCTGCGAATTCCAGAAATATCCTGATGGCTTCAAGTCTTGCAACTAGTGCGTATGTCTCGTCATAATCAATTCCCTCTTCCTGGAAATAACCCTTTGCCACCAGTCTGGCCTTGTTCCTTGTAACAATGCCATCACCGTCTAACTTGTTCCTGTATACCCATTTGGTGTCAATCATAGATCTATCTTTTGGCCCGGGTACCAGTGTCCAGACTTATTGTCTCTCAAACTGATTGAGCTCTTATTGCATGGCTAGAACCCAATTTGGATCAGTTAGTGCATCTTCAATTTTCTTTGGTTCTTCTTGAGATAGAAAAATTAAAAATAAACATTCATTTGAAGTTGCAGTTCTAGTTCTAACACCAACATATGGATCACCTATGATCAATTCAAAAGGATGATCTCTGCTCCATACCCTTTCCCTTGATAGGTTTGATCTTGATGATTCGCCTCGATATTCATTGTGATGTTGTGTTCTACCAGCAGATCCATCATCTCCCCCTGAGTTGTTGCCAGGATGACTTATTGATCCACCACTAGTATTAGTAGTATCTTCAGTATTTTCATTGTTTCCACCACTATTACCTGGATCATTATCAATATTGTCATCATCATTTCCTGCTGCAACATCTGGTTCTTCTTCGTCATCAGAATGTGAGTTTGGATAATTATCAAATTTCAATGACTCAGAAGAATCTTCAGTTTGGATATTTGGGAGTTTAGTGTCATCAAAGGTAACATTGACACTTTCTTTTACTTGATGCTGATCAATTATGTACACCCTATATGCTCTTCTTGAATAATCGACAAAATAGCTTCATGTGCCTTGGCCTCGAACTTGCCACGATGTTCATCTCCATCATTCATCACATAACATTTGGCTCTAAATACATGAAAGTACTTGAGGATTGGTTTCTTACCAGCCATTAATTCATAGGGAGTCTTTATATGATCTTTGTTGATTAGAGTTTGATTCTGGTTATAACATGATGTGTTTACTGCTTCAACCCAAAAGTAGATAGGTAACCTTGATTCATTTAACATTGTTCTTGCAGCTTCAATCAGGGTTCGATTTTTCCTTTCTACAACTCCGTTCTATTGCGTAGTTCTTGGTGCTGAGTATTGTCTTGTTATCCCCTTGTCTGATAAAAAATTATTCAAAATTTCATTCTTGAATTTTGTTCCATTATCTGATCTGATTGCCCGGACAACTAACTTTGAATCTAACTCAATCAGCTTTACATGATCAATCACCAATTGTGGAGTTTCATCCTTAGAGTTCAAGAATAAAACCCACGTGTACTTTATGAAGTCATCTATAATTACTAAGGCATATCTTTTCCTTAACATAGACATAATATTGACTGGACCAAATAAATCCATGTGTAGGAGTTAAAGTGGTTCAGTAATGTTTGTAGTGTCTATGCCTCTGTGACTTGCTTTCTTTGACTTCCTTTTCTAACATGCCTTGTTGGTGTAGGTGCCCTAGAGGCAATACATTGTTTCTTTTAATAGACCTTTATGTCATTTGATTATTCAATAAACGTATTTATTATGAATTTAATTACTGCGATATATTTGTTAGCATAATAAATGTCCTTAGAATCATGATACACATTGTATAGTTTAAGTACATGACTTGAACTTGAGATTATATAATATATTCTTAAAGGTCCCTAGTCGAGTATTACTATTATAGGACAATAATAATACATAAATAGACTAGTATGTTGTTTGATAGATAACCACATCTCATCGGTTATAAGTATGGGGATACTAAAGTCAATACATAGGTACATGTAGGAGTACATGGTACTGGACAGACCCACAGTGAGATTCTTCATGTTTAATAAAGTCATAAGAAAGACTCACAGTGATAATGGTGTAATGATCCTTTGACTTGAGATCATTATATTTCTATACGATGATTAATATACTTTGACTACATTAAAAGTTACCTTCGACCGGGTGATGATAAAAGTGGACATCGGGTATATCATGAGTCGTATGAGAAATATGAATGATAGATAAATGATTTAACCTTCCTATAATTAGGAGAGATATTATTGGCCTCTTGATTGAGTGAGACTATAAAATGCATGGCTGTGCTCAAATAATGATTTGTTTTCCATAGTCTATTCATGGATCAAGTAAACCCAGATTAAATGTTGAAGAGGATGAATAAATACACGCCTCGAGTTTAATCTATAATATATATGGTTAAAGGGATTATATTACACGGAAACATTAATCACGAAAGGTTTTATCGAATCACGATTTAATTATTGTTTAATTGGGTAGCAATGATGTATTACTAGATACCGCTCATTGTTTATAATTTTATTGGAGAATAAAATTATTGTCAATTAAATAATAGCCTATAGGGTCACACACATAGAGCACTTAGAGGAATAGTTAATTTAAATTATAGATTTAAATTAATTGATGATTATTTGAATTTTATTATATTAATTAAGTGAGACTTAATTAATTGAGATAATATAAATTCAAATTAGAGGAGTATTTCTGTCCATAATAATTAAGTATGACTTAGTTATTAATTAAATAATAGAAATTTATTTTATTATTTAATCCTATACCTACATGGGTTAGGTTTTGCTGTTATGGGCCTATTAATAACACATTATAAATAGATAATGTAGGGTTAAGAGGCAAGTTACGTTTTTCATAAAAACCCTAGAAGAGGCAGCAACAAATAGAGGCAGGAACAAACTCGAATTGTCAAGAGGGAGGCTAGTACGTCCATTCCGCAATCAAGATCGTGAGACGTTCTTGAAGGTGCTCGTGTGGATACCATAGAGGTGTTTTTCGAGAGGAAACACAATTCGTGAAAGCTAGGATCTCTGTTGAGTTCGTGAAAGTCAAGACCAGAATAGGTATAATTCTGTTTTCTCCATAATCTGTCCAATCTTATACATGGATCCTGGGTTTGGGTTCCGATTTTTTTTGTTATATTTATGTTTATCCGCTGCGTTTTATGCCTCGGAACCCAACACCTCACACAATCCTTTTTGTGTAAATTTCATCGGAGACAGTCCTCTCACCAAATCCCTCTTGACTAGAGAGTTCGTTGTTTTGAAATTCAGATGTGAGAGTTTCTTGTGCCGTAGCCAGCTTTCTTCTGATGAAGCCTTTGAATAGAAATAGTTTGCTTCATCTTCAGTTCCTGAGTTGATATTGGCTACGTAGAAGTTTCATTTCCTTCCACTAAAGAGACATTTTCAATGATAACATTCCCAGCATTTAACTTGCCATATCCCGTAGTCATTCCTTTGTTGTTATCTCCAAAGGTGACAATTGGGCCAGCTCTTTCAATCACATCTGATAGCAGGGCTCTATCACCAGTCATATGCCTTGAAGATCCGTTGTCCAGGATCCATACAACCCAGTTTACCTATTTAACTCCATGCAAATATCAAATAGATTAAATCATCTACGGAGCCCAAAACTGATTGAGCCCGGCATACTTAAAGAATTGACCTTTGTCAGCTTTGACAACAGATCCTTTTTGAACAACAATAGCATCCACCTTGACTAAACTTACCTTTCTATAAACAGTCTTAACAACTTTCTGTTTAGAATTAGGAATATATGTTTCCTTCCTGACAGATGAAGGAATCGCAGTCTTGGATTTTACAAATTTCTTATTGATGTGTTATCTACGTGTCATGTTATCTTTATTAGCAATCATGCATTTGAAATAAGCAGTTATAGCATTAAAAGCACATAACATACAATTTAAAATACCACAATGTTTATGGCATACATCAATAACAGGCATGTTATTCAAAATAGTAGGTGTCTTAATAGTTTCTACTTCAACTTTATCAGCATTTTAAAGTTCTTAGTAGAATGATATATGTTGTTACTATTCCTACTATTAACAAACATATTAGGTCTGTTCACATTATTCTTTAAGTCTTTAGCACCTACACCAGGATTGGGTGATCTAGAAGTTTCCACATCTTTCACTAGTGTCTTAGGTGCACTATTCTCTTTTTAGACATTAATTCTTTGTATGTCCCTAGTTTGTTCCTCTCTTTTCTTCTCTTCCTCGAGATCCTCTAACTTCATTTCATAAGAAATTAATATAGAGCTCTCAAGGATTGGTTCATCTATAGGGGTTATGAAAAGAGGTTTAGGTGTGTCTTTAACAACATGTGGGATACCCCATTCTTCAGCACTTTTTCTGAGTGGGGTTATGTTGCTTGCCTTTCCTACAGATTGATTGTATTCAAAGCCTATTCCAACTTTTCATTTTATCTCCTGTTGGTCAATTAGATTTTTTACAATATAAGAGGAATTCTTATAGGCTAGACACTTCTTCTCTTCCTCTATTTGATTTTTGAGATAGGCTTCAACTTTAACATAACAACTGACTCTATTGACTTGAAAAGCTAAGTCCTCAGTCAATTTGTTACATTTATTTTTTAACATGTTTACAACATCATTCTCATCATGTAAGCTTTATTTTCAAGAATTAGTTTCTTAACTTTATCTCTTGTATCATCTAGTTCCTTTCCTAGCAATTTAAACATTTTAGGGCAAGATGGATTTACATTTTTTCCTCCTTGACATGTTGGAGACAGTGATTCCTCGGATGAAGCCATAAGAGCAAGATTTCCCAGCTCTTCCTCATTATCATTGTCTGAGTTATCCCAGCTTTTTCCCTATGCTAGATAAGACTTGTCTTGATGCTTTTTCACAAGTGCATCATACTTTTCCTTGAGCTCTTCATGAGACTCTTTCTTCTTCCCTTGCTTCGGTTTTTTGCATTCAGTTGCAAAGTGGCCTAGCTCATTGCAGTTGAAGCAACGAAACTTGCTTCTATCAACTAAGTCGGTCTTGTAGCCGCTTTTTGATATAGTTGTAGAAGAACCTCATTTTTAGAACCTTCCAAAATTTGGTTTAACTCTGTAGGAGGAGTTTCTTCGGAATCTCATGTTTCCGAACCTCCTGGAAACCATAGCTAGATATTCATCTTCTAGCTGATCTAGTTCATCCAAAGAGTAGAACTCACCGTATTCTTGTTTATTTTAAGTATGTCCAAATTTTGGGACCACATACTCCATTGAATTATTTAAAGGTACAGCGGCCTTCACTTCCATCTTCTCTGGTGTTTCCACTATCAGTGCTTTGGAGGAACTCAGAACCTTACCTCTTCCATACATTGCTCTGATCTAGATCTATTCTAATTCATATGTCTTTAATACTCTGTAGAGTCTTTCTAGGGTTACCTCCTTCATGTCCCTAGACTCTCGGATTGCTGCGATCCTGTGTTCCAGATGCTCGGGTAAGGTTAGCAAAAACTTCCTGGTGACCTCCTAGTTTTGATAATATTTACCGTTGAGGTTGAGCTCGTTTATTAATTTATTCAATCTCTGAAACACCTCAGAGATACCCTCACCAGGGTTGGATCTAAACTGCTCGTACTGGGAGGTCAGGATCTCTAGTCTATTCTCTTTGACTTCTTCAGTCCGTTCGTTGATTATCTCTATTGTATCCCAGATCTGTTTGGCATTTCTATAATTGACCACATGATTGTACATGATGTAGTCTAGGGATTCTATCAATATGAGTTTGAGATTGTTGTTCAGGGACACAGCTTCATTTTCTTCTTCTATATAGTCATTTGGACATTTTAGAAACTGTCTGTGAGGAATTACGAACCCATCTACCTCTTTTTCGAGAATAACTGTTATTGGGGGTTCAACAACATTGGCCAAAATTAATGCATACTTGGGATTGGCAATCCTAATGAATAGTAGCATTTTGTGCTTCCACAAATTGTAGTGTGATCTTTATCAAACTGTGGAATTTTAATGCTCGTCACTTTTTTTGTACTCATCTTTAATATGTTTAAAAATTAAGTGTTTCAAAAAATAATTTTTGAGATTTGTATGAGTTGCGGAATATTTGGTTCGGATCTGATATTAAAAATATCAACCAGCTCTGATGCCAATTGTTGGTCCCTGATATTGTAGAAGGGGGTTGAATACAATATCTAAATTTTTCGCGGAATTTTGAATTTAATATATTATTTTAATTAATCACGAAATATTAATTTTAATGAAATACTGTTCAAGTAAAAGATATAATTTTTAACTTGAAAAGTATTACAAAATTGATCTGATGAAAAGTGTATATAATTGATAAAGTGTTCTAGAACGATTTCGACATGAAGTGTTCGGGTTTAACAATTATATTCCAAACTTGCACAGAAATCTGTGAATATTACAATGCATACAAATTTTTGAATTTGAATGTTTTTCAATCACTTCAAATAATGAAGACATTCTCCTCATATTTATAGGGGGAAAAACTAGCAAGACTTTTGAATAAAACTTATTTAAAAAATCAAAAGACTTTATAAAATAGTCTTTAAGACTTTTAAAATAAGCTAAGCAAGACTTTTAAAACTCGGTAAGACTTTTAAAAGACTCGGTAAGACTTTTCAGAAACTCGGTAAGACTTTTGAAAAGTTTTGCCGAGACAAATGAAAGAACCCAGTAAGAGTTTTCAGAAAGTCTTACATATTTTGTCGGTAGGATTTTTTTTAAAAGGTCTTACTGATTTAATTCAGTAAGACTTTTAAAAGTTTTACCGATTTACTTCGGTAGAACTTTCTAAATGAATACAGTAAGACTTTCTTTAAAAGTTAAATAAAATGTTCTTTTTAACTTAATTAATTCCACTAATTTTAATTAAATAATTTATAAATTAAATCAATTCAAGATGAATTAATTTAAGTAGATAAATTAAATAATTAATTAACTTTTGATAGTAGAATTAATTTAGTTTCTTCACTACACAACCACTGTAGATTTGACTTGAATCTTTCTGTCTTCTGTCTTCTGTCTTATGTCTTCTGTCATTTGAGCTAGGTGATAAATATTTATTAAATTAGTTTACACACAAATGTACTATCTGGTTCATTTGTGTCATACTAAATAAATATTCTTCACCTTTTATTTTAATAGTTGTGATCTTCTATCTTGTTCTTGCTTCTAGTTTTGTCTTCAATATTTTCTTTTCCTGGAATCTTTCTGTAGTAGCCACTTGGAATCTTTTGAATCTTCTGAACTCTTCTGAAATACTACTTCTTTATTTTTCACCGACGCTTGAACATATTAATGAACTTCTTCCGGTGAAAAGTAGCAATCTCATAAAAATACTTCTGATAATCTGATTCTTCGTGTCTAGTTTACTTTCTTCGTCTTGATTCCTGTTTTATAGTTATTATTTACTTTTGTTTCTTGTCTTAGTTGAGTTGTCATCTAATTATTACAAATAGGCCTAGTCATACGCCTTTCAGGGGAAGCAATCCTTAGGGCATGCATGATTCAAATCAGTAAATTTTATGCACATCCTCCATTTTCCATTGGATTTCTTGACCATCACAGGGTTAGCGAGCCATTCGGGAAATTGAATCTCCTCGATGGAGCCAGCCTCTAAGAGTTTTTCCACTTCTTGTTTTATGACCTCTTGCCTTTCTAGAGCGAAGTTTCTCTTTTTTTGTTTCACCTAGATCGACATTGAGCTTGTGAGTGATTAGTTAGGGATCAATCCCTAGCATATCAGCGGTTGTCCATGCGAACAAGTCCCTATTTTTTTGCAAGAACTTTGTCAACTTGCCTTTCATAGGCTATTTTATTGAGTCCCCGATATATGTGACTTTTTCAGGTTCTCCCGGAACTAAAGGAATTGGAACCAAGTCTCCGGCTGGTTTCCCCCTTTTTTCCTCATTTTCTCTTGTATCCATGTCTTTTATGGGCAAGACCTGCCCCCGACTCCATCAGGTCTTAGGGCGGC
Organism: Oenanthe sinensis; assembly: GCA_028671895.1. Classification (NCBI taxonomy): domain Eukaryota; kingdom Viridiplantae; phylum Streptophyta; class Magnoliopsida; order Apiales; family Apiaceae; genus Oenanthe; species Oenanthe sinensis. The sequence continues at coordinate 11,994,569 of CM053797.1, forward strand.
CACATAACAACTTCTGGCCATCTTCTGGTCTCCCTTCTCTTCTCTCACACCGTTTCTTGTGGGGAATTTAATCTTTAAGTGATAACTCGAGGCAACAACCTTAAAAGCATGCAAGTCTGTCCTCCCAAGGATTGCGTTATATGTAGAAGAAGCTTTGATTACCAGGAAAGTTAGCATCTAGGTAATCTCTCGAGGCTTTCTTCCCATTGTCATGGGTAGTTGAATGGTTCCCTCTACTTTCGATTCCACTCCATTGAATCCATAGATTGGAATATCTGAAGGGGTTAGCTGAGAATCATTGTATCCCATATTCATGAAGGCATCGTAGAACAAGATATCGACGGATGCTCCATTGTCCACCAGGACTCTTTTTACTTCTGAATTGTCTATCAAAGGGGTTATGACAAGAGGGTCATCATGGGGGAACTTTACTCCTTCCAAGTCTGAGTCGTCAAAAGATAGGACAACTTCTGTCTTAGCACGCTTAGGTGCCTCCCTTACAACTTGCGTAACTTCTCTAGCGTATGTTTTCCTTGAGTTTCTTGAACTCCTCATAGTTGTAGGTCCTCCAAAAATCATGTTAATGATGGGCCCTCTAGGATGGGGATTCCTATCTCGGTTATCATTATTTTTTCCATTATCATCGTGCCTATTGCGACTTCCATCTTTAGTGAACTTAGAGAGTTTTCCTCTTCTGATAAGGAATTCGATTTCATCCTTCAGTTGTCGGCAATCATCCATGTCATGTACGGTATCCTTATGAAATAGGCAGAATGCATTCTTGTTTCTTTTCTCAGGATCCGACTTGAGATGCTTAGGCCATCGTAAATCTCGATCTTTCTCGATATCCATCACGATTTAGCTTCGAGGCATATTCAGCCTTGCATACTCAGTAAACCTTCATCCCAAGTTATTCTTCTTAGAGGGGATTCAGAATCCTTATCCGTCATAGAATACTTGTCTCGGGCATCGTACTCCTAGTCTCCTTTTCTTTTCTTTTTGTTATTTTTAGCATTAGTCGCCACTGATACGGTGATTTTCTTCATGCTTTCTTTTACCTTGATGTACTTCTCACCCCTATCTTGAAGGAGAATCATGTTCTCTGAGGGATGCTTGGCTAATGATCTTTTAAAGTAAGGATCAGTCGTCCCTTATTGCAAGGCTATCATAGCTACCTTTTCATCTAAGTCCGGGACTTTCAGGACTTCCTTAATAAAATGGTTCAAGTAGTCCCTCAGGGATTCATTCTTTCCTTGCTCCAGATTCATGAGAGAAGCTGAGCTTTTTTCATGCACTCTCTTACTTATGAACTGGTTTATGAAGGCCTTGTTGAGTTCTTTAAAGGACCCAATGGAGTTGGGAGGCAGCCGACTATACCAACATTGAGTCATGCCCCCAAGGTTTGAGGGAAAGCCCTGCACTTAACATCATCATTGATAGGTTGTAATAACAAAATATTCGAAAAGGTTCTTACGTGATTAGCCGGGTCGCCCGCTCCTTCGTAAGTTTTGATGGTAGGCATCTTGAATTTACTTGAGACATGAGCATTCATAATGGCTTCAGTAAAAGGGGATGTTGGATCATTAGGATCTCCTAGTGGTAACAACTCATTGGGATCAGCCCTTGGAGCTTCCCTCCTCCTCTCTCGAGGGATTCCATCTAGCTCTATGACATTACGGGCTTCACGCCTCGAGGTCAGCCTTGTTTCTTGTCGACTCAGGCTTTTCTTCAACTCCTTGAGTTCAGCCTTATAGGAAGCGATTTTATCCTCCAATGTCCTACGAGACTATGAACGTCGATTTCCCATGGGTTCCTTGTCAGGCCTCCTTCTTCTAGGATTGACATCAGTGCCTTTAGAACTTTCATCATCAGTGGAGTATGGTCCTGATAAATAAAGGACTCCTTCTCTATGCCCATAGTGTTATGGGGGTTCCAACCCTCTGATGTATGGAGGGGATAGGCTTGGGAGGGTTCAAGCCTAGGTTGGGCAACAGTGCTACTAGGGATAACAATAGTAGAGATTTGTGTGTGAAGAGAAGCAGTAGCAATAAAAGGAGTTTGAGTTACCGGGGATAAAGGGTTGGATCCATGAATTACTTCCTCGGGATTAGTTGAATGGACGATTTCACTGGACGAGCCTAGCCTTTGAGTGTTGGGGCCTTGAGTTCCAGCAGGAGTAGTCGTGGTAACGGGGATTTCGGTGGTTTGAGTTCCATCCGGTGGAATCACAGCATTTGGGTCTCCCATAGGAGGAATTATAGTGGTTGGGTCTCCCGTAGAAGGGGCGATATCTCCATCAGTTCTTCGTGTTCTTGCCATGGTTGATGTTGTCTTCCCACAGATGGCGCCAAATGTTATGGATTAAAAACTAAGTTGTATTAATTACGATGTGTGTCGGAGCTTATCGAGCTTTAATGGTTGCGTTTGTGTTTTGTGACTTAATTATGCCCTCACAAGATGCCTACGTATCTCAGTGCATATGAGAATTAAACTAGACATATTTCTAAGAATGAGGGTTTAGACCCTTTATATAGACGTTGATAGTCTTAGAATTATAATAGGGTTAAGAACCTTGTCTTTGAAAATTAAATCATTCCTAGCATTCCAAATTGTCCACAAGGTAGCTGTTATTGCTATACTCTAGTTTGCTCTCACCACAGAGCTTCTAATCTTCTCAATCAGAGCCCAGAAACCCTTATCTTGGACTACTGATATCTCATTTGAGAAACCTCACCAACTTATGACTATATCCAATGTTTGCTTAGCCAATAGACATATCCTAAATAGATGTTCCTGATCCTCTTCCTCCATCTGACACCATTTGCACAAGACAACCAAATATATATATTTTTAATCTTCTCTGAAGGAAGATTGGAAGTGCCTAATTTTCCATCTTCCACAAGATTATATGAATTTTTGGAGGTTTTCCCTCTGAAGTTTGGCCTGGCATGTGCTTGATCTTACTGATTTGCCACCTTACTAGAGTATGTTTGATTGATAGGCTTACATAATAAAATGTCTCTTCTCTTTGTCAAGACTATTCCATTTAACTCTTCTCCCAGCTTCTGCATCTCTAATTCCTTCCAAGACCTTGGCTTTCTTTTCTAGAGATTTTCATAATTTGCCTTATTCTACAACCATTAATCTAAATATTCCTTTATTGAAACATTTTCCCATCTAATGCTTTTGTATAGACTAGGATAAATTTCCTTTATTCTCTTCGCCTCAAACCATTCATCCTCCCAGAACAGAGCAAACTCCTCACTACCTATCTTCCACTGAAGGATCTCTCTTAAGTAAAAAATTTCAACACTTGTTCAGCTTTAAGAATCACTATACCTTCCATGATGCTAAATGTTTTTACTTTTTTCTCCATTTGATCAAGACCATCCCCTTAATGTGCACTCATACTTGCCTCTTGTGAATTTATTCCAGCCTTTATCTCTTTCTTGTATCCATCGACTCCACAAGTTCCCTAAAAGAGCCGAATTCCTTCTTTGCAATGTATTAATCCTCATGTCTCCTTTTTTTACAAGCACACTCTAGACTAATTAACCATGTGCATCTTTTTCACCATCCGATGGTTTTGCTGCGAGTTACCCCAAAAGAAGTCTCTACGCTTTCTTTCCAATGTCATTCTCATCCCGACATGATACCACATGATAGTATCAAAATCCTTCTCAAAATCCAATTTCAATATTAGGCCTTTAGCTTGTTTGATTTTTAAATTATGAAAAATTTCATTTACAAGTAAAATGCTATCAGCAACCTGTATTTCTTTTATGAAAGCAAATTGTGAGTTATTTAGTGCATCCATCACCATTCCTAACCTATTTGATAGTACCTTTGTGAACAGTTTTGGTACTGAATTTATTTAATGTAATAGGTCTAAAATATGTAACTATTGATGAAGAGTCTTTTTTAAGAATTAAGGCAACAAATGAGGAGTTTAGGCCGGGAGGAAACTTACATGTAGCATCTATCATGGTTTTAACTATTGTCACTTATACGTTTTTCATGTTATCATGTACAGACTAATATTTCTCTATTTTTGTCCATGTTTTCGCTTTATAGGAAGATGATTACAATGTATGAATCGTTTATGACAAAGGAAAAATGATAATATATATGATTTATTTTTATTAAAAAATATAGATTAAAATATAATTATTATTTTTTTGAAAAAAAATAAAAGAATTCTCCAACTACCCGCAGGGATCCCCATTTCAAGCGGGGATCCCGTTACCCATTCGGAACGGAGATCGGAATTAAATTAATCCATGTTCGGGAATTGTAATGGGTTGAGAGATTGGAATCAGAGACGAAGATACACTCCCCGACCCCCGAACCGGCCCATCACTACCCCCGAACCCGAACCGGCCCCATCACTATTTTTGTCATTAAACAATTATTCGGAGACTTGTCGAAGATTTATTGTGAAAGCGAGAAACAAGTTGCACTTGATTATAGAATTTTATTGCACGGTACTGCACTCGCGGTATTAAAAGGAGTTCATAATGCAGGATTTAGATGCGACTTCAATATTTGTTCCTTTGGTTCATATTTTCTTTGAATAATTTGGAGTAATTTTTTTCTTTCGGTACATGCAAAAGTTAAGGTACAACTAATTTGTAACAAAGAAAATAAAGCTAAGGTACAACTAATTTATAACAAAGAAAATAGCCTACCCCAATTGACTACTTGCACATTTACATAAATGACTCAAACCTTCAAGTATACATACTTGCGTATATAAGAAAATCAATTTTAAAAAAAAAAACCAAGGCAGCTGTATTTAAACTCACGTCACTCCCTTGTCAATACAATGAATTTACCATAGTCCATAGGTCAAGGCTAACTTAACCAAACTGTAGAACATATATGCTAATATTTAACAAGTCATGGGGGCACCCTGTTGCCTTCATACGACATCCGTTCCTGCTAGTATCATTATAAGCCACCACTAATTCTCGAGGTAATAAAGAAAATTATGCAGAAAGCTAAAATGTATATCCTCCCGAGCAATCTTTAATAATATGGCTCATCTGCACAAAACAAGCATATCAGTTCCCAATTGGCTCCATAGTTCCGTAGTTCTGGCTTGTGGTACTGATACCATGCACAGATTAGTCGGTTGTGTGCGCGAGGTGGTACTAATACCATGCACAGATTAGTTGGTGTGCGCGTGCGAAACAGTAATGATGGAACATCTATTTTCATGAACCAACTAATCCTCGATTCCCACTGATAAACTACTTCTAGTCTATTGAGCATGTTACAGGTGTGCATATTTGTCCGTGAAAAAAAATAAATTATTCACAAGTAAATACAGGGTCAAAAAGAATTAACAAATATAACCAACAAATTTTTTGTAATTCATCATCTAGTAATAATGGAAAAAGTAGTTGAGGCCACAAGTCCATACCAGCATTATCATCAACCATGTTGAAGTCGTCTTCATCATCATCAAAATCTTCGTTCTGCATATAGGCCAGAATTTCATAAGTTTTTACTTTCAAAATATGAAGGTGATACTTTTGGCAGTCAGTTTATATAGACAAATTCAGTCAATGTGGGTTTAAAGAGAGTAAATTGTTATTCATTAAGCAAGCCAACTGGTGAAACAGTCCTTTTTCTTTGGGGAAGAGCATGTACACGCGTACAAGAGAGAGGGATGCCACATGTTTGCTACTTCTACAGTTCATAATTAACCTTATTCACTGCACAATGACAAGGTATCATCCCTACACACAGCAGAAGACGGGGAGGGAGGGAGGGAGGGAGAGCTGAAGATAACTTGCCATCTTCTCGCTCCTGTATGTATATGGGGGTCAATACCACGTAGTCATCTTTTGTGGATTAGTATTTAGTAGCTCCATGTACATGCTACTATTCTTTTTGCCCTTTTTTCTGCAATGCCACTTGCTAAAGAATCTTTAAATTTAACATAATATTCATCTGAATTAAGTCTATCAGTTGAGACAGCAGAACTATTGATTTTCACCTAGCAAATACAATTTTATATGCTTTCTAGAAAGCAGAGGGTGGTAGAGATTGGTCCACTTCCTGAACAAAATCATGTACAAGCAGTATATACACAATAATGATACTTGTAGAATTATATAAAATTGCATTTGGACACTTTTCTACCTGATCATAATCACCATTATCGCTGTATTCTTCGTCTTCCTCTTCGACTTTTTCATCATCCTCTTCTGCAGCATCACCTTCTTTCTTATCAATTTCCGGCTTTACGCAAGTCATGATTAACGGATAAACAAGACGTCAACCAACAGTTATCATACCAATATATATATCCCTCCATCAATTAATGTTCTTAAATATTGAAGTTCAATATTCTGTAATGTCTGAAACAAGATAAAGGCAGTGATGGAAATAAAAACAGATACCTTGGACTTCTTTTCAAGCTCCTCAAATATATCTAACTTTTGCATATCTGTCAAAAGCAAACTATCAATCAGTTAAACAAATTAAACTCCAGTTTTGTTGTTTGCTACTAATATAGTGGAACGTCTAACTTCTTAATATCTTATAAACAAGAGCTACTCACAACTTGGTGCAACATCAATACTATAATACAAACAAATATCTCTTGGTTATACAGTGTTTAAAGTAAATGTGAAAAAAAACGGAAAATTTAGCATCAACTACAGACATTACTAATTGCTAATGACTTTTACTCCTTGCTAGAGAACAATAGATGGTCCGCCAGCACAGGGGCTGTTTGATATGAACTAAAGCACTCAACCATCAACAAGAAGCTGACCACAGATTTTTTATAAATGTTATTGAGTTGTATCAATTCATATTTATACTATTTTCTTTAATCTTTTAAACGACAGTATCAGACAGTTAGGGACTTGTGTGCATTTTCCTGTGTCTTATTTTATCTTACGTTTAGTTTAATTCTCTTCTTCTCGTTTATGTCATTTTCTAAATTACGCTATCAAATTTCTGCAGTCTTTCACATTAACTTCTTGCAAGTCTCATCGGTAACAGCATTTCAGAATTTGAAACCTTTAAATTATTACTTGGAAATGAAAGCTTCAAGAATAAGATATACCATAAGCTGCAAAACAGCAAAAGGTATTAAGGCATCTATTATTCATCTAACCTGACTCCTGATTCCATCGCACTCTCTTTCGACCACGTTGGTGCTTTACAGCTGTTGCATTTAGTCAAGAAATTTAACCACTGAAAAACATATGGCAAATGAAAATCTGAATTGAATAATGTCTGAGTGGTGATAAGCATCTTCACCTAGTTCTGCAGGAACGTATTCATCAGTCATCTTTATGCAGTCTGAAAGGGAGGGTTTACGCCTGGTTTTTGCTGAATTCTTAGCAGAGTACTTTTCGATATCTATGCTTTCACAGCCTATCAGATACATTCGCGTTAGATACTTAAGATACCTCAAAGTAAATGTAGAGACTACCAAGAACATAGTTGACAGAAAAATATTGGTTGACAGAATGAATCAACAACAATCTACGTACAGAAAGTGATCAAATTACGTATATTTCCAGTCTTCCCCTAAAATGCTACGATTTTGTGTATTAAGCAATATTAATTTTGGTTTTGTCCATCTATTTCCTGTAGTTTATAATTTTTAAAGATATATTTGAATGAAAATTATTTCTTTGCCATAGGAAAACTGAAAATAATATATTCCTTTTCTTTTAAAAAAACAATATATCCAGAACAATACAAAAAGCTGTAGGATGATTTTTTTGTACCCATACTCTCATCTAATTTATGTATTTACGGTGTGTTTAGCAAGCCAAACCCTGACCCCCCCCCCCTAAATAACCTAACTGTAATGCATAATTAATTTATATACCAATACCATAATTCTCTGCATAGTGCATACACGCCTCTACCGCATTGCTAAATTGCATGTTCAAGAAAATTAGTATTTTGTTCAGGCTTACCTTCAGTGTCATTTCCCACACCCTTGTAATAATACGGAGATAATTTCCATGACATTTGCAACCTGTAACTCCAAAATAAAAAAACCCGTTCTTCTTTCACATTTTGGACATCAGGCAAATTCTCAATTTCCTATAAAAATCACAAAGTATAATGAGGTAAGAAACAGAAAATAAAAGTTAGGAGTTAGTTGTTAACTACATATCCATGGTGGTAATCTATAGTGTTTTATCTATATTTTGTTTGACTTGCTTCAGCTTCACAAACCAATGCATAATGTAGCACTACTGTATGTAACTTATCCCATAATTCGATCCAGAACCTAACCAGCATTCCTCTATGCTAAATTTCTAACGGACAGATTAATTAATTCCCTTAAATGTTTGGTTGTTTAAAGGTTAATTAACACATTGGTGGTAATTTCATCTGTTTACATAGGATCAAACGGATTTCACATACTGAAGCTGAGGGAATTTTTGACAGTGAAAATCAGTGACTGTCATGTTCAACGAATCCTTATAGTTACAAATCAACAGGGGATGATATAAAGATTTCACAAGGTTCATTGGGCTTTTTACATTAGCCACAAAATTATTTTTTCCAGATCTTCTCTGCATAGCCATATCGATCTAACTTGTACTACTGGCCATTTTAACTATATTTCATCAGTGTGAATTTTGAAAAATGTAAGTTGCATATTTAAACTGATATGGTGTGGATGAGAAAACCACACAATTGGAAGAAAAATAATATTACGCTAAAGCACCAAAAAACACTCAGTACTTACTGGAAATAGTTCAAATTTAATTTTTTCCGCATGACAGGGACCACGGCCACCGCCAAATCTACCACCACGTCCTCGGCCTCTAAAAGCCATCTATTAAAACAAAACAACCAAATATTAAGTTATTGTGCTTCCATTACATATAGGTTCCTACTGCATGATGAATTAGTGAATCTTCAAAAATGCAACATAGTAATTTAAGTAAGTTTGTCATATCACTTCCATAACTAATAGTAACAAAGATAAGCCTCGTTCTCGCAAACAAGATTTAAAAACATCAACGAAAGGTTATGGCCTGAAAGTTGAAAAGATTTCTCATTTAGGAGTGAAGCCAAAGAAGGTGGTTGAGGTTTCTTTTAATGAAGGATACCTTGGACCTTATTTTCTTAATCAGACAAAGGACTTGGTTTCATCTGGTATTAACCTTAAAAATGTTCTTTACGTGGCGCTATGTAACTTTTAAATGGCAAGATTAATAAGAACTATGTTCTTTATTTTCTTAATCAGACAAAGGACTTGGTTTCATCTGGTAATAACCTTAAAAATGTTCTTTATGTGGCGCTATGAGCACTGAAATCATTTATGACTAGTACAGATGAGAAATAAAATTTAGGTTGTATTATGTGTTTGATCAAGACAGAAGTAAATATGATTTTACAAAATGCATATCCGTGTATTTTTAATATAAGTGATCTAACACCACATTCACAATTAAAAAAAATTGTCGACAACGAATCAACTACAAAATATATACTCCTTCCATCCCAAAATACTTGTCAGTTCGGCTTTTTTGCACATACTTCAGGGTAAATGCAAAAACTAGCTTCGCAACTTATTTTTAAAATTTTCTTGTTTAATAAATACGTGGAACTATCTTTTTATTTTAAAATACGTACAATTAGGAGACGGAGGGAGTATATTACCCGAAACCGACTAATATAAAAAAAGTGATAATCCACGGGTGTAAGGGTCTTTGAAGAAAACACCAGTTCAATAGTCTTGAAACATTACTAGGAGATTGCACAGGTCTAATAACCTAACTGGCTAACCAATTCGTCGGGTAATTGTCGAAATATAGCAATCAAATTTTCCAACATCAATATAGCTTCAGTACATGCATATATATATACACACACACACAAGGGAGGGTGAAATTGACATGTAATAGAAGAAAATAAATACCTTGGGAGTTTATACGAGGACAGGGAATGATCAAATTATAAAGTGCCGCCGGGAACCCCCGTTCTAAGTTTTAACCTACGAATGAATTATCTTACTCAAAAAAAAAAAACCTACGAATGAATTATGATAGGACAGTATACCGGCTTATACCCGTAAATCGAATTGTTTTAATATTTTTTTTGTATAATTTAAATATATATTTTTATAATAATAATAATATAAATTTTATTTAATATTATATGTATATATTTTATATAATTTTATATTTTATTTATATTTTAATAGAATAATGTTTGTATGTTTTGTTTAGATATATATTTTGTTTCAAAAATTAATATGATTGGCCTGTTTGGCTGGGCTTAAAAATAAGTCCTTTTGGACTTATTTTCGGGTAAAAATTTCATATTTTGATAAATGTTTTTTATACAAGTATTTAATGTATATTTGAGATTCTATAAGTTGCAAAAAAAAATTAACTTATTTCAGAAAAAAGTTAGGAATCCTAACTTTGTCTTAAAATAAGTTGACTTATTCTGGAAAAAAAGTTCCCCCAAACACCCCCGATATATATTTTAGTCAAGAGATTAGTGCTTAAAAATTAAGTTCAATAATAACTATCTGAACCAAATACTGATCAGGGATCATCGATTACCAAAATTTTAATCTTTCGTCTTTAATAATACAATATTTTAATTCGTGCAATGCACAAATATTTTGTTTTATTATTTAAATTATTTATTTTAAAATTATTAATATTTTTATAATTTTAAAAAGTCTTAATATATTATAAGTATATTATTTTTTAACATATTTAAATTATACTCCCTTTGGTCCTTTTTACAGGGCACCGCATGCAACTCTAAATCTTAATAACATGAGTTCTACTTAATATTTTTTAATTATTATTTTTTTCAATTAAAGTAATTTTAAAACACTTTTATTCAAAAAAGAATTATTAAAAAATAGTAAGTAGAACTCTTTTTATTTAGAACTTGAGTTACGTGCAATACTCTATAAAAAAGACAAAAAGAAGTATATTTTTACATCAACCGAATTAAATATAAATAAGAAAATTATAAAATATTAAAAATAAATATGCAAATCGCATAAATAGAAAATTATATTATTAATATAAAGTATATGTTGTCTTAACAGTAGTACTCAGTTATTAAAAACTAATTCAATATAATTTTATAATATATAAATTGATTAAATTTAAAAAATGTATTAATATTTATTAATTTATATTATTTTAATTTTAATTTGATTGATTTTATTTATCATAATTCAAATTATGTGATTTGATATATTATTATATATAATATAGTAACAAAATAGAATGTATATTTAATATTTTGGGCTAAGGTTGAACTATTAGCCGTGGAACTCAAATAATTTTTTTTAAAACCTAATTTTTTCTATTCGATGCAAACCAATGAATTAATAAGGTTTTTGAGTTCTCAATATAATAATTTATCTCGTAAGTGTAACTAGTTCTCCATATAAAGTTACCATAATATCTTATGTAATATATTAAATATTTTTATAGAAATGATCTAGATAAAAAAAAAACTTTAATTCTGCATCTCACAGCGAAAATTCACGATCTATCTCCATCTCTCTGTATGTAAAACCCTAATATTACCTATATTATAATATAATATTAATACATAATAATGTCTGATATATGATATATTTCTATATATCTAATATAAAAAAATATTTTAATATTTTAAATCAATCATAAAAAGATTGCCTAAATGAAATATAATTCTTCAATAAAAATTCGTAACTGTTTTTTCTGTCTAGATTACTGGCTGCTCCAGCTAGATTTTGGATGTTGGACTACTTCAAAATTAAAGATAATTTTGTAAGTTTCGCGTGGACTGTAAAGTCGTTCAATTATGACTTCTCAAACTCAAAATATGGCTCAAACAGTGTTTATCATGTAAGTAGCATAATATTTATGAATTTTTTTTAATTTAACGGTAAAATAGCTCTTTAAGTTCAAATTTATATATTACTAAGATATCTAATGGATAGTTTGCTTCATAGAGTGGTATGAGGTTACAATCAGGAATCGGATTAAAGTGGTATGCGGATGAAGTATCATTGCAGATATCACGTGTTTAGTTGAATGGTGGAATGAATTTATTAATTTAATATATTTTTAATAAATAAATAAAATATGTGCAGTTAATATGAAAAATTAATCACTATTATTTATTAAATATTAAATAACATCATTATAAAAATTTTATTTAAAAAATAAACATGTAATTTTATAAATAAAGATAAAAGTAGTAAAATTTTGATTTGATTACTCATACTTCCATGTCATACCCACCTCCCTCTAAGGTATCAGAAACTCATACGTTATGGGTTTGAGGTATAAGTTTTAAAATTAAAAAATTTCAACCAAATACCAAGTATGAGTTTGGAATGAACGAAACTTATAGCTGACACCTAGAAGTCCTGAATCAAACGACCCATAATAGAGTTTGAGTTATAATCTGAATTGGAGTAAGAAAAATTATAATTGTTAGGAATCTTAATAATAATTATAATTTATAAATAATTAGTATATAATATTATGTACTTATTAAGAATCGATCATTTGACTTTTGGTTGTATTTGGATAAGATCACTCATACTCTTATTATATATAGGATATAATAGTATAGATATACTGTAAGGCTCCGTTTGATATTACTGTGAAAAAAAGTGCTGGTGGAAAAAGTGTTGTTACAAAAATTTAATGACTGTTTGGTAATTTTTTTAGATTTATGCATATTTTGAGATATAATACAAAAAAATAATGTTTTTGGAAAGGTTTGATAATGAAACTTATAATTATTTTCTGCAAAATTGAAAAGCTATTTTTTCTAAAAGCATGGGGGACATGCTTTCTCTAACAGAGACTTTTAGACCAAAAATGCTTTTTTAGACAACAGATTTTGGAAGTTACCAAACACCTTTCTGGCCGCTTTTCAGCAAAAAAACTATTGTTGTTGTTTGTAATGTAAAGCATAATATAACGTAGTATGTAATAGAGTAACGATAACTCAACACAAAAAGAAAGACTGATAAATAATATTAATATGAAACACAAGAATCCACGAGATAATCAAATAGGACACATGCATATATCACTACAGGGAATTAAAGTCTGAAGCCTTTCGAAGCGTCAACGAAAGAACTTCATTAATATGTTCAACCCTCAGTGACGAATAAAAAATCAGAAGGTTTTCATAATCAAGAAAGTGTAATGGTCTAAGTATGAGTATCAGGATTTTAGTGGACAGAATCAAAGGAAGAGCTGAGGAAATGTTAACTGATATTTTAAATGCAAGTGAAAAATATTATATTCAGTGTTAGTCGTCTATGAACCAAACCAGTGCAGTAGGCGTCAACAGAACAAGAAAAGGATTGTCTTTACATAAGTCAAGAGATCAGTTAGATACAATTTGAATCAATGACAGACAAAGAAATAAATACAGTAATCAAATCAAAAGGTATTTCTGAAGTCAAGTCAAGTACATGCAAGGTCAAAGCCAAGAATTAAGTCAATACAAGTCAATTCAATAATCGAATTGGTTCTTTAAAAAATGGCTAAGTGTTATAGGCGCCCCAAAGAGTATTGTTTGTTCAAGTGCTCTCAAGTGTAACATAAATAATTCTATGTGTTAGAATTATATACAGGGTGCCCTCAACTCAAAAGCTTCATGGAGCCACTAAAGCACTATCTTCATGGCGCCACAAGAAAATAGTCTCAATGCGCATCCAAGGCTCAATACTAAGGCGCCACCAAGAATTATATAACAGGTGCCACCAAAAAATGTATTACAGGCGCATCCAAGGTTGTATGTCTAAAGGCGCCACCAAAATCTAAGGTTCAAGGCACTACAAGTATAAATCAAATAGGCGCCACTAAAACTATATTGCAAGTGCCCTCAGCATTGGTCCTTTGAAAAAGCCTACACTATAAATAGAGTGATTTACAACAGAAGTAAATTAAAGAGTGCATCGTCTTCACTTCATTCAATAACCTACGAAACTCCATTAAAGTTGTACCATAAACACACTGTATCTTGTTGAGTGAATTGATTGTAAATCATTGTAGCTAATCATTTGATTAGAGTGTAGCACCCGAGATTTATTAATAGACCAATATTTCCCCGAATTGATTGTGTGGTTTGCTTATCCAACTTTAGATCTCAAGAACTCAAATACATAAATCTTATTCCGCGATTAAAAGTTTAAAACTTCCAATATCATATTCAATCCCCCTTCTTCTATGATGATTTGGAACCTAACATGCAACAGTAATACCAAACGGACCTTAAGTCTGTAAGTAATATTAATTTACCATAATATATTTATTAATACAGAAAAAGGTTCATAAAGTTAACTATAGATAAATTATCGAAAGTCACATGCATTTGAAGCATAAAAACTGGATGACATCTTTGTAATAATAGAATTTACCAACATATATTTAAAAAATAACATTAACATTCTGTTATATTTTATGTTAACTTTATATAATTAACTAAAGGCGACTTTAGGGCAACTAAGCCTTGTTAATATAACAATTTTGAAATTTTATTAGTTTTTTAGTTTCATATATTAAATTTTGATATGTTATATATATAATTTAAATAATGTTTTTAATGTTTTTAGATTAAAAATATTTAGATATAAATAATTGTTTTAAATATTTTCTAGAATTCTAAATTTTGAGCAGTGATTTATATACTAAAATAAATAAATTTTTTTAATATTAGATATAATCATTCTCTTTTTTTTACGAGGAAGTACCCAGGGCAAGCGTGCTAAGTGTTTCCTATGAGAGTCGAACATTGGTCTGCATGATAGCATTCACTTGATCTTACCAGCTCTCATTTATTTAATTTAAGATCTCATAGAACTATTTGCGGTACACTTAAAGACATATTCGTCCATTCAAAAGAAAAAAGAAGACAAAGTTCGTATGTAAAATATAATAATAAATAGTTAAATAATAATAATAATAATAAATAAGGTAATATTATATGTATAATAATAAGATTTTAAATTTATAAACAAAATAATTTTTTTAATATACTTCATAATTAATTTATTATTCATTTTTGCCTTATCGAGAGAAAAATAATTGCACTATCTAATGGGCTTTTAAAAATTTATCTTGCACAAATTATTATTTCTCTATAATTTCAAAAAAAAAATCCAATACTAATTTTTTTTCCCAGGAGTTTAGTTGGGGCTTTGGCCTCTTAGAGCCTGTTTGGCAACCACAACTTAAAGCTATTTCTGACTGAAAAATGTATGTTTGTGTAATAAGTCAAAAGCCGATTTAAAGTCATAAATAAACCAGGAATTGATTTAAAACCAGAAGTAAGTATTATGTACTTTTTAAGTGACTTATTTTTTTTCTTCCTATTTTGATAAAAGTTATCCATATATCATAAATTACTCATAAGTCACTTTTATTTTTATTATTATATTTTTAAAAACTTATAAATATCTCATAATATAAAATTACCCAAACATGCATTTTAAGCTCCCGACTTATTAGGTCAAGACACTTTAAGTCATAAGTCACAATTTTAAATTTAGTCAAATGGGCTTTTAGATTCTGCACCTACGCACATGCCAAATTATATATTTATAAATTTAATATAGTTAATTAATTAGATTATAATAAATATTCTGTGAAGAGGTGTGTAGTAGGTTATGTAATATATTTGGATTATAGTTCTGTAGTGACGAAAATATTGCCATAAAAAGTGTTTTTAGAAAAATTGAATAATTATTTAATAACATTTTTAATATGCACATATTTTAAAATATAATACTCCCTCCGTCCCATAATTTTTATCTCATTTTGACTTTTCAAAGTCAAATTTATTTTACTTTGACTAACAATTTAAAAATATTTATTTATAATTTTACGACTTTACAAATTAATTCATAAAATAGAAGAGTTAAATTTTATTATAATACTTTTTTCAAAAATATATATTATTATATAATATGTATAATTTATTGGTCAAAATTAATTATTTTAATTTTAAAAAGTCAAAATAAGACAAAAATTATAGGACGACCAAGTATAAAAAAAATATTTTTGTGAAAATTTGATAATAAAGTCTCTAGTCTATTTGAAATTATTGTAAGCAGTTGCAGATGTAAGTACAGTTCTTTTTTCGATCAGCACCAAGGATGCATAGAACATGACTAATCATTTTATTTTCATCAGCAATCTTTCGTTTTGTTTGATCCAAGTTACTATGCTAACAGTTGGTTTACCAGTTGAGCCAAAACCACTAGTGATTAGCCACTCTCTCGTGGCCTGGTAAAATTGTTCATATCTTTTTCTGATAAAATAATGAATCAGAGAATGATGACTATAATCCAGAGGAATAAGACCAATCTATGCAACAAATTTTCAGTATTGCTTTTCCACAAAAATGTAACGTCACATAACTATAGATACTTTTACTCAAGCTGACTCAAGTAAAAATTCCAAATGAACCCGGACCTGCAATTTGATTTCCACACACACTATACACGGAAATTGGGGAATTTGATTCAAAGCAGGAGAAGAGAAACAAACAGCTGCCTTCAGCGTTTCTTGACTTGAAAACCAGGGGGAGCGCATATCTGTGGCAATATTCAATCGTTTCGTTGTATCATTTCTTTTCTTTTTATAGCAAGTGGATTCGAACTTGAGACATCTTCTCAGAATCTAAATACCATGACTAGATAATTAGGACATACAACGCCTTAGGGTCTAACTGAACTCCTTCATCCTGCACACGTTATGTTTGTCATTTCTCATCGCAGAAGATCCAATAAAGAAACTGTACATAAAAATTAAGTCGTATATTTCATTTGCTGCTATCCTTAGTTTATATTTAAGATAGAGGATTGGCCCGTAGCACACTGGAGTCTGAACCTACAGAAAAATTATGAGCTGTCTAACACAATCTCTAATTGCCATTGACTATCGACTCTTTGCAAAATTTCTTACCTTTTTACAGCTTCACTGCTGTGCAACACAGCAAGGCGAGCTAGTTGATAAATTGTAGAAAAGTTTTGTTGAAGCATTGCCTCCTTGTCAAAAATTGCATCTGACAGAACAACTGATGATACCCCCTGGGTAATGTATCTTTCAATATGATCTGCATCATAAGTTATGGCATCAAAGAAGTTGTAATTTTAAATGATGAACACAAAGCAACTAAATCTGAGGAAAGTTTTATTACAAGCTTTTGAGAATAAAGATAGAAGAAGTAAGGATATCTTTTAGTTTCAATTAATATATGACAATGAAGTATGTAGGCCACTGCCTCAAGTCCAAAAAAATCCTAACATAAATAAAGGAGAAGAATATGCTTTTCATAAAGATAGGAGTGCAGAAAGAAGATTTAATATTGTTAATGGAAAAAATATATTAACCCACAAAGATAAATTACGGAACTTATTTCTTAATGGCAAGATCCTTGATTAAGACAAATATATTAATTATGGCTCGAGGTATTCAGATTGACACATGCTTCGAATATCCTGCACATTAATCACTTACAATTTTATAACCTGAAATTCACAAAAAATGTGATAAGCATTGGTTCTACAGAGTACAAAATACACATATATATGTAGAAAATACAAAATACAAAATACTACATAAGACGTTTTGTACAACCGAATTCTTTATGTAGAAATTGTCTATATATATCTATCATTAGTCATATGCCATCGTGTGTGTTATAATATACATGTACGTGCATTGCATAGGGCAATTTTTAGGAAACTGATCTGCTGGTGCCACCAATAGCTATGGGGGTAACACCAAAAGCTACTATGTGTAAGCCTTAATGCCCAAAATTTTAGGTTTTACCTTGATGCCTACATAATTTATACACCCCTTTATATATGTCTACCTTTAGCTAAGAAGTTTAATTTCACTCGCCTATTTACTGTTAAGCTATGCTGCTCCCTCCCTCATCTATGTTTAATCTTGGGGAAATTAAGATTCTTGTAAGAGCTGTAAAACATCAGTGAAGCACGACTCATTTCCATGTAAATTTTATTGTTTTCAACAAGCATGTCAAAAATTACAGCACCATGCACTAAAATAATTTCTGTTCTACATTTTTCGCAGGACCCAACTAGTAGATGAATTTCTTTCCGATACAATTATTATCCAAATTCGTTTTCCCAGGTAATATGTTTTAAACTACCCCTATTGTTGAAGAAATATTACACTAACTTTGATTTATTTAACTTGAAAATCCAATATTTAATCTGACATTTGATCAATTATTAACGTCAGCTGCTTAAAGTATTTAGGTCCAACATAGACAAAGCTTATATTCTAAACAAGTTAGATTGATATATTCCCAAGAAAACAAACACACATACCAATTAGCAACTTAGACCAAGCAAGAGGATCAAACATGTTGTCATGGAGAAAGGAAGGACTGTAGGAAGTACAGAACTAAGGAGGAATTCTGACCGTGGAAAGCACATAACTAAGGATAATTGCGACATTTGTTAAACTAGTCAAAGCATAATCTCATATCCAGACATTAGGAAATCATTAAATAGAAAAACTATTATAAATATAATTACACTGAAGAGTGAAGACACATATATTACAAGATTCCATCTTCAAAGTTCAGAAAACTAACCTATTGCTATTCCTTGAGATGCAACCATTGGAATATGGGAAAAAGGCTTCTGGAGTGCCTCCATATAGCAAATCCCACCTAATGCTGAAACAGGATATACCTATCTCACCAAGAAGAAACAAAATAGCGATAAGCACAGAATAAAAGTTGGGGGGGAGGGGGGGGGGGGCGCTCGCACGCCAACTACCAAGGCAAGCATATAAAATAGGTAATTACGATTAATAGCACATTATTGTAATGAGTATTATAGAAATATATCAGATTACACCATAGCACAAGGCACAGGGATCTGACTACCTTCACTTAAAGATTGCAGCAGCAGTGAGGCAATAGCAGCTAGCAGCAACAAGTACCACAGATTATATTGTCATTAAAAGATAAATACACAAAAGTTTACAATCTAACATGAAATCAACTGATTTCTTTTGCTCATTTCCTACTAATAACTGGTCTTGTACAAGTTGGTACATTATAATCAGCTCTTGTTATTGCTGTTTGCTCTTGTTGCTGCTTGCTTTCTGAACTGCCTGCTGTTATTATTTCATGCATGTTGTTCCCTGTTATTGCTGCCACACTGCTGCTCTATCTTTTGTTAGAGATACTTTACCTTATATATTAATTTATGTCTGAACTGTTGTCCTGATATGAAATCAGATCTACTGCTATATGATATATTATATAATCAGCTATACAAGTATCCCCTTCTGATTGTCCTTAATATAGTAACTGGCATACCACATTACAATCTGTAAATAAATTTATTATAGGTACATATTTTACATATACATATAATACACATTTTCTTTCAGAATTTACCATTTCTAGTTAATATATTGAGGCACAGGCATGATGCATGAAAACACACCTCATTTTTTCTTTTTCAAATTTTTAAATATATAAAACTGTAATTCATGGAATTACAACGTATTCAGATTCATATTCCGGAAATAATATATAATATATCTTAAAAGCAAGACAACTACATATCCTTTACAGTATTCCCAAGTACATAACACAGGTCATAACTTATAAATTGATAATACTTTCCTAAATCCCAACAATTGCCAAAAGAATACAAAAACAAATATTGACTCATAATTATTGTAAAATAAAAAAGCTAATACAAATAAAGTAGAATATCTTTCTTCCTTTCTGTTTGAGTTCCCCATCACTTGTACATTTTTCAAATTATACAAAAAATATATATTTTTACTGGTACCCCCGTTTATACAATGTAAAGGATGTGCAAAAACACAAAGGTTCACATAATTAGTAAAGGAGGGAGCATTAACTAATGGACTGAATGGCAGACTGTTTCATCAACGCTTTATAAGAACGTGATTGCCAAGGGTAGTCTTCCTGATCTTCACATCTGACGTTAAAAGCTTAATATTGTATGCAACACTCCAAGGGAAAATTTTCAGTAATGGATTTCCATTTCAACAGTTTATACAGCTACCTAAGTGTTTGTATCTAATGAAGCTGAATTTTCTTGAAGAAGCAACAGCAGAATACGAATAAATATATTCATAGGATGGATTCTCCTACTAAAAAAATTTATACAAGTGACAACAGAAAATTTCACCTCTTTCATATAGAAACCCTATATTATTTCTGGTCACCAATTTAATGATTTCACTGTTTCACTCAATAAACAGGTTAAGCAAGTATTTAACATCTTACATCCCTAAAATCAAGTTATTGGGTAAAATACTGATTAAACATACGGTAACTTTGCAGCCTTCCCACCATGAAAAGAAAATGAAATGACTTGAAAATCTTGCTAGCGAACATATCCAACATTTGTTTGTGGACTTTCCTACACCTAACTTTTGAACTAATTGATCGCTTGATTACAAAACCATTTAAACTCAGTAGGCGAATATCTTAATATAATCTGATACAATTTTCCTTTACCCATGAGCTTCTTTTTTACACATCAACCTAATATCATGCTGGAAAGTAATGAAACATGGTTTCCTACTCTTAAAGATTCACTATGACATTAAAGAGAATGAAAACATGAAGAGTATAGAAGGGATGAATTCATTAGAATGTTTATGTAACCAAACATAAAATATGTAGTGAAAATATTAAATATGGGCACAATTAACAATTTTACTACACTAACAATAAGTTAGGTCTCACCTTTACAATTTTAGCACCAGAATTATGGGCATAAAATATCTGCAATGTTGAAGAGATTGAAGTTAAATCTGAGGCAAAAGACCAACAAGTTCAAAAATCAACCAGTGACCAAAACTTACAGTAAAATCTAATCTTTCAGACTCGTGAAAGATGACTTCAAACACGATAATAAACAAGAATGTTGTCAAGAGAGGATATAAAAAATCCAGGAATGTATAGAGTTTCACTTTCATGGACATAATCCAAAATCTCCTGCAGGAGCTCAACCACAGTAAGCAAAACACACACACACACACACACACGATCAGGACAGCCACATTCTGTAACATAAAGTAGCCAATCTAAAATTATGATTGGTTGTAGCTATCTATTTTAGTCATGCAAATAGTAACAGTAATCAGTTAGAAGATACCTTTATAGTTGCAGGACTCATTAGAAATTTTGCACCAGCATGTATGGCTGCTTTTGCATCTTTCAAACTTAAGACTGTCCCAGCCTACAGCATACTATAGCGTCATGAATTATGATATGTTAAACACTTGCATTTTTCATATGAATTTTTACTTAATCAAATAGATAAACATTCGACTATCCAGTAACAGGTAGCAAACAAGTTATCATGGATCTCAATATATAGACTGTTGTCCGATGTGATAAAAAGAAATGCAACTTCCTAACTTGAATCAAGTCTCCCAATGTGAGAGAATTAGAGATAGAAACAACTTAATGTTAACGAACTTCATCATGAGATTACTTTTAAATGATTTATTCCTCAAAAGTTCATAGTCTCATATTTCCTCTCCTCCACTAAATCCACAAGAGGAAAGCAAATACATATGCCTCTTCTCTCCAAAAAAAAGTTATGCAGGGCCTAATAGTATGTGCCAGTATTTTTCGATTTCATGTTTGCAAAATTACGAGATAGATAGATATATATAACAGATCATTGTCCCCCATAAGAGAACATATTTTCTCAAGTACTTGACAGAACTTTAGTGAAACAAGGACTCGTGGACATGTCATAATTACAAATTTCGTCAAATTGGTGTATCGAATTTTGTTTAGTGGTTGAAGAAAACACAACTTGAAAAGTGAGAAAGATTTTTACCCCTATAGTCTTTGTAGGATAGTGTTGCACCAAGTGTTTCAAAACCTGTATAAGGATAACTTACGAGGCAAATGAGCTGTTAAGATGAATGACAAATGAAAGCAAAGAGAGAATTTATAACAAACCTCAAGAAAACCTGGTGTTGATACAACAATCTCCAGCTAAGGTAATCACAAGTGAGTTGATTACTATATATGTAGTAGTAATTAAGGTATGAAAATGTGAAGAGTGAAACAGTACATACAACTGAGATACCAGCGTCAAGTGCAGCACACGCAGCATGAATTGCAAGCTCAGCACTAAACAAGAACACGACATAATAATTAGCTTTAAAACAATAGAGCACAACACAACATTAGGATACGTATCTCTCTATGGTGGGGTGAGAAACAATGAAAATAATTGTTCTACACTTGATACATTGCATACATTTTTTATATGATAGTATTCCGCACTTTCTGAAAAGTTTTGCATTTTTAGGTACATTTTCTGCATTTGTTATATTATTACATTGTTCCCCACTTTTAAAAGAGTGCATGACAATTTTTACTATAACCATAAAAATCATTTAGAGTGTAATCTGCCTATAGATACATATTCCCTGACAATTGATTCTCACGGACCATTTAACCAACAATCTAGTTTGCAGCCGTTGGATCAACCATTTAACAGCTCAGATTATAAGAAATTTTCAACCTCCCCTGGGTTTTTCAGCCGGGATAACAAGCTATCCTCGGTTTATAAGTGAGGATAGCATTACATTACGAAAATACCATTACTATATCCTTGCTTATTAACTGCGGATAGTCCAGATTTAGCATATATCTTGTTATTTGGCCGGGCAAGAAAATTATTATAGAAAAAAGATAATTAATTATATTGCACCTTCATTGTTGTCTTTTAAGTGTAATTACCAAAGATTTTCTTATTAATAATAAGTGTAATGTCATTCCATAGTTACACGGATCGCGGATCGATCGGGTACGCGGTACGAGTACGCATACGCGAGACGTCAATTTAAATGAATCGGGTACGATGAGTCGTGAATCAGGTTCGTGGATCGATATGGAGATCCTTTTTAATAATATATAATTATTAAAAATTATATATATTAAACAACAATCACTATTTTGCTACATAATTAACATTTGGATTAATATTTTGGACATTTTAAAAAAAAAACTTCAAAATATATTACTTTCAAAAAATTTATAACATTTTAATACTTTTAAAATTATATTATATTTTGTTTTGATAGTGGAATTAAAAATATATAAACTATAATTATAATTGTTTTTGTTTTATATCCATAACTATATTTAATAAAAATATTAAAATAAATTTCTGAAATTAAAGTATAAAAACAATGAATGATTTAATATCAAGTGACCACACAACACATCAACAATATTATTACTTTTATTTTTATACTACAAAGCGTACAGTTTGTATCAATCACGTCACATCTATCAAGACAGCCTTTTTATCTACCCAACACGCCAGTTGCTTCTTCGTCTTCTTTAAGCTGCTTCTTCTTCCTTAGCTTTTCTGGAAACTAACATATAGATACATACATACATACATATATATATAAAAGCAGCAAAGCATCATCTATCCATCATCCCCTTCATTTTTTTCTCTTTTAAAGCCACCCAGAACACATAGACGAAGGGTTCGCCGGAAATGCGAACTGGTACGCGATCCATAGCGATCTGGATCGAGGTCGACCCGTGTTCCGGTACAAGCGAACCGGTTCACGGTTCCATGGGTCGACCCGCGAACCGGGTAACTATGTGTCATTCTATGAGCTACAATAATGAAATTAGTCATCACTAAACAGTAAACTACTATATTAAAAAATTTATTTCTATATCAGTTAGTGATGCTTTTGATCTGTCATCTTATATTCTTAATCACATTATGATATATGTAGCCCTGGAGACTAGCTGTTATGAACATAATATTTCTGTCTATATAGACTACATATTTATGATGTATATTGAATGGTACAACATTAGTCTCCGTCTTTTGTTTGCAGTAAACCTCTAGATTTATGGAGATGAAATTGAGTAGATCTTTTTTTTGCTAAACTGAGTGGCTGAATTGCATTAAACTGAATCATACATGTTGTTAATATCACTATTGTAGCTCATAGAATTACATTACACCTATCAATAAGAAAAACTTTACTACTTTAGTAATTATACTTAAAGACAATGATAATATAATTAATTATTTTTTTGAATAAGCGAGGATAATCCTCTCAGTAACTGATGAGAGGTAACAAATTTTCTAATAATCCAAGTCGTTGAATGGCCGATCCTACGGGTGTAAAATAGATTGGGTTAAATGGTCCCTCACAATGATCCTTACACATCTATTACTATTATATCTTATATATAATAAGCTTATCAAAAATATTACCAATGGTCAAGGATTCGATACTCATTCCTAATATATTTAAATTTAACATTTATGACTCCAAATATACTAATATAGATTTAAGGTTCAAATCTCATCAAGAACATATTTAATTATAATATTTAAATTATTAAATCTAAATACACCAATAAAGGTATATGGTTTGAATCATAACCATTAACGACAACATATCAATGTTAATCATTCATATTATTAGTTTTAAGAATACTAGCAAAATGAAATGATTCCGATCTAAACAACTATTAAGAAACACAAAAAAATATAATGCACAAGTATTTATAGTAATATTAAATAAATAAAACGTATAAAACAACCCGTGCTATAGACATTGTTCTAAAAATCGGTGATTAATCCGATTAATCGTTAAGACGGACGGACTCCAACTCGATTAAGGGAAAATCGGGTCAAACAACGGTTCTTTAAAAAGATTGGTCAAACATCGGACGAGATGGGCATTAATCGCTCAAAGGTGTCAAAATCGGTAAAAATTGGCCTAAGTTAATAATTAAAAATAATAATTTATATGGACCTAAATCACTAATACTAAATACTCTATCAACTTCCATTTTAAACTCATTTTAAGTCAATTGGTTTGAAAAAATCTAGTAGTATATAAAGGTGAAAGCTCACATTTAGTTGTTAAAAATTCGGTTAGTTCCATATTATTTAACTTGCTATTTTTCTTATAAAATATTTTTTGCTAAATTTTTTCTTTTGACAATGATGTATGTTTATATTAACCGAATTTCAGGCATATTTATTGAACTTTATTTTGGTAGAATGAAGACTATAAAGAGTGAAAACTTTATTTTAGTTAATATAGGATGTACTACTACTTTGTCATGAACCACTTAAATACTAAAACATGGACTAATGACATGTATTTCTGTGGATAAATCTTATTATTAGTGTATAAATACAATTATTTACTATTTATTAAATTAAATTAACCGATTGATAGCTACAAGATGCCTTCACAGACTAACACCACCGATTCCCTAATTTTTAAACACGGGCTAAAGGCTAGTATTATTTAACACCAGACATTCAAAGTTCGGTAGTCATTTGGTCGGGTTGTTTTAGTTGGTCGATAATTGACATACATTTTTAAACAAAATGCACAAATAATGTCCACAAACAAACACAAATAAATCAAATGCGAAACTATACAAAAATATTTTTAAACATGATATTGTGAGAAGAATAAAGTTAAAACATAAAGTAAAAAGAATTAAAACACAAATAATAATAAAAATAAAATCCTAAACAAGTAGTAACAAAATTCCATTGTAATAAGCTAAAATAAAATGAGAAAGAGAAAGAGGTAACCTGTTGGGACGAAGACAAGCAATAACGCCGGAAGAAGTGATTTGAGTTAGGGTTTTGTCTGAATTCTTACATTTACAACTATAATAATCACTTTTACTATTACCACGACCAGGAGTAGCAGTCGCTTGGAGTTGTAATAATGAAGAAAAACGCACATAACTCGCAACCGCCATCTTGCTTTTTGCTTTGCTTTGCTTTGCTTTTCAATACCAGATTAGTTCCCGGGCAGGGTTATATACTTTATATTATGATTTTTATATTTAATTTGTAATTTTAATTATATTATACTCTTAGATAATATGATTAAATTTGTTCATTTATTCATGCCGATCGAAACATATAATTATCCACAAAAATATTTAATGCAATAACTTATAATTTTATAAAATTCTTCTGATTTGTAAAATAAATATTTAAAATTAATATGATATAATAATATAACATGTTAATATATAATTCATTAAAAATAATAAAATTATGAATTACGATGTATCGCAAACTATAAATTTTATAATAATACTCTCTTTGTCTCACTTGATTCTTTACATTTGGGACATGGTGCTCAACACGCATTTTAAGACTCCTATATAGTATAATTTCATAAATTATTTTTTCTTTTGAATAAAATTTAATGTTTAAATTTTTATTTAAAAAAAAATAAAAATAAGTTATGGAACTATATTTTATGTATACCTTAAAATGCATGTCAAGTATTGAAGAAAAAGTGTTAAGAAATGAGTGAGATGGAGAAAATAATACTTAATGATAGAAACATTTTTATAATAATACTGACAGCTAAATTACACCAAATATATGATTTCGTTAATCAAATTGTTAATCAAATGTTAATTTCATCAATTTTTATAGAAAATTTCTCAATATTCCTTCTTTTTTTGAATTTTTTCAAGTAATGTCATTTCGGGGTTTTGACTTGCGAGTGACACTCTTGATGTTTTAGAAGGTTTTTGCTGATTTACACAATTTTTTATGAATTATTTTGATCATTCCTTTTATAAGTGTATGAAACTATTATGATTGTGAAAATTTATGTGATTTCTATTTTGCATATCATTTTTCTTGTATAACATTTGATTAACATTTTAATTAACATAATGACATACTTAGTGAAATCACATATTTTAAGAGTACTGCTCGTAAGTTAAAAATATAAAATGACACTCCTGAAAAAGTTAAATACAGAATGGTATCATTGATAATTTTTTTAAAAATTATAGAGTGATAAGTTATGGAGTCGCTAATTGAATATTATATTTATGGGAGTTATTTACAAGTCTTCTTAAAAAAGTTACCATTTTTTTATAAAAATTCATATTATTTTTTAATAAAAAAACGTGTCTTCCTTTTTTTTTTAATATTAAGTTTCATATATCTTTCCTGGTAAGATCGCGAGTCTATTAAATTGAGTGTTCTTTCGCAAATTACATGAGCCTTTGTTAGTAAATTAGCACCGAAACCGTGCAAGACACGACTTTCTAGTTTAAATTATATTTCTTATCATTTTATTTAATTTAATATAATATTTTTAATTTTGATAATATTTTGTATATATATATTTGAAATTTTATTTTTTGATTTGATCGTATATTTTAATAGACTCTTAATATTTAAAAAATATTTGTTTACTAATACACATATCAATACACACATAATTTATTTATATATTATATATGATCCTTGTTTAAAATTTAGTCTTATTTATAACTTGAGTCTATATCTTATTTTATATTTTATATTATTTTAATAAAAAATCTAAAATAAAATTATAAATGTAAAATAAAGTAATAACCTTTATTTAGGTTTCATCTCATTGGTCTTATAATACATGTGACATTATCTTATAATATCAACTATTTTATTTTTGAATGATATTATTATTATATTAATTCTATATAAAAATTGAGTTAGCTCATTTTTATAAACTTATATTGGTTTAATTCCTCATATTAACATAAATCCAATTTTTTTTAACATTAACTAGAAGTAGGGACACTTTTATTATTTTATATAAAATATGGTATAAAGATTTAGAAAAAAACCTTTTTTTTTAATACGTTTTAATAATCACAAACATATCTACATTCTAACATTTTTTTTATTTTTCATATTAAAGGATATTTTAATAATTTTGATAATCATATTGGTTTCAAATATTTAATTTAAACCCGAAACTTATTTAAAATCCTAAAAAAAATCAATGATTTGAGTTTAATTTTTCAATTTTAGTAGTTGATCCAAATCTACACCCACCCGAATATAACCATTAAATTTGATTTTTACAAAATCCAAACCGAACCAACCTGACCCCTTGTCATTTCTATTCATTAATGCCGTGAAAGTTTAAAGAAACATAGTCAGTATGCAGCCTACTAAAGGTTTGGGAACGAGCAAGTGTTCTGAACTTAATAGGACCTGCAGAACTGGAACGTTGATCCTGGTCTTTAAGCGTGGAGGAACACTCTATTCGGAGAATTCGAGGTCTCCCATGATTTTGTTAAATTTTCTTTTGACAAAAAATGAATGAAAAAAACATGGAGAAAAAGAGCAAAACATATCTTACAGATCATCAAAATGTCCTGATTGAAGCACAATGGGATCAACAAAAATTAAGAATAGTGCAGCTTTGTGAATGCAGTTACACCATTCCTTGGCTAAGCTTTTGCTTCGTAGGGCACTTGATGAACTATTTATCGGGTTCCTTCACCAGCTATTGAGTGAGAGGAACACATTCCAGCTCAATCTGGAGTACTCCTCTCTCGACGTTTTGCAGCTTCAAAACAATGTCCTGTTTTACCTTCCCATCTATCAGGTTAATGATGCCGTCACTCACTAGAGTGTTGTCTGCGCTTGACACCCACTTCCCCAGTTGCATTGTGTCCTCAAGTTTAACAAGCTCGGAAGCTTTTGCAGCAGTGACTAGTGGTTGAATATCAATCTCGGCTTCTCCCATAAAATCATCATTTGTGAATGTATCCTTATCATATACCAGCTGCATAATAATTGCAGAAATCTATTAGTACATGTGATATAAGGTCAGAATAAGCTTGTAAAAAAATAGATAACCGATAATATCCTAATATGCAACATACATGAATCTATTTTAACAGCCTACAGGCCCTACACACTTGTACAGAGACTCACAGTATCCGGAAGTCATTTCTTAAATGGTTAAAATGAACAGTACATGCTGAAGGTAGATAAGGACATGTAAACTGATATTGCATTGTGCATAGTATCTTTCGACACATAAACTGATGTGCATTGTGCATAATTATTTCTCTTCCCCCCTCTTTAATTGACCCAATTTCAGCTCCCACGCCACGGGAATATTTATATTTAATAAAAGCACAACTGAACAGTATCTGGTCTATACGTAATGGTCCAGTTTTATTACTGGTGTGCATCTATGAAATAGTCAAAAATCTAATACAGAGGGACATGCAGTTTTAGTTTTTATCAGTCAGAATATCATCGTATCAACATGGATACTATTTTTTAGCATCCCCATATTATTGCTAATAAAGTCCCATGTGGACACATCCAATTAAGATTCTCGAAAATCTGCTTACATCCTTTCATTCTTCCAAGTGATCACCAATCTAATAAACCTTGACTACATTTCATTTGTACAGATGAATGATGGGGGATGATATTTGCATAAAAGAATCTAATCAACCAAGCACATCTGACCAAAGTACACTATATGCATATCATTGGAATTCTGTGATAATACGTGAAGTGATTGTATAAAATAATAACTTGCATAAGAAAAACACCACAGATCATTATGTCATGGTAACATACCAGCTTTAAAGGAGGAACGCTTTCTGGAATTGACAACATTAGCTTTTCATTCCATACTGGGTTCAGATTATTTTTTATGACACGCGTCTTCACTATCTGCAATGTAGACAAGCCGCATTAAGTAAACTACCCTTTACTAGAGCCTTCATTATTTTAAATGAATAGGTGAGTGAACAACAAATTACTTGGTTCCCCAACGAGAGAATGACATAAGGATCACTAGTCACCATATCCCGGACGGCTAGGTTGGTGCCTCTGACAACATTGACCTTTATTAGGCCTATAAATTCGACCATGCCTGCCTATAATAGAAACACATTTAGGAAATTTTATAGTGGTGAAACCTTAACATGCGTATAATATAGCAGAGCTAAAAACAAGAGGCGACTATTGACATTTTAATACTGGTTTTTACGATCTTATATATTAGAACTTTCTATTGCTCAATTACAGCGTACAAGTGCATATTTAAAAGCAGATAAAAAATTTAATTTGAGTTGGTACTCAAATAGTGAAAAAGGTGTTTTCATTAACTTTAGTTATTGATAGAGTCCATCTAGATAAATTGTCATATATGTAGCACATTAATTTTTTGACAGGTGTTATGTAGAACATGCAAGGAGTTATTTTCATCTAAGAATAACATATTACCATTGAATTGCTGATCTTCTTAGTTGACCTTTCAGATCTTCTCCAACTGTTCCGAAACGCCTGTCCAATACCATAGCCCTTGTGACTGCCATTTTTCTCGCCACCTTTAGATGATGGTTTACATGGAAAAGGACAGCACAATGATGCATCGGGTATCATAAACTGTTGCATCTCATATTTCCGCCTGAGTACAGAATAAGGCTATGTAAGATAGCTATGTTATAACCATACAAGTTTGATTTTGACCATTGTTACCTAATGAAATCAGTGCGTTCCTCTATAGAAGCATCTGGTTTTGGTTTGCTAACGTTGTCTGGAATATAAGCTTCATACTTTGAGTTTACAGCCGTATTGCCACCCAGCTCTTCAAAAGCATCAACTTGCTCATTCGTCCACTCGTCTAGCTTTACCGAAAACACCTGTTATATAAAAGCACCAATTACTATCTTGTTTGAAAATACAGTGACACCGATCTGGTTGATGCCTGATCTTAGACCAGAGACACAGGCCCGTGCACACACAGAGAAGAGACGAGTTAAGATTTGTTTTCTTTTGTTAGTCCTTTTATTTTATTTTATAAGTTTTAGTTGCAAAACTCCTAACTGCGGACTCTGCGACCAATCGAGTTTGAGGTTTATTTTATGTAAAAAAAATTGCTTGCCACCACTATCTAATGTGCTTTAGGTAGACAAAAAACCTCGCTTTTACCCTTTCCAAGCACACGCTATATTCTATACAAAATATCCTCAACAAAGAATATTTTTCCAATAGAGACCCTAACGAGATTAGATACCTAACCTTGGTAATTTAGTATTCAAACCCTAGAGTCTGATCCCTACACGTCACTAGAGGTAATAAATTTTCCAGGTGAGAATCAGTTAACCATTTGTTCGGTTCTGTGGGATATCAGGTGTAAAAGACTCATAACTTCCATCTACGAGTTTCAGATATCACTCTAACAAAAACATTTACTTCAAAGAGTTTACTTTCTTATGGTTTAGTACATGATCTAGCATTTCAAAAGTTACTACACAAGCAGCCAAATGCCAGCTTAAGCCCTTATGCTGTAACTTGTCAACCTTATAACTATCTGTCATCATTTTTGGAACCTTTTTAAAGATAGGAACCAGTAAGTGCATTCATCTGCCAAACAAGGTAAGGACCAAAAGAGCTGCTTAAAATCTAGTTTAACAAAATAGCGACTCTACTTATCAGTAAAGAAATTATAACAATAATTACAAATCTATCATTAAGTTGAATGTAGGATGATAATGACAAGCTGGACAGGAATGGATATGGGTACTTACCTTTGAGATATGAACTCCGAGGCTTCTGTGTACTCCAGAACACTTGATACACATAAATGACCCAATGTTCAAAGATCTGACGATCAGAAAGTGAGATTTTCGTTACGTGGTTAAAATTTACATGCTAAACAACAAAGAATATATCATAGACTGCAATTAGCGGCCATGATACAAGCTCCTCTGTATATTAAATGGAAAGCAAAAGAGAACACTGTTAAAGTTCCAACTGAGTATTCAAGTACCAAGGATCAAAGAGAGAGCCTCATTATGAGCTAGTTCTGGGCTGTCCTTAAGGCCCGAAAATAGATTAAATGAAAAATATTATGCATCTCCTATCTTAAATGGTTTAAATAACAACAGGATGCATTACTTTTAGTAATATAAGCTCTTTTCTCTTTTTAATTGCAGGGCAGTGAGAGAAGTGCAATTTCTATAGAATAAAGAATAATAAAAATTAAAGTAAAGATTATGTGATTGTAGAATCAACCAGCAGTCCGAAGAACAGTCAAAGACATATCTACAGAAGATTGATTAATTTTAATTGGGTTCACTATTAGGGTTGGGGTCCATAGTTATCATTCATTTACTATTGTGCCTAATTGAATTGAAGTATATTAGTATAATAATTTCACGACTGGATCAGTAATTGAAGATGAATGAGTGCGTCTACATTCTAGCACATATCAAACGATGAACATTTTATGTGAAAGGCTAGTTTCATCTTTAGTCCAGGGATATTTGACTACTGCTAAAATCAAATAGAGAAAGAATCATCATTAAATAATACTCATCTGATAGATGGAGCAAAAAAAATAAAAGTACCGGACAAATGAATAGATTCAACTTCTGAAGGTCATAAATATCTTTAGCAGATAACATTTCTAACATTCTACGTAGAATTTCATTCCTTAAGAACCTCACAGTCTCACCAATGAAGGAATATGAAGATTGTCATGATTAAATATCCTGTTTTAATGTTGAAAAAAAATTTCGTTTGGTTTTGGCAGGAGGGGATGAGAGAAATGTATGTTTTCTAGTTTAGGAATTTTTGTGATACTAAAGGGTTTATATATAGTACAAAAAAATTATCTAAACACTACCAGATTTGGAGTGGCATCCAACCCAAATATTGATTCAAAGTTCACACACACACACACACATAAAGTACAGTCATGAGTCAACCCAGTATGGCAGTACCCAAGGATAACTGCTAAAGCGTTATTATCATTTTCAAAAGATTTATTCTAAACTGATAAAAACATACAACTCAAACACAGTATCGCGTTTTACAATAAGAGAGATTTGGATTGTGAATGTAGCAGAATTTGGGCTTAAAGGAATTTTTCTATATCAATAGAGTACACAATTAAATTATTTACTACTTTTCAGTTATACTTACACCCATCTTGGATCATATGATCCACAATCTGCACATAACGCATTGCCAGGTTGAGATAATAATTTGTCCAGTCTAGCATGAGGACCTGATAAGTGAAAATTCATACAGTTTTAGCAAATACATGAATGGACCTTCAGAAATCAAACACAAGGATGCACATGCTGTCATATTGTAATTAATTAGTTCTATACAAAGATTAAAAGTAAATATGTAAAGCATATACATTAATTAGTGTTTCACTGTTTCTTCCTGCATGGGATCAATTTGGACTCACCAACCACACATGGAAAACTAAAGAGAAAAACTAGCATATAAAGATTTTAAGAAACATGATCATACTGATGCATAACACTGGTTCCGCTCGAAAACTGAATAAAAATTCTACAGGTAAGAAGATTACGACAGAGACCGAAAAACATTAAGGGCAAGGGTGATTGGCAGATTGGGTGAAGCTAATAGAGCATAGTTGAAACTCGTTTGCCGTACTGAGTACAAAATTCATAAGACGACAATGTGAGAGAAATTGAACAGAGGCTGAACATACTGGAAGGCGTCTCTTCTTTACTTCGCCTGCAACTGGTTTTTGTTGGTGGAAGATTTGTTTCTAACTGTAATAAATCATAGAGGCAAGGACCTGAGACAACAATTAAAAAAAAGTCAATGCTGTAATTAAAAGATTTCTAATAACTTTTTCATCATAATAATACCTTTTTTCATTTATCATAGGCCGAAAGCAAGGTAACCAATCCAAATATGAATTGATATATCAGATGTTTAACAGTAAAGTTTCACATCGTGTAGTAAATATGATAAATATTCAACTTCATAAAAAATAGCACCGTTAACTGGACTATTGAATCTCTTGATTACTAACTTGGGGGTTACTAATATTTACACCTATCTAGCTTTCATCGGTACCTGGCAACATCTAATATTATAAGTCCACAGATTTTTCTGTTGGTTCTTGAACTGTTTTGCAGTAGGCTAACAATTAACTAGCAGGGTAACAATTTTGTATCTGACTAAATCATATATTAGTCATAAATATAAATATATGATGAACGACACGTCTAAACTTCCAAGTTCCCTGCTGCTTTTAGGTATTAGTTTGGCTACCCAAGTCACCATTTGTTCACTTTTAGGGAACCACTATATTGTCAACACACAAAAAATCATTGATTTAGATAAAACCTTGAGCCATTTTCCTAAATTTGCGGGACTACACTTCTGGAGCATGAAGACATGGAGGATAAGCGAGTCATCAACCACTTCAAATAAGAAAAACAAGAAAACTAATAATTTCTGCCAATTTATTCGTTCCTTACATTTCGCTTATCCTCCATGTCTTCATGCTCCAGAAGTGTAGTCCCGCAAATTTAGGAAAATGGCTCAAGGTTTTAGAAAAAGTGTTTCCTTGTGCGTGTTCATTTTCTGCTGCTTTCTATTTCATTGGAGTTTCAAGCAACAGCTCAACAATCATCATCCTCAAATACGATCAGGAAAATGTAAAATAAGTGGGATAAAAAGACTAAAAACATGGTATTTCCTAATTGTTTTGTTCCATACCAGGGTCTCATGTGTTAAATTTGTACTTCTTATTTGCTTACAATAAAGGGGGCTTAGTGCCCCTGATCCATTTTCTTTACAATTTATATTCTATACCATCTTTTATAAAACAAACTTGTTCAAAGCATACAACTACAGTCTTAAAATCAAGAAAATTGTCGCAGTATCATTTTTTTTACCATAAACTTTCATATAACTAGAATTTAACCCGAAAAAAGAGAAATCAAAAGGTGCATGTACAAAAAAACAATGAACCTGAATTAGAGGAGGAGATCATATCCTGTTTCTGGGTTGTCATCTCAGCTCAGGCCCAAAATTTCAGACCCCAACCAAGAAACAGCCCAGTAATCCTTAATATAACCATGCATCTGCGTGCACCAAAGAAACTTACATATTAAGCAAAATTACCAAGAAAAAATTTTAAATTTAAAAAAAACGAATAGATAAAACATAAAAACGGGCTCGTACATGTCGAAGAACAATCAATGGCAGATGGGAAAACTCATCAGAAATGTATCATGCAATGCAAATCGAATTCTCGAAAATATTACTGCTAACAAAATGTGTGTGTGTGTTTGTGTGTGATGATGGGAATGTCCAAGACAACAATGAGAATCTGGAAAAAAATCAGGGTCTGGTATTGTCTCAACTGTATTCAATGTTTTGGTGTTGATTATGTTCATGCAAAATGTCAAAACAAAAAATATTATGGTGGTTGGACAATTACCACACCAGAAATAATGAATGTCCCTTTGCACTTTTGTATTAACATTGTGCTTACGTGGCCCTTCCTTTGTTTTCATTAATTTTCTTCATTTTCGCAATAAATGTCCAAATATATATTATAATATTCGAAATTTGAATTAATTAGAAAAAAAATACTAATATCATACCCTGAAAAAAATGTATACTAATATCATTATAATTTAGATTCGGCCTTAAATATTATCACGATATTGTAAAATAAATGTGTCAAGTTTGTTATTACTATACATGGGAAAGATTTTTCAAAGTTTTTAGTTCCTAAATTCTCATTTCCACCGTATAATATAACGACACTGAAATTTTAATACATTGAGAATATTTGTTATGCAATTCTAAAATCTTACAGAATAATTTACAAAGAAAATCGTTCTCATTTGAGCGCAATATAGACAAATTTACAAAATTCATTCTACCATTAACAGATTTCATATATGATCAAGATTTGTAACCTACAGTCTCACAAAAATATATACAACATGACATCACATGTTCTACTATTTTCATCCATGGGAGAGTTTGACAAGGACAGTTTTAAAATTTTTTCTAACCTGGGTCATTGGTGAGGACTAATTGGTGGCAATGTGGTACTGCATGTGGAATTACATGTATTCTTGAATAAAACTTGGAGCAAATTGCTCAAAAGTCAAAAAGATAGCAGAGAGATCAGCAGGGACATCCCCTCCACAGAGCTCATGACCAGCATAACTTGGAGCATTTCTGGCAAGGAAATGCACAGCAGATGGTTTAACCAAATATAAATAAACATTACTTAGAGTAGAACTTAGCAAAGCTTTACGCTCTTCAACCACAATACCAAAGTCAGATAGCATCCTAACAGGACTCCTAACAGATTGAACAGCAACAAGACTATCTGATCCTATATCAACCAACTCAAAGCTTCCATGATCCCCAATATTTCAGCCAACTCCGGAGAAACGAAGCCATCTTTATTCTTGGCCACAGCAGTCACTATTTCACCTCTGAAATCACAAACTAGCATAGCAAAACCATATATAGCTTCTCCCTTCATCAAACAAAGGCGCATCCACATTAATCTTAATTGTATTTGAACCTGGTTTTGACCAATGCTCAGCCCCATCGCCCGAGAGCAATGGATTTAGAGAAGGAATACCTTCCAACCCCTTGAACTTCACTCCATTGCGAGCTTTCCACATGCACCAGCAAAGCATAACTATCCTACCTGCTCTACACGCCTCTCTCTACACTACTTGTTGTTAAGGAGTAGAGTGTTGCAACCGTTGTGCTGCATCTTAACCTGCTGGGTTTATGATTTTGATTATAGTTAGGTAGGCATAGGTAGGCATCCATGACCCCTGTACAACTGATTTTTACACCTGCTTGAACGAGTTTTGTTTAATATATATCATTTTCTTATTTATATTTTAATAATTAATTGTCCATTTAACTTTTTACACGTATTTTAATGCGTATAAAAAACATATCTCGATAAATTATTTTTTAAATTTTCTTCTTTTAAATAAAAATTTAATATTACTATATTTTTTTATAAACGTTAAAATACGTGTAAAAAGTTAAAAAGATAATTAATTAGGGACGGAGCTGAGGGCGTAACTCTTTTATATATTAATTCTTATTCTTTCAATAATTATTCTCATTTTGTTTAATATATAAAAATAAGTAAAGTTCAGTGGAGACTTGATTTTTGATGGAGACTTGGGGGTCATTTATTTATGTCTTAACTGGTCTTAATGACCCTTTTTCTTAAGTGTTAAGATGTTCAGTTTGTTTGTTTATCGCAATTTTCTTCTGAATGAGACCTGATTTATCTTAATTGTTCACCTCCCAATATCTAGCTCAACGATTCAAAATTCATTTTTACACTTTAAACTTGCTGAAATATGTTTAAGCTCATATTTTTAGTTAATTGACATCGATTTTATTTTTATTTTTTCTAGTTTCTGTATATAACTTAAGAAAAATTATAACCGTAATATTTTGATAATATGTGATTGTATTATTTGGTCACGATCATTTTATATGATTTTTAATGTCTTGATATTGCTTAATTATGTCTCTTATATTTAATTGAAGTTATTTTTTTGTAGTTGTGCAATTTTAATCATAATATTAAATTAATATTTAACATCTTTGTAATAAAGTATACCAATATTTATTTAAAACTTTTATTTATATAATAATAAGTATAAAATAGTAAAATATTGTCATTAAGACATTTTTATATTTTTTGTCAAATAATCTTATTCATTCAGATTTAAATAGTTCAAATTTGCCAAATGACCATTTAGAGACCAAATCAAAATCATCCATTTTAATATGATCTAATGGTTAGTATATATTTATTTTTAAAATTATTTTAATAATAATACAACACGTATATGTAACATTTACTAGTAACCGTAAGTGTATTTTGTTTACAAGAATGTTCTGCGGTTAATATCTTTTGAAGTTTTCTTTAGTTAATACAACACTTTAGAGCTAACTGCCGAAAAACCAATCAAAGTTTTCTTCAATTTTCAAATTAACCAATATTATTTTTTCTTTACACGTTTAACCAACAAAGTTTATATAATCATGCAAAAAATTCGAACAAAATCCCAAGTGTTATTTCTGGAATTAGGGTTCATAGCAGTTCTTGAAAATCAACGTCATTTTGATCGTGTTATTGGGCTCCAAATCCCAAGTGTTAGTGACGAAACTGAATGTCAGATTACAACCTATAAGTTTCATGAATTAGGGTTTCATTTTTGTTGATTTCTACATGTTATTGATTGTATGAATGTATAGATCTGTTCATGTGGATTACATACATATTTTTTCATAATTTTCTGAGTTCACTTCATAGTTGATCGGAAAAATAATTTTTTGGTGCCGCCTTTTTTATTTTCTTTCAATTTCTGGTTAACACAAAGTTATAGATAATATAACTTGGTTCCCTAGTATTCTGTGGTGTTAACCTTTGATTTGCACATCATTTTGTTAAGTTTGGATCGAGTTTTGGTGTGGTCGGATTCTAGACGTCGCCGGAATTATTCGATTTGGTTTTTTTGTATGATTATATAAAGTTTGTTGGTTAAACGTGTAAAGAAAAAACAATATTGGTTAATTTGCAAACTGGAGAAAACTTTGATGAGTTCTTTGGCAGTTAGCTCTAATCGTTATTGCAGTACAAATTGTCATTTATATATTTCAATTTGAAAATTCATGCAATACTCTACGGTACAATGTTCTGCATTACCGTAATTGTATTATTTTTGCTAATATTGATTTTTCTTGAAAGAATATTGTTTTATGCGGAACATGTTTATAAGTTTTTAGTATTATAATGCATAATAAGATTAAATGAAAATTAATGGTTATGGTTTGGTCTCCAAGTCTCCACCAAACCCAATTGTATAAAAATATTATTATATTGTAATATTTTGGACTTTTGTATATAATTGACTAATTATATTATTAAAAATCTAATAATTATTAGGAGAAGAGTTAAATAGAATAAAATATAATAATATGGAGGTAATGGAATTCAAATCTTTTTATCCTAATAGTTGAATAGCAGTTTCCTAATTTCAATCCTACACATATCCAACTCTAAGCCTACAAATACTCATGGATATTTCCTTTTTTAGATATTTTCATTAATGAGTTATATGTTCGTTTATTTCAAACCTATTTATTTTACTCATAATCCATAATTAGTTTCTTTATTCATTTTACCCATGACCAATTTCATTGTTACTTCATTTTCTCATTTACAAATTCTACCATAAATGACTTATAACTCAAAATCTTTATATATAATTTTTAGTTAATTTCATAATTATAATTTGAATAATATTTATCTAAGTTATATCTTTCAAGTCTATTTATTCAATTATTATTTTATTCTTTTCTAAAAATTTAATTAATTAGACATAATTTTATTATTACAAACTTATAGTATTATACCCATAATTTTTATTGTTCATTATAAACTTTTGAGTTAAAAATATTATTATTTGGTCTCCAAGTCTCCACCAAACCCAACTATATAAAAATATTACTATAATGTAATATGTTGGACTTTTGTATATTATTGACTAATTATATTATTAAAAATCTAATAATTATTAGGAGAAGAGTTAAATAGAATAAAATATAATAATATGGAGGTAATGGAAAGAATCTTTTTATATCTTTATCTTTATATATATAATAGTTGAATAACAATTTCCTAATTTCAATCCAACACATATCCAACTTCAAGCCTACAAACACCCATGTATATTTCCTTTTTTTAGATATTTTCATTAATGAGTTATAGATTTAGTTATTTCAAACCTATTTATTTTACCCATAATCCATAATTAGTTTCCTTATTCATTTTACCCATGACCCATTTCATTATTATTTCATTTCCTCATTTACAAATTCTACCATAGATGATTTATAACTCAATATCTTTATATATAATTTTTAGTTTATTTCATAATTATAATTTGAATAATATTTATCTAAATTATATCTTTCAAGTCTATTTATTTATTATTTTATTCTATTATAAAAATTTAATTAATTAGACATAATTTTATTATTATAAACTTATAGTATTTAGGGATGGCAATGGGTCGGATCGGATCGAGTTTTTCAATATTTACATCCAAATCCGATTTTTTAACAAGACCCGAACCCGACCCAGACCCGAAAAATACTCAAAAATTGAGACACGAATCCGATCCAAAGGATTTCGGATCGGATCGGGTAAAACCCATAAATTTGGATTGGACTTGGACCCAGACCCGAACTTGAAACTATTATCAATTTTTTTTTATTTGACCCGATATAATTAATTAGTAAGGTTCAATTATATAAATTAGATGTTTAATTGAATGGTAATATATGTTAATAATTTTATAAATATATTGGAAGTATGTTAAGTAAAGTTATAGTAGTACTGAACATAAGAGCGAACATATTAAAAGTATATTAAAAAATATATTAAAAATAAATTACAGAACATATATTGAATAATATAGTATATAGAATATATTTTAAAACATGTTTGTATCATAAAAAATATTATTTTTTATATGTTTCACCGAATACTCCATGTGAGAGGAGTTTACCATAGAACTTTATATATATATATATATATCGGGTTTCAGGTGTGGATCGGATTTGAATCGGGTTTTGACATGTATACCCCATTAGAGATTTTATTCATTCCTCTCTGTCTGTCAGAGATTGTCTTTTTAATATTTTTTATGACGCCTTCCAAATCTGTGGTCTAGATTTGTGAGTCACTAACTAAACTTAACAATAATGATACCAGCTAATAAATATAGATGTGCAACTGAACCCTTTACCAGTTAAAGACCGACAACAGGTTATGGTGTGAAACAAGAATCTAAAACATACACGTTATTACAAACCAACATAAAGTTATTAGCATAACCCCGGTACAAAGTTATACTGATAACAAAATAAATAGATAGGTTGTATCATCTAATTCTTTTATATTACAAACTTCTAGTTACCATTGTCCTAGTACATGAAAACCAAAATACCTACTCTGGCACTGGTGCCCTAGCTAACGGGGACCTGCACGTACGTTCCCTAGCGGTGCGTAGAAGACAGACCATCTTAAACTCTAGCTGGAATGGTAAAAGATGATAAAATAAGGGTGAGTAAAAAATACGCTCACTAAGTACAGTATATCTCAACAACAACAATAATGAATAACTGATAAAGAATCAAAAAAATAATCACAGTATCTCGAAAAAGAAGGCCACATTGGCGAAAAACAATAAATTGGATTGGACATGAACCATTTATGTACTATACTCCTGATCAGTAAGGATATAATACGGACCTATGCCCATTTGCATAAGCCCACGAGCCATATCGTGTATCCAGGCACACATTGGTCTAATAATATAACAACGTTGGACGAGCATTACCACGGCTATTGGCCTCTTACGCAACCGTCTAATCCATAACAAAGCATCAAGAAAAATCGACCTACTTAGATGCTAAACCAAATATCATATTCCTTTAATTTTTATAACATCAGTTTAAATAAAATAGGATATGGCATGGTTTAATTCAATCAATTATTCTAAAGATATCAAGGAATCTGACAATAAGCAATTCTATTTTTCAAACAAGAATTTTAGGATTCACAAATAACATAGAGCAATAGTTATTCATCATGATATCAATAATTTGCAATAGAAAAATAACAAAGTTTGAGAATACCAAGGAAAAGGAAAGGATATACTTGCCTAGTATGACGGTTGTCTACTCACTAAAACTTCTGGTATATAGTATCCAAATCTACTATCTTCAGTTTACTCGTCTCTATAAATGGAATACACTATTTTAATCAACTAGATAATCATACTGTTCTAAACAGAACACTAGTTCAAATCCCTAGTATATACCCTTGCAATATAAATTAACTAAAGAAATACTTAATGATAAAAATGAGGGAGCAAATAGACCCATAATTCACGTACCACGTAAGTTAGATCGTAAAAATATTTCATAAAATATTTTTATGACAGAAATCGGATCAATATTCTAAAACGAGGGAGCAAATAAACCCATAATTAACGTAGCACGTAAGTTAGATCGTAAAAATGTTTCAATAACATATTTTTATGATAGAAATCAGATCAATATTCTCCTTTCCGGGAATATTCGGGTGGTCAAAAATGTTTAGTAAAATAATTGATCCGGGTTTGTAGTAGGAATCTGATTTAAGAATATTTTCTTGAAGTCCATATCATTTTTCCCAGAATCATCAAAATTAGCACGGAATCAATAGAAATTAAAAGCTAAATTAATCAAAAATAAAAATTTTACCAAATGGAAAAACTGGTAACAAAAGATGATATGGTTTGATTTGAGCTTTAATTTGGTTACAAGAACACTCGATTTGGTGGTAACTAACACCTTCAAATCTGCCTCGATCCTCAAGAACAATATGAACCCTAATTTTCCAGAATTTTTCCTATTTTTTTTTAATTTTTTTATAAGTTTTAATAATTTTAAATATTTTAATAAATATTCATGAAATTTAATTAATAAATTTTATTTTTAAATGAATTAAAGACTTTAAATGTTTATGAAATTGAAAAATATTAGTAAAATGTATT
The DNA here is from genome assembly GCA_028671895.1 of Oenanthe sinensis. NCBI lineage: Eukaryota > Viridiplantae > Streptophyta > Magnoliopsida > Apiales > Apiaceae > Oenanthe > Oenanthe sinensis. The sequence continues at coordinate 12,036,860 of CM053797.1, forward strand.
AAGTACAAATTGTAATAGGATTGTTAGAATATAAAATTTTGGCTATAATTTAAATATAAGTTAAGATTAATAAAATATTGGTAAACATTATATTTTAATAGGATTCTTATAACATAAAATTTAAGTTATAATTTAGGTGTAATATAATATTAATAAATATATTTAAAAAGAATATATGACGATCTATATTTTTTTTATGATTAACTAAAGATCTGAAACAGTTAATTGTTATTATATATTGATTAATTTACACTTTACATGCTTTTGATTTTGATAAATTGCACTTTGAATCTCATAATTTTCAAATCAACACTTTGCATCTCGGAACTTTTTAAACCCGTCTCACTCACTTTGCATCACTTAACCTAAATTCTATTAATTATTAAAGTTTTACAGGGATAATATAAGTATTTAATATTTAAACAATTAATTCAGATTTCATATAACATATTTTCAGCTAAATTTTTTTCTCTAATATTTTCTTAGATTTTATATTCAATCTATTTCTAAATATCTCATTTACATGGCTGAAGTGTGTTATTACTAGATTATTGATATAAAAAGAAGAAAGAGCAATGAATAATAAGACATGGTAATAAGAAATAATTGCCATAAATAACGTAATTTGAAGGGTAAATAAAAAATCATACTTATATATTAAGTATAACCACTAGTTTTTATAACTTAATATTTGATGATCATGATATTTCAATACCTCACCTGTCAACTGATAACTAAAAATGGGGTAATCAAAATCTATATAGAATATAAATCCTGAATCCAAATCTATGCATTTTTACACACCATATCCTAATTCTTCATACTTAATTATGAGTGATGCCATTATCTAATATTACACAATTCTCTCATTTTAAATTGTTGTCTTTAAAGTTACAAAATATTAAAGCCTTGTGCCATTACTTTTTCATTGTGCATTACACGTGCATGATTCTTTTACAACAAGCTTACCAAAGAAGCTCCTGATCTAAACATTTCAAAATTCAAAATCTAAATTTCAAATTCAAAATTCATTTCCTTCTTCTATGTATATGACTTTCAGATTTCAAAATTCAAAATTTATCTCCTCCTGCTAAATACGTAAACGACGTATATAAATTTCAAATTTCAAAAATCATATTCTTCTCATTAATCTTTCTATTTCCTATTTTATATCTTTAATTTTCCCATCAAATTCTTTACCTTAATTTTTTTTGTGTTTATTAATTTTCATAGCCTGATTGTGTTGATTTCTGTTTTGATTAAAGGCCCTACTTATCTTATCTTGGTTTTCTTTCAATGCCATGAACCTATGAAGATTACTAGGACTACATCGTAGTTGGTGGAGGAACAGCAAGTTGTCCACTGGCGATGACATTGTCGCATAACTTTCGTGTTATGTTGCTTGAAAGAGGTGGAATTCCGTATGGAAACCCTAACTTGATAAGCCTAGAAGGTTTGATAATATTTATTTCATGAAATTCAGGTTACAAGTTTTGGTTGATTATGTATGTATTCATTGTTTGTCGTATACAAGGTGTTTGATTAAATTTCCAAAAGACGGGAATCCTCCTCCTTGTTGGTCCATAATATTGTAGAATGGGGGTTGAATACAATATTTATAAATTATCACAGTATTTCGGATTTAGAAAATATTATTTTAATTAATCACGAAATATAAATTTTAATGAAATACTGTTCAAGTAGAAGATATAATTTAACTTGAAAAGTATTACAAAATTTATCTGATCTGATTGTATATAATTGGTAAAGTTAACTAGAACAAGTTCGATATGAAGTGTTCGGGTTTAATAATTATATTCCAAACTTTGCACAAAAATCTATGAATATTACAATGCATACAAATTTCTGAATTTGAATATTTTTTTGTTCGGGTTTAACAATTATATTCCAAACTTTGCACAGAAATCTGTGAATATTACAATGCATACAAATTTCTGAATTTGAATGTTTTTTTGAACGACCTTGAAATATGAAGCCAAACCCTCATATTTATACAGGAGGTAAAACTGGTATGACATTTTTCACTATGACTTTATTTATTTGAAATAAGCCTTGTATGACATATGAAAAAGGCTGGGCATGACATATAAAATTCGGTATGACTTTAGAAAATTCGATATGACTTTTCTAAAGTCATATCCGGATTTTTTTTAATTAAATAAATCAGAATGACTTATTTGAAAGAAAATCGGTATGACCTTTATCAAATAAACTCGGTATGACTTATCAAAAATATAATTCAGTATGACTTATTTATAAAGAAAATCAGTATGACTTTCTTTATATATAATTCGGTATGACTTTTAATAATAAAAATTGGTATGACTTTTATTAATAAAATTCGATATGACTTTCTAAAAAGTCATTTGAATTACATTAATAATCATATTAAATCATATCTTTTATAATAAATTGATTTTACTTTATTTAATTAAATAATTTATAAATTAAATTAAATTCAACTTGAATTAAGTTAATTATATAAATTAAATAATTAAATTACTTTTGATAGTAGAATTAAAATACTATTTTGACTTGTTTAACTTTGTAGTCAGCTTCGAAGTCTTTCTGTCTTTGCTTTGTCTTCTATCATAAAACCACTTGAGCTAACTGAAGAATAAATATTATTTTAGTTGACACACAAATCTGTCTGGTTCATTTGTGTCATACTAATAAATATTCTCCACTTATTAACTTTTAAGCTGTGACCTTCTATCATTCTTTTGTTTTACTGTCTTTCCTCTTCTTCTGGAATCTTTCTGTAGCAACCGCTTGAAATCTTTTATATCTTCTGAACTCTTATTGTTGGTCCCTGATATTGTAGAAGGGGGGGGGGGGTTGAATACAATATCAATATTTTATCGTGGAATATTGGATTTAAAAATATTATTTTAAATTTACACGAAATATTAATTGTGATGAAATACTGTTCAAGTAGAAGATATAATTTTAACTTGAAAAGTATTACAAAATTAATATGTAGAAAATTAAGTCCTTCCACTAAAGAGACATTTTTAATGATAACATTCCCAGAGTTTAACTTGTCATATCCCGTGGTCATTCCTTTGCTGTTATCACCAAAGGTGATGATTGGGCTAGCTCTTTCAACCATGTCTGATAGCAGGGCTCTATCTCCGGTTATGCCTTAAAGATCCACTGTCAAGGATCCATATAACTCGGTTTACCTATTTAACTCCCTGCACATATCAAACGGATTAATTCGTCTTCGGAGCCCAAAATTGATTGGGCCCGACATACTTAAAGAATTGACCTTTGTTAGCTTTGACAATAGATCCTTTTCGAATAACAACATCATCTTCCTTGACTCTACCTACCTTCTTATAAACAGTCTTAACAACTTTCCGTTTAGACTTGGGAATGTATGTTTCCTTCTTAGCAGATGAAGGAGTTGCAGTCTTGGATTTAGTGAATTTATTATTGATGTATTGTCTAGGTGTCATGTTATCTTTCTTAGCAATCCTGCATTTAAAATAAGCAGTCATAGCATTAAAAGCACGTAACATACAATTCAATATACCACAAGGTTTATGGAAAGCATCAATAATAGGCATGTTATTCAAAACAGTAGGTGACTTAACAGATTTTACTTCAATTTTATCAGTAGATTTGAAGTTTTCAGTAGAATGAAATTTGTTGTTACTATCCCTACTGTTAACAAACGTGTTAGGTCTGTTCATTTTATTCTTCAAGTCTTTTGCACCTATACCAAGATTGGGCGACTTAGAAGTTCCCTCATCTTTCACTGGTGTCTCCAGTGCACTCTTCTCTTTCTGGACATTAACTCTTTTTATGTCCTTAACCTGTTCTCCTCTCTTCATCTCTTCATCGAGATCCTCTAACTGCATTTCATATGCAATCAGTATGGAGCTCTCAAGGATGGGTTCAGCTATCGGTGTTATGAAGACAGGTTTCAGTGTGTCTTTAACAACATGTGGGATACCTTTTTCTTCAGCACTTTTTCTGAAAGGGGTTATGTTTCTTGGCTTTCCTACAGATTTATTGTACTCGAAGCCTATTCCAACTTTACGACTTATTTCCTGTTGGTCAACTAGGTTCTTTACAATATACGAGGAATTCTTATATGTAAGACACTTTTTCTTTTCTTCCTCTATCTGGTTTCTGAGATTGGTTTCAGCTAAAACATGACAGTTGACTTTACTGACTTGAATAACTAAGTCCTCAATCAACTTAATAGTCAACCGATCATGATTTCCTTTTAACTACTTAAGAACTTTAGTCTCATCGATTAAATCTTTGATTTTGAGTCTGAGTTTCTTAACCTAATCTCTTTCACCATCTAGTTCTTTTCCTAGCAGAGCAAACATTTTAGGGCAAGAAGGATTTACCTCTATTCCTCCTTGACGAGTGGGAGATAGTGATTCCTCGTATGAAGCCATAAGAGCAAGATTTCCCAGCTCTTTCTCCTCATCATTATCTGAGTCATCCCAGCTTTTGCCTTCTGCTAGATAGGACTTTCCTTGATGCTTTTTCACGAGCGCATCATAATTCTCTTTGAGCTCTTCGTAAGACTCTCTCTTTTTCCCTTGCTTAGGCTTTTTGCATTCAGTTGCAAAATGGCCTAGCTCATTATAGTTGAAGCAACGAACCTTGCTTCTATCAACTAAGCCGGTCTTGTAGTCGCTTTTTGATACTACTATCGAAGAACCTTTTTGGCATCTTCTAAAATTAGGCTTAACTCTGTAGGAGGAGTTTCTTCGGAATCTCATGTTGCCAAACCTCCTAGAAACCATAGCTAGAGATTCATCTTCCAGCTGATCTAGTTCTTCTAGCGAGTAGAACTCACCATCTTCTTGTTTGTCAGAAGTATGTCCAAATTCTGGAACCACATACTCCGTTGAACTGTTAGAAGGTGCAACAGCCTTCATTTCTACTTTCTCTGGTGCTTCTACCATTAAAGCCTTGGAGGAACTCAGTACCTTACCTCTCCCATACATCTCTTTGGTTTGGATCTGTTCCAGTTCATAAGTTTTTAAAACTTCGTAGAGTTTTCTTTGGGTTACCTCGTTCATGTCCCTAGATTCCCGGATAGCTGCGATCCTGTGTTCCAGATACTCGGGTAAGGTCAACAAAAACTTCCTGTTCACATCCTGATTCTGATAATATTTTCCATTCATATTGAGCTCGTTTATTAGTTTGTTTAGTCTCTGAAACACCTCAGAGATACCCTCACCAGGGTTGGATCTAAACTACTCATATTGGGAGGTCAGGATTTCTAGTCTATTCTTTTTCACCTCCTTAGTCCCCTCATTGATTATTGTTTCCCAGATCTGCTTTGCATTCTTGCAGTTGACTACATGATTGTACATGACGTAGTCTAGAGATTCAATCAGTATTAATTTGAGGTTGTTGTCCAGGGACACAACTTCTGCTTCCTTATCTGTATAGTCTGCCAAACTTTTCAGAAATTGTCTGTGGGGGATTACGACCCCATATATCTGATGTTCGAGAATAACTGATATAGGGGACTCAACACCTTTGGCCAAAACTAATGCGTACTTGGGATTGGCAATCCCGATGAATAGTAGCATTTTGTGTTTCCACAAATTGTAGTGTTCTCTGTCGAACTGTGGAATTTTGATGCTAGTCACTTTCTGAGTACTCATCTTTAATAAGATTAAAAATTAAGTGTTTCAAAAAATATTTTAATTTTTGACTGAAAACAATTTTTGATCAAAAATAATTTTTAGAAAAAAATAATTTCGAATAAAAAATTATTTCAAATTAAAAATAATTTTTGAGATCTGTATATGAGTTACGGAATTTTTGGTTCGGATCTTATATTAGAAATATCAACCAGCTCTGATGCCAATTGTTGGTCCATGATATTGTAGAATGGGGGATTGAATACAATATCAATATTTTATCACAGAATATTGGATTTAAAAATTTTATTTTAAATTCATACGGAATATTAATTGTGATGAAATACTGTTCAAGTAGAAGATATAATTTTAACTTGAAAAGTATTACAAAATTAATATGTAGAAAGTTTATGAAAGGGGAGATAGGAGTGAAGGGAAGTAACTCACTGCACTTTCATGTGTACTAGAAATGCTAAATGTAATCTCTATGTAATGGTTGATGATAACTCAACAATAGAACAGGACATGTAATAATATGCAGGTGCACAGAAATCTTGGATCACAGAGTTCAATTAAGACAAAGTATCAAAGGATCATCTACAGACTTGAAGCCCACTGGAAGAAGTTCATTAACATGTTCAGGCCTCAGTGGAGAATAAAAGATGTTGACATCTATTCAAGGATGTGGAAGCTACAGAAGATTGTCTTAGTCTATGAAGATTTTAGTGCATTACAATCGAAGCAACAAGTAAGGTTTGCAAAGAATAATGTGGAATCATGTTCTGAATCAAGAGCCCCTATCAAGACTAGTCACTTATGAACCAGACCGTTGCATCAAGTGTCAGGACATTGGAGGCAAGCTCTCGTCGGTTAATATGGTTTTAATCATTCTAAAGTTGTTGGTTTTCTTGAGTCAAGTGGAGGATCAACAAAGGTGATAAATCAGTGTTGGAGAAATGTCAGCCTAATGGATAAGGGACAGACGGCACAACCTGATTGGATCTTACTAAAGCTTCACAGATTAGAAGGCCAAATATTTGGACGTGGTGGAGTCACGTATACGGGGCCAATTATTTGGATAAGGAAGTCTACACAAATTGAAGAGTGGAATGGAAATATTTAATTTAATTAAATAAAGTATTTATTTAATTATTTATATATTTTATAAATAAAGATATTCTTTATTTATATTTTATATATTTATTAAATATTACTTTTACATTAAATATTTCCAAAGGCATGCTTGGCACATGACTTTGAAGAAAAGATTTGAGTGGACAAGAGTAAAAGGTGGAAAAGTAAAAAGCAACATCTTTTTGAATATACTAAAAGAAACCAAGTCATCATCTTCATTACAACAGGCAGTAGTATTCGGCAGAGAAAAAAATGGGGAGAGAGAGAGAGAAAATTATTTTCTCTCTCCCCCATGGCCATATTCCATATCTTGAATATTATAGGGCCATGAATTTCTTTGTTTCACCACTCATCTATTCTTCTATTGTAAACATTGCTAAATCTTGTTTAGAAGATAGGTTTGATTTTTGTCTCCTAGATCTAGAATTTGTAATATTTTTAGAGGAGCCAAAAATCATTTCTTTGTTGTGTTCTTGAGCTTTTGTTCTTGAACTTGTTGTAGCATCTACCCCACTTCAATGAATATAAAGTTATATTCTTGGATCTTGTTGTGTTGTGTGTTTTGGATGATTTACCGTTCATTATCTTGATTATTTTAATGGTGTTCTTGAGGTTGAAGAAGATGATGAACAGTACCTGGGTTTGAACCAAAGTAATTTTTATGTTGTCCCAAAAATAAATAAAAGTCAGATTTTTATTTGGGAATCGTATTCACCCCCCCTCTACGATCTCCAGGACCTAACAATTGGTATCAGAGCTACTCGATTGACATACAAATCGATTGGATCTATTTTTATTTTTGAGATTAAAGAGGGTACGATTGGTTCACTGGGCATCCAGAATTTTTTTTGAAGCCCAGAATTTTTCTAAGTACAAAATGTTCTAGATGGCCAAGTAGAACATTCCTATGTAGAATATTCGAGTTAAATATTCGACTTAGAATATTCGAGTTAGATATTCGACTTAGAATATTCGAATTAGATATTCGACTTAGAATATTCGAGTTAAATATTCGACTTAGAATATTCGAGTTAGATATTCGACTTAGAATATTCGAGTTAAATATTCGACTTAGAATATTCGAGTTAGATATTCGACTTAGAATATTCGAGTTAGATATTCGACTTAGAATATTCGAGTTAAATATTCGACTTAGAATATTCGAGTTAGATATTCGACTTAGAATATTCGAGTTAAATATTCGACTTAGAATATTCGAGTTAAATATTCGACTTAGAATATTCGAGTTAGATATTCGACTTAGAATATTCGAGTTAGATATTCGACTTGGATGTTCGAGATAGGATGTTCGACTTGGATATTCGACTTGGATATTCGAGATAGGATGTTCAAGATGGAATCTATGTAGAACATTCTTATGTAGAATTTCTACTTATAAGGCTGTTTCTACATGACACATGGCTACATAGCTTAACTTTTATTTAAAACAAAAATTGTTTTTCTCTCAAATTGTTTTTAGTTTAATAATTAATTTAATAATTAAATTTGAATTTAATTATATAAAATATTTTGAAAATAATTTTTAAATTTAAATAATTTATTTTTCAAGTTTATTTTATATCTTGGAAAATATTTTATTTTCTTTTAAATTTTAGAGTCAAATATTTTATATTTTTAATATTCTTAGTTAAGAATTTTATTAATTTAAAAACTAAAATTAATCTTAAAATCCAATTTAATTTCTTTTGAGTTTAATATTCTTAAAAGTATTTTGAGAATTATTTTTGAGGTTTAATAATTTATTTTTTATAGAAGTTTTAATTATAAATCTCATAAAACTTTTTGGAAAATCATTTTGGTTGAAATAATTTATTTTCAAGAATATCTAAGATGACTTGAAAATTTATTATTTTTATATCAAACTTATATTTTCAATCTGTTTTATTTTAATTATAATTGAAACTGTTTTGGATTATAAATTCTATAAAATTCTTTGGAAATTAATTTTGATTTGAAATAATTTCTTTTTCGGGATTATTTAATATACCTTGAAAATTTTGTTATCTCTATATCAAAACTTTCTTTTCGAATTTTATTTTATTTATAATTTGAAATTGAGAAATTTATTATTATTTATCAAAAATGCATTTTCAATTTATTTTGATTATTTAAATTCCTAAAAAAAATTAAATACTTCTGTTTGAACAAAATGTTTTATTAAACGAAACAACAGGAGTTGATTCTTCGTTCGTTGAGGACAAACGAACTGACTGAAGAACATTCTAATGGAGTTGAGACCTGATCTTACCATTGGAGATGTATTTCTACATCGGTCTACTCAGTGGATCATTTGGTTATTGAAAGGGGATTAGTTCATTTAGGGAAGAGTCTTCGATCAGTGGTTTTCGAATCAATATCTGAAGAATTTGGGATTTTGAAAAGGAATTCAGTTTATCGGTCAAAGAACCAAAACAACAATTGAAGATTTGGTTAAAGGACATCAGTGGCAGAAATACACAAGGTTATTGCTACACATACAAAGACGAGTGATCTTTTCAAGCAGAACATGAGACATTCTATGTCGGGATCTTTAAGCAGAACAATCAGGTATCAGTTTGGGCTGAAGCAGGAACATCATTGGTTATTGAGGTCAAATGCAAGGATACTTCCATGAGTGTCAGTAGAATGGAAATTGATTTGGATCAATTGATTATCACTCGAGATGGAATGCTAAGCATCGCTCAGGTATACTTTCTAACTAGTTTATACTTATTTGATTTAATTATAGAGTATTAAGTGCTGAACTGCATTATATTATAAGTTTGATGTAATGCATGTCTCACCTTGATTTCTATATAAATTAGATAACTTATGCTAGTTTGTTAGTGTTGCTTGTTTTTCAGTATTTGACTTCATGATTAGATCTTATGTGATTTAATGCTTGCTTTACGATAATTGATCATGTTAGCATATAGAGTCTTAGGTATTTGTAGGGGTACATTTACCGGAAAGAGTATTTGCTGCATGCTAAGTGCCTTGATGTTTACATTGTCTATAATCTGTTTATACTCGCATGGTTGTATTAAATGCTATATCTGATCATGTGCTTGTTAAGATAAGTTTGTTTCTAATTTGGGAATTGCCTAGGGGTCAGTATAATAAACCATGAATTAAATTTTTAAATCTAAATTGACTCAGGCAATTAGAGATAATATAATGTTAAAGTGAACGACAAAGGTGATTTAGAAGAATTAGGAATCTGAGTGATTGATTCTTCTATGACTACATATATGTACGACATGATTCTTATAGACTGCTAGTCCACCTTAAGTTAGGTTGGGATCACTGAGCTCATAGCCAAGACTACTTGTTGAGGCTGATATAGATGAGGAGTGATCAGTCAGATAAGAATGAGCATGTTGAACTTGAATGCTTTGTTGTTAACTATGTTTAGAAATATCTCTAACCCTTGGACTCAATCAAATTGAGGACCATGTGTCTTAATCATTTGTGAATGCAGAGTATCTTTCAACATGTAGAAGTTATATATCTCTGACATTTTCATGTTCGAGGCATGTAACTACTTTTGCTTTGGTATTCAAATGGTTAAGCAAGGTTACCTATTTTTCTTGAATGATCTGAAGCACAATATTAAGAAAGACCTAGGGGATTCTTTGTGAAGGGTTTCCTAATATCAGTTCGACGATGAACAGTATTGATCGGGGTCAAGAGAAATAGAAGCTCACTCTACTGGAAGTGAGGTTACTGCTGACACGAAATTTAATGCTTATGATGAAGTCAACTATTCGTTGAAGTTTATCAGAATGGAGTTAGCTGCAACAACAAGTGATGCTCTCACACTTGGTTTATCAACTAATACTTGGTTTATCAAGATAACAGATTCGACGGTAAAGATGAAGTTGGTGAGAAAGGACTACTTCTAATGAAATTCTTTTAAGAAGGACATTAGTGAAGTATGTCAGTTGAAGGGAAGTCAAGTCAAAGGCTACCCTGTTTAGTTTTGGTGTTTGTTCATGCATTCAATAGATGAAGCATCTCAATGATTAATCACATTCAAAGGATTAGGCAGATTGCTGTAAGAACACTTTGAGGGCAGGTAATGGAATTTGTTGACGAATGAAGTTCTATGTTATGTCTGCACTGAAAGGAGTATTCTAGAGTAAAGTTCAGTTTTCGGACTTCATGACCAAATGGAGGAGTTAATAGGGAAATCCAGACCTTGAGTGAAATTACAAGGATAATGGATAGACTTAAGGTTTCCTATTCACTACGGCTGAATCAGTTGACACAGCAAGTCTAATCAGCAAATGTAAAGAGAAGACATCAAGTAAGATTAATCATGCCTGAAGTCACATGGTGTGATGGAAGGCTATCTTATTTGGAGTTAAAAGCTTACACAGAGTCTGTGATTGATTTAAGATGATCTAGATGCAGTGAACAACATCATAAAGCTCCCTAGCATTCGTTTGATTTTAGCTTTGAATTTCTAAAGGTTGACATCCTGTTTAGGGCTCAAGATCAGATGACACCAGATGAAGAAAAGCTGCAAGCAGCATCACAAGGGGAGCATCAGTAAGTTGGATCAACTAGTCGTGTTTGATGTTCAAAGGCTAGCAGTGCTCATTGAGTAAGAGTTGAGATTCTTAGGAGCACTGAGTGATCCAGATTGAGTGATTGCATATTAGAAAGGAAATTATCAATTTAAAGATAATGCAAGATGATCTCAATCATAATTGAAGAAGATTACTCTACCCACTGAAAATCTAAGGAAACATTAAGGACACATCTGTCATGACAAAGGGTTTTGTGTAACAACATTTCCTAGAGTCAGTTCTTGATGAATCTGGGTAGTAGAGTAGTGATTGGTAGTGCCGTGCATGTATAAGAGTATTTCATTGGTTTTTCTGAGTGAATTCAATGAAGACTGAAGATACACTAACTAATCAAGATTGAGTAGGGTTCGAATCAAGGAACTAACTCAATTGAACCAGAGGCAGATACACTTAGCACAAGGAATCAATCCACATGAAGACTTGGTATTGATACAGAAGCTAAAGGGTAGTTCAGAGTTTTTTTTAAAGGTTCTACTCTGCTAGTATCAAGACTACTGGTTTCTAGAGTGCTGAGTTTAGTGAAGCTGCTGCCAAGACCAATATCTACAAGGAAATATTTGGGTGCTGAAGGTAATGCAGTTTCCGTCTGGATGAGCGTGGTATTGTTTCGAGGAACAATGTTAACTGGTAGCTGAAAAGTTATCCCTGTCCAAAAGGAGTAAACGTTCGATCTCGAAAGGAGTAAACGTTCGATCTCTAGGGCAAAGAGGAGTAATTGTTCATTCAACAATCATACACCAGTAAAAGCTCTATTGACTAAGGTATGTCACTCTAGTCTAATATTGATTTATTTAAATGTAAAGTTTATAGAGAGTGTTCATGCTATTTAGATGTCTACGATCTCTAGGAACTGATTAATGTTTGGCGTGTGACCACCCGGGACTCAATATTATCATTATGAGATTACCTATGATCACCCGGGACCTAGGGACCTAACATTGTAGCATCTCTTTGTATAGTCAATTTATATCCAGGATCTCGTACTTTGTGCTGTCATATGTTATTCATGCTATATGTATCAAATGTTTCAGCATAAGTATTTGTATATATTAATTAGTTGTAATTTTATTTACTTCTAATTATTTAATGCTAATATTAATGGAACCACTTAATATGTAGTTTAAGTGATGTAAACCCTGTCTTTTGCAAAATCCATTAATATTAGTTGTCATTCTTTTGATATTAGTGATGTCACTTAGAATTTCTGCACTAAGTGACAAAAAGATTATTTCAAAAACACTGATATTGAAAGTAATTTACTACATCGCGAGGGGTTGTCAAAGATCATATATTTTAGCATTAATATTTAAAGGTATTTGATCTCTGATGCAACTAGTACCTCGAGCTTACATACATTCTGATTGTCATGAGTATTTTCAATATGCTTATGTGATAATTGTTGAGATGTAGTGTAAGAAGTTAAATGCTGTCATTCGGTCAATGTATGTTCAGTGTTTAGCGGATGCTTATGTTTTATGCTTTAGAATTACCATGATCTATATTGCAAAATGTGTTTGTTTCAAGCGACAAATGGTAATTGTCTGGCATAATGTAAGTATCTTATGTGCTTTATTGTTTTGTAGTAAGATATATTTTATTACAAAATGATTGAATGATGTTAGTACTTTTGAATATCTTGTCATTCATATCTTTGATAATTCATTAGTATTAACATATGTTTTTCATTCTTTAGAACTTGAATGCATAAAGAAATTTCTTGTCTATTTCTTGTGAAAAATGTTTTATCTAAACATGCATTCATTTGCCAGAGAATGAAAAGCCACTAAAAGTTTTCTTTGAAAGAGAACATTTCTTGAGGATTATCTTTCAATTTCAAAATCATATATCCTCTCTCTCTCTAAATGTTCTGTAATGAAAACTGTTTTCTCTCTCCACGATTTGTTTAAATAAAGTTACTTGATAACTTGTAACTTAAGTTGCATGGTATCAGGCTATTTTATTTGAGTAAATTGTTTTGATCTTAAAGTATCAACCATTGGTAAAATGTTTTTCAAAACTCTTGTTAATGTCTGTTTCACATTGACCTGTAGTATTAAAACAATGGTTGTTTGCTTTGGGATTAGTGCCTTGGACTGTATGACTAAAGCATTCATTCGATTTTTTAAATGATTTATGTTTTAAGTCGGAGATAATATCCGATCAGAATGAATTGCAAAACAATTTCTGAAAACATACAGTGAGCAAGATGAAATAGATTTGAGTTATTAATCAAAATGTTTTTGTTAAAAGAGTTGAATTTCAATTGGATATTTATCTAAGAGAAATTCAAAAGAACACTTTTGTTAATCTGTTAAACTTTTTTTTCAAAATTGTGAGTTTATGAAATTTGGCTTAATATTCTTTTACATATTCTTTATTAATTCCCACATTTTAGCTCTGGTGCATTGTTTCTCTAGGACACATTGCTCCGATGCTATATTTCTGAGAAGGAATAGAGAATAAGTTTAATCATACTCTACCAAATTTTATATAGCTCTGATCAACTCTATCTATTTAGCCATAATGGCTTGGCCTTAGTGGCTATAGGGGAAGGTCAAGAAGTTGAATAATCCATCAATTTCTAACCAAGGCCTTAGTACCAAACACTATCATTCTAATTCAAACTTTCAACCCTTGATGATATAAGGAACTTATGTAGATTAGCGGTTGTTAAGGGAGAAACTGCACTTGATGCAGCAAATAAGGATGTGTCGGAAGTGCACCCACAGCTCTACCTCTCGAGAAGAAAAGAAGTATACAAATTGAGGTAACTGTAGCTCATCTGTATTCTCTCAAAAGGATGAAGAGCTGAAAAGGCAATTCAACCATTTCTGAATGAACTCTCTCAACAGGGTGATTTCATTGAAAATTCGCTCGTCAGCCAGAGCACCTTGTAATGAGTCAAGCACACCAAAAGCATTCACGCTGATGGTAATCCTAAAGTTTTTGCTTCTAAGAGATGTTATAGGACCTAACAGTTCTCTAGCCTCTCTTGGGACTAACAATTGTGAGGACACATTGCAAGAAGTGCACATTGTGAGGTATAGGTAAAACCCCTAAACTTCTTTGTTTACCATTCATGGTGAATGAAGTTGTTGAGCCACCTTCACAGGCGTTTGAGGGAAACTTGGATTTCTTGCCATTTATTAGAATCCTTGTCAACCTTCCTAGGAGGAACAGTCCTAGTTCCCTAACGGGATTTCACATTCGCAGAGCAATCTGTTGATGTTGAGAGGCAATCACTAACAGTTTTCCATGACTGAAAATAGTGAGTTAATTCATCTTCACAGGTGATTGAGAGAGACGTTTGTACACGTCTACTCTCCCAGGAATTCAAATTCTGGAATACATGGATCGCTCAAAACTTAAAGGCATATCACCGTCAACGATCCAGTGCATGGATTTGCATATGGGGAGTCGGTTGATGCTTAGATAGCTGCTAGTACGCATACCACATTCAACGATCCAGTGCATGGATTTGCATATGGGGAGATTGTTGATGCTGAAAGTAGCTGAGCAACAACTCGTAGACTATGATTCAGTTGGTTTACCAATTTGATGAGTCTTTTGAGGATCAGGGTGTTGGGATTTCAGTCACTCCTGGAATGGAGGAGATTTCAATTTCAGAAGGGTTATTCCCCGACAACGAGCCACGTGTGCATGGATTTGCTCATGGTGAGTTGGGTGATGACCTAACTGAAACTCTGTCTGAGATTCCATCTCAGAACCTAGATCTTTAGTGATCGACAACATGCTACAGTCAACGATCCATAATATCTTGGTGAGACTAGCATGGATTTACTTGCAGGTACAAATTGCTATAAATGGAATGAGTGCAAGTAAGGGAGAGAAACACTTGAGTGAAGTGAGGGAGTGATACACTTGAGTGAGAGAAATAGGGAGAGAAATGAGTGGAACACTTATGCTTGAAAGTGTAAACACCAACAGAACGTAGTAGAAGTGAGGAAACCATAGACCAAACACTAACCTTGCTACTATGCTTGAATCCTGTTACTGAATTTTCCAGCTCTGAAATGTTGAAGAGATTCTTTTCTGGAAGACAAGCTGAAGAAGAGTCTAGCTGAAGCTTAGTGGAAATGTCCAAACTATTACCTTTGGGTCTATTAATTCATGTTGTTCTCAATCTCAAAGGGGGAGACATTAATTTTTAGACCTAAGGGGGATTTTATGTTCAATTGGAGGAGAGTTTCTTATTCGATTGGATGTAGATGATACTTTTATTGTTTTAAAGGATATTCTCAACTAAGGGGGAGAATTTGGTGATACAAGAAACGAGATCTCTTGGTGATACAAGAAATGAGATCTGTCAATCCTATCTTGTGGAGGTTACTTAGAGGATATCTAAAGACACAAGGGTGGATTGGAGCTTGCATGAACTAAGGGGGAGAATTAGATAAAATTGAAACCTTAGTGATGCAATGGAGAAATTACTAACGGGGAGTTTCTTAGTAATTGGTTGGAGCCAAATCCCTAAAGGTGTTGTAGATTTAACTGATTTTTCGTCTGAAGTGGAGAAGTTACTTTCTGTCAATTGGGAAGAAGTTACTTGTCGTACTAAGGGGGAGAAGTTATGGAGAATCTTAACATCTTGGTTTGCAATGCTATATCTTATTCTGAAAAGATATCTAAGGGATTTTGCTCTATTTGTTTGAAGATATGTCCTTGGAACATTCTTAGGAGAGGTTCGGCAGAAGAATTCTTTCTAGTACGATCAATGAATGAAAATGAAGATTTCTTTGAAGAGTATCAACTCAGGGGGAGTTTTTGCTAAGTAGAAGTTTTCTGGGTAAAGAAGAATGTGAAGGAGATTTTCAAGGGGCATCTGAGAAGTGTCCAAGTGTGTTCTATTTCTTGTTTCAGTGATAGATGAAGTCAGTGGAGCAGTGCAGGGAAGAAAGAAAATTATGTTTCCTGGAAATAGAACATCCTGAAGAAAAAGAAGAAGTGACTTTCATTCCAAGAGAGAACAACCTTAAGGGGAGAATGAGTTGACCTCTTATGGGGAACATAGAGAGCTGTATGTTCTAGTTCGAATTTCAAGATGAATAAGAATGATTGTTCAGAAGTCTTTACTAATGATTTGTTTCTTTATTGAAAGAACCCCATCTTTGAAGAACATTGAAGTGGAGAAAGCTAAAGGAAAATGAAATTCAGAAATTCATCATTCATTTTCAGCAACTCAGGAAATCTTGATTTAACTGATTATATCTTTCCAGAACCTTCTGTATATTATTTTCATGTCCAATACTTTAATTGTTTCTTGTATGTTAGTTGAGTTATCCTCTAGTAGTTAATTTTATTTAATTGCTTTTGGGGGAGATTGTAAAGGGAAATAGTATTTGATTGCTATTACATATCAACCAAATAGGGGGAGATTGAAAGGGGAGATAGGAGTGAAGGGAAGTAACTCACTGCACTTTCATGTGTACTAGAAATGCTAAATGTAATCTCTAAATAATGGTTGATGATAACTCAACAATAGAACAGGACATGTAATAATATGCAGGTGCACAGAAATCTTGGATCATAGAGTTCAATTAAGACAAAGTATCAAAGGATCATCTACAGACTTGAAGCCCACTGGAAGAAGTTCATTAACATGTTCAGGCCTCAGTGGAGAATAAAAGATGTTGACATCTATTCAAGGATGTGGAAGCTACAGAAGATTGTCTTAGTCTATGAAGATTTTAGTGCATTACAATCGAAGCAACAAGTAAGGTTTGCAAAGAATAATGTGGAATCATGTTCTGAATTAAGAGCCCCTATCAAGACTAGTCACTTATGAACCAGACCGTTGCATCAAGTGTCAGGACATTGGAGGCAAGCTCTCGTCGGTTAATATGGTTTTAATCATTCTAAAGTTGTTGGTTTTCTTGAGTCAAGTGGAGGATCAACAAAGGTGATAAATCAGTGTTGGAGAAATGTCAGCCTAATGGATAAGGGACAGACGTCACAACCTGATTGGATCTTACTAAAGCTTCACAGATTAGAAGGCCAAATATTTGGACGTGGTGGAGTCACGTATACGGGGCCAATTATTTGGATAAGGAAGTCTACACAAATTGAAGAGTGGAATGGAAATATTTAATTTAATTAAATAAAGTATTTATTTAATTATTTATATATTTTATAAATAAAGATATTCTTTATTTATATTTTATATATTTATTAAATATTACTTTTACATTAAATATTTCCAAAGGCATGCTTGGCACATGACTTTGAAGAAAAGATTTGAGTGGACAAGAGTAAAAGGTGGAAAAGTAAAAAGCAACATCTTTTTGAATATACTAAAAGAAACCAAGTCATCATCTTCATTACAACAGGCAGTAGTATTCGGCAGAGAAAAAAATGGGGAGAGAGAGAGAGAAAATTATTTTCTCTCTCCCCCATGGCCATACTCCATATCTTGAATATTATAGGGCCATGAATTTCTTTGTTTCACCACTCATCTATTCTTCTATTGTAAACATTGCTAAATCTTGTTTAGAAGATAGGTTTGATTTTTGTCTCCTAGATCTAGAATTTGTAATATTTTTAGAGGAGCCAAAAATCATTTCTTTGTTGTGTTCTTGAGCTTTTGTTCTTGAACTTGTTGTAGCATCTACCCCACTTCAATGAATATAAAGTTATATTCTTGGATCTTGTTGTGTTGTGTGTTTTGGATGATTTACCATTCATTATCTTGATTATTTTAATGGTGTTCTTGAGGTTGAAGAAGATGATGAACAGTACCTGGGTTTGAACCAAGGTAATTTTTATGTTGTCCCAAAAATAAATAAAAGTCAGATTTTTATTTGGGAATCGTATTCACCCCCCCTCTACGATCTCCAGGACCTAACAATTTATATAACTGTTTAAAAGCTTAGAACGATTTTGACATGAATTGTTCGAGTTTAACAATTATATTCCAAACTTGCACAGAAATTTGTGAATATTACAATGCAGACAAAATTTTGAATTTGAGCTGTTTTTCTTACTCTCCCGAATAATGAAGCCAAAGCCTCATATTTATAGAGGTTGGTAAAACTGGTATGACTTTTGTGCTATGACCTTTTTAGAAACAAATTAACCCTTGTATGACTTTTCAAAAGGCTGGGCATGACTGTTTTTACTCGATATGACTTTCTAAAATTCGGTATGACATTTCTAAAGTCATATTCAAATTTTCTTTTAATTACATAAATCAGTATGACTTATTTAATAAAGAAATCGGTATGACCTTTTTTTTAATAAAAAGGCCGGTATGACTTTCTATTAATAAAAAAATCGGTATGACTTTTTATTATAGAACTCGGTATGACTTTTCTATCAAAAAGGACCGGTATGACTTATTTTATAAATAAAATCAGTATTACCTTTTTAATTTAAGAACTTGGTATGACTTCTTTTAATTAAATTCGGTATGATTTATTTTATAAAATTCGGTATGACTTATTTTATATAATTCAGTATGACTTATTAAATAGTCATTTGAATTATATTAAAAGTCATATTAAGTCATTTCTTTTATAATAAATTAATTCTACTTAATTTAATTAGTTAATTTATAAATTAAATTAAATTCAAATTGAATTAATTTAATTAGATAAATTAAATAATCAAGTAACATTTGAAAGTAGAATTAAAATACTATCTTTGATATTTATTACTTAGTAGTCAGCTTTGAAGTCTTCCCGTCTTTTCTTTGTCTTCTGTCATAAATCAGGCTTAACTGTCGGTCGGTCTTGTAGTCGCTTTTTGATACTACTATCGAAGAACCTTTTTGGCATCTTCTAAAATTAGGCTTAACTCTGTAGGAGGAGTTTCTTCGGAATCTCACATTGCCAAACCTCCTGGAAACCATAGCTAGAGATTCATCTTCCAGCTGATCTAGTTCTTCTAGCGAGTAGAACTCACCATCTCATTGTTTGTCAGAAGTATGTCCAAATTCTGGAACCACATACTCCGTTGAACTGTTAGAAGGTGCAACAGCCTTCATTTCTACTTTCTCTGGTGCTTCTACCATTAAAGCCTTGGAGGAACTCAGTACCTTACCTCTCCCATACATCTCTCTGGTTTGGATCTGTTCCATTTTATAAGTTTTTAAAACTCTGTAGAGTCTTCTTAGGGTTACCTCCTTCATGTCCCTAGATTCCCGGATAGCTGCGATCCTGTATTCCAGATGCTCGGGTAAGGTCAACAAAAACTTCCTGTTCACCTCCTGATTCTGATAATATTTTCCATTCATATTGAGCTCGTTTATTAGTTTGTTTAGTCTCTGAAACACCTCAGAGATACCCTCACCAGGGTTGGATATAAACTGCTCATATTGGGAGGTCAGGATTTCTAGTCTATTCTCTTTCACCTCTTCAGTCCCCTCATTGATTATTGTTTCCCAGATCTGCTTTTCATTCTTGCAGTTGACTACATGATTGTACATGACGTAGTCTAGAGATTCAATCAATATTAATTTGAGGTTGTTGTCTATGAACACAACTTCTGCTTCCTCATCTGTATAGTCTGCCAAACTTTTCAGAAACTGTCTGTGGAGGATTACGACCCCATCTATCTAATGTTCGAGAATAACTGATATATGGGACTCAACACCTTTGGCCAAAACTAATGCGTACTTGGGATTGACCATCCCGATGAATAGTAGCATTTTGTGTTTCCACAAGTTTTAGTGTTCTCTGTCGAACTGTGGAATTTTGATGCTAGTCACTTTTTGAGTACTCATCTTTAATAAGATTAAAAATTAAGTGTTTCAAAAAATATTTTAATTTTTGACTGAAAACAATTTTTGATCAAAAATAATTTTTAGAAAAAAAATATTTCGAATAAAAAATTATTTCAAATTAAAAATAATTTTTGAGATCTGTATATGAGTTGCGGAATTTTTGGTTCGGATCTTATATTAGAAATATCAACCAGCTCTGATGCCAATTGTTGGTCCACGATATTGTAGAAGGGGGGATTGAATACAATATCAATATTTTATCACGGAATATTGGAATTAAAAATATTATTTTAAATTCATACGGAATATTAATTGTGATGAAATACTGTTCAAGTAGAAGATATAATTTTAACTTGAAAAGTATTACAAAATTAATACGTAGAAAGTTTATATAACTGTTTAAAAGCTTAGAACGATTTTGACATGAATTGTTCAAGTTTAACAATTATATTCCAACCTTGCACAGAAATTTGTGAATATTACAATGCAGACGTAATTTTGAATTTGAACTGTTTTTCTTACTCTCCCGAATAATGAAGCCAAAGCCTCATATTTATAGAGGTTGGTAAAGCTGGTATGACTTTTGTGCTATGACCTTTTTAGAAATAAATTAACCCTTGTATGACTTTTCAAAAGGCTGGGCATGACTTTTTTTACTCGTTATGACTTTCTAAAATTCGGTATGAATTTTCTAAAGTCATATTCAAATTTTTTTTAATTAAATAAATCAGTATGACTTATTTAATAAAGAAATCGGTATGACTTTTTTTTTAATAAAAAGGTCGGTATGACTTTCTATTAATAAAAAATTGGTATGACTTTTTATTATAGAACTCGGTATGACTTTTCTATCAAAAAGGCTTGGTATGACTTATTTTATAAATAAAATCAGTATTACCTTTTTAATTAATGAACTCGGTATGACTTCTTTTAATTAAATTCGGTATGACTTATTTTATAAAATTCGGTATGACTTATTTTATATAATTCGGTATGACTTATTAAATAGTCATTTGAATTATATTAAAAGTCATATTAAGTCATTTCTTTTATAATAAATTAATTCTACTTAATTTAATTAGTTAATTTATAAATTAAATTAAATTCAAATTGAATTAATTTAATTAGATAAATTAAATAATCAAGTAACATTTGAAAGTAGAATTAAAATACTATCTTTGATATTTATTACTTAGTAGTCAGCTTTGAAGTCTTCCCGTCTTTTCTTTGTCTTCTGTCATAAATCACTTGAGCTCGATGTTGAATATTTATTAATTTAGTTGAAACACGAATGTACTGTCTGGTTCATTTGTGTCATACTATAATAAATATTCTCCATTCATTAACTTTTAAGTTGTGGCCTTCTATCATTCTTCTGCTTTACTGTCTTTCCTCTTCTTCTGGAATCTTTCAGTAGTAACCACTTGAAATCTTTTATATCTTCTGTATTCTTTAGAAACACTACCACTTTATTTTTCACTGACGCTTGAACATTTTAATGAACTTCTTCCAGTGTTGAGTAGCAATCCCATGAAAATACTTCTAATACTTAGATCATTTGTGATTATTTGACTGTCTTCATCTTGATTCCTGTTTGGTATTTATTATTTACTTCTCTTTATAGCTAGAGTTGAGTTGTCATCTAATTATTGCAAACAGGCCTAGTCATATGCCTTTTAATCTCCCCCTATTTGTTGTTAAACATTTAACACACAAATTCCTAGAGGATAACTCAACTAACAACTAAGAAAGTAATATGACATGTAATAACTGTAAATAATAAACAAAAGTTCTGGTATTATATTTAACAATTTTCCAGATTCATACATAAAAGATAAATACAAGATAGTTGTTCCTCTAGTACTGAACAAATATTATGAAGTTTCTATATTGTTTTATCTACGTCTTCAGTCTTCAGATGTATCAACTTTACATTTTTTCTAGGATTTAACCTTTATGAACTGGTGTCCTCGGTACTTCTTCAGATACTGATTGATCTATTGTAGCGGATTCTCCATACAGCCTCCTTTGTTCAGCTCTTGCTAACTGCCACAATACTTCCTGCTCAACATGATCTACTATCTCTTCTTCTACATCATATGGCTGAGTTGAATCTATCTTTGACATTTGCCTAATGTACGAAGGAATTTTCTTTGACAGATAGTAGTTTCTGATCTTTTGTGCAACATCTAACTTAGCTTGGGATCTGAAGCCTTTCGATCTCAACATTCTCTCAACTTGAATCATGTATTTAACTGTGTAGCCTTTTAATGACTCCTCATTTAATTTCATGATTTGATACAACTTGTTTGAGAAAAATCTTACTTCATGAGGATTAAATAATGTTGCAAAGACTCTAAGTCTATCCCTGAGAAGTTCATTTTCCTGTGAGCTTTTCTTCACTTTATTCAATAAAGTCCATATCACTGATAAGCTTCTTTGCCTGAAAAACTCCAAGGATATTCTGAATGTACCATTCCTGTGTGTGTAGACTAATATCTGCCAGTCTTCAAGAACGTGATCCACTAGGATAGTAATATAGTCTACTTCCTCTTTCAAAGCTTTCATGAAGTTATCAATATTTTCATTTGACTTTTCTAGATGCTCAATTATTGATTTCAGATGTTTGTCTTTGAATGGACCCTTCTTTAGTTTGTTCATTATTTCTCTTGCAATGTCCCATTTCTTTCCTATCTTGAGCTGCACATCTCTCTTCTTTTCTCTGACTGCTATGGCCCAGAGATTTTACTTTTCTAGGCTTGCTTCTTTTTCAGCCTTTGATCTTTCCATGACTAAAGCTTTCAGTTTTTCAGTCTTAGCATGACTTATCTTGATGTCTTCTTTTAGTTTCTTCATTGCCTCTTTATAGTCTGGATCAGTTTCTTTTTCTTTCGAAAATAAAAATTCTTCATCAAAGTCAGTCTCTTCCTCAGCTCTACAGTAGTCAAGAATGAGTGATTCATCATGAGCACTGTCATCAATGACTTGTTCTTGAGCATAATACTATTCTTCTGGTTCTGGATCATATATTTGAAATTATTCTTCAGAATATAGTTTTGCTTTCCCTTTGTCTTGAGTAATAGCCCCTTCATCTCCAGCTACTTTCTCTTTTCCTTTCTCCCCCTTAGTTGAGGGACCCTATTGAGATTTTGAGGCTTCAAAAGATGTCATTAGTTTCTGCATAGTCAGATAGACTTGCTCCATGCCCTCATTCAAATGAGTCATTCCATCATCCAGTTTGCTAAATCGTTGTGTTGAGATCTTTTCATTTTCAATAATTGTTAAGGTCAAGCTTTTCTCAACTTCATCAATTCTTTCATGTAATTTGCTCACTTCTTTCATATCATCATCAATGAGACTCTGCACATTTTGGATATCTTGAGTTTTTAGAAGTATGGAGGATTTGACATCATCAACATCTTTTTGCACTATTGTCAGTTGTTGTATTACAGAGGCAGATGTTGACTTCTCTTTTGCTTGTTCTTTAACCTTTACTAACTCAGCTTGGACAATCTACATTTCTTTTTGAAGAGCTTTCATTTTAGATAGTAGTTCACTATGTGTGTGTGCACTCATCTCACTTGCACTCCTGTTTAACTCAATATCACTTGGTGCATGGGTTTCACTATGTGTTTGCCTCACATCACTAGTGTTTAGCTCCTTTCCATATCTAGATGATGTACCTGTATATAAAATAATAGCTTTTGAAGAGTCGAAATGCTCTTCTGATGCCTGTGAAGGCGCGTCCTCAACAAGATTATCTTGCATTGGCTCCGCTACTGATGTAGCTACTCCGTGAATGGAGTCCCAACTCCCTATAAAGAGTGGTTGCCTCTCAAATCCACCAGTGGATTTGAGACCTTCTTTTAAAAGAACTGGATGTAAGAAATCCAGGGGGGTCATCACCTTAGACAATGTATTGAGTGGCTCATTAGAGTCTGTGGTGCCCCTTAATACTGTAAGGCATTTGATGCTGCACTGTATCAAAAAAGTCTTGATACACTGTAAATGTGGCATCCGACCAGTTTGTTTCAAAAATATTTTCTTCATTTCTAGATGTGCCCTCATCTGATTGTGTTTCTTCAAGTGGAGGTCTTGCTAGAGTGAGTGCTAGCAGCGTGCGTGACTCTTCACAAGATGCCACGACCGGACGACGAATTTCAATAGAATCACCCGTTTGATCGAGTGAGTCCAGTGACTGTTGAATTGCCTTTTCAAATTCCATATCCCACTGAGAGGATAAGGAAGAGTCTGCAGTTGTCTCATGTAGAATTTTGGATATTTTTGTTGGTAGAGACAGAGCTGCGGGTTCACTCATAGATATACTTCTACCTCTAACTTTTCTAACAGGTTTCTTCCTTTTTCTGATTAGACTCAATAAGGTTGAAGAAGGAGAAACTATTTGGGGCTCTAACTCAGCTTGGGATTGAACCTGTGTGTTGTCAGGTTCATAGTCGAAGTCCTGAAGTGAAAGACTACAATCATAGTCCGCCACAGATATATTTAAAGGTGCAGTAGGTATATTTATAGGTAGGAAATTAGAAGCTAGGGTTTGAGATATTACCTGTTGTTCTTGGGCTTCTTATTCTGCATGCTGAGCAGCTTCAAGTAGAAGTTGTGTTGGATTATCAATCTCCATTGACACTTACTCTGGCTCTTGCTCAAACTGTTATACCTGTTCAGGATTGGCAATTTGATCAATTATCCCAGCCATATAGTCTGTCCTTACCACTAGCACATCTTGAAACTTTGGATTATTGTTGAGCCTTGAAAATAAGTCTCTTTGTGAAGTTGGAGATACTTCAACAGGACTATTCTGGAACAGTTCTTTATCTTTGTCTAACAAAATATCATTCATGAACAATATAGGGAACCTTGGATAGTAGACTTGCACATTTTGTTCTCTGCTTTCTGGCGTTCCCATCTTCTTTATAATTTCTTTCAGAATCAACTTCCCGAAATTAATCCTCCGGTTATGGGCCACAGAATACCCAATTATCTGAAGTAGTGAAGAAATATTGTTGAATTTGCTTTTTGTAGTGGGTGCAAACACTTGAGCTAGTGTGTGAAAGAAGTAGTCCTACTCGCTCACCAACTTGGCTTTCGACATTTTTACCAGATTTATATCACCTTGATACTGAATAGCATGAAAAAATTCAAGTATCTCCGGAACAGGTGGTGGGTCAACAAAATCTCTTGTTGGGAACCCTAGAATCTTGTTCACATCATCTTCAGTCACCATGTACTCACGTTCTCCAATGGTGAAAGAGAATTGTACTCTTGCTGCAACAGTTCTGTTCCATGCTGTAGTGTACAATGCCCTAACTGCTAACACTTGCAATGGGGTGTCCAATGTAATTGCAGTTCTTATAAGTGAATGTTCGTTTAAAAATACGATCCATGGTTGAAACTTCTCGACTGAACAATTTAGTGGATTAAAGAATCCTACAAAATTATTCTTCACTAATTCAAAGAATTCAGCCATTATAATTAATTATTAAATATAATTAAAAACACCTATTAAATTAAATTAATCACAAAAGTCGAGAAATACACCTAATTAATTCGAAACAAGCAGTCCAATAATTGAAACCCTAATTCCAAATCAACCCTTAATCGATTTTACACCTTTTAATCTGCAAAAGCTTATGTCAATGTGCTTGGTTCGCGAATGTTGTACAGGATTATTGGAATTAGCTATAGCACTTGTGTTATCACAGAAAATAGGAATTTTGTTCAACGCAAGTCCATAATTATTTAAATGATTCCTTATCCACAAGATCTGAGAACAACAGCTACATGCCGCTATGTATTCTGCTTCAGCTGTAGAGGTAGATACTAAGTGTTGTTTCTTGTTGTACCAGGAGATCAACCGACTTTCCAGAAACTGACAGCTTCTAGAAGTACTTTTCCTGTCCATCCTACACCCTGCATAATCTGAATCTGTATAGCCTATTAGGTCAAAACCTGTATATTTAGGGTACCAAATTCCAAGATTTGGTGTACCCTTCAGATATCTAAAAATTCGTTTAACGGCTATTAGATGAGATTCCCTTGGGTCAGATTGAAACCTTGCACATAAGCATGTTGCAAACATGATATCAGGTCTACTAGCAGTTAGATATAGTAATGAGCCTACCATACCTCTGTAGCTTGTGATGTCAACTTTCTTACCAGTTTCATCTTTATCAAGCTTGGTGGCTGTTCGCATTGGGGTTTTTGCTGTGAAGAATCTTCTAGACTGTATTTTTTGAGAAGATCCCTTACGTACTTTGATTGGAAAATAAAAATCCCATCTTCCTTTTGCTTTACTTACAATCCAAGGAAGAATGACAGCTCACCCATTATGCTCATTTCATACCTGCTCTACATTAACTTAGCAAATCTCTTGCACAAATTTTCGTTAGTAGAACCAAATATAATATCGTCAACATAAACTTGGACAAATATTATATCTTTTTCATGCATTTTATAAAAGAGAGTTTTATATATGACACCTCTGATGAAACTATTTTCAAGTAAAAACACAGAGAGAGTGTCATACCATGTCCTTGGTGCTTGCTTGAGTCCATAGAGAGCTTTGAATAGAAAATACACAAAATCAACAAAGTCTGGATTTTCAAAGCCAGGGGGCTATTCCACATATACTTCCTCTTCTAACTCTCCATTCAGAAATGCACTCTTCACATCCATTTGATAAACTTTAAAATTAGAATGATGTTAGGAATTATGAGTTTTGATGATAACAAATTACTTAGAATTTCAATAGGGACTCAAAATTATTTTGTAACTGATCAATGGATATGACTTATAAATATCCATTGACTAGGAAACCAGTTATCAGTTGAAACTTGTTTATCAACTGATAAACTGGATTGTAGCATTGATTTATGTTTCACTATCAATTGATTGTATTACCTCGATGGATGCTATGATGTAGTCAACTGATGTTATTGACTTCAATTTCTAGCTTCTCAACAGATGTGAAGAATGGCTGATCAATTATAAATATTCTAAGTCAGAATTCTCACAAGTGAAGTGATCAACTGATGTTGAAGTCGATGGATGAAGACACTACTCAACGGATGAAAGCTATCAACTGATACAAGTCATCAATGGATAAAAACAGTCAACGGATAAGGAACCATCAATGGATAGGGAGTCGATGGATAACTCGATTATCCATCGACACATCAACTGATCAACTGATCTCCTATTACATCGATGGATAAGCACAGAAGAATCAACTGATAAGTTAAACAATATTTATCAGTTGATTAAAGTTTCCCAATTTAGCTAAAGACAAGAAATATGGGAACTGTGCAGAAACTAAATCATTGGAAGACAGTCCTGTCAGGATTGTAAAGACTTTCAAGGCAACACAGTATTCAAGGAATGTATCAAGACAAAAATACTTCCAGGACTAGTCAGTTCAAAAAGAAGACTGTGCAAGTAGCTAGTTTCTATTTTTCATGTAAACAATATATAAATTGTACTTTTATATATTGCTATCTGTCGATAGAAATGAGGTGTGAAGAAAACTTCTATAAGAAGATAGAAGTACACAGTAGCAAAGAGAGGCAAAAGAGAGAAAAATAACAGAACTCACTTTGTAAGAAGCTTGGTATTCGTACTAAGATCAATTGAAAGCAAAAACATACTAGTGGAAACCCAATCCACTAGTAATTTTAAAAACATTGTTGTGATTTGTTTTCAATATTTTCTTGTTAAGTTCTTAGTTACATTAGGTCTCTCAATATTCAAAAACACTGTTCTTGAAACAATCTTTATTCCGCAAGAATTAAACTTAATTCTTAAGTTTGTATTCAACCCCCCTTCTCCAAACTTATTGTACTTAAGGGCAGATAACAATTGGTATCAGAGCTAGCTTTCAACATAAAGAAAGTGAAGATCTAAAAGTACATCAAGTATGGGTCAAAAAGACACAGGAGTTAAGATTCCAGTTCTAGAAAAAGATGAGTACTTTCCCTGGAAAGTAAAAATGCACTTGCATCTTCTATCCATTGATCCTTCCTATGTTCACTGCATAGAGAAAGGTCCACATGTGCCTATGAAAATAGTTACAAGTGTAAATGCAGATGGTACTCAGGCACCAGACAAACTCATTCCTAAACCAGTGAGTGAATATACAGATGAAGATGAGAAGGAAGTACACAAGGATAAAAAGGCTATGAACATCTTGTTTAATGGTCTTGACAAGGATATGTTTGACAATGTTATCAACTGTACAACCTCCAAAGAAGTCTGGGATACTCTTCAAACCCTCTGTGAAGGCACTGAACAAGTAAGAAAGAACAAGATGCAACTCTTGATTCAAAAATATGAGGCCTTTCACTTTAAGAGTGGTGAAGCAATCAATGATACATATAGTAGGTTTCAAAAGCTGCTGAATGAGCTTAAACTATATGGAAGAGTATATGCTGTTGAGGACACCAACCTCAAATTCTTGAGGTCCTTACCCAAGGAATGGAAACCAATGACTGTTTCTATAAGACAATCTCCTGACTTTAAAGAATATACTCTTGATAAGTTGTATGGCATCTTGAAAACCTACGAGTTGGAGCTATAACAAGATGAGGAAATTGAGAAAAGTCAGAAGAGAGAAAAGTCCATTGCTTTGGTTGTTAAGGATAAGCAAGTTGCAGAATCAGGTGAAGTTGCTCCTGTCAAAGAAGGAAAGAAAGAAGGTCATGGCAATGGTACAAATAATGTTAGATATGATGAATCTTCTACTGGGAAAGGAAAAGAAATTTGTGAGGATGATGAGTCATTCACTAAAGATGAAATGGATGGAATAGATGAGCATCTAGCTTTTCTATCAAGAAAATTCTCAAAACTCAAGTTCAGAAGGAATCCTATGCAAAGGCCTGGATCACAGTTCAGGAGAGACACTCAACAAAGCAAAAATCTTGTTGACAGGACTCAATTCAGATGCTTCAACTATGGATCGGCTGGTCATTTTTCAAGTGAATGAAGAAAGCCTAAAATAGAAAAGAAGTCAAAGTTTAGTGATGGTATTGACTATAAGAAGAAGTACTTTGACTTGCTTAAACAAAGAGAGAAGGCTTTTGTGACAGAAGAAAAGGACTGGGCTGCTGAGGAGGATTCTGAAGAAGAAGAAGAAGAACACATCAACCTTGCACTAATGGCCAATCAAAATGACCAGGAAGCTAGTTCATCTAGCAATCAGGTAATATCTACAAACCTATCTGAGTTATCCAAAGATGAATGCAATATTACTATTAATGAAATGTCAAATGAATTATATAATTTGCATGTCACTCTTAAGTCCTTGAACAAAGAGAATACTAGGCTCAAATTAACCTTAGAAACTCTCACTGAAAGAAACAATTTCCTAGAGAGTGAGCTAGTGCAAATGGACAGACTCAGGGTAGAAAATAAAGATGCTAGAGATGAACTAGTTAAGAGCAAAAAGGAAATAGAGAATTTGAAAGAAAAATTGGAAGAAGAACTAAGAACCATTGACAAATGGAACAGGTCAAGTAAAGCCAGTAAGAAGATGAATGACATTCATGGAACAAATTCTTTCACCATGTTGTCTGAAACTCTTGAGAAATTAGCCATTGATGAAGATCAATCTGTGGAAAAGAAGCAATCGATTGCTAATTCTGAATCAACTGATAAGAATTATCCATCGATTGATAATGTTAAATCAATGGATAATCATCCATCGACTGATAATGTTACTCCAACGGATAATTATCCATCGATTGAGGAATCATCAACTGCTAAGAAGTGTGTTGTTAAAACCAAGCTTAACAGACCTGTAAAATTTGTCAAAGAAAGTAGCTCCTCTAAATCTCAAGTCAAAATTGAACAGGCTAATATAGGGTTCTTATCTAAAGATCAACTGAAAGAAAAATTGGAAAAGATAGAGCCTAATATTCAGTCAGATGAAAAGAAGAAGAAAAACAGAAATGGTAAAGTAGGCATAAATAAGCACAATAACTACACACCTGACAAATATGCTCCTAGAAAGATATGTGCTAAGTGTGGTAGTAAAAATCATTTATCTGTGCAATGCAAACTCAACATGCCTACAACAACCAATGTGCCTGCTATACCTAACATGCATTCTAATTCTGTTTTTCCTCAGTTAGTTGATTCTCATGCTATTCATGCTCAGTATGCATCAATGCCTTATATGTTTAATCCATATCTTGCATTTGCCAATATGAATATGCCTGCTATGCCATGGAATATGCTTAACAATCTTCATGCACCAAATTTTTCCAATTCTGCAAGCATGAGCATTCCAAATATTAGCACTGAGAATTCTGAGGTAAGGAGACCAACACCTAAGGTTGAAGTGGAAGTAAAACCACCCAAACCAAAGGTACAAAAATTGGAAACCAAGCCAAAGATAACAACTAATAAGAAAGGACCCAAGGCAACTTGGGTACCAAAATCAACTTGATTTGTTTTGACTGTGTGCAGGGAAAAAGAAGAAATCTTTGGTACTTGGACAGTGGGTGTTCAAGACACATGACTGGAGATAAATCCCTGCTCACAAAGTTTGAGGAGAAAGCTGGCCCTGGAGTAACTTTTGGAGATGATAGCAAAGGGCACACCATGGGATATGGCTTGATTTCAAAAGAGAATGTCATCATTGAACCTGTTGCATTAGTTGATGGCTTAAGACATAACTTGTTAAGCATAAGTCAACTATGTGACAATGGAAATACAGTCTGTTTCACAACAGAAGCATGCATAATTTCCAACAAGGTAGATGGAAGCCTGGTCATGACTGGGAATAGAAAAGGGAATGTGTACATAGCTGACTTCAACTCAACAAATGCAGAATCAATGACTTGTCTTCTCTCTAAGGCAAGTACAAATGAAAGTTGGCTGTGACATAAGAAATTAGCTCACTTGAATTTCAAAGCCATGAATCTCTTGGTTAAGAAAAATCAAGTGAGAGGCTTACCACAAATGGAATTTGTCAAGGATGGACTTTGTGATGCTTGTCAGAAAGGAAAACAAAGGAAGGCATCATTTAAGTCGAAATTGGAATCTTCAATTGAAAAGCCACTTGAGTTATTACATATGGATTTGTTTGGTCCTGTAAATATCATGTCTATTGCAAAGAAGAAGTATGCTCTAGTCATTGTGGATGATTTCTCAAGATTCTCATGGACTTATTTTCTGCATTCAAAGGATGAAGCTAGTCATCTCATCATCAAGCACATAAGAGAAGTTGATAAAAATCTTGAATTGGATGTAAAGAAGATAAGGAGTGACAATGGGACAGAATTTAAAAATTCCACAATGAGAGAGTTCTGTGCGTCAAAAGGAATCATACACACATTCTCTGCACCAAGAACACCTCAACAAAATGGGGTAGTTGAAAAGAAAAATAGGACATTGATTGAAGCAGCTAGAACCATGTTGGA
Source organism: Oenanthe sinensis (assembly GCA_028671895.1). NCBI lineage: Eukaryota > Viridiplantae > Streptophyta > Magnoliopsida > Apiales > Apiaceae > Oenanthe > Oenanthe sinensis. The sequence goes on from CM053797.1 coordinate 12,068,409, forward strand.
GGATGCCAAACTACCAACATATTTATGGGCTGAGGCCATAAACACAACATGTTACATTCAAAACATCTCCTTAGTAAATCAAACTCAAGGGAAAACTCCTTATCAATTGATCAAGAAAGATAAAAAGCCAAAAGTGGGGTTTTTTCATGTTTTTGGCTGCAAGTGCTATGTGCCAAGAAATCAAGGTGAAAACCTAGGAAAATTTGAAGCCAAGGCTGATGAAGCCATATTTGTTGGTTATGCACTATCAGGCATAGCCTATAGAGTCTATAATCTCAGACTACACATTATTATGGAATCTGTACATGTAGTATTTGATGATAAAAAGATTCAAGGCTTGTTTGATGAAGGAAATCATGACACACTGCATTTTGAGAATGAATCAAATGATGTAAATGATGATGAAGAGGCAGGAATTATAAAACCTCAAGTGTTTAGAAATCCAATATCAGTTAATGTTATTGCATCAATGGATAATTTATCAGTTGACAGAAATCCATCAACTGATAATGCATCAACTGATAACTCTTCAACGGATAATCAACAATCTACATCAAGGGTATCCACTTCAGGGGGAGGGTTTCAGAATCAATCTACAAATTCAGATCACTTTGAGTTCAATACAAATGATCATGAAGCTTCATCATCAAGGCAAAATTTGCCTCCTCAAAGAAAATGGACAAGAAGCCATCCATTTGAACTAATCATTGGAAATGCAGAAGATGGTGTCAAGACAAGAAGTTTTACTCAAAATGAGTGCCTGTATAGCAGTTTTCTATCTCAAGAAGAACCCAAAAGAATTGAAGAGGCTCTCATGGATCCTGATTGGGTTTTGGCTATGCAAGAAGAACTGAATCAGTTTGAAAGAAATAAAGTATGGAAGCTGGTGCCCAGACCAAAAGATAGATCAGTAATTAGTACAAAATGGGTATTCAGAAACAAAATGGATGAAACTGGTATTGTGACTAGAAACAAAGCAAGGCTTATGGCAAAGGGATATTCACAAGAAGAAGGAATTGATTTTGATGAGACATTTGCACCAGTTGCAAGACTAGAAGCAATCAGAATCTTTCTAGCTTATGCTGCACATGCTAATTTCAAAGTCTACCAGATGGATGTGAAGAGTGCCTTTTTAAATGGAGTACTAGAAGAGGAAGTCTATGTGGAACAACCTCCTGGCTTTGAAGATTCAAATTTCCCTGACTTTGTCTACTATCTACTCAAAGCACTCTATGGCTTGAAGCAAGCACCAAGGGCCTGGTATGACACCTTATTCCAGTTCCTCATTGAGAATCACTTCACAAGAGGTACTGTTGATAAAACTCTATTCAGTAGAAATGTTAATGGCTCTATTATTCTTGTACAAATTTATGTGGATGACATTATTTTTGGCTCAACTAATGAGGGACTTTGCAAAAAGTTTGCCAAATTAATGCAAAGCAAATATGAAATGAGCATGATGGGAGAGCTTACCTACTTTCTTGGGTTGCAAGTCAAACAAGTTAAGGATGGTATTTTTATAAGTCAAACAAAGTACATTTATGAGTTATTAAAGAAATTTGACTTAAGTGAATGTTCTTCTGCAAAAACTCCCATGGCCACTGCCACTAAACTTGAATTAAACACCAAGGAAGCTAAGGTGGATATTTCAAGTTATAGAGGCATGGTAGGCTCTCTTTTATATTTAACTGCAAGTAGGCCAGATATAATGTTCTCTACATGCTTATGTGCTAGATTTTAGGCTGATCCTAGAGAATCTCATTTAGTGGCTATTAAAAGGATTTTTAGATATCTCAAGGGTACATCAAATTTAGGTATTTGGTATCCTAGAGATTCTGGTTTTAATCTAATAGGCTACTCAGATGCAGATTATGCAGGTTACAAAATAGACAGGAAAAGTACTACAGGCACCTGTCAATTTCTGGGAAACAAACTTGTGTCATGGTTTAATAAAAAGCAACATTCAGTATCAACTTCAACTGCAGAAGCTGAGTACATTGCTGCTGGAAGTTGCTGTGCACAAATTTTATGGATGAGGAATCAACTATTTGACTATGGGTTCAACTTGAACAAAATTCCCATCTTCTGTGACAATACAAGTGCCATTGCAATAACAGAAAATCCTGTGCAACATTCCAGAACCAAACACATTGACATAAGGTATCATTTCATTAGGGAACATGTAATGAATGGTACAGTTGAATTACATTTTGTCCCTAGTGAACAACAACTTGCAGACATATTTACCAAACCTCTAGATGAATCTACTTTTAATAGATTAGTCTGTGAGTTAGGTATGCTTAATTTTGCTCATGCTTAATATGTCTGTCAAGTTTTTTTTGTTTTGTAGCCATTGTTCACAATTATCTGTTGAATCCAAGTAATCAACTGATAAATGTGTTAATTATCAATGGATATTTATCTATCGATAGATAATTACCTAAGTAATTGTTTATCGACGGATAAATCCCTTCTTATTTGATCAACAGATAAATGTTATTCCTATCGATGGATATTTATCTATCGACAATTAATTACCTTGGTAGTTAGTGATCGATCGATAAATGATTAACTCTCTATTTTATCCGTCGATAGTAATAGAATTTCTACAGTTTTATTCATCCGTTGATCAGATTATAGCCGTTGGATAATTACCATCTAGGGTAATATACTCCCTTCTTTCATCAACGGTTACATCCTCAATTAAAAAGACTTTTCAAGTCATTTTAATATCAGAAAATATAAATAGCATTTGCAATTAACAATTCATTTTCACTTGCTATTTTATTTTCTATCCCTAATCTCTGCAACTCTATATCTCTCTCTTAAGCTAATTTTCTCTAACTTTCTCGATTTCTCTTAATCTCTTCCAAGTTCTCTTTAATCTCTAAAGAATAAACTGACAAATGCCACCACAAAAGAAGATTGTTTCCTCCACTGGGTTCATCTATGAGCAGAACAACTTCATAGCATGCCTGACATTAAACGATGCTCCCGTGGATTTCCATCCCTTGATGCGATTCCTGGGTAACTGCAAAGTGTCCAAAGCTCTTAGTAAAGCACCCATAATTGTGTGTTCATTTGTTGAGGAACTGTGGAACTCTGCAGAAGTATCACCAGACGGGAAGGTAATCACTTACGCTTGCAGAGGTAATTCCTACACCATTACTAGTACTTCTTTATCTGAATGCTTAGAATTACCTGCAAATAATTGTGATAAGCCCCCAACTGAAGAAGAAATTAGGGACATGCTAGAATCTGTTAACTATGCAAATGCTGAAACAGGTTTAGGAGAAGTTGTTAGGAAAAACCTTAGAAAAGAATGGAGTTACTTCTTTGATGTCATTATTAAAGTATTTTCTGGAAAAATAAGTAATTTTGATGCAATTACGATCAGTATGCAAGAAATTACTTATTCTATCCTGTTTGATAAATACTTCGATTTTGGCACACTACTCCTAAATGAATTATTTGCTAAGTTAGGAACCAAGGCATCTAGGAAAAATAACATTTATTTTGCTAGATTTTTCATGACGATTATTAATGCCTCCATTGGAGAATTCAAGATTAGTGCAGATATGGAGTCATTAGAGCCATGGATGCAGAACAAGAGGGTCTTCAAGGATCTTGTGAGGATCAACTTACATCCTAGGTTGTGCCTCATTTATCCTCCTCTTGTGCAGGTATATCTCAAGAATCTCAATCTCTTCACTTCTTCCTCAAATACTCAAACTTCTTTGCCTTCTGCAACAATGGAGGGAGATGGAAATACCTCCATTCCTCCTACCCAAGTTGCACAACCTTCCAAACACAATGTTTTCCCATTCGTACAAGTAGAAGGGGGGGGGTTGAATACTTGTATGTCTTTTCTGCCCGATTTAAAATCAAATTAAGAACAAACTCAAACACAAAAATATGAATAAGTACTGTTTTGTATTATTGATTTGTGAATACAAAACTCTCCTAGGGTGTACACAAACCCTAGCAGCTTCTCTGTGTTTATCACAGCAACTCTCTCTATTTCTATGCTCTCACAAAATTTCACTCAGATGATTATTGTTTCGACTTCCACACCTTTACAATTAGGTTACATAGAGTTTATATAGAGAGCTGCCTATCAACTAATAACAGAAAGATAAATTACAATAGGAATAGAATTCCTAATTATTAGTTGACAGTTTCCTTCTAGAATTCTCTTTCTTTCCCACAGCATATCTGCAATATATTTATCCTGATCTTCGAAGACTTTCCATTCCTGTGATCTTCTTCCAAATTTATCCTCAACTGTATAGACTCTGAAATCTTCAGACTCTGATGATCTTCAGACTCTGATCACATGTAGACTCTGATAGATCACAGACTCTGATAGTCTATAGACTCTGATCACCTTCCAGACTCTGATCTTCATGCAGACTCTGGTTTCACTTTCTACAGAAATTCTTCTAAGTACAAGTAACATGAATGTTGACCATCTAGACTCTGATTATTCATTTCAGAGACTAGAAAGACTTATTACAGATAAACTAATCTAGATCCTGTTCTAGTATTTTGTACATCATCAAATGAATATATTCCTAACAATCTCCCCCTATTTATGCTTTATAAAATGTAAGCATAAATCAAGGTTTGATGATGTCAAAACTAAAGAATAAAACTAATAATCTAGAACAGTATAAAAGAATTAAAAAAGAAAAAGAATTACTTCTCATTTAATCTTCTCAAAGGCTGGATTGTTCTTCAAAAATGAATTTAGCATATTTTCTTCCACAATTGCAAGAGCTTCACCAACAAACTTCTTTAATTTCTTCATTTCTTCATTTGAACATTTAATTTGACAGTAAGCTGCTCTCAGATCATTTGCACTGCTTTCTTGATCTTTTAAGTCCTTCAACATCAGAACACTAACTTTCCCACTCATAGGCTGAAACCCAAAGTAATGACCCACACCTTCTTGAAATTTAATCTGTTTTTCCTCAAATGGCATGACTTGATCATTTCCCTCAGTATCAACATATTTTAAAGAAAATTTGCCCATTTGTCGATTTGCCTGTCTGTGCAAAATCAGCTTCCTATCAATCTCCTTGAACCATTTGTGTGTGACAGCTTCTTTGCTCTTGTTAACTTCATAAGCAATTTGAAGTAGGAATCTAATATACTGTAGTTCCTCAGCCTGTTTGAAAAAGATAAAATTTGACTGACTAATCCATCTTACACTTCCACCTTCTAAGAAGTAAACCAGCATCTCATTCTTCACCTTTTCTGTACCTCCCTGACCTCCTTGTATCTTCTTTTCAAAAACATTATACACAATTTGAGCAGACACCACTTTATTTAAGTGCTTCTGAGTGATCTTCTCAAACTGCCTATCTGTCAAGGATTGAGGATCCCTGGTTAGAGTAGATGTTCTGTCAATGTCAGATTCTTCAAATCCTCCAAGATCTATCTTCTTTTTAGCTCTAAGTTGCAGATTTGATTGACTGCACTTCCAGTATGAAGGTTCTTGAGTTTGATCAGAGTCTGACTTCTTTCTTTGCTTATCAGAGTCTGACTTAGACTCTGATTTCCCATGTCTAGTCCCTGACTGATGTGTTGGAGTTCTTACTACTCCAGATTGCTTTTGTTGCACACCATCAGGACCCTTAGAACCATGAGAACTATCTCCATCATCACCATCTCTCCTCCTTTTAACTCCCCTTGATTGATTCTTGCATCCCTCATCCTTATGTCTCCTGGAGGACTCACCTTGCTTCACCTTCTCCCCCTTTTTGACATCATCATTACTAGTGACAGCCAAAAGAATCTGTTCAAGAACAGTGGAGATATTTGCCTGGGCTGCAATAACTGAATCAACCTTAGTGGTCAAATCAGAAACTGTAGTTTGAAGAGAGGCTTGAGTGGTAGTGATAGCAGCTAGAGCATCTTTAAAAGCGACCTCTTTGGATAATTGAAGAGAGTGAATTCTGTCAAATCTTGTATTGAGCAGAGAAGTTGTATTATCAACACCAGTGAGCTTTGTTTGAATATGAGAAATGTCCTGAACCACACTGGATAACTGAGCAGCAACATCAGGCAGCTTAGCTTTAACAGCTCCATCTAAGACTTGATCCTCTTCACCAGGATAGTAACCATGTTCCTGTTGAAAAGATTTTTTCTGAAAAGCCTTAAGTCTCTCAGAAAGATGAATATCCAAAATACACTCAAAAGAATCTTTATCATTGATGCCTCTTTGCTGTGCAGACTCCCAAGACTGAGGAAACACCTGATCAAAATAGATAAAAGAAGGAGTAACAAGTTCATCATCTGTAGAATGGCATTCCTCAGCAACAGGCTCTGGCTTTGTGAATGGAGGTGTAGACTCTGGTGGTGGTGTAGACTCCGAAACTGCAAACGGAACTACAGACCCTGACTCCCCCTGAGAGTGAGCAGAGACTGTAGACTCTGGAAGTCTAGCCCTTATAGGCATTATTAAAAGAGGTTCTTCTGACTTCAATGTTGCAGCCCCAGTGAAAATGACAGGGTTATCCACCAAAGCCTCCATGACTCTATCTGCTCTCCTTGCTAGAGAATCCACCAGGTGAAGTTGGGGTCTCTGAGCAGCAAGAGCCTCCTCCTGTTTGCCAATCTGCACAATCAAACATAGTGAATTGTCATCCATCCCCTGCTCCAACTCATTGGACCAACTCTTTGGAAAATCTTGATCCCAATAAGTAAAGCTAGGTTCAGGATACCCTATTCTCTCATGCTCACAGTGGGGTTGGACACCCACTTTCTCAATCTCACTCAGGCTCTCTACAGCCTTATCTACCTCTCCTTTTGCCTGGTCCAGTGCCAGCCTCTCAGAATTTTTGTCACTCAATTTGGAGGGTGCACTCAGTAAACCTACAGAAGAGGGGTTGAGAGAGAAAAATGGTGCTTCAATACCTGAACCACCTTGATGGAGGGGAACCCCTTCAAATGTCTGAAGGCTAGGGGTTGCCACCAAGGGGTGAGCATCAACAGATTCTGAACCCTTACTAGCATCTTCGCTCTTTTCAGAGTCTGTTGGCTCCAGTATTCCAGTCTCAGGGTCTACTCTAGACTCTGACTGCTTCAGCATGACTTCATTAGAAGCCAGAGTCTGAGTGTCACCATCTTTGACTGTTTGTGCATGAGACTCCCCCTCAAGGTGGATAGACTCTGATAGAATAGATTGGGAAATTTCTGCATGAGCAACCATCAGAGTCTGTCCTCCCATATCACTGGGGTTCTCATCAGCTCTTTGGTGAGTTGTCAAGGAGGGCTCAACAGCATACTCCCCTGCCCCACTATCACCCAACCTCTGACTAGGTGGTTCTTGTGTGGGTGAGGCAGACTGAGCATCTCTAGCACTAGTCACCACTGGTGCATTAGTCCCATCCTTCAACTGCCTTGCACCACCTGCTACCTCCTGTTGTTCTTCAAGAATAAATGCATCCAACTTGTGATGAAAGGCCCTGAGATGGATTGCATTGATTGCCTGGGCATCTGTGAGATTGAAGAGGTCCTGCAGTTCCCTTCTTACTCTTTGAAAATATGTGCCCTTAAATTGATCCAGTCTACTTTGGTAGGTTGGATAGATGTATTTGTTGGCAATTAATTGTACCTATATTATGGACAAGATAGTCAGCCACCTGTCTTGACAGAGGTTGAATTTGAGAGATCCATTGAATGGCTGTCCTGTAGGTAACTCCATTATCCCAAATTGCTTCATAGTTAAAAACTGGTTGCTCAATCTCAGTTTCCAACTCAACAACAGACTCTGAGGCTCTCCTTTTGTGGACCTTAAGCTTTTTAGGCTTCTTTGTAATTTGCTGTTCAGAGTCTGGCACACCTAGTGCTTTGAGAACTGCATTTGTTCTGCCTTCTATGAGCCCAGCTGCTTGTTCTTGGAATGAAGAGTTGAATAGGTAGCTATAAAGATTTTTGACCACATCCTGTGCAGACATTTGTAGCTCCTGTTCCATTCTCTTCCTTAGGGCTTCATAGGTTGAAAGAAAATCCAAGACTTGAGATTTAGTCTGATATTGCTCTGGATCTTCAACTGATTCCACCAAAGGATATAAGAATATCAGTGCCTCATCACTTGGAGTAATGATCTCATCAATTAGGCACGAGGCTGCATCCAATGGCATTCCTTCCCAAAATGTGTCATGATCAGAGTCTAAAGGCAGTCTAGACTCTGACTCAACATTAGACTCTGGTTCAGGTGTTTTCTTGATTTCAGAGTCTGGCTCTGCAGGAGCCTTGAGAGCATCTGTTTCCTGCAAAACAGGGTTAGTACTAATAACAGGCTTGTGTGTGTGTGCAGAATAAGCCTTCCTTAACCTTCTGTACTTCTTAGCAAAAGATTTCTCAGGAGACTCAATGTGAGAATCCTGAGGTGCTCCCCTAGGTTTTTCAGAGTCTGTAGCCTTTTGAGAGTCTACAGACTTGGCTTGAAGGTTAGAATCAAGTGTATCATGACCTTCCTTTAGCAAAGAAAGTCCTTCAACAACTTGCTTCTCTAGTGGATTGAGCTCCTCATCACTGTGCTCATCTATAAGCCTAGATTGAATCAATTTTCTTCTCTTTACAACTGGTGCCTGTTGAGAGACACCAGAGGTTGGTTTCTTTTTGGATTTTGGTTTGGAAGATTGTATAATTGAAGGGGATTGGGTGACTTGGGTAGGTGCAGGGGGACTCTCCATTACTTGTTCCTGCACCATTTCATCACCAAAAAATGAAGCATTGTAGATAGAAGGTTTGTAGGATGAGAGTTTTACCTGTATTACCTGTGGATATGTCATTGCAGGGAGACTCTTCTTTTTGTCATCAATTCTCTTAATGTCAGAGAATATCCTCCTTTGTTGTTTGTATGCCTGCACACAGCAATCATCTGCCAACTTGGTTGACATGTCAGGAATGAAGTGATTGAGGAGAATCATAAGAAATCTATGATAGTAGACTTTCTTTCTCCCCTCATGCACATTATTTAATTTTGCTCCCATTTGAGTGAGCAACATATCACCAATGTTGATTATTCTATCAAATAGGAGACTATGACCAATTTGATAAGTAATAGCAGTAATAGCATCAAATCCACTACACTTACCAGTAAAACACTTAGCAATTTGATCGAAGAAAAATGACCATTCTTTCCTTAAGTAAGGCCTAGTTATCTTGCTCATGTTATCTAAGCTAGCAGAATAACCTATTGCCTTAAACATGCTTTTAATGTCATCATCAGATACAATTTCATCAAAAGTAGACTTAACAGGCAGTTTAAACACAGAATTAAGCACATCTGCAGTGACATCAAATGTAGTCGAACCAAAGGTAAACATTATTTTACCTGGTTGATCCTGAGAAGGATCAACTACCTTTGCAGTGCTCCATGCTTGTGATACAGCATCCATGTGAATGACTGGTGATGCCTTGAGAATGTAGTGTAGCTCGGATTGCTCCAAGAAATCCATCACAGGGTAGTAGTCAGCGTCTACCCCTTTCCTATCTCCAAGAGCAGCAACATGATTTGTGGTCATGAACTCGAAATCCCCAAATGTGAACGCAATCGCCTTGGGTCCTCTCATGACAGTAGAAACGGCAGCCATTAAAGTTGTTAAGTTGAAAGTGATGGAGAAGCTTGAAGAATTTAGCTAGGGTTCGTAAAAAGCTCTGTGAATATTTTTGCCTTAGAGATCAATTGCAATAAACAAGTGAGTAAATTGTATGAAAAATTCTATTTTGTTTAAGTTGCATACAATACACACGAGTCTACAGCCTGTATCCGGTCAAAAAAATAACTGTTACCGCCTATTTCAAGTCATTTGAACATTTTAAATGCAATCAGAGTCTGCAGGCGCGAATTTTAACCGTTTCAGAGTCTAGGCGATAATTTTCTCAGAGTCTACTGACTTTCAGAGTCTACAGACTCGTCAGAGTCTAGACTCTGTCAAGGTAAAATACCAACCTAAATGTTGCACTAACAATTAATCACAGTGTGTTAAGACAGGGACTATAATTAAAGTACATACCTTGCTTCTTTAATTTTGATTACTTACATATTTAACATACCTAATTCACCTACCAGTTTGAGAAAGGTAGATTCATCAAGTGGTTTTGTCAAAATGTCTGCAATCTGTCTGTCAGTTGGAACATAGTGAAGTGTCACAGTACCATTTTCAACATGTTCTCTAATAAAGTGATACCTGACATCAATGTGCTTTGTTCTGGAGTGTTGGACTGGATTCTCTGCAATTTTAATAGCACTAGTATTATCACAATACATAGGAATATTTGAGAATGTTAGTCCATAATCAAGTAATTGATTTCTCATCCACAGGATTTGAGCACAGCAACTTCCAGCTGCAATGTATTCAGCCTCAGCTGTTGAGGTTGATACAGTCTGTTGTTTCTTGCTAAACCAAGAAATTAATCTGTTGCCAAGAAACTGGCATTGTCCTGTTGTGCTTTTCCTGTCTACTTTGCATCCTGCATAGTCAGAATCTGAATAACCAATTAGTGAAAAATCTGACTCTCTAGGATACCAAAGTCCAAGAGTTTGTGCCCCCTTGAGATATCTAAAAATTCTTTTCACAGCTATTAAATGTGATTCTCTAGGGTCAGCTTGAAATCTAGCACATAGACAAGTTGCAAACATTATGTCTGGTCTACTAGCAGTTAAATATAACAATGAGCCAATCATACCTCTGTAGCTAGTGTTGTTAACTTTCTTACCCTTTGGGTCAGAGTCTAGCTTTGTGGCAGTTGACATGGGAGTTTTAGCAGTTGCAGAGTCTTGCATATCAAACTTCTTCAACAGTTCTCTTACATACTTTGTTTGATTGATGGAAATTCCATCATCATTCTGTTTGACTTGAAGCCCCAAAAAGAAGTTTAATTCTCCCATCATACTCATTTCATAATTTGACTCCATTAGTTGACTAAACTTTTCACAGAGTTTATCATTATTAGATCCAAATATAATATCATCAACATAAATTTGGACAAGCAAAATATCACCTTTACATTTTCTAATAAAGAGAGTTTTGTCAATGGTACCTCTTGTGAAATCATTTTCCAGAAGAAATTTTGAAAGAGTTTCATACCATGCTCTAGGTGCTTGCTTCAATCCATATAGTGCCTTGTCTAACCTGTAAACATGATCAGGAAACTTTGGATCAACAAATCCTGGTGGTTGCTCCACATAGACTTCTTCTTCCAATTCTCCATTTAAGAAGGCACTTTTCACATCCATCTGATACACCTTGAATTTTGAATGAGCTGCAAAGGCAAGAAACATTCTGATAGCTTCCAATCTTGCTACTGGTGCAAAAGTTTCATCATAGTCAATTCCTTCCTCCTGTGAGTATCCTTTTGCAACTAACCTTGCTTTATTTCTTACTACAGTTCCATTCTCATCAAGTTTATTTCTATACACCCATTTTGCACCAACCACTGATCTATTTCTAGGTCTTGGTACAAGTTTCCACACTTTATTTCTCTCAAATTCATTCAATTCTTCTTGCATTGCAATAATCCAATCAGGGTCTTGCAAGGCTTCCTCAATTTTCTTGGGTTCATTCTTTGAGAGAAAACAGCTATAAAGACATTCATTTTGAGTGGTTGTTCTTGTTTGTACACCACTCTCAGGATCACCAATTATTAAATCAGGAGTGTGATTCCTTGTCCATTTTCTAGCAGGTGGAAGATTGGTTCTTGAACTTGAAGCTCCCCCTAAGTCATTTGCATCTTCTGTATTTGAGTGAAATTCAAATGAAGAGGCTCCCCCTGAATTGCTTGACTCTGACAAGGCTTCAGAGTTGCTTGACCCAGACCCTGATGAGTTAGACTCTGTCTGTCTAGACTCTGTCTGGGTAGACCCTGACCTGTTAGACTCTGAATTATTTGGAGTTGAATTTTCTGACTCCCCCTCAGAGTGTGCAGATTCCTGTGTTGGTTCAGGAGTTGTTTGAGGGTCTTCATCCTCTTCTTCTTCATTTATCTCAGAACTTTTTAGATTTTCAAATTCCAGTGTAGTAGACTCTGACTCATCCTGCAATCCTGTAAACTTTTTATCATCAAATGCAACATGAATAGATTCCATAACAATTTTGGTTCTGAGATTAAACACTCTGAATGCTTTTGTGTTTGATGCATATCCAAGAAAGATTGATTCATCTGCCTTGGCTTCGAATTTGCTTAGATTTTCAGGATGTACTTTCAGTACATAACACTTGCATCCAAATATGTGAAAGTGTTTTACACTTGGCTTCTTGTCCTTTATCATTTCATAGGGAGTCTTTCCATGCATGTTTATTAGAGTGCAGTTTTGAGTGAAACATGCTGTATTGACTGCCTCAGCCCAAAAATATACTGGCAGCTTAGACTCTGCCAACATTGTTCTGGCAGCTTCTATGAGTGTCCTATTCTTTCTTTCCACAACTCCATTTTGTTGAGGAGTTCCTGGCGCAGAAAATTGTTGAGTAATTCCCTTTGATGCACAGTGGTTCTCCATGATTGAATTCTTGAATTCAGTACCATTGTCACTCCTCAGAATTCTTACTATTTTCTTTGATTTTCTTTCCAGAAAAGTGATATGATCTATTATGTGTTGAGAAGCTTCATCCTTTGAATGTAGAAAGAAAACCCATGTGAATCTTGTAAAATCATCTACAATAACAAGAGTATATTTATTTTTGTTAATTGACATAACATTTACTGGACCAAATAAATCAAGATGTAGTAAATAAAAGGGTTCAGAAATGGTATTTATTGTCTTGCTCTTGAAGGATGATTTCCTTTGTTTTCCAAGTTGACATGCTTCACAAAGTCCATCTTGTACAAATCAACATGTGGTAATCCTCTTACAAGATTCTGTTTAACCAACTTGTTGAGTGTTTTGAAGTTGATGTGTGACAGTTTCTTGTGCCATTTCCAGCTTTCTTCAGTTGAGGCCTTGCTGTATAGACATGTGACTTCATTGTTTATGCAATCCTCCAAGCTGGCTTCATAAATGTTACCATGTCTGTGTCCTTTGAAAACCACAATGCCTGTTTCTTTGTTAGTCATAAGACACTCTTTGTTGTCAAAGCCAGTATGGTAACCTTTGTCTCCAAGTTGACTTATGCTTATTAAATTATGCCTTAAGCCATCAACTAGAGCTACTTGTTCAATGATGACATTCCTAAGTACAATCTTGCCATATCCCAATGTTTGTCCTTTGTTGCCATCTCCAAATGATACTTCTGGGCCAGCCATTTCCTCAAAGTCTATAAGCAGGGATTTCTTTCCAGTCATATGTCCTGAGCATCCACTGTCCAGGATTAGGGTTACTTTCTTTACCCTAGCTCCCTGCATACATAAAGCAACTAGTTAGATGTTTTGAGGACCCAAACTGTTTTGGATCCTTTTCTACTATTTTTAGGAGAAACAGGCTTAATAATTTTCACCTTTGGCTTACCTGTCTCTTTTGTTGCTCTAGACTGTGGTGGAGTCTTATCAGTGTCATACCAACTCTTATCAATAGAAGATTTTAGCTCATAAAAATTGTAATACAAATCATGATAGTCCCTACACATATATATAGAATGAAATATGCTACCACAGTGATAACAAGGTTTCTGTGGTATGTAGTGACTTTTCAGAGTCTGAGAAGGACTAGACTCTGATTTCTTCTCAATCTTTGCTTTACAATCTATAGCCAAATGGTTGTGGTTGCCACATCTATAACACTTCTTTCTAGGAGCATTAGGATCCTTTTGGTAATTGTTTGTCTTATTAATTCCTTCCTTACCATTCCTATTTCTCCTAGTTTTGGTAGACTCTGATAAGTTCTCTAGCCTTTCTTTTAATTTTGACTTAGACAAGTACCCTATATTAATATTTTTCTTAGAGTTATTTGCTCCTGTTTCATCTGTCTTTTTGTTATCAACAGGGGGACTAATGACAGATGAGTTTGTGGTTTCAGATTTTTCTTTAGGTGTCACAAACTTAACAGGAACAAATGTACTTTTGTCTTTAGTCTTATTAACTTGGCTAGCTTCTTCATTGTTATCATTCTCAACAATAGGTCTTTTGTCTTGACTCTTGTCATAGCCTAGACCAGCAGTTTGACACACATTTTGATTATTGAGAATTTCTTGAACTTTTCTACTAGAGTCTGTCCAAACTTTAAACTTAAGCCTTTCTTCTTCTAGTTCTTTCCTAACATAGTCATAGGCTTTCAAAATTTCAGTGTAGTTATGACTATATTTCTCAGAATCCTTTTTGTATTGTTCCATTAATAATAACTCAGATTCTACATGACAATTCCTTTTAGTTAAGGCTAAATTTTCTTCTCTCAACCTTTCACTTTCACTAGTGAGAGACCTACATGTTGTCATAATTTTATTAACCTCACTTTTCACAATCTCTATGCCATCAGAGTCTAAATTAATTAAGGATTCAGGAGTAAAGATTGATACCTGAGTTTTAGGAGATGAGGGTTCTTTGGGAGACTGTGATTTTCTTGAGGAGGATGCCATTAGTGCTAGATTTTCATAATCAATTTCATCCTCTGAGCTTGAGTCTGCCCAGTCCTTTCCTGTTGATAGAAGTGCTTTTCCTTGACTTTTTGATTTTCTGCATTCACTGGCAAAGTGCCCCAATATTCCACAGTTGAAACATTTGACCTTTGCTTTGTCAAGTTTGATAATTGTACTCTTGCTCTTCTCAACCTTTTCATCTTTCTTCTTGAATGATGGCCTTTTGCTAAATTTGCCAGTTCTTTTGTTGAATTTCATTCTTTTGAAATTTTTAGCAAACATAGCCATTATTTGACTAAGATCAACCTCTTCATCAGAATCAGAGTCTGTGTCAGTAGACTCTGACTCCACAGCAGCTTTACCCTTCTTCCTTGAATCCTTGATTCTAGCTTCTGTGGGTTGTTCCTGTTGTTCTTTCTCAGACTCCAGTAAGAGTGCCACAGATTTTGTCTTCACAGACTTCTTATTCTTCCTCTGTTGCATCTCCAAATCATATGTCTTGAGTCTGCCATACAATTCTTCTAGAGTTAGTTCATCCAAATCTCTAGCTTCTCTTATGGCTGTAGTCTTATTGTCCCACTCTTCAGGAAGTGCTCTCAGAAACTTGGTATTCGTATCTTCAGAATCATAAACCTTACCAAGCATAGCCATCTCATTCAAGAGTTTTGTAAACCTATCATACATCTCAGTGATAGATTCTCCAAATTTTGCTTCAAAGTACTCATACTCTTGAATGAGTAAAGACCTAGCATTCTTCTTGACATCTTTAGTCCCTTGACAGTGCACCTCAAGTTTTGTCCACATCTCCTTAGCAGTCTTGCATGATATGACACAGTTAGTTAGAACAGAATCTAAACTGTTAAAGAGAATGTTCTTTACTTTTGCCTCCTTAAGGACATTTTCTTTGTCCTCTTTTGTCCATTCAGCCTTTGGTTTCTCAACGAGGTGTTCTTCAGTTATTTTGCCTTCCTCATTGATTTGAGGCACAATTTTTAAGGGCACAAAGGGTCCTTCATTAATCCTGTCAAGATAGTCAGGGTCTGTTGCTTCCAGATGGTGCAGTATCTTAACCTTCCAGTGGGTGAACTCGTTTCTCTTAAGCATAGGAATCTTAGAATTGCCATCTTTGTTTCCAGACATCTTTGATCGATTTTAAACGTTAGGCTCTGATACCAATTGTTTTCCCAGTCGTACAAGTAGAAGGGGGGGGTTGAATACTTGTATGTCTTTTCTGCCCGATTTAAAATCAAATTAAGAACAAACTCAAACACAAAAATATGAATAAGTACTGTTTTGTATTATTGATTTGTGAATACAAAACTCTCCTAGGGTGTACACAAACCCTAGCAGCTTCTCTGTGTTTATCACAGCAACTCTCTCTATTTCTATGCTCTCACAAAATTTCACTCAGATGATTATTATTTCGACTTCCACACCTTTACAATTAGGTTACATAGAGTTTATATAGAGAGCTGCCTATCAACTAATAACAGAAAGATAAATTACAATAGGAATAGAATTCCTAATTATTAGTTGACAGTTTCCTTCTAGAATTCTCTTTCTTTCCCACAGCATATCTGCAATATATTTATCCTGATCTTCGAAGACTTTCCATTCCTGTGATCTTCTTCCAAATTTATCCTCAACTGTATAGACTCTGAAATCTTCAGACTCTGATGATCTTCAGACTCTGATCACATGTAGACTCTGATAGATCACAGACTCTGATAGTCTATAGACTCTGATCACCTTCCAGACTCTGATCTTCATGCAGACTCTGGTTTCACTTTCTACAGAAATTCTTCTAAGTACAAGTAACATGAATGTTGACCATCTAGACTCTGATTATTCATTTCAGAGACTAGAAAGACTTATTACAGATAAACTAATCTAGACCCTGTTCTAGTATTTTGTACATCATCAAATGAATATAATCCTAACACACAAGTCTGATCAAACCACCTCAGTAGTTTCTCAAAAGACTACTGTTGTAAGATCTAAGAAAAGAAAAACCACTGAGGGGAGTGTGAAGGTGGTTGATAAGGGTGAGGGAACTGGCCAACATCAAGAAAGCCAGAAGAATAAGGAGAGTGAGATTGAGAGGAACCAGCCAGCCACCAGTCCAATCTCCCAACAGATTGAGGCTGTAGTAAAGGACTTGAACACATCCCTAGTTGCATCTTCTCAAAAAGATGTAACTATTGAAAAGAGGTCTCAACCAGGACCATCAGATGGGGATAAGGGTCACCAAATAATACAGCCATACAAAAGAAGAAAGAAGGTTACAAATACTGCACAGGGCACACACACACATGCAAAGCCAAATGAAAATTTGGTGGAGCCTTCAGTTTCTTCTTTTGATGTGTCTCAGAATCTTCCTGAGGCACAACCCCATTCTTTATCTGAATCTTCTCCTCAATCTCCTTCAAAATCTATTTCTTCAGAAACAGTGTTGATTGACAACTTCATTGTTTCAAATTCACCCTCTTTGCAACTCAGGGTGGAGCCAACACTCTCACCTGCATCACCAAATAAGGTTAACACCTTGGTTGATCAGGAAAATACTGTAATTTCTCTCCAGTCAATGGATATTATGCAATCAACTGATAAATTCCAACATCCATTGACTAGTTCACTTCCATCGATGGATATCCTTACATCCATCGACGAGCTCCCATCAACGGATATTCATCCATCGATGGATACTTCTTATCCATCGATTGATCCCTTAATGTCAATTCATGAATCATCCATTGAAACACTTCAGGTGGCCAATACTCTATTAGGATTGAGTGGAGTGGGTGAGGTGTGTGAGAGGCAAGGTTTGCATACCTTGGCAAAAGGAGAGTGTGTGAATGAGGGGCCCTCAAATTCTTCTGAGGTGGCAAAAGGAGAGGGTGTGAGAAAAGAGAGTCCCACCTTAGCAAGTGATGAAAAAGAAGAGGAAAGTAAGGGAGAGGTGAGAATCCAGGATGAGATCCTGATGCAAGAAAAGAGAGAAGAGAGTGAGAGAGAAAAGAATAGAGAGAAACCAATTTCACCATCTCATGGAGCATCAACTTCTAAAACTGAGCAGTTTGAAGCAGGACTCACCCAGGAGTTAGGGCTAGAGTCAGGGGGAGTTGTAGACTATGGAGTTCCTGCAGGAGTTGCAGAAGTCAACATGGAGGTGGAGGATGAAATTGATGTCAATCTTGATGCTTCAACCTTTCAACATGAAGATCCTCATTATCAAGAACTAGCAGCAGCATCTAATCAAATAGCTGAGCAAATGCTGGGTTTAGTGCAGACAGAAGAGCAATTCAGGAGTGGGAAAGAGTTTTTGGCCAGTCAACCTGATGATATATCCCACATGAATCCTGAAGATTTTGATGATAGTTCTGATGATGAACTTCTAGATCCACAAGTTGCCAGTGATGAAACCAGTTTGGCTGACACAGAAAGAGCCATCATCTCTCATTACAGAAGATCAATGGCTGAAGTAGATGTGGTGGATCCCTTGCACAGAAGAATTCTGAACTTCTACGGAGACAACCTGAAGATCCAGAAAATGCATGTCACAGGCTCCAAATATGAGTTGAAGAAGATAAGGGAGGAAATTGACAGTTCTAGGATGCATTTTGACACCACCATTGACTCTAGACTCAGCCTCACAATGTTAACCAGAATCAAACAAAGGTTAGATACTGAGTTTTCAGCCAAGGACAAGGTAGTTGAATTGGAGAAAAGAGTAGCTGTCATGGAGCTCAACATGCAGCATATCATGAAGAACCAAGTCACTCAAATCAACCTTCTGAGTCAAATCTTGAATACCCCTCTCCTTTCACAGTCATTAGCACAAGAGCCAGTTGTTGATAACAAAAAGGGGGAGAAGCAGGAAAGTGAAGCTGTGGTGACAAACTCTACAGATCCAAAGAAGGAGTTGGCTCAAAATATTGTAGGGCAATTTGATTCAATTGCCAGCAAAATCAAGGAGACCGGTTCAAGTAGCTCAGAACCTGGTGACAGAAAAGGAAAGGGCAAGCTGAATGAAGATGGCAAAAAGAAAGTGGAAGCTGTCACAGGCGGAAGTGAAAAATTGTTGAACAAAGCCATAAAAGTTGGCATAAAAGAAAGGGAGCAACAAGAAAAATCTCAAGAAGAATTAGTTATTCAATTGCAAAGGGAATATAATGAGGAGGATAGACTAATTAGAGAAGCCAAAAGAAAAGAAGGTGAAAGGAGGCCAAGAATGAAGCAAAGAGCAAACAAGCCTGTAGATGCACCAAGGAATTCTGGAGTTAAGAGAAAAGTGGTTGAAGAAAACAAGGGAGACAAAGAAGAGAAGCTAAAAGAAGACAAGATTGAAGGTCAAGCTTCTGGGAGTAATCAAGTTAAAGAAATAGAGGTGTTCAAACACAAATCTGAAGACTTTGTGCCAATCAAATCTGAAGGGATGATTGCAACAAAAGGACAAAGGAAGAAGGATGTTGATCTTCTTCACATTGAGTATGAAGATGGATCACATTCAACTTTTACATTCAATCAAGTTCTGGATCAAGGATATGGCATCTTAAGGAAAATCTACACTATGCTCAACAGGAAGTACTTTCTAACTGAAGAGCTAGGAAAGGCCATCCTTGAAAGAATGAAGAAGATGAGGGAGGCACCTATTCAAGAAGAAAGAGATGACAGGATAAAGATTTGGAACCCTGAAGGAAGAAAGGTGCTTTATGAGCCATTCTACTTGATGATATATAAGAACAGAGAAGGCAGAGAAAAATGTATTGACATTTGTCAAGAAATAGACAAACTGCCTAATCTGGAATTGAATCATCTAGCAAGTCAATTGGACTACAAGATTGAAGATGAGAAGATCTTGAAATGAACTCTATACAGGAAGATGAAAGAAAATGAAGACAAGATGAATAAGTCAAAGGGAAGAAGAAGAAGATAGAGGATTCAATCTCAATCATCAAAATTATCAGAATTCATCTTTCACTGGTATCTGATTACTCTGTCTCAAACTATCTCTGTCAATATTGTAATTCTTGCTAAGAATGAAAATGTTCAGGAGTTTTGTTATCATCAACAGAAAATTTATGCATATTTTACATATTCATAAATAGGGGGAGATTGTTAGGAATTATGAGTTTTGATGATAACAAATTACTTAGAATTTCAATAGGGACTCAAAATTATTTTGTAACTGATCAATGGATATGACTTATAAATATCCATTGACTAGGAAACCAGTTATCAGTTGAAACTTGTTTATCAACTGATAAACTGGATTGTAGCATTGATTTATGTTTCACTATCAATTGATTGTATTACCTCGATGGATGCTATGATGTAGTCAACTGATGTTATTGACTTCAATTTCTAGCTTCTCAACAGATGTGAAGAATGGCGGATCAATTGTAAATATTCTAAGTCAGAATTCTCACAAGTGAAGTGATCAACTGATGTTGAAGTCGATGGATGAAGACACTACTCAACGGATGAAAGCTATCAACTGATACAAGTCATCAATGGATAAAAACAGTCAACGGATAAGGAACCATCAATGGATAGGGAGTCGATGGATAACTCGATTATCCATCGACACATCAACTGATCAACTGATCTCCTATTACATCAATGGATAAGCACAGAAGAATCAACTGATAAGTTAAACAATATTTATCAGTTGATTAAAGTTTCCCAATTTAGCTAAAGACAAGAAATATGGGAACTGTGCAGAAACTAAATCATTGGAAGACAGTCCTGTCAGGATTGTAAAGACTTTCAAGGCAACACAGTATTCAAGGAATGTATCAAGACAAAAATACTTCCAGGACTAGTCAGTTCAAAAAGAAGACTGTGCAAGTAGCTAGTTTCTATTTTTCATGTAAACAATATATAAATTGTACTTTTATATATTGCTATCTGTCGATAGAAATGAGGTGTGAAGAAAACTTCTATAAGAAGATAGAAGTACACAGTAGCAAAGAGAGGCAAAAGAGAGAAAAATAACAGAACTCACTTTGTAAGCAGCTTGGTATTCGTACTAAGATCAATTGAAAGCAAAAACATACTAGTGGAAACCCAATCCACTAGTAATTTTAAAAACATTGTTGTGATTTGTTTTCAATATTTTTCTTGTTAAGTTCTTAGTTATATTAGGTCTCTCAATATTCAAAAACACTGTTCTTGAAACAATCTTTATTCCGCAAGAATTAAACTTAATTCTTAAGTTTGTATTCAACCCCCCCTTCTCCAAACTTATTGTACTTAAGGGCAGATAACAAATGAGCTGCGAATGCCAGAAATATCCTGATGGCTTCAAGTCTTGCAACTGGTGCATAGGTCTCGTCATAATCAATTCCCTCTTCCTGAGAGTAACCCTTTGCCACCAGTCTGGCTTTGTTCCTTGTTACAATGCCATCACCGTCTAACTTGTTTCTGTATACCCATTTCGTGCCAATAATGAATCTATCTTTAGGCCTGGGTACCAGTGTCCAGACTTCTTGTCTTTCGAACTGATTAAGATCTTCTTGCATGGCAAGAACCCAATCCAGATCAATTAATGCATCTTCAATCTTCTTTGGTTCTTCTTGAGATAGAAAAACTGAAAATAAACATTCATTTGAAGTTGCACTTCTGGTTCTAACTCCAACATATGGATCACCTATGATCAATTCAAAAGGATGATCTCTGCTCCATATCCTTTCCCTGGGTAGGTTTGATCTAGATGATTCGCCTCGAAATTCATTGTGATGTTGTGTTTTACCAGTTGATCCTTCATCTCTCCCAGAGTTGATGCCAGGATGACTTGTTGATCCACCACTAGTATTAGTAGTATCTCTAGTGTCACCATTGTTTTCACCACTATTACCTGGATCATCATTTCCTGTTGCAACCTCAGGTTCTTCTTCGTCATCAGAATGTGAGTCTGGATAATTGTCAAATTTTAATGACTCAGAAGAATCTTTAGTTTGGATACTTGGGAGTTTAGTGTCATTAAAAGTAATATTGACACTTTCTTTTACTTGGTGCTGATCAGTTATGTACACCCTATATGCTCTTTTTGAATATCCGACAAAAATAGCTTCATGTGCCTTGGCCTCGAACTTGCCACGATATTCATCTCTATCCTTTAGCACATAGCATTTGGCTCCAAATATATGAAAGTAATTTAGAGTAGGTTTCTTGACAGCCATTAATTCATAGGGAGTCTTCATATGATCTTTGTTGATCAAAGTTCGATTCTGGGTATAACATGTTGTATTTACTGCTTCAGCCCAGAAGTAGATAGATAACCTTGATTCACTTAGCATAGTTCTTGCAGCTTCAATCAGAGTTCTGTTTTTCCTTTCTACAACTCCATTTTGTTGCGGAGTTCTTGGTGCTAAACATTGCCTTGTTATCCCCATATCTGAGCAAAAGTTATTTAGAACTTCATTCTTGAATTCTGTTCCATTATCTGATCTGATTGCCTAGACAGGTAACTTTGAATCTAACTCAATCATCTTTACATGATCAATCACAAATTGTGGAGTTTCATCCTTATAGTTCAAGAATAAAACCCACGTATACTTTGTGAAGTCATCTACAATCACTAAGGTATATTTCTTCCTTGACATAGACATAATATTTATTGAACCAAATAAATCCATGTGTAGGAGTTGAAGTGGTTCAGTGATGTTTGAAGTGTCTATGCCTCTGTGACTTGCTTTCTTCGACTTCCCTTTCTGACATGCCTCACACAATCCTTCTTGTGTAAATTCCATCAGAGGCAGTCCTCTCTCTGAATCCCTCTTGACTAAAGAGTTCATTGTTTTAAAGTTCAGATGTGAGAGTTTCTTGTACTATAGCCAGCTTTCTTCTGATAAAGCCTTTGAGTAGAAACAGTTTTCTTCATCTTCAGTTCCTGAGTTGAGATCGGCTACGTACAAGTTTCCTTTCCTTACTTCACGTAAGGCCAACTTGTC
This sequence comes from Oenanthe sinensis, assembly GCA_028671895.1. NCBI lineage: Eukaryota > Viridiplantae > Streptophyta > Magnoliopsida > Apiales > Apiaceae > Oenanthe > Oenanthe sinensis. The sequence continues at coordinate 12,090,886 of CM053797.1, forward strand.
ATCTTTAGAATGAGCTATTAAACACTTCTTCTTGATAAAGTTTACTTTGTATCCTTTATCACAGAATTGATTGATGCTGAGTAGATTGTGTTTAAGTCCTTCCACTAAAGAGACGTTTTCAATGATAACATTCCCAGTGTTTAACTTGCCATATCCCGTAGTCATTCCTTTGCTGTTATCACCAAAGGTGACGATTGGGCCAGCTCTTTCAACCTGAAGGGTTTCGAGGCACAAACGCAGCGGAATAAACGCGAAAAATAAATCAAAATAGCGAAACCCTCCGCAGGATCCATGCGAAAACAAAAGATTTAATTCGGAGATAAAGAATAAATACCTTTAGAAGTTTTAACAGTTCATTAATGGAGGTCCAAAGCTTGTTTAATCACCACGTATCCCGCTCTCGCGATCTACGCTCTACGGTATCCACACGAACACTTTTCATGAAAGATTGATGTGTACTAGCACCCGAAAACTGTTTCTCTCTCTATCTTCCTCTTTTCTTAAAACGGCTAAGGTTTTAGTAAAAATATGTTTCTTCAATTAAATCAGCCCATAAAGAGATTATATAGAGAGAGGAATAAGTTTTCTAATTATAATCCAATTATAATCAATACTAATCCAAAATTCTAAATTACTTAATTAAGTCTCACTTAATTAATTAATTATTAATTTTGGAATTAGTTTAAATAATTCATTTATTCTATTTATATAATTAATTAAGTCATACTTAATTAATATCATAAATAAAATAAATTACTTATTTAATTTAAATTCACAATTTAAATTATTTCTCCTTCAAGCGTTCTTTGTGTGTGATCCTGTAGGTTATTATTACATTGACAACAATTTTAATATCTAATTAAAATTATAAACAATGAGCGGCATCTAATAATACATCATTGCTACCCAAGTAATAATAATAAATCGGTGATTCGATTAAGCCTTTCGTGAATAATGTTCCATGTAATATAATCCCTTTAATCTTGATATTATAGATTAAACTCAAGGCATGTCTCGTGTCATCCTCTTCATAATTTAATCTTTATTTTCTTGATCGATGAGTAGACTATTAAAATCAAATCAACATTTGAGCACGGCCGTGCATTTCATAGTCTCACTCAAATAAGAGGCCAATAATATCACTCCTAAAATTAGGAGGATTAAATCACATCTAGATCATTCGTATTTCTCATACGATTCATAATATACCCAATATCCACTTTTATCATCACCCGGTCAAAGGTAACTTTTAATGTAATCAAAGTATATTAATTCTCGTATAGAAATATAATGATTTCAGGTCTAAGGATCATTACACCATTATCACAGTGAGAATTACTTATGACACTTATTTAACATGTAGAATCTCACGGCGGGTCATTCCAGTGCCATGCATTGAGACATGCACTTATGTTCTTGACTTTAGTATGACCATACCTATGACCAATGAGATGTGGTCATCTGTCAAGAAACATACTAGTCTTTGTGCATTATTATTGTCCTTAAATAATAATACTCGACTAGGGAATTTTAGGAATAAGATACTATTCATATAATCTCATTTTTAAGTCACATACTTAAAGATATATAATACGTATAAAAATTCCAAGGACATTTATTATGCTTTCAATTTATTACGCAATAAATAAAACATAATAAATAAATAATAATCAATAAAACATAATCCTTAATAAAACATATCCATTTTAGCCTCTTTGCATTCGAAATCGATGTAAAACTTTGTCAATGTATGTACTCTAACTTAGGCCAATCAATCTCTTTGATCTATCTCAATAGATCTTGATCCCTAATATATAGGTCACATCGCCTCAGTCTTTCATTAAGAAATTATTTCTCAACCAAGTCTTCACAGTCTATAGAGAAGGAATATCATTCCCTATTAGTAATATATCATCAACATATAATACTAGGAATGCCACATGGCTCCCACTAAACTTCTTGTAAATTTTTCTTAGGTTCCTCCATTGGTTCAATGTTATCATGTGGGTCTCGAACTTCATGGAGATCTATTATCCTTCCACTGTCTTTCTTAGAGAGCAACTCTCTCAAAGAACATAGCAGTTCAAGCAACAAACACTTTGTTCTCGGAAGTATTATAGAAAGAATAACCCCTTGTTTCAGTTGGGTATCCCATAAATTTATATTTGTCTGATTTTGGTCCTAGCTTGTCAGAGATTAGACGTTTCACAAATGATTTACATCCCTAAATTTTCATAAATGACATGCTGTAACGTTTCTCAGTCCATATCTCATAAGGAATCTTTTGAACCATTTTAGTAGGAACACAGTTAAGTGTATGTGGAGCCGTTTCTAGGGTGCAACCTCAGAAACTAATTGGAAGATTCCTTGACTCAACATTGATCGCACCATGTCCAATAAGGTGTGATCCCTCCTATAAAAAAAAACTTTTCTTTGATATTTTCTACTTCATCTTTATAGTCTTTGAACTTTTCAAATGATTCGGATTAGTTCTTCAAAAGATATATATATCCGTATCTACTAAAATAATTAGTAAATTTTACGAAGTTAATAAAATCTACCTTTTGTCATCGTACACATATGACCACATACATCACTATGTATAAGTCATACCCGTTCAATGACCACTTCACCATGTCCGGTAAAAGGAGCTTTAGTCATTTTGCCAAATAAACCAAGATTCACATCCTTTTATATAATTCATAATCAAACTTATCCATGAATGCATCCTTATGTATTCTGGAAATGCGTTTCTCATTAATATGGCCTCAACAACAGTGCCAAAGGTAATATTTGATTTGAGTCACTTTAGAACATATAAATTGTTAATTAATTGTGCAACATTATAAGCCTCGTCATCAAAATAGAATAAACAACTATTGTTATTTAATTAAAATGAAAAAGCCTTTCTTGTCCAAACAAGAAACTGAAATAATGTCTCTGCCAATTGCAAGCACGTTATAACAATTATCAAGTTCTAAAATTTCCTTATAGGCTAAAAGTTAAGTAACGAGTTCCTCTAACCAGAGCAACTACTTTTACTCCAATTCCAACCCGATACCTGAAGCTTGACCCTTATTGATCATCTTTTTCAGATCTTCCAAATAAGCATGACAGTTTAATTTCCAGTCTCCCAATTTTCTACAGAAGCGATAATCGTCTTCTTTATCAATACCTCATTCAGACTTTAGAGTCTGCTTTAGGGATTGGACTTTGGTTTGACAACGGAACTAGATCAAATCTTCTCCTTGCCTTTCTATTTTCCTTTCCCTTTTGCATTCCCTATGTTTACCATCAATATAGTAGTAGTTCATGCATTTATCATATTGCTTTCAGCAGTTCTCAACATGCTTAGCAACTCAATGAGTGTTTTACCAATCTTATTCATTTTATTGTTCATAACAAACTAAGAATAATATTTGTCCAAAAATTGTAAGATCAAATCTAACTAAGTCTCCAGACCAATCTGGAAACCCAAAATATCAAAGGTACTCATTATACCCTATAATCTTTAGAACATGTGGTGTAATTGAAGGGTTTCGAGGCACAAACGCAGCGGAATAAACGCGAAAAATAAATCAAAATAGCGAAACCCTCCGCAGGATCCATGCGAAAATAAAAGATTTAATTCGGAGATAAAGAATAAATACCTTTAGAAGCTTTAACAGTTAATTAATGGAAGATTAATGGAGGTCCAAAGCTTGTTTAATTACCACGTATCCCGCTCTCGCGATCTACGCTCTACGGTATCCACACGAACACTTTTCATGAAGGATTGATGTGTACTAGCACCCGAAAACGGCATCTCTCTCTCTATCTTCCTCTTTTCTCAAAACGGCTAGAGTTTTAGTAAAAATATGTCTCTCTAATTAAATCAGCCCATAAAGAGATTATATAGAGAGATGAATAAGTTTTCTAATTATAATCCAATTATAAATAATACTAATCCAAAATTCTAAATTATTTAATTAAGTCTCACTTAATTAATTAATTATTAATTTTAGAATTAGTTTAAATAATTCATTTATTCTATTTATATAATTAATTAATTCATACTTAATTAATATCATAAATAAAATAAATTACTTATTTAATTTAAATTCATAATTTAAATTATTTCTCCTTCAAGCGTTCTTTGTGTGTGACCCTGTAGGTTATTATTACGTTGGCAACAATTTTAATATCTAATTAAAATTGTAAACAATGAGCGGCATCTAGTAATACATCATTGTTACCCAAGTAATAATAATAAATCGGTGATTCGATTAAGCCTTTCGTGAATAATGTTCCATGTAATATAATCCCTTTAATCTTGATATTATAGATTAAACTCAAGGCATGTCTCGTGTCACCCTCTTCATAATTTAATCTTTATTTTCTTGATCGATGAGTAGACTATTAAAATCAAATCAACATTTGAGCACGACCGTGCATTTCATAGTCTCACTCAAATAAGAGGCCAATAATATCACTCCTAAAATTAGGAGGATTAAATCCCATCTAGATCATTCATATTTCTCATACGATTCATAATATACCCAATATCCACTTTTATCATCACCCGGTCAAAGGTAACTTTTAATGTAATCAAAGTATATTAATTCTCGTATAGAAATATAATGATTTCAGGTCTAAGGATCATTACACCATTATCACAGTGAGAATTACTTATGACACTTATTTAACATGTAGAATCTCACGGCGGGTCATTCCAGTGCCATGCATTGAGACATGCACTTATGTTCTTGACTTTAGTATGACCATACCTATGACCAATGAGATGTGGTCATCTGTCAAGAAACATACTAGTCTTTGTGCATTATTATTGTCCTTAAATAATAATAGTCGACTAGGGAATTTTAGGAATAAGATACTATTCATATAATCTCATTTTTAAGTCACATACTTAAAGATATATAATACGTATCAAAATTCCAAGGACATTTATTCTGTTTTCAATTTATTACGCAGTAAATAAAACATAATAAATAAATAATAATCAATAAAACATAATCCTTAATAATAAATATTTTCCTTAAAATATAAAAAGTATTGTCTCTAGAGCACAATTACTAATAGTAACCGAGTCTCACTCTCCCTACTTGTAAGTGTATAGTGCCCTTTTATTTTCAAATATATCTTGTGCTCAATCGTCTCATAAACATTTGTATGCTCGTGTTGCTTCTTAAGCTCAGCACACATATTTGCGAGCATGAGACATGAAACATCAGTCGCAACATCAATTTGCTTCCAATAAGCACTATGATTTGCACATGTTACATTCTCAACTTTAAGAGCAAGGGAAGAGATTTGAGTAACATCGTGGTGTCCGAGGACGATCCTCAACCTCTTATGTCAGTCAGGGAAATATATTCTCGTCAACTTGTCCTTCTCAAGAACTGATCGCATAGAGAAGTTGTTTGTGTTTATAATTTGATATCTACAATATTAAAGTGTATAAAATAAATTAGATTGCAAATTTAATATTAATTATGTTTAAGTGATTATGGTATATCACCATATACCACCCACTATTTTTATCAAACTAATAGCCCTAACTATTAATTCGGAAAACATTTCTTTAAATCTTTCTAGTGAGCCAAGATCCATATTTTAAGATAGCGTTGGCTAATACACTCAAAACATGACTATTTAGGTAGAAAACATTTGTCGATTATATCAAATATAACTCTTGGAAAGTTTGGTGGAACAACCCTTTGTACACATTTATCCAATAAATCTCACCAAACTCTATGCCTCTAAACCCACAATCCTATTGTGAATATTTAGTTAAGTTAGACCCAATGTTTCAACAAACTAAGTACACTTACTTATCACGTCTTCCCATGATTGATAAAAGCACCTTACTTTGGCAAACCCACTCCTTCTAAATCTAGATCTTGACGAGTATTAAATATTGGAAGGCATCCGATTAATTTAATATGTATTTAGGGATTTTTATTATTTATTTTAACGATCATGATCCCATCATAAAGAGATTCTCAATTTTTCCTTGATCAAATAATTCATTTCAATATTCATCAATGGATTGATTTCCAGGTCGTCAGAGAAGTCACAAGCGGTCTCACTTAAAACCCAACTTCCTTACGAATTAAACTAATAATCCGCTTTTGACAAAATCTCCCCATATCAGAAAAAGAAAATTCATATTTAATACCGTTTTTCATAAACACAAGAATCTCATGATCGTTTGTTCAATTTTAAAATCTTGAATCGTTACAGATTTTATCTTTCATAAGCAAACATGGCATGGGTGTCGTATCTAATATATACATGATTAATCAATATTAAGCATGCATCTCGATTATATATACGCATACATACCAATACATGCAATCATATACATATATGTAATGTACGTAAATTAAACGTGTTTGGTTATGGCCCCATCCTATGTGATCTTTCCAAGCTAATGGAAATATCAAGGTCAGTCTATGGTGGTTTTAAAAAATACTATCTATTATATGTCTTCTTTCTTCATTGCTCCATCATCCCCTTTTGGATTGCCTCCTTGCTTGCAGGTCTTCATTGATAATTACATTGAATAATAAAAATAAAGCTATTCTAATGAAATTACAAGAAGAACTCTAGTTACATTCGAGATAATTAAATTATAATGAATAAACGACATACAAGTCGTATTTAGAAACCAAAACCATAAATCAAAACCACTATACTATGGGTCTTTAGGCCATAACCATCCACCATGCTATCATATAACACATATAATATATATCTCAGATTATATAAACATATCATATAATCATATATAACAAATTTCGAAATTTCAGAAAATTAAAAACAGATTTCTGAAGACAATAAATCGCTGTTTCGAGGCCCTTAACGACGTCAAACGCCTTACAGACCTGTTGATAATAGCAAAGCTATCCGTTTTGCTTATTGGCCCGATTCCAGTCAGAAAACCCATATAGTTTACGAAAATCGGATACGACAATCAGATTTTACCAAATCTGACGGTGTTTCAGAAATCGTATCATATACAATCCTCATAACAAGAACAAGAATATATTATATATACATACACAGTGATACATACAATCATCAGATGATTTTACATCACATGAATATCATATATTCATAATATATACATACATATACTCAAAATTTTAGAAAATTAAATAATTTTTAGAAAATAATAAATCACCGTTTTGGAGCCTGTAACGACATCTAATGGCTTACAGAAGCAGAGCTGAAAAAGTCAGTATTGCTCAGTGACCCGATTCCAGTCAGAAAACACATATCGTTTGCAAAAATTGGACAACGGACACAGATTTCAGAAAATCTACGGCAACCGTTTCAGAATTCGTATCGAATACGATTCCCATAATAAGAACAAACATGTATCATATACATACATCAATACACACAATCATCACATGATTATACAACATATGAATATCATATATTCATAATATATAAAAACATATACATATTGTATCAATACAAAATCATGATAGATCGCATATATGCTTATATATAAAAAACTATTAAGCACATAATCGAATTAAAACGTTTCGCAAGTAGCTTTGATGCCATTGAAGGGTTTCGAGGCACAAACGCAGCGGAATAAATGCGAAAAATAAATCAAAATAGCGAAACCCTCCGCAGGATCCATGCGAAAACAAAAGATTTAATTCGGAGATAAAGAATAAATACCTTTAGAAGCTTTAACAGTTCATTAATGGAGGTCCAAAACTTGTTTAATCACCACGTATCCCGCTCTCGCGATCTACGCTTTACGGTATCCACACGAACACTTTTCATGAAGGATTGATGTGTACTAGCACCCGAAAACTGCTTATCTCTCTCTATCTTCATCTTTTCTTAAAACGACTAGTGTTTTAGTAAAAATATGTCTCTTCAATTAAATCAGCCCATAAAGAGATTATATATAGAGAGGAATAAGTTTTCTAATTATAATCCAATTATAATTAATACTAATCCAAAATTCTAAATTATTTAATTAAGTCTCACTTAATTAATTAATTATTAATTTTGGAATTAGTTTAAATAATTCATTTATTCTATTTATATAATTAATTAAGTCATACTTAATTAATATCATAAATAAAATAAATTACTTATTTAATTTAAATTCACAATTTAAATTATTTCTCCTTCAAGCGTTCTTTGTGTGTGACCTTGTAGGTTATTATTACATTGGCAACGATTTTAATATCTAATTAAAATTGTAAACAATGAGCGGCATCTAGTAATACATCATTGCTACCCAAGTAATAATAATAAATCGGTGATTTGATTAAGCCTTTCGTGAATAATGTTCCATGTAATATAATCCCTTTAATCTTGATATTATAGATTAAACTCAAGGCATGTCTCGTGTCATCCTCTTCATAATTTAATCTTTATTTTCTTGATCGATGAGTAGACTATTAAAATCAAATCAAAATTTGAGCACGGCCATGCATTTCATAGTCTCACTCAAACAAGAGGCCAATAATATCACTCCTAAAATTAGTAGGATTAAATCTCATCTAGATCATTCATATTTCTCATACGATTCATAATATACCCAATGTCCACTTTTATCATCACCCGGTCAAAGGTAACTTTTAATGTAATCAAAGTATATTATTTCTCATATAGAAATATAATGATTTCAGGTCTAAGGATCATTACACCATTATCAAAGTGAGAATTACTTATGACACTTATTTAACATGTATAATCTCACGGCGGGTCATTCCAGTGCCATGCATTGAGACATGCACTTATGTTCTTGACTTTAGTATCACCATACCTATGACCAATGAGATGTGGTCATCTGTCAAGAAACATACTCGTCTTTGTGCATTATTATTGTCCTTAAATAATAATACACGACTAGGGAATTTTAGGAATAAGATACTATTCATATAATCTCATTTTTAAGTCACATACTTAAAGATATATAATACGTATCAAAATTCCAAGGACATTTATTATGCTTTCAATTTATTACGCAATAAATAAAATATAATAAATAAATAATAATCAATAAAACATAATTCTTAATAATAAATATTTTCCTTAAAATATAAAAAGTATTGTCTCTAGAGCACAATTACTAACACAACCATGTTTGATAGCAGGGCTCTATCTCCGGTCATATGCCTTAAAGATCCACTGTCCAGGATCCATATAACTCGGTCTACCTATTTAACTCCCTGCACATATCAAACGGATTAATTCATCTTCGGAGCCCAAAATTGATTGAGCCCGACATACTTAAAGAATTGACCTTTGTTAGCTTTGACAATAGATCCTTTTCGAATAACAACATCATATTCCTTGACTCTACCTACCTTCTTATAAACAGTTTTAACAACTTTCTGTTTAGACTTGGGAATGTATGCTTCCTTCTTAGCATGTGAAGGAGTTGCAGTCTTGGATTTAGTGAATTTATTATTGATGTATTGTCTAGGTGTCATGTTATCTTTCTTTGCAATCTTGCGTTTAAAATAAGCAGTCATAGCATTAAAAGCACGTAACATACAATTCAATATACCACAAGGTTTATGGAAAGCATCAGTAATAGGCATGTTATTCAAAACAGTAGGTGACTTAACAGATTTTACTTCAATTTTACCAGCAGATTTGAAGTTTTCATTAGAATGAAATTTGTTATTACTATCCCTATTGTTAACAAACGTGTTAGGTCTTTTCATTTTATTCTTCAAGTCTTTTGCACCTATACCAAGATTGGGCGACTTAGAAGTTCCCTCATCTTTCACTGGTGTCTCCGGTGCACTCTTCTCTTTCTGGACATTAACTCTTTTTATGTCCTTAACCTGTTCTCCTCTCTTCTTCTCTTCCTCGAGATCCTCTAACTGCATTTCATATGCAATGAGTATGGAGCTCTCAAGGATGGGTTCAGCTATCGGTGTTATGAAGACAGGTTTCAGTGTGTCTTTAACAACATGTGGGATACCTATTTCTTCAGTATTTTTTCTGAAAGGGGTTATGTTGCTTGGCTTTCCTACATATTTATTGTACTCGAACCCTATTCCAACTTTACGACTTATTTCCTGTTGGTCAACTAGGTTCTTTACAATATACGAGAAATTCTTATATGTAAGACACCTTTTCTTTTCTTCCTCTATCTGGTTTCTGAGATTGGTTTCAACTAAAACATAACAGCTGACTTTATTGACTTGAATAACTAAGTCCTCAATCAACTTAATAGTCAACCGGTCATGATTTCTTTTTAACTACTTAAGAACTTCAGTCTCATCAATTAAATCTTTGATTTTGAGTCTGAGTTTCTTAACCTTATCTCTTTCACCATCTAGTTCTTTTCCTAGCAGAGCAAACATTTTAGGGCAAGAAAGATTTACCTCTATTCCTCCTTGACGGGTGGGAGATAGTGATTCCTCGTATGAAGCCATAAGAGCAAGATTTGCCAGCTCTTCCTCATCATCATTATTTGAGTCATCCCAGCTTTTGCCTTCTGCTAGATAGGACTTTCCTTGATGCTTTTTCACGAGCGCATCATACTTCTCTTTGAGCTCTTCGTAAGACTCTCTCTTTTTCCCTTGCTTAGGCTTCTTGCATTCAGTTGCAAAGTGGCCTAGCTCATTATAGTTAAAGCAACGAACCTTGCTTCTATCAACTAAGCCGGTCTTGTAGTCGCTTTTTGATACTGCTGTCGAAGAACTTCCTTTATGGAATCTTCCAAAATTAGGTTGAGTTTCTTCGGAATCTCACATTGCCAAACCTCCTGGAAACCATAGCTAAAGATTCATCTTCCAGCTGATCTAGTTCTTCTAGCGAGTAGAACTCACCATCTGCTTGTTTGTCAGAAGTATGTCCAAATTCTGGAACCACATACTCCGTTGAACTGTTAGAAGGTGCAACAGCCTTCATTTCTACTTTCTCTAGTGCTTCTACCATTAAAGCCTTGGAGGAACTCAGTACCTTACCTCTCCCATACATCTCTCTGGTTTGGATCTGTTCCATTTTATAAGTTTTTAAAACTCTGTAGAGTCTTCTTAGGGTTACCTCCTTCATGTCCCTAGATTCCCGGATAGCTGCGATCCTGTATTCCAGATGCTCGGGTAAGGTCAACAAAAACTTCCTGTTCACCTCCTGATTCTGATAATATTTTCCATTCATATTGAGCTCGTTTATTAGTTTGTTTAGTCTCTGAAACACCTCAGAGATACCCTCACCAGGGTTGGATATAAACTGCTCATATTGGGAGGTCAGGATTTCTAGTCTATTCTCTTTCACCTCCTCAGTCCCCTCATTGATTATTGTTTCCCAGATCTGCTTTGCATTCTTGCAGTTGACTACATGATTGTACATGACGTAGTCTAGAGATTCAATCAATATTAATTTGAGGTTGTTGTCTATGAACACAACTTCTGCTTCCTCATCTGTATAGTCTGCCAAACTTTTCAGAAACTGTCTGTGGAGGATTACGACCCCATCTATCTAATGTTCGAGAATAACTGATATATGGGACTCAACACCTTTGGCCAACACTAATGCGTACTTGGGATTGACAATCCCGATGAATAGTAGCATTTTGTGTTTCCACAAGTTGTAGTGTTCTCTGTCGAACTATGGAATTTTGATGCTAGTAACTTTCTGAGTACTTATCTTTAATAAGATTAAAAATTAAGTGTTTCAAAAAATATTTTAATTTTTGACTGAAAACAATTTTTGATCAAAAATAATTTTTAGAAAAAAAATATTTCGAATAAAAAATTATTTCAAATTAAAAATAATTTTTGAGATCTGTATATGAGTTGCGGAATTTTTGGTTCGGATCTTATATTAGAAATATCAACCAGCTCTGATGCCAATTGTTGGTCCACGATATTGTAGAAGGGGGGATTAAATACAATATCAATATTTTATCACGGAATATTGGAATTAAAAATATTATTTTAAATTCATACGGAATATTAATTGTGATGAAATACTGTTCAAGTAGAAGATATAATTTTAACTTGAAAAGTATTACAAAATTAATACATAGAAAGTTTATATAACTGTTTAAAAGCTTAGAACGATTTTGACATGAATTGTTCAAGTTTAACAATTATATTCCAAACTTGCACAGAAATTTGTGAATATTACAATGCAGACATATTTTTGAATTTGAACTGTTTTTCTTACTCTCCCGAATAATGAAGCCAAAGCCTCATATTTATAGAGGTTGGTAAAGCTGGTATGACTTTTGTGCTATGACCTTTTTAGAAACAAATTAACCCTTGTATGACTTTTCAAAAGGCTGGGCATGACTTTTTTTACTCGGTATGACTTTCTAAAATTCGGTATGAATTTTCTAAAGTCATTTCAAATTTTTTTTTAATTAAATAAATCAGTATGACTTATTTAATAAAGAAATCGGTATAACCTTTTTTTTAATAAAAAGGTCGGTATGACTTTCTATTAATAAAAAATCGGTATGACTTTTTATTATAGAACTCGGTATGACTTTTCTATCAAAAAGGCTTGGTATGACTTATTTTATAAATAAAATCAGTATTACCTTTTTAATTAATGAACTCGGTATGACTTCTTTTAATTAAATTCGGTATGACTTATTTTATAAAATTCGGTATGACTTATTTTATATAATTCGGTATGACTTATTAAATAGTCATTTGAATTATATTAAAAGTCATATTAAGTCATTTATTTTATAATACATTAATTCTACTTAATTTAATTAGGTAATTTATAAATTAAATTAAATTCAACTTGAATTAATTTAATTAGATAAATTAAATAATCAATTAACATTTAAAAGTAGAATTAAAATACTATCTTTGATATTTATTACTTAGTAGTCAGCTTTGAAGTCTTCGCGTCTTTTCTTTATCTTCTGTCATAAACCACTTGAGCTTGATGTTGAATATTTATTAATTTAGTTGACACACGAATGTACTGTCTAGTTCATTTGTATCATACTATAATAAATATTCTCCATTCATTAACTTTTAAATTGTGGCATTCTATCATTCTTCTGCTTTACTATCTTTCCTCTTCTTCTGGAATCTTTCTGTAGTAACCACTTGAAATCTTTTATATCTTTTGTATTTTGTAGAAACACTACCACTTTATTTTTCACTGACGCTTGAACATTTTAATAAACTTCTTCCAGTGTTGAGTAGCAATCCCATGAAAATACTTATGATACTTAGATCTTTTGTGATTAGTTGACTGTCTTCATCTTGATTCCAGTTTGGTATTTATTATTTACTTCTCTTTATAGCCAGAGTTGAGTTGTCATCTAATTATTACAAATAGGCCTAGTCATATGCCTTTCACTAATGAAACACTACCACTTTATTTTTCTCTGACGCTTGAACATATTAATGAACTTCTTCCAGTGTTGAGTAGCAATCCCATCAAAATACTTCTGATACTTAGATTCTTTGTGATTAGTTGACTGTCTTCGTTTTGATTCATGTTTGATATTTATTATTTACTTCTCTTTATAGTTAGAGTTGAGTTGTCATCTAATTATTACAAATAGGCCTAGTCTTTTGCCTTTCAATCTCCCCTTTTTTGTTGTTAAACATTTAACACACAAATTTCTAGAGGATAACTCAACTAACAACTAAGAAAGTAATGCAACATGTAAAAACTGTAAATAATAAAGTGTTTTCTAGATTATATAATACATTTCCCGATTTCATAAGTAAACTAGAAATGAAAGATGATTGTTCCTCTAGCACTGAACATATTATACAAGTAGTATTATCTTCATTTCTCAGACTCATCACTACTCCCCCTTAGGATGGCAGGGATGTAGTCTTGTTCTCTTCTCATTACCACTTCTTATCTGTTTCTCCAACTCCTGTCTTCCCTTCTCTCCCAAGATGAATTCATTCTCCCCTTACTTAAATTATCCAACCATTTTAATAGAGATAACAGACATGGCATACATACATAAAGGGTTTCGGGCATGAAAACACAGCGGATATAACGTAAAACAATAAAAAAAATGAAACCCTATCGTAGGATCCATGTATAACTTTGGATGATTATTGTGAAGAAGTCTGTACCTTAACAAAGATTTCCGTATGATGTTTAATGGAGGTCCAGAAAAATGAATCACATAAGCCCTTTGTTGCAAAGATCTGCTCTCCAAAGAAGTCCACATGAATGCCCGATCGTTCAACGATCACCGGAGTCGGTACTAGCCGAATTGCTTGCTTCTTCCTCTCTCTCTTCTTTCTCTAGCCTCTCTTGATGTTGAGCAGCTAGGGTTTTTCTCTAAAAATGAAATCTGATTATTAAACCCTAATACTATACATCATTATGTATATATAGGGGATAGAGAGATTTTGGGCCTAACCCTAATTCATGTGGTTTCCAAAACCCATTCTGATTTTGGGTTATTATTATTATTAAATCCGAATTCTAATATAATTAATCAAGTCCCACTTAAATAATTCAATAATTAAATTCGAATAAATAATAATATATTTAAATTCGTAATTTGAATAAACCTCCGTTTTGACGTTCTTTGTGTGTGACCCTTTAGGTTATTATTACGTTGACAATAATTTTATTATATAATATTAAAATTATAAAAAATGAATGACATCTAGTAATACATCATTATTACCCAAGTAACAATAATAATTGGTGATTCAATTAAACCTTTCGTGAATAATGTTCCATGTAATATAATCCCTTTAACCTTATATTATAGATCAAACTCGAGGCATGTATAGTGTCATCTTCTTTAACGTTTAATCTCGGTTTCCTTGACCAATGAGTAGACTATTTAAACAAATCAATATTTGAGCATGACCATGCATTTCATAGTCTCACTCAATCAAGAGGTCAATAATATTCCTCATACGATTCATAGCATACCCAATGTCCACCTTTATCATTACCCGGTTAAAGGTAACTTTGTGTGTAATCAAAGCATATTAACTCTCGTATAGAAATATAATGATTTCAAGTTAGAGTATCATTACATCATTATCACTGTGATATTTCTTATGACACTCATTAACATGTAGAATATCACGACGGGTCTTTTCAGTGTCATGTATTGATACATACACTTATGTTCTTGACTTTAATATCAAGACCAGCAATAAATTTCTGAATCCAAACAGCCTCCTTGGCTGCTTCACAGGCAGAAATATACTCAGCCTCCATTGTAGAATCGGCAACCGTCTCTTACTTTGAACTTTTCCAGCTTACAGCACCTCCATTTAGACAAAACACAAACCCAGACTGAGAAATCGAATCATCCTTGTCTGTCTGGAAACTAGCGTCTGTGTAACCTTTTACAACCAGCTTATCTTCTCCTCCATATACCAAGAATTGATCTTTAGTCCTCTTCAAGTATTTAAGAATATTCTTGACTACTATCCAGTGACCTTCACCTGGATTAGACTGGTATCTACTCGTCATGCTCAAAGCATACGAGACATCAGGATGAGTACATATCATTGCATACATTATGGAACCAATTGCTGAAGCATATGGAACTTTACTCATACGGTCCTTATCATCCAATGATTTAGGACAATTATCTTTTGAGATCTATATCCCATGAGACATAGAGACAAATCCTCTTTTAGCATTTTGCATCCCAAATCGATGCAAAATTTATCAATGTATGTACTCTGACTTATGCCGATCATTCTTCTTGATCTATCTCTATAGATAATGATATCTAAAATATAGGTCGCTTCGCCTAAGTATTTCATTAAGAAATTCTTACTCAACCAAGTCTTATCAACCTGTAAAGAAGGAATGTCATTCCCTATTATTAATATTTCATCAACATATAATACTAGGAATGCCACATTGCTCCCACTTACCTTCTTGTAAACACATGGTTCATCTTCATTTTGAATAAACCCAAACTCTTTGACAGTTTCATCAAAATGAATGTTCCATCTCCTTGAGGCTTGTTTCAATCCATAAATGGATCGACGCAGCTTACATACCTTTCCAGCATTTTTTGGATCAACAAAACCTTTAGGCTGTGTCATATACACATCCACATCTTCTTCAAGGCTCCAATTTAAGAAAGCGATTTTGACATCCATTTGCCAGATTTCATAGTCATGGTAAGCAACTATAGCAAGCAAAATCCTAATGGACTTGACCATAGCCACTGGTGAAAAGGTTTTATCATAGTCAATACCATGAATTTGCTTGAAACCTTTTGCCACCAATCATGCTTTATAGGACTGTATATTACCATCCATGTCGGTCTTCTTTTTGAAAACCCACTTGCACCCTATAGGTTTTACCCCTTCAGGTGGATCAATCAAAGTCCATACTTGATTAGTATATATGGATTCCATCTCAGATTTCATGGCATCCTGCCATCTCTTAGATTCTGGAGTGTTCATAGCGTCTTGGTACGCGAGAGGCTCATCTTCATCCACAAGTATCACATCACCATCTTGAGTCAAGAGAAATCCATAATATCTCTCGGGCTCATGGCGAATCCTACCAGACCTACAAACAACCTGTGTTTCCTGAGCAGTATTGTTTTCTTATACATTCTGCTCAGGTTCCTCCATTGGTTCAATGTTATCATATGGGTCTCGAATTTCATCGAGATCTATTATCCTCCCACTGTCTTTCTTAGACAACATTTTTCTTTAAGGAACACTGCAGTTCGAGCAACAAACACTTTGTTCTCTGAAGGATTATAGAAAGAATAACCCTTTGTTTCAATTGGGTATCCCACAAAATTACATTTTTTTGATTTAGGTCCTAGCTTGTCAGAAGTTAGACGTTTCACAAACGCCTCACATCCCTAAATTTTCATAAATGACATGCTATGACGTTTCTCAGTCCATATCTCACATGGAGTCTTCTGAACCGTTTTAGTAGGAACTCGGTTAAGTGTATAAGCAGCCGTCCAACAAAGTACGATTCCTCCTTTCAGAAACTCCATTTCATTGTGGTTTTCCGAGAGGAGTGAGTTATTATATAATACCACACTCTTTTAATAAATTCTTAAATTCATGGCTTAAGTATTCACCTCCACGATCAGATCGTAGAGTTTTAATACTTCCGCCAGTTTACTTTTCTATTTCAGCTTTATATTCTTTGAACTTTTCAAAAGAATCAGATTCGTTCTTCATAAGATACACATATCTATATCTACTGAAATCATCAGTAAATGTAATAAAGTTGTAAAAGCCACATCTTGCCATAGTACGCATAGGACCACATACATCACTATGTATAAGTTCTGGCCCTTTCACCTTGTCCAGTAAAATGAGCTTTAGTCATTTTTCCAATGAGACAAAGTTCACATGCTTCGTATGATTCAAAGTCAAACTTATCCAAGTATTCATCGTTATGTAACTTGGAAATGCGTTTCTCATTTATATGGCCTAAACGATAGTGCCAGAGGTATGTTTAATTTGAGTCATTAGATTTAAAATATTTGTTATTCATATTATAGATAGGAGTGTCTAAATCAAGAACATATAAACCATTAAATAAACGTGCAACCCCATAGGTAACATTATTCAAAGAAAAGGAACAACTATTGTTCTGAATTGAAAATGCAAAACCTTTCTTGTCCAAATAAGAAACCGAAATAATGTTTCTGCAAATTGCAGGCACGTAAAAACAGTTCTCAAGTTCTAAAATAAGCCCAGTGGGCAACGATAAATAATAAGTCCCTACAGCTAAGGCAACAACCTTTTCTCCATTACCAACTCGTAGGTCGACCTTTCCCTTTGCCAAAGTCCTACTCATTTGCAGCTCCTGCACATATATACAAATGTGAGAACCACATCCAGTATCCAATACCCATGATGTAGAAGTAGACAAATTAACCTCTATAACATAAATACCTGAATCAAAAGCTTGACCATCCTTCTTCTTCTTCTTCAGATCCTCCAAATAAGCATGACAGTTTCTCTTCCAATGACCTGGTTTACCACAGTAGTGAAAATCACCCTTTGCAATAGCACCCTTAGGCTTTAAAGCCTGTTTGGGATTGCTCTTTGGCTTGGGACCAGAAGCAGATTCAATCTTCTTCTTTCCCTTCCATTTGCCTTTCCTTTTAGCCTTAACTTTGTTGTCTACTATCAGTATGGCAACAGGTTCAGCCTTTTTCATGTTGGTTTCAGCAGTTCATAACATGGCCAACAATTTAGTGGGTGTTTTGTCTATCTCATTCATATTGTAGTTCATAACAAAATGAGTATAGTTGTTGTTCAAAGATTGCAAGATCAAGTCAATCCGAACTTCCGGACCAATCGAGAAACCCGAAGTATCAACATACTCAATATAACCTATCATCTTTAAAACATGTGGTTGAACAAGTTCACGCTCTCCCTGTTTACAGGCAATAAGTGCTTTGGTCGTGTCGAACCTTTCTTGACGATCCTATCCCTCAAACATTCTTTGAAGGTATTCAATCATCTTATAAGCATCCATATGCTCATATTGTTTTTGAAGCTCAGCACTCATGGTTGCCAGTATGAGACACGCAAAATCATTCATATCATCAATATGCTTCTGATAAGCATTTTGTTGAACACGAGTTTCATTCTCAGCAGGAGGAACATGTGAAGTAATTTCAATGGCGTGAAGCTTTCGCTCCTGCCTGAGGACAATCCTCAAATTCCTATACCAATCAAGGAAGTTAGTTCCTGTCAGTTTGTCCTTCTCAAGGGTTGCTCTCACAGAGAAGTTATTTGTGTTGTTTTCCATTAATTATCTACAATGTTTAAAATGCATATTAGTTAGTTGCAGAAGTTTAATTATATTCAAGTGATTTTCATATACATTCATAATATATATCTCTCACTATTTTTATCAAATCAATAGCCCTAACTATTAATTCAGAAAGCATTTCATTAAATCTTTCTAGTGAGCCAAGATCCATATTTTATCCATGTTTTAAGATAGCGATGGCTAATACACCCAAAACATGACTATTTAGGTAGACAATATTAGTCGATTATATCAAATATAACTCTTGGATAGTTTGGTGGAACAACAATTTGTACACATTTAACCAATAAATCTCACCAAACTCTATGCCTCTAAACCCACAATCCTATTTTGATGATTTAGTTAAGTTAGACCCAATGTTTCAACAAACTAAGTCACTTACTTATCATGTCTTCCCATGATTGATAAAAGCACCTTGTTTTGACAAACCCACTCCTTCTCAATCTAGATCTTGACGAGTATTAAACATCGGAAGGCATCCGATTAACTTAATATGTATTTAGGGATTTTAATATTTATATAAATGTTCATGATCCCATCATAAAGAGATTTTCAATTTTTTCTTGATCAAATAATCCACTTCAATATTCGTCAATGGTTCAATTTCCAGATCGTCTGAGAAGTCACAAGCGGTCTCACTTAAAACTCAACTTTCTTACGAATAATAATTCACTTTTGACAAAATCTCTCCATATCAGAAAAAGAAAATTCATATTCAATATCGTGTTTCATAAACACAAGAATCTCATGATCGTTTGTTTAATTTTAAAATCTTGAATCGTTACAGATTTTATCTTTCTTAAGCAGGCATGGCATGTGTGTCGTATCTAATACATACATCATTCCAACACATACGTATCTATACATGCATTCATATACATATATGTATTGTGCGTAAATTAAACTTGTTTGGTTATGGCCTCATCATATGTGATATTTCCAAGCTAATGAAATTATCAAGGTCAATCTATGGTGGTTTCAAATACTACACTATTACATGTCTTTATCTTCTTCATTGCTCCATCATCTGTATTGCCTCCTAGCTTCCTTGCTTCCAAGTCTCCATTGAATAATTACATTGAATAATAAATAAATCTATTCTAATGAAATTACAAGAAGAACCCGAGTTACATTCGAGATTAACAATTACAAAGAATAAACGACATGTAAGTCGTATTTAGAAACCAAAACCATAAAACAAAACCACTATCCTATGGGTCTTTTGGCCATAACCATCCACCATATTATCACATAACACATGTAATATATCTCTAATTATATAAACACATCATATAATCATATATAATAAATTTCAAAATTTCAGAAAATCAAATAAATTTTAGAAAATAATAAATCGCCGTTTCGGGGCCTGTAACGTCGTCAAACGTCTTACAGACGCGAAGCTGACTATTTCAGTATTGCTCAGTGACACGATTCTAGTCCAAAAACACATATCGTTTGCGAAAATTGGACACTGGACACAGATTTCAAAAAATCTACCGAAGCCGTTTCAGAATTCGTATCGAATACGATTCCCATAACAAGAACAAACATGTATCATATACATACAGCAATACACACAATCATCCCATGATTATACAACACATGAATATCATATATTCAAAATCATATAAAACATATATATCAACATATAGTCATGGCATATCATATATATGTTTACATAAATCGAAAAACTGTTAAACACATAACCAAATCATCCCATTATACACGTAGCTCTGATGCCATTGAAGGGTTTCGGTCATAAAAATGCATCGGATATAACGTAAAATAAAAAAAAAAATGAAACCCTATCGCAGGATCCATGTATAACTTTGGATGATTATGGTGAAGAAGTCTGACCTTAACAAAGCTTTCTGTATGATGTTTAATGGAGGTCCAAAAAAAAAAATCACAGTAGCCCTTTGTTACAAAGATTTACTCTCCAAAGAAGTCCACACGAACGCCCGATCATCCTACGATCACCGGAGTTGGTACTAGCCGAATTGTTTGCCTCTTCCTCTCTCTCTTATTTTCTCTAGCCTCTCTTGAGTTGAGCAGCTAGGATTTTTCTCTAAAAACGAAATCTAATGATAAAACTCTAATACTATACATCATTATGTATATATAGGGGAGAGAGAGATTTTGGGCCTAACCCTAATCCATGTAGTTTCCAAAACCCAATCTGATTTTGGGTTATTATAATTATTAAATCCGAATTCTAATATAATTAATCAAGTCCCACTTAATTAATTCAATAATTAAATTCGAATTAAAATAACGCTTATTAAATCCGAATTCTAATATAATTAATCAAGTCCCACTTCATTGATTCAATAATTAAATTCGAATAAACAATAATATATTTAAATTCATAATTTAAATAAACTTCCGTTTTGACGTTCTTTGTGTGCGACCCTTTACGTTATTATTAGGTTGATAATAATTTTATTATATAATAATAAAATTATGAACAATGAGTGGCATCTAGTAATACATCATTGTTACCCAAGTAACAATAATAATTGGTGATTCAATTAAACCTTTCGTGAATAATGTTCCATGTAATATAATCTCTTTAACCTTATATTATAGATTAAACTCGAGGTATGTATAGTGTCATCCTCTTCAACGTTTAATCTCGGTTTCCTTGATCAGTGAGTAGACTATTTAAGTACGTGACTTGAACTTGAGATTATATAATATATCATATTCTTAAAAGGTCCCTAGTCGAGTATTATTATTATAGGACAATAATAATACATAAATAGACTAGTATGTTGTTTGACTGATAACCACATCTCATTGGTTATAAGTATGGGGATACTAAAGTCAATACATAGGTACATGTAGGAGTACATGATACTGGACAGACCCACAGTGAGATTCTTCATGTTTAATAAAGTCATAAGAAAGACTCACAGTGATAATGGTGTAATGATCCTTTGACTTGAGATCATTATATTTCTATAGGAGGATTAATATACTTTGACTACATTAAAAATTACTTTTGACCGGGTGATGATAAAAGTGAAAATCGGGTATATCATGAGTCGTATGAGAAATATGAATGATAGATAAAGGATTTAACCCTCCTATAATTAGGAGAGATATTATTGGCCTCTTGATTTAGTAAGACTATAAAATGCATGACCGTGCTCAAATATTGATTTGTTTTCATAGTCTACTCATGGATCAAGTAAACCCGGATTAAATGTTGTAGAGGATGACTAAATACATGCCTCGAGTTTAATCTATAATATATATGGTTAAAGGGATTATATTACACCGAAACATTAATCACGAAAGGTTTTATCGAATCACGATTTAATTATTGTTTAATTGGGTAGCAATGATGTATTACTAGATACCGCTCATTGTTTATAATTTTATTGGAGAATAAAATTATTGCTAATTAAATAATAGCCTATAGGGTCACACAAATAGAGCACTTAGAGGAATAGTTAATTTAAATTAAAGATTTAAATTAATAGATGATTATTTGAATTTTATTATATTAATTAAGTGAGACTTAATTAATTGAAATAATATAAATTCGAATTTGAAGAGTATTTCTGCCCATAATAATTAAGTATGACTTAGTTATTAATTAAATAATAGAAATTCGTTTTATTATTTAATCCTATACCTACATGGGTTAGGTTTTGCTGTTATGGGTTGCTATTATGGGCCTATTAACCAACCATTATAAATAGATAATGTAGGGTTAATAGGGGATTACGTTTTTCAGAAACAAAACCCTAGAGGCAGCAGCAAGGCAGCAAGAAGGCAGATATCGAATTGTCAAGAGGAAGCTAGTACGTCCATTCCGCAATCAAGATCGTGAGACGTTCTTGAAGGTGCTCGTGTGGATACCATAGAGGTGTTTTTCGAGAGGAAGACACAAGTCGTGAAAGCTAGGATCTCCGTTGAGTTCGTGAAAGTCAAGACCAGAAAAGGTAGAATTTTGTTTCACCATAATCTGTCCAATCTTATATATGATCCTGAGTTAGGGTTCCGAAATTTTTTGTTATATTTATGTTAATCCACTGCGTTTTATGCCTCGGAACCCAACAATCGTATCAGAGCTACGTGTATAAGGGATTGATTTCGTTACGTGTTTTCTGTGTATGATGCATATATGCCTGCCATGCTACTGCCATGCTATGTTTTTTCATGTATATTCGAATTATAAGATGTTATGATGACTATATGTGATCTGCAATGTTATAATCTGTTATGGCATGATATGTGTGATGCACAGTATGTATGTGATACGAGATACAGTTATACGAAGGTCGTCGGAATCGTTCTGAAGCGTTTAAAAAACACAACTGCATAAGATGCAGTTTTCTGTGAATAGTGATTCTGTAGTGAATAGTGTTTTTCGACGGAGTCAGAATGAGTCGAATTTACTCTTTCTGGAAAAAGAAAATCGCCACGAGCAAAAATCACCACTTTGTGGTGACTTATGGTGTTTTTTGGCCATTTGACATCGTTAAGGACCTCAAAAATGCAGTTTTCTGATTTTAGATCATAATTTTAAATTTTTGATAAATTTTTTTTTGATCATGATATATATGATGCATGATGATATGATTATGCATTCTGAGATGTCAGTAATTGTTATGTGGGCATGGAGTTGGTTATGGCCTTAGACCCCTAGATTAATGGTTTTTGGTTTTATAAATACGACTTGCATGTCGTTTTCTTCATTCTTGTAATTGCTGATCCTCGAATGTAACTCGAGTTTTCTTATGTAAGTACATTAGCTTAAGTTGTATTCAATTATTCCATGTAATGTACTTGAAGACAAAGGATGATCCAAGAAGAAGAGAAGGCAGCCATGGATGCAAGAAGAATGAAGACAAGCAACTGTATTTATGTTTTACCACCACCATAGATTGACTTTGATCCTTTCATTAGCTCGAAAGGATCACATAGGAAAGGGGCCATAACCAAGCACGTTTACATACTGCACTTTACATATTGATGTATGTGTAGAGTAGAAGATACATGCTTTAATTAGATTAATGATGTATGCATGTATTAGATACGTCACCCATGCCATGCTTGTCATGCTAAACAAGATAAAATCTGTAACGATTTAAGATTTTAAAATTAACAAACGATCATGAGATTCTTGTGTTTATGAAATATGGATTTTTAAAACACGGAATTAAATATGGATTTTTGATATCTATAACTGGGATTTTCTGACAAAAACGGATATGCGTATTCGTAAGGCTGATGGGTTTTAAGTGTGACCACTGGTATCCTCCATCTACCTGGGAAATGAATAATTTAAGATGTCAATTTGAAATATTTGGTTTCAAGGAAAAATTGAGGATCTCTTCATGATGTGATCATGATCGTCGTAAATTTTCTAAATCCCTTAACAAAATATTAAGTTTTACTCGGATGTTTTCCAATGAATGAACACTCATCGAATCCTAGATCGATTAGGGGAAAGACTGTCAGTGGCAGGGGACTCCTATCTATCGTGGTGAGATGCGACGAATATAAACGGTTATATTCGGCCGTTGTATCATTGGGTCTAACTTAACTAAGTCATCATAATAAGGTGAAAATAAACGGTTATATTCAACCATTATGAACTTAGAAGCATAGAGTTTGGTTAAAAGTCTATTAGATAGATAATATCAATCGTTGTTCACCAAACTATCCAAGAATTATATATGATATAATTGACAACTGTTGTCTACCTAAATAATCATTTTTAAGGACTTCTAGTGGTTGACTTTGGACATGACGAAATATGGATCTTGGCTCACTATAAAGAATTATGGGATATACTTTCCAAATTAATAGTAAGGGCTATTAATTTGATAAAAATAGTGGGAGATATATTATGAATATATCATAATCATTTGAACATAATAAATAACTCAGACAATCTAATGTTTATTTTGTGCTTTTATCATTGTAGATACCAAATAATGGCAAACAACACAAACACACTATCCGTACGATCAGTCCTTGAGAAAGATAAGCTGACAGGAGGAAACAACTTCCTAGACTGGCAGAGGAATTTGAGGATCGTCCTCAGACAGGAGCGCAAGCTTCATGTCATTGATATTCCTCCGGCAGGTCCCCTTCCTGAGGGCGCTACTGTTGAGGAACGAGCGGCCCACACAAAGGATGAGAATGATGCAAATGATGTTGCATGTCTTATGTTGGCAAGTATGAGTGCTGAGCTTCAAAGACGGCATGTGCATATGGATGCATATACTATTAATGAGCACTTGCAAAGCATGTTTGCAAGCCAAACTCGTCAGGAAAGGTTCAACACGAGTAAGTCACTCTTTAATTGCAAACAAGGGGCAAGTGAACCAATTGGCCCATATGTTCTGAAGATGATTGGTTACATTGAGTACCTTGAAACTTTGGGTTTCTCGATTATTCAGGAAATTGGTATTGACCTAATCATGAATTCTTGGAACAACAAATTCACCCAGTTTGTTATAAACTACAATATGAATGAATTTGACAAAACACCTACTGAATTGTTGGCTATGTTGAGGACATATGAGACCAACATGAAGACGGTTGAACCTGCTCCCATACTGATGGTGGGCAATAAAGGTAAGGCCAAAGAGAAAGGCAAGTGGAAGGGTAAGAAGAAGACAGGATCTGATTCTACACCCAAGCCAAAGTCAGGTCCTAAACAGGCTTTAAAGCCTAAATGTGGGGTCGCTAAGGGTGAATGTCACTATTGTAAGAAAACTGGTCACTGGAAGAGAAACTGTTCAGTTTACTTGGAGGATCTGAAGAAGAAGATGGCTGAGCAAGCTTCTACTTCAAGTATATATGTTATAGAAGTCAATCTGTCTATTTCTACATCTTGGGTATTGGATACTGGATGTGCTACTCACATTTGTATAAATGTGCAGGAAATGCAGAGAAGTAGGACATTGGCTAAAGGAGAAGTGGACCTACGAATTGGCAATGGAGCAAGAGTTGCTGCTTTAGCTGTAGGAACCTATTATTTATCTTTGCCCTCAGGGATAGTTTTAGAACTGGAGAATTGTTTTTACGTGCCTGCGATTCGCAGAAACATTATTTATGTTTCTTGTTTGGACAAGAAAGGTTTTTCGTTTACGATAAAGAACAATTGTTTCTCTTTTGCTTTCAATGATTTAACCTATGGTGTTGCGCGTTTGTTTAATGGTTTATATGTTCTTGACTTAGATAATCCTGTCTATAATATAGAAAACAAACGACTTAAAGTTAATGACTCAAATCAAACATACCTCTGGCATTGTTGTCTAGGCCATATAAATGAGAAACGCATATCCAAATTACATAAGGATGGATACTTGGATAAGTTTGATTTTGAATCATACCAAGAATGCGAATCTTGTTTACTTGGTAAAATGACTAAAGCCCCTTTCACTGGTAAGGGTCAAAGGGCCACTGAACGTCTAGAGCTAATACATAGTGATGTATGTGGCCCAATGCGTGTGATGGCTAGAGGAGGCTACTACTACTTCATAACATTTACTGATGATTTCAGTAGATATGGATATGTATATCTTATGAAGAATAAATCCGATTCTTTTGAAAAGTTCAAAGAATACAAGGCTGAAGTAGAGAAGCAAATTGGCGGAGGTGCAAGTATTAAAATCTTACGATCTGATCGTGGAGGAGAATACTTGAGCACAGAATTTAAAGATTATTTAAAGGAGTGTGGTATTGTATCACAACTCACTCCGCCAGGTACACCTCAATGGAATGGAGTTTCAGAGAGGAGAAATCGCACCTTATTAGACATGGTGCGATCTATGATGAGTCATGCAGATCTTCCAATTAGTTTCTGGGGTTACGCTCTAGAAACAGCAGCTTTTACACTTAACCGTGTTCCTACTAAGAAGGTTCAAAAGACTCCATATGAGATATGGGAGAAGAAACGGTCAGGCATGAGCTTTATGAAAGTTTGGGGATGCAAGGCGTTTGTGAAGCGTCAAGTATCTGACAAGCTTGTACCTAAATCTGAAGAATGCAATTTTGTGGGATACCCTAATGAAACAAAGGCGTATTATTTTTATAGTCCTTCTGAGCAGAAAGTGTTTATTGCTCGAGATGCTGTTTTCATGGAAAGAGATTTTGTTTCCAAAAGAAACAGTGGGAGAACTATAGACCTCGATAAAGATCGAGAACCATAAAATAGCATTGAACCTGAAGTGGAACAAGAGCATGATAATGATAATGCTCAACAAACACAGGTTGTTCGTAGAACTGGTAGAATTCGTCATGAGCCAGAGAGATATGGATTTCTCTTGACTCAATGTGGTGATTTGATGCTCATAGATGAAGATGAGCCTCTCACATACCAAGATGCTATGAACAGTCCAGAATCTAAGAGATGGCTAGAAGCCATGAAATCCGAGATGGATTCCATGTACGAAAACAAAGTATGGACTTTGGTTGATCCACCTGAAGGGGTAAAACCCATAGGGTGCAAATGGGTTTTCAAGAAGAAAACTGACATGGATGGAAATGTTCAGACCTATAAAGCAAGGCTGGTTGCAAAAGGTTTCAAACAAATTCATGGTATTGACTATGATGAAACTTTCTCACCAGTGGCTATGGTCAAGTCCATAAGGATTTTGCTTGCTATTGCAGCATTCCATGATTATGAAATCTGGCAAATGGATGTCAAAACAGCCTTCCTTAATGGAAGCCTTGAAGAGGATGTGGATGTGTACATGACACAACCTGAAGGTTTTGTCAATCCAAGGAATGTTAGCAAGATATGTAAATTACTTCGATCCATTTATGGATTGAAGCAAGCCTCTAGGAGATTGAATATCCGTTTTGATGAAACAGTCAAAGAGTATGGCTTTGTTCAAAACGAAGATGAACCTTGTGTTTACAAGAAGGTCAATGGGAGCCATGTGGCATTCGTAGTACTATATGTTGATGACATACTACTAATGGGGAATGACATACCTTCTCTTAAGGCTGTTAAGACTTGGTTAGGGAACAACTTCTCTATGAAAGACTTAGGAGAAACATCCTACATTCTAGGAATGAGGATTTACAGGGATAGATCTAGAAGAATGATCGGTCTAAGTCAGAGTACATACATCAATAAGGTTTTGCATCGTTGTGGTATGCAAAATGCAAAAAGGGGATATGTCCCCGTGTCTCAAGGGATAACGATCTCTAAAGATCAGTGTCCGAAATCATTGGATGACAAGGACCGCATGAGTAAGGTTCCATATGCCTCAACAATTGGATCTATCATGTATGCAATGGTATGTACTCGCCCAGATGTTTCGTATGCTTTAAGCATGACGAGCAGATACCAATCTAATCCAGGTGAAGGTCACTGGACGGCAGTAAAGAATTTTCTAAAGTACTTGAAAAGGACTAAAGATTCATTCTTGGTGTATGGAGGAGAGGAGAAACTGGTTGTAAAAGGTTACACCGATGCAAGTTTCCAAACAGACAGGGATGATACTGTATCACAGTCTGGTTTTGTGTTTTGTCTAAACGGAGGTGCTGTAAGTTGGAAGAGTTCAAAGCAAGAAACAGTAGCTGATTCTACAATGGAGGCTGAGTACATTGCAGCTTGTGAAGCCGCACAGGAAGCTGTTTGGATTCGAAAATTCATTACTGATTTGGGAGTGGTTCCATCGATCGCAGATCCCATTGATCTATACTGCGATAATAATGGAGCTATTGCACAGGCTAAAGAACCTAGATCTCACTCCCGAACCAAACATATACTCAGGAGATATCACCTCATTCGAGAGATTAATGAAAGGGGTGACATACACATATGTAAAGTGCACACAAATGATAACATTGCAGACCCACTGACCAAAGGCTTGTCGCAGACGAATCACGACGGTCACACTAGTTCCATGGGTATTAGATACATGGGTGATTGGCTCTAGTGCAAGTGGGAGATTGTTAGTGTAGGTGCCCTAGAGGCAATACAATGTTTCTTTTTAATAGACCTTTATGTCATTTGATTATTCAATAAACGTATTTATTATGACTTTAATTACTGCGATATATTTGTTAGCATAATAAATATCCTTAGAATCATGATACACATTGTATAGTTTAAGTACGTGATTTGAACTTGAGATTATATAATATATCATATTCTTAAAAGGTCCCTAGTCGAGTATTATTATTATAGGACAATAATAATACATAAATAGACTAGTATGTTGTTTGACTGATAACCACATCTCATTGGTTATAAGTATGGAGATACTAAAGTCAATACATAGGTACATGTAGGAGTACATGATACTGGACAGACCCATAGTGAGATTCTTCATGTTTAATAAAGTCATAAGAAAGACTCACAGTGATAATGGTGTAATGATCCTTTGACTTGAGATCATTATATTTCTATATGAGGATTAATATACTTTGACTACATTAAAAGTTACTTTTGACCGGGTGATGATAAAAGTGGAAATCGGGTATATCATGAGTCGTATGAGAAATATGAATGATAGATAAAGGATTTAACCCTCCTATAATTAGGAGAGATATTATTGGCCTCTTGATTTAGTAAGACTATAAAATGCATGACCGTGCTCAAATATTGATTTGTTTTCATAGTCTACACATGGATCAAGTAAACCCGGATTAAATGTTGTAGAGGATGACTAAATACATGCCTCGAGTTTAATCTATAATATATATGGTTAAATGGATTATATTACACGGAAACATTAATCACGAAAGGTTTTATCGAATCACGATTTAATTATTGTTTAATTGGGTAGCAATGATGTATTACTAGATACCGCTCATTGTTTATAATTTTATTGGAGAATAAAATTATTGCTAATTAAATAATAGCCTATAGGGTCACACAAATAGAGCACTTAGATGAATAGTTAATTTAAATTATAGATTTAAATTAATTGATGATTATTTGAATTTTATTATATTAATTAAGTGAGACTTAATTAATTGAAATAATATAAATTCGAATTTGAAGAGTATTTCTGCCCATAATAATTAAGTATGACTTAGTTATTAATTAAATAATAGAAATTCGTTTTATTATTTAATCCTATACCTACATGGGTTAGGTTTTGCTGTTATGGGTTGCTATTATGGGCCTATTAACCAACCATTATAAATAGATAATGTAGGGTTAATAGGGGATTACGTTTTTCAGAAACAAAACCCTAGAGGCAGCAGCAAGGCAGCAAGAAGGCAGAAATCGAATTGTCAAGAGGAAGCTAGTACGTCCATTCCGCAATCAAGATCATGAGACGTTCTTGAAGGTGCTCGTGTGGATACCATAGATGTGTTTTTCGAGAGGAAGACACAAGTCGTGAAAGCTAGGATCTCCGTTGAGTTCGTGAAAGTCAAGACCAGAAAAGGTAGAATTCTGTTTCACCATAATCTGTCCAATCTTATATATGATCCAGAGTTAGGGTTCCGAAATTTTTTGTTATATTTACGTTAATCCGCTGCGTTTTATGCCTCGGAACCCAACAATATGATCTTTGTTGATCAGAGTTCGATTCTGGGTATAACATGCTTTGTTTACTTCTTCAGCCCAGAAGTCGATAAGTAACCTTGATTCACTTAACATAGTTCTTGCAGCTTCAATCAGGGTTCTGTTTTTCCTTTCTACAACTCCATTATGTTTCGGAGTTCTTGATGCTGAATATTGTCTTGTTATCCCCTTGTCTGAGCAAAAGTTATTCATAACTTCATTCTTGAATTCTGTTCCGTTATCTGATCTGATTGCCCAGACAGGTAACTTTGAATATAACTCAATCAGCTTTATAGGATCAATCACCAAATGTGGAGTTTCATCCTTAGAGTTCAAGAATAAAACCCACGTGTACTTTATGAAGTCATCTACAATCACTAAGGCGTATTTCTTCCTTGACATAGACATAATATTTACTAGACCAAATGAATCCATGTGTAGGAGTTGAAGTGGTTCAGTGATGTTTGAAGTGTCTGTGCCTCTGTGACTTGCTTTCTTCGACTTTCCTTTCTGACATGCCTCACATAATCCTTCTTGTGTAAATTCCATCGGAGGCAGTCCTCTCACCAAATCCCTCTTGACTAAAGAGTTCATTGTTTTAAAGTTTAGATGTACGATTTTCTTATGCCATAGCCAGCTTTCTTCTGATGAAGCCTTTGAATAGAAACAGTTTGCTTCATCTTCAGATCCTGAGTTGAGATCGACTACGTACAAGTTTTCTTTCCTTAATCCACGTAAGGCTAGTGTGTCATCTTTAGAATGAGCTATAAAGAATTTCTCTTTGATAAAGTTTACTTTGTACCCTTTATCACAGAATTGACTGACGCTGAGTAGATTGTGCTTAAGTCCTTCCACTAAAGAGGCATTTTCAATGATAACATTCCCAGTATTTAACTTACCATATCCCGTAGTCATTCTTTTGTTGTTATCTCCAAAGGTGACGATTGAGCCAGCTCTTTCAATCACGTCTGATAGCAGGGCTCTATCTCCAGTCATATGGCTTGAAGATCCGCTGTCCAGGATCCATACAACCCAGTTTACCTGTTTAACTCCCTACACATATCAAACGGATTAATTCGTCTTCGGAACCCAAAATTGATTGGGCCCGACATATTTAAAGAATTGACCTTTGTCAGCTTTGACAATAGATCCTTTTCGAATAACAACATCATCTTCTTTGACTGTATTTACCTTCTTATAAACAGTCTTAACAACTTTCTATATAGACTTGGGAATGTATGTTTCCTTCTTAACAGGTGAAGGAGTTGCAGTCTTGGATTTTGTGAATTTATTATTGATGTAT
This sequence comes from Oenanthe sinensis, assembly GCA_028671895.1. Lineage (NCBI taxonomy): Eukaryota > Viridiplantae > Streptophyta > Magnoliopsida > Apiales > Apiaceae > Oenanthe > Oenanthe sinensis. The sequence goes on from CM053797.1 coordinate 12,122,439, forward strand.
TGTCTAGGTGTCATGTTATCTTTCTTACCAATCATGCGTTTAAAATTAGCAGTCATAACATTAAAAGCACATAATATACAATTCAGTATACCACAAGGTTTATGGAAAGCATCAATAATAGGCATGCTATTCAAAATAGTAGGTGTTTTAACAGTTTCTACTTCAACTGTATGAGCAGTTTTAAAGTTCTCAGTAGAGTGATATTTGTTATTACTTTTCCTACTATTAACAAGCATATTAGGTCTGTTCACATTATTCTTTAAATTTTTAGCACCTATACCAGGTTTGGGGAAATCAGAAGTTCCCACAACTTTCACTGGTGTTTTGAGTGCAATTCTCTCTTCTTGGACATTAACTCCTTTTATGTCCTTAGTCTGTTCCTCTCTTTTCTTTTCTTCCTCAAAATCCTCTAACTTCATTTCATAAGAAATTAAGATAGAGCTCTCAAGATTTGGTTTAGCTATACGGGTTATGAAAAGAGGTTTAGGTGTGTCTTTAACAACATGTGGGATACCCCTTTCTCCAGCACTTTTTCTGAAAGGGGTTATGTTGCTTGGCTTTCCTACAGACTTATTGTAGTCGAAGCCTATTCCAACTTTTCTACTTATTTCCTGTTGGTCAACTAGGTTCTTTACAATATACGAGGAATTCTTATAAGCTAGACACCTTTTCTTTTCTTCCTCTATCTGGTTTCTGAGACATGTTTCAACTTTAACATGACAATTGACTTTATTGACTTGAACAGCTAAGTCCTCAGTCAACTTGTCAGTCATCTGGTCATTTTTTCTTTTTAAAGATTTTAGAACCTCATTCTCATCAGTTAGACCTTTGATTTTGGGTCTGAGTCTCTTAACTTTATCTCTTTCACCATCTAGTTCTTTACCTAGCAATGCAAACATTTTAGGGCAAGAAGGATTTACATCTATTCCTCCTTGTCGTGTGGGAGACAGTGATTCCTCGGATGAAGCCATAAGAGCAAGATTTCCCAGCTCTTCTTCATCATCATTGTCTGAGTCATCTCAGTTTTTGCCCTCTGCTAGATAGGACTTTCCTTGATGCTTTTTCACAAGAGCATCATACTTCTCCTTGAGCTCTTCGTAGGACTCTCTCTTCTTCCCTTGCTTAGGCTTCTTGCACTCTATTGCAAAGTGGCCTAGCTCATTCAGTTGAAGCAACGAAACTTGCTTCTATCAACCAAGCCGGTCTTGTAGCCACTTTTTGATGCCGTTGTCGAAGAACCTCCTTTTTGGAACCTTCTAAAATCAGGCTTAACTCTGTAGGAGGAGTTTCTTCTGAATCTCATGTTGCCAAACCTCCTGGCAACTATAGCTAGAGATTCATCTTCTAGCTGATCTAGTTCTTCCAACGAGTAGAACTTACCAACTTCTTGTTTGTCGGAAGTATGTCCAAATTTTGGAACCACATACTCCATTGATTTATTTGAAGGTACAGCAGCCTTCACTTCCATCTTCTCAGGTGCTTCCACTATCAGTGCTTTGGAGGAACTCGGAACCTTACCTCTTCCATATGTTTCTCTTGTCTGTATCTGCTCCAATTCATAGGCCTTTAGCACTCCGTAGAGTCTATCTAGTGTAAGTTCTTTCATGTTCCTAGACTCCTGGATAGCTGCGATCCTATGTTCTAGATGCTCTGACAAGGTTAGCAAAAACTTCTTGTTGACCTCCTGGTTCTGATAATATTTTCCATTGAGGTTGAGCTCGTTTATTAATTTATTCAATCTCTGAAATACCTCAGAGATACCCTCACCATGGTTGGATCTAAACTGTTCGTACTGGGAGGTCAGGATCTCCAGTCTATTCCCTCTGACTTCTTCAGTCCCTTCATTGATTATCTCTATTGTATCCCAGATCTGTTTGGCGTTTTTACAATTGACCACGTGATTGTACATGACGTAGTCTAGGGATTCTATCAATATGAGTTTGAGATTGTTGTCTAGGGACAGCTTCATTTTCTTCAATTGTATAGTCACCTAGACTTTTTGGAAACTATCTGTGAGGAATTATGACCCCATCTTCCTCGTGTTGGAAAATAACTGTTATTAGGGGTTCAACACCTTTGGCCAAAATTAATGCATATTTGGGATTGACAATCCAAATGAATAGTAGCATTTTGTGCTTCCACAAGTTGTAGTGATCTCTATCAAACTGTGAAATTTTAATGCTCGTCACTTTCTGTGTACTCATCTTTAATAAGATTAAAATTTAAGTGTTTCAAAAAATATTTTAATTTTTGACTTAAACCAATTTTTGATCAAAAATGAATTTTTGTGAAAAAAATTATTTCAAATAAAAAATTATTTCGAATTAAAAATAATTTTTGAGATCTGTATGAGTTGCGGAATATTTGTTCGGATCTGATATTAATAATATCAACCAGCTCTGATGCCAATTATTGGTCCCTGATATTGTAGAAGGGGGGTTGAATACAATATCTATAAATTATCGCAGTATTTCGGATTTAGAAAATATTATTTTAATTAATCACGAAATATAAATTTTAATGAAATACTGTTCAAGTAAAAGATATAATTTAACTTGAAAAGTATTACAAAATTTATCTGATCTAATTGTATATAATTGATAAAGTTAACTAGAACAAGTTCGACATGAAGTGTTCAGGTTTAACAATTATATTCCAAACTTTGCACAGAAATCTGTGAATATTACAATGCATACAAATTTCTGAATTTGAATGTTTTTTTTTGTTCGGGTTTAACAATTATATTCCAAACTTTGCACAGAAATTTATAAATATTACAATGCATACAAATTTATGAATTTGAATGTTTTTTTGAATGATCTTGAAATATGAAGCCACACCCTCATATTTATAGAGGAGGTAAAGCTGGTATGACATTTTTCACTATGACTTTATTTATTTGAAATAAGTCTTGTATGACATTTGAAAAAGGTTGGGCATGACATATAAAATTCGGTACGACTTAATAAAATTCGGTATGACTTTTCTAAAGTCATATCTGGATTTTTTTTTAATTAAATAAATCAGAATGACTTATTTAAAAGAAAATCGGTATGACCTTTATCAAATAAACTCGGTATGATTTATCAAAAATATAATTCGGTAAGACTTATTTATAAAGAAAATCGGTATGACTTTCTTTATATATAATTCAGTATGACTTTTAATAATAAAATTCGGTATGACTTTTTAAAAAGTCATTTGAATTATATTAATAATCATATTAAATCATATCTTTTATAATAAATTAATTCTACTTTATTTAATTAAATAATTTATAAATTAAATTAAATTCAACTTGAATTAATTTAATTATATAAATTAAATAATTAAATTACTTTTGATAGTAGAATTAAAATACTATTTTGACTTGTTTAACTTTGTAGTCAGCTTCGAAGTCTTTCTGTCTTTACTTTGTCTTCTGTCATAAAACCACTTGAGCTAACCGAAGAATAAATATTATTTTAGTTGACACACAAATGTACTATCTGGTTCATTTGTGTCATACTAATAAATATTCTCCACTTATTAACTTTTAAGTTGTGGCCTTCTATCATTTTTTTGCTTTACTGCCTTTCCTCGTCTTCTGAAATCTTTCTGTAGTAACCACTTGAAATCTTTTATATCTTCTGAACTCTTATGAAATACTACCACTTTATTTTTCACTGACGCTTGAACATATTAATGAACTTCTTCTAGTGTTAAGTAGCAATCCCATCAAAATACTTATGATACTTAGATTCTTTGTGATTAATTGACTGTCTTCGTCTTGATTCCTGTTTGGTATTTATTATTTACTTCTCTTTATAGTTAGAGTTGAGTTGTCATCTAATTATTACAAATAGGCCTAGTCATATGCCTTTCACTCCTCGAAGCATACGTTATCCTGGAAGTCCTTTTATCTTAATTGTAAACGTTAAAAGGTATTATCATTATTGATTTCTTGCTTTTTACTGATTTTCGTGATTTTGATTTTATGAACTGTGTGTTTGCTTTGATTGTGTGTGCTCATGACACAACTTACGCTATTGTTGTTAAGGAGTTGGTTCTGTCTCCGATGGTATAAGATTTTAGTAAGATGTTATAAGTTTTCAATATTTAGCTAACGAATTTGGTGTCAATTTGCAAGGAAAACAATAAATCTAATCCCTCTCTATCTTTCTCTCTGTGTGTTTGTATGTGTTTGTATACTGATTACAGATTTTGGTCTTGATTGTGATAGTAATGCTTCTTTATGATATTCACAAAGCTGCGGAGATCATTCAATACTTGTTAAAATAGATCATGGATTGTACATTAATGTTTGTAAACTGGTTTTCTGCTGTGAAGATGATTTTGACATACTTGAATCTGTGAAAACCCGCTGCAAAATAATCAAGGATGATGCTCCAGTAATTCATGATGTAAGTTGGTATTCAAATGTCATCTTTATTATTTCTCTTTGTGAAAATTTTATTATTACGGTAGCCAAGAAATTCCAATTATTGACTTAAGAATGCAGAGAGTTTCTTAGTAAATTAATCACCAGTCAATACAAGGACTAGTAGTACTTTAATTTGGGAACTAATGGTTGCATTGTGAAGGTAGCTTGAAATCAAATTATAATGCTTATGCTAAAAAAATTTCATTCAATGGTGACATGATTTATTTGGTTTTTAAATAATAAATATTTTAATTTTTAATATATTTTATTCGACAAAATTAGGCATGCACTTGGACAAATACCCTGTTTGTTATGTTGCTTGAATTTAAATCGCGTGATGTTGATTGCAACTAGAATGTATGTTCAATTAACATTTTATGTTATTATTATACATTGATTAAAGGAATTAAGGATGCCAAATCAGTATAAACTGCCTCTTTAAATTTGCAAAGATATTGTATACCCATATATATTGATATTTGTTCTTTGCTTCTTTAGCGCATTATGTGTGGTATAACTATTATATATGTCATTATAATAGTTAGTAATTTAGAAACCTAAGAGCAAAGCTCCAGTAAAAAAGGTTCCTACAATATCTATTACAGCCAAAAAGAAAGTTGTTAGTAGTGATGATTCTAATTCAGAATCTGATGAGGATGATGTATGCGAACATTACTCTTGGTAGTTCAATGTGTTTTTTATTTTGTGTTGAGAGGGTGAAAAGAAATTGTGTAATTTTAATTTGATTATGCTCATGATTGAAACATTTTCATCTTATCTGAACATGAAACTCTTACAAAGGTAGCTTCTAAGACTGCTCCACAAAAAATGATTGATGTATCCTCTAATTTGAAAAATGATACCTCTGACAGTGACTCTGATATGAATCAGATGATAGTGACTCTGATCAGGTTTGAATCATTTCACTTCTGAAAGGCATATGATAAGTCCTATTTGTAATAATTAGATGATAACTCAACTCAGATTATAAAGAGAAGTAAATAATAAATATGATAATAGGAGTCAAGACGAAGAAAATCAACTAGACACGAAGAATCAGATAATCAGGAGTATTTTGATGAGGTTGCTACTCTACATTGGAAGAAGTTCATTAATATGTTCAAATGTCGGTGTAAAATAAAGAGGTAGCATTTCAGAAGAGTTCAGAAGATACAGAAGATTTCAGGTGCCTATTACAGAATAAAGCTAGAAGCGAGACCAAGACAGAAGATCACAGATTTAACGTTAAACAGTTAAGAACATTTATTTTAGTGTGGCACAAATGAATCAGACAGTACATTATGTGTCAACTATATAGATGAAGGTTCAACATCAAGTACAAGTGATTTTCAGACATACAGTACAGTGAAGACGAAAAGACTCAAGTCAAATCTACAATGGTTGTGCAGTGAAGAAACTAATTAATTCTACTATCAAAATTTAATTAATTATTTAATTATCTACTTAAATTAATTCATCTTGAATTGATTTAATTTATAAATTAATTAATTAAAATTGGTGGAATTAATTAAGTTAAAAGGACATTTTATTTAACAAGTAAAATAAATCTTGCTGCACCCATTGAAGAAAGTCTTACCGAATTTTTTCAAAACTTTCAATAAGTCTTACCGAAATTAGATTGAAGAAAATTTTTGCAAGCCATCTAAAATGTCTTACCGAAAATTACATCTTAAAAAGGTCTTGAAGATACAAGTGGGAGAATGTATTACCGAATTTTAAAGTAAAAAAGGTCTTGTTGGATCTTGGAAAAAGTCTTAACGAGTTCTGTAAAGGTCTTACCGAATTTAGAAAGTCTTGCCCACTGATTTAGAAAAAGTCTGAAGGCATAATTAATTGTCTTTTAGAAGTCTTGTTAGAAAAGTCTTATCAGCTTAAACCTCTATAAATATGAGGCCAAGAGCTTCATTATTTCAGTTGTTGAAAACTGTTAGACATTCAAATTCAGTAATTTGTCTGCAAAGTTATATTCACAGACTTTCTGTACTGGTTTGAAATATAATTGTTAAATTAGAACAATTCATGTCAAAATCGTTCTATAAATTTAAATAGTTATTTACACTATTCATCATATTAATTTTGTAATAATTTTCAAGTTAAAAATTATATCTTCTACTTGAACAATATTTCATTAAAATTAATATTTCATGATTAATTAAAATAATATTTTTTAATCCAAAATTCTGCGATAAAATTTAGATATTATATTCAACCCCCCATTCTATAATATCAGGGACCAACAATTGGCATCAGAGCTAGTTGATATTTTTAATATCAGATCCAAACCAAATATTCCGCAACTCATACAGATCTCAAAAATTATTTTTAATTCGAAGTAATTTTTTCTCAAAAATTATTTTTCATAAAAAAATATTTTAAGTCAAAAGTTTTTTTTCGAAACACTTAATTTTTAATCTTATTAAAGATGAGTACACAAAAAGTGATGAGCATTAAAATTCCATTGTTTGATAAAGATCACTATAACTTGTGGAAACATAAGATGCTATTATTTCTTGGGAATGCCAATACCAAATATGCAAGGATTTTGGTCAACGGTATTGAGCCCCTAATAACAGTTATTCTCGAACATGAGGTATATGGAGTCGTAATTCCTCATATACAGTTCCCTAAAGATCTGTCTGGTTATATGAAGGACAAAAGGGAAAATCTGGCCTTGGATAACAGTCTCAAACTCATACTGGTAGAATCCCTAGATTGTGTTATGTACAACCACATTGTCAATTGTAAAAATGCCAAACAAATCTGGGATACCATTGAGATATTCAATGAGGAGACTGAAGAAGTCAGAGTGAATAGACTGAAGATCCTGACCTGCCAATATGAGTAGTTTAGATCCAACCCTAGTGAGGGTATCTCTGAGGTGTTTTAGAGATTGAATAAACTGATAAATGAGCTCAACCTCAATGAGAAATATTACAAGAACTAGGAGGTCAATAAGAAGTTTTTGCTAACCTTACCAGATCATCTGGAACATAGGATCGCAGCTATTCGAGAGTTTAGGGACATGAAAGAAGTAACCCTAGAAAGATTCTACAAAGTTTTGAAGTCCTATGAATTGGAATAGATCCAGACCAGAGAAACGTATGAAAGAGGTAAGGTTGTTAGTTCTTCTAAAGCACTGTTAGTTGAAATACCAGGGAAAGAGGAAATGAAGGTTGTTGTACCTTCAAACAGTTCAATGGAGTATGTGGTTCCAGAATTTGAATATACTTTAGATGAACAAGAAGATGGTGAGTTCTACTCATTGGAAGAACTGGATCAGCTGGAAGATGCATCTCTAGATATGGTTGCTAGGAGGTTTGGTAACATGAGATTTAGAAGGAACTCCTCCTACAAAGTTAAACCTAATTTTGGAAGGTTCCAGAATGGAAGTTCTTCTATAGTTGTATCAAGAAGTGGCTACAAGGCTGACTTAGTTGATAGAAATAAGTTTCGTTGCTTCAACTGTAATGAGCTAGGTCACTTTACAACAGAATGCAAAAAGGTGAACAAGTGAAAAAAAGAGTGTCTTGTGAAGAGCTCGGAGAAAAGTATGACGCACTTGTGAAAAAAGCATCAAGGTAAGTCTTATCTAGTAGAAGAAAAAAGTTGGGACGACTCAGACAACGATGCTGAAGAAGAGCTGGGAAATCTTGCTCTTATGGTTTCATCTGAAGATTCATTGTCTCTAACTCGACAAGGAGGAATAGATGTAAATCCCTCTTGCCCTAAAATGTTTAAACTACTAGGTAAAGAACTAGATGATACAAGTGATAAATTTAGGAAACTAATTCTCAAAAACAAAGTTTTAACTGATGAGAATGATGTTTTAAAACTTTAAAAAAAAAAGAAATGACAAATTGATTGATGACTTAGTTTTTCAAGTAAATAGAGTCATTTGTTATGTTAAGGTTGAAGCCTATATCAGAAATCAGATAGTTGGAGAACAGAAGAAGTGTCTGGCCTATAAAAATTCTTCTTACATAGTAAAAGACCTAATTGACCAACAAGAGATTAAATGCAAAGTTAGAATAGGTCTTGAGTACAATAAATCTGTAGGAAAGGCAAGCAACATCATCCTATTTAGAAAAAGTACTGAAGAAATGGGTATTCCACATGTTGTTAAGGACACACTTAGAGGACCTCAAGGAAGAAAAATAAAGATAGGAGCAAGTTAGGGACATACAAGGAATAAATGTCCTAAAAGAGAAGAATGCACCTAAGACACTAGTGAAAGGTAAGAGAACTTCTAATTCGCCCAATCCTGGTATAGGTGCTAAAGACTTAAAGAGGAATCTAAATAAACCTAACAAGTTTGTTAATGGTAGAAATAGTAACAATAAATATCATTCTACTGAGAACTTTAAGACTGTTGATAAAGTTGAAGTAGAAAATGTTAAGACACCTACTGTTTTGAATAACATACCTATTATTGATGTATGTCATAAACCTTATGGTATTGTAAATTGTATGTTATGTGCTTTTAATGTTATGTCTGCATATTTCAAAAGTATGCATGCTAATAAGAATAACATGACACATAGACAACACATCAATAATAAATTTACGAAATCCAAGACTGCGATTCCTTCACCTATCAAGAAGGAAACATATGTTCTGAAGTATAAATAAAAAATTGTTAAGACTGTTTATAGGAATTTAAGCACAGTCAAGGTAGATGCTGTTATTGTTCGAAAGGGATCTGTTGTCAAAGGTCAATTCTTTAAGTATATCGGGCCCAATCAATTTTGGGCTCCGAAGATAATTTAATTCATTTGATAATTGAAGGGAGTTAAACAAGTAAACTGGGTTGCATGGATTTTGGACAACGGATCTTCAAGGCATATACATGGGTTTTATTCTTGCACTCTAAGGATAAATTATCACAATTGGTGATTGATCATGTAAAGCTGATTGAGTTAGATTCAAAGCTACTAGTCCGAGCAATAAGGTCAGAGAATGGAACAGAATTTAAGAATGAAATTCTGAATGACATTTACTCAGACAAGGGAATAACAAGACAATACTCAGTGCCAAGAACTCTGCAACAGAATGGAGTTGTAGAAAGGAAGAATCGAACCCTGATTGAAGTTGCAAGAACTATGTTAAGTGAATCAAGGTTATGAAAGGCATATGACTAGACCTATTTATAATAATTAGATGACAACTAAACTCAAATAAGAAAAAGAAGTAAATAATAAATATGATAAGAGGAATCAAGACGAAGAAAGTTAATTGGTCACAAAGAATCAGATTATCAGAAAGATTCTATTAAGGTTGCTACTCTATACCGGAAGAAGTTCATTAATATGTTCAAGTTTCGGCAAAAAATAAAGAAGTAGTATATCAGAAGAGTTCAAAAGATACAGAAGATTCCAAGTGGCTACTACAGAAAGATTTCAGAAAAAGAAAATAATAGAAATAAAGCTAGAAGCGAGAACAAGACAAAAGATCACAGTTTTAAAGGTAAGAGATGAAGAATATTTATTTTAGTATGTCACAAATGAACCAGACAGTACATTTGTGTGTCAACTAATTTAATAAATATTTAGCACATAGCTTAAGTGATTTTCAGACAAAAGACAGTAAAGAAAGAAAGACTCAAGTCAAATCTATAAATGTTGTATAGTAAAGAAACTAATTAATTCTACTATAAAAAGTTAATTAATTATTTAATTTATCTACTTAATTTAATTTACCTTCAATTAATTTAATTTATAAATTAATTAATTAAATTAAATTGGTGGAATTAATTAAGTTAAAAAGAATATTTTATTTAATAAATAAAATAAGTCTTGCTGCATTAAAATAGAAAGTCTTACCGAATTCTTTAAAGACTTTATCTAAAGTCTTACCGAAATTAAAAAGGTCTTGGAGTGCTTTAATAAAAGTCTTACCAAACCTTTTTAAGAAATCTTACCGAGCAAGACAAAAAGGACTTATGGGATTTATAGGAAAAGTCTTACCGATTTTTAAAAGGTCTTACTGAGTTAAAAAAGGTCTTGCCTAGCTTATTTAAAAAGTCTTAAAAGCTATTTATAAAGTCTTATTTGATTTTTTAATAATTTTTATTAGAAAGTCTTGCTAGCTTCCACCTCTATAAATATGAGGTCTTTGACTTCATTTTTTTCATTATTAAAAACATTCAAATTCAGTAATTTGTCTGCATTGTAATATTCACAGACTTTCTGTGTTGGTTTGAAATATAATTGTTAAACAAGAACAATTCATGTCAAAATTATTCTAGAATACTTTATTAGTTATATTCATTTTTCATCATATTAATTTTTTTAATACTTTTCAAGTTCAAATTATATCTTCTACTTGAACAGTATTTCATTAAAATTAATATTTCATAATTAATTAAAATAATAGTTTTAAATCCAAAATTTGGCGATTAAATATAGATATTATATTCAACCCCCCTTCTACAACATCAGGGACCAACAGATTACCTATCTACTTTTAGGCTAAAGCAGTAAATACAACATGTTATACCTAGAATCGAACTTTAATCAATAAAGATCATATGAAGACTCCCTATGAATTAATTTCTGGAAAGAAAGCAACACTCAAACTTTCATGTATTTGGAGCCAAATGTTATGTGCTAAAAGATGGAGATGAGCATCGTGGCAAGTTCGAGGCCAAGACACGCGAAGCTATTTTTGTCAGTTATTCAAGAAGAGCATATAGGGTGTACATAATTGATCAGCACCAAGTGAAAGAAAGTGTCAATGTTATATTTAATGACACTAAACTCCCAAGTATCCAAACTGAAGATCCTTCTGAGTCATTAAAATTTAATAATTATCCAAACTCACATTCTGATGATGAAGAAGAACCTGAGGTTGCAATAGGACATGCCAATAATGATGATAATGATCCAGGTAATAGTGGTGGAAATAATGAAAATACTGGAGATACTACTAATGCCAATGGTGGACCAACAAGTCATTCTGACAACAACTCAGGGGGAGATGATGGATCTACTAGCAGAACACAACATCATAATGAATATCGAGGCGAGTCATCAAGATCAAACCTTCCTAGGGAAAGGATATGGAGCAGAGATCATCCTTTTGAATTGATCATAGGTGATCCAGATGTTGGGGTTAGGACTAGAAGTGCAACGTCGAATGAATGTCTATTTTCATTTTTTCTATCCCAAGAAGAACCGAAGAAAATTGAAGATGCACTAACTGATCCAGATTGGGTTGTTGCCATGCAAGAAAAACTCAATCAGTTTGAGAGACAAGAAGTATGGACACTGGTACCGAGGCCAAAAGACAGATCTATGATTGACACCAAATGAGTATATAGGAATAAATTAGATGTTAATGGCATTGTTACAAGGAACAAGGTCAGACTGGTGGCAAAGGGTTACTCTCAGGAAGAGGGAATTGATTATGATAACACCTACGCACCAATTGTAAGACGTGAAGCCATCATAATATTTCTAGCATTCGCAGTACATTCCAATTTCAAAGTTTATCAAATGGATGTGAATAGTGCCTTTCTGAATAGAGAGTTAAAAGAGGAAGTATATGTTGAGCAACCCATGGCTTTTGAAAATCCAGAGTTTGCTGATTTTGTATATTTCCTATTCAAAGCCCTCTATGGAATCAAGAAAGCATTGAGGACATGGTATGACACTCTCTATGAGTTTTTACTTGAAAATGATTTTAGTAGATGTGTCACAGATAAAACTCTTTTTTATAAATTACATGATAAAGATATGATATATGTCCAAGTTTATGTTGATGATATTATATTTGGTTCTATTAAAGAAAACTTTTGCAAGAGATTTGCTAAATTAATGTAGAGTAGGTATCAAATAAACATGATAGCTGAGCTATCATTCTTCCTTGGACTACAAGTAAAGCAAAAGGAAGATGGGAGTTTTATTTTCCAATCAAAGTACATAAGGGATCTTCTGAGAAAATACAGTCTAGAAGATTCCTCACCGGTAAAACCCCCAATGCCAACAGCCACAAAGCTTAACAAAGATGAAACTGGTAAAAAAAGTTGATATCACAAGTTACAGAGGTATGATAGGCTCATTATTATATTTAAATGCAAGTAGACCTGATATAATGTTTGCAATATACTTATGTGCAAGGTTTCGGTCTGATCCTAGGGAATCTCATCTTATAGTTGTTAAACAAATTTATAGATATCTGAAGGGTACACCAAATCTTAGAATTTGGTACCCTAAAGATACAGGTTTTGAACTAATAGGCTATACAGACTCAGATTATGCAGGATGTAGGATGGACAAGAAGAGTATTTCTGGAAGCTGTCAGTTTCTAGGACATCAGTTGATTTCATGGTATAGCAAGAAACATTAATCAGTATCTACCTCGATAGCCGAAGTAGAATACATTGTGGCAGGTAGCTGTTGTGCACAGATCTTGTGGATAAAGAATCAACTACATGACTATGGACTTGCATTGAACAAAATTCCAATATTCTATGACAATACAAGTGCTATAGCTATTTTCAATAATCATGTACAATACTTTCGAACCAAACATATTGACATAAGATATCATGTTATCCGAGAGCATGTTATAAACGGAACTGTGGTGTTACATTTTATACTCACAGAAGATCAAATTGCTGACATCTTCATGAAACCACTTTCTCTAAGTTGGTTAGTGAATTAGGGATGTTAAATAATGGCTAATTTTTTTACTGCTAGGAGTTGATTTGAGTTTATAAATATTAAATGGTAATATTTAAAGAATTTATAAAATTCGAATCAACAGAATCCTAGGGCTTTTAAATATTTAGAGAAATTATCCTGAAAATAATTTAATACTCTTAATAAATAATTATTTCAAGTATAACATAAGTACTTATTTTTGTTTATTATTTTTATTATTATATATTTATTTTAAGCATTTATAAGCATAATATGTAAATTATTGTATGATTTTCTAATTATTATTGCATATTAATAATTATTATGTTATTAATTATTTAATTAATTTATTTGTTAAATTAATTCATGTTATGAATTAATTTAATTCCTAAATTAATTGGAACAGTTAATAATATCAATATTTATTATATGTCATTAATAATTAGGTCGTATTATATGTAAATATATTTATGTTATGTTTAGTTTTATTTAAATAAAAATTTCAGAAAGACATTTATTCAAAATTCGGCAAGACTTTTGTTTAAAAATTTTCAGAAAGACTTTTCATACAGGGGTTTATTAAATTTCTTTTAAAATCAGAAATAATTTTATTTTACAACTCGACAAGACTTTTAAAAGTCTTACCGGGTGTTAGTTTTAATTAAAAGTCTTACTGAGTATTTGTTCTTAAAAAAAGTCTTATCGAAATGTTTTTGTTTAAAATCATTTTTGTCATTGTTTTATTCACTTCTAATAAGTCTTATTAGCGCGCGCACGCGCGCGCACACACACACACACACATATATATATACACGGATACATACGATTCTATAGATCTCAACAAAACTTTTTGAAAACCTTTCAAGAACCATCGATTTAAATCTCTAATCAACTGCTAAGTTGCTATCAATCGATTTCAAGCTAAAAGCTTGTTGGTTTGATAAAAAATGAGTAGAATAGTTGAACCTCTGCCCATTTTTTTCTCCTTGTTTGAACCGTTTTTGGACTTATTGATTGAGAACTGAGTTTGGTTGTTAATTGGAGTTAAAAGGACCATAGTTAGGTGTTTTTGTGTGTTAATTCGATTTGGGGATTTATAGAACTAGGGTTTGTTGAATTTTGAGTAATATTCAAATTATTTGAGATATTTTTGATTTTTTGGGTGTTAATTTTCGAATTGTGTGCTTAATTCGAATTAACTGAGATTTTCTTATTAAAATTGTACTTTAAAAGAAAAATTAATTAAACCTTATTTAAAAGTGGCTGTAATTTTTGAGATCGCAAAAATGAATTTTATTGGCTATTTTGATCCGGAGAAGTACAGTAAAGTTAGATTTAGGCCTTGGATCATGCTTATGAACGAGCACTCCTTAGTGAGAATAACAATTTCGTTAAGTACCTCGTTAAAAATTGAATCTCTTAGAGCCTTTCCTAGAAATTGTACGACAGACATGCTGGTTCAATTTTCATTCAGAATTGGAGAAAACAGAGTACATTGCAGATGAAATTGACATGAACAGAATATTAAGGTTCTCCATAGATAATTTTGAGACCCTACCAACAGTTCAAGAAATTACCAACTTCGTTTAGTCAATTCATTATCAAGGAACTTTAGATTTGGTAAAGTTGTCCAAATCTCAGTTAGTGAGTGAATGTGATTACTACTTTAATACTCTAGCCAAAGTTTTTGCCCCGACCATGAAGAGTAACTTTCAAAAAATTTCATCACTTCTTCAAGTGATTGGGTATTCTGTGGCCCACAGTCGAAGAAGCAACTTTGGTAAATTAATTCTGACAGAAATAATAAGGAAGATGGGTATTTCTGAAAGCAGACACTTGGATGTAGAACAGAAAGTAACTTGTTTCTATCCAAAATTTTTAATCATGCTAATGAATAATTTGCTTTCAAATGAGGATAAAGCACATTTTACAAATAGCCCAGTGGACGTATCCCCAATAACTCAGAAAAATTTGTTCACCAGACTAAGAAATCAGAACAAATTTCCAAGGGTAGCAATTGTGACAACTCAATACATGGCTAATATGCTAAATCAAATTGAAAATCCTGCACAAGCTCAACCAGAGCATGAACCAGTTCAAGATCCACAGCCAGAGCAGTTGCTACTTGAAGCTGCTCAACTTGCAGAACAAGAGGCTCATGTAGATCAGGTAATATCTCAAACCTTAGTATCTAATCTAATTTCTTACCTCTAAATATATCTGTGTTAGACTATAATTGTGGTCTTATACTTCAGGATATCGGCTATGGACCTGAAATCACACAGGTTCAATCCCAAGATGAAATAGAGCCACAAATAATATCTTTTTTCATCAACTTCATTGAGTCAAATCAGAAAAGAAGGATACCTGTTAGAAAAATTAGGGGAAGAAAATAAGCGAGTGAACCCGCAGCTCTGTCTCCACCTTCAAAAAGATTAAGAACTGATTCTAAGACAACTGCAGACCAATCCTTATTCGCTCAACATGATATGGATTTTGATATGGCAATTCAACAGTCACTTGACTCATTATTTCAACATGATGATTCTATTGAAATTCGGCGTCCAGCCGCGACATCTTGTGAAAAGTGAAGAACACTACTCGCAATCACTCTAGCAGGACCTCCCATTATCCAAGATACACACAGACAAGAGAGCACTTCATGTTAATCCTATTGTGGACATGCCTTCACAGGCTTCAGAAGAATAATTTTTTATTCTTCAACAGCAATGGCACTTTTTGCAGGTACTGCAAAGGATTCTGGAAAGGAGCAAAACACGAGTGTTGTGAGGCAAACACTGAGTGAAACACACACACCTAGTCATAGTGAAATAAACAAGAGTGCAAGTGAGGTGAGTGCACACAAAGTGAATTATTATAAAAAATGGAAGCTCTCCAGAAATAAATGCAGATTATTCAGGCTGAACTAACCTATTACCCAGATATTACACTATTATAGAAGGGGGTTGAATATAATAGTATCAAAACAATCTGTTGGGTCCCGAAGTATCGTAGAAGGGGGGTTGAATACGATACTGACAATAATTTAAATTATTTTCGAAATTTATAGATAAATAAATTATTGCTTCAGAGTGGGTTTGGTCATTTGTATTGTTTAGGTGAGTTGCCTACTAATTTTTCGTGTGTCTAGATAAATCAATTAGGCTCAAAAAAATTAGCAAGTAAATTATGGAGACAAGTTTTCGGGAATATACCTTTCATATAGAAACCCAGAGGGGTGCTACACCCAGTTAAAAATATAACTGGCTTCCAAAGAACAAATTAGTTCTTTGCTACTAACACAAAAATATTAGGCTCAGTTCCTATACAAATATATCTAAATTAGTACAAGGAAAAACTGAGTCCGTAGGGAGTGATATCTAGGAGCCCTGAGCATTTTTCATCAAAGAACCGGGTCCTAATATCTGACCGGGAGCAAGGTATAGATGTGTATAAATTTAGTCTCTTGCTCCGGCCATGGCAGAAGCTCCTTACATATTTTTTTTGAAGAAGACGACTATCTACTTTAATTGGTGTAGTCTTTAAATCAATAAAGTAGTTGCTGTAATTTGATTGGCTTAGGGGTTAAGTGGGTCCAAGAAATATTTTGTTGCGCCTGTATATTTTTGTTGCGCCAACATATTTTGTTGCACCTGTAGAGTGTATCCCCTGTGTAAATATATGTGGCGTCTTGGAATTTAGAATAAGCTGAATGTCAATTTTTGTTGCGCCTGTACTAGGCAACCCTTGGAATGACGCCACAAAAAACTTAACATATTTCTTCAACAAGTCTTGTTGCGCCAACTAACTTCGTTGCGCCTTGACTTTCAATTTCATGGTCAAAGTGCAGTTTAGTCACTCTACTTTGACCATCTACTCATTCCTTGACTGAAGGTTGCCAATTTCCATTTCTTGTACCAAAGTCTTATCACATTACACCCTGTACCCTGAGCTGTTTCCGTTCTTCAAATGTAGTTCAGAAACTTTCACTTTTTGTACCAAGGTTGTGACACTTTGCACCCTGCACCCTTTGAGTTGTTTAGCTATTTGGTTGTTAGCTGTTTGGTTGTAGCCTCTATAAATCACTTTTCGTACCTTAATAAATAACCGTTCTTTCCAAGTACGTTCTTCAACTTAACAATTCTTCTATAGTTAATACTCAGATTCCTTTCACAAACTGCTGACGCCTAGTGCAACTGGTCTGGTTCACAGACGACTATCTTTGATCCAGGTCTTCGTATTATTGCTTTATTTGCATTGTTAAGTTTGCAGCAACTTCATTACTTCGAACACTGACTATCAATAAACACTATAACTTCACTGGATTCTTTTCTGGTACTTAGACAACATCTCCATTACTACCACAATCTTGAATACTTTATTCTCTGTTCTTCACTGACGCTTGAACATTTAAATGAACTTCTTTCAGTGAGTTTAACTCCAAGACTGCATCTATCTTCTTAGTACTTTGTCTTTACCATGTCTTCAATTCTTCTTGATTCCTATGCTTCGAACACTGTCTATCTTCAATCAATGCTAATACACTGAAATCTTTTAGTGGCACTTTATACTAAATCTTAACACTTCTGAAATCCTGAAAGTCTTTACACATTATTCTTCACTGAGATTTTAACATATTAATGAACTTCTTTCAGTGAACTTGATTCACTGTATTTACCTTATCTTCATTTCTTCTTGATTTCTGTGTAGGCGTAGTATTATTTACCTGTCCTGTTCTAGTGTTGAGTTATCATGATTACTATTCATACAGCGTCGTAATCTCACCAACAATCTCCCCCTATTTGATTGTTAAACTTAGCAAATAAATCCCATAGAGAGGATAACTCAACTAATAACTAGAAAAAGTAATGGTCCGGGACTTGTAAATAATGCTACTAATTTTTCTGGATCAGATTCTGCATTTCCAGATTTCTTGTGTAACTGAAATGAATGATGTATGTTCCTCTAGTACTGAACTGATATACATGTAGTATCATCTTCATTTCTGTATGTTTGAGCTTTCTATACTTCAAAATCCTTCATAGTTTGAACTTAAAGATCTTATCGTGAATAAAGATTCATAAGAATTTAAATTCATGGGAACGTCTTCTGTTGAACATAGAACATAGCTCAAGTAATGTTCTCCCCCTTAGAATTTAATTCTTCTTCTTTTTCTTGTCTAAATTCTCCCCCTAAGGATATTAACTTCTCCTAAGGATACGAAGATAAAACTTTATTAACTTTTCCTTTTTCTCTTTTTCTTACTAAATTCTCCCCCTTAGTTGAGGAATCCTCCAATGGCCCATCTTTGGAATGGTTTGTCTTCCAAGGAAGGTTTTCGTCTATCATTGATTGGGAAAATATAGTAGCTTTTCTTTCAGAAGTAGCATGTAACAATGGTAAGTGTTTGGTCTATGGTTTCCTCACTTCTACTATATTCTGTTGGTGTTTACACTAAAGTGTCGAACACTTTGAAGTGTTTCACTCTTTCTCTCCCTATCTCTCACTGAAGTGTATCTCTCCCTCACTTTCACTTAAGTGTTTCTCTCTCTCACTTTCACTCTGCATTTCAAATATAGCATTTTGTACCTGTAAGTGAAATCCGTCAATTCATATATATTCCCAAGACCTGATTCATCAAAATGAACTGAATCACTATCAAGTGGAGAATTGCCTCGTAAAGGTGTTTTTGATCTATCATGCATAAGCACTGTCACAACATCAAACTCAATTACATTTGCTAAATCACTGTCTAGTGGAGCCTCACATCTTTGAGATGGGTTATCCCAAGATATTAATATCTGTTAGGGAATCCTGCCTTGTTCTATCAAGGGGTTGCCTCACACCTTTTCTGTAAACGGGAGGTGGACATTCCTTTTCAGGATCTGGAAATGTTCCTTCCAGGAGGGTCAACGTAGTAGACAATGTAATGAATGACAATTTAGAGTCTACGTTTCCCTCATAACCCTGTGACGGGAATTTTGCATAAAATTCCCTCCTTGACTCATCCGAAGAATTCTTGTCAAGCAGTTGCCTCTCAAGCCCAGATAAATCTGTGTTAGTAATTGTGCTCTAGAGACAATATTTTTTATATTTTAAGGAAAATATTTATTATTAAGGATTATGTTTTATTGATTATTATTTATTTATTATATTTTATTTACTGCGTAATAAATTGAAAGCATAATAAATGTCCTTGGAATTTTGATACGTATTGTATATCTTTAAGTATGTGACTTAAAAATGAGATTATATGAATAGTATCTTATTCCTAAAATTCCCTAGTTGAGTATTATTATTTAAGGACAATAATAATGCACAAAGACTAGTATGTTTCTTGACAGATGACCACATCTCATTGGTCATAGGTATGGGGATACTAAAGTCAAGAACATAAGTGCATGTATCAATGCATGGCACTGGAATGACCCGCCGTGAGATTCTACATGTTAAGTAAGTGTCATAAGTAATTCTCACTGTGATAATGGTGTAATGATCCTTAGACCTGAAATCATTATATTTCTATACGAGAATTAATATACTTTGATTACATTAAAAGTTACCTTTGACCGGGTGATGATAAAAGTGGACATTGGGTATATTATGAATCGTATGAGAAATATGAATGATCTAGATGGGATTTAATCCTCCTAATTTTAGGAGTGATATTATTGGCCTCTTGTTTGAGTGAGACTATGAAATGCACGGCCGTGCTCAAATGTTGATTTGATTTTAATAGTCTACTCATCGATCAAG
Source organism: Oenanthe sinensis (assembly GCA_028671895.1). Classification (NCBI taxonomy): domain Eukaryota; kingdom Viridiplantae; phylum Streptophyta; class Magnoliopsida; order Apiales; family Apiaceae; genus Oenanthe; species Oenanthe sinensis. The sequence continues at coordinate 12,142,281 of CM053797.1, forward strand.
AAAATAAAGATTAAATTATGAAGAGGATGACACGAGACATGCCTTGAGTTTAATCTATAATATCAAGATTAAAGGGATTATATTACATGGAACATTATTCACGAAAGGCTTAATCAAATCACCGATTTATTATTATTACTTGGGTAGCAATGATGTATTACTAGATGCCGCTCATTGTTTACAATTTTAATTAGATATTAAAATTGTTGCCAACGTAATAATAACCTACAAGGTCACACACAAAGAACGTTTGAAGGAGAAATAATTTAAATTATGAATTTAAATTAAATAAGTAATTTATTTTATTTATGATATTAATTAAGTATGACTTAATTAATTATATAAATAGAATAAATGAATTACTTAAACTAATTCCAAAATTAATAATTAATTAATTAAGTGAGACTTAATTAAATAATTTAGAATTTTAGATTAGTATTAATTATAATTGGATTATAATTAGAAAACTTATTCCTCCCTCTATATAATCTCTTTATGGGCTGATTTAATAAGAGAGAGATTTTACAAAAACCCTAGCCGCTCTGAGAGAGGAGGAAGATAGAGAGAGAAGAAGTTTTCGGGTGCTAGTATACATCAATCCTTCATGAAAAGTGTTCGTGTGGATACCGTAGAGCGTAGATCGCGAGAGCGGGATACGTGGTGATTAAACAAGCTTTGGACCTCCATTAATCTTCCATTAATGAACTGTTAAAGCTTCTAAAGGTATTTATTCTTTATCTCCGAATTAAATCTTTTGTTTTCGCATGGATCCTGCGGAGGGTTTCGCTATTTTGATTTATTTTTCGCGTTTATTCCGCTGCGATTATGTCACGAAACCCTTCAATAGCATCAGAGCTACTTGCGAAACGTTTTAATTCGGTTATGTGCTTAACAGTTTTTGATATATAAGCATGTTTGCGATCTATCATGATTTTATATTGATATAATATGTATATGTTTATATATATTATGAATATATGATATTTATATGATGTATAATCATATGATGATTATGTGTGTTGATGTATGTATATGATACATGTTTGTTCTTATTATGGGAATCGTATTCGATACGAATTCTGAAACGGCTGCCGTTGATTTTCTGAAATCTGTGTCCGTTGTCCGATTTTCGCAAACGATATGTGTTTTCTGACTGGAATCGGGTCACTGAGAAATACTGACTTAATCAGCTCTGCGTCTGTAAGCTATTAGATGTCGTTACAGCCTCCAAAACGGTGATTTATTATTTTCTGAAAATTATTTAATTTTCTAAAATTTTGAGTATATGTATGTATATATTATGAATATATGATATTCATGTAATGTATAATCATATGATGATTGTATGTATCTCTGTATATGTATATATGATATATGTTTGTTTTTGTTATGGGAATTGTATATGATACGATTTCTGAAACACCGTCAGATTTGGAAAAATCTGACTGCTGTATCCGATTTTCGTAAACGATATGTGTTTTCTGACTGGAATCGGGCCAATGAAAAAAACTGATAGCTATTCTATCACCGACGGGTCTGTAAGCCGTTTGACGTCGTTAAGGGCCTCGAAATAGTGATTTATTGTCTTCAAAAATCTGTTTTTAATTTTCTGAAATTTTGAAATTTGTTATATATGATTATATGATATGATTATATAATATGAGATATATTATATGTGTTATATGATAGCATGGTGGATGGTTATGGCCTAAAGACCAATAGGATAGTGGTTTTGATTTATGGTTTTGGTTTCTAAATACGACTTGCATGTCGTTTATTCATTGTAATTTAATTATCTCGAATGTAACTCGAGTTCTTCTTGTAATTTCATTAGAATAGTTTTATTTTTTATTATTCAATGTAATTATCAATGAAGACTTGCAAGTAAAGAGGCGATCCAAAAGGGGATGATGGAGCAATGAAGAAAAAAGACATGTAATAGATAGTATTTTTAAAACCACCATAGACTGACCTTGATATTTCCATTAGCTTGGAAATATCATATAGGATGGGGCCATAACCAAACACGTTTAATTTACGCGCATTACATATTTGTATATGATTGCATGTATTGGTATGTATGCGTAGATATAATTGAGATGCATGCTTAATATTGATTAATCATGTATGTATTAGATACGACACCCATACCATGTTTACTTAAATAAGATAAAATCTGTAACGATTCAAGATTTTAAAATTAACAAACGATCATGAGATTCTTGTGTTTATGAAATATGGATTTTTAAAACGCGGAATTAAATATGGATTTTTGATATCTATAATTGGGATTTTCTAACAAAAGCGGATATGCGTATTCGTAAGGCTGATGGGTTTTAAGTGTGACCATTGGTATCCTCCATCTACCTGGGAAATGAACAATTTAAGATGTCGATTTGAAATATTTGGTTCAAGGAAAAATTGAGGATCTCTTTATGATGTGATCATGATCGTTATAAATTTTCTAAAACCCCTTAACAAAATATTAAGTTTTACTCGGATGCTTTCCAATGAATGAACACTCATCGAATCCTAGATCGATAAGGGGAAGGACTGTCAGTGGCAGGGGACTCCTATCTATCGTGGTGAGATGCGACAAATATAAACGGTTATATTCGGCCGTTGTATCATTGGGTCTAACTTAACTGAGTCGTCATAATAAGTGAAAATAAACGGTTATATTCAACTATTATGAACTTAGAAGCATAGAGTTTGGTTAAAAGTCTATTAGATAGATAAGATCAATCGTTGTTCACCAAACTATCCAAGAATTATATATGATATAATTGACAACTGTTGTCTACCTAAATAATCATTTTCTAAGGACTTCCAGTGGTTGACTTAGGACATGACGAAATATGGATCTTGGCTTGTTAGGAATGCAAACACTGATGATTGTCAGAGAATACTAAACAGAGTTTATGCTGACGTCATAAGAGTTTAAAGAAGCTGTCGGTCAGAGTTTACTCTATCAGAGAATACTCAATCAGAGTTTACTCTAACAGAGAATACTCAAATCAGATAATGACAGATCGACAGAGTTTAGCTTCAGAGTCTACCAGAAAAGGAAACAGACAAATCAGAGTCTGATTTGGATAGTAAGAAGGAATTCAAGTGCAAGTCTAATTACCTTATTAAAGCTATTCTTATCATAATCTGTTTTGTAATTGTATTTATAGCTGTGTCTATATAAACACAGAGATAGGTTATAATTCAATGTTGAATTCATTAAGCAATAGTTATATAACCTAGCAGCTCTTAAGAACATTATTTTCTTGAGAGAGTTTTGTATTCGAGATCATTAATAATACAAAACAGTATTCCATTCTATATACTTGTGTTCATAATCGATTATTCTGGGAAACAATTGGTATCAGAGCAGGCAGTTAATTACGACTTAAAAAGATCAAATAATCATGTCTGGTAACAAGTATGAAAGCATCAGGATCCCTATATTGAAGAAGGCTGAATATCCTACATGGAGGGTGAAGATGATGATGTTCTTGGAAGCAACTGATCCTGATTATTTGGACAGAATTCATACAGGACAGTATCTACCAACCAAACTAGTGCCATCTACGATTGTGGAAGGAAGACAAATCCCTGAGTATTACACCTTAAAGGACAAGAAAGAATGGACCAATGAAGAAAAACAGGAAGTCTTGAAAGATGGAAAGGTAAGAAATATTTTGCATAATAGTCTTGACTCTGTAATGTCCAACAGGGTAATAGCATGCAAAACTGCCAAAGAAATCTGGGATGCACTGGAGGTTCAATGTCAAGGAACCAAGGAGATAAAGAAAAATAGAAGATCTGTTCTAATCCAAGAGTATGAATACTTTGAGGCTAAGCAGAATGAGTCACTCACAGATATTTATGACAGATTTCTAACTCTGTTGAATAACTTGGCTTTGGTGGATAAAGTATATGACAATGAAGATTCAAACACCAAATTTCTGAGGGCTCTTCCAGAAGAATGGGATCTGCAGACATCCTTGATTAGAGACAGGGCTGATTTGGATGAGATGTCATTAGATGAAGTTTATGGCAAATTGAAAACTCATGATCTGGAGTTATAGCAAAGAAGAAACAGAAAAAGTAGCAAGGCAAAATCCATTGCTTTGAATGTTGAGGCCCAGATTGAAGAACCTACAGAAAAAGTCCTTAATGCCTCAACAAGAAAAGGAAAAGCTGTAATCAAAGAAAGCAGTGAATCAGAGTTTGAGACAAACTCTGATGAAAACTCTGATAATTCTTCAGACTCTGACATGATGGAGATGTTTGCTATGTTTGTCAAAAGCTTCAAGAAATACAAAAAAATTAAGAAGCAAGGAAACTATCAGAAGAAGCATAGTGAGTCAGACAAGAAAGACAGATTCAGAAAAAGAGAAGATAGAGATGGAAAATCAAAAACTCTTGATAAATCAAAAGTCAAGTGTTACAAGTGCAACAAGATGGGACATTTTGCTACTGAGTGCAGAAGCAAGGAATCTGGGAAAGCTCTCATCATATCAAAGAAAGATTGGATGGATTCCTCAGACTCAGAAGAAGAAACTAACTATGCTCTCATGGCAAACTCTGAGTCTCCCATCTTAAACTCTGAAAAGGTACCAAACTCTGTTTTCACTTTTGATACTGAAGATATTCATGAATTAAAGTCTTTTCTTAGAAATCTACATGTTAGCTTTAAGTCACAATCTCTTGAGAATGAAAGATTAAAATCTGAGATACAAACTATGAATGCTAGGAATGACTTTCTTGAAACTGAACTTGTACACATGCTTAGCTTTAAGAAAGACTGTGAGAATGCTATACACATGCAAACTCAGTTGGAAATACAAGTCACATATTTGAAAACTGAGATAGCTAAGGAAAAAGAGACCTTCAGAGTTTGGACAAACTCTGGTAAGAAGGTCCAACAAATGCTTTCTGAAAAGAATTGGACATCTGCCCTAGGTTATGAATCTGATAAAGAATTTCACACTAATTCACACAAAAAAGGAACATTGACTAAACCTGTGAATTTTGTTAGAGCTAATGATTATAAGAAAACTCTCCCTGAATGCTCTAAAAACAATGGTGTGCCAGATTCTAAAAAGATAAATATAGGATTACTTTCACAGAAGCAACTTAAAGAAAAGTTGAAGGAAGTCACTAATAAAACTAAAAAGGTGAAAAAAATAGGAATGGAAAAGTAGGAATTACTAAGGAGAATAACTACATGAACATCCCTGATGCTCCTAGGAAAACATGTTTTACTTGTGGTAATTCTAATCATCTTGCTATTGACTGCAAACAAAAGAAAAAGAAAGAACCTGAAAAACCTGGGTTTGAGGCTAGAAAACAAACAAGATCAAATCCCTGTTTTCACTGTGGTAGTTTATGGCATTCTATTTATAAATGCAAAGATTATCATAATTTGTATTACAATTCTTACAAACCACAACCTCAAATGAGTAATTCTCCAAAACATACTGTCAAGCAAAAATATGTGATAAAGATTGATAAAAGAAGTGTAAACTCTGACAGTACAAACTCTGTAAATGCTAACCCTGATCATGTAAACTCTGTTAACACAAACTCTGACAAAAGAACTTCTGCTGCAAAAGTTAACAAGTTTTCAAAGAAAGGACCCAAACTAGTTTGGATCCCCATAACTACTAATTAAATTGCATTTACTGATTGCAGGGAAACAGGAAGAACATTCTAGTGATTGATAGTGGATGTTCTGCACATATGACTGGAAATAAATCCCTGCTTTCAGAGTTTGAGGAGAAGGCTGGCCCAGCAGTATCTTATGGAGATGGCAACATAGGAAGAACACTGGGATATGGCAACATAGTGATTGGAAATGTCATCATTGAGAAAGTAGCTCTGGTTGAAGGACTCAAACATAATCTGCTAAGTGTGAGTCAAATGACAGACAAAGATTATTCTGTGGAATTTCATGGAACTCATTGTGAAGTGAAAAGCAAGAAAAATGGAAAAATAGTTCTTATTGGCCACAGACATAACAATTTATTTGAAGCTAGCTTGGATATTAATTCTAATGGTTCCTTAACCTGTCTACTAGGAAAGGCATCACCAATGGAAAGCTGGAATTGGCACAAAAAGTTGTGTCACCTGAACTTTGGAAACATTAATGAATTGATAAAGAAGGACCTAGTTAGAGGTCTTCCAAAATTTCAATTTCATCCTGATGGACTATGTGATTCATGTCAAAAGGCCAAACAAAAGAAGACATCTTTCAAGAGCAAAACTGAAAATTCAATTGATCAACCCTTTCATCTATTGCATCTTGACTTATTTGGTCCAGTCAATATCATGTCCATTGGAAAGAAGAAATACACTCTGGTAATAGTTGATGATTTCACTAGATTTACTTGGGTGTACTTTTTGCACAAGAAGGATGAAACTGCAGAAACAATCATTGATCATATTGCAATGATTGAGAATGGATCAACTCACAAAGTAAAGAATTTAAGGAGTGACAATGGAACAGAGTTTAAGAACTCAACAATGGAGGAATTCTGCTCAACAAAAGGTATTACTCAACAATTCTCAACACCTGGCATACCTCAACAAAATGGTGTAGTTGAAAGAAAGAACAGAACTTTAATAGAAGCTGCTAGAAGGAGCAAAGCTACCTACTTATTTTTGGGCAGAAGCTGTGAACACTGCATGCATTACTCAGAATTGTTCTTTAATAAACAAACATGGAATGACTCCATATGAATCTTTGAAAGGAAGAAAGCCAAATGTCAAGTACTTTCACATCTTTGGATGCAAGTGTTTTATTCTCAAAACACATCCTGAACAATTGAAGAAATTTGAACTTAAAGTAGATGAAGGAATTTTTATTGGATATGCAACAACTTCTAAAACCTCTTCAAGGGCATTCAAAATATTCAATTTAAGGACAAGGACAGTCAAGGAGTCAATTAATGTCTCTTTTGATGAAGGGAAGATAGCTGGGTTACATGATAAAGATGCACAAGAAACTCTAAGATTTGAGAATGAACTCCAGAAAATAAACTCTGTTCAACTAAACTCTGGTAAGGTAATCTCTGATTCTTTAAACTCTGATTCAGAATTGATTGAAATAGAAATTGAAGATTCTGCACATGTTGAGGGGGAGCAACATCAATCAAGTACTAACATTGGAGATCAAAACACAGTAATTGAAATATCAGAGTCTGACCAAACTCTGAACAACACAAACTCTGAAACCCTAAACTCTGATCTTTCAAACTCTGAGACCACAAAGTCTGAGACCTCAATCTCTGATAACTCAAACTCTGAGTACCTAAACTCTGAGTCATCAAACACTGATGGAAGCACATCTTCAGGAGAAGGATCAGCATTTACAGAAGGATCATTCTATGAAGGCACAGATCACGGGGGAGCATCTAGTTCAAGAAACTTTCCACATCCAAGGAAATGGACCAAAGATCACACACCTGATTTAATTATAGGTGATCTGGAAAGTGGAATAAAAACAAGAAAAACTACTCAGAATGAATGTCTATTTCATAGTTTTCTTTCGCAAATAGAACCAAAGAAGGTTGAAGATGCTTTAAAAGATGCAGATTGGATTACTGCAATGCAGGAAGAATTGAATGAGTTTGAAAGGAATGAAGTTTGGACCCTAGTTCCAAGGCCAACGAACAGATCTATTGTTAGTACAAAATGGGTATTTAGAAACAAGACAGACTCTGATGGAATAATTACAAGAAACAAAGCAACACTGGTGGCCAAAGGTTATTCTCAACAGGAGGGGATTGATTATGATGAAACCTATGCACCTGTAGCTAGACTTGAGGCAATCAGAATTTTTCTTGCTTATGCTGCTCATAAGAAATTCAAGGTCTACCAGATGGATGTTAAAAATGCATTTTTAAATGGTGAACTTGAAGAAGAAGTCTATGTTGAACAACCACCTGGCTTTGTCAATACAAAATATCCAAATCATGTCTACAGACTGGATAAAGCTCTATATGGACTAAAGCAAGCACCAAGGGCCTGGTATGAAACTCTGGCTCTATTCTTACTTGAAAATGGTTTTACTAGAGGAACAATTGATAAAACCTTGTTTTATAGAACTCAAGGTAAGGATTTATTATTGGTTCAAATATATGTTGATGATATTATATTTGGTTCTACTAATGAGAAACTCTGTGAAAGATTTTCAAAGCTAATGCAGTCCAGGTATCAAATGAGTATGATGGGAAAATTGAGTTATTTTCTAGGTTTACAAGTGAAACAGACTGAAGAAGGTATTTTCATTAATCAGTCTAAATATACAAATAATCTACTCATTAAATTTCAAATACAAGATTCTGCATCTGCTACAACTCCCATGGCTACTGTAACAAAACTTGATCAAGACACTGGAGAACCGGTTGATATTACAGCATACAGAGGAATGATTGGTTCTCTACTTTATTTGACTGCAAGTAGACCAGACATCATGTTTGCCACATGTCTGTGTGCTAGATTTCAAGCAAATCCAAGAGCACCTCATTTAATTGCTGTGAAAAGGATTTTCAGATATCTCAAGGGCACTTCTTATCTTGGCTTATGGTATCCTAGGGAGTCTGATTTCAAATTGATAGGCTATTCAGATGCTGACTATGCAGGATGCAAGATTGACAGGAAAAGCACAAGTGGCAGTTGTCAATTTCTAGGTGGAAGACTTGTGTCATGGCAAAGCAAAAAGCAGAAATCCATTTCAACATCAACTGCAGAGGCTGAATATATAGCTGCTGGAAGCTGCTGTGCACAGATCTTATGGATGAGAAATCAATTGTTAGACTATGGTTTGAAATTTTCAAAAATTCCCATTTATTGTGATAACCAAAGTGCTATTGCAATGACAGGAAATCCAGTCCAGCATTCTCTGACAAAACACATCAGTATCAGATATCACTTCATAAGGGAACATGTGGAGGAAGGCACAATTAAATTACATTTTGTTCCTACAGATCAACAATTAGCAGATATATTCACTAAGCCCTTGCCTGAAGCAACATTTAACAGACTGGTTTCTGAATTAGGGATGGTGACAAGTGGCTCAACTTAGCAAGTTTCAGACACTCAAAGTATAGGTCAGAGTATGGGGTAAACTCTGATGAAAATGGAACAAACTCTGATCATTGAAGCATCTAATCTCTGATCACAAGTTATCAGTGTTTATGGTAAATTCTGTCAGAGTATGTGGTAAACTCTGACAGTACATACTAAACTCTGACTCATATAAACTCTGATCTGTAGACTCTGATTAAGTGGTAAATTCTGAGATCATATTTATGACATCATATTTCATTTTGTAACATCATAATTATTAATCTCTGACTGGACTTGTAATACGGCGCGTGTATCTAACGAATGACGGTTCCTATTATTACACAGCACACGCACACTTGCTGTATTTTGATACTTGGTCCACTCATTACTGCTCAAATTATTTCTTGCCACGTGTCCCACTAAAGGGTATATGCAATTGAGAGGGAATAGTTTATTCATTTTGTTTCACTGTGAATTATTCATCTACATCGTTTATTCTATCTTTCTCTCTCGTCTTATCAAACCCTAATTGTTATTCACACTTCAAATCTCAAAACTTCAATGGCGTCTAAGGGTATTACTTTTCAGAACTATTCTTTTGCTGCAACAAACTATATCTCTCTTCTATCTAAGGATGAAGCACCTCAGGATTTTCATGTGATCCAGGATTTTCTGCAGAACAGTTATATTGGGTACGCACTTCAGGAACCCACGAACTTCTCCGCTCAATCTCTGCTCAAAATCTGGTCAACTGCAAAGTTTAATAATGCTAATGATAATGAGGAGCCGATAATAACATTTCAATGCAATGACAAGTATTCCATTACTCCTGCTGTGGTAAGACAAGCTCTTCATCTTCCAGAAGTGGCTGAGTATGATGATTTTGTTGGAGATGATCAAATCAAGGAATTTTTCAACACAATAGGCTATGGAGGTAGCCTATCTAAACTGGGAAGTTTAACAAGACCACATTTAAGAAGAGAATGGAGTTTCTTCTTCGACTGCATTACAAGGGCTTTCACTGCCAAATGCACCAATTTTGATGCCATTCCGCAGCTGTCTCAACAAATTGGGTATTCTCTGACCCATAATCTCAATTTTAATTTTCCTTGTTTAATAATTAGGCAGTTAGCTAGCAAGATAAATGATGATGTTCACACTGTATACTTTGCTAGATTTCTTCAGTTAATTTTTAATTATTTATTGCCTAATGTGAGTCTTGAGAATGATCAAAGTTTAGCCAGTTTTTGTATGAATAAAAGAATTTTTGCTGACCTAGCTAGGAAGGATGCTAAGAAAGGTAATCTCTCTCCTCTCTTTTATCCCACATGGGTCAGGCTTCTCTTAAATCAGAGAATGCCTACCATGTATGGCAGGGATTTTCTCTCAGTGGCTATGAATCAGAGTTTAGCACCCTCTGATTCAAACCCAAGTCACCCTCCAAACACTGACACCCAAACACCTTTGCCAACCTCTATAGTCTCTCAAAAGACTGTAGTTGCAAAACACACCTCTCAACAGGGCTCAAGCAAACGGAAGGGGAATTCAGTGCCAGAATCTTCTCTCAAAAAGAGAAAGTTAATTGATGAAGATACAGATTCTGATGAAGGGTTCGTTTTTGCTAAGAGAACAACAGTTGAACAGGTTTCTCAGACTTCTCCTCAGAAAGAAACAGTTCTTCCAATTCCTGAGAAGAAGAAAAAGAAAAGAAGACTAGTCAAGATTGCAAACTCTGAGGCTGCAAAGATTGAAGGGATAAACTCTGATGCAGCTATAAACTCTGACGCTCCAATCTCTGATCGGCCAAACTCTGAAAGACCTTTCAACACTAAAGTGATAAACTCTGAGCAATTGATAAACTCTGATGAGTTAATAAAATCTAGTGAAGCTGCTCCAGTTCCAGTATCTGATTCTCCCACAAAGTCACCAAAGCAGATTATAAAGGAGATATCCTATGAAAGAGCAAGGGAGTTGGCTGAACAAGTAAGAAATGAAATGGCAGCACGACAATCAAAATCATCTTCAGCATCTCCAAGTTCGAAACATTTTTCAAGACTAAAGAAGAAGTTTGTCACTTTTGGCCAAGACACACAAGAACCTACTTCTCAAAGTGAGGTAGCAGTCATTCAAGGGCCAGGCACACAAGAACCTGTTGATCAAAGTTCAACAGAAGCCACAATTCCAGCAAGTGAAGCCAGCATTGATCAGGGGTACAATCCACAAGAACCTTCAGCTCAAAGAGTTGAAGAAGTTGTCAAGGCCCCAGCCACACAAGAACCATCCAATCAAAGTTTGGATGCAGGCACCCACACAAATTTAGAACATCTTGCTGTTGCTGATGCCACTATGCCATAAGTGCTCATAGGCAATGCTCTCTGATGTTGCCTTATGTGCCAAATGGTGTTGCCTTAGGCCTGAAATCGAAAAAGGCAACACTTTTTGAGTGTTGCATCTGCGGCCATTGCCTTTGACCTCTAATGCAACGCTTTTGTTGTGTAATGCAACACCGCTAAAAGTATTGCATATTGGTCATAATGCAACACCACCATGGTATAAATGCAACAAAATTTAGTGCTGCTTTAAATGTAAAGCTGAAACAAATGTGGGTCAGGTCAGCAGTGGGGCCCACTAGTACCACGTCAGCAGTGGGGCCCAATAGTGCCACGTCAGGAGTGGAGCCCACATGCCACGTCAGCAGTGGGGGCCACCAGTGCCACGTCAGTAGTGGGGGGCCACCAGTGCCACGTCAGCAGTGGGGGGCCACCAGTGCCACGTCAGCAGTAGGGCCCCCCAGTGCCACGTCAGCAGTGGGGGCCCCCAGTGCCACGTCAGTAGTGGGGCCAGATCTTATGCAACACTTTTATGATATAATGCAACACTAAATTGAAAGCCTTCAGCAACACTAAATTGGTAAAATGCAACACTAAATTGAAAGCCTTGCAACAACAATATTAACATTGGCAACAGTGTATTCCAATGGTAGATAATTAACTACCAAAATAAGCTACCAAATTACGTACCAAAATAAACTACCAATATTAACAAATCTGCCGAAGATGAAATAAACTACCAAAGTATAGAATTAACATGTACTCCAATGCACCTGATACTAAAAATAGTCTATAAAGAAGCATCGCCTTGAGTTACAGGAGTGCCACTTTGTGTTTTGCCAGCCTCTTCAGTGACCTTCAATAGCTTCTTCATAGTAGCCTTGTATAATCTAGAGACTACAACTTTATCTGATATTGAAGCGAACTCACCAATTGTAGCCTATAAGAAGTGTAGTTGTCATTATACGGCAACCAAAAAACATTTACTAAGCTTTTTAATTGACACAATAAAACAACTTTCAAACACATTAGTATTTAGGTAATTCAGGACAGACAAAGATTAATATAGAATGAGTCAAATCGGACTATCTATACATGTACTAAAGCAAGGACTCTATTGATGCTAACAAAAAGTGAAAGAAAATATGGTAGACTGGTATCATAGAAGATAGGATTCCTCTAAAATAAATAAATTGTGGGAAAAGCTTTAATACCTTTTACCTGAGACATATACTACACAAGTAAAAGAATTACTCTCCAAGGTATCCAACAACTAAGAAGATACCAGAACTTGGATCAAATTGACCCAGGTCAAGGTGCTCGTTTAGATCCCAGAATGTTGACCAGAATTCCATGAACTAACAAAGATCTTCTGCCTCGACTATTATATTAGACTCTGATTATATTTTGTATAAAAAATAACAGTTGTTCAGATATATGTGCATAACTTTATCAACTTCATGTACACCAATATTACGAAACTTTACAAAATTATATTACTGTTGCGCACACCAATGATTTTGTAAGTAAAGCAAAAATATGTGCTTAAAATTCCAGAAACTGTATAAATATAACTAAGATCTGCAGCACATATTAAAAATTGCAAGGAATTGATAAGTATAGATACAGAGTACAGAAGAGTAACATCATCTGTTTGGTCTGGAAAAACACTTTTGGGGAATGAAAAGTACCTGCAGAAGTCCACCGTCATCTTTGGAAGTTTTTAAAAAGATCCCTGACAAGACAGATAAAATCTCACGAGCAGATGACCTCAATGCATTTAAATTCTTAGCTGCAACCTCTGGAGTATAGCGGGCACGTGCTTGCTCCCTTGGATTGCTAGTATCAGTGCCAGATATATCACCATTCCCTTCCGGTATCTTCTTATTTTGCTGAATAAGGATCTGCAAACTAGAGCATATGATACCACGGAAATCAGGTTCATCGCATAAGGAGCCACATAATGCTTTCTCTAAATCCTTAAAACTTTCAGCCGTATCCGTAGGGTAGTTGCAGAATGATGGCAGCAGCGACCATAAAGAGTAAGTCAGTCCATCAACACTCCTAGCTGAATGAATCTTTCCTTCTCATTCGAGCTATAGAAAAAATAGCTAGGAACTAAGTTAGTGAATTCAATCAAAAAGCAAAATAAAAACAATGTCCAACAGGTGCATACCGCAGCAGACTTCTTCTTCATCTGGCCAATCATATCGAAGATCGACTCCGTAAAAAAGTTTAAACTTGAACCAACAGTATATTGCTTCAGAATTGGAAAAAGACACGCATTGACCTGAGACACGTCTTGAGCCTCCAACTTAAGGGGAAGAAGACTTAAAAACGTTTCAGGGCCCATTGCAACCACAGCAGATCCTACACATTCATGCAACTGCGAAAGACTTGGTCTTAAAAAATAAACTGAGCACAAGAAGCTACTAGACCATTTTTCATATTGAGCAAGTCTCAGAAACTAATTTACCTGGTATCCCAAACTGGTGGTCAGTGAAGGAAAATTCTAAATAAGATTATGCTGAGGAAATAACCCAGTTTTTTCACGTCATTACAGATTGCAGTTTGGTTCTCAGATCCAGGATGTGGCACAATTTAATAAATAATACGAATAAGGGTTACAGTATCTTGGAAAACCACAGGTACAATAAGAAAGCATCTTTTAAAATCAAATTGAGTTGTGGCCTAAACTTTTAATCAATCAACAAATTAAAAGCATATTCCTTAAAAAAAGTTATTATGCATTTTGGATACTTTAATAATTATGCATACCTCGTAAATTATGAAACTTAAAAAATTACATGATGCAAGGAGGGTAATATAATTTTACTCAAAATTAAAAATAAAACAAGACAAAAAATAGGTAGCTTCTTTATATCTTCCAACTTAGGGAGAGATGAGTCTGAAGAAAAGCACAATATTATTTATATCTTCCAACTTTTTGTGTATCCCTTTTAGCTCCAAAACATAACTACGGTACATTTATAGTAACAGGGAGGAGAATTAAAGTGTTTACATGTGAATACAAAGGAAGGGGATATCTTACATGAGATGAAAGGGTGAACAAAAAAAAAAAAAGCAGTACAGCAGCACATTCTTACTTGTGGCAACTCAAAGCAAAACAAAAAGATAAGGTTGATCTTATAAGGACATTACCTGTTTCCTGTATGGGAAATCTTCATCAGGCAACTTCTGCATGTCAGCTAGGTTTGTCAGAGTTCTCCTCAATAGTTAAGAAGATCTGTCCCCTGTAAAATAAAGAGTGTGCAAAATATATCTTGGCCAATAACTATTTTGTTCCTCAAAATAAAATTATATTATCACTCATAGCCCCGTAGGGAAGCAATCAAATCAACATAAGATATTGGTAAAACCAAAATCAGAAACATAGTGATTCTAATAACAAATGTTATATCAATTTCTAGTTAATATTTAGTTTTAACTATATGAAGTAGGAGTGCACCAGTATCTCTGCTATCTCAACTATAAATATATACATATATGAAGTTACCAAGACGCACAGAAGAGTACAATATTCAACTCACCTAATTTATCAAACATTGCTGAAACAAGTGAGCTATTCTTCCCCTAATCGAGCTATTCTTCCCCTCAATCGAGCTATTCTCCCCCTAATCGAGCTATTCTTCCACCAATCACGAGTGAGTGACCAGTCGAGCAGTGAGCAGTGAGCAGTGAGTGACCAGTCGAGCAGTGAGCAGTGACCAGTCGAGCAGTCGAACGGAAAATGGCAGTTGAAGAGGCTGTGAGAGGTCACAAGTGAGAGAAGAGGTTGTGAGGAGAGGCTGTGAAGTAGTGTTTTTGACTTAGGGTTTTTGAGTCGTGAGTTATGTGAGAAGAGGGGGGAAAAATCTTAAGTGAAAATAATAGAGGGGAAATGATATAATTAGGGGAAATTATTAAATTATTAAATATAAAAATTTAAACATGATTATATTAAAAAATAATATCTATAAATATATATATTCCCAATGCGTCAATTTATCTGTCCTATTTGACTTTTTTCTGTCAAATTAACCAAATTTTGAATAAAAATTACACCTATTATATAATTGGGAAAAAAAATATAAAATACATATGTTAAAAATATAATATTTAATTTATATAAATACGTAAGTTATGGAGGAATTAACATCCGTACGGTTGGATCGTCGGAAAAGAAATTAAAAAAAATAAATTTAGCATTCAGCACAACATTAGTTACAGAGAAAGTCTCGTTTGACCGGTTTGACTAGTATAAAATCACATAGAATAAAATTGATTTTTTTTAAAAAAAAATTGGCGCCACTAAAATAGTCAGATATTAACATCTGTACGGTTGGATGGTAGAAAAAGAAATTTAACAAAATAGATTCAGCATTCAGCACAACACTAGTTATAGAGAACTTCTAGTTTGACCGGTTTGACTAGTATAAAATCACATAGAATAAAACTGAAATTTTTTTTTAAAAAAAGGGCACCATTAAAATAGTCGATATTAACATCCGTACGGTTGGATTGTCGAAAAAAAATTTTTAAAAAATAGATTCAGCATTCAGCACAACATTAGTTATAGAGAAAGTCTCGTTTGACCGGTTTGACTAGTTTAATATCACATAGAATAATACTGTAAATTTTTTAAAAAAATTTGGCGTTACTAAAATAGTCAGATATTAACATCCGTACGGTTGGATCGTCGGAAAAGAAATTTAAAAAAATAAATTCAGCATTCATCACAACAATAGTTACAGAGAAAATCTCGTTTGACCGGTTTGACTAGTATAAAATCACATAGAATAAAACAGAATTTTTTTTAAAAAAAAATTGGCGCCCCTAAAATAGTCAGATATTAACATCTGTACGGTTGGATCGTCGAAAAAGAAATTTAAAAAAATAGATTCAGCATTCAGCACAATACTAGTTATAGAGAACGTCTGGTTTGACCGATTTGACTAGTATAAAATCACATAAAATAAAACTGAAAATTCTTTAAAAAAAACGGGCACCACTAAAATAGTCAGATATTA
The DNA here is from genome assembly GCA_028671895.1 of Oenanthe sinensis. NCBI lineage: Eukaryota > Viridiplantae > Streptophyta > Magnoliopsida > Apiales > Apiaceae > Oenanthe > Oenanthe sinensis. Next base: position 12,158,707 of record CM053797.1, read on the forward strand.
ACATCCGTACGGTTGGATCGTTGGGAAAAAAATTTAAAAAAATAAATTCAGCAATCAGGTTATACTAATTATTATATAAAGACTAGAAAATACAAAGGCAATACTAAACAACCAAATGCAACGCTACCATATTAAATGTAACGCTTGTGATGGGGACCACAAGCCACGTCAGTGTGGGCCCCACTACCACGTCAGCAGTGGTGGCCCCCCCACTGCCACGTCAGCACTGGCCCACTGCCACGTCAGCGTGGGTCCCACTGCCACGTCAGCAGTGGTGGCAACTGGTGGGTCCCGCCAGCCACGTCAGCATGGGCCCCACTGCCACGTCAGCCGCGGTGGGCCCCTAATTACCACGTCAGCACTGGCCCACTGCCACGTCACTAATTATTAAAAAAAAAATTAGCAAATGCAACACCATTCGTTAGTGTTGCATTCACTGCAACATCGTGAGTAATATGCAACATGAAGTTTTATCTAATGCAATACTATTTTAGCAGTGTTGCAAAAGAGCCAAAAATTCAGAGCTACCGCAACGTTTTCAGAGCAACGCTTTCTAAAAAGCATTGCCTATGAGCACTTATGGCGTAGTGTGCTGAAGGCCAAACTCTGGCAGAGTCAAGCCCACAAGAACCTTCACCTCAAAGTGGTGAAGCAGCTGCAGATATGACTCAGGTCCCACAAGAACCAATCATTCATTTTATGATTGCAGACCAAGATTCTCTCATTCAACAAACAAATTCTGATGCAAATCCAAAGGCAAACTCTAATGATCTTTGTGAGAAATCAATTTCACATGCTCAAGGTATAAACTCTGACTCTACTTCAGAATTTACATTCTCTGATTTTATTAGTTCAGAATTTATTTTTCCAACCTTTACTGCTGGGATGATCATGGATAGTCCTGACAAGGATACCCCTATTCATGTGACTACAAATCTCTCTTCTCAGCCACCTCTTATTTCTGTAGGACATTGTGTGTTGAACCTTTCCAGTGAGTCTGAGGTAAAATGTGTGAAAAATAGAATAAATGAGAGGCAGACACAGGATCTGGCAAAAGGAGAGGTAGAACTGAGAAAGAAGTTAGTTACTTCTAGTGAGCAACATCTAACTCTTAAAAGTTATGATATGTGTGTTGTGAGAAGTAATGAGATTACTCTAAAAAATCAGAGTGATTTAGGTTGTTCTGTTACTTTTGCAGGTACTCAGAGTTTACCTATATCCAACTCTGATGCTGTGCCAAACTCTGTTGCGGTTTCAAACTCTGATGGGATGGACATAGACTCTGATGATGTGATTTTTGCTGATGAAGAAGTCACAGATCTATCCATTCCCTACATTCAAAGATATAACACCAAGAGATGGCCTATTAATGCACATGATGCTCATGAAAGATTAGGGATGGAGTATCCTGATTACATGGTGGTGGAAGATCTTAAAGGTCGTATTGAAGCTGATCTTGATGCAGAGGGTATCCGACGGGATATCAGTTTCCAAGCACAGTCATCTGCTGAAGATTTTCTTTCTTCTCACAGGCAATCCATTTGGGATTCTTCTTGGAAGATTCCTGAGAGAGAGATTTCTTGGCCTCATGTTCTTGCCTTAATCAATAAAGCTGACAAAGAAATTTCTTCTGGAGAATTGAAGACAATCTTGAAAGCCTCTACTATTATGTCCAAAGGCCTTCAACATGAAGTTTCCGATCTAAAGGCATCTGTCACCAAGCATTCTGTTCTTCTCGGAACTACTGTTTCCACTTCTCAACATTCTCTAGAAGCTAAACTTCTTTCTGTCTCCAGTAAACAGGATGCATTGGAAGCTAAAGTGACTCATCTTTCTACTTCTGTTAGTTCTATGCAGGCCATGTTACATACAATTGTCGAGCTTCTTACTGTTAAAACAGGGCATGATGTCAGAAAGGGGGAGAAGGGTTCAGCAGACAAATGCAAGGAGGATGCAATTTTAAACTCTGACAAACCTAATGATGCAGATCAAGGGAGTCATAAGGATGAGAAGCAAACTCTGATTGAACAAACTCTGATGATATCAAAGACTGAGATAAACTATGATAAGCAAACTCTGATAGATGCTGATTTAGAATTAGCAAAGAAACTTGAAGATGAAGATAAGCCAGAGAAGATTGAAGAACAAAACTTGAAGGATGCTGAACTGGCAAAGAAAATGTTTGAAGAAGAACATCCAGGAATGGATCCAGTTGTAGTAGAAACTGAATTGAAGAAATCTGGAGTTGTTAGTGCTCAAGTTCAGAAAAAGAAAAGAAGTGTAAAGAAAGGTCCAATTCAGAAAAAGACTGCTGCTCAACAAAAGAAACCAGAATCCAAGCCTATTCAAATCAAATCTATTGACACTCTCAAACCAGTTGCTCAATCAAGACCAGTTTCAGAAATTTAAACAAGATCATCTTCTAGAATTCAACCAAAAGCTCCAGCTAAGCCAAAGAAACCTTTCACTATGTCTGGAACAATTTTTCTTCCAGGTGGTTCAAGTTTTGATGATGAGGAAGAAGAACAACAACAATCTCTGATAAGAAAGAAAAGGTCTGATCCTTTGTGGACAAAAACTCAATCTCTGACTCTCAATGCCAGACTTGAAAAAAATAAAGGTGGTATTGGTGATACACATGCTAAGGTCTACAGAGGTGAAGCAAACATCTTCAGAGATCCTTATTCACTGAAAGATAAACCTGAAGAAGAGTTGTCTCAAGAACATTTGGATAAATTAATCTCTGTGAATGTGGTGAAGGATATCTTTGATGGTGCTCAAGCTAAGGAGAAGCTCATTTATTTTTTAGAAGATGGGAGAGTTTTGAAGATTGCTGAAGAAAGTCTGATTGATAAAACATCTAAAGAACTTGAACATGTTCTATATCTACTCAATGATGAAAATGAAGCAACTTCTAGGTGGAGGAAGATTGTTGAAAGAATAATAGCTGAGAAGGAGAAGAGTGAAAGGTTGTTGATGATAAACTCTGAAGAATATGAGCCTGGATACATACTTGAAGATGGAACAGAAAGAGAAATGAAAAAAGGGGATGCAAAGGTCAAAATGGTGTTAGGAATTCCTACACTAATCTTAAATCCTGATGGTATGAAGACCTGTTGCATTGCCTTAGATGAAAGTATGGAGAGGTCATCAATTTATGCTATAAGGGCTGCAATAATTCAAATAGATGATTCTTCTGAGAACATGAGGAAATTGAAGGAGAAGCTTGTTGATTTATTGAAAGATGCTGAAGAAAAGCTCCTAAGTCAATTTCTGAAAGAGGACTTCTCTTACAGAAGAATCTGAGTCTAAAAAGGGTAAACAAACTCTGATGCATTTGTCTTATATTTCTGACATCATAAGTGAAATTTATGTTTTAATTCTTAAAGCATAAATTGGGGGAGATTGTTAGGAATGCAAACACTGATGATTGTCAGAGAATACTAAACAGAGTTTATGCTGACGTCATCAGAGTTTAAGGAAGCTGTCGGTCAGAGTTTACTCTATCAGAGAATACTCAATCAGAGTTTACTCTAACAGAGAATACTCAAATCAAAGAATGACAGATCGACAGAGTTTAGCTTCAGAGTCTACCAGAAAAGGAAACAGACAAATCAGAGTCTGATTTGGATAGTAAGAAGGAATTCAAGTGCAAGTCTAATTACCTTATTAAAGCTATTCTTATCATAATCTGTTTTGTAATTGTATTTGTAGCTGTGTCTATATAAACACAGAGATAGGTTATAATTCAATGTTGAATTCATTAAGCAATAGTTATATAACCTAGCAGCTCTTAAGAACATTATTTTCTTGAGAGAGTTTTGTATTCGAGATCATTAATAATACAAAACAGTATTCCATTCTATATACTTGTGTTCATAACCGATTATTCTGGGAAACATGGCTCACTAGAAAGAATTATGGGATATGCTTTCCAAATTAATAGTAAGGGCTATTAGTTTGATAAAAATAGTGGGAGGTATATGATGATATACCATAATCACTTAAACATAATTAATATTAAAATTGCAATCTAGTTTATTTTATGCACTTTAATATTGTAGATATCAAATGATAAACACAAACAACTTCTCTATGTGATCAGTTCTTGAGAAGGACAAGTTGACGAGAATATATTTCCTTGACTGACATACGAGCTTGAGGATCGTCCTCGGGCACCACGATATTAGTCAAATCTCTTCCCCTGCTCTTAAAGTTGAGAATGTAACATGTGCAAATCATAGTGCTTACTGGAAGCAAATTGATGTTGCGACTGATGTTTCATGTCTCATGCTCGCAAATATATGTGCTGAGCTTAAGAAGCAATACAAGCATATAGATGCTTATGAAACGATTGAGCACAAGATATATTTGAAAGGGCACTATACACTTACAAGTAGGGAGAGTGAGACCCGGTTACACCACATGTTCTAAAGATTATAGGGTATAATGAATACCATTGATATTTTGGGTTTCCAGATTGGTCTGGAGACAGTTAGATTTGATCTTACAATCTTTGGACAAATATTATTCTTATTTTGTTATGAACAATAAAGTGAATAAGATTGGTAAAACACCCACTGAGTTGCTAAGCATGTTGAGAACTGCTGAAAGTAATATGATAAATGCATGAACTACTACTATAATGATGGTAAACATAGGGAAAGGAAAATGGAAAGGCAAGGAGAAGATTTGATCTAGTTCCGTTGTCAAACCAAAGTCCAATCCCTAAAGCATACTCTAAAGTTTGAATGAGGTGTTGATAAAGAAGACGATTGTCACTTCTGTGGAAAGTTGGGAGACTGGAAATTAAACTGTCATGCTTAATTGGAAGATCGGAAGATGATGATCAATAAGGGTCAAGATTAAGGTATCGGGTTGGAATTGGAGTAAAGATAGTTGCTCTGGTTCGAGGAACTCGTTACTTAATTTTTGGCCTATAAGGAAAATTTAGAACTTAATAATTGTTATAGCGTGCTTGCAATTGGCAGAGACATTATTTCAGTTTCTTGTTTGGACAAGAAAGGCTTTTTCATTTTATAACAATAGTTGTTTATTCTATTTTGATGATGAGCCTTATAATGTTGCACATCTAATTAACAATTTATATGTTCTAAAGTGACTCAAATCAAATATTACCTTTGGCACTGTCGCTGAGGCCATATTAATGAGAAACGCATTTTCAGAATACATAAGGATGCATTCATGGAAAAGTTTGATTATGAATTATACAAAAGGATGCGAATCTTGGCTTATTTGGCAAAATGACTAAAGCTCCTTTTACCGGACATGGTGAAGGGATCATTGAATGGGTATGACTTATACATAGTGATGTATGTGGTCATATGTGTACGATGACAAAAGGTAGATTTTATTAACTTCATAAAATTTACTAATTATTTTAGTAGATACGGATATATGTATCTTTTGAAGAACTAATCCGAATCATTTGAAAAGTTCAAAGACTATAAAGATGAAGTAGAAAATATCAAAGAAAGGTTTTTGATAGGAGGGATCACACCTTGTTGGACATGGTGCGATCAATGTTGAGTCAATAAATCTTCCAATTAGTTTCTGGGGTTGCACTCTGGAAACGGCTCCACATACACTTAACATTGTTCCTACTAAAATGGTTCAAAAGAATCCTTATGAGATATGGACTGAGAAACGTCACAGCATGTCATTTATGAAAATTTGGGGATGTGAAGCGTTTGTGAAACGTCTAATCTATGACAAGCTAGGACCAAAATCAGATAAATGTAATTTTGTGGAATACCCAACTGAAACAAGGGGTTATTCTTTCTATAATCCTTCCGAGAATAAAGTGTTTGTTGCTCGAACTGCTGAGAGACAGTGGGAGGATAATAGATCTCAATGAAGTTTGAGACCCACATGATAATGTTGAACCAATGGAGGAACCTGAGCAGAATATACAAGAAAAATAATACTGCTCAAGAAACACAGGTATTCGTAGGTCTAGTAGGATTCGCCATGAGCTCGAGAGATAATATGGATTTCTCTTGACTCAAGATGGTGATGTGATGCTTATGGATGAAGATGAGCCTCTCACCTACCAAGACGCTATGAACACTCCAGATTCTAAGAGATGGCTAGATGCTATTAAATCTGAGATGGAATCCATGTATACTAATCAAGTATGGACTTTGGTTGATCCACCTGAAGGGGTAAAACCTATAGGGTGCAAGTGGGTTTTCAAGAAGAAGACCGACATGGATGCTAATGTACAGACCTATAAGGCACGATTGGTGGCAAAAGGTTTCAAGAAAATTCATGGTATTGACTATGATGAGACCTTTTCACCAGTTGTTCTGGTCATGTCCATCAGGATTTTGCTTGTTATAGCTGCTTACTATGACTATGAAATCTGGCAAATGGATGTCAAAACCGCTTTCTTAAATGAGAGCCTTGAAGAAGATATGGATGTGTACATGACACACCCTAAGGGTTTTGTTGATCTAAAGGATGCTGGAAATGTATGTAAGTTGCGTCGATCCATTTATGGATTAAAGCAGGCCTCGAGGAGATGGAACATTTGTTTTCATGAAACAGTCAAAAAGAGTTTGACTTTATTCAGAATGAAGATGAAACTTGTGTTTACAAGAAGTTTAGTGGGAGCCATGTGGCATTCCTAGTATTATATGTTGATGATATATTACTAATAGGGAATGACATTCCTTCTCTACAGACTGTGAAGACTTGGTTGAGAAATAATTTCTCAATGAAAGACTTAGGCGATGTGACATATATATTAGGGATCGAGATCTATATAGATATATCAATGTGATTGATCGGCCTAATTTAGAGTACATACATTGACAAAGTTTTGCATCGATTTCAAATGCAAAGAGACTAAAATGGATATGTCCCAATGTCTCATGGGATAGTGATCTCAAAATAAAATTTGTCCTAAATCATTGGATGATAGGGACTGCATGAGTAAAATTCCATATGCGTTAGCAATTGGTTTTATAATGTATGCAATGATATGTACTTGTCCTGATGTCTCGTATGCTTTAACCATGATGAGTAGATACCGATCTAATCCAGGTGAAGGTCACTGGACGACAATCAAGAATATTATTAAGTACTTAAAGAGGACTAAAGATTCATTCTTGTTATATGGAGGAGATGTGAAGCTAGTTGTAAGAGGTTTCAGTAATACTGGTTTCTAGACAGATAACGATAATTTAATGTTTCTGTCTGGCTTTGTGTTTTATTGAGATGTTGTATGCTGGAATGGTTCACAGCAAAGACAATTGTTGATTTTACAATAAAACCTGAGTATATTGATGCTTGTGAAGCAGCCAAGGAGGCTGTTTGGGCATGTACTTAGGGGATATCACCTAATTAATGAGATTAATGATCAAGGAGATATACATATATGTAAAGTGTATACTAATAATAATATTGCAGACACACTGACTAAGGCTTTGTCGCAGCAGAAGCACGAAAGTCACACTAGTTCCATGAGTATTGGATACTTGGGTAATTGGCTCTAGTGCAAGTGGGAGATTGTTAGTAATTGTGCTCTAGAGACAATACTTTTTATATTTTAAGGAAAATATTTATTATTAAGGATTATGTTTTATTGATTATTATTTATTTATTATGTTTTATTTACTGCATAATAAATTGAAAGCATAATAAATGTCCTTGGAATTTTGATACGTATTGTATATCTTTAAGTATGTGACTTAAAAATGAGATTATATGAATAGTAACTTATTCCTAAAATTCCCTAGTTGAGTATTATTATTTAAGGACAATAATAATGCACAAAGACTAGTATGTTTCTTGACAGATGACCACATCTCATTGGTCATAGGTATGGGGATACTAAAGTCAAGAACATAAGTGCATGTATCAATGCATGGCACTGGAATGACCCGCCGTGAGATTCTACATGTTAAGTAAGTGTCATAAGTAATTCTCACTGTGATAATGGTGTAATGATCCTTAGACCTGAAATCATTATATTTCTATACGAGAATTAATATACTTTGATTACATTAAAAGTTACCTTTGACCGGGTGATGATAAAAGTGGACATTGGGTATATTATGAATCGTATGAGAAATATGAATGATCTAGATGGGATTTAATCCTCCTAATTTTAGGAGTGATATTATTGGCCTCTTGTTTGAGTGAGACTATGAAATGCACGGCCGTGCTCAAATGTTGATTTGATTTTAATAGTCTACTCATCGATCAAGAAAATAAAGATTAAATTATGAAGAGGATGACACGAGACATGCCTTGAGTTTAATCTATAATATCAAGATTAAAGGGATTATATTACATGGAACATTATTCACGAAAGGCTTAATCGAATCACCGATTTATTATTATTACTTGGGTAGCAATGATGTATTACTAGATGCCGCTCATTGTTTACAATTTTAATTAGATATTAAAATTGTTGCCAACGTAATAATAACCTACAGGGTCACACACAAAGAACGTTTGAAGGAGAAATAATTTAAATTATGAATTTAAATTAAATAAGTAATTTATTTTATTTATGATATTAATTAAGTATGACTTAATTAATTATATAAATAGAATAAATGAATTACTTAAACTAATTCCAAAATTAATAATTAATTAATTAAGTGAGACTTAATTAAATAATTTAGAATTTTAGATTAGTATTAATTATAATTGGATTATAATTAGAAAACTTATTCCTCTCTCTATATAATCTCTTTATGGGCTGATTTAATAAGAGAGAGATTTTACAAAAACCCTAGCCGCTCTGAGAGAGGAGGAAGATAGAGAGAGAAGAAGTTTTCGGGTGCTAGTACACATCAATCCTTCATGAAAAGTGTTCGTGTGGATACCGTAGAGCGTAGATCGCGAGAGCGGGATACGTGGTGATTAAACAAGCTTTGGACCTCCATTAATCTTCCATTAATGAACTGTTAAAGCTTCTAAAGGTATTTGTTCTTTATCTCCGAATTAAATCTTTTGTTTTCGCATGGATCCTGCGGAGGGTTTCGCTATTTTGATTTATTTTTCGCGTTTATTCCGCTGCGATTGTGTCACGAAACCCTTCAATCTGAACAAGAGATCTCCCTTTCGGGATGCAGAAGATTAACTTCTGTTTGAGGTAGATACTTTGCACAATGTAATGTATGGCTAGAGTTCGTATCTCTTCTAAATGCCTATACCTCTCACTGTGCACGCCTTGTAATGTGTTCCTAGAATTTATCTGTTTGGGCTTACCATCAGCGTGAGTACCAGTGGTGTGCTTGACTCATTACAAGATGCTCTGGCTGACGAGCAAATTTCAATGGACTCGCCATGTTGAGAGAATGATTCCAGAGACAGTTTTATTGCCTTTTCAGCTCTGCATCCTTTTGAGAAGATGCAGATGAGCTTACAGTTACCTCAGTTAAATACTACTTTACTTCTCTGGAGGTAGAGCTGTGGGTGCATTTCCGACTCCATCCTTATTTGCTGCATCAAGTGCAGTTTCTCCCTTATCAACCTTTAATTAACATTAGTTCCTTATATCTTCAAGGGTTAATATATGGAAGTGGATGAATTAGTGTTTGGTACTAAGGCATGGGTAAGAGATTGATGGGTTTTCAACCTCTTGGCCAGCTTCTTAAGCCACTGGGGGCTAAAAGGATAGAATCAACAAATAAGATAAAGAAATAATCACCTTAATATTCTAAAACATATTTTTCATCTTAATGAGAAGGAAAAATATAATAAGAAATGATAATGGATTGCTTTAAAGCACTTTTAGTAAGAGTTTTGTCGGTTCTAAAGATTTATCATTTAAGAACATGATACCAATAGAAATTTTCTTTAAGATACATTTCCCATAATAAAACACGGGAAAGTGTATCAGAGAAAAAATTTATTCCTTATGAATTTCTTATAAGGCAAACTTCCCATAATAAAACGCGGGAATTTATACCAAACAAGAAATTCAACTCTCTTACCAAATTCTATCTTAATAAAATGTATCTTTTCCTTTAATACCTAAGTACTGTAAGTTTTGAAAATAGTTTTGCAAAACATCCTTATCAGATAGAAGAAAATGATCTTCCGACTCATAATGCAATTATGCTTTACATCATTTTCGTCCACCTGATAGTATCCCCGACTTCAAATAAAAACATGACAATTGGGATGAATGAATGCTTAACAATACAGCACTAGGCCTTCAAAGTAACAACCACTATTTTGGTACTATAAATCAATGTGAAATATACATTGGAACAAGTGTTTGAAAATAAATCATTTTATAAGTGATTGATACCTCGAAGTTAAAACAATTTTTCCAAATAAAATTGCAATCACAAAGTTTCTGCCACTTTAAAAAGAAAAATTTAGAGAGAAAAAGTTTTGTAAGATAAAACTTTTAAAACTAGCTTTTGGGAGAGGATAATAGATTTTGAGATTGGAGAAACATTATCCTCAAGAAAAGTTTGATTCACACCCTAGGATTAGGAAAATAAAGATGGGCTGTAAATTAAAAAAATTTCAAAAGAGAAGTTTTGAAAAAGAATATTGAAGTTTTCTTATCTAAAACTGATAGAAAGATGAATGTATCTTTGAATAAAACATTTTGAAAAAGAAATAGACAAGAGTTTCTTTTTAATACATTTAAGTTTAAAATTCAGTCAAAGAAAGAAAACTAATAATAATACTTATGTAATACTAAATAGTTACCATAGACATGCATATATAAATCAAATAACATGTGGCAATTATTCAGTAAAACAATAAGCATTTAGACATATTTTTATTATTAGTGATTTTCAGATAAGCAACATATATTATTACTAATATTAAAAATATCACAATTAATTGCACGGAAACATTAACAAAATATCATTACTTGATATTTATCAATAATTTCAAAATGCAAGAAATTATGCTTCTAATATTTTATCAAATCAGAATTATGAAACTAATAATCATTGAATTGCTTCAATCCATAATTTTAATAAGATAAAATAATTTCGCTAAATACTAAATATTCATTGGATTGAATATTAGCATCTAACTTCCTACGCTATATCTAATAATTATCACTCTAGCATGTTACAATTATACTCATAACAATTATTATTGATATACGTAAGATCGAGAATTAGTTGAATAGAAATTTATAAGTCCTATAAATATTGACATTTAATACTTGTGATCCTAATTACAACTCCTCGAAAATAAAATCAAATTTAGAAATATTTCCTAAGTATATAAAATATTGAGGGTTTAATACACATGAATTAGAAAATACTTCGGCTTTCAATATTAGTGATTTTTTGAAATATGCATTGTTTACTTAGAATAGAAATTCTAAATAATATCACTAATACTAAAAGTATCACAATTATTTACAATAAAATATTAGCAAATATAAAAGAAAAATATCAGAGCAACTAAGCAAGACATCATTGACTAATACTCATTAAATATTTAACATGTAAATAATTATGCTTCTTACTTATGCTAAAAATCTAACTACCACATATGCATATTACATTGAAATCTAATTAAACTAATAGCAAAAAGTATGAGGTACTGGATTTAAAATAAATTCACGAATCCTTTTAATAGGGAAAAAGTAATACTTGTGAACTTATTTGAGAATTCCTTGCAGATGGGATTTCCAGCAAATATGTATATAAATAATATCCCAAGTTCACTAACCAACTTAGATAAAATAAATTCATCAAGTTATTTATCAAAAATCTGCAAGTTATTCTACTAAGAACAACTCTCAAAAGAAATGATACCTGGTGTCCATGAGCTTGTTCCTTAAGTGGTGTAAAGAGATTAACAGAATTGCTGGAAATTGTCAGCTTCTAGAAATGACTTCCTTGTCTTTCTTACAACCTGCATTATCTCTATCTATATAGCCAATTAGGTTAAACCTAGTATCTTTAAGATAACTGATTCTAAGAATTGGTGATCCTCTAAGATATCTAACAATTCATAACTTAGCTATAAGATAAGATTCTCTAGTTTTCACTTGGAAACTTGCACATAGGCATTTGAGAATTATGGTATACTTGCACATTTATGTCATTGTGTGTGCCATGCATTCTAGAGAAATGTATAACTACTTTTCCAAAAAGTTAGAGTGTCATACATGTCCTTGACGATTTGCTTCAATCCCTAACTCCATTCATAGAGAGCTTGTGAAGAGAATGATATACAAATTCCAATGATCTGCAACTTCAAAGTCTAGGAAATGTTGTACATCAACTTCAATTAACTCACCATTCAGGAGTGCACTTTATTCACATTCATCTGATATATATCCATGCTTGAATGCTCAACATGTGCTAGGAATATCCTAGTTAGGTCCTCATCTTGTTAGGCCCAAAAAGGATCTAATATTGTCACTGGTGCTTACTGTTTGATCTTGAAAGTCTCGAAGATTCTGTTTCCATCTTCATCGATACCTTCTACTTTGTATTGTCCTGTAGCAACCAGTTTGGGTTTGTCCCTCATAACAATTCCAATTATCATCCAGTTTCTATGAACCCTTACTATACCAATTTCAGCTTCGACTTTAGTGGTCTGGGTTCCAGCTTCTGTAGTTTCTGCCTTTGAACTGATTGAGATCATCTTGCATTTGCAATTACCCAATCTAGATCAATCAGTGCATCTTCAGTATTCTTTGGGATACCAGATGTTATATCCCGAAAAATATATGTTCATTTTGATAAGCCCTTCTAGCCTTTACTCAATAATCCGGATTACTAAGAACTAGACTCCAGGATTGACTTTGACTTCAAACCTTTTGTCTTGGTAGATATGTTCTCGATGTATTCCTTTGATCTTCATTGTCTTGAGTACGACTAGTAGATCCTTCTTTTATTTGCTCCCCTTGAGTTGCTGCTAGGAAGTGTTGAAGATCCTTCACCTTTTTTAGTGGATTCTGTAAAAGTCCACGAGTTGTGTAGTTTACTACCATTTCCACTAATAGGATCTGAATCAACATCATTATCATTGTTTCCTTATGCAACCACAGTTTCATCATCAGTATCTGAATTTGACTCTGATAGAATGTCAAACTTCAAAGATTCAGAATAGTCATTCACTTGAATGCTTGGGAGCTTGGTATAGTAGAACGAAACATTCAAAATTTTAATCACCTTCTGTTTTCACATCACATAAGCCCTGAAGGCTTTTGACTTCAATGAGTAGCCGAGGAAAATTGTTCCATGAGTCTTAACTTCAAATTTGCCAAGAAGCTTATTTAATCTTCAATAAATATCAATTTCCTCCAAACACACGAAAGAACTTCAGTGTTTGCTCCTGGTTGGCCATTGACTCATATGATGTCTTTTCACGATCTTTGTTGATTAAAGCAGCATGCTGTGTTAATTGCTTCAGCTTCAAAGTACCTTTATCAGTGCAGACTTCATTTAAAACTTCATTCGCGAAATTGAGTTCCAATATCTGACTTCAAAGTTCTCATAACTTACTTTGCTTCCAACTTGATCTTCCTGATGTGATCAATCACCATCTGTGACATTTTGTCTGTTGAATGTACAAACATCACCAAATTGCAACTAGGGTTGTCATTAACCACCACTAAGCATATTTCTTCCTTGACATAACTTGCTTCAGTGTGATGTTTTCATTGACTTCCCTATATGACATACTTCAAAATGTCCTTCAAGATAGAATTACATATGAAGCAGTCCTCTCACCAATTTCTTCTTTATCAAAGAATCCATTGTCTTGTTCACCAAGTGTGAGAGCTTCTTATGCCATAGCTAACTCTTTACTGATGAAGATTTACTGAAAAGTTCACTTTACCTTTGCATACAAAATCCATGTCAGCTACGAACAAAATTCCTCACTCCTAGTTGAGTGAGCTTCCAACCTTCTTGTTTGAGATCAAACACTTTTCTTTTTCAATGCTTTTCCAGAAAACCCTTGATAAAGAATTTCCTAGTGCCCTATAGATAGTGCTTAAGTCCTTCCACAAGAAAGATGCTTCCACTGATGACAATTCCAAAAACATGATGTCAGAGCTTTAATCTTAATCATATGCCTCGAATAATAAATGTCACGAAGTCACATAACTTTTGCCTTTTGTTACATACTCTGCAATCACAAATGATTAAGCTTTATGGTACTCAACTTTAATTGAGTCCAGATGGGTTAGAGATATTACTGTCTACAGTGGTAACAACAGTTTCAATATGCATAAAAGCACATGGATAGAAGAAATAACAATTTAATTACTAATTCTGTTTAATCCATTTCTGTTGTTGTCTAACATTTTTATCTATCTCTAATTACCTAAGTCAGTTTTAGATTAATCTTCGAATCAATAAGTTTTACTGAATACTTAGATAATTTTTCCATCTTTTAATATTATAATCCCTAACAAGCAATACATGATTTGATATGGCATTTAAGTGCAACTATGTGTGTGTGAGCAAATCATGTGAAAATAAGCACATAAACAATTCAAGAATATGCAGAATATTTGAATGAAATATTATGAGCAATATCAAATTCCACATACACTTAACAAGTCATTCATAAGAACAAATATGAAATATATGATCTATGACCTGTTTGTCTATTAGCAATTTTCACAACATTAGAGATGTATTAAATCATAGAAGATTTAACTCAAGTTCCAGCAAATATTTTAGGTATACACCTAATCGTCTAGAACACCCTATCTAATTCTAGATATTCATTTTACTGCATATAAAATCAAGTATAAAATGTACTTATTTAAACTCATGAATCCTAACATGCAATCTTATTCTTAGCAATCAATTAAGCATTTAAGTCCTAAGATGCTAACATGTTGACATGAATATAATACATTTCAATAACTAATAATCATACAGTTCTGAATTAGATAAACATATACTAGTTAGATTTTGTACCTGTAAAGTGCTTAGTGATTCATCTCCAGTGTTGGTCATTGATGTCAGATATGTTGGGTTCCGAGGCATAACACGCAGCGGATAAACGTAAATATAACAAAAAAATCGGAACCCAAACCCAAGATCCATGTATAAGATTGGACAGATTATGGTGAAACAGAATTATACCTATTCTGTTCTTGACTTTCACGAACTCAACAGAGATCCTAGCTTTCACGACTTGTGTCTTCCTCTCGAAAAACACCTCTATAGTATCCACACGAGCAACTTCAAGAACGTCTCACGATCTTGACTATGGAATGGATGTACTAGCCTCCCTTTGATGTTTCGAGTTTGTTCCTGCCTCTTTTTGCTGCTGCCTCTTCTAGGGTTTTTTAATGAAAAACCTAATGGCACTTAACCTATCATTATCTATTTATAATGATTGGTTAACGGGCCTATTCAGCAAAACCTAACCCATGTAGGTATAGGATTAAATAATAAAACGTATTTCTATTATTTAATTAATAACTAAGTCATACTTAATTATTATGGGCAGAAATACTCTTCTAATTTGAATTTATATTATCTCAATTAATTAAGTCTCACTTAATTAATATAATAAAATTCAAATAATCATCAATTAATTTAAATCTATAATTTAAATTAAGTATTCCTCTAAGTGCTCCATGCGTGTGACCCTATATGCTATTATTTAATTGACAATAATTTTATTCTCCAATAAAATTATAAACAATGAGCGGCATCTAGTAATACATCATTGCTACCCAATTAAACAATAATTAAATCGTGATTCGATAAAACCTTTCATGATTAATGTTTCCGTGTAATATAATCCCTTTAACCATATATATTATAGATTAAACTTGAGGCATGTATTTAGTCATCCTCTACAACATTTAATCCGGGTTTACTTGATCCATGAGTAGACTATGAAAAACAAATCATTATTTGAGCATGGCTATGCATTTTATAGTCTCACTCAATCAAGAGGCCAATAATATCTCTCCTAATTATAGGAGGGTTAAATCCTTTATCTATCATTCATATTTCTCATACGACTCATGATATACCCGATGTCCACTTTTATCATCACCCGGTCAAAGGTAACTTTTAATGTAGTCAAATATATTAATCCTCGTATAGAAATATAATGATCTCAAGTCAAAGGATCATTACACCATTATCACTGTGAGTCTTTCTTATGACTTTATTAAACATGAAGAATCTTATTGTGGGTCTGTCCAGTATCATGTACTCCTACATGTACCTATGTATTGACTTTAGTATCCCCATACTTATAACCAATGAGATGTGGTTATCAGTCAAACAACATACTAGTCTATTTATGTATTATTATTGTCCTATAATAATAATACTCGACTAGGGACCTTTAAGAATATCATATTTTATATAATCTCAAGTTCAAGTCATGTACTTAAACTATACAATGTGTATCATGATTCTAAGGACATTTATTATGCTAACAAATATATCGCAGTAATTAAAGTCATAATAAATACGTTTATTGAATAATCAAATGACATAAAGGTCTATCAAAAAAAGAAATATTGTATTGCCTCTAGGGCATCTACACTAACAAGATATCCATTTGGTTCATCACTATCACTGATAGAATCAGCCTTGCATTTAACTTCATCAACAAATACTTTCCCTTGCTGCATCCTCACTAATGCTTGAGATTCCTGCTACAACCCAACATAGTGTCTGTCATCTTTTGCTTGTACAGGCTTCTTCAAACTATGTAGCAAACCCTGATCTTGTCTTCCATTTCCAACCATCCCTGTCTTGTAACCGTCTCTTGAACTAGATTAAGAATTAGGATTCCGTCTGAATCTGATGTCACTGAACTTCCTATTTTCCCTGCAGTCTTGACTTGCAGTCCAGTTCTCAACATATTCCAAAGTGTCAAATTCACATACAACACCTTGACCACTACCTCGAGCTGTTACATCTTCAATTCAGCTTCTTGGATCAATTCGTTTCTGTTCAGAGGTTTTCAACCTTGACTTCAATCAAATTTGGTTCCTGGGTCACAAATACAGTGGATATGCTAACAATCTGCTTTACCAAATATTATCTTCTTTAGCTTTTGTTCTAGTTCATAGGCCTTCAGCACATACAGGTCTTTTACAGACAATGTGGTTGTATCCTTAAATCCTTGTTGGCTATAATCCTGTGTTCCAAATGATCTGCAGTGTTAGCACGAACTTCCTGTAATCTCTCTGTAGAATAATCCTTAAGGCTTGTACTGAGATTCCAGGTAGTCCAGTCTGTTCTCCTTCACTACTTCAAACCCCTAAGATTTTTCATCCAAAAATTCAACTCAAATTAATCAAAAACTGTACTCAAATTAATCTCTTCTTTTACAGCTTCCAAAATATTAGTGGGATCCTATGGAGTAAACCTCTGAGGAAATTAGTACCACTATTTCTTCAACCTGTTCCAGAATAAGCTTCATTGGATAATCTTCAGTCAATTTTAGTTGTTTTCAATGCCCGGAAAAATCTTCAACTACAAACCCTTGAGCACCCTCAAATTAATATTTAAGAAAAATTTAAATTTACAGAATTTTTAATTTCCTTAGAAAATAAATTAATCAAAAATAAAAATATACAATAAATTAATTTTCAAGAATTTTGAATTTTCTTAAAAATTAAAATATCGTACATTAATATCTAAGAAAAATTTTAGTTTTCAAGAATTTTAAATTTTCTGAAAAAATAAATAAATCTAAAATAAAAAAAATAAATTAAAAAGTACAAAACTTGGGATATCAGATAGTACTTTGGAAATTAGTGACGCCTAGCTATTGAAGTAACTAAGTGACGCTTACACAGAGAACACCATGTGTGGCGCAACTTCGGCTTTAAAAAACAATAAGTGGCGCCCTGCAGAGTGTCTACCTTGTGATGGCGCAATGAACATATGTACTTGACATTAAGTGGCGCCGACACATTCCAAGTACCCGCGCGTGATTTTTTTTTGTTTTACAAATATCAGGCGAGTGCATTAACATTGTTGGGTAAACAACTTTGGCCAGCTAGCTGCTTAACAAATGGACCAAGTTTCGTATTTTAATAAGTTTTAATCATAAACTTATATTTATTGAAACTTATAAAATAAACTAATTAAAATTTATAATATAAACTAATAAGAGTTTATAAAACAAATTTTATAAAAGTTTATAAAATAAATTTAATATCAAGTTTATAAAATAAACTAATGAAAATTTACAACATAAATAAATAAAAGTTTATAAAACAAAATTTATAAAAGTTTATAAAATAAATTTAATATCAAGTTTATAAAATAAATTAATTAAAATTTATAGCCTAAACTAATAAAAGTTTATAATTTTTTTTATTTATAAAAGTTTATAAAATAAATTTAATATCAAGTTTATAAAATAAACTAATTAAAATTTATAACATAAACTAATAAAAATTTATAAAACAAATTTTATAAAAGTTTATAAAATAAACTTATTAAAAGTTTATAATTTAATTTATTTAACAAGACCTCTAATCATTTTGAGTCCAAGCAGTTTCATCACGGTGAGCTTCACTGAACCAACAAATCTTGATTTGTATATCAATCAGTCTGCTTTGATACCAATTGTTGGGTCCCGAAGTATTGTAGAAGGAGAGTTGAATACGATACTAACAATAATTTAAATTCTTTTCAGAATTTGCGGATAAATAAATTATTACTTCAGAGTAGGTTTGGCCATTTGTAGTATTTAGGTGAGCTGCCTACAAATTTTCTGTGTGTCCAGATAAATCAATTAGGTTCAAGAAAATTAGCAAGTGAATTATGGAGACAAGTTTCCGGGAATATATCTTTCATATATAAACCCAGAGGGGTGCTACACCCAGTTAAAAATATAACTAACTTCCAAAGAACAAATTCTTCTTTAATTGGTGTAGTCTTTAAATCAATGAAGTAGCTGCTGTAATTTGATTGACTGAGGGGTTAAGTGGGTCAAAGAAATATTCTGTTAATCCTGTATATTTTTGTTGCGCCAACATATTTTGTTGCGCCTATAGAGTGTATCCTCTGTGTAAATATATGTGGCGCCTTGGAATTTAGATTAAGCTGAATGTCAGTTTTTGTCACGCCTGTACTAGGCGACCCTTGGAATGGCGCCACCAAAAACTTAACATATTTCTTTAACAAGTCTTGTTACGCCAGTTAACTTCGTTGTGCCTTGACTTTCAATTTCATGGTCAAAGTGCAGTTTAGTCACTGTACTTTGACCATCTACTCATTTCTTGACTGAAGGTTGCCAACTTCCATTTCTTGTACCAAAGTCTTATCACATTACACCCAGTACCCTGAGCTGTTTCCGTTCTTCAACTGTAGTTCAGAAACTTTCACTTTTCGCATCAAGGTTGTGAAACTTTGCACCCTGCACCCTTTGAGCTGTTTAGCTGTTTGACTGTTAGCTGTTTGGCTGTAGCCTTTACAAATCACTTTTCGTACCTTAATAAATAACCGTTCTTTCCAAGTACGTTCTTCAACTTAACAATTCTTCTATATTTAATACTCAGATTCCTTTCACAAACTGCTGACGCCTAGTGCAACTGGTCTGGTTCACAGACGACTATCTTTGATCCAGGTCTTTGTATTATTGCTTTACTTGCATTGTTAAGTTTGCAGCAACTTCATTGCTTCGAACACTGACTGTCAATAAACACTATAACTTCACTGAATTCTTTTCTGGTACTTAGACAACATCTCCATTACTACCACAATCTTGAATACTTTATTCTCTGTTCTTCACTGACGCTTAAACATTTAAATGAACTTCTTTCAGTGAGTTTAACTCCAAGAATGCAGCTGTCTTCTTAGTCCTTTGTCTTTACCATGTCTTCAATTCTTTTAGATTCATATCCTTCGAACACTGTCTATCTTCAATCAATGCTAATACACTGAAATCTTCTAGTGGCACTTTATACTGAATCTTCAACACTTCTGAAACCCTGAAAGTCTTTACACATTATTCTTCACCGTGGCTTGAACATATTAATGAACTTCTTTCAGTGACCTGTAGTAGACTTCAAAACTTTTTCTAATGTCTTGATTCACTGTATTTACCTTATCTTCATTTCTTCCTGATTTCTGTGTAGGCGTAGTATTATTTACATGTCCTGTTCTAGTGTTGAGTTATCACGATTACTATTCATACAGCTTCGTAATCTCACCAACACAATCTATTATGAACACAAGTATGTAGAAGAAATATTGTTTTGTATTAACTTTTAATAAACTGAATACAAAACTCTCTCAAGAAAATCAATGTTCTTAAGAGCTACTAGGTTATGAGAATGATTTAACTTGAACGACTACAATATAAAACCTAATTTTGTATTTATATAATACACATCTACAAATCCAAATATAATAAAGATAATGATCATTATTCAATTTCCATCTTTATCTTCTAAAAGATCGCTTTTAGAAAGGTAATAAAATTGTATTTGAAATTTTCCTTCTTTATCCAAATTAATCTCTGATTTGTCTATTTCCATCTTTGTCAAACTCTGATCATAAACTCTGTTGGTTGATAATCTCTGATTGAGTATACTCTGATTGAGTAAACTCTGTTTAAGTAAACTCTGATTTAGTAAACTCTGTCGATAACTTCTAAACTCTGATGACGTGAGCTTAAACTCTGATCTTCAGTAAACTCTGTTTGTAGTAATCTCTGGCAACATCATTGTTTGTATTTATAACAATCTCCCCCAATTTATGCTTTATTCAATAAAATATAAATTCAACTTATGATGTCGTAAACCATATAGACAAATGTACCAGAGTTTGAGTTCTTCACATTGACTTAAATTCTCTTGTATGAAAAGTCTTCAGACAGAAACTGATCAAGTAATTTTTTTCAGCTATCTTCAATAATTCAACTAGCTTCTCTCCTTCAGTTCTTTCATCTGGTCACTAGAATCATTAATTTGGAAAATAGCAGCTCTCAAGTTATAAGTTGATGTTCTTTCCATTCAATCATCTAGAGGTAAGCAACAAGCTTTTTGTCCATTAGGATTCAGTATTAGTGTTGGAATACCAGGCCTTTTCTATTCCATCTTCAAGCATGTATCCATGCCTGTACTCATCAGAGTTTAACATTAACAACCTCTCATTCTTCTTCTTCTCATCAACTACTCCTTCTAGAATCTTCACCAATCTAGCTGTAGCTTCATTTCTATCATTTAATAGATAGATAACATACTCAAGTTATTTTGATGATTTATGCATTAAATCCTCTTCACCTGTTTTCATTACTCTTCCATTTTCCAAAAAATACAACTTTTCTTTTGGAACAGAACCATAAAAGATATCCTTTACTATATGAACAATAATTAGATTGTCCAAATGATTTTGTGATAACTCTTCTCCAGGTTTATTCTTCAAAGAAAAAGGATCTCTAAAAGTGTTTGCTTCTCTTATGTAGACTTTTGATTTTGAATCACCAGTGCCTCCCTTGTTTTTACCAAGCCTGGCATTGAGAGTCAGAGTTTCAGATTTTTTCCACAAAATATCATGATCTTCTTTCTGCACAAAGATTGTTGTTCTTCTTCCCCATCCTCAAAACTTGTTCCCCCTGGTAGAAATGTAATACCAAGCATAGTGAGAGGAGTTTTAGGTTTTGCTGGAGCTTTCTTTTGAATTGCAGGAGTTGGCTTTGTTAGAACAGGATTGGGTACAGTTGATTTTGCTTGAGTAGGCATCTTCTTCTAAACTGGAGTCTTCTTCACATATCTTCTCTTCTTTGACTGTACTTGAGCAATGTTAGTATCAGTTTTCTTTACTTCTTTTTCAATAGTAACTGGATCCATTCATGGATTTTCTTCTTCAAATAATTTCAATGCCAGTTCTGCATCCTTCATGTTTCTTTCTTCAATCTTCTCAGGCTTTTCTTCTTCTTCAAGCCTTTTTGCTAATTCTTCATCAAGATCTATCAGAGTTTACTCCAGATCCTGAAGGAATCAGAGTTTGTATTTGTAAACTCTGTCTACCCTTATAACTCCTTTGGCTCTTGTCAACACCACTACCATCACCATCACATTCTCTAAGTTTATCAAATTTTAGCACAACATCCACCTTACATTTTTCTTTTGATACTTTCTCCCCCTTTTTGACATCATAAGAGATAGTGAGGATGTCTACAATGGTATGTAACATGGTCTGCATTGAGGTAACAACAGTATCAATTTTATCAACTTTAGCCTCCAGAGCATCTTGTTTGGTAGAAATAACATTGATCTAAGCATGTTGAGTAGTAGAAACAAAAGTTTGAACAAAATTCTGCTTACAATGTCTTTAAGATCATAAACCTCACTGTGAAGACCCTTGGTTAACACATTAGTTGCTTTTAGAACTGTCTTCATTTCAGCAGAGTTTAATTCAGAGTCAGCCTTATCAACTAGATCATAAACATAAGGCCAGGATATATCCTCATGGGAAAACTTTCAAGACATATCCCATATGGATATGTATCTATGAGAATAAGGAATTGAGAGATCTGTTACTTCTTCATCTTCAAAAATAGGACTTGAATCCTCAGAGTTTGCAGCTTCTTCATCAGGGTTTGCAACAACAATAGAGGTTGGAAACTCAGAGTTTAGAGGGACAAATATATCAGAGCCTGTTTCTGTTATACTCTGAGAACCTGTAAAAAGAATAGAACATCCTAAATCACTCTTTTCTTTTAAATTAATCTCATTACTTCTCACTTCACACATCTCATGACTTTTGAGAGTCAAAGTTTACTCACTAGAAGTAACTAACTTTTGTCTCATATCTGCATCTTTATTTGCCAGATCCAGTGTCTGCCTCTCATTATAAATTCTGTTTGTCACACATTTTACCTCAGTCTCATATGAAAGGCTTAAAACATAATGACTTACAAAAATAAGAGGTGGCTGAGAAAGGAGATCTGTGGTCACATGAATAGAGGTACCCTTTACATGACTATCCATGGTCATCCCAGCAGTGAAAGATGGAAAAATAAATTTTGAACTTACACTATCAGAGTATGGAAATTCTGAAAAAATGTCAGAATTTATACCTTGAGCATTTGTAGAAGTTGATGGAGTTTCCAAATGATGTGCAGAGATAGGTTGCACCATAATTGCATCAGAGATAACCAATGGATTATCATCAGAGTTTATGTTCTTAGCATGAACAATAGCAGAATATTCTTCCAGAGTTTGAATGCCTTCATCAAAACTTTAATTGGATAGTTCTTGTGTCACAGGGGCCTTAACAACTACTTCAACCCTTTGAGCTGAACGTTCTTGTGGGTTGTACCCCTGATCCATGATGGCTTCACTTTCTTGAACTGTGGCTACTGTTAAACTTTGATCAACTGGTTCTTGTGGGCCTGGCCTTATAGAGACTGCTACCTCACTTTGAGAGGTAGATTCTTGTGTGTCCTGGCAAAAAAAGACTATTTTTTTCTTCTTTCTGATAAACAACTTAGAACTTCCAGATACTGGAGATGATTGAGATTTCTTTGCAGCCATTTCCTTCCTTAGTTCCTTAGCTAATTCCCTCACTCTTTCATAAGAAATCTCCTTAATTATTTGCTTTGGAGAGTGAATAAGAGAATCAGAGATTGTTATTGGAGCAGCTTCACTTGCAGCATTTGCCAATGTATCACTTTCTTCTTTATTGGTAGCATCATTACCTTCTACTTCAGACTTTATTATCACATCAGGGTTTAACAGATCATCAGAGTTTATTGCTGCAGTAGAGTTTATTAGCTCAGAGTCTAAGGCTTGAACTTGATCAGAGTTTGCTTGATTAGATTTTAGGATATCAGAGTTTATAGACTTGACCAATCTTTTTCTTTTCTTTGCAGGATCTGAGATGGGGTTTACATGAAATGGCTTCATGAATGGAGCAGGTGGAATCTCAAAAGCTTTCTTAACTGTCTTCTTCAATGGAAAGACTAAACCTTCATTACTATCACCAGAGTCTGTATTTTCATCAACTAATCTCCTTTTTCTTGGAGAAGACTCTGAGACTGACTGTCCCTTTCTTTTCATGCTTGGTCCTTATGGTTGAGAGGTTTGTTTTACAACTACAATCTTTTAAGAGACTACAGAAGTTGATAGTTGTGGTGTATCAGTGTTTGGTGGTTGAGTTGGGTCAGAATTAGAGGGTGCTAAACTCTGATGCATAGTCACTGATAGAAATTCTCTCTCATAAACAGTTGGCATTCTCTGATTTAAGAGAAGACTAACCTATATGGGATAAAATAAGTTTGGTAATTTACTTTCAGTGTAATTTTTGACATCTTTCCTTGTCAGGTCAGTAAAAATTCTCTTATTCATACAGAAACTAGTTAAACTCTTGTCATTATCAAAATTAACAACAGGCAAGAGATAGCTAAAAATTAATTGCAAAAATCTAGCATAGTATATAGTGTTTGCATCATCACTAATCTTACTAGTTATTTGCCTAATCAATAAACAAGGAAAATTAAATTTTAGATTATGGGTCAGAGAATACCCAATTTGTTGTAACAGCTGTGGAATTGCATCAAAATTGGTGCACTTAGCAGTGAATGCCCTTGTGATACAATCAAGGAAAAAGCTCCACTCTCTTCTCAGATTCGGCCTTGTGAGGCTTCCCAATTTGGATAGACTAACTCCATAGTCTATTTCTCTGAAAAATGCCTTTATTTGTTCATCCTCCACAATATCATCATATACAACCACTTCAGGAAGGTGAAGGGCTTGACGAACAACCTGTTAGTATTAGTGTCCTAGAGATAATACTTTATGATAAATAATTAAATATTATATTTACTTGATTATTTATTTAATATTTATTATGTCTTCATTTACTGCGTTATAAATTGAAAGCATAATAAATGTGTTGGTGTAGGTGCCCTAGAGGCAATACAATGTTTATTTTGACAAACCTTTATGTCAATTGATTATTCAATAAACGTATTTATTATGACTTTAATTACTGCGATATATTTGTTAGCATAATAAATGTCCTTAGAATCATGATACACATTGTATAGTTTAGTACATGACTTGAACTTGAGATTATATAATATATCATATTCTTAAATGTCCCTAGTCGAGTATTATTATTATAGGACAATAATAATACATAAATAGACTAGTATGTATTTTGACTGATAACCACATCTCATTGGTTATAAGTATGGGGATACTAAAGTCAATACATAGGTACATGTAGGAGTACATGATACTGGACAGACCCACAGTGAGATTCTTCATGTTTAATAAAGTCGTAAGAAAGACACACAGTGATAATGGTGTAATGATCCTTTGACTTGAGATCATTATATTTCTATACGAGGATTAATATACTTTGACTACATTAAAAGTTACATTTGACCGGGTGATGATAAAAGTGGACATCGGGTATATCATGAGTCGTATGAGAAATATGAATGATAGATAAAAGATTTAACCCTTCTATAATTAGGAGAGATATTATTGGCCTCTTGATTGAGTGAGACTATAAAATGCATGGACGTGCTCAAATAATGATTTGTTTTCATAGTCTACTCATGGATCAAGTAAACCCGGATTAAATGTTGAAGAGGATGACTAAATACATGCCTCGAGTTTAATCTATAATATATATGGTTAAAGGGATTATATTACACTGAAACATTAATCACGAAAGGTTTTATCGAATCACGATTTAATTATTATTTAATTAGGTAGCAATGATGTATTACTAGATACCGCTCATTGTTTATAATTTTATTGGAGAATAAAATTATTGCTAATTAAATAATAGCCTATATGGTCACACACATAGAGTACTTAAAGGAATAATTAATTTAAATTATAGATTTAAATTAATTGATGATTATTTGAATTTTATTATATTAATTAAGTGAGACTTAATTAATTGAAATAATATAAATTCGAATTTGAATTCTGCCATTAATAATTAAGTGTGACTTAGTTATTAATTAAATAATAAAATTTGGTTTTATTATTTAATCCTAAACCTACATGGGTCAGGCTTTGCTGTTATGGGTTGCTATTATGGGCCTATTAACCAACCATTATAAATAGATAATGTAGGGTTTATAAGGATTACGTTTTTGAGAAAAACAAAACCCTAGCAGCAGCAAAGGCAGAGAGCAAAGGAAGAATTCGAAATCATCAAAGGAGGCTAGTACATCCATTCCCTAATCAAGATCGTGAGACGTTCTTGAAGGTGCTCGTGTGGATACCATAGAGGTGTTTTCGAGAGGAAGACACAAGTCGTGAAAGCTAGGATCTCCGTTGAGTTCGTGAAAGTCAAGACCAAGTAAAGGTATGATTCTGTTTCACAATAATCAGTCCGCTTATACATGATCCTGCGTTTAGGGTTCCGAAATTTTCGTTATATTTACGTTTAATCCGCTGTATTTTATGCCTCGGAACCCAACAATGGCATCAGAGCTACGTGTATAAGGGACTGATTTGGTTACGTGTTTTATGTATTTGATGCATACATGCCTGTTTTGGTGACTGCCATGCCATGCTACTGCCTTGTCACAATCTGCCATGCTTCTGCCATGCTTCTGCCATGACTATATATGATCTGCAATGTTATAATCTGTTATGGCATGATATCTGTGATGCACTGTATGTATGTGATACAAGATACAGTCCAGGGAAGGTCATCAGAATCGTTCTGAAGCGTTTGAAAACACAACCGCATAAGATGCAGTTTGCTGTGAATAGTGATTCTGCAGTGAATAGTGTTTTTCGACGGAGTTAGAATGTGTCGAATTTACTCTTTCTGGAAAGGGAAAATCACCACGAGCAAAAATCACGACTTATTCGTGACCTATGGTGTTTTTTGGCTGTTTGACATCCTTAAGGGCCTCAAAAACGCAGTTTTCTGTTTTCTGATCATAATTTTATTTTTTTCGAAAATTTGTGATCATGATTTATTTGATGCATGATGATATGATTATGCATTCTGGGATTCCAGTAACTGTTATGTGAGCATGGTGCTGGTTATGGCCTTCTAGAACCTAGAGTAATGGTTTTGGTTTTGGTTTTATAAATACGACTTGCATGTCGTTTTCTTCATTCTTATAATTGTTGAACCTCGAATGTAACTCGAGCTTTTCTTATGTAAGTACATTAGCTTAGGTTGAATTCAATGTTTTCTTGTAATGTAATTGAAGACTGAAGGCAAGCAACTAGATGCAAGAAGCTAAGAAGGCATCCATGGATGCAAGAAGATCAAGACAAGCAACTGTATTTATATTTTTCACCACCATAGACTGACTTTGATCCTTTCATTAGCTCGAAAGGATCACATAGGAAAGGGGCCATAACCAAGCACGTTTACATATTGCACTTTACATATTGATGTATGAATGTATGTGTAGAGTAGAAGATGCATGCTTTAATTAGATTAATGATGTATATATGCATGTATTAGATACGTCACCCATGCCATGCTTGCCATGCTAAACTAGATAAAATCTGTAACGATTTAAGATTTTAAAATTAACAAACGATCATGAGATTCTTGTGTTTATGAAATATGGATTTTTTAAACTTGGAATTGAATATGGATTTTGATATCTATAATTGGGATTTTCTGACAAAAACGGATATGCGTATTCGTAAGGCTGATGGGTTTTAAGTGTGACCACTGGTATCCTCCATCTACCTGGGAAATGAACAATTTAAGATGTCAATTTGAAATATTTAGTTCAAGGAAAAATTGAGGATCTCTTCATGATGTGATCATGATCGTCATAAATTTTATGAACCCCTTAACAAAATATTAAGTTTTAATCGGATGCTTTCCAATGAATGAACACTCATCGAATCCTAGATCGATTAGGGGAAAGACTGTCAGTGGCAGGGGACTCCCATCTATCATGGTGAGACGCGACGAATATAAATGGTTATATTCGGCCGTTGTATCATTGGGTCAAACTTAACTGAGTCGTCATAATAAGGTGAAAGTAAACGGTTATATTCAACCATTATGAACTTAGAAGCATAGAGTTTGGTTAAAAATCTATTAGATAGATAAGATCAATCGTTGCTCACCAAACTATCCAAGAATTATATATGATATAATTGACAAATGTTGTCTACCTAAATAATCATTCTTAAGGACTTCCAGTGGTTGACTTGAGACATGACGAAATATGGATCTTGGCTCACTAGAAAGAATTATGGGATATACTTTCCAAATTAATAGTAAGGGCTATTGATTTGATAAAAATAGTGGGAGATATATTATGAATGTATCATAATCATTTGAACATAATAAATAACTCAGACAATCTAATGTTTATTTTGCGTTTTTATCATTGTAGATACCAAATAATGACAAACAACACAAACACACTATCCGTACGATCTGTCCTTGAGAAGGATAAGCTGACAGGAGGAAACAACTTCCTAGACTGGCAGAGGAATTTGAGGATTGTCCTCAGGCAGGAGCGCAAGTTTCATGTCATTGATATTCCTCCGGCAGGTCCCCTTCCTGAGGGTGCTACTGTTGAGGAACGAGCGGCCCACACAAAGGATGAGAATGATGCAACTGATGTTGCATGTCTTATGTTGGCAACTATGAGTGCTGAGCTTCAAAGACAACATGTGCATATGGATGCATATACTATCTATGAGCACTTGCAAAGCATGTTTGCAAGCCAAACTCGTCAAGAAAGGTTCAACACGAGCAAGTCACTTTTTAATTGCAAACAAGGGGCAAGTGAACCAGTTGGCCCACATGTTCTGAAGATGATTGGTTACATTGAGTATCTTGATACTTTGGGTTTCCCGATTATTCAGGAAATTGGTATTGACCTAATCATGAATTCTTTGAACAACAAATTCACCCAGTTTATCATAAACTACAACATGAATGAATTTGACAAAACACATACTGAATTGTTGGCTATGTTGAGAACATATGAGACCAACATGAAGACGGCTGAACCTGCTCCCATACTGATGGTGGGCAATAAAGGTAAGGCCAAAGGGAAAGGCAAGTGGAAGGGTAAGAAGAAGACAGGTTCTGATTCTACACCCAAGCCAAAGTCAGGTCCTAAACAGGCTTTAAAGCCTAAAGGTGGGGTCACTAAGGGTGAATGTCACTACTGTAAGAAAACTGGTCACTGGAAGAGAAACTGTTCAGTTTACTTGGAGGATCTGAAGAAGAAGAGGGCTGAGCAAGCTTCTACTTCAGGTATATATGTTATAGAAATCAATCTGTCTATTTCTACATCTTGGGTATTGGATACTGGATGTGCTTCTCACATTTGTATAAATGTGCAGGAAATGCAGAGAAGTAGGACATTGGCTAAAGGAGAAATGGACCTACGAGTTGCCAATGGAGCAAGAGTTACTGCTTTAGCTGTAGGAACATATTATTTATCTTTGCCCTCTGGGCTAGTTTTAGAACTGGAAAATTGTTATTACGTGCCTGCGATTCGCAGAAACATTATTTCTGTTTCTTGTTTGGACAAGAAAGGTTTTTCGTTTACAATAAAGAACAATAGTTGCTCTTTTGCTTTGAATGATTTAACCTATGGTGTTGCGCGTTTGTTTAATGGTTTATATGTTCTTGACTTAGATAATCATGTCTGTAATATAGAAAACAAACGACTTAAAGTTAATGACTCAAATCAAACATACCTCTGGCATTGTCGTCTAGGCCATATAAATGAGAAACGCATATCCAAATTACATAAGGATGGATATTTGGATAAGTTTGATTTTGAATCATACCAAGAATGCGAATCTTGTTTGCTTGGTAAAATGACTAAACCCCCTTTCACTAGTAAGGGTCAAAGGGCCACTGAACGTCTGGAACTAATACATAGTGATGTATGCGGCCCAATGCGTGTGATGGCTAGAGGAGGCTACTACTACTTCATAACATTTACTGATGATTTCAGTAGATATGGATATGTATATCTTATGAAGAATAAATCTGATTCTTTTGAAAAGTTCAAAGAATACAAGGCTGAAGTAGAGAAGCAAATTGGCGGAGGCACAAGTATTAAAATCTTACGATCTGATCGTGGAGGAGAATACTTGAGCACATAATTTAAAGATTATTTAAAGGAGTGTGGTATTGTATCGCAACTCACTCCGCCAGGTACACCTCAATGGAATGGAGTTTCAGAGAGGAGAAATCGCACCTTGTTAGACATGGTGCGATCGATGATGAGTCATGCAGATCTTCCAATTAGTTTCTGGGGTTACGCTCTAGAAACAGCGGCTTTCACACTTAACCGTGTTCCTACTAAGAAGGTTCAAAAGACTCTATATGAGATATGGGAGAAGAAACGGTCAGGCATGAACTTTATGAAAGTTTGGGGATGCAAGGCATTTGTGAAACGTCAAGTATCTGACAAGCTTGGACCTAAATCTGAAGAGTGCAATTTTGTGGGATACCCTAAAGAAACAAAGGCGTATTATTTTTATAGTCCTTCTGAGCAGAAGGTGTTTATTGCTCGAGACGCTGTTTTCATGGAAAGAGATTTTGTTTCCAAAAGAAATAGTGGGAGAACTATAGACCTCGATGAAGATCGAGAACCACAAAATAGCATTGAACCTGAAGTGGAACAGGAGCAGGATAATGATAATGCTCAACAAACACAGGTTGTTCGTAGAACTGGTAGAATTCGCCATGAGCCAGAGAGATATGGATTTCTCTTGACTCAATGTGGTGATTTGATGCTCATAGATGAAGATGAGCCTCTCACATACCAAGATGCTATGAACAGTCCAGACTCTAAGAGATGGCTAGAAGCCATGAAATCCGAGATGGATTCCATGTACGAAAACCGAGTATGGACTTTGGTTGATCCACCTGAAGGGGTAAAACCCATAGGGTGCAAATGGGTTTTCAAGAAGAAAATTGACATGGATGGAAATGTTAAGACCTATAAAGCAACGCTGGTTGCAAAAGGTTTCAGACAAATTCATGGTATTGACTATGATGAGACTTTCTCACCAGTGGCTATGGTCAAGTCCATAAGGATTTTGCTTGCTATTGCAGCATTCCATGATTATGAAATCTGGCAAATGGATGTCAAAACAGCCTTCCTTAACGGAATCCTTAAAGAGGATGTGGATGTGTACATGACACAACCTGAAGGTTTTGTCGATCCAAGGAATGTTAGCAAGGTATGCAAATTATGTCGATCCATTTATGGATTGAAGCAAGCCTCTAGGAGATGGAATATCCATTTTGATGAAACAGTCAAAGAGTATGGCTTTGTTCAAAACGAAGATGAACCTTGTGTTTACAAGAAGGTTAGTGGGAGCCATGTGGCATTCATAGTACTATATGTTGATGACATACTACTAATGGGGAATGACATACCTTCTCTCAAAGCTGTTAAGATTTGGTTAGGGAGCAACTTCTCTATGAAAGACTTAGGAGAAGCATCCTACATTCTAGGAATGAGGATCTATAGGGATAGATCTAGAAGGATGATCGGTCTAAGTCAGAGTACATACATCGATAAGGTTTTGCATCGTTTTGGTATGCAAAATGCAAAAATGGGATATGTCCCCGTGTCTCAAGGGATAACTATCTCTAAAGATCAGTGTCCGAAATCATTGGATGACAAGGACCGCATGAGTAAGGTTCCATATGCCTCAGCAATTGGATCCATCATGTATGCGATGGTATGTACTCGCCCAGATGTTTCGTATGCTTTAAGCATGACGAGCAGATACCAATCTAATCTAGGTGAAGGTCACTGGACGGCTGTCAAGAATATTCTAAAGTACTTGAAAAGGACTAAAGATTCATTCTTGGTGTATGGAGGAGAGGAAAAACTGGTTGTAAAAGGTTACACCGATGCAAGTTTTCAAACAGACAGGGATGATACTGTATCACAGTCTGGTTTTGTGTTTTGTCTAAATGGAGGTGCTGTAAGTTGGAAGAGTTCAAAACAAAAAACAGTAGCTGATTCTACAATGGAGGCTGAGTACATTGCAGCTTGTGAAGCGGCTAAGGAAGCTGTTTGGATTCGAAAATTCATTACTGATTTGGGAGTGGTTCCATCGATCGCAGATCCCATTGATCTATACTGCGATAATAATGGAGCCATTGCACAGGCTAAAGAACCTAGAGCTCACTCCCGAACCAAACACATACTCAGGAGATATCACCTCATTCGAGAGATTAATGAAAGGGGTGACATACACATATGTAAAGTGCACACAAATGATAACATTGCAGACCCACTGACCAAAGGCTTGTCGCAGAAGAAGCACGACGGTCACACTAGTTCCATGGGTATTAGATACATGGGTGATTGGCTCTAGTGCAAGTGGGAGATTGTTGGTGTAGGTGCCCTAGAGGCAATACAATGTTTATTTTGATAAACCTTTATGTCAATTGATTATTCAATAAACGTATTTATTATGACTTTAATTACTGCGATATATTTGTTAGCATAATAAATGTCCTTAGAATCATGATACACATTGTATAGTTTAGTACATGACTTGAACTTGAGATTATATAATATATCATATTCTTAAATGTCCCTAGTCGAGTATTATTATTATAGGACAATAATAATACATAAATAGACTAGTATGTATTTTGACTGATAACCACATCTCATTGGTTATAAGTATGGGGATACTAAAGTCAATACATAGGTACATGTAGGAGTACATGATACTGGACAGACCCACAGTGAGATTCTTCATGTTTAATAAAGTCATAAGAAAGACTCACAGTGATAATGGTGTAATGATCATTTGACTTGAGATCATTATATTTATATACGAGGATTAATATACTTTGACTACATTAAAAGTTATCTTTGACCGGGTGATGATAAAAGTGGACATCGGGTATATCATGAGTCGTATGAGAAATATGAATGATAGATAAAGGATTTAACCCTCCTATAATTAGGAGAGATATTATTGGTCTCTTGATTGAGTGAGACTATAAAATGCATGGCCGTGCTCAAATAATGATTTGTTTTCATAGTCTACTCATGGATCAAGTAAACCCGGATTAAATGTTGAAGAGGATGACTAAATACATGCCTCGAGTTTAATCTATAATATATGTGGTTAAAGGGATTATATTACACTGAAACATTAATCACGAAAGGTTTTATCGAATCACGATTTAATTATTATTTAATTGGGTAGCAATGATGTATTACTAGATACCGCTCATTGTTTATAATTTTATTGGAGAATAAAATTATTGCTAATTAAATAATAGCCTATAGGGTCACACACATAGAGTACTTAAAGGAATAATTAATTTAAATTATAGATTTAAATTAATTGATGATTATTTGAATTTTATTATATTAATTAAGTGAGACTTAATTAATTGAAATAATATAAATTCGAATTTGAATTCTGCCATTAATAATTAAGTGTGACTTAGTTATTAATTAAATAATAAAATTCGGTTTTATTATTTAATCCTAAACCTACATGGGTTAGGCTTTGCTGTTATGGGTTGCTATTATGGGCCTATTAACCAACCATTATAAATAGATAATGTAGGGTTTATAAGGATTACGTTTTTGAGAAAAACAAAACCCTAGCAGCAGCAAAGGCATAGAGCAAAGGCAGAATTCGAAATCATCAAAGGAGGCTAGTACATCCATTCCGTAATCAAGATCGTGAGACGTTCTTGAAGGTTCTCGTGTGGATACCATAGAGGTGTTTTCGAGAGGAAGACAAAAGTCGTGAAAGCTAGGATCTCCGTTGAGTTCGTGAAAGTCAAGACCAAGTAAAGGTATGATTCCGTTTCACAATAATCAGTCCGCTTATACATGATCATGCGTTTAGGGTTCCGAAATTTTCGTTATATTTACGTTTAATCCGCTGCATTTTATGCCTCGGAACCCAACAAAATGTACTTGGAATATTAATGCGAATTATATATCTTTAAGTATGTGACTTAAAAATGAGATTATATGAATATTATTATATTCCTAAAAGTCCCTAGTCGAGTATTATTATTTAAGGACAATAATAATGCAATAAAACGAGCATATTTGTTGACTGATGACCACATCTCATTGGTCATAGGTATGGTGATACTAAAGTCAAGAACATAAGTGCATGTCTCAATACATGGCACTGGACAGACCCGCTGTGAGAATCTACATGTTAATAAGTGTCATAAGAAATTCTCACTGTGATAATGATGTATTGATCCTTTGACTTGAAATCATTATATTTCTATACGAGAAATAATATACTTTGATTACACTCAAAGTTACCTTTAACCGGGTAATGATAAAGGTGGACATTGGGTATGCTATGAATCGTATGAGAAATATGAATGATAGATATAGGATTTAACCCTCCTATTTTAGGAGTGATATTATTGGCCTCTTGATTGAGTGAGACTATAAAATGCATGGCCATGCTCAAATGTTGATTTGATTAACAGTCTACTCATTGATCAAGAAAACCCGGATTAAACGTTGAAGAGGATGACACAATACATGCCTCGAGTTTGATCTATAATATAAGGTTAAAGGGATTATATTACATTGTACATTATTCACGAAAGGTTTAATTGAATCACTAATTATTATTATTACTTGGGTAGCAATGATGTATTACTAGATGCCGCTCATTGTTTATAATTTTATATTAGAAAATAAAACTATTGCCAACATAATAATAACCTAAAGGATCACACACAAAGAATGTTTAAACAGAGTGTTATTTAAATTATGAATTTAAATAATGTTATTATTATTAATTCGAATTTATTTATTTAATTAATTAAGTGAGAATTGATTAATTATATACATATTAGTATTCGAATTTAATAATAATATAAATCCGAAATCTGAACGGGTTTTAAAATGTCCAATCAGATTAGGGTTTTGGCCCAAATCCCTCTCTCCCCTATATATACAATAAAGATGTATAGTTTAGGGTTAACAGTTTTATAAAATTTGTTTTTGAGAAAAAACCCTAGAAGCTCTATGTTTTTGAGAGGCTAGAGAAAGAGAGAGACAAAGAGGCAGAAACAGGCTAGTACCTAACTCCAGTGATCGTTAGACGATACGACGTTCGTGTGGATACCGATAGAGAGCAGATCTTTGTGAAGGGCTGCTGTGATTCATCATTTCTGGACCTCTATAATCAACATAAGGAAAGCTTTAATAAGGTACACATCTGATTCTCCATAATCGTCCGCCAATTATACACGGATCCTGCGTTTGGGATTCGTTATTTTTTTATTATTTAGCGTAATTCCGTTGTTTATATGTGCCCGAATCCCAACACAACCTCAGGAGTAATGGAATGTCAGCCATTGCATTGAAATGTAATAGCGGGCTCCTCATCATCACCAACATCATTAAACTTAGGAGTCGAACATATTTTGGTCAGAGTTTGTGCTGAAATCGCCTTGCGTTCTTGCAGAGCATACCCAATACTGCTGTGTTGTAGAAAGTCCTGAGTAACATGAAATTCTTGAGATGCATCAGATTTAGTCAAGAGTGAAATGTAGTTAGTAGCTGTAAAGTTTAAATTATAGAAAGATAGACCTTTAGATGCCATTGATACACAGAGATTTGCAGTTTGTAGATATTAGGGTTTTGAAACAACGAGAGAGATAGATAGTAAGAATAATATGCAGTTATTAATTCAAAGAGAAAAATATGAATTCATCTATTCCCTCTCAATGGCATATACTCTGTAGTGGGACATGTGGCAAGATTTGATTTGTGGAGGAATGAGTAGTGTAATTCTCAAAATACAGCATATGTGTGTGTATCTGTGTCTAAATATAAAATATTTTTCGTGACAGACACATGCCATAATGATTACTCCAATCAGAGATTAACAATTATGATGTCATATAATTAAATATAATGTCATATATAAAACAATCAATAATAGCTCAGAGTTTAGCATGTAGACTAAGATCAGAGTTTACAGAAATCAGAGTTTGTTATATCCTCTGATAGAGTTTACCACATACTCTGACAGAGTTTATACTAAACATTGATAGCTTAATTTTATTCTAAACATTGAGATCATAAGAGATTATGTATTCCAAGGTTCAGAGTTTACTTCATTCTCTATCAGAGTTTACCACATACTCTGACAAATTTTACCATAAACACTGATTGTATCTGCTACTTGCTATCTGGAGTTAAGCCACTTGTCACCATGCCTAATTTAGAAACCAATCTTGTAAAAGTTGTTTCACATAGAGATTTTGTGAAAATGTCTGCTAACTGTTGATCTGTGGGAACAAAGTGCATTTCAGTTGTTCCTTCCATGACACGTTCCCTTATGAAATGATATCTAATACTGATGTTCTTTGTCAGAGAATGTTGAACTGGATTTCCTGTCATTGCAATAGCACATTTATTATCACAATAAATAGGAATTTTTGAAAGTTCAAACCATAGTCTAGTAGTTGATTTCTTATTCACAAAATCTGTGCACACCAGCTTCCTACAGCTATATATTCAGCTTCTGTTATAGATGTTGAGATTGATTTCTAATTCTTGCTAAACCACGAGACAAGTCTTCCACCTAGAAATTGACAACTTCCACTAGTGCTTTTCTTATCAATTTTATGAAGGGTTCCGAGGCATAAAACGCAGCGGATAAACGTAAATACAACGAAAAATTTCGGAACCCTTACGCAGGATCATGTATAAGAATTGACGGATTATGGTGATAAACGAATCATACCTATTAAGATCTTGAATGTAACGAACTCAACGGAGATCCTTGCTATCACGATTTGTGTCTTCCTCTCGAAAGCACCTCTATGGTATCCACACGAGCACCTTCAAGAGCGTCTCACGATCTTGATTACGGGATGGATGTACTAGCCTCCTTTGATGATTTCGAATGACTGTCTTTTCTGCCTCTCTTGCTCTGCCTCTAGGGTTTTATCATATAAAACGTGTGTCTCTTTTAACCTATCATTATCTATTTATAATGACTGGTTAAATGGGCCTAAGCAGCAAAACCTAACCCATGTAGGTATAGGATTGAATAATAAAAACGTTTTTCTATTATTTAATTAATAACTAAGTCATACTTAATTATTATGGGCAGAAATCCTCTTCAAATTCGAATTTATATTATTTTAATTAATTAAGTCTCACTTAATTAATATAATAAAATTCAAATAATCATCAATTAATTTAAATCTATAATTTAAATTAATTATTCCTCTAAGTGCTCTATGTGTGTGACCCTATAGGCTATTATTTAATTAGCAATAATTTTATTCTCCAATAAAATTATAAACAATGAGCGGCATCTAGTAATACATCATTGCTACCCAATTAAATAATAATTAAATCGTGATTCGATAAAACCTTTCGTAATTAATGTTTTCGTGTAATATAATCCCTTTAACCATATATATTATAGATTAAACTCGAGGCATGTATTTAGTCATCCTCTTCAACATTTAATCCGGGTTTACTTGATCCATGAGTAGACTATGAAAACAAATCATTATTTGAGCACGGCCATGCATTTTATAGTCTCACTCAATCAAGAGGCCAATAATATCTCTCCTAATTATAGGAGGGTTAAATCCTTTATCTATCATTCATATTTCTCATACGACTCATGATATACCCGATGTCCACTTTTATCATTACCCGGTCAAAGGTAACTTTTAATGTTGTCAAAGTATATTAATCCTCGTATAGAAATATAATGATCTCAAGTCAGAGGATCATTACACCATTA
Organism: Oenanthe sinensis; assembly: GCA_028671895.1. Classification (NCBI taxonomy): domain Eukaryota; kingdom Viridiplantae; phylum Streptophyta; class Magnoliopsida; order Apiales; family Apiaceae; genus Oenanthe; species Oenanthe sinensis. Next base: position 12,196,382 of record CM053797.1, read on the forward strand.
TCACTGCGAGTCTTTCTTATGACTTTATTAAACATGAAGAATCTCACTGTGGGTCTGTCCAGTACCATGTACTCCTGCATGTACCTATGTGTTGACTTTAGTATCCCCATACTTATAACCAATGAGATGTGGTTATCTGTCAAACAACATACTAGTCTATCTATGTATTATTATTGTCCTATAATAATAATACTCGACTAGGGACATTTAAGAATATGATATATTATATAATCTCAAGTTCAAGTCATGTACTAAACTATACAATGTGTATCATGATTCTAAGGACATTTATTATGCTAACAAATATATCGCAGTAATTAAAGTCATAATAAATACGTTTATTGAATAATCAATTGACATAAAGGTTTATCAAAATAAACATTGTATTGCCTCTAGGGCACCTACACCAACATTTTACATCCTGCAAAATCAGCATCTGAATAGCCTATGAGTTTAAAGTGAGACTCTATAGGATACCATAGGCCAAGATTAATGGTTCCCTTGAGATATCTAAAAATTCTCTTAACAACAATCAAATGTGGTTCCCTTGGATTTGCCTGAAATCTAGCACATAGACAGGTTGCAAACATGATATCTGGTCTACTAGCAGTCAAATCAAGAAGTGAGCCAATCATACCTCTGTATGTTATTATTTCTATAGGCTCACCAGTATCTTGATCAAGTTTGGTTGCAGTAGCCATTAGAGTTGTGGCAAATGCAGAGTCTTGCATTTAAAACTTTGTGAGTAGATTCTTTGTATATTTAGATTGACTTATGCAAATGCCTTCATCAATCTGTTTCACTTGCAAGCCTATGAAATAGCTCATCTCTCCCATCATGCTCATTTGATACCTAGACTGCATTAGCTTCGGAAATCTTTCACAGAGTTTCTCATTAGTGGATCCAAATATAATATCATCAACATATATTTGAACCAATAATAAATCATTACCTTGAGTTCTATAAAACAAGATTTTATCAATCGTACCTCTTGTGAAACCACTTTCAAGTATAAATTGAGCCAGAGTTTCATACCAGGCTCTAGGAGCTTGGTTGAGTCCATATAATGCTTTATCCAACCAGTAGACATGATTTGGATATTTTGGATTCACAAAGCCGGGAGGTTGTTCAACATATACCTCATCCTCAAGCTCACCTTTCAAGAATGCACTTTTAACATCCCTCTGATATACTTTGAATTTCTTGTATGCAGCATAAGCAAGAAATATTATGATTGCTTCAAGTCTAGCTATATGTGCAAAGGTTTCATCATAGTCAATACCTTCCTGTTGAGAGTAACCTTTGGTAACTAGTCTTACTTTCTTCCTTGTTAAGATTCCATCAGAGTCTGTCTTGTTTATGAACACCCATTTTGTTCCAAAAGAGTCAGAGTTTAGAATGAACTGTCAGAGTTAACCACAGACTCTGACAGAGTTTACCATAAACATTGATAACTTGTGATCAGAGATAAGATGTTGTAATGATCAGAGTTTACTCCAATTTCATCAGAGTTTATCTCATACTCTAACATATTCTCTGATTGTCTAAAACTTGCTAAGTCAAGTTGGCCCACTTGTCACCATCCCTAATTCAGAAACTAGTCTGTTAAATGTTGCTGCAGGTAAAGGCTTAGTAAATATATCTGCTATTTGTTGATCTGTGGGAACAAAATGTAATTCAATTGTGCCTTCCATAACATGTTCCCTTATGAAATGATATCTGATACTGATGTGTTTCGTCAGAGAATGTTGAACTGGATTTCCTGTCATTGCAATAGCACTTTGATTATCACAATAAATAGGAATTTTAGAAAAGTTCAAACCATAATCCAACAGTTGATTTTTCATCCATAAGATCTGTGCACAACAGCTTCCTACAGCTATATATTTAGCCTCTGCTGTTGATGTTGAGATTGATTTCTGCTTCTTGCTAAACCATGACACTAGTCTTCTACCGAGAAATTGACAACTACCACTTGTACTTTTTCTGTCAATTTTACATCCTGCAAAGTCAGCATCTGAATAGCCAATTAATTTAAAATCAGACTCTCTATGATACCATAAGTCAAGATTAATAGTGCCCTTGAGATATCTGAAAATCCTCTTTACAGCTATCAAATGAGGTGCCCTTGGATCTGCTTGAAATCTAGCACATAGACATGTTGCAAACATTATGTCTGGTCTACTTGCAGTCAAATAAAGTAAAGAACCAATCATTCCTCTGTATGTTGTAATGTCAACAGGTTCTCCAGTGTTTTGATCAAGCTTTGTTGCAGTAGCCATAGGTGTTGTAGCAGATGCAGAGTCTTACATTTGAAATTTTGTGAGTAGATTCTTTGTATATTTAGACTGATTGATGAATATGCCTTCCTCAGTCTGTTTTACTTGTAAACCTAGAAAGTAACTCAATTCTCCCATCATGCTCATTTGATACCTGGACTGCATTAGCTTTGAAAATCTTTCACAGAGCTTATCATTAGTGGAACCAAATATTATATCATCAACATATATTTGTACCAATAATAGATCCTTACTTTGAGTTCTATAAAACAAGGTTTTATCAATTGTACCTTTAGTGAAACCACTTTCAAGTAAGAATAAAGCTAAAGTTTCATACCAAGCCTTTAGTGCTTGCTTTAGTCCATATAAAGCTTTATCCAGTTAGTAGACATGATTTGAATATTTTGGATTGACAAAGCCAGGTGGTTGTTCTACATAGACTTCTTCTTCAAGTTCACCATTTAAGAATGCACTTTTAACATCCATCTGGTAGACCTTGAATTTTTTATGTGCAGCATAAGCAAGAAAAATTATGATTGCTTCAAGTCTGGCTACTGGTGCATATGTTTCATCATAGTCAATGCCTTCCTGTTGAGAATAGCCTTTAGCTACCAGTCTTATCTTATTTCTTGTAATGATTCCATCAGAATCTGGCTTATTCCTGAATACCCATTTTGTGCCTACAATAGATTTTTTCTTTGGCCTAGGTACTAGTGTTCAAACTTCATTTCTTTCAAATTCATTTAATTCTTCCTGCATTGCAGTAACCCAATCTGCATCCTTCAAAGCATCTTCAACCTCTTTGGTTCTGTTTGCAAAAGAAACTATGAAATAGACATTCATTTTGAGTAGTTTTTCTTATTTTTACTTCACTTTCCAGATCACCAATAATTAAATCAGGTGTATGATCTTTTGTCCACTTTCTTGGATGTGAAAAATTTCTAGAACTAGATGTTCCCACATGATTTGTGCCTTCATAGAAAGATTCTTCTGTAAATGCTGATCATCCCCCTGAATATGTGCTATCATCAGTGTTTGATGTCTCAGAGTTTATATGTTCAGAGTTTGAATTATCAGAGATTGAGGTTTCAGAGATTGTAGTCTCAGAGTTTGATAGATCAGAGTTTAAGGGTTCAGAGTTTGGGTTGTTCAGAGTTTGGTCAGATTCTGATATTTCAATTACTGTATTTTGATCTCTAATGTCAGTATTTGAATGATGTTGTTCCCCCTCAACATGTGCAGAATCTTCAATTTCTATTTCAATCATTTCTGACTCAGAGTTTAGTTGAACAGAGTTTGTCTCATTAGAGTTTGAATCACTAGAGTTTATTTCCTACAGTTCATTCTCAAATCTTAGAGTTTCCTGTGCATCCTTATCATGTAATCCAACTATTTTTCCTTCATTAAAAGAGACATTAATTGATTCCATGACTATCCTTGTCCTTAGATTGAATACTTTGAATGCCCTTGAAGAGGTTTTAGAAGTTGTTGCATATCCAATAAAAATTCCTTCATCTGTTTTAAGTTCAAATTTTTTCAATTGCTCAGGGTGTGTTTTAAGAATAAAACACTTGCTTCCAAAGATATGAAAGTAATTAACATTTGGCTTTCTTCCCTTCAAAGATTTATATGGAGTCATTCCATGTTTGTTTATTAAAGAACAATTCTGAGTAATGCATGCAGTGTTCACAGCTTCTGCCCAAAAGTAAGTAGGTAGCTTTGCTCCTTCTAGCATTATTCTGACAGCTTCTATTAGAGTTCTGTTCTTTCTTTCAACTACACCATTTTGTTAAGGTGTTCCAGGTGCTGAGAATTGTTGAATAATACCTTTTGTTCAGCAGAATTCCTCTATTGCAGATTTTTTAAACTTTGTTCCATTGTCACTCCTTAGATTCTTCACTTTGTGAATTGATCCATTCTTAATCATTGCAATATGGTCAAAAATTATCTCTGCAGACTCATCCTTCTTATGCAAAAAGTATACCCAAGTAAATCTTGTGAAATCATCAACTATCACAAGAGTATATTTCTTCTTTCCAATGGACATTATGTTGACAGGACCAAATAAATCAAGATGCAGTAAGTGAAAAGGTTGATCAATTGAATTTTCAGTCTTTCTCTTGAAAGATGTCTTCTTTTGTTTGGCTTTTTGACATGAATCACAAAGTCCATCAGGATGAAATTGAACGTTTGGAAAACCTCTAACTAGGTCCTTTTTCATTAATTCATTAATGTTTCCAAAATTCAAGTGACACAGCTTTTTGTGCCAATTGCAGGGATTTGTTTCCAGTCATATGTGCAGAACATCCACTATCAATCACTAGGATGTTTTTCATGTTTCCCTGCAATCAATAAATGCAATTTAATTAGTATATTTGGGGACCCAAACTAGTTTGGGTCCTTTCTTTGAAAACTTGTTAACTTTTGCATGTATAAATGGAATGCCTCATACTACCACAATGAAAACAGGGATTATGTCTAATTTGTTTTCTATCCTCAATCCTAGGTTTTTCAGGCTTATTCTTTTTCTTTTGTTTGCAGTCAACAGCAAGGTGATTTGAATTACCACAAGTAAAGCATGTTTTCCTAGGAGCATTAAGAATATTCATGTAGTTAGTCTCCTTAGTAATTCCTATTTTGCCATTTCTATTTCTTTTAACCTTTTTAGGTGTTCCTTTATTAGTGACTGCCTTCAATTTTTCCTTAAGTTGCTTCTGAGAAAGTAATCCTATATTTACCTTTTTAGGTTCTGACACACTAATGTTCTTGGAGCATTCAGTAGGAGTTTCCTTAATACTTGCTCTAATAAATTTCACAGGTTTATTCAATATTCCTTTTATGTGAGCTGTAGTGTATGTATCAGATTCATATCCTAGAGCAGAAGTTCAATTCTTATTAGTCAGCATTTAATGGACTTTCTTTCCAGAGTTTGTCCAAACTCTGAAAGTTTCCTTTTCTTTTGCTATTTCAGATTTTAGATATTCAACTTGAATTTCTAACTGTGTTTGCATGTGAATAGCATTATCAAAATCTTTCTTAATTTTTAACATATCAGAGTTTTTAGATTCAAGCATGTTATTTCTAGTAGTCAGAGTTTGTATCTCAGATTTTAATCTAGGCTTAAATACAATTGTAACCCTGCGTTTTCAACAATATACAATTGAAACCCTCTTTTAATATATTTAGTAAATTTAACCCTACGTTTTTTAACTATTTACAATTGAAACCTTTTTTAAAATAATTAGTAAATTTAACCCTATATTTTTGAACTATATACAATTGAAACCTTTTTTAAAAATAAATAGTAAATTTAACCCTACGTTTTAAAACATTTAATAAATTTAACCTTGACTTTTTAATTTCGAAATAAAATAAATCTTATGACAAAATTTTGAATAAATATTCGTCAAATACACTATTGTCAATTTTTTTTGTATAAATATTATTTAAGCATAATAAAAATTTGTAATTATTAGGGTTTTTTCTTATAAAATGGATATTTAGATGTATTAATATAGAAAAGAACATAGTTTCTTAATATAGAAAAGAACATCTAAATATCCATTTTAAATTATAAATAAGCCTTTAATCTATCATTCTCCAATGTCTGAGATTTAAAGTTAACATATAAAGATCTAAGAAAAGACTTCAGTTCACAGATATTATCAGTTTGAAAGTTAAAGACAAAGTCAGGTACCTTGTTAGAGTTTAGAGCATCAGTGTTTGCCATGAGTGCATAATTTGTTTCTTGTTCAGAATCTGCGGAATCCATCCAATCTTTCTTAGATGTTATTAAAGCTTTCCCTGATTCCTTACTTCTGCATTCAGTAGCAAAGTGCCCCATCTTGCTACACTTGTAACACTTAATCTTTGATTTATCAATAGTTTTTTATTTCCCATCTCTATCTTCTATTTTCTTAAGCCTTTCTTTCTTTTCTGACTCTCCATGCTTCTTCTGAAAATTTGCTTGCTTCTTGTATTTCCTGTACTTCATCTTTTTGAAGCCTTTTACTATCATTGCAACCATTTCCATCATATCAGAGTCTGTGGAGTCATCAGAGTTTGCTTCAGAGTTTGTTTCAAACTCTGATTCACTGCTTTCTTGAATTACTACCTCTTTTTCTTTCCTTGTTGAGACCTTAAGCACCTTTTCTTTTGGTTCTTCAATCTTGGTTTCAATATTCAAAGTAATAGATCTTGCCTTGCTGCTCTTCCTGTTTCTTCTTTACTGTAACTCTAGGTCATGAGTTTTTAATTTGCCATATACTTCATCTAATGACATCTCATCTAAATCAGACCTGTCTCTAATTAGAGATGTTTGTAGATCCCATTCTTCTGGAAGAGCCCTTAGAAACTTGGTGTTTGAATCTTCATTGTCATATACTTTATCCACTAGAGCCAAGTTATTTAACAGAGTTAGAAATCTGTCATAGATATCTGTTAGGGATTCATTCTGTTTTGCCTCAAAGTATTCATACTCCTAAATTAACACAGATCTTCTATTTTTTTTTATTTCCCAGGTTCCTTGACATTGAATCTCTAGTGCATCTCAGATCTCCTTTGCAGTTTTGCATGCTATAACCCTATTGGACATTACAGAGTCAAGACTATTGTGTAATATGTTCCTTACCTTGGCATCTTTAAGGACTTCTTGAAGGGTTTCGAGGCACAAACGCAGCGGAATAAACGTGAAAAATATATCAAAATAGCGAAACCCTCCGCAGGATCCATGCGAAAACAAAAGATTTAATTCGGAGATAAAGAATAAATACCTTTAGAAGCTTTAACAGTTCAATAATGGAAGATTAATGGAGGTCCAAAGCTTGTTTAATCACCACGTATCCCGCTCTCGCGATCTACGCTCTACGGTATCCACACAAACACTTTTCATGAAGGATTGATGTGTACTAGCACCCGAAAACTGCTTCTCTCTCTCTCTCTTCCTCTTTTCTCAAAACGGCTAGGGTTTTAGTAAAAATTTGTCTCTCCTCTCTATCTTCCTCTTTTCTCAAAACGGCTAGGGTTTTAGTAAAAATTTGTCTCTCCTTTAATTAAATCAGCCCATAAAGAGATTATATAGAGAGGGGAATAAGTTTTCTAATTATAATCCAATTATAATTAATACTAATCCAAAATTCTAAATTATTTAATTAAGTCTCACTTAATTAATTAATTATTAATTTTGGAATTAGTTTAAATAATTCATTTATTCTATTTATATAATTAATTAAGTCATACTTAATTAATATCATAAATAAAATAAATTACTTATTTAATTTAAATTCACAATTTAAATTATTTCTCCTTCAAGCGTTCTTTGTGTGTGACCCTGTAGGTTATTATTACGTTGGCAACAATTTTAATATCTAATTAAAATTGTAAACAATGAGCGGCATCTAGTAATACATCATTGCTACCCAAGTAATAATAATAAATCGGTGATTCGATTAAGCCTTTCGTGAATAATGTTCCATGTAATATAATCCCTTTAATCTTGATATTATAGATTAAACTCAAAGCATGTCTCGTGTCATCCTCTTCATAATTTAATCTTTATTTTCTTGATCAATGAGTAGACTATTAAAATCAAATCAACATTTGAGCACGGCCGTGCATTTCATAGTCTCACTCAAACAAGAGGCCAATAATATCACTCCTAAAATTAGGAGTATTAAATCCCATCTAGATCATTCATATTTCTCATACGATTCATAATATACCCAATGTCCACTTTTATCATCACCCGGTCAAAGGTAACTTTTAATGTAATCAAAGTATATTAATTCTCGTATAGAAATATAATGATTTCAGGTCTAAGGATCATTACACCATTATCACAGTGAGAATTACTTATGACATTTATTTAACATGTAGAATCTCACGACGGGTCATTCCAGTGCCATGCATTGAGACATGCACTTATGTTCTTGACTTTAGTATCACCATACCTATGACCAATGAGATGTGGTCATCTGTCAAGAAACATACTAGTCTTTGTGCATTATTATTGTCCTTAAATAATAATACTCGACTAGGGAATTTTAGGAATAAGATACTATTCATATAATCTCATTTTTAAGTCACATACTTAAATATATATAATACGTATCAAAATTCCAAGGACATTTATTATGCTTTCAATTTATTACGCAGAAAATAAAACATAATAAATAAATAATAATCAATAAAACATAATCCTTAATAATAAATATTTTCCTTAAAATGTAAAAAGTATTGTCTCTAGAGTACAATTACTAACACTTCTTGTTTTTCCTCATTAGTCCACTCCTTTTTGTCTTTGAGGGTATAATGTTCAGGAACTTTTCTTCCATCCACAATAGTTACAGGTACCAGTTTTGTTGGCATGTACTGGCCTTCATTGATCCTGTCCAAGTAATCAGGATATGTTGCTTCTAGGAACATCAACATCTTCACCCTACATGTAGGGTACTCAGCTTTCTTTAAGATAAGAATTCTTATACTCTTATACTTGTTTCCAGACATGATTTATGATCTAACAGTTGAATTTGAACTGCTAGCTCTGATACCACTTGTTTGCCCAGATGAATAAACTATTATAGAAGGGGGGTTGAATGTAATAGTACCAGTAAATCGATTAAGAACATAAGTATGTAAAAGACGAATAATGTTCTGTATTAAAGATTATGAATAGGTTACAAAACTCTCTCAAGAAGTTTTTTATTCTCAGGAGCTGCTAGGTTATGAATATTATGATTTTTTTCGATTATATTGATGTTAACCTATGTATGTGTTTATATAGACACAGTTACAATTCAATTACAAATCAGATTAGAAATAGAATAGCTTTACATAAGGAAATAGTCTTGCATTAGGATTCCTTCTTACTATCCTATTCAGACTCTGATTCGAATTGCTTCCTGACAAACTCTGATAATAAACTCTGTCGGTTGTTATTCTCTGATAGAGCATTCTCTGTTAGAGTAAACTCTGATTGAGTATTCTCTAATAGGGTAAACTATGTCCAACAGTTTCTTAAACTCTGATGACGTCAGCAATGTAAACTCTAACTTGTATTCTCTGACAGCCATCAATGTTTGCTTCCTAACACAGTATGTTCCTTATCTTTACATCTTTTAAGACCTCTTGCTTTTCTTCATTAGTCCACTCCTTCTTGTCCTTCAGAGTATAATATTCAGGGATTTGTCTTCCTTCCACAATTGTAGATGACACTAGTTTGGTTGGGAGGTATTGACCTTCAATGATTTTGTCTATATAATCAGGATCATCTTCTTCTAAGAACATCATCATCTTTACCCTCTATGTAGGGTATTCAGCCTTCTTCAAGATTGGGATTCTGATACTTTCATACTTGTTTCCATACATGTTTATGTGATCTTTTAGTTGAAAATAACTGCCTGCTTTGATACCAATTGTTTGTCCAGATAAATAATTTATTATAGAAGGGGGGTTGAATATAATAGAGCCAAATAATCGATACAAGTATAAAAGATGAACAACTTTGTATTGATATTAAACTGTATACAAAACTCTCTTAAGAAATTCACTATTCTTAAGAGCTGCTAGATTATGAAAATAATCTGACTTTTTTATTTTAATGTTAACCTATTTCTCTGTTTATATAGACACAGTTACAAATCTAATTACAAAACAGATAATGATAAGAATAGCTTCCATAAGGTAATAAAATTGTATTTGAGTTCCTTCTTCACTATCCAAATCAAATTATGATTTGTCTGTTTCCATCTGTAATAAACGCTGATGATAAATTTTGTCGGTTGTTAATCTCTGTTAGAGTAAACTCTGATTGAGTTTTGTCTGATAGAGTAAACTCTGACCGACAGCTTCCTAAACTTTGATGACGTCAACAACATAAACTCTGTTCTTGATCTTCTCTGACAGCATCAGTGTTTGTTTTTCTAACATTATTTTTCAAAATCACGTGAAAAATGTGTTGCTACTTTTTTTTTACTAAAAAATATACGCTATATAATATAATGTAAGTAAGGTGTCAAAATAAAAATCACATCAGATACTTTTAAAATTGCCCAATTTTATTTGAATCATTTTTTTAAATTCATTACTTACACTATATTATAGCGTGTAAGTAATGTATTAAAAAAATTTTAAATCAAATCATCTTAAAATTATTAAAGTTTTATTTGTCTTAGTTTTTTATGCATTATTTACACTATATTATATAGTGTAAGTAAAAGTATCTCCAAAAGAATTAGGTAAAATGATTAGCTAAAATAATAATATATTTAATAATCTTAACCTATTGTTATCTTATTTTATTGAATTAATTAAAATTTTATTTATGCCATATCTTAACTATAAAACTTAACTCATGCAATTGAATATTTTGAATAAGTAAAATATTTTTAAAAATTAATCTACAATTAAATTAAATAATATTTTCAAAAATATTATATAATATTATTTGTCAACAACCGAAGTACTACACTAGTTAGTTAAATATATAGTATAACACATATTGGAAATGATTACAGGAATAATGTAATTTTTACATTAAAATAGTACTCCCTCCGTCTCATCCAATTGTTTACATTTGGGTTGAGCACGGAGGTTAAGAAAATTATATAAATTATTATGAAAGAGAAGAAAAAGTGGATGAAAGAGAAGGAAAATTGAGTAAAGTGGTGGGGTCAATTAATATTTAATTGATAGATTTGAAAAGGTGAAGGAAATTAATGGGTGAGAATAAATTTTATAATATAAAAATTTACTATTTTTAGAAAGTTTTGAAATGTAAAGAATTGGATGAGACATAAAAAAAAAGTGTAAAAAATTGGATGGAACAAAGCGAGTATAATTTTTGTACTATTTTATAGTTATGCATACGAGATATTCTAATACATCAAATAACCAAATCATTTACAGTATTAGATCGTGGCAGCTGACATATATCAAATTGTTTTTCTTTTTCTTTTTCTTTTACTTTACCATGTGCTTTTACATATCAAACCAGACGTATAAGCCACGTTATTCCCTCAAATCTTGAATTGTGAACTTAGGGCTCATTCGTTAATGATGAAACGGAAGGAACTGATGTGAACGAATTCATTCAGCTTGTTTGGGATTGAGACTGACTACCCGAATAGTGCTGGACCAATGCTCCTCTCATTTCTATCTGGATGGTTCAAATAACCCATAATAATATATTATTATACTCACTCGCTTTGCAAGTTATTTAACTTTATTCACCTGATTGACTTTATCAAATCTCAAATTAGTCTCTCTAAAGTTTTGGGTTCAAAATTGTTATTCTTTTATAAATTAAATTTCATTTTTGTTGTAGATCAATTGTAATTACTGTGTTTGTCTAATTAATTAAATAAAAATAGTGTAATATATAAATGATCTTTTTATTCCAAAATTGTTAAATTATTTATTTACTTTTTTAGAATAATTGTAGTTACATTTAAATGTATGATTTTTATACACTTCATATTAAAAGGTATAATTATTTATATTATTTATTAATTTATATATAATTCATTTTATTCAAGCATTATTAATTAATAATTTAAAAAGATAAAATAAGTAACTATCATCATTCAAAAAATTATAAAAATATTTATCAAATAATATCATTCATTCAGTACTCAGATTTATCATTCATTCAGAATCTTAACTATTCAGAAAATACGGTTCAGAATTAACAAATAACCCCTTAATAAACAAATTTTAAAGTATATTATTGTTTTTACTAGATTATTTGCCCTGCTACGCATACGGGTAATTTATAATTTATCTAATATAATATAATAATTATATATCAATAATTATTTTAAATTATTTTAAATTTTAATGTAATAAGTTTACAATTTTTTATTTATTTTAATTTCTTCTTTATTATTATTTATAATATTTGTTGGACTTAAATCAAGCATAGCCTATGTAATTATCTGTCTTTCTGTAACATAGTTTGCAATTCTGTAATAGTTTAGTGACTCAGATATCCTTGTGTAAAATTGTAGATAGAAGTCTACTCAGTTTGTCTTTTAATTGTAAATGAAGTCAAAAATAAAGTCTGTTAGAAGATTCAAGCTGAATCATGCAACAAGACAAATAAGACTTGTGGAGAAATAAAGAAAGCCACCTGAGAATTCTACTAAGGCAATTGCTCAGTCGAGATGTCTATTATTCGAGAAGTCAAACCTATGAGACCATTTCGAGAAGTCAGCCATTTAACAAGTCAAGTATTGAAGTCATTCGAGTAGTGTTAATTGTGAATCATTCGAGAATTGAGAAAAGAAAATCAATTCGAGAAGTTAGCAAAAGGAGCATTCGAAAAGTGGTAAAGCTGAGTCATTCGAGAAGTCACAGTTTCAAGTTTCTATTCGAGAAGTCTAGCCTAATCGAGAAGTCATCAAATGGAGTATACTAATCGAGAAGTCTAGTCATTCGAGAAGTAAATCATTAATAGACCAATCGAGTTGTCACAACCAGTACTCAATCGAGAAGTCAATCTCTATGACCTCTCGAAATAATTTAAACAGAGTACTCGACTGCACCAAGGAGCTATTTTCAAGGAAAATTGCAGAACAAGTCAGATAATTCTGAAGCTCTGTTTTTACAGGATAAGTCAAGCCTGCAAAGATAGAGACAAGTCTACAATGAAGCTGGGAAGTTAGTCAAGACAAATGACAGAAGGTATAAGGCTGGATGTAGCAGACTGTCACAATAGTGTTAGCTAGAAATAGACATCAGTCAAATGTAAAGCATGTCTTGTCTATTTCTAGTTATAGCTAATCTATCTTATGTGAGCATGTGCACATGACATGTTGTCTATATATTTTATGCACAGTCACATTTGATAGATTTCTTGTGAGATTTACAATTGTAATCTTTCTAGATCAAGAAGCTAAAGTTCAATTTGAATTTCAGATTGTAGCAAAAGTTCAATCTAATAAAATTAGATTGAAAGTTACATCAAGTGTTCATTATACTCATTTCTTTGTCTGTTGTTCTAACTTAAATCTGTTTCATTTGCTCCACCTTACATTCATTTGACAATTTAACTAGTCCATAAAAATCAAAAGAGTGAAAAGACTTGAAGTATACATTCACCCCCCTCTGTAAACTTCTAGAACTCCTAATTCCTAACAAGTGGTATCAGAGCAGGCTGTAAATATACATACAGACTAAAGATCAAGATGAGTTCTCAGAAGCTAAGCAGCATAAAGATTCCTACATTTGACAGAGAAAATTACAACCTATGGAAGAGGAAGATGCTGATGTTCATAAAGGCTGCAAACTCCATGTAACCAGAAATATTAAAGAATGGTCCTTTCATGCCAGTAACTCTAGTTCCTGAAATTACTAGTGGGTCTGAAGTTATTCCTGCAACTTGGATACCTAAAGATCCATATCAGTACACAGATTCAGAGAAGGAAAATGTGTCTCTTGACAACGACTTAATTCTAATACTAATTGAATCACTGGATCTTGTGATGTACAACAATATTCTCAATTGCACATCTGCCAAACACATATGAGAGACTATAGAAATTCTGTGTGAAGGAACTGAGGAGGTAAGGGAAAATCAAAGGCAGCTCCTTGTCTCTCAATATGAAGCATTCATGTCAAAACCAAATGAAGGTATAACTGAAGTATTTGAAAGGTTTAACAAACTGATCAATGACCTTCAACTTCATGGGAAGTACTATGAGACAAAGGAAAAGAATATGAAGTTTTTACTGACTCTTCCAGAGCACCTGGAGCATAAAATATCTGCAATAAGAGAAGAGAAAGATCTAACAAAACTTCCACTTGAGACTCTGTATGGAATCCTAAAGACATATGAACTTGAGTTCTATCAGAAGAAAGCCATACTGGGAAATAGAGGAAAAATGGCAAATGTCTCAAATGCCTTGGTTGCAAAGGAACCATCTATAACTGAAAAGACTGGTACAAGCAAAAACGTGAAAACTGAAGAGTTTGAAGAGCAGGAACATGAAGAAAAGGACTCTGTCAAAAGTGAATCAGAGGAGGAAGATTTCTACACCATTGAAGAACTTGAAGGCATGGATAATAAAACCATAGCCTTCATGGCAAAAAAGTTTAGAAATTTGAGATTCAAAAGAAACAAAAGTTTCAAAACAAGACCAACCTTCAAGTCTGCAAGCAAAGGAAAGAATCCAGCAAGGAGCACCAACAATGGAGGATACAAAACTGGAACAATTGATAGATCTAAGATAAGATGCTATAACTGTAATGATCTTGGACACTTTGCAACAGAGTGTAGAAAACCTAAAGCAATAAAGAAGGATACAGATTACTTGGAGCTGGAAGCCAAGTATGAAGCTCTCCTCAAAAAGTAGACAGGAAAAGCTTATATTGTTGAAGGAAAGTGCTGGGATGACACAGATGAAGATGAAGAAGAAGAATATGGAAATCTGGCACTCATGGCCAACTCAACTAATGGATCTTCATCCTCAAATTCTCAAGTATCCTCATTAATCTCTCTCGACATGTCAAATTCACAATATAAGAAAACTGTGGAAGAATTGAGCATTGAAATGTTTAACATTCACACTAGCATGACTACTGCATATGAGGAAATTGCTAGGTTAGTAAAAGCCAATGATGAAATGACTGCTAAGAATGAAATTTTGGAATTATTTGCAGTAACTCTACAAAACTTGAAACATGAAAATGAGTATCTAAAAAACAAGGTTGTTTGTTCTAAACAAATTGAAAGATTTCTTCAAAAACAAATTTCTGAAAATGAGTTAAAAATCAGATCATATCAAAACTCAGCAACTGTTGTTCAAGAGTTTCATGAGAAGAACAAAGAAAGCACTAGGATTGGAGTTGGTTTTGATTATGAGAATCTTAAGAAGAAGAAATCTGTTTTAACAAGAGGCAAAAAGATTGAAATCCAAGGAAATCCTCATATTTTGAAAAATGTCAAAGAACCAGTTTTTAAGAAAGCAACTGTTGAATTTGATGAAGTCATTATGGTCATCAAACAACAGTTGGATGATGAGGATAAGGAAGCAACTGAAAGGAAAGTGCCCTCTGTTGAAAAAGAAGAACCCACAATCAAAACCAAGTTCATTCCTATTCAAACTGAAACAAAACAATTGCTCAGAAAAATGATATTATGCATGCTAAAAAGAAAAAGGCAAATAGAAATGGAAAAATAGGCATCAACAAATACAACAACTATGCACCTATTCATAATGCAACAAGAAAGATTTGTAAAAACTGTAGTTCAACAAATCATCTTACTCACATGTGCAAGAAGCATGTTGTTGGAAATGATGAGTTTGCCTGTGGTTATGTTAAACCATTAATGCATGATAATCATAAATTCTGTGACAAATTTGATTATATGCCATGCAACATGAATACTTGTTTTAGGCTCATGAAGCAGTTTGTTGATGGTTGCATAAGTCAGAATCTGAACACAAACCCTAGGCCTAAATTTGCCAGTCCTGTAAAACATAGAAAGCATTCCTTGTTACCTAAGCATGCATTTAGTTCTGAGAGTACTAATCAAACTAAAAGTCAGAATAGCAAAAAGGAGAACAAGCATGTGCAGGCAACTACAAATGCTAAAAACAGGAATAAAACTCATGTAACTAAGCATAAAGGACCCAACCTTGTTTGGGTACCAAAGAAAACTTGATTTGTGTTTCTTTATAGGGAACATGTAAAAAGAAGGTCATGTGGATTTTAGACAGTGGCTGTTCAAGGCATATGACTGGTGACAAAGCCCTGCTGTCACAATTCAAGGAGGAGGCTGGCCCAATGGTAACCTTTGGAGACAACACCACTGGTTTCACCATGGGATATGGCAAATTAATTCATGAAAATGTTGTCATTGAAGATGTAGCTCTAGTCAGTTGTTTGAAACACAACCTTCTCAGCATCACTCAACTCTGCAACAAAGACCTGAAGTTGGAGTTTGAAAAGGACTTGTGCCTCATATCACACAGGAAGACCAAAGAAATTGTTCTGCAAGGAGTGAGAAAAGGAAGCCTATTTGTAGCAGACTTGGACTCTGCAAATAAGGAGAGAATTTGCTATTTTTACACCAAAGCCTCAGAGAATGAAAATTTGCTTTGACACAAAAGACTATCTCACTTGAATATCAAAAACATTAATTCTTTAGTCAAGAGAGAATTAATGAAGGATTTTCCTACACTTGAATTCTGTATAAAAGGATTGTGTGAGGCATGCCAGAAAGGGAAAATGAAGAGATCAAGTCACAAAAGTAAGGAATTCACCTCAATCACCAAACCACTGCAACTAATTCATATGTACCTTTTTGGACCAGTAAATGTGATGTCCATGTCAAAGAAAAGATTTTCTCTAGTCATGGTTGATGACTTTTCAAAATATACTTGGGTAGAATTCTTGCATTCAAAAGATGAAGCTCATGAGATTATCATTGAGAATTTGAGAAGACTGGATAAAGGTCCTACTCCAGTAGTTGCCTTAAGAACTGACAATGGTACATAATTCAAAAATGCAACACTCAGTGAATTTTGCAAAGAGAAGGGTATCACTCACCAATTCTCAGCCCCAAGAACTCCACAACAAAATGAAGTGGTTGAGAGAAAAAACATGACTCTCATTGAAGCTGCAAGAACCATGTTAGCAGAAGCAAATCTACCAACCAGTTTTTGGGCTGAGGCGGTTAGAACTGCTAGTTACACTCAAAACAGAACACTCATCGCAAAACCAGTTGAAAAAACTCCTTATCACATCATGACAAATAGAAGACCATCTGTGAAATGCATGCATGTGTTTGGAGCAAAGTGCTTTGTTCTCAAAGATGATGTCAACAATCTAGGAAAATTTGAAGCAAATGCATATGAAGGAATTTTTGTGGGATACTCATTGGACAAGACTGTCTATAGAGTATATGTGATAGATCAACAAAAATTTATGGAAAGCACAAATGTAACATTTGATGATTTCAAGTTCCCCACTATGAGTTTGGAAGGTGAAAACTGTAACACTCTAAGATTTGAAAATGAAATAGAGCCTGAAAATTCTGCAACTGAAAAGGTTATAAGTACTCTTGAAGACTCCCATGTAGACATCTCACATGGAACAAATGTAGAAAGAGAACATGAAGACTTTAGTCATATCCAACTTGAGAATTCTCCACATAATTCTAGCATTAACTCAGGGGGAGGTTCTCAAGAATCTACAACAAATGGCAATCACTTCAATCAGGAAGAAATATGCTCAAATGATAAAGATGGGACTCATCAAACTAAATGGAATAGAGCTCACACAGCTGATCAAATCATTAGAAATCCTGATGAAGGTGTGAGGACAAGAAGAGAAACTATGAATGAATGTCTATTTGCCTGCTTTCTGTCTCAAAATGAACCTAAAAGAATTGAAGAAGCCTTGTTGTATCCAGATTGGATAATTGCCATGCAAGAAGAATTGAATCAATTTATGAGAAACAATGTTTGGGAACTAGTGCTACCTCCAAAGGACAGATCAGTGATTGGCACTAAGTGGGTCTACAGGAATAAAATGGATGAACATGGGATTGTGATAAGAAACAAGGCAAGGTTGGTTGCTAAAGGCTATTCACAAGAAGAAGGCATTGACTATGATGAGATTTTTGCTCCTGTTGCAAGATTGGAAACAATTATTATTTTTCTAGCCTTTGCAGCACACTCAAACTTTAAGGTCTATCAAATGGATGTCAAAAGTGCCTTTCTCAATGGTGAATTGGAAGAAGAGGTATATGTGCAACAACCTCCTGGCTTTGAAGATCCAAATTTTCCAGACTTTGTTTATAGACTCATCAAAGTATTGTATGGACTCAAACAAGCCCCTAGAGCATGGTATGATACTTTGTCAAAATTTCTTCTAGAAAATCATTTCACTAGAGGAACCATTGACAAGACTCTCTTCTACAAAAAGCATGGTGAAGATATCATACTTGTTCAAATCTATGTGGATGATATCATTTTTGATTCATCAAATGAGAAACTATGTCAAAGATTCTCTAGCTTATGCAAAGTGAGTATGAAATGAGCATGATGGGAGAACTCAATTACTTTCTAGGTCTTCAAATAATTCAAAGGACTGATGGCATTTTCATAAGTCAAACAAAATACATTAATGACCTACTCAAAAGGTTTGACATGCAAGATTGATCAACTGCTAAAACTCCAATGTCTACAGCTACAAAACTGGATGAAGATAAGAAAGGAAAAAGTGTAGATATGAAGACTTACAGAGGAATGATTGGATCTCTTCTCTATCTCACAGCAAGTAGACATGACATAATGTTCTCCACATGTCTATGTGCTAGGTTTCAAGCAAATCCAAAAGAATCTCATCTCATTGCTGTCAAGAGAATTCTGAGATATCTCAAAGAAACATCATTTATGGGATTATGGTACCCTCAAGAAACAGGGTTCAATCTAGTTGGATATTCAGATGCTGATTTTGCTGGTTGTAGAGTGGATAGAAAAAGCACTTCGGGAAGCTGTCAATTTCTGGGACAGAGATTGGTATCCTGGTTCAGCAAAAAGCAACAATCTGTGTCAACTTCTACAGCTGAGGCTGAATATATTGCTGCTAGAAGTTGCTGTGCCCAAGTGATTTGGATTAGGAATCAATTAAGGGACTATGGACTGGTGTTGGAAGTGTTGGATCCCGGAAGTATCGTAGAAGGGGGGTTGAATGCGATACTGACAACAATTTAAATTTTTTTTCAGAATTTGCGGAATTAAATTATTGCTTTAGCTGAGGGTTCGGGTCTTTGTAGTGTTTGGGAGGCTGACTTACTAACTTTCTATTTTTATGATATAACATTTAAGATATAGAAATTAGCAAGCAACTAAACAAGATTCAAGTTAAATATGTATATTAAAACTTGAAAGGGTGTTACAATATCCGGTAGAATAAACTTTAATTCTTAGAACAAATTTGACATGAATTGTTCTACTTTAGGAATTAAAATCAAACCAGCACAGAAAGTCTGTGAATATTACAATGCAGACAAATTCTGAATTTGAACTGATTTTTCTACTTCTGAATTATGAAGCTCAAGCCTCATATTTATAGAGGTTGAAAAGCTGATATGACCTTTATCACTATGACCTTTTTAACATCAAATTAAGCCTTGTATGACTCTTCAGAAAGCTGGGCATGACTTATTTTTGTCGGTATGACTTTCAGAAATTCGGTATGACTTTTTTTATTAATTAAAAAATCGGTATGACTTTTTAATTAAATAAAAAATCACTCGGTATGACCTTTTCTTCAGAAAATTCGGTATGACCTTTGCATTCTGGTCGGTATGACATTTTTCCACTTGCTTCAACATGACCTTTTCAAATTCTGCTCGGTATGACATTTCAGAATTCACTCGGTATGACATTTCCATTTCTCTCGGTATGACTTTCAATTCACCTGCCAATTCAATTCTTTTCCACTTGATTGGACAAGTGTCAGCCTGTGATTGGTTGAAGAATTCTCCTGCCAAATTGAAATTGAAAGGGGCCTATTTCGTCTTATATGGATAGGCTCCGTAGAAATGCTTTTCGACCCGCACAGCTTATAATCTTTGATTAATAAATAATAAATTTAATTCATAAATTATAAAAATAAATATCTAATATTATTTAGATATTTATAAATATAATTTACTAAATAAATAAAATATTTATTAATTAAATAAATCCTTACGCTCTAAGCTGCGGTCTCCTGAGCGTCTGGAACCGAACTCCTTTTGACTTGGAAATGATAAATCAATTCCAACCGGGGTTCCACTTTTAAGAATATATGACTCTGCATTTCTTCTGTGTCATTTCTTTTACCGCCTTGTCTTCAAGTCAGTACCGTATCTCTTTGAGCTTCCAGCTTCTGTCTTCTGTCATTCTAAAATAATTCTAAATTAATTAATCCTTTAATTAATTTAAGAAATAAATTAATTTTGAGTGAATTAATTTACTAATTAAATTAACTAATTAATTTAATTAATTAATAGAGAATTAAATTAAACGCTTGACTATTGTTGATGTAGATAAGACTCTTCTGTTCTTCAACAATAACCTTTTTAACCACTTGAACTTTTTGATGACGAATCTTCACTGACATTGTTGACACCCTGTGCACTGGTCTGGTTCACGGATGACTAACTACAATGTTGATTCTCATTTCTGCTATAGTGGTCTTTGTGTCTTGTCTTGTCATGTCTTAGCTTCTTTTTGTTCTTCCTCTATATTCAATATTTATTATTTACTTCGCTTTCTTATCTGAGTTGAGTTGTCATCTACTTATTACAAATAGGACTAGTCATATGACTTTCAGGAAGGAATACCTATCATGTGTGACAACACTAGTGCCATATCAATTGTTGCAAATCCAGTCAATCATTCCAAGACAAAGCATATTGATGTAAGGTACCATTTCATAAGGGAGCATGCAGAAAATGGAGTAATTAAATTGTTCTATGTTCCTACACAAAGACAGCTGGCTGATATATTTACTAAGCCACTTGATGAAGCCACCTTTAACAAGCTAGTTAGTGAAATTGGAATGTTAAATTCTTTAGGATAAGTGGTTCACTAAATATATCCCTCCAACTGTTACAATAATTTTTTTACAGACATGAACCTAAATGATTTATCTAAGTGAAACAAAACTGGGGTATATTTATAAATATGTCAGTTATATTGTTGTACATATGGTTAAACAAATGTTTTAAAACTGACTCAGAATTATTTCTTTATTCTGAGAAAACCTGAATGGAATTATCATACTTGTGCATTATTAAATAACAAGTGTGGTAATCAAAATATCAGGAATATTAATC
The DNA here is from genome assembly GCA_028671895.1 of Oenanthe sinensis. Taxonomy (NCBI): domain Eukaryota; kingdom Viridiplantae; phylum Streptophyta; class Magnoliopsida; order Apiales; family Apiaceae; genus Oenanthe; species Oenanthe sinensis. The sequence goes on from CM053797.1 coordinate 12,217,496, forward strand.
AATCACACTTCTTATATCAAAGAAAATAAATAAATTTTATTTATCTAAGAAGTGATGATTGCAAATTTCTTATTTTATTTTCCAAGTGAGGATAAAATAATTCTTTAAGAAAACTGGACTTTGTAGTTAAGTTGTCATTCTTTCTGACTTCTCGACTAAGGAAAAATTATTGAGTTCTCAAATCAGTCAATTCTCAGAGTTCTCGAATGTCTTGAGTTCTCGAATTAATCATTCAATTATAAGAGTTCTCGAATCATTCAATTCTAAGAGTTCTCGAATCATTCAATTCTAAGAGTTCTCGAATCATGATGTTATGAGTTCTTGAATAGATCACTTCTAGAGTTCTCGATCAAGTACTATTGAGAGTTCTCAAATCATCAGAGTTCTCAACTATAGCTTGAGTGAGTTCTCGATTGTCTTAGTTCTCGATCAAAGTCTGACAGTTCTCTACTAAAACAGCTTTACTCTTTTCTGAGTTCTCGATCACTAAAATCGATTACATTCTAGTCGAGTTGTCTGTGTCATTTAAATAGCAAAGTAGATCTAACATTTCATTTCTACGCTTAACTACAAACTCAAAGAAACCCTTGCATTCCAACTGTTACTTTTGCATCTCTCTCTCTCTAAAACTTTCGTTTCTTCTATTCACTATTTCTATACACTAACTCCATGGCATCCTCAAGCTCTGTTTCAACTGAAGTTTTTATCATTCCTGAAACCAACTTTTTGGCCATTTCTAGAGATGCTGATGCAAAACCTTAGTACAAATATTTCACCAAATTTCTCATAGATTCATACCTCGAAGAAGCCTTGTTAGCAAACCCAGCCCTTTACCTTGACATTCTTGAGCAATTTTGGGCTAATGCAGACTTGGAGAACATAGCACTGGAGAATGGTAATTCAAAAATAGTTGTAACCTGCAAAATTAAAGGAGTAGATATCAATTTCGATGAAGAAGATGTCAACAAAAGCTTAAAGATTCCAACTGACGAGTTTCATAATGATCCAACTGACGAAGACCTGCTAGACTTTCTGGAAATCATTAGGTACTCTGATACTGTGGACAAAGAAGGGGAAAAGTTCAAGCTGGGAAAGATTAACAAGAAATTTATGAGGAAGGAGTGGTCATTCATGTTCGATACTATATTGAGAGTTTTCACCTGCAGGAAGACAGGATTTGACCACGTTAGCCTCATTGCCATGAAGTTAGCCTACTCATTGGCCTACAATCAAAGGCTCAATGTTGAAAAGCTAGCTCTTGGGGAGCTCATAACCAGGATTCCCAAGAAAGGTAATGAGATTTTCTTGCCTCGCTTTATTCAATTAATTCTCAACTATAAGAATGCTAGTTTAATTGAATTGCCTGGAATGAACAAACAGAAAATTGGTTATTCCAAATCCATGTCAAAAATTATTTTTGCTACATTGGATAGGAGAAACACAGTGAATGTGCCCCTTCAAATTACACCTCACATGCTGAGTGTGTTTAGGGGGTACCCACTTGTGCAGCCTAAATATGGTTACCTTGATGCAGTAGGAGGTCCTAAGGTTGTAGAAGAACCAAATGCACCTAACCCAAGGACCTCTAACCCAACTGCCAGCCCTTCTATGAATCCAATAGATGCTAGTCAACCAGCCTCTACATCCTCTCAACAGGGTGTAGTTGTAAAGAAGAAGAAGGAGAAAACTATAAGAAAAAGAGCACTAGAGATTGTTGTAGAGAATAACAATGAATTGGATGAGTCACCTGTGGAACCTTTGACCAGGAGAAAGAAAAATAAAAAGGCCACAACAGACCACTCTACATCCTCTCAACAGGATGTAGAGATTAACAAGGGATTAAACCTACTTCTAGGTGCACTTTCTCAACAAGGTGCATCTATTGAAATTGGGAGCCAGCCCATTCCATCCTGTACAGAGTCTGCACTATTGCAGGAATTCACTCCTGTCAATGAAGAAGTTTTAGTTAAAAAGGAGACACACTGTGCACAAGTAGGATCTTCTCTTGAAACTTCCCCATTCTCTCAGGGGGAGTTGCCAATACTCAGTTCTACTCACACTCTCTCTTCTACCTCTCAAATTTCTTCTCAACCAATTGTGTCTAGACAAACACATAAGGTTGTTGATCATCAGGATTCCTACTTCTCTGGTGAGCCCCATTCAAGTGACTTGGTGCATGACACATTGTTCACCACTCAGGACACTCATTTAGATAGTGAGGGAATGTATGTTGAGGCATATCCTGATGACACCATCAAAACCACAGAGGTTTCAGAAGTTTTTACTTCAGATTCTGTGGGGGCTCAGGCATATCAAAGCCAAGTGTCTTCACAGACATTGGGTAATCTGGGGGACCTCCACACCATGCAAATGGCATCCCCTGGACACTCCCCAGTCATTCAAAGAATGTCTCCTCATGAGAAATCTCATGTCCATCCAGTGTCTAATGAATCATATGAGAAATTGGATGAAGAAATAGATACTGAGGGGACCACTGTAACTGATGTGTTAAAAATACTGCAAGCGCACAGTGGTTAATTGTAGCAATCACAGATCGATCCTCAAAGACTATGAAATTTCCAAACCCTAATAAATAAATCAGGCAGACTAGACAAATAATGTTGAGATGAGATTTGTTTAACCTACTAAGTAAATAAAACCAAATAAATATGGAAAACCTAGGAATCCGAATCCATCAATTAATCACAATTAATATCCGACTTGCCCTAAAAATCAATTCTCTTTTTTCAATAAATAAATATCAATTAACGAGACAAGCATATACTATGAAACTTATTATCTAACAATAACCCATCAAAACTTCATGGAGCAAGCATAGGCTATGAAAAATAAATTCGGTAACAATAATATATCAAAATCACTTTGTTAATCAAACAATTAAGCACCAAGAAAAATCATGAGAATCAATCAATAGAAACAAGTAAATACTAAAAATAATCAACTAACTTCACCTTCATCCTAGGGCTAGAGAATTAGCTAGACATGCTTGAAGAAGAAAACAAAGAAACTAATATAAGACATGTAAATAACGAATAACATAAAAAGTGTTTGAAAGATAAAAACTTGTTTGTATTGAAAGAGCAAGAAAATAAAAGTATTCTACTCCTACTCCTAATTATTGAAAACTAAAGCTAAGGTTCCAGGTTCAAGGTCTTTACAAGAGAGGAGACCCATATATATAGGGGAAATAATGTAGGTTTTCTATATCGATTATAAATTGAATTCTAAATATTTCCTTCTATTCCTTTTTCTTCCCCAACAAGCATTCAATTTTATCTCATTTTTCTTTGCCTCCAAGTAATCTCCACCTCCTTCTTTGTATTCTCATTTTTCTGCTACAATTCTGATTTTAATTAATTTCCTACAAAACAAAATAAAAATAATTACTTAACTAATAAAATTACGAAAATAAACATAAAATAGGTATTAAAGATGTATTAATTATGGACCCATCAAATACCCCCATACCTATCTTTTGCTCGTCCTCGAGAAAAATCAAAAGAAAAAAAATATATTATAAAAGTCCTATGCTACTTTTCGTAGGCATGACGGGTAATTTTAGGTTCACCAACCCATTAAACTCGTAGACGATCTCTACCAGATGAGTGCTGTCTCCTAAGGGTTTACAGAAGATATACCCATAAAATCCGTGAAATATTCTAGCAAACATCCCACTCTATCAACAATAACGTTCATCGGTGTCAAAACAAAATAATTTATAGAAATCTATATACCTTAAAGACTCTTCTAAAAATAGATAAGATGTAGGTATCTAAAATCCACTTATATCGACGCAAAAACTCCAAGGTGTGTTGTGAAAATAGGTCTCTAAAGAATCAATTGAATAAGTACATTTCCTCTTTTTCAACCAATATTGAACTGACCCAATCTCTATCAAAACAAGTATATAGCCAAATTTCACAGTTTTTTTCCAATTGACTGTGCAATGTCCATTTTCTTATGCTTTCTATGTTACCCATGTAGCGAGCTTTGGGTCAATGACTCCCAAACCAGTTGGTCTTAGGGCACTAGGTTTCAAAATACCCCTACGGACTTAATTACTCGAGTAACAAAGGCCACAAAATAAGACTAGTCAATTACTACTTTTATCCTAGCTCGTCAAGTAATTCTCCAGTAACCAAGGGCAGTGAAAAGTCACCAAGAAAAATTTATTTCTCATACAATCGCACTTAATACCAGCACATATACATGGATCGTCCTTTTCATATAACATTGTATTTGACACCGATTGATCTCAAAGGAGTACTTGATGCTTTATATATTTTTCCACAAACATTTGATTCGACATTGTTTTAACATGTGGGCTCTCTCTCAAGTATCGAAAACTTCCCTAGACAATCTTTCCAACAAAGACCTTGTGCAATAATTGTCGTCTTAGACTTTTAAGCAAAAATTTGTTCGACACAAGTTCATGAAGAAAACCTTACTCAACTACGTTCGAATTATCTTAAGGCATTACATATATATAATTTTATAAAAAATTGTTAACACCAACTAGCATCAAAGTACAAGAGTGGAAAACTTAGTTAAAACATCTCTATTTTTGGATTTTTTAATTTTTTAATTTTTTTAAATTTTTGAATTTTTGAATTTTTTATAATACTACTAATTCCCTCCCCCATACCTAAATCATGCATTGTCCTCAATGTATTCAAAGAGAGATATGACAAAGTAAAATGATGAGAATACCTAATAAAAGCATGATGGAGGAAGCAAAAGGAACTACTATACAACACACACACATAGTTACTCCCCCATACCTACACTGGACTATGGGAGACAATCAAGAATAACTTACTAACCAACACCACATCGAGGAAAAACTTCTTTCATCATAGAGTAAGCACACTGTTGAAACACATTCCCAAGAACAACATTATCCACTAGAAATATACGATCTTGCAACAAGATAAAACTCATATCACTAAAATAATCCATAATCCAATTAGACGCTTCTTTAAATTGTTTAAGCAGATTGATTACTTGATATTTGTATTCATGGACTAAGTCATTAGAAATAAAAGCATGATGAGTTTCATTGAAACCTACAAAGGACTGACCAAAAGTGGATATAAATGGTTTTGAATCAAGTGGGGGTGGCTCACCTACAGAAGTCTTAAAAATGGACCTAGGCTCAAATGAAATATCCTCCAATTGGGTTTCATGTTTAGAACAAATGATATTCAAATCATCTAAACATCTCATCAGAAGTGAAATTTTGATACAACTCATGAAGTTCTCTATTACTCTCATACTCTAACACAACATCATGTTCAAGAAAAGACTCAATCAAACTATCCTCAAGATTCGACCAAGACACAACGTCAGCAATGAAATTAACTCCTACAGGTTGGTCATAAAGATCATTGGATTGACTTCCCACATTAAAAATATTAAGATCTAGAGTCATGGTTCCAAAAGTTAGTTTCATCGAACCATTCTTACAGTTGATCAAAGCATTGGAAGTAGCAAGAAAAGGTCTTCCTAAAATAATAGGAATTTGATTTTTGAAATTTTTGACAGGTTCGGTCTCAAGAACAACAAAATCCACGGGAAAGACAAAATCACCAACCTTAATTAACACATCCTCCACTACGCCCTTAGGAGTTTTGATAGAACGATCAGCTAACTGAAGAGTGACATTAGTCTTTTTAAGCTCACCTAAACCCAAAGTTTGAAAGACAGATAATGGAAGAAGGTTCACACTAGCTCCTAGATCAAGTAAAGCTTTGTCAATGAAAGTATCACCTATGACACAAGAGATTGTAGGACAACTAGGATCCTTATACTTCACAGGGATTTGATGCGATATGATAGAACTAACAAGAGACGTTAGGACAACTTTCTTAGGAACATGAGTGGTTTTTTTATGAGTACACAAATCTTTTAGACACTTCGTATAAGAGGGAATTTGTTGAATTGCATCTAAAAGAGGAATGTTGATCTTGACTTGTCTAAAGACTTTTAAAATCTTATCCAATTGAGCAAATTGTTTGTTTGAAGTAAGCCTTTGAGGAAATGGGTTTGGCTTGAAGACTTTTTCAGAGATGGGTTTTGAAGGTGGTTCATTAGATTTGAAAGGCTCACTAGATTGCACTACTACTTCAAAATTCTTAGGAGACAAGGATTGGTCAAGACTAGGATTTAAGAGTAAAAGATTTGGTTCAGAAGTGAGTTTTTCTTCCTCTTGAGTATTGAGACCAGCATGATTGTTGAATTGATTACCAGACCTAAGAGAGATGATGGAATTCACATTTTCATGAGATTTTTGGTTTGGATGAAATTTTGGATTAACCTCGGGTTGACTAGGAAATCAATTTTTTTTTCTCTCACTGATTGTGTTGGCTAACTGACTCATTTGGACCTCTAGTTTAGATATGGCTTTAGTATTGGAATTTAGTAACTGCCTATCTTGGGTCATAGTTTGCATGAAAGCCTGTTGAGATTGAGTTATATTAGCTTGGGATTTCAATAACGCCTCAATACTCTTTTCCAAGAAATTCATTTTCTTATCAGTTTCATTAAAACCAGGAGGATTCGAAGGAATTGAAACAGAAGTTGGATATGGGCCAAAGTTTTGAGCAGGAAATGAGTTTGGATTTTGAGTTGGATATGGACCAGAAAGGGGCTTTTGAAAAGCATGTTGAGATGGTTGGTTATACTGATTGTATTGACCTTGGTTCCATGATAAATTTGGGTGATTTTTCCAACCAGGGTTGTATGTGGGTGAAAAGGGATCATTCATAACTCTCGCTTGAAACATGGCATTAGCTTGTTGAATTTCAGGGCAATTTTCTGTCACATGATTAGATGAGTTACAGTTTGCACAGACAGACACTTGTGAAGACACGTTGTTGGTTTCTAAGGCTTCTAATCTTCTTGTAAGTGTAGCTAATTTAGCTTCAGTTGCAATAGAATTACCAATTACATGTATGCCCTTAGATGAGCTAGGTTTTTCAGTTTCTTGACTTGGTTCCCTAGTTGACTCTCACAACATCGTTTTTTCAGCTAACTCTTCAAAAAATTGCCAAGCTTCTTCCTCATTTTTATCCATGAATTTACCTTGACACATTGACTCTAACAAAGAAGTGGTTGGACTATCTAAGGCTTCATAAATAATTTTACAAAGTCTCCATTTTTCTATACCATGTTGAGGACATTGGGACAACAGATTTTTAAATCTATCAAAATATTTCTAGAAAGACTCATTTTGGTTTTGTTAAAATTAGTTGATTTCATTCCTAAGTTTGTTGGTCTTATGGTTTGGAAAATATTTTTTTAGAAATATGCTTACAAATCCCTCCCAAGTTGAAATAGAATTAATGGGTAGATTATATAACCATTTTTTAGCATTTTCTTTAAGAGCAAAGTTGATAAGTCTCAATTTAATGGAGTCATCAGTCAATTGTTGAATTTTCTGTAGGGCACAAACTTCCTCAAACTCTCGTATGAAAAGATATGGATCATCTCCCTCTACCCCAGTAAACCTAGGTAACATGCTAATGTGGTGAGATTTGATTTCAAAATTATTACCATTTACTGTTGGTAGGACTATGCATGAGGGTTGGGCGGAACGAATGGGATAACAACGGTCTCTAAGTGGAATAGACATGACTTACAAGCAAGCAAGTAAGCACGTAGCAGACAAGAGATAAAACTAAACACCTAAAAAAATACAAAAGAAAAATCTTATGTCTATGTTAACCTAGAGAAATTCTAGACCTGCTCCTAACTTTAAGATAATACTAAGAGTCACAAATCTAGAAATATTCAAATCGATTGGCCAGGCAGATGGAAGCATTGCCAATAGGCTAACCACCTTTCTAGACACCAATCCAAATTGGTCAGGTAAGCTCTCGCTTTCCTAGACACCAAAAGTAAGAATACATAAAGATTTATTTTATCTTAGGTTCTCTACCTAAGTGAGCGCGAAAGCCTAGGGGTCAACGTCAACTTTATTTTATTAAGGTAAGGGGAATGCAAGATGAACGTATTAGTGATTTGTGGGCCAAAGAAAGGGTGATGAAATCCCTTACCTTATCTTGTAATAGGGTGGCACCCTTAAGATTGATTAAATGAATGCAACACACAAAGAATGAGAAAATAAACAACTATTGATGCACTACACTACGTGAATTAATCTAAATTGTACATACCTATTTCCTTCAACAATCACCACAATTATAAAATAGAAAGAAATAAAATACAATAAAGAAAATCTAGATGATGTGCTCCTATGTGAGATATGAATGATGCAACAAATTGGTTTTTAACAAGACAAATAACTAACTAATTTTTTTTTGATTTTTTTTAATATTTAATTTTTTTGGATTTTTGTAATCTTTGTGAGAAAAAACAAAATTTAGAGAGGTGATACGGAATACCGAAAAGTGCTTTCCAAAAATTTCTAAGGAGACAACGATGCCTTCTAACGATCTTCTTGTCCAAACTTTTTTCCGCTTCACAAATCCATAAAAAAATACAAAGAAAAACAAGAAACTAATCCGAAGAATTAAATATTAAGGAGTAAAAATTACCAATAGTCCCCGGCAGCGGCGCCAAAAACTTGATGTGTTAAAAATACTGCAAGCGCACAGTGGTTAATTGTAGCAATCACAGATCGATCCTCAGAGACTATGAAATTTCCAAACCCTAATAAATAAATCAGGCAGGCTAGACAAATAATGTTGAGATGAGATTTGTTTAACCTAATAAGCAAATAAAACCAAATAAATATGGAAAACCTAGGAATCTGAATCCATCAATTAATCACAATTAATATCCGACTTGCTCTAAAAATCAATTCTCTTTCTTCAATAAATAAATATCAATTAACGAGACAAGCATATACTATGAAACTTATTATCTAACAATAACCCATCAAAACTTCATGGAGCAAGCATAGGCTATGAAAAATAAATTCGGTAACAATAATTGTTTTCCCAGTCGTACAAGTAGAAGGGGGGGTTGAATACTTGTATGTCTTTTCTGCCCGATTTAAAATCAAATTAAGAACAAACTCAAACACAAAAATATGAATAAGTACTGTTTTGTATTATTGATTTATGAATACAAAACTCTCCTAGGGTGTACACAAACCCTAGCAGCTTCTCTGTGTTTATCACAGTAACTCTCTCTATTTCTATGCTCTCACAAAATTTCACTCAGATAATTATGTTTCGACTCCAACACCTTTACAATTAGGTTACATAGAGTTTATATAGAGAGCTGCCTATCAACTAATAACAGAAAGATAAATTACAATAGGAATAGAATTCCTAATTATTAGTTGACAGTTTCCTTCTAGAATTCTCTTTCTTTCCCATAGCATATCTGCAATATATTTATCTTGATCTTCGAAGACTTTCCATTCCTGTGATCTTCTTCCAAATTTATCCTCAACTGTATAGACTCTGAAATCTTCAGACTCTGATGATCTTCAGACTCTGATCACATGTAGACTCTGATAGATCACAAACTCTGATAGTCTATAGACTCTGATCACCTTCCAGACTCTGGTTTCATTTTCTACAGAAATTCTTCCAAGTACAAATAACATGAATATTGACTATCTAGACTCTGATTATACATTTCAGAGACTAGAAAGACTTATTACAGATAAACTAATCTAGACCCTGTTCTAGTATTTTGTACATCATCAAATGAATATATCTCTAACAATCTCCCCCTATTTATGCTTTATAAAATGTAAGCATAAATCAAGGTTTGATGATGTCAAAACTAAAGAATAAAACTATTAATCTAGAACAATATAAAAGAATTATAAAAGAAAAAGAATTACTTTTTATTTAATATTTTCAAAGGCTGGATTGTTCTTCAAAAATGAGTTTAGCATATTTTCTTCCACAATTGCAAGAGCTTCACCAACAAACTTCTTTAATTTCTTCATTTCTTCATTTGAACATTTGATTTGACAGTAAGCTGCTCTCAGATCATTTGCACTGCTTTCTTGATCTTTTAAGTCCTTCAACATCATAACACTAACTTTCCCACTCATAGGCTGAAACCCAAAGTAATGACCCACACCTTCTTGAAATTTTATCTGTTTTTCTTCCAATGGCATGACTTGATCATTTCCCTCAGTATCAACATATTTTAAAGAAAATTTGTCCATTTGTCGATTTGCCTGTCTGTGCAAAGTCAACTTCCTGTCAATTTCCTTGAACCATTTGTGAGTGATAGCCTCTTTGCTTTTGTTTACTTCATAAGCAATTTGCAGTAGGAATCTAATATACTGTAGTTCCTCAGCCTGTTTGAAAAAGATAAAATTTGACTGACTAATCCATCTTACACTTCCACCTTCTAAGAAGTAAACCAACATCTCATTCTTCACCTTTTCTGTACCTCCCTGACCTCCTTGTATCTTCGTTTCAAAAACATTATAAACAATTTGAGCAGACACCACTTTATTTAAGTGCTTCTGAGTGATCTTCTCAAACTGCTTATCTGTCAAGGATTGAGGATCCCTGGTTAGAGTAGATGTTCTGTCAATGTCAGATTCTTCAAATCCTCCAAGACCTATCTTCTTTTTAGCTCTAAGTTGCAGATTTGATTGACTGCACTTCCAATATGAAGGTTCTTGAGTTTGATCAGAGTCTGACTTCTTTCTTTGCTTATCAGAGTCTGACTTAGACTCTGATTTCTCATGTCTAGTCCCTGACTGATGTGTTTGAGTTCTTGCTACTCCAGATTGCTTTTGTTGCACACCATCAGGACCCTTAGAACCATGAGAACTATCTCCATCATCACCATCTCTCCTCCTTTTAACTCCCCTTGATTTATCCTTGCATCCCTCATCCTTATGTCTCCTAGAGGACTCACCTTGCTTCACCTTCTCCCCCTTTTTGACATCATCATTACTGGTGACAGCCAAAAGAATCTGCTCAAGAACAGTGGAGATATTTGCCTGGGCTGCAATAACCGAATCAACCTTGGTGGTCAAATCAGAAACTGTAGTTTGAGAGGCTTGAGTTGTAGTGATAGCAGCTAGAGCATCTTGAAAAGCTACCTCTTTGGATAATTGAAGGGAGTGAATTCTGTCAAATCTTGTATTGAGTTGAGAAGTTGTGTTATCAACACCAGTGAGCTTTGTTTTAATATGAGAAATGTCCTGGACCACACTGGATAATTGAGCAGCAACATCAGGTAGCTTAGCTTTAACAGCTCCATCTAAGACTTGATCTTCTTCACCAGGATAGTAACCATGTTCCTGTTAAAAAGATTTTTTCTGAAAAGCCTTAAGTCTCTCAGAAAGATGAATATCCAAAATACACTCAAAAGAATCTTTATCATTGAAGCCTCTTTGCTGTGCAGACTCCCAAGACTGAGGAAACACCTGATCAAAATACATAAAAGAAGGAGTAACATGATCATCATCTGCAGAAGTGCATTCCTCAGCAACAGGCTCTAGCTTTGTGAATGGAGGGGTAGACTCTGGTGGTGGTGTAGACTCCGAAACTGCAAACGGAACTATAGACCCTGACTCCTCCTGAGAGTGATCAGAGACTGTAGACTCTGGAAGTCTAGCCCTTATAGGCATTATTAAAAGTGGTTTTTCTGACTTCAATGTTGCAGCCTCAGTGAAAATGACAGGGTTATCCACCAAAGCCTCCATGACTCTATCCGCTCTCCTTGCTAGAGAATCCACCAGGTGAAGTTGGGGTCTCTGTGTAAATGATTTCTGAGCAGCAAGAGCCTCCTCCTGTTTGCCAATCTGCACAATCAGACATAGTGAATTGTCATCCATCCCCTGCTCCAACTCATTGGACCAACTCTTTGGAAAATCTTGATCCCAATAAGTAAAGCTAGGTTCAGGATACCCTAATCTCTCATGCTCACAGTGGGGTTGGGCACCCACTTTCTCAATCTCACTCAGGCTCTCTATAGCCTTATCTACCTCTCCTTTTACCTGGTCCAGTGCCAGCCTCTCATATATTTTGTCACTCAATTTGGAGGGTGCACTCAATAAACCTACAGAAGAGGGGTTGAGAGATAAAAATGGTGCTTCAATACCTGAACCACCTTGATGGAGGGGAACCCCTTCAAATGTCTGAAGGCTAGGGGTTTCCACCAAGGGGTGAGCATCAACAGATTCTGAACCCTTACTAGCATCTTCTCTCTTTTCAGAGTCTGTTGGCTCCAGTATTCCAGTCTCAGGGTCTACTCTAGACTCTGACTGCTTCAGTATGACTTCATTAGAAGCCAGAGTCTGAGTGTTACCATCTTTGACTGTTGGTGCATGAGACTCCCCCTCAAGGTGGATAGACTCTGATAGAATAGATTGGGAAATCACTTCAGGAGCATCCATTAGAGTCTGTCCTCTCATATCACTGGGGTTCTCATCAGCTCGTTGATGAGTTGTCAAGGAGGGCCCAACAGCATACTCCCCTGCCCCACTATCACCCAACCTCTGACTAGGTGGTTCTTGTATGGGTGAGGCAGACTGAGCATCTTTATCACTAGTCACCACTGGTGCACTAGTCCCATCCTCCAACTGCCTTGCACCACCTACTACCTCCTGTTGTTCTTCAAGAATAAATGCATCCAACTTGTGATGAAAGGCCCTGAGATGGATTGCATTGATTGCCTGGGCATCTGTGAGATTGAAGAGGTCCTGCAGTTCCCTTCTTACTTTTTGAAAATATGTGCCCTTGAATTGATCCAGTCTACTTTGGTAGGTTGGATAGATGTATTTGTTGGCAATTGTACCTATATTATGGAAAAGATAGTCAGCCACCTGTCTTGACAGAGGTTAAATTTGAGAGATCCATTGAATGGATGTCCTGTAGGTAACTCCATTATCCCAAATTGCTTCATAGTTAAAAACTGGTTGCTCAATCTCAGTTTCCAACTCAGCAACAGACTCTGATGCTCTCCTTTTGTGGACCTTAAGCTTTTTAGGCTTATTTGAAATGTACTGTTCAGAGTCTGGCACACCTAGTGCTTTGAGAACTTTATTTGTTCTGCCTTCTATGAGCCCAGCTGCTTGTACTTGGAATGAAGAGTTGAATAGGTAGCTGTAGAGATTTTTGACCACATCCTGTGCAGACATTTGTAGTTCCTGTTCCATTCTCTTCCTTAGGGCTTCATAGGTTGAAAGAAAATCCAAGACTTGAGATTTAGTCTGATATTGTTCTGGATCTTCAACTGATTCCACCAAAGGATATAAGAATAGCAGTGCCTCATCACTTGGAGTAATGATCTCATCAATTAGGCATGAGGCTGCATCCAATGGCATTCCTTCCCAAAATGTGTCATGATCAGAGTCTAAAGGCAGTCTAGACTCTGACTCAACATTAGACTCTAGTTCAGGTGTTTTCTTGATTTCAGAGTCTGGCTCTGCAGGAGCCTTGGAAGCATCTGTTTCTTGCAAAATAGGGTTAGTAATAATAACAGGCTTGTGTGTGTGTGCAGAATAAGCCTTCCTTAACCTTCTGTACTTCTTAGCAAAAGATTTCTCAAGAGACTCAATGTGAGAATCCTGAGGTGCTTCCCTAGGTTTTTCAGAGTCTGTAGCCTTTTGAGAGTCTACAGACTTGGCTTGAAGGTTAGAATCAAGTGTATCATGACCTTCCTTTAGCAAAGAAAGTTCTTCAACAACTTGCTTCTCTAGTGGATTGAGCTCCTCATCACTGTGCTCATCTATAAGCCTAGATTGAATCAATTTTCTCATCTTTATAACTGGTGCCTGTTGAGAGACACCAGAGGTTGGTTTCTTTTTGGATTTTGGTTTGGAAGATTGTATAATTGAAGGGGATAGGGTGATTTGGGTAGGTGCAGGGGGACTCTCCATTACTTGTTCCTGCACCATTTCACCACCAAAAAATGAAGCATTGTAGATAGAAGGTTTGTAGGATGAGAGTTTTACCTGCATTACCTGTGGATATGTCATTGCAGGTAGACTCTTCTTTTTGTCATCAATTCTCTTAATGTCAGAGAATATCCTCCTTTACTGTTTGTATGCCTGCACACAACAATCATCTGCCAACTTGGTTGACATGTCAGGAATGAAGTGATTGAGGAGAATCATAAGAAATCTATGTTAGTAGACTTTCTTTCTCCCCTCATGCACATTATTTAATTTTGCTCCCATTTGAGTGAGCAACATATCACCAATGTTGATTATTCTATCAAATAGGAGACTATGACCAATTTGATAAGTAATAGCAGTAATAGCATCAAATCCACTACACTTACCAGTAAAACACTTAGCAATTTGATCGAAGAAAAATGACCATTCTTTCCTTAAGTAAGGCCTAGTTATCTTGCTCATGTTATCTAAGCTAGCAGAATAACCTATTACCTTAAACATGCTTTTAATGTCATCATCAGATACAATTTCATCAAAAGAAGACTTAACAGGTAGTTTAAACACAGAATTAAGCACATCTGCAGTGACATCAAATGTAGTCGAACCAAAGGTAAACATTATTTTACCTGGTTGATCCTGAGAAGGATCAACTACCTTTGCAGTGCTCCATGCTTGTCATACAGCATCCATGTGAATGACTGGTGATGCCTTGAGAATGTAGTGTAGCTCGGATTGTTCCAAGAAATCCATCACAGGGTAGTAGTCAGCGTCTACCCCTTTCTTATCTCCAAGAGCAGCAACATGATTTGTGGTCATGAACTCGAAATCCCCAAATGTGAACGCAATCGCCTTAGGTCCTCTCATGACAGTAGAAACGACAGCCATTAAAGTTGTTGAGTTGAAAGTGATGGAGAAGCTTGAAGAATTTAGCTAGGGTTCGTAAAAAGCTCTGTGAATATTTTTGCCTTAGAAATCAATTGCAATAAACAAGTGAGTAAATTGTATGAAAAAATTCTATTTTGTTCAAGTTGCATACAATACACACGAGTCTACAGCCTGTTGCCGGTCAAAAAATAACTGTTACCGCCTATTTCAAGTCATTTGAACATTTTAAATGCAATCAGAGTCTGCAGACGCGAATTTTAACCGTTTCAGAGTCTAGGCGATAATTTTCTCAGAGTCTACTGACTTTCAGAGTCTACAGACTCGTCAGAGTCTACAGACTCGTCAGAGTCTAGACTCTGTCAAGGTAAAATACCAAACAAAATGTTGCACTAACAATTAATCACAGTGTGTTAAAACAGGGACTATAATTAAAGTACATACCTTGCTTCTTGTAATTTTTGATCACTTACATATTTAACATACCTAATTCACCTACCAGTCTGAGAAAGGTAGACTCATCAAGTGGTTTTGTTAAAATGTCTGCAATATGTCTGTCAGTTGGAACATAGTGAAGTGTCATAGTACCATTTTCAACATGTTCTCTAATAAAGTGATACCTGGCATCAATGTGCTTTGTTCTGGAGTGTTGGACTGGATTCTCTGCAATTTTAATAGCACTAGTATTATCACAATACATAGGAATATTTGAGAATGTTAGTCCATAATCAAGTAATTGATTTCTCATCCACAGGATTTGAGCACAGCAACTTCCAGCTGCAATGTATTCAGCCTCAGCTGTTGAGGTTGATACAGTCTGTTGTTTCTTGCTAAACCAAGAAATTAATCTGTTGCCAAGAAACTGGCATTGTCCTGTTGTGTTTTTCCTATCTACTTTGCATCCTGCATAGTCAGAATCTGAATAGCCAATTAGTAAAAAATCTGACTCTCTAGGATACCAAAGTCCAAGAGTTTGTGCCCCCTTGAGATATCTAAAAATTCTTTTCACAGCTATTAAGTGTGATTCTCTAGGGTCAGCTTGAAATCTGGCACACAAACAAGTTGCAAACATTATATCTGGTCTACTAGCAGTTAAATATAACAATGAGCCAATCATACCTCTGTAACTAGTGTTGTCAACTTTCTTACCCTTTGGGTCAGAGTCTAGCTTAGTAGTTGTTGACATGGGAGTTTTAGCAGATGCAGAATCTTGCATATCAAACTTCTTCAACAGTTCTTTTACATACTTTGTTTGATTGATGAAAATTCCATCATCATTCTGTTTGACTTGAAGCCCCAAAAAGAAGTTTAATTCTCCCATCATGCTCATTTCATAATTTGACTGCATTAGTTGACTAAACTTTTCACAGAGATTATCATTAGTAGATCCAAATATAATATCATCAACATAAATTTGGACAAGCAAAATATCACCTTTATATTTTCTGATAAAGAGAGTTTTGTCAATGGTACCTCTTGTGAATCCATTTTCAAGAAGGAATTTTGAAAGAGTTTCATACCATGCTCTAGGTGCTTGCTTCAATGCATATAGTGCCTTGTCTAACCTGTAAACATGATCAGGAAACTTTGGATCAACAAATCCTGGTGGTTGCTCCACATAGACTTCTTCTTCCAATTCTCCATTTAAGAAAGCACTTTTCACATCCATCTGATACACCTTCAATTTTGAATGAACTGCAAAGGCTAGAAACATTCTAATAGCTTCCAATCTTGCTACTGGAGCAAAAGTTTCATCATAGTCAATTCCTTCCTCCTTTGAGTATCCTTTTGCAACTAGCCTTGCTTTATTTCTTACTACAGTTCCATTCTCATCAAGTTTATTTCTATACACCCATTTTACACCAACCACTGATCTATCTCTAGGTCTTGGTACAAGTTTCCACACTTTATTTCTCTCAAATTCATTCAATTCTTCTTGCATTACAATAATCCAATCAGGGTCTTGCAAGGCTTCCTCAATTTTCTTGGGTTCATTCTTTGAGAGAAAACAGCTATAAAGACATTCATTTTGAGTGGTTGTTCTTGTTTGTACACCACTCTCAGGATCACCAATTATCAAGTCAGGAGTGTGATTCCTTGTCCATTTTCTAGTAGGTGGAAGATTGGTTCTTGAACTAGAAACTCCCCCTAAGTCATTTGCATCTTCTGTATTTGAGTGAAATTCAAATGAAGAGGCTCCCCCTAAATTGCTTGACTCTGACAAGAGTTTAGAGTTGCTTGATCCAGACCCTGATGAGTTCGACTCTGTCTGTCTAGACTCTGTCTGGATAGACTCTGTCTGGGTAGACCCTGACCTGTTAGACTCTGAATTATTTGGAGTTGAGTTTTCTGGCTCCCCCTCAGAATGTGCAGGTTCCTGTGTTAGTTCAGGATTTATTCTAGGGTCTTCATCCTCTTCTTCTTCATTTATCTCAGAACTTTTTAGATTTTCAAATTCCAGTGTTGTAGACTCTGACTCATCCTGCAATTCTGTAAACTTTTTATCATCAAATGCAACATGAATAGATTCCATAACAATTTTGGTTCTGAGATTAAACACTCTGAATACTTTTGTGTTCGATGCATATCCAAGAAAGATTGATTCATCTGCCTTGGCTTCGAATTTGCTTAGATTTTCAGGATGTACTTTCAGTACATAACACTTGCATCCAAATATGTGAAAGTGTTTCACACTTGGCTTCTTGTCCTTTATCATTTCATAGGGAGTCTTTCCATGCATGTTTATTAGAGTGCAGTTTTGAGTGAAACATGCTGTATTGACTGCCTCAGCCCAAAAATATACTGGCAGCTTAGACTCTGCCAACATTGTTCTGGCAGCTTCTATGAGTGTCCTATTCTTTCTTTTCACAACTCCATTTTGTTGAGGAGTTCCTGGCACAGAAAATTGTTGAGTAATTCCCTTTGATGCACAGTGGTTCTCCATGATTGAATTCTTGAATTCAGTACCATTGTCACTCCTCAGAATTCTTACTGTTTTCTTTGATTTTCTTTCCAGAAAAGTGATATGATCTATTATGTGTTGTGAAGCTTCATCCTTTGAATGTAGAAAGAAAACCCATGTGAATCTTGTAAAATCATCTACAATAACAAGAGTATATTTATTTTTGTTAATTGACATAACATTTACTGGACCAAATAAATCAAGATGCAGTAAATAAAAGGGTTCAGAAATGGTATTTATTGTCTTGCTCTTGAAGGATGATTTCCTTTGTTTTCCAAGTTGACATGCTTCACAAAGTCCATCTTGTACAAAATCAACATGTGGTAATCCTCTTACAAGATTCTGTTTAACCAACTTGTTGAGTGTTTTGAAGTTGATGTGTGACAGTTTCTTGTGCCATTTCCAGCTTTCTTCAGTTGAGGCCTTGCTGTATAGACATGTGACTTCACTGTTTATGCAATCCTCCAAGCTGGCTTCATAAATGTTACCATGTCTGTGTCCTTTGAAAACCACAATGCCTGTTTCTTTGTGAGTCACAAGACACTCTTTGTTGTCAAAGCCAGTATGGTAACCTTTGTCTCCAAGTTGACTTATGCTTATTAAATTGTGCCTTAAGCCATCAACTAAAGCTACTTGTTCAATGATGACATTTCCAAGTACAATCTTGCCATATCCCAGTGTTTGTCCTTTGTTTCCATCTCCAAAGGATACTTCTAGGCCAGCCATTTCCTCAAAGTCTGTAAGCAGGGATTTCTTTCCAGTCATATGTCCTGAGCATCCACTGTCCAGGATTAGGGTTACTTTCTTTACCCTAGTTCCCTGCATACATAAAGCAACTAGTTAGATGTTTTGAGGACCCAAATAGTTTTGGATCCTTTTCTACTAATTTTAGGAGAAACAGGCTTAATAATTTTCACCTTTGGCTTACCTGTCTCTTTTGTTGCTCTAGACTGTGGTGGAGTCTTAACAGTGTCATACCAACTCTTATCAATAGAAGATTTTAGCTCATAAAAAATTGTAATACAAATCATGATAGTCCCTGCACAAATATATAGAATGAAATATGCTACCACAGTGATAACAAGGTTTCTGTGGTATGTAGTGACTTTTCAGAGTCCGAGAAGGACTAGACTCTGATTTCTTCTCAATTTTTGTTTTACAATCTATAGCTAAATGGTTTTGGTTGCCACATCTATAACACTTCTTTCTATAAGCATTAAGATCTTTTTGATAATTATTAGCCTTATTGATGCCTTCCTTACCATTCCTATTTCTCCTAGTTTTGGTGGACTCTGATAAGTTCTCTAGCCTTTCTTTTAACTTAGACTTAGACAAGTACCCTATGTTTATAATTTTCTTAGAGTTATTTGCCCCTGTTTCATCTGTCTTTTTGTCAACAACAGGGGGACTATTGACAGATGAGTTTGTGGCTTCAGTTTTTTCTTTAGGGATCACAAACTTAACAGGAACAAATGTACTTTTGTCTTTAGTCTTATTAATTTTGCTAGCTTCTTCATTGTTATCATTCTCAACAATAGGTCTTTTGTCTTGACTCTTGTCATAGCCTAGACCAGCAGTTTGACACACGTTTTGATTATTGAGAATTTCTTGAACTTTTCTTCCAGAGTCTGTCCAAACTTTAAACTTAAGCCTTTCTTCTTCTAGTTCTTTCCTAACATAGTCATAGGCTTTCAAAATTTCAGTGTAGTTATGACTATATTTCTCAGAATCCTTTTTGTATTGTTCCATTAATAATAACTCAGATTCTACATGACAATTCCTTTTAGTTAAGGTTAAATTTTCTTCTCTCAACCTTTCACTTTCACTAGTGAGAGACCTACATGTTGTCATTATTTTATTAACCTCACTTTTCACTATCTCTATGCCATCAGAGTCTAAATTAATTAAGGATTCAGGAGTAAAGATTGATACCTGAGTTTTAGGAGATGAGGGTTCTTTGGGAGACTGTGATTTTCTTGAGGAGGATGCCATCAGTGCTAGATTTTCATAATCAATTTCATCCTCTGAGCTTGAGTCTGCCCAGTCCTTTCCTGTTGATAGACGTGCTTTTCCTTTTCCTTGACTTTTTGACTTTCTGCATTCACTGGCAAAGTGCCCCAATATTCCACAGTTGAAACATTTGACCTTTGCTTTGTCAAGTTTGATAATTGTACTCTTGCTCTTCTCAACCTTTTCATCTTCCTTCTTGAATGATGGCCTTTTGCTAAATTTTCCAGTTCTTTTGTTGAATTTCATTCTTTTGAAATTTTTAGCAAACATGGCCATCATTTGACTTAGATCAGACTCTTCATCAGAATCAGAGTCTGTGTCAGTAGACTCTGACTCCACAGCAGCTTTACCCTTCTTTCTTGAATCCTTGATTCTTGCTTCTGTGGATGGTTCATGTTGTTCTTTCTCAGACTCCATCAAGAGTGCCACAGATTTTGTCTTTACAGACTTCTTATTCTTTCTCTGTTGCATCTCCAAATCATATGTCTTGAGTCTGCCATACAATTCTTCTAGAGTTAGTTCATCCAAATCTCTAGCTTCTCTTATGGCTGTAGTCTTATTGTCCCACTCTTCAGGAAGTGCTCTTAGAAACTTGGAGTTCGTATCTTCAGAATCATAAACCTTACCAAGCATAGCCATCTCATTCAAGAGTTTTGTAAACCTATCATACATCTCAGTGATAGATTCTCCAGATTTTGCTTCAAAGTACTCATACTCTTGAATAAGCAAAGACCTAGCATTCTTCTTGACATCTTTAGTCCCTTGACAGTGCACCTCAAGTTTTGTCCACATCTCATTAGCAGTCTTGCATGATATGACACAGTTAGTTAGAACAGAATCTAAACTATTAAAGATAATGTTCTTTACTTTTGCCTCCTTAAGGACATTTTCTTTGTCCTCTTTTGTCCATTCAGCCTTTGGTTTCTCAACGAGGTGTTCTTCAGTTATTTTGCCTTCCTCATTGATTTGAGGCACAATTTTTAAGGGCACAAAGGGTCCTTCATTAATCCTGTCAAGATAGTCAGGGTCTGTTGCTTCCAGATGGTGCAGCATCTTAACCTTCCAGTGGGTGAACTCGTTTCTCTTAAGCATAGGAATCTTAGAATTGCCATCTTTGTTTCCAGACATCTTTGATCGATTTTAAACGTTAGGCTCTGATACCAATTGTTTTCCCAGTCGTACAAGTAGAAGGGGGGTTGAATACTTGTATGTCTTTTCTATCCGATTTAAAATCAAATTAAGAACAAACTCAAACACAAAAATATGAATAAGTACTGTTTTGTATTATTGATTTGTGAATACAAAACTCTCCTAGGGTGTACACAAACCCTAGCAGCTTCTCTGTGTTTATCACAGCAACTCTCTCTATTTCTATGCTCTCATAAAATTTCACTCAGATAATTATGTTTCGACTCCCACACCTTTACAATTAGGTTACATAGAGTTTATATAGAGAGCTGCCTATCAACTAATAACAGAAAGATAAATTACAATAGGAATAGAATTCCTATTTATTAGTTGACAGTTTCCTTCTAGAATTCTCTTTCTTTCCCATAGCATATCTGCAATATAATTATCTTGATCTTCGAAGACTTTCCATTCCTGTGATCTTCTTCCAAATTTATCCTCAACTGTATAGACTCTGAAATCTTCAGACTCTGATGATCTTCAGACTCTGATCACATGTAGATTCTGATAGATCACAGACTCTGATAGTCTATAGACTCTGATCACCTTCCAGACTCTGGTTTCATTTTCTACAGAAATTCTTCCAAGTACAAATAACATGAATATTGACTATCTAGACTCTGATTATACATTTCAGAGACTAGAAAGACTTATTACAGATAAACTAATCTAGACCCTGTTCTAGTATTTTGTACATCATCAAATGAATATATCCCTAACAATAATATATCAAAATCACTTTGTTAATCAAACAATTAAGCACCAAGAAAAATCATGAGAATCAATCAATAGAAACAAGTAAATACTAAAAATAATCAACTAACTTCACCTTCATCCTAGGGCTGGAGAATTAACTAGACATGCTTGAAGAAGAAAACAAAGCAACTAATATAAGACATGTAAATAACGAATAACATAAAAAGTGTTTAAAAGATAAAAACTTGTTTGTATTGAAAGAGCAAGAAAATAAAAGTATTCTACTCCTAGTCCTAATTATTGAAAACTAAAGCTAAGGTTCCAGGTTCAAGGTCTTTACAAGAGAGGAGACCCATATATATAGGGGAAATAATGTAGGTTTTCTATATCGATTATAAATTGAATTCTAAATATTTCCTTCTATTCCTTTTTGTTCTCCAACAAGCATTCGATTTTATCTCCTTTTTCTTTGCCTCCAAGTAATCTCCACCTCCTTCCTTGTATTCTCCTTTTTCTGCTACAATTCTGATTTTAATTAATTTCCTACAAAACAAAATAAAAATAATTAATTAACTAATAAAATTATGAAAATAAACATAAAATAGGTATTAAAGATGTATTAATTATAGACCCATCAGTAACTAGTGGCCCTAGCTCTCACTCTTTATCTCAATGGCTGGAACCTGTGCAACATGACAGGGAACTAGGACCATCAATCTTTGGTGGGTCACTCTCTGATGAAAAACTACAAGAAATGTATGGAGATTAGTTAGAGGGTTTTTATCACATTGCACAGCAGCTGTTGACTTCTCACTTGCCTAATAAGGATTATGCTGCCATATTGCTGGAGTATGCAAAGGATCAGGAAGAGTTGAAAGAGAAAAATGCAAATGTGGCTGAAAATGAAGAGACCAATGTAGATGCTTGGTTAAATAGAAAATCTGCAGTTAGTATGGAGGAAGCCTTGAAGTGGACCAGGCAAATATATTTCACTTCTCTTAGGTCCTGTGAGAAGACCTTCACCCCAAGTGCTATATATGATGCAATTCATGAAGCTGCCAAGGTTCAGCTACAGTTCAACTACTACCTTGCCAAGGGAGTTCAATCTAAAATTCAAAATCACAGAACCAAGGTAGAGGGTACATTGCTGGCCATTGAGAACAAGTTAAGGACAGGAGGATTTTATGGAGGCAGTGCCAATGGAGATTCTGTAAAGTCTTCACTTCTCAATTCCAAGATGGATTCCCTAGAGAAAGTGTTTAAGGACATGATTCATAGTCATCAAGCCATCCTGGACAATCAAAGAAAGATCAACAATATGGTTGAAGTCTTATTCAAAAACAGGCATGCAGACAGGCTGCCTAAGGATGTGCCCATTCATACCTTATCACCATTTCAAGTGGATCTGTACTATCAGTCCAAGGCCAAAGATGAAGCTGCAAAGGCCTCCACAATTGACACCTTAAATGCCAGAGTGGATTCTCTTACATCCACAGTTTCAAAAGTTGTTTCAGATGTCCAAAGCCTGAAGAAGGAGTTTATCAATTCCTCTGCAAATCAAGGGACCTCACTAACAAACATTTCTGCACAACTCACTTCTCTACAATCACTGATTTCCAACTTGGGCACAACTACTCAGGCTCTTCCAGAAACATTGCCAACTCAGATCAAGCCAAGTCACTCTACGTTTCTCCAAAGACAAGATATCAACCCTAAGGGGGAGAAGGCAAGAAGAGAAGAAATAGAAGCTGAGAGGCAAAAGGCAGTTATGAGAAAGCTCAGAAGTGAAATTTTAAAGCCCAATTCTGACAAGAACTTTCTGGACCTTCTGCATCACATCAAAAAGCAAGTCAAATGCAATCACTGGAGTTATAAGAAGATGCTTGACAATGCTATTGTTGCAGTAAGGGGAGTTAAATTTGAGCAGAATGGACAGATGTTCAAAGAGCCCCTAATTCAAATGGAGTCTGGGTATTTTAAAGTCTCAATTGCACTTTTTCAAAGACGAAATACACTGAGCTGGAATGTCTATACAAGGCAGTAGAGTTGGTAACCTAGGAGGATGAAGAATTGAAGAATCAAATTTTGGGACCTCTCCTACCTCATGCTCTGCCTGAATCCTATTGCAGCCCAGATTGTGTGATTTATATGGCTAGAGGAGAGAAGCTTGCTCATTTCAAAATTCCTCAACATCTCAACTCAGGAAACAGAAGTCAAATCATAAACCTGATTGAGTTGATTGAAAAGAAGAAAGTAAAACAGGTTGAAGACAATGTAATTGTGAAAAAGATGAAGAAGTTCATAACTGGTCAACTATCTGATTTTGCAAGTGAGGAGTTGAAAAATCAAAAGAAGGATGATGATGACAAGGATCAGGACAAGAAGGACAAAAAGCCTGAATACAGGAGTGATAAGGATGAAAAGAAGGAGAATAAGAAAAAGAAGAATGCAGAAAAGAAGAAAAGAGATGATTCTGAAAAAGAGAAACAGTATCAAAGGAGAAATCCTTCAAAGCAGCAAGCTGTTGGTACACACTCTAGCACACCTACAAAATCTCAGGGTACAAGTGTGATATCAACAGTTTCTGAAACTGCTACTGCCCTCAAATCCAAATCTCCAAGAAGAATGTTCATGAAAGTAACTGCACATGGAGTGATAAGGAGAGAAATTAAAAAGAATCAATCAAAGAAATTGAAGCCAAGTCAACAAATCAAGGTTAACACTACCACAACAACTAGATTCAAGAATTCTACTAGCTCATTGCTAGTTAGATGTCCTAAGTGGAGGAGACAACTTATTGTTCCAGATAAGGGTCTACAAGTTAAGCCTATCCAAGAAATTGCAGAAGTCAACAAACAGATGTTAAAATAGTGGAAGGCCAACAGGATTGTCAAAGTTGAGATCATGGACAAAAGAATGTTTATCACAACTGTTGATGGAGAAGAAAGAGGCTTTCACCATGACAACAGTAATGCTACCACTCATGACATTAGGAGAGTGATCAACCTTTTTGATAAGATAAGTATGATTAACAAATTAAAAATGATGGAAATGGCTCAGTACTTGGAAAAGAAATATCAGAAAAAGATTGACAAAGTCAAGTACATGGAGGAGATGGTTGAAAAGAAAAGAAAGGAGGAGGAGAGAATAGAGAAGCTATCTGAAGAATTGAGAAGGTAGGGAAAATGCAGGGTGTTCAAAGATCCTGATAGGATTGAATTTAAACTAAGAAGTGGAGCTACAATCAAGATCAGATTGAAGTTTATTCAAGACTATCCTATGCAAACTCTCAAGATTGCTGCTGACATGTTGAAGGATGCTATCTTAATAGAAGAAGTTACGGCCAGGCAATAACTTTTGGAAGTTATTGAAGAACACAAGGCAAGGGAGGAAAGAGAAAGAAAAGAAAGATATGACCAGGCAGCTCATCAACAATAACAACAAAATAGGTAGGCTTGATATCTTGTATTAATTTGTAAAATTCATCATTTTCCAAATTGGGGGAGATTGTTGGACTTAAATCAAGCCTAGCCTATGTAATTATCTGTCTTACTGTAACATAGTTTGCACTTCTGTAATAGTTTAGTGACTCAGATATCCTTGTGTAAAATTGCAGATAGAAGTCTATTCAGTTTATCTTTTAATTGTAAATGAAGTCAAAAATAAAGTCTGTTAGAAGATTCAAGCTGAATCATGCAACAAGACAAAGAAGACTTGTGGAGAAATAAGGAAAGCCATCTGAGAATTCTACTAAGGCAATTGCTCAGTCGAGAAGTCTACTATTCGAGAAGTCAAATCTATGAGACCATTTCGAGAAGTCTCAAAACACACTCGACAGCTCAGTACTTGATCGAGAAGTCAGCCATTCGACAAGTCAAGTATTGAAGCCATTCGAGTAGTGTTAATTGTGAATCATTCGAGAAGTGAGAAAAGAAAATCAATTCGAGAAGTTAGCAAAAGGAGCATTCGAGAAGTGGTAAAGCTGAGTCATTCGAGAAGTCACAGTTTCAAGTTTCTATTCGAGAAGTCTAGCCTAATCGAGAAGTCATCAAATGGAGTATACTAATCGAGAAGTCTAGTCATTTGAGAAGTAAATCATTCATACACCAATCGAGTTGTCACAACCAGTACTCAATCGAGAAGTCAATCTCTATGACTTCTCGAAATAATTTAAACAGAGTACTCGACTGCACCAAGGAGCTATTTTCAAGGAAAATTGCAGAACAAGTCAGATAATTCTGAAGCTCTGTTTTTATAGGATAAGTCAAGCCTGCAAAGATAGAGACAAGTCTACAATGAAGCTGAGAAGTTAGTCAAGACAAATGACAGAAGGTATAAGGCTGGATGTAGCAGACTGTCACAATAGTGTTAGCTAGAAATAGATATCAGTCAAATGTAAAGCATGTCTTGTCTATTTCTAGTTATAGCTAATCTATCTTATGTGAGCATATGCACATGACATGTTGTCTATATATTTTATGCACAGTCACATTTGATAGATGTCTTGTGAGTTTTACAATTGTAATCTTTCTAGATCAAGAAGCTGAAGTTCAATTTGAATTTCAGATTGTAGCAAAAGTTCATTCTAATAAAATTAGATTGAAAGTTACATCCAATGTTCATTATACTCATTTCTCTGTCTGCTGTTCTAACTTAAATCTGTTTCATTTGCTCAACCTTACATTCCAGTTGACAGTTTAACTAGTCCATAAAAATCAAAAGAGTGAAAAAAATTTGAAGTATACATTCACCCCCCCTATAAACTTCTAGAACTCCTAATTCCTATTGATATGTGTTAATTTTTATTTATGATTTACTTTTATAATAATATTTTATGTATAGTAATTCATAAATAATTTTTATTTTAAATTCTGTATATCTTAAATTTTATTCAAAATTAATTTTTTTAAACTACTTATAATATTGTATATATATATATATAATAATAATAATAATTTACTCATATTATATTATTTCTTTACGTAAAACTATCAATTATATATTAAATTTATTATTTAATTATGTGTATATCAATTTTTACATAAAAATGTGTATTATGTTATATCAATATTTGATATGGGTGTTGGATACCAGATTATGAATTCTTATATATAAACATATATATGGATATCAAACTTATATATATTATATGATATAATATACATTAATAAACATACCATAATATTTCAAATTTTGATAAATTAAGATTACCATAAATATTATATATCACATTAATGGTAATTATTAAAATGAGTTAATTAATAATATGGATCTTGTCCGAACTAAAATGGATTATCTAATAGATTAAACTAAAATTATAAATTTCGTACAAACCTAAAGATGGATACCATAGATATTTATAAATAAAATTTTGTACGTTCTTAAAGATCATTTTAATATATTATTTATTATTATTTTAATTTATAATATTTAACATTTTTGAACATTATCTAAATTTTGTATAATTATGATCTTTTTCTATAAATTAAAAGATGTATATTTTTAATGGTCAAAATATAGGCACTCGATAATCCCATCGCAGCTATCTATTCTTTAGTCTCTATCCATCAATTTAGCTAAAATAACGATTGAAGTGGTTAGTCAGTAAGGTGGAATTCCAACAATTTATTTAATTCATACAAATTATGATCCCGAACTTACAAGTTAAATTAAAAGGAGAGTGTAAGGTTGAAGTATAAGATCATCTTCAATGTGACTTTTATAACATCAAAATATTAAAATACAATAGTATATAACATATCGGAAGGATATGTCTTCTTATAGGCAAAATATTAGTTAAATATATAGTATAACATGGATTGAAAATGATTATAGGAATAGGGTAATTTTTACATTAAAATAGTATAATTTTTATACTATTTTAGAGTTATGATAGAGTTATGATGGGAGAGATTCTAATATATCAAATAACCAAATCATTTATCAGATTGTAGCAGCTGCTGACAATAAAAGAAGATTGGAAGATAGTGAAGAGTTCTGTACTTCTGTACATATGTTTGATTATATTATTTTTTCCCTTCTATGAAGACGATGATTTATGTAATTATGTACGTTCGAAACTTCAATTTCCAAACACTGACTTCTACCTTTACAATTCAGGTCATTCTATCATATAATGACCATCAGAAACTTAAATGTCCTCAACACCAAGACCAGTTCAATTACCACCCAACTAATGTAATTCAGGGCATGGTTGTCTGAAGAACTAATTGAGAAACTACAGCAGCTTGGTTAAAGCGAGATGGCAGTTTGACCTAATAGAGCACAGAGCACAGTTACGCGGCTGGAAATTTGAATGTGCAAAAGAGCAGAGAGGTAAAGGACAACCAAAAAGAGTTCTTCGGAAGCTATATGCAAGTATCCAGAAGATAAGGAACCATCAGAGTACTGACTGACCTTGCATGATCTGCAAATATGATTCAAATTAGCATACTCCAGTATTCAGGAAGTGTTTTTGCTGATAGCAGCTCTCCTCCATCCAAAGTATACATATTTAACCTACAGAATATGCACGATTAATTACTGGAGTCTTTTCATTCTCATCCCTTGTTTTCTTTGTAGTTTTACCAAAATACATAGTTTGGGTTCAACCGAAAAGCAATTAATATACATGTAATGATTTTTTAGAAATAATCAGAAATAACCCACCTCGCGTAGTTAGTCATCTTTATCTATGTTCTCTATAAATCAGAAACTTACCTTTCTATTTTCTTTTTCCAAGAAGTTGTGGAGTTGGCATTTAATGCATTTTGTAGCATATAGGGTTTTAAAGTTAGTTGTATCGGCCCTGCAACACACATAACTTATCTAATCAAAATATATCTGCATCTATTTCAACAAGCATATCTTGTCGACTAAATGCAGCAAAGGTGCACATTCAATAATCACACACACACTAGAAAATGGTAGAGAATGGTCGATGAAGGTCTTCTTTGAGATAACATGAATGACAGCAATATCACTCACAAATTTCTGGTAACAAGAGAACAGAAACATTGACAAAAGACTTTCAAACTTAGTTGTATCTGCGCTGCAACATTCATAACTTATCTAATCAAAATTTCTCTTCAACCATTTCAACAAGCATATGTCCAACAAGTAAGAAAGAGATAAACAGAGTGAACATCCACAATCACGTCGACTAAATGCAGCAAAGGTGATGCACATTCAATAATCACACACGCTAGAAAATGGTACCAGAATGGTCGCTGAAGGTGTTTGAGATAACATGAATGACGGAAATATCAGTCACAAATTTCTGATAACAAGAGAACAAATACATTGACAATACAGAAGCCAAACAAGTAACAGAATTTCCAGTCAATTCAAATATTGATAAGATACATACTTATATAGTGAACAAACGGATAGTACATCCTGATTCATTTTAACTTTCATTCAAAATGACCACTATCCCTGACATAGTACATTTCTAATAATTAAGATTACCTCTATTATATTGTCCCTGTGGTCTTACTTTCCCCCAAAATTGATGTGCTTCAAAGTCAGTACCTTCATGTTTCCAACTTTTACGCCTTGATGTATTTTCTTGATATTCTTCTCTTTTGCGACAAGCACCGGAGTGTATTCTGGAGTCGGTTTTTTCAATGTCAGTATTTTGATTGCTTGACCATTTAAAGTTCCAGGAATTGTTTCCAAAATTAGTAAATTGCCTACAATTTGAAGTTCCAGCTGGACGTGGCTTCCAGGAATCTACATTACCTGCATTCCCCAACTCATTAGATCTGGAATTCCAACAATTCCATCCACCAGAATTTTTTGAAGCATCTCCCCAACCTTTTTCATTCAGTAATTTAGAATGCAAAGCACCTTGGTTCCGAGAATTTACATAATCAGATTCATATTTAATTGTCTCCCTCGTATCATTTAGCCCCTTGTTCCAACCAAATGGATTATTCACAGGACTTCCCCATTTCTTGTCCTTTGAAGCCTCATCACCAGTAAGGTCAGGCTGCTCCCACAATTTTATAGCATTCTTCGACTCCAGAGAATCACCCCATTTATTCCAACTCTGTGCTAAATCCTTTATATCTACATTATTTTCCATGCGATAAGATTCCCAAGGGTTATCAGAAGTACCCTTATTCTTATCATTAGAATCTGGAATCTTACTAGAAGTTGAGTTTTCTGCTTCATCCGGATTAAAGTATTCCTTGTCCAGGTCTGACATCAGTCCGGGATCAATCATCGGATTCCAATCAATGTCATCAATATACATATCGGGATCAGGCAAGGGAGGTTCACCACGAGGCAGGCTATTAATCATGGAACAAAAGCGCTTCTGTGCATCAAATAGAGCATCTTTGGCAGCAGTATCATCCCATTTTAGCACATTTTCATGGCAGTATATATACTTTTTAGCAGCGAGAACCTTATACCATGGAATTCCACTTGAAAGGCAAAATTTTTGCTCCCATGGAAGTGAACTGTTCTGTAATACCTCTGCAGG
The DNA here is from genome assembly GCA_028671895.1 of Oenanthe sinensis. Classification (NCBI taxonomy): domain Eukaryota; kingdom Viridiplantae; phylum Streptophyta; class Magnoliopsida; order Apiales; family Apiaceae; genus Oenanthe; species Oenanthe sinensis. The sequence continues at coordinate 12,247,598 of CM053797.1, forward strand.
GGCAAAATGACAGTAATATAAGCTAGAATGCTAGATCATCTGCATAACTTCAAACGACAACCACAACAGAAAGGTGAACTATAGTATACGGGATGCGCAGAGTATAAGAGAGTATACAGGATGCAACAAAACTGATGAACATCAGTTCTCACTTCTCACTAATACTCAAAATAACGGTCTTACGTACCTGTACAAAATTCGAAGAAAAAAATCCTGAACATGACCAACCTAATCCTACTTTCGTAATTTGTAACCGAAGTCTAAGAATAAATACTAAAGATAATTAACAACTCCCTCTAGTTTCAAATATTTCCTTCTGTTTTCAAATATCTATCACTCGATTTTTTTACACACGTTTTAAAGTGTTTGAATCCATAGTTATAATTATTTTTAAAATATTCGTATTGTGAATAAAAATATGTAACTAATATTATATTGCCACCAATTTTCTTTAACATAATAATTCCAAATATACAGTCAAAACACTATAAAATTTAAACGACAAATATTTGAAAACATACAGAGTAAAATAAAAGACAATGGCGACTATCCTACTTTAAAATTAGACCTAATAATTCATGTACTTGTACCCGTAACACAAACACGACACGAAACCACATGAATTTTTGTGTACCTTTCACATACACGAGACGAAATGCACACAAAATGAAAAAAGAAACATTAATTTATATTTTACTGATTTTACATATCAATGATTAATTAATTTACAAAACTTTCTATACCTCAAGTGAAGAACAAATTATAATAAAATGATAAAGTTACTCATTACTGTATCGGGGTCTCAATTTTTAGTTAAAAAATCAAAAAAACAAAACATTATGTATATAAAATTCATTCCACCACAATATAAACATCGATATTGCATGAATAAAAGCAATTAAAAGTACATAAAAATATGAGATAAATATATGTAAGAATTAATGATAAGAATGACCTTGAGGATCAACTTTAGTTTGGTAGTAACTTGGGGGAGAGCGTCTCCGACGAGGTTGTTCATCATCGTTGTAACGACGTGGGGCCCACCTCCGACGATTGTTCCATCTACCCATGTTGAGATCTGGAAGTAAACAACATTTAACTTGTGAAAATTCAAGTGGAAGGAGATAGAGGGGGTTGGAATGTGTATGTATGTGCGTGTGTATATATAGGGTATGTCGGTAGTGGGCCAGATGTTTAATTGGGTTGGGAAGCTGTTTACTTTGATGATTTCATGTTTACTTTGTTTACCTGTCCAAAAAACACAAGTAATATGTTTTTTAAATCTAACTTCACCACATTATTCTTTATCTCTTAACGATCAGTTTCCATACCATATGTGCTATATTCCGGCGAATAGAATTTATAATTAAAATAAATTCATCACTTTCAGATCTGAATTTCAATCACTAAATTATACTACAGAAACAACTAATTTGTATTACAGAAATCACTAATTTGTATTATAGAAATCACTAAATTATATACTCTAGGTTCATAAAAAATAATGGAGATCGCCGGAAAAAAGAAAGTCACCGGAATATAGCACATATGATATGCAAACTGATTGTTGGGAGATGAAGAAAAATATGGTGAAGTTAGATTTGAAAAAAAGTTTGTTAACTAACGAGAAAAATCAAATTAAAAAATAGAGGGATTATGTGGAATTGTGTGTGTGAGGGTATATTTGATTTGTATGTGGGTTCCCCTATTTGTCATTAGGTTAGATTGAATATATGGTCTAGATCTTATTTTCTATTTTAAGTTATTTTCTATTTATTCACTTGTGTATATATATATATATATATATATATATATATATATATATATATATATATATATATATATATATATATATATAGGTAGGGTTGTAGGGAGACCCTTCTTTAGTGAGTGACCCAAGAGATCCCGATCTCTACCGTCTATTATTTATAATATACAGATAATTAATAATACATAACATACATAACATAAGGGTTTTATTGTAATTAGCTTATAAAAAATCATGAGGAAATGCAATATATGTTAGTGAGATTACGAAACTGTATGAATACTAATCGTGATAACTCCATACTAGAACATGACAAGTAAATAATACTACATCTACACAGAAATCAGGAAGAAATGAAGATAAGACAAATACAGTGAATCAAGACATTAGAAGAAGTTTTGAAGTCCACTACATGTCACTGAATGAAGTTCATTAATATGTTCAAACCTCAATGAAGAATAATGCGTAAAGACTTTCGGGTTTTCAGAAGTGTTGAAGATTCAGTATAAAAGTGTCATTATAAGATTTCAGTGTATTAGCATTGATTGAAGATGGACAGTGCTTGAAGCACAGGAATCTCGAAGAACTGAAGGCATGGTAAAGACAAAAGATAAAGAAGACAACTGCACTCTTGAAGTTATAATCACTGAAAGAAGTTCGTTTATATGTTCAAGCGTCAGTGAAGAACAAAGAATGAAGTATTCAAGATTGTGGTAGTAATGAAAACGTTGTCTAAGTACCAGAAAAGATTCCAGTGAAAGTACTATGTTTATTGACAGTCAGTGTTCGAAACAATGAAGTTGCTGCAAATTAACGTTGTACGTAAGGCAATAATACGAAGACCTAGATCGAAGTTAGTCACCTGTGAACCAGACCAGTTGCACTAGGCATCAGCGGTTCGTGAAAGGAATCTGAGTATTATCATTAGAAGAATTGTTAAGTTGAAGATCATACTTGGAAAGAGCGTTTATTTATTAAGGTATGAAAAGTTAGTTATAGAGGCTACAACTAAACAGTAAACAGCTCAAAGGGTGCAGGGTGCAAAGTATCACAACCTTGGTATGAAAACAGAGAGTTTCCGAACTATAATCGAAGAATGGAAACAGCTCAGGGTACATGGTGTAATGTGACAAGACTTTGGTATGAGAAATAGAAGTTGATAAACTTCAATCAAAGAATGAATAGAGGGTCAAAGTGCAGTGACTTAATTGCACTTTGACAATAATTGATCAATCAACACATCTCGGTGATCCGAAGACTTGCCATATATTTATTCAATTATTTCTGAAGGCGCCTCCAACAAATACTAAACGCGCCCCCAAGCTTCCTATACTAAAGGCGCCCCTAAGCTTTCAATATGTAGAAGCGTCCCTAAACTCGGTCAATCAAATTCAAACAACTTACATTATTGAACTCAAGTCTACATATAAATAGAGGACATCCATTCATTTTGAATAGAGTCTTCTTGAACATAAAAATAGTAGAGAGCATCAGCCACAGTTGGGAGCAAGAATGAATAATTTATACACACTCATACCCGCTTCCGGTTAAATATTAGGACCCGGTTCCTTAACGAAAAATGATCAGAGCCAGGTTGATTGATATACAAGTTAGGATCCATTATTTCAGTGAAGCTCACCGTGCCATAACTGTTTGAACTCATAAGGAGGCCTTAATAAATAAGTTTAATTATAAACTTTTAATAAGTTTATTTTATAAACTTTACAAAATTTATTTTATAAACTTTTATTAGTTCATATTATAAATTTTAATTAGTTTACTTTATAAATTTTAAATAAAATTTATTTTATAAACTTATATAAAATTTATTTTATTAATTTTTATTAGTTTATGTTATAAATTTTAATTAGTTTATTTTATAAATTTTAAATAAAATTTATTTTGCAAACTTTTATAAAATTTGTTTTATAAACTTTTATTAATTTATATTATAAATCTTAATTAGTTTATTTTAATAAAGTTTATAATCCAAATTTATTAAACAATTTTTTTAGTCCATTTTTTAAAATCCCCTCGGCACTGGATGACTCACAGGTGACTTGTTTCTAGCTAAACAAAGTGGTACATGCGTTAGTTAATTCACGCATCACTAATGTCTAGTGCATGCCCGATTGTTAGTTGTAAAGCACGCGTCTATGTACGCAGCATGTTGAACATTCACTTGTTGCGCCTTCAACAGTTTAGCTCCCTCAAGAAGTCAAGGGGTTATAATTTTGTTAGAACAATCTACTGAGTAAAGCGCCCTCAAAAATGCAATTCAAACGCACTCAGTTAGCCCCTTCAAGTAATTAGCGCCCCCAAAAGCTCTCTCTTCAAGCGCCCTCAACAACATACTAAATCAGCCCCTCAAGGACTCTAGTGCGTAGCGCCCTCAAGATTTGTTGTACCAAAATTGTTATTTGGTACCCCAACTTTTATACCCTTTAATTCTTAATATTTATTTTTTCAGAAAATTTAAAATTGTTGAAAATTAAAATTTTTCTTAAAATATTAATTTACGAATTTTTTATTTTTAAGAAATTTCAAATATTCTTGAAAATTAATTATTTGTAAATTTTTATTTTTGATTAATTTAGTTTCTAAGAAAATTAAAAATTCTGTAAATTTAAAATTTTCATAAATATTAATTCGAGGGTTGTTAGGAATATATTCATTTGATGATGTACAAAATACTAGAACAGGGTCTAGCATAATTTATCTATAACAAGTCTTTCTAGTCTCTGAACTTTTATATAATCTGAGTCTAGATGGTCAACATCCATTTATAGATGTCATTTGTACTTAGAAGATTTTCAGAAAAAAATGAAACCCGAGTCTGAATGCAAATCAGAGTCTGGAAGTTGATCAGAGTCTATAGACTATCAGAGTCTATAGTCTATCAGAGACTGAAGATCATCAGAGTCTGAAGTTTTTCAAAGTCTATAAAGCTGAAGCTTAATTTGGAAGGTGATCACAGTAATAGAAAGTCTTCGAGATAAAGACAATTATATTATAGATATGCTATGGGAAGGAAAGAGAATTTCATAAGGAAACTGTCAACTAATAATTAGGAATTATATTCCTATTGTAATTTGATTTCCTGTTATTAGTTGATAGGCAACACTCTAAATAAACACTCTATGTAACCTAATTTATTTGTCGAAGTTTTTGAGAACGTAAAGATAGAGAGAGTTGTTGTAAAAACACAGAGAAGCTGCTAAGGTTTGTGTATACTATAAGGGAGTTTGTATTCGTACATAAATAATACAAACAGTATTAATTCATATTTTTGTGTTTGTTCTTTGTTAATCACTCGAAATTATTATCTTTCAAGTTTGATTTTAAAACAGACAAAAAGAGCACACAAGTATTCAACACCCCTTCTACTTGTGTAACTGGGAAAATAATTGGTATCAGAGCCAGGTTTAAAATCTATCAAAGATGTCTGGAAATAAAGATGACAATTCTAAGATTCTTATGCTTAAGAGAAATAAGTACACCCATTGAAAGGTTAAGATATTACATCATCTGGAAGCTACAGACCTTGACTATCTTGACATAATCCATGATGGTCATTACATACCTTCAAAACTTGTTCCTCGAACCACGGTGGATAAAAAAAAATGTGAAAGAGCACTTGGTTGATAAACCAAAAGATGAGTGGACTAATGAGGACAAGGAGAATGTACTCAAGGAAGATAAAGGCAAAAACATCATCTTTAACAGTTTGGACTCTGTTCTTACAAACTGTGTTATATCTTGTAAAACTTCAAAAGAGATATGGACAAAACTTGAAGTGCACTATGAAGGAACCAATGATGTCAAGAAGAATGCAATATCTCTGCTAATTCAAGAGTATGAGTACTTTCAGGCAAAATCTAGAGAGTCTATCACTGAGATGTATGATAGGTTCATAAAACTCTTGAATCAGATGACTATACTTGGTAAGGTCTATGATTCTGAAGATACAAACACCAAGTTTCTAAGAGCCCTTCCTGAAGAATGGGACAACAAAACAACTACTATAAGGGAAGCAAAGGATTTGGATGAAATCTCTCTCGAAGAATTGTATGGCAGACTCAAAACATATGATTTAGAGATGCAACAGAGAAAGAACAAGAAGTCTGTGAAGGAAAAATATGTGGTACTCTTAATGGAGTCTGAGAAAGAACAACAGGAAGAACCCACAAAAGCAAGAATCAAGGATTCAAGGAAGAAGGGTAAAACTGTTGTTGAGTCAGAGTCTACTGACACAGACACTGATTCTGATGATGAGATTGATCTGAGTCAAATGATGGCTATGTTTGCTAAAAATTTCAAAAGAATGAAATTCAACAAAAGAAGTGAAAAATTTAGCAAGAGGCTAACATTCAAAAAAGAGGATGAAAAAACTGAGAAGAGAAAGAGCACCATAATCAAGCTTGACAAGGCAAAAGTCTAGTGCTTCAATTGTGGAATATTGGGGCATTTTGCTAGTGAGCGTAGAAAGGCTAAAAATCAAGGCAAGGGTAATGTACTCATCTCAACAGGAAAGGACTGGGCAGACTCAAGCTCAGAGGATGAGGTAGATTATGAAATTCTAGCATTGACGGCTTTCTCCTCTGAAAAATCAGAGTCTCATACTAGAACCTCAACTCCTAAAACTCAGGTATCAATCTTTTCTCCTGAATCTTTACATGATTTAGATTCTGATGGTATAAGAATTGTGCAAAGTGAGATTAAGAAAATAATGACAAACTATAAGTCTCTTACTAATGACAATGAAAGGTTAACAGAAGAAAACTTGACTTTAACAAAAAGAAATAACCATCTAGAATCTGAGTTAGTACTTATGGAATAATACAAGAGAGATTCTGAGAGAAACAAACATAATCATGATGAAATATTGAAAGCCTATGATTATGTCAAAAATGAACTAGAAGTAGAGAGGCTTAAGTTCATGGCTTGGATAGACTCTGGTAGAAAAGTACAGTAACTTCTCCTCAATGATCAAAATATATGTCAAACTGTTGGTCTAGACTATGACAAGAGTTAAGGCAAAAGACCTATTGTTGAGAATGATGACAATAAGGAAACTAGTCAATCCACTGAGACTAAAAATATAAAAACCTTTGTTCCTGTTAAATTTATTTCATGAGAATCAACATCCAACATCTCTAATGACTCTAATTTCGCTAGGGTCAATAGAAACATCAATAAGATTGATGACCAAGAAAAACAGAAACCCATGAAAAATATTAACATTGGTTTTCTATCTAAATCTAAGCTGAAGGAAAGACTAGACAGTCTGCCAGAGTCTAGCAAATCTAGGAGAAATATGAAAGGCATATGACTAGGCCTATTTGTAATAATTAGATGACAACTCAACTCTAGCTAATAAAGAGAATTAAATAATAAACACCAAACAGGAATCAAGATGAATACAATCAACTAATCACAAAGGATCTAAGTATCAGAAGTATTTTATGGGATTACTACTCAACACTGGAAGAAGTTCATTAATATGTTCAAGTGTCAGTGAAAAATAAAGTGGTAGTACTTCTAAAGAATACAGAAGATATAAAAGATTTCAAGCGATTACTACAGAAAGATTCCAGAAGAAGAGGAAAGACAGTAAAGCAGAAGAATGACAGAAGGCCACATCTTATATGTTATAGATGGAGATTAATTATTATAGTATGACACAAATGAACTAGACAGTACATTTGTGTGTCAACTAAATTAATAATTATTCAACATCGAGCTAAAGTGGTTTATGACAGAAGACAAAGAAAAGACGGGAAGATTTCAAAGCTGACTGCAGATTAAACAGATCACTATAGTATTTTTAATTCTACAATCAAAGTAATTTAATTTATTTAATTAAATTAATTCAAGTTAAATTTAATTTAATTTATAAATTATTTAATTAATTTAAGTAGAATTAATTTATTATAAAAGAAATGACTTAATATGACTTATATATATATTTCGAATGACTTAAGATAAGTCATACCGAATGACTTAAATTAAGTCATATCGAGGTATATATTTATCTATATAATATAAGTCATACCGAGATTTACTTTATGATTAAGTCATACCGAATTTATTCTTTTTAAATATAAATCATTCTGATTTATATTAATTAAGGAAAATTCGAATATGACTGAGAATAAGTCATAACGAAAATTCAGTGAGTCATACCGAATTTATAAGTCATGCCCAGCTTTTTTAGGAGTCATACAAGGGTTATTTCTAATCTTTAAAGAGTCATATTGGAAGAGTCATGCCAGCTTTACAACCTCTATAAATATGAGGTTTTGGCTTCATTATTCATAGTTAGAAAAACAGTTCAAATTCAGAAATTTGTGTGCATTGTAATATTCACAGATTTCTGTGCAGGTTTGGAATATAATTGTTAAAATCGAACAATTCATGTCAAATAGTTCTAAGCTTTTAAATAGTTATATAAACTTTCTACTTATTAATTTTGTAATACTTTTCAAATTAAAATTATATCTTCTACTTGAACAGTATTTCATTACAATTAATATTTCGTGTGAATTTAAAATAATATTTTTAAATCCAATATTCCGCGATAATTTAGATATTGTATTCAATCCCCCCCCCTTAAAATATCAGGGACCAACTGTTTTCCCAGTTGTACAAGTAGAAGGGGGGGTTGAATACTTGTATGTCTTTTCTGCCTGATTTAAAATAAAATTAAGAACAAACTCAAACATAAAAATATGAATAAGTACTGTTTTGTATTATTGATTTGTGAATACAAAACTCTCCTAGGGTGTACACAAACCCTAGCAGCTTCTCTGTGTTTAATACAGCAACTCTCTCTATCTCTATGCCCTCACAATATTTTACTCATACAATTATGCTTCGACTTCCACACATTTACAATTAGGTTACATAGAGTTTATATAGAGAGCTGCCTATCAACTAATAACAGAAAGTAAAATTACAATAGGAATAAAATCCCTAATTATTAGTTGACAGTTTCCTTCTAGAATTCTCTTTCTTTCTCATAGCATATCTGTAATATATTTATCTTGATCTTCGAAGACTTTCCATTCCTGTGATCTTCTTCCAAATTTATCCTCAACTGTATAGACTTTGAAATCTTCAGACTCTGATGATCTTCAGACTCTGATCACATGTAGACTCTGATAGATCATAGACTCTGATAGTCTATAGACTCTGATCACCTTCCAGACTCTGATCTTCATGTAGACTCTTGTTTCACTTTCTACAGAAATTCTTCTAAGTACAAGTAACATGAATGTTGACTATCTAGACTCTGATTATACATTTCAGAGACTAGAAAGACTTATTACAGATAAACTAATCTAGACTCTGTTCTAGTATTTTGTACATCATCAAATGAATATATTCCTAACAATCTCCCCCTATTTATGCTTTATAAAATGTAAGCATATATCCAGGTTTGATGATGTCAAAACTAAAGAATAAAACTATTAATCTAGAACAGTATAAAAGAATTATAAAGAAAAAAGAATTACTTCTTATTTAATCTTCTCAAAGGCTGAATTATTCTTCAAAAATGAGTTCAGCATATTTTCTTCCACAATTGCAAGAGCTTCACCAACAAACTTCTTTAATTTCTTCTTTTCTTCATTTGAACATTTGATTTGACAGTAAGCTGCTCTCAGATCATTTGCACTGCTTTCTTGATCTTTTAAGTCTTTCAACATCAGAACACTAACTTTCCCACTCATAGGCTGAAACCCAAAGTAATGACCCACACCTTCTTAAAATTTAATATATTTTTCTTCCAATGGCATGACTTGATCATTTCCCTCAGTATCAACATATTTTAAAGAAAATTTGCCCATTTGTCGATTTGTCTGTCTGTGCAAGGTCAGCTTCCTATCAATCTCCTTGAACCATTTGTGTGTGACAACTTCTTTGCTCTTGTTAACTTCATAAGTAATTTGAAGAAGAAATCTGATATACTGTAGTTCTTCAGCCTGTTTGAAAAAGATAAAATTTGATTGACTAATCCATCTTACACTTCCACCTTCTAAGAAGTAAACCAGCATCTCATTTTTCACCTTTTCTGTACCTCCTTGACCTCCTTGTATCTTTGTTTCAAAAAAATTATAAACAATTTGAGCAGACACCACTTTATTTAAGTGCTTCTGAGTGATCTTCTCAAACTGCCTATCTGTCAAGGATTGAGGATCCCTAGTTGGAGTAGATGTTCTGTCAATGTCAGATTCTTCAAATCCTCTAAGACCTATCTTCTTTTTAGCTCTAAGTTGCAGATTTGATTGACTGCACTTCCAGTATGAAGGTTCTTGAGTTTGATCAGAGTCTGACTTTTTTCTTTGCTTATCAAAGTCTGACTTAGACTCTGATTTCCCATGTCTAGTCCCTGACTGACGTGTTTGAGTTCTTACTACTCCAGATTGCTTTTGTTGCACATCATCAAGACCCTTAGGACCATGAGAACTATCACCATCATCACCATCTCTCCTCCTTTTAACTCCCCTTGATTTATCCTTGCATCCCTCATCCTTATGTCTCCTGGAGGACTCACCTTGCTTCTCCTTCTCCCCCTTTTTGACAGCATCATTACTGGTGACAGCCAAAAGAATCTGCTCAAGAACAGTGGAGATATTTGCCTGGGCTGCAATAACCGAATCAACCTTGGTGGTCAAATCAGAAACTGTAGTTTGAGAGGCTTGAGTTGTAGTGATAGCAGCTAGAGCATCTTGAAAAGCTACCTCTTTGGATAATTGAAGGGAGTGAATTCTGTCAAATCTTGTATTGAGCAGAGAAGTTGTATTATCAACACCAGTGAGCTTGATTTTAATATGAGAAATGTCTTGGACCACACTGGATAATTGAGCAGCAACATTAGGTAACTCAACTTTAACAGCTCCATCGAAGACTTGATCTTCTTCACCAGGATAGTAACCATGTTCCTGTTGAAAGGATTTTTTCTGAAAAGCTTTAAGTCTCTCAGAATGATGAATATCCAAAATACACTCAAAAAAATCTTTATCATATATGCCTCTTTGCTGTGCAGACTCCCAATACTGAGGAAACACCTGATCAAAAATAGATAAAAGAAGGAGTAACGCGATCATCATCTTCAGAAGTGCACTCCTCAGCAACAGTCTCTAGCTTTGTGAATGGAGGTGTAGACTCGGGTGGTGGTGTAGACTCCGAAACTGCAAACGGGACTATAGACCCTGACTCCTCCTGAGAGTGATTAGAGAATGTAGACTCTGGAAGTCTAGCCCTTATAGGCATGATTAAGAGTGGTTCTTCTGACTTCGAATTTGCAGCCTCAGTTAGAATGACAGGATTATCCACCAAAGACTCCATGACTCTATCTGCTCTCCTGGCTAGAGAATCCAGCAGATGAAGATGTGGTCTCTATGTAAATGATTTCTGAGCAGCAAGAGGCTCCTCCTGTTTGCCAATCTGCTCAATCAGACATAGTGAATTGTCATCCATCCCCTGCTCCAACTCATTGTACCAACTCTTTGGAAAATCTTGACCCAATAAGTAAAGCTAGGTTCAGGATACCCTAATCTCTCATGCTCACAGTGGGGTTGGGCACCCACTTTCTCAATCTCACTCAGGCTCTCTACAGCCTTTTCTACCTCTCCTTTTGCCTGGTCCAGTGTCAGCCTCTCAGATATTTTTTCACTCAATGTGGAGGGTGCACTCAATAATCCTAAAGAAGAGGGGTTGAGAGATAATAATGGTGCTTCAATACCTGAACCACCTTGATGGAGGGGAACCCCTTCAAATGTCTGAAGGCTAGGGGTTTTCACCAAGGGGTGAGCATCAACAGATTCTGAACCCTTACTAGCATCTTCTCTCTTTTCAGAGTCTGTTGGCTCCAGTATTCCAGTCTTAGGGTCTACTCTAGACTCTGAATGCTTCAGTATGACTTCATTAGAAGTCAGAGTCTGAGTGTTACCATCTTTGACTATTTGTGCATGAGACTCCCCCTCAAGGTGGATAGACTCTGATATAATAGATTGGGAAATTTCTTCATGAGCATCCATCAGAGTCTGTCCTCCCATATCACTGGGGTTCTCATCAGCTCTTTGGTGAGTTGTCAAGGAGGGCCCAACAGCATACTCCCCTGCCCCACTATCACCCAACCTCTGACTAGGTGGTTCTTGTGTGGGTGAGGCAGACTGAGCATCTTTATCACTAGTCACCACTGGTGCACTAGTCCCAACCTCCAACTGCCTTGCATCACCTACTACCTCCTGTGGTTCAACCATAGTTAATGCATCCAAGTGCCCATTGAGAAACATCCTGGCATGGAGTGCATTGATGGCCTGGGCAAGAGTCAAGTGAAAGGAATCCTGCAGTTCCCTTACAATCTTGTGAAAATGTGAGCCCTTGAGTTGATCCAATCTACTTTCATAGGTCGGATAGATGTATTTGTTGGCCACCTTACCTACATTTTGGACAAGAAAATCAACCACCTCCCTTGAAAATGGTTGAATGGTAGAGATCCAAGCAATAGCTGTCCTGTAGGTAATCCCATGATCCCAAATTACTTCATAGTCAAAAACTGGTTGCTCAATCTCAGTTTCCAACTCAGCAACAGACTCTGATTTTCTCCTTTTGTAGATGCTAAGCTTTTTAGGCTTCTTTGTGATTTGCTGTTCAGAGTCTGGCACACCTAGTGCTTTGAGAACTTCATTTGTTCTGCCTTCTATGAGCCCAGCTGCTTGTACTTGGAATGAAGAGTTGAATAGGTAGCTGTGGAGATTTTTGACCACATCCTGTGCAGACATTTGTAGCTCCTGTTCCATTCTCTTCCTTAGGGCTTCATAGGTTGAAAGAAAATCCAAGACTTGAGATTTAGTCTGATATTGCCCTGGATCTTCAACTGATTCCACCAAAGGATATAAGAATAGCAGTGCCTCATCACTTGGAGTAATGATCTCATCAATTAGACATGAGGCTGCATCCAATGGCATTCCTTCCCAAAATGTTTCATGATCAGAGTCTAAAGGCAGTCTAGACTCTGACTTAACATTAAACTCTGGTTCAGGTGTTTTCTTGCTTTCAGAGTCTGGCTCTGCAGGAGCCTTGGGAGCATCTGTTTCCTGCAAAACAGGGTTAGTAATAATAACAGGCTTGTGTGTGTGTGCAGAATAAGCCTTCCTTAACCTTCTGTACTTCTGATTAAAAGATTTCTCAGGAGACTCAATGTGAGAATCCTGAGGTGCTTCCCTAGGTTTTACAGAGTTTGTAGCCTTTTGAGAGTCTACAGACTTGGCTTGAAGGTTAGAATCAAGTGTATCATGACCTTCTTTTAGCAAAGAAAGTCCTTCAACAACTTGCTTCTCTGGTGGATTGAGCTCCTCATCACTGTGCTCATCTATAAGCCTAGATTGAATCAATTTTCTCCTCTTTACAATTGGTGCCTGTTGAGAGACACCAGAGGTTGGTTTCTTTTTGGATTTTGGTTTGGAAGATTGTGTAATGGAAGGGGATTGGGTGACTGGGGTAGGTGCAGGGGGACTCTCAATTACTTGTTCCTGCACCATTGCACCACTAAAAAATGAAGATTTGTAGATAGAAGGTTTGTAGGATGAGAGTTTTACCTGCATTACTTGTGGATATGTCATTGCAGGTAGACTCTTCTTCTTGTCATCAATTCTCTTAATGTCAGAGAATATCCTCCTTTGCTGTTTGTATGCCTGCACACAGCAATCATCTGCCAACTTGGTTGACATGTCAGGAATGAAGTGATTGAGGAGAATCATAAGAAATCTATGATAGTAGACTTTTTTTTCTCCCCTCATGCACACTATTTAATTTTGCTCCCATTTGAGTGAGCAACATATCACCAATGTTGATTATTCTATCAAATAGGAGACTGTGACCAATTTGATAAGTAATAGCAGTAATAGCATCAAATCCACTACACTTATCAGTAAAACACTTAGCAATTTGATCGAAGAAAAAGGACCATTCTTTTCTCAAATAAGGCCTAGTTAACTTACTCATGTTTTCTAAACTACCAGAATAACCTAGTGATTTAAAATATCTTTAATTTCAGCATCAGAAACAATTTCATCAAAAGATTGTTTAACTGGTAATTTAAACACAGAATTAATAACATCAGCAGTAACATCAAATGTAAAGTTACCAAAGGTAAACATTATTTTACCTGGTTGATCCTGAGAAGGATCAACTACCTTTGCAGTGCTCCATGCTTGTGATACAACATCCATGTGAATGACTGGTGATGCCTTGAGAATGTAGTGTAGCTCGGATTGCTCCAAGAAATCCATCACAGGGTAGTAGTCAGCGTCTACTCCTTTCTTGTCTCCAAGGGCAGCAACATGATTTGTGGTCATGAACTCGAAATCCCCAAATGTGAAAGCAATAGCCTTGGGTCCTCTCATGACAGTAGAAACGGCAGCCATTGGAGTTGTTGAGTGGAAAGTGATGGAAAAGCTTGAAGAAATTAGTTAGGGTTCGTAAAAAGCTCTGTGAATATTTTTGCCGTAGAAATCAATTGCAATAAACAAGTGAGTAAATTGTATGAAAAAATCTATTTTGTTCAAGTTGCATACAATACACACGAGTCTACAGCCTGTCTCCAGTCAAAAGATAACTGTTACCGCCTATTTCAAGTCATTTGAACATTTTAAATGTAATCAGAGTATGCAGGCGCGAATTTTAACCGTTTCAGAGTCTAGGCGATATTTTTCTCAGAGTCTACAGACTCGTCATTGTCTAAAAACTAAACTCTGTCAAGGTAAAATACCAAACAAAATTTTACAATAATAATTAATCACAGTGTGTTAAGACAAGGACTATAATTAAAGTACATACCTTGCTTCTTGTAATTTTTGATCACTTACATATTTAACATACCTAATTCACCTACCAGTCTGAGAAAGGTAGACTCATCAAGTGGTTTTGTCAAAATGTCTGCAATCTGTCTGTCAGTTGGAACATAGTAAAGTGTCACAGTACCATTTTCAACGTGTTCTCTAATAAAGTGATACCTGACATCAATGTGCTTTATTCTGGAGTGTTGGACTGGATTTTCTGCAATTTTTGTAGCACTAGTATTATCACAATACATAGGAATATTTGAGAATTTTAGTCCATAATCAAGTAATTGATTTCTCATCCATAGAATTTGAGCACAACAACTTCCAGCTGCAATGTATTCAGCCTCAGCTGTTGAGGTGGATACAATTTGTTGTTTCTTGCTAAACCAAGAAATTAATCTGTTACCAAGAAATTGGCATTGTCCTGTTGTGCTTTTCCTGTCTACTTTGCATCCTGCATAGTCAGAATCTGAATAGCCAATTAGTGAAAAATCTGACTCTCTAGGATACCAAAGTCCAAGAGTTTGTGCCCCCTTGAGATATCTAAAAATTCTTTTCACACCTATTAAATGTGATTCTCTAGGGTCAGCTTGAAATCTAGCACATAGACAAGTTGCAAACATTATATCTGGTCTACTAGCAGTTAAATATAGCAATGAGCCAATCATACCTCTGTAGCTAGTGTTGTCAACTTTCTTACCCTTTGAGTCTATGTCTAGCTTAGTGGCTGTAGACATGGGAGTTTTAGCAGTTGCAGAGTCTTGCATATCAAACTTATTTAATAGTTCTTTCACATACTTTGTTTGATTGATGAAAATTCCATCATCATTCTGTTTGACTTAAACCCCAAAAAGAAGTTCAACTCTCCCATCATGCTCATTTCATAATTTGACTGCATTAGTTGACTAAACTTTTCACAGAGTTTATCATTAGTAGATCCAAATATAATATCATCAACATAAATTTGGACAAGCAAAATATCACCTTTACATTTTCTAATAAAGAGAGTTTTGTCAATGGTATCTCTTGTGAATCCATTTTCAAGAAGAAATTTTGAAAGAGTTTCATACCATGCTCTAGGTGCTTGCTTCAATCCATATAGTGCCTTGTCTAACCTATAAACATGATCAGGAAACTTTGGATCAACAAATCCTGGTGGTTGCTCCACATAGACTTCTTCTTCCAATTCTCCATTTAAGAATGCACTTTTCACATCCATCTGATACACCTTGAATTTGGAATGAGCTGTAAAGGCCAGAAACATTCTGATAGCTTCCAATGTTGCTACTGGTGCAAAAGTTTCATCATAGTCAATTCCTTCCTCCTGTGAGTATCCTTTTGCAACTAACCTTGCTTTATTTCTTACTACAGTTCCATTCTCATCAAGTTTATTTCTGTGCACCCATTTTGCACCGACAACTGATCTATTTCTAGGTCTTGGTACAAGTTTCCACACTTTATTTCTCTCAAATTCATTCAATTCTTCTTGCATTGCAATAATCCAATCAGGGTCTTGCAAGGTTTCCTCAATTTTCTTAGGTTCATTCTTTGAGAGAAAACAACTATAAAGACATTCATTTTGAGTGGCTGTTCTTGTTTGTACACCACTCTCAGGGTCACCAATTATTAAGTCAGGAGTGTGATCCCTTGTCCATTTTCTAGCTGGTGGAAGATTGGTTCTTGAACTTGAAGCTCCCCCTAAGTCATTTGCATCTTCTGTAATTGAGTGAGATCCAAATGAAGAGGCTCCCCCTAAATTTATTGACTTTGACAAGGATTCAGAGTTGCTTGATCCAGACCCTGATGAGTTAGACTCTGAATTATTTGGAGTTGAAATATTTGACTCCCCCTCAGAGTGTGTAGGTTCCTGTGTTGGTTCAGGAGTTATTTGAGGGTCTTCATCCTCTTCTTCTTCATTTATTTCAGAATTTTTTAGATTTTCAAATTCCAGTGTGGTAGACTCTGACTCATCCTGCAATCCTGTAAACTTTTTATCATCAAATGCAACATGAATAGATTCCATAACAATTTTGGTTCTGAGATTAAACACTCTGACTGCTTTTGTGTTTGATGCATATCCAAGAAAAATTGATTCATCTGCCTTGGCTTCAAATTTGCTTAGATTTTCAGGATGTACTTTCAGCACATAACACTTGCATCCAAATATGTGAAAGTGTTTCACACTTGGCTTTTTGTCCTTTATCATTTCATAGGGAGTCTTTCCATGCATGTTTATTAAAGTGCAGTTTTGAGTGAAACATGCTGTATTGACTGCTTTAGCCCAAAAATATACTGGTAGCTTAGACTCTGCCAACATTGTTCTGGCAGCTTCTATGAGTGTTCTATTCTTTCTCTCCACAACTCCATTTTGTTGAGGAGTTCCTGGTACAGAAAATTGTTGAGTAATTCCCTTTGATGCACAGTAGTCCTCCATGATTGAATTCTTGAATTCAGTACCATTGTCACTCCTCAGAATTCTTACTGTTTTCTTTGATTTTCTTTCCAGAAAAGTGATATGGTCTATTATGTGTTGTGAAGCTTCATCCTTTGAATGTAGAAAGAAAACCCATGTGAATCTTGTAAAATCATCTACAATAACAAGAGTATATTTATTTTTGTTAAATTACATAACATTTACTGGACCAAATAAATCAAGATGCAATAAATAAAAGGGTTCAGAAATGGTGTTAATTGTCTTGCTCTTGAAAGATGATTTCCTTTGTTTTCCAAGTTGACATGCTTCACAAAGTCCTTCTTGCACAAAATCAACCTGTGGTAATCCTCTTACAAGATTCTGTTTCAGCAACTTGTTGAGTGTTTTGAAGTTGATGTGTGATAGTTTCTTGTGCCATTTCCAGCTTTCTTCAGTTGAGGCCTTGCTGTATAGACATGTGACTTCACTGTTTATGCAATCCTCCAAGCTGGCTTCATAAATGTTACCATGTCTGTGTCCTTTGAAAACCACAATGCCTGTTTCTTTGTGAGTCATAAGACACTCTTTGTTGTCAAAGCCAGTATGGTAACCTTTATCTCCAAGTTGACTTATGCTTATTAAATTGTGCCTTAAGGCATCAACTAGAGCTACTTGTTCAATGATCACATTCCCAAGTACAATCTTGCCATATCCCAGTGTTTGTCCTTTGTTGCCATCTCCAAAGGATACTTCTGGGCCAGCCATTTCCTCAAAGTCTGTAAGCAGGGATTTCTTTCCAGTCATATGTCCTGAGCATCCACTGTCCAGGATTAGGGTTACTTTCTTTACCCTGGTTCCCTGCATACATAAAGCAACTAGTTAGATGTTTTGAGGACCCAAACAGTTTTGGATCCTTTTCTACTAACTTTAGGAGAAACAAGCTTAGTAATTTTCCTTTTTGGTTTACCTGTCTCTTTTGTTTCTTTACACTCTAGTGGTGGCTTAACAGTGTCATACCAACTTTTATCAATTGAAGATTTTAGCTCATAAAAATTGTAATACAAATCATGATAGTCCCTACACATATAAATAGAATGAAATATGCTACCACAGTGATAACAAGGTTTCTGTGGTATGTAGTGACTTTTCAGAGTCTGAGAAGGACTAGACTCTGATTTCATCTCAATTTTTGTTTTACAATCTATAGCTAAATGGTTGTGGTTGCCACATCTATAACACTTCTTTCTAGGAGCATTAGGATCTTTTTGATAATTATTAGTCTTATTAATGCCTTCCTTACCATTCCTATTTCTCCTAGTTTTGGTGGACTCTGATAAGTTCTCTAGCCTTTCTTTCAACTTAGACTTAGACAAGTACCTTATGTTAACATTTTTCTTAGAGTTATTTTCTCCTGTTTCATCTGTCTTCTTGTCAACAACAGGGGGACTATTGACAGATGAGTTTGTGGTTTCAGATTTTTCTTTAGGGATCACAAACTTAACAGGAACAAATATACTTTTGTCTTTAGTCTTATTAATTTTGCTAGCTTCTTCATTGTTATCATTCTCAACAATAGGTCTTTTGTCTTGACTCTTGTCATAGCATAGACCAGTAGTTTGACACAAGTTTTGATTATTGAGAATTTCTTGAACTTTTCTTCCAGAGTCTGTCCAAACTTTAAACTTAAGCCTTTCTTCTTCTAGTTCTTTCCTAACATAGTCATACGCTTTCAAAATTTCAGTGTAGTTATGACTATATTTCTCAGAATTCTTTTTGTATTGTTCCATTAATAATAACTCAGACTCTAAATGACCATTCCTTTTAGTTAAGGTTAAATTTTCTTCTCTCAACCTTTCACTTTCACTAGTGAGAGACCTACATGTTGTCATTATTTTATTAACCTCACTTTTCACAATCTCTATGCCATCAGAGTCTAAATTTATTAAGGATTCAGGAGTAAAGATTGATACCTGAGTTTTAGGATATGAGGGTTCTTTGGGAGACTGTGATTTTCTTGAGGAGGATGCCAATAATGCTAGATTTTCATAATCAATTTCATCCTCTGAGCTTGAGTCTGCCCAATCCTTTCCTGTTGATAGAAGTGCTTTTCCTTTTCCTTGACTTTTTGACTTTTTGCATTCACTAGCAAAGTGCCCCAATATTCCACAGTTGAAACATTTGACCTTTGCTTTGTCAAGTTTGATTATTGTACTCTTGCTCTTCTCAACCTTCTTATCTCCCTTCTTGAATGATGGCTTTTGGCTAAATTTGCCAGTTCTTTTGTTGAATTTCATTCTTTTGAAATTTTTAGCAAACATAGCCATCATTTGACTTAGATCAAACTCTTCATCAGAATCAGAGTCTATGTCAGTAGACTCTGACTCCACAGCAGATTTACCCTTCTTTCTTGAATCCTTGATTCTTGCTTCTGTGGGTTGTTCCTATTGTTCTTTCTCAGACTCCATCAAGAGTGCCATAGATTTTGTCTTTACAGACTTCTTATTCTTTCTCTGTTGCATCTCCAAATCATATGTCTTGAGTCTGCCATACAATTCTTCTAGAGGTAGTTCATCCAAATCTCTAGCTTCCCTTATGGTTATAGTCTTATTGTCCCACTCTTCAGGAAGTGCTCTCAGAAACTTGGTGTTTGTATCTTCAGAATCATAAACCTTACCAAGCATAACTATTTCATTCAAGAGTTTTGTAAACCTATCATACATCTCAGTGATAGATTCTCCAGATTTTGCTTCAAAGTACTCATACTCTTGAATTAGCAAAGACCTAGCATTCTTCTTGACATCGTTAGTCCCTTGATAGTGCACCTCAAGTTTTGTCCACATCTCCTTAGCAGTCTTGCATAATATGACACAGTTAGTTAGAACAGAATCCAAACTGTTGAAGAGAATGTTCTTTACTTTTGCCTCCTTAAGGACATTTTCCTTGTCCTCTTTTGTCCATTCAGCCTTTGGTTTCTCAACGATGTGTTCTTTAGTTATTTTGCCTTCCTCGTTGATTTGAGGCACAATTTTTAAGGGCACAAAGGGTCCTTCATTAATCCTGTCAAGATAGTCAGGGTCTGTTGCTTCCAGATGGTGTAGCATCTTAACCTTCCAGTGGGTGAACTCGTTTCTCTTAAGCATAGGAATCTTAGAATTGTCATCTTTGTTTCCAGACATCTTTGATCGATTTTAAACGTTGGGCTCTGATACCAATTATTTTCCCAGTTGTACAAGTAGAAGGGGGGGTTGAATACTTGTATGTCTTTTCTGCCTGATTTAAAATCAAATTAAAAACAAACTCAAACACAAAAATATGAATAAGTACTGTTTTGTATTATTGATTTGTGAATACAAAACTCTCCTAGGGTGTACACAAACCCTAGCAGCTTCTCTGTGTTTAATATAGCAACTCTCTCTATCTCTATGCCCTCACAATATTTTACTCAGACAATTATGCTTCGAATTCCACACATTTACAATTAGGTTACATAGAGTTTATATAGAGAGCTGTCTATCAACTAATAACAGAAAGTAAAATTACAATAGGAATAAAATCCCTAATTATTAGTTGACAGTTTCCTTCTAGAATTCTCTTTCTTTCCCATAACATATCTGCAATATATTTATCTTGATTTTCGAAGACTTTCCATTCCTGTGATCTTCTTCCAAATTTATCCTCAACTGTATAGACTCTGAAATCTTCGGACTCTGATGATCTTCAGACTCTGATCACATGTAGACTCTGATAGATCATAGACTCTGATCACCTTTCAGACTCTGATCTTCATGTAGACTCTGGTTTCACTTTCTACAGAAATTCTTCTAAGTACAAGTAACATGAATGTTGACTATCTAGACTCTGATTATACATTTCAGAGACTAGAAAAACTTATTACAGATAAACTAATCTAGACCCTGTTCTAGTATTTTGTACATCATCAAATGAATATATTCCTAACACCAACAAAATAGGAATGGCAATGAGGGCATTAACAAGACCAATAACTATCAGAAAGAGCCTAATGCTCCTAGAAATAAATGTTATAGATGTGGAAACCACAACCACCTAGCTCTAGACTGTAAAACAAAGATTGAGAAGAAATCAAAGTCTATTCCTTCTCAGACTCTGAAAAGTCACTACATTCCACAGAAACTTTATTATCACTGTGGTTGCATATTTCATTCTATCTACAATTATAGGGACTATTATGATTTGTATTATAATTTTTATGAGCTAAAATCTTTTATTGATAAGAGTTGGTACAACACTATTAAGACTCCACCAGAGTCTAAGGCAACAAAGGATACAGGTAATTCCCAAGCAAAAGTTTCTAAGCCTATTTCACCTAGAGTTAGTAAGAAAGGATCCAAGACAGTTTGGGTCCTTAAATCATCTAACTAGTTGCTATCTGTATGCAGGGAACCAGGGTAAAGAAATTATCCCTAGTTCTGGACAATGGATACTAAGGACATATGACAAGAAAAAAAATCCCTGCTTACAGACTTTGTGGAAATGGTTGGCCTAGAAGTATCCTTTGGAGATGGCAACAAAGGACAAACACTAGGATATGACAAGATTGTACTTGGAAATGTCATCATTGATGAAGTAGCTCTAGTTGAAGGCTTGAAACACAACTTGATTAGCATAAGTCAACTTGGAGATAAAGGTTACCATACTGGCTTTGACAACAAAGAGTGTCTTGTGACTCACAAAGAAACAGGCACTTTAGTTTTCAAGGGGGCACATACATGTTAACATATATGAGCCAACTTGGAGGATTACACAAAAAATGAAGTCATATGTTTATATAGCAAAGCCTCAACTGAAGAAATCTGGAAATGGCACAAGAAACTGTCACACATCAACTTCAAAACACTCAACAAGTTGGTGAAACAGAGTCTAGTGAGAGGATTACTACAGGTTGATTTTGTTCAAGATGGACTTTGTGAATCATGTCAACTTGGAAAGTAAATGAAAACATCCTTTAAGAGCAAAACAATAAACACCATTTCTGAACCCTTTTATCTATTACATTTTGATTTATTTGGTCTAGTAAATGTGATATCAATTAACAAAAAGAAATATGTTCTTGTCATTGTAAATGATTTTATAAGATACACATGGGTTTTCTTTTTGCACTCAAAGAATGAAGCTCCACAACACATAATAGACCATATCACTTTTCTAGAAATAAAATCAAAGAAGACAGTAAGAATTCTAAGGAGTGACAATGGTACTGAATTCAAGAATTCAATCATAGAGGAATACTATGCATCAAAGGGAATTACTCAACAATTTTCTGCACCAGGAGCACCTCAATAAAATGGATTTGTGGAGAGAAAGAATAAAGCACTCATAGAAGCAGTCAGGACAATGTTGAAAGAATATAAACTGCCAGTATATTTTTGGGCTGAGGCAGTCAGTACAACATTTTTCACTCAAAAATGTAAATTGATTAATATGCATGGAACGTCTCCCTATGAAATGGTGAAGAACAAGAAGCCAAGTATGAAACACTTTCACATATTTGGATGTAAGTGCTTTGTAATGAAAGTACATCCTAAAAATCTAAGCAAATTTGAAGCCAAGGCTAATGAAGCAATATTTCTTGGATATACACCAAACACAAAGGCATTCAGAGTCTTTAACCGTAGAACCAGAATCGTTATGAAATCTATTCATGTTGTATTTGATGACAAAATGATTATAAGATTGCAGGATGCGTCAGAGTCTATAACACTGAAATTTGAAAATCTAAAAAGTTCTGAGATAGATGAAGATAATGAGGACGAAGAGTCTTAAATAACTCCTGAAACAACATAGGAACCTGCACGCTCTGAGGGGTAGCCAGAAAATTCAACTCAAAATTGCTCAGAGTCTAACAGTTCAGGGTTTACCCAGAAAGAGTCTAGACAGACGAAATCAAGTTCTTCAGAGTCTACCTCATCAGGGTCTGGATCAGGCAACTCTGAATCATTTTCAGAGTCAAGCAACACAGGGGGAGCATTTTCATTTGAATTCAACTCACAAACAGAAAATGCCAATGATTTAAGGGGAACTTCAAGTTCAAGAGGCAATCTTCCACCAGCTAGAAAATGGGTAAGGGATCACACTCCTGATTTAATAATTGGTGATCCTAAGAATGGCGTACAAACTAGAACAGCCACTCAAAATAAATGTCTATATAGTTATTTTCTCTCAAAGAATGAACCCAAGAAAATTGAAGAAGCCTTGCAAGACCTTGATTGGATTATTGCAATGCAAGAGGAATTAAATGAATTTGAGAAAAATAAAGTGTGGAAAGTTGTACCAAGACCCATAGATAGATCAATTGTTGGTGCAAAATGGGTGTTTAGGAATAAACTTGATGAGAATGGAAATGTGATTAGAAATAAAGCAAGGCTACTTGCAAAAGGTTATTCTCAGGAAGAAGGAATTGACTATGATGAAACATTTGCACCAGTAGCAAGATTATAAGTTATTAGAATGTTTCTTGCATTTGCAGCCCATTCAAAATTCACAGTTTATCAGATGGATATGAAAAATACATTCTTGAATGGAAAATTGGAAGAAGAAGTTTATGTGGAGAAACCACCAGGATTTGTTGATCCACAATTTCCTGATCATGTTTACAAGTTAGACAAGGCACTTTATGGATTGAAGCAAGCACCTAGAGCATGGTATGAAACTCTATCAAAATTTTGTCTTGAAAATGGTTTTATTAGAGGCGTCATTGACAAAACTCTCTTTATTAGAAAACATAAAGGTGATTTTTTCTTGTCCAAATTTATGTTGATGATATTATATTTGGTTCTATTCATGAAAACTCCATGAAAAGTTTAGCAAGCTAATGAAGTCAAATTATGAAATGAGCAGGATGAGAGAGTTAAACTTCTTTTTGGGACTTCAAGTCAAACAGACTGATGATGAAATTTTCGTTAATCAATCAAAGTGTAGAGCATAATGTAACGTAGTATGTAATAATGATAATGATAACTCAACTAAGAAACAAAGACAGATAAATAATACTAATATGCAACACATGAATCCAGAAGGACATGCAAACAGAAATCATACATACATCACTGCAGAACATTCAAGATGTAAAGTTTACTGAAAGACAGCGAGAGAAGTTCATTTATATGTTCAGGCCTCAGCAACAAATAAGTGTTCAGTAGATTTCAGACTAAAAACAGTGTAATAATTGACGTATAGATGTCAAAGGGTTTCAGTGATCGAAAGCAATGAATCAGTCCAAATTAATCATCTGAATCAGAACAGAAGTTAAAGGAATTCAATTCAGTGTTAGGCGTTTGTGAACCAGACCAGTGCACTAAGTGTCAACACAACAAGAAAAGAATTGTCTTGTTTAAACAGAATAAAATCAGTTGATCAAGCCAGAAAGAGTGAAAATCAAAGTAGCAATTACTTCAAGCACTTCAATAAATATGTTAAAGCAAGTAATATTGCATTTGGTGGCTCCTACACTCTTGAAGTACTCTAGAGGCGCCACCAACCTTGTAAAGGAGCAACAAACCAAGTCAAAAGATAAGGCAAGTTTAGAAGATGGTTTGTGGTGTCTGCACAAGGGAATGGGTGTGCAGGCGCAACAAAATTTGATGTGGCACCACTTGAAGTTAAGAGAAATGTTTGTGGCACCTACACACTTCATCCAGTGTGCAGGCGCAACAAAGGCTCAAGCTAGGCACAACATAACTGCTGGAAATGTTTCTAAGTTGTTTAGTGATGCCTACACTAATAGAATGGTGTACAGGCGTAACTAAACGTATACAATGCTCAACAAAAAGCTCTAGAGGCGCAACAAATGTATTTAGGCGCAACAAACATCCAAGTGGCACCTATACACCACTAGCACTCTTACAGGCGCAATAAAGGACTTATACAATTGTGGAAATCAATTTCTAAAAGCCTACAGAATATATATGGGTTAAATCAATATGGACAAAAGAGGTATTCATTCATCTTCAGCAAAAGGGATACAGACGGGAGCTCCATTAAAGACAGTCATTTATATCACTCAACTGTATTTCTATTGTAACCTTGATTGAACCCATTGAAGCTAATCATTTTATTAGAAGTGTAGCACCTCAGGGATTTAATAATACATTGTAATTTCCCTGAATCTTTGTGTTTCGTTAACTGTCATTTTCATATCTTAGAAACACAAACACTTAATCCGCAATTAAACAAAAAATCTACCACATCATATTAAACAAAAACACAAACACTTAATCCGAAGAACAAGTGTATGTGGAACAACCCCCAGGGTTTGAAGAGTGCATTACAGATTTTGTATACTTCCTTTTCAAGGCACTCTATGGCCTAAAGCAAGCACATCGGACATGGTATAACACTCTATCTATATTCCTACTTAAAAATAGTTTCATTAGAGGTGTCATAGATAAGGCTCTGTTTCATAAAATGCATAAAAATGACATGATATTAGTACAAGTATACGTGGATGACATTATATTTGGTTCTACTAACGATCAGTTGTGTAGTATATTTGCTAAGCTAATGCAGAGTATGTATGAAATGAGCATGATGGAAGAGTTGAATTACTTCCTTGGACTCTAAGTAAGCCAAAGGAAAGATGGAATCTTCATTTGCCAGACCAAGTACATCAAAGATCTTTTGAAGAAGTATGGTCTTGAAGATGCATCAACAGCTAAAACTCCAATGGCAACTACCACTAAGCTTGATCAAGATGAACCTGGTAAGAAGGTAAGTATCACAAGCTAAAGAGGTATGATCGGCTTATTACTTTACCTAACTGCAAGTAGGCCAGATATTATGTTTTCTACATGCTTATGTGTTAGGTTCCAGTCTAACCCTAAAGAATCACATCTTATAGCTGTTAAATGGATTTTTAGGTATCTTAAGGGAAGTCTGAATCTTGGAATTTGGTACCTAAAGATACAGGTTTTGACCTTGTTGGCTATACAGATTCTGATTATGCAGGGTGTAGGATTGATAGAAAAAGTACATTAGGGAGTTGTCAATTCCTTGGTAGAAGATTGGTGTCCTGGTATAGCAAGAAGCAACACTCAGTTGTAATGTCAACAGCTGAAGTTGAATATGTTACTGCTGGAAGTTGCTGTGCACAAATTCTGTGGATAAGGAACCAACTTCAAGACTATGGACTGTTGCTGAACAAAATTCTAATATTCTATGACAACACAAGTGCCATAGCCATCACAAACAATCCTGTTCAACATTCTAGGACCAAGCACATTGATATGAGGTATCATTTCATTAGAGAGCATGTCATGAATGGTACTATAGAGTTACATTTTATACCTACAGAGCAGCAAATTACAGACATCTTCACTAAACCACTGGATGAAATCACTTTCACTAGACTGGTTTGTGAACTTGTGATGTTAAATTCTACTAACTAATAAGTTAGTAATCAAAAACTGCAATTCGAAGCTGATAAATTCACTGGTTAATTAATGTTCATATTTTTAGGACTTTTGAATTTATTTACCAAATTATTTTCCAGTAATTAAGATTAAATATTAGATAAATACCTTGTGCATGCCTGTTAATTTTATTAATCTGGTATTCATTTAATTTTGATCTTGAAAAATATTTAAGTGCTTGTACTTAATTGATAAATTCTTGGCACTTATATATTTGAATATTATTTGAAATTACTTTAAATAAAAAGGATGAATATTTATATTTTTTCTCTTATTTAAAATAAAAATAAAATAATAAGAAACATAATTTATTTATGACAATAATTTTAACAATTAATGTTATTATTGTTATTAATAAATATTTTATGAAATAAGTAGCAAAATCTAAGATCACTTGAAATTGTTCAAGTACTTTGTGGCGCTTCAAATAATTTTAGTGGCGCCTATACAGTGCAACCACTGTATAGGCACAACATAATTTATCACAAGTACTTGGAATAATATCTCTTAAAAAACAAGTGGCGCCTATAGGTTTCGTTGCGCCCATACAGTGCTTGCACTGTAAAGGCGCAACAAAACACAAAGATTTTGTGTATGTTGCGCCAAGGATTTTTGTGGTGCCATCACAGTGTATCCACTGTGAAGGCGCAACAAAATTCTTTAACAACTTTTGTGGCGCTTCTTACGGTTTGTGGCGCCATGATAGTGCTTTCACTGTATAAGCGCAACAAACCACTTAAAGTTTTTTTCCTTCTTTTCCTGCGCCTATATATAAGTGTGGTATTTAGGTGCGCCTTAATATATACATACACAGCTAAACCTCCATTACAGGTGCAAGAAAAGTTCAAGATTTAGAGTTTTAATCGACATTAACTTAATCAATTCTTAACCAAATTTTAATCTGAGACTAGTTTTGTGAATCACTTTCACCAATCTTCTTTTTGCAACTGTCAAATCTTAATTTGGTATAGGTTTACAAAATCACTACTCTTCAATAATTCAAGTTAATTATTAAAATTTGTTGAAAATTTAGTCACCTAAAATTCTAGATTAAATTAAAAGTGTGATTAAAATTACTAAGGAGAACATCATATAATTATTTCACAAAAATCTAGTAATTTTTAAATATTAGTGCTTGGTTCATAATTTACTAAAATTTTACGATATTAATTAGTAATTTTAATTCGTAAAAATTCTCTCAATTTATTAAAATGGCAGGTAATTTTGAGATTAAAAAGACTAATTATTTTTCTATTTTAGTAATTGATTGGACTGAAGTAGGTGAGTTAGGTAACTGGGTTTGATTTTTAAATGAACAGTCCATAGTCCGGTACGCTCTAACTACTTCTGTTCCTTTGAATAGAAATTTGTTAAGATAGGTTTATAGGTCTGCTCAGGACACATCTGTCAATGGAATCTCAGCCTTTACTTACAAGATTCAGAAAAAGAAGGTGCGAATCACTGAAAACGACATCAATCGAGCACTTCATCTGCCTTATGAGAATTTTGAAGAAGAACCATCACAGGCAGATCTGGACAATTTCTTCATGTTCATGCACTGCACTAGAATGAACAATAATCTTCCAAAGAAAATTTACAAGAATCTCATACCCAAAGAATGGAACCTGTTTTTCAACATCCTGTCTCACGGCTTTGCACCAAAGACAGGTGGCTTCCATGGAATCACTCAGTTCAACAAGGTGATTGGGTTTGCAGTGGCTTCTGGGTCCAGGCTAAATTTTGGCAAGATGATCATGGCAGAGAATCTGAAGAATTAGGCTAAGATGGAGAACTTCTGTTTGTATCCCAGATTCTTGCAGCTGGTGTTGAATCAAGTGCTGACTGATGATCAACTACAAGGGTTTCAGAACAGTCCATTGGAAGAGTCACCCTCACTCCAGTTCAAGACAATTCTGTTACTATAGAATGAGGCTGACTATCCCAACAGGTATACTCCTAGTCCGACGACTAACCCTATCAGGGATTTCTTTGATCTTCTTAGATAGGTTAATGAAGAAGAAAAAGTAAGAGAAGAAGAAGAAGCTGCAAAAGAAGAAAAAGCAGCAACCTCTGAAGAGGGAAATGAAGCTGAAACCTCCAGTAAGTCTGACACTACCTCAGAAGAAGAAGAATCAGGTACTGAAAAGGAATATAAAGTTATGGAAGAAGTTGGCTCTGAACATGAGGAGGAACCAATACCTGAAGAAGAAGAAATGAATAGCCTTAAAAATCCAAAAATGGGTGTAGTTGTTGAGGACACTACAGAGGATATTCAAAACAAAGATGTGTACACACCTGACCTTTCTGATGAACACATGGAAGAAGGTACACTTCTGGATTTTGACTTTTCTGCGTTTCTAACTGACGAATTTGTCACCATATCTACTACTGTGCCTCAAACGGAAATACACACACAAGAGCCCTCAGTGGCCATCGAAACTGGCAATGAACTTGGTCAAATCCAACCAGTTCCAACCACTGCCATAGAACAACAAACACTCCCTTCATCTCCCAAAACAAGAAAATGAACCATTTTTTTAGATGATAGGGAGTCCCTACCGAATAAGGAAATTATTGAAATATCCCATACAACTCTGCCCTATCTAAAACGACGTAAAATGAATTTTAAACCTAGGGCAACTGTGAGTCAGGAACACGATTCTCCAATCTCTGACGACATTCTCTTTCTTCGTAACCTCAATTCTAAAATTGACAAAATCTTGAAAGGTACGGGGACAGAACCAGAGGTTGTACCAAAATCCGTTACTTCAGTAGCTATTACTGTTTTGGTTGATCCAATTTAGAATATGTCTTCACAAACAGTTAAGGGCATCACTGACTCTAACGAGTCGTTCATTACATTGTCAAATGTGATGACCCCCCTGGACTTAACATCTCCGGATCTTATTCAGGATGTTTTCCCTCCCCAAATGGGTGACGTGGAAAGGCAACTCTCCAATAGAAGGGAAGAAGTCTCCATTCAAGAAGTAGCTGTGTCAACAGCATCACCACTTCAAGTGGAAGTGCCTTCACAGGTGTCGCGGGGTACCACAGGCTCTCATTTGTCAATCACTACATTGCCTGAGGTGGTGACCCCCCTGGATATTCAAATTCCGGCTCCTACAATGGAGGTCCTCCCCACCTTATCAGGTCAGGCGGAGGGACAACACACCCATAGAAGGGATGTGGACTCTATTCATAGAGTATCTGTTACTTCGGTAGTAGAACCTGTTCAGGGTGTCTCTGAGCAGGTAATGCCTTCATTGGCTTCAGCTGGCATCACAGATTCTTCAACTTTGCCAATCATTACAGAATCCATAGTGGTGACCACACTGGGTCTCAACCCCCCAGTTCCTGAAAAAGGAGTTCTCCCTACCCAAAGTGGTCCGACGGAGAGGCAAACTACCCATGGAAGGGATAGGGATTTTAATGCAGGTACAGAAGATCTCAGTGCTATTATAGAAATGAGTGAAACACTTAACCTTGATGATCTTGTGTTCCCTGACCCTGATTTCCCGAGTATGAGTGTTGAAGGTCGTGAACAAACAGAAACAGTGAAGAGTGAGACACCCGCTAACCAAATAAACACACCACATATTGCACACACTGCACATAACCAAAGGATTCTAAATCTGGAGGCCCAAGTAACTGAAATTCACTACTCAATAAGAAAGATCTTAGAGGTGCAGGAGCAGCAGCGAGCGGAAATGAAAGAAATCAAAGATTTAGTTAAACAACTGTTGGCTCAGAAAGTTCCTATTTCTACTCAATCAACTTCAACATCTCAGATTACTCCAATCAGAAGGGAGGATAACCCAACTGAGGGGGAGAAGACAATACAAGAAAAAGTTAGAGATGAAATGATATTGGAGTATACATCTTAGGGGGAGTCAGATATTTTCTATAGACCTGGAGCTAGGCAACTTGAAGAAGGAGAAATATTTGAGCCCTATGTGCCACTGGAGATTCCAACAGAGATTGAAATAGAGGAAACTGCAAAAGCTGTTGGAATAGATGTTGAGGAGGAGTTTGCTGAAGAATATGCTTTTGATAATGAATGTCTTCTAGTTGATGTAGATGAGGTTTACTCAAGGTATAGATCAAGCTCAAGAACTGATGAAGAGAAAATGGAAGAGAGTACAGCACGTAATAGAAAGAAGAAATAGAATCAAGGACATTGTAGCAAAGGTTGGTCCTGATTGGGATGAAGCTAAGAGTCTACTGAAGAAGAAAGAGTTAACTCTTACTTAGAAAAAAGACAGAGAAGTCCTTGATCTCTTCAGAACCATGAGGGAAAGATTTGAAGATGTTCATGTATTCTATGCTATGATATCAGAAGAGATTACAAGCGTGTCAGTAAGTGCATCCACGTACGGGTGGAAAATGTTCATAAATTCTACAACACTGGGGTCAAAGGTTTTGTCGACAAAGAGTTTTGAAAAGATGAATATTGTGGAGCTGTATATGCTGAAGAGGAAAGTCATCTTTGATGGTCATAAAACAAATGAGATACTGAGAGATATGATTGAGAAGAAAATTATAGAGATCGGTGTCGAAGCATTTGAGAAGCCTCCGGTGGTCAAGTACTATAAAGCAACAACACTTCATAACCTAACTTTGTCTGATGAATGTCTGGACTCAAGTCATGCAATGTTCATGCAGTATATAGAAGGGAGACTCAGAAGCAAGAAGAATAGAATAGACGAAGATCTAAGAGCTGCTGAGTTGATCTACACATTCAGGCTAAACAGAGTAATTAAAACTTCTGGAAGATATCTAATGGAGACAATCAGATATTACCAAGATCCAGTGTATGTAAGAAGAGAGGATGGCACTGAATTACTTGAAGCTATAAGAGATTCTGAACCTTGCATTCAGACGCAGCCGAATGGAACAAAATACTTCCTTTTCAAGAAGAATGGAGTGGATAAAAAGAAAGAGTTATCAAAACTGAGGAGAAACAATTATGAAATTATCCAAAAATTTCTTTCAAGAGTAAAGAGATCCACTGTCAAGTCAGAAAAAAAGGCTTTGAGGATGATTGAAGATGTTCTAGTGGAGAAGCTGACAGAAGAGTCGATGCATGACACTGACAAAGTCAAAGGTTTTCCAAAAAGGATAACAGTGTTCGTGTTTTCAAAGAGACAATCTCTGGCCTTCGAGTCAATCTCCAAGACAAACTCAACTGCTTTTCTCACTGAAGTTTTGAAGAAGCTAGAAGAACCACCTCCAGTCAATACTCTTGAAGTAGAAGCTAGAGATATAGTGAAGGCAAGGTTGGAGCAGAAGGAGGAAGAGCTAAGAAAGCATTACTCCGAAACAAGATCTAAACACAAGCAAGACTCAGTACAAAGAAGCAGAAGATCATAGAATTATCTGTTCAGGCTAAAGGAACAAACTTTTATTGTACACAAGAAATCTGGAAATGAAAAATCTAATCCAGAATGTAATTAATATTATTTACTGTCTTTCTACACTTTACTTTTTCTTGTAAGTATCAGTTTAGTTATCCTCTCACAGGATTTTCTTGTCGAACTCTAACAAACAAATAGGGGGAGATTGTAGAGCATAATGTAACGTAGTATGTAATAGTGATAATGATAACTCAACTAAGAAACAAAGACATATAAATAATACTAATATGCAACACAAGAACCCATAAGGACATGCAAACAGAAATCATACATACATCATTGCAGAACATTCAAGATGTAAAGTTTACTGAACGATAGCGAGAGAAGTTCATTTATATATTCAGGCCTCAGTAACAAATAAGTGTTCAGTAGATTTCAGACTAAAGACAGTGCAATGATTGAAGTATAGATGTCAAAGGGTTTCAGTGATCAAAATCAATGAATCAGTCCAAATTAATCAACTGAATCAGAACAGAAGTCAAGGGAATTCAATTCAGTATTAGTCATTTGTGAACCAGACCAGTGCACTAAGCGTCAGCACAACAAGAAAAGAATTGTCTTGTTTAATCAGAAGAAATCAGTTGATCAAGCCAGAAAGAGTGAAAATCAAAGTAGCAATCACTTCAAGCACTTCAATTAATATGTTAAAGAAAGTAATATTGCATTTGGTGGCTCATACACTCTTGAAGTACTATAGAGGCGCCACCAACCTTGTAAAGGAGCAACAAACCAAGTCAAAAGCTAAGGCAAGTTTAGAAGATGGTTTGTGGCGCTTGCACAAGGGAACGGGTGTGCAGGCGCAACAAAACTTGATGTGGCGCCACTTGCAGTTAAGAGGAATGTTTGTGGCACCTACACACTTCATCCAGTATGCAGGCGCAACAAAGGCTCAAGCTAGGTGCAATATAACTGCTAGAAATGTTTCTAAGTAGTTTAGTGGCGCCTGCAGTAATAGAATGGTGTACAGGTGCAACTAAACGTATACAAGGCACAACAAAAAGCTCTAGAGGCGCAACAAACGTATTTAGGCGCAATAAACATCCATGTGGCGCATATACACCACTAGCACTCTTACAGGCGCAACAAAGGACTTATACAATTGTGGAAATCAATTTCCAAAAGTCAACAGAATATATATGGGTTAAATCATTATGAACAAAAGAGGTATTCATTCATCTTCAGCAAAAGAGATAAAGATGGGAGCTCCATTAAAGACAGTCATTTATATCACTCAACTGTATTTCTATTGTAACCTTGATTGAACCCATTGAAGCTAATCATTTGATTAGAAGTGTAGCACCTCAGGGATTTAATAATACATTATTATTTCCCCGAATCTTTGTGTTTCATTAACTACCATTTTCATATCTTAAAAGCACAAACACTTAATCCGCAATTAAACAAAAAATCTACCACATCATATTCAACCCCCCCCCCTTCTATGATGATTTTGGACTTAACACAAAGTCTGTGAAAGAACTATTGAAGAAGTTTGATATGCAAGATTGTGCAACTGTAAAAACTCTCATGTCAACAGCCACTAAGCTAGACTCTGACCCAAAGGGTAAGAAAGTTGACAACACTAGCTATAGAGGTATGATTGGCTCATTGTTATATTTAACTGCTAGTAGACTAGATATAATATTTGTAACATGCATGTGTGCTAGATTTCAGGCTGACCCTAGAGAATCACACTTGATAGTTATAAAAAGAATTTTCAGATATCTTAAGGGTGAACAGATTCTTGGACTTTGGTATCATAGTGAGTCTGATTTTTCATTAATTGGTTATTCAGACTCAGATTATGCAGGATGCAAGGTCGATAGGAAAAGCACAACAGGCCAATGCCAATTTTTTTGGCAATTGGT
Source organism: Oenanthe sinensis (assembly GCA_028671895.1). NCBI lineage: Eukaryota > Viridiplantae > Streptophyta > Magnoliopsida > Apiales > Apiaceae > Oenanthe > Oenanthe sinensis. The sequence goes on from CM053797.1 coordinate 12,281,358, forward strand.
TAATTTCTTGGTTTAGCAAGAAACAACAGACAATATAAACCTCAACGACTGAGGCTGAATACATAGCAACTAGAAGTTGTTGTGCTCAAATTCTATGGAAGAGAAATCAGTCATTTGATTATGGACTAACATTTTCAAATATACCTATGTATTGTGATAATACTAGTGCTATTAAACTTGCAGAGAATCCAGTCCAACATTTCAGAACAAAGCATGTTGATGTCATGTATCATTTTATTAGAGAACATGTTGAAAATGGTACTGTTGAACTTCATTATGTTCCAATTAACAGACAGATTGTAGACATTTTAATAAAACCACTTGATGAGTCTACCTTTCTCAAACTGGTAGGTGAATTAGGGATGTTAAATATGTAAGTGATCAATCATTACAAGAAGAAAGGTATGTACTTTAATTATAGTCCCTGATTTATCAAACTATAATTTGTTATTGTAAAATTTTTGAGGTACTTTATCTTGACAGAGTCTAACTTCTAGACTCTGACGAGTCTATAGACTCTGAGAGACTATAGACTCTGAAGGTTTTGACACTTAGACTCAGAAACAATTAGAATTCGCGCTTGCAGACCCTAATTATGTTTTAACCGTTCAAATGACTGAAAATAGGCGGTAATAGTTACTTTTTACTAGATACAAGCTGTAGACTCGTGTGTATTGTATGCAAGTTTAACAAAATAGAAAATTTACATATAATTTACTCACTTGTTTATTAAAATTTATCTTTTAAGGAAAAAATATTCTCAAAGCTTTTTTAAGAACCCTAATCTTTTTCTTCAAGAATTTTCATCTTCTTCACTTCAATAATTTCAATGGCTGCTCAATCAACTATCATGAGGGGACCCAAATCAATTGCATTCACTTTTGGGGATTTTGAATTCATGACCATGAATCATGTGCAACTCTTAGAGACAAGAAATGGGTAGACGATGATTACTACCCAGTGATGGATTTCTTGGAGCAAAGTGAGCTCAGCTATATCCTCAAAGCATCTCCTATCATTCACATGGATGTTGTTTCACAACTATGGAGCTCTGCAAAGGTAGTTGATCCTTCTTAGGATCAACCAGGTAAAATTATGTTCACTTTTGGCTCCACTACTTTTGATGTTACTACTGATGTGATTAACTCTGTGTTTAAACTGCCTATTAAACAACTTTTTGATAAAATTGTTAATGATTCTGAAATTAAAAGCATGCTTTAGTCACTAAGTTATACTGCTAGTTTAGATAACATGAGTAAGTTAACAAGGCCCTATTTGAGGAAAGAATGGTCTTTCTTTTTTGATCAAATTGCTAAATATTTTACTGGTAAGTGTAGTGGCTTTGATGCAATTACATTAATTACTTATCAAATTGGCCACAGTCTCCTATTTGATAAAGTGATCAACATTGGTGATATTTTGCTCACTCAAATGGGAGCTAAATTAAACAGTGTGCCATAGGGGAGGAAGAAAGTCTACTATCATAGATTTCTTATGATTCTCCTCAATCACTTCATTCCTGACATGTCAACTAGGTTGACAGATGATTGTTGTATGCAGGCCTACAAACAACAAAGGAGAATTTTCTCTAACATCAAGAGAATTGATGAGAAGAAGGGAACCAACCTACCTGCCATGGTGTATCCACGGGTAATGAAGATAAAACTCTCAACTTACAAACCCTACACCTACAATTCTTCATGTTTTGTGGTGAAATGGTGTAGGCACAAGTAATGGAAAGTCCCTCTACACCTACCTAAGTAACCAAATCCCCTTCCTTAAAACAATCTCACAAATCCAAATCTAAAAAGAAACCAACCTTTGTTGTCTCTCAAAAGGTACCAGTTGTAAAGAGGAGGAGATTGATATAAACTAGGCTCATAGATGAGCAAAGTGATGATGAACTCAATCCCTTAGAGAAGCAGGTTGTTGAAGGGCTTTCTCTACTAAAAGAAGGTCATGATGCACCTGATTCTGGCCCAAAAGCCAAGATTGTAGACTCTCCATAGGCTACAGTCTCTGAAAAACCTAGGGATGCACCTCAGGATTCTTAACTTGAGTCTCCTGAAAAATCTTTTGCTAAGAAGTAAAAGAGGTTGAGGAAGGCTTATTCTACACATACAAACAAGCCTATCATTGTTACTAATCCTGTTTTGCAAGAAACAGTTGCTCACAAGGCTCCTGCAGAGCCAGACTCTGAAAATAAGAAAACTCCTAAACCAGAGTCTAATGTTGAGTCAAAGTCTATACTACCTTTATACTCTGATCATGAAACATTTTGGGAAGGAATGTCATTAGATGCAGCCTCATGTCTCATTTATCAAATCATTACTCCAAGTGATGAGGTACTGCTAATCTTATATCATTTGGTGGAACTAGTTGAAGATCTAGAGCAATATCAGACTCAATCTCAAGTCTTGGATATTTTTAAAAACTATGAATCCCTAAGTAAGAAAATGGAGATGGAGCTACAAATTTCTGCACATGATGCAATCACCAATCTATACAGCTGCCTTTTCAACTCTTCATTACAAATTAAAGCAGCTGGGAACATAGAAGGCAGGACAAGTGAAGTTCTCAACGCACTTGGTGTGCTAGACTCTGAAAAACCAAAAATGAATAAAGTCAAGAAGACAATTCCTCAAAAGGAGACAATCAGAGTCTGTTGTTGAGTCAGAGACTGAGATTGAGCAACCAGTCTTTGATTATGAAGCAATTTGGGATAATGGAGTTACCTACAGGACAACCATGAAGGAATTTATGCACCAGCGGAAGCATTGAATAACATTTATTTGCATATATTCCTATGTATACATACATATAGATACAAAACTATTTTATAAATTGAAGAATACCTCGATAGCTTTCCGGCAATAGCTAGAGAAGATCTTGTTCTTCAATCCTTGTAATCACCCCTCAAGTGTGGAGTGCTCTAAAGATATCCACCAAGAATCAAACTAAAAGATGAAGGAGGAGGCTAGAGAGGAAATTAGGGTTGCCTCCCTTTTAAAATATTTCTCACAAATATTAGGGTTTTTGTATTAGGGTTTATAATCCTATATTTATAGGCAAATATCTCAGCTGAGATATTTTCTATAAATATCTTATTATTAATTCCCTTTTTAATTAATTAATCTTATTAATTAATTAGTTAATGATTAAAACTATTTTAATCATCAATTCCTTTTTCTAGCCTTTATTGATCCGTTACCTATCTCCATACACAAATCACTATGCCCAGAATGGACCTAATGAATGTCCTAGAGACCAAGGACCAAACCAAAGCATAAATTATTGTGTACGAGATTACTCTAACGATCTCAAGTCTAAGGATACTTGTACAACTATTTACTTAATAAACAACTATCGACACGTGAGTAAACTCCATTAGTTGTTCTACTTATCAAGTCATGTTCAGTGAACTTATTCCTTAATAAGCACCTGCATACTATATATAGTGTCACCACACAAATGTCTATGAGAACAGACATCCTCCTAAGAGAGCTAGCATAGTATGTACTGATCTTTACGGATTTACCAATTTCCAATTAGTTATCCTATGATCAGGAACTGTTTAAGTCTAAAGCTAATATCTTCTAGATCTCATTATTACAATCTCATTATAATTCTAGAAGCTTTGCTCTAAACTATGGAACATCTTATTTAATACACTTCAAATAGATTAAGCCCGTAACATAACAAATAAATACTTTATTATTATCAAATGAAATTAAATAAGAGTAGAAGAAAGTTTTTCCTAACTCATCATACATGATTGGTTTTAGGTCAAACACTTTCAATTTCCCACTTGGCCTAAAGCCAATCACTCTGGTATCTAATACCCATTCGCTCTTTATGACGATCAAAATTTAACTGAGACAGCGGCTTCGTGAACGGGTCTTCTATGTTGTTATATGTGTCAACTCTTTCGATCTTGACATCTCCTCTTTCAATGATCTCCCTAATCAAATGAAACCGCCGCAATATATGTTTCGTATTCTTGTGAGACCTCGGTTCCTTGGCTTGAGCTATTGCAGCGTTATTGTCACAATATAACACAATAGACCCCTCTATGCCAGGAACTACTCCCAACTCAGAAACAAATTTCTTCATCCAAACAGCTTCCTTTGCAGCCTCACTTGCAGCTATATACTCTGCTTCTGCTGTGGATTCAGCCGTCGTAGATTGCTTACGACTTCTCCAACTAATCGCCCCTCCATTTAGAGTAAACACATACCCTGACATGGATGTACTATCATCACACTCTGACTGAAAACTAGAGTCAGTGTAACCTTCTATTTTCAACTAAAACCCACCAAAAACAAGAAAAATATCCTTAGTCCTTCTCAAGTACTTAAGGATGTTCTTCACTGCTTTCCAGTGGTCTTCACCTGGATTTGACTGATATCTACTAGTCACACTAATTGAGTGAGCAACATCAGGTCTAGTACATAACATCGCGTACATGATAGATCCTATTGCCGACGCATAAGGAATCCTACTCATACGCTCTCTTTCTTCAGGTGTCTTAGGAGACATCTTGTCAGAAAGGGAGACTCCATGGCTCATCGGTATGAGGCCTCTCTTGGAGTTTTCCATGCTAAACCTTTTAAGCACCTTATCGATGTACGTACCTTGGGTTAGACCTATCATTCTTCTTGATCTATCTCTATAGATCTTCATACCAAGAATGTAGGACGCTTCTTCCAAGTCCTTCAGAGTGAAGTTCTTTGATAGCCACATTTTTACTGATTGCAGCATTGGTATGTCATTTCCTATTAAGAGTATGTCATCTACATACAAAATAAGAAATGTTACTGCGCTCCCACTAACCTTCTTGTAGACACATGGTTCATCTATGTTTTTGATAAAACCAAACTCTTTGATTGTCTCATCAAAACGGATGTTCCATCTTCGAGAAGCTTGCCTTAACCCATATATGGTTCGTAGTAGCTTACATACTAGATGTTCATTTCCTTTGGAAATAAAACCCTTTGGCTGTGTCATATACACTTCTTCTTCAAGTTCCCCATTGAGGAAGGCCGTCCTTACGTCCATTTGCCAGATCTCATAGTCATAGTATGCTGCAATAGCATGCAAAATCCGAATTGATTTGAGCAAGGCTACAGGAAAAAGAGTTTCATCAAAGTCAATCCCTTGTCTTTGTTTGAATCCTTTTGCCACGAGCCTGGCCTTGTAGGTCTCTACTTGGCCATTTACTCCAATCTTTCTCTTGTATACCCACTTGCACCCTATAGGCTTCATATCCTTGGGTGCCTCTACCAAAGTCCATACTTGGTTGGCATACATGGAGTCCATTTCGGATTTCATGGCACTCTGCCATTTCTCTGAGTCAACACTACTCACAGCCTCGTTGAAGGTCATAGGGTCGTCTCCATCAATGACCGCCAATTCATTGTCATTCTCAATGACAAGGCCATAATACCTCTCAAGTTGGCGAGACACCCTTTGTGATCTACGGATGGGCTGTTCTACAGAAGGTTGTTCAATATGAACAGGTGTTTCCTCTTGAACCGTAGTAGTTTGTTCTTCATGAACTTCATCAAGTTCAATCTTGCTCCCACTATTCCCTTCAAGGATAAACTATTTTTCCAGGAAGGTAGCATGTCGGGAGACAAACACCCTTTGTTCGGTGTAAAAGTAATACCCTAAAGTCTCTTTAGGATATCCTACAAACCTACATTTCACGGATCGAGATTCTAGCTTATCGGGGTCAACTTTCTTGACATAAGCCAGACATCCCCAAATCTTAACGTGCTTAAGACTCAATTTCCTTTCTTTCCATATCTCATACGGAGATTGAGGAACAGATTTGGAAGGCACCTTGTTCAATATATATGCTGATGTTTCCAATACATAACCCCAAAGTGATATTGAAAGATCTGTATAGCTCATCATGGATCGAACCATGTCAAACAAAGTTCGATTTCTCCTTTCGGATACTCCATTCAACTGGGGAGTGGCCGGAGGAGTCCATTGAGAGACTATACCATTTTCTTTGAGATAATCTAGAAACTCGCCACTTAAGTATTCACCTCCTCGATCTGATCGAAGGGTTTTAATACTGTACTTGGTTTGTTTCTCTACTTCATACTTATATTCTTTGAACTTTTCAAAGGCTTCGGATTTGTATTTCATCAAATACACATATCCAAATCTAGATCGATCATCTGTAAAAGTAATGAAGTATGAAAATCCACCCATGGCTTGCGTGGACATCGGCCCACACACATCTGTATGTACCAATCCAAGCAACCCCGCAGCTCTTTCTCCATGTCCACTAAATGGAGATTTGGTCATTTTGCCTAACAGACAAGACTCGCATGTAGGATATGATTCAAAATCAAAAGGTTCTAGTAACCCTTCCTTATGCAATGTCTTAAGTCTATTTTCACTAATATGACCAAGTCTACAGTGCCACAAGTAGGTGGGATTTTCATCATCTCTTTTTCTTTTATTACTATGTTCAATTTGAAGTAAACTATGTTCTACGTCACATACATACAAACCATTATTTAAAATACCAACACCATAAAGAACATTATTTCTAAAAATTGAACATTTATTATTCTCAATAACAAACGAAAAACCATCCAAGTCTAACATGGGAATATAAATAATATTCCTCACAGTTGAGGGAACAAAATAACAATTATCCAAAATAATAGTCTTTCCCGTAGGCATAAGTAAATCAAACGATCCTACAGCTACAGCAGCAACTCTTGCTCCATTGCCCATACGTAGGATCACCTCCTCTTCTTCAAGAGTCTTACTTCTCCTTAGTCCCTGCAACGAATTGCAAATGTGAGAACCACAGGCAGTATCTAATACCCAAGTAGAAGTTTGATTAAGTGACATATTTAGTTCGATCATGAACATACCTGAAGCAGAAGCGGTAGTCTCACCACCCTTCTTCTTCTTCAAATCTGCAAGGTAAGCCTTACAGTTTCTCTTCCAGTGCCCCACTTTGTTGCAGTGAAAGCAAACAGCTTTGCTTTTGGGATCTTCAGCTTTTGGAGGAACTGGCCTTTTCTCACCTACCTTCTTCTTCTTCTTAGGAGGGCTCATCTTCCTCTTCTTAGGGTTAGAGCCTTCACCAATTAGAAGAACAAAACTCTTCTTTGTGGGAAAATTTGACTCAGCAGTTTTCAGCATGATATGGAGTTCAGGCAAGCTGACATCCAACTTGTTCATGTGAAAGTTCACAACGAACTGCGAGAATGAATCTGGAAGTGATTGCAAGACCAGATCTTGATTCAGCTCCCCATCCATGACAAATCCAAGTTGTCCAAGATGCTCAATCAAATTGATCATCTTGAGCACATGAACATTCACAGATGATCCCTCAGTCATCCTACAACGGAACATCTCCTTCAATATCTCATATCGAGTTGTCCTTCCTGTCACATCATACAAATCTTGTAGATGCATAAGGATAGAGTGAGCATCCATATGCTCGTGTTGCTTTTGAAGCTCATCATTCATGGATCCCAGCATAACACACTGTACAACTCTTGCATCATCTATCCAATTACGATACACAATATGTTCATCATTATGTGCATCCTGAGCAGGTTCATGAGGTTTAGGTGAGTCTAGTACATATTCCTTCTTCTCAATCCTGAGAACAATTCTCAGGTTTCGAAGCCAATTAGCATAGATGGGACCAGTTAATTTGTGTGCATCGAGCATGCAACGGAGTGATAGTGCAGAAGACATTATGTATATAGTAAATCTGCAAATAATAAACACATAACAACATTTAGCAAATACTCTATTTCATTATCTAAAATACCATATGAATCGGGTTTTTATTCATAAGTGTCTCCCACTATTCTATCTAATTTCTATATCCCTTATTGAAATTAAGCATTCATAATGATAGTGGGATAGGGATCCTACATTCCATCACACAACCTCGGCTGTAGCACGAAACGGCATGTAACGTTCAATAGGCAGACAACTCTTGTCAGCTACATCTCATGTTATTCCCTAATCTTACTTTAGCCTCTTGAATACTTGAGCCACGGCTGTGGCACGACAAACTCAATATTCTAAGTCAAGTCAATCCCAACATCTCGTATAATTAAACTAGTTTCAAATAGCCCACGGCTGTAGCACGTAACGACCATAAGATTCCAATTCATCATACAAATCTCATGTTATAGACAAGTATCTCTTATTTCGGAAATAACGCCCTCGGCTGTAGCACGAAACGACAGAGTTTCAAAAACAAGAAATACTTTCTATTATGTTGGAAGGCTATGACCAACACAAGCCCTTTGTGTTTTATGGCCAATTACTACTTGATATTCTTTATATTTTAGGGGATTATATTATGTTACAATCATAATCATATTATAAAGAGATTCTTTTAGATTGGATTAAATATTTCAAATCAACTATCGATACTTGGAGTCATCCCAGGCCAGGGGTGGAGCATTGTCAAGAGGCGTCTCTTAATAACCCCATTTCTTATAGATAGAACATCTGTTGTTTGACAGAATCATCCTTTCATTTAAGTTGAAAATTCATATTCAATCACGTGTTTCATAAACACAAAAATCTCATGATTGTATTCATAATATGTAAATAAAGGTCACGAAACAATTTCACTATTCTAGATTGTCTAACATACGCCTTATGTTAATTAAGTTCACCTAAATCTATCATCTCATGATAATTCAAGCATATATCACATATATATAATCACGAATAAACATAAGGTAGGCATGTTAAATCATATATTACAACATATAAGCATTATACATCTCTATGTATCACATGGTGTATTTCAAAGCAACTTAAAACAGTTAAAACTTGCTTTAAAACACTTTTGGAAGCTCTAAACAGCCCGAAACAATTTCAAAAAAATTATTGTAATATACCATTAGAACCGTCTCGGAAAAACTAATCCAACGGTATATTACACGCCCCATTCTGAGCGCCCACGCGCCCTGAGAAGTTTCTGACGCATCCCTATGCGCGCGCACGCGTCAGGCGCGTGCAAGACACCCTGTCACGTATCTCGGGTATGCGTTATAAGCCAAAACCCCCTTTTTTAGCTTGTAACGCATGCGCAGAATGCGTTACACCTTTTTTTTTCTTTTTTTTTTTCCAGATATTATTATTTAATTACGAATTAATTAAAACATGAAAAATATAAAATAAATTTTGAGGAACAGTAATGAATTAATCATAATTAAATCATTATTATTACTTTCAAAATTCATAATAAATATTCTACGCATCAGAAAATTATGAAAAATTAACTGGACGATCTACAACACTTACAGAACCAAGGAAAATTATCAAAACAATTTTGAAGAACAGTATCATATTAATCATAATTAAAACATGATATTGTTTGTATAAATCATAATAAATACATACATGCTCATAAAATTCTGAAACTTGACCACGAATCTATAGGCATACAACCTAAGCTCTGATACCATTAAAGGAATTTATGCACTAGCGGAAGCATTGAATAACATTTATTTACATATATTCCTATGTATAAATACATATAGATACAAAACTATTTTATAAATTAAAGAATACCTCGATTGCTTTCCGGCACAGCTAGAGAAGATCTTGTTCTTCAATCCTTGCAATCACCCCTCAAGTGTGGAGTGCTCTAAAGATATCCACCAAGAATCAAACTAAAAGATGAAGGAGGAGGCTAGAGAGGAAATTAGGGTTGCCTCCCTTTTAAAATATTTCTCACAAATATTAGGGTTTTTGTATTAGAGTTTATAATCCTATATTTATAGGCAAATATCTCAACTGAGATATTTTCTATAAATATCTTATTATTAATTCTCTTTTTAATTAATTAATCTTATTAATTAATTAGTTAATGATTAAAACTATTTTAATCATTAATTCCTTTTTCTAAACTCTTTTAGAAAATTATTCTCTCTTCATATTTAATTACTTTAATTAAATATTTAATTAATAATATTAAGATCTTATCTTAAATAATTTATAATCAATTAAATCTCATTTAATTAATTTATAGTATTTGCTAAGTAATTATTTATTCCATAAATAAATAATGACTAGCTATTATTAATTATTCCTTCATCTATAATTTAATCTCTTTTATGGTGTGAGTCTTTAGGTTCAATATTAAGCCGGTAGTACAAATAAATAATATTAAATATTTTATTTATTATTTACATGAATTCTATTAATTCATTAAATATAATTAATCTGATTAATTATATTTATTCTACATCGTGAGTAATGCTTCTCAACATATCGCGACTATCTAGATAATACGAAATCATTGCTTAGAATACTTATAACCTCTCAGTAATTAGTTACCGTACAATTAATTCCTTCTACCCTTCAATATCCCGATTAAATTCAAGGCATGAAACTCGTGTCAAGCCTATCTAATTTAATCATATGATTTCTTATTCATAATGCAAAGTTCCTTTTAATGCAAATTAGAAACTCTTTCTAATTTCATTCACTCTGGCCAGAGATTCCTGAACTTGCATATCTAAGAATAACATAGTATATTCACTTCCTTTACTAGAAGGGGCAGATCCTTTATTGATCCGTTAACTATCTCCATACACAAATCACTATGCCTAGAATGGACCTAATGAATGTCCTAGAGACCAAGGACTAAACCAAAGTATAAATCATTGTGTACGAGATTACTCTAACGATCTCAAGTCTAAGGATACTTGTACAACTATTTACTTAATAAACAACTATCGACACGTGAGTAAACTCCATTAGTTGTTCTACTTATCGAGTCATGTTCAGTGAACTTATTCCTTAATAAGCACCTACATACTAGATATAGTGTCACCACACAAATGTCTATGAGAATAGACATCCTCCTAAGAGAGCTAGCATAGTATGTACTGATCTTTACGGATTTACTAATTTCCAATTAATTATCCTATGATCAGGAACTGTTTAAGTCTAAAGCTATTATCTTATAGATCTCATTATTACAATATCATTATAATTCTAGAAGCTTTGCTCTAAACTATAGAACATCTTATTTAATACACTTCAAATAGATTAAGCCCGTAACATAACAAATAAATACTTTATTATTATCAAATGAAATTAAATAAGAGTAGAAGAAAGTTTTTCCTAACTCATCATACATGATTGGTTTTAGGTCAAACACTTTCAAACCATTTAATGGATTTCTCAATTCCAACCTACCAGAGTAGATTGGATCAATTAAAGGTCATATACTTTCAAAAAGTGAGAAGGGAACTGCATGAACTTTTCAATCTCACATATGCCAAGGCAATCAACGCAATCCATACAAGGGCCTTTCATCATAATTTAGATGTATTTATTATTAAAGAACAACATGATGAAGAAGGTGCTAGAAAGAAGTTGGAAGAGGGCACTAGTGCACCAGTGGTGACTAGTGACAAAGGTGCTCAGTTTGCCTCATCCACACAAGAACCACCTAGTCAGAGGTTGGGTGATAGTGGGGCAGGGGTGCATACTGATAGGCCCTCTTTGACAACTCAATAAATTGATGATGAGAACCCTAATGATATGGGAGGATAGACTCTGATGAATGCTCATGAAGAAATTCCACAATCTATTTTATCATAGTCAACCCACTTTGAGGGGGAGTCTCATGTACTAACAATCAAAGATGGTGACACTCAGACTCTGGCTTTTAATGAAGTCATACTAAAGCATTCAGAGTCTAGAGTAGACCCTGAGACTGGAATACTGGAGCCAACAGACCCTAAAAAGAAAGAAGAAGCAAGTAAGGGTTCAAAGTCTATTGTTGCTCACTCCTTGGTGGAAACCCCTAGCCTTTAGACAATTGAAGGGATTTCCCTCCATTAAAGTGGTTCAGGTATTTAAGCATCTATTACTTCTCTCACACCCTCTTTTATAGGACTTTTGAGTGCACCTTTTAAAATGAGTGAAAATATTACTGAGGGGCTGACACTGGTCCAGACAAAAGGGGAGATAGAAAAGGCTGTAGAGAGCCAGAGTGAGGATGAGAAAGTGGGTGCCCAACCCCACTGTAAGAATGAGAGACTAGAGTATCCTAAACATAGCTTTACTTATTGGGATCAAGTATTTCCGAAAAGTTAGTCCAATGAGTTAAGGCAGGGGATGGATGAAAATCCATTTTTATTTATCTTGCAGATTGGCAAGAAGGAGGAAGCTCTAGCTACTTAAAAGTCATTCACACAGAGACCACAACTTCATTGAATGGATTCTCTAGCTAGGAGAGCAAACAGAGTTATGGAGGTTTTGGTGGCTGCATCACATATTCAATATGTGACTACAATACTGAAGTTAGGAGAACTAATTCTTATCATGCCTATCCAGGCTAGGCTTCCAGAGTTTACAAAGTCTGATCACTCTAAGGAGGAGTCATGGTCTATAGTCCCTTTTGTAGTTTCAGAGTCTACTCCACCACTAGATTCTACAACTCATGTTACAAAGATTGAGCATTTTGATGCTGTTGATGATTCAGTGTCTAAAGATTAAGAGGAGATGAATCCATCTTTCACCTATTTCGATCAAGTTTTTCCTCAATCATTGGAAACAGCACAGGCTAAGGGTTTCACTGATTTTGACACTTTTAAGAGAATTCTGACTATTCATCAGTCTGAAAGACTTAAAACTTTTCAAAAGAAGTTTTTTCTTTAAGAGCATGGTCATTATCCTATTGAGGAACCAGATGCTTCTCTCATTCAAGAAAGTGAGGCTATAACAGTAGATAAAAAGGCGGATATGGACATAGCTGATCAATTGGCTGATGTGGTCACTAATATGTCTCATATCAACATAAAATTGATCAGTGTTGACAATACCACATCTATGTTAAAGACAAGGTTTGAATCTTTGCACTCTCTTCAACTCTCTAAGGAAGCTGCAGTTAAGGATTCCTTGGCTGATTTCAAGACACACAAATCACTCTTCAAAATGATGTCAATTCTCTTACTATAAAAGTTGATTTTGTGATTGCTGATCAGGCCAACATCTCCTCAGTGCGAAAATGAATTTTTTTGGCTATCACAGGTGGTGGTGATGTCAAAAAGGGGGAGAAGAAAGAAGTTAGGAGTTCAAGGAGTAATAAGGATGATGCTTGCAAGGATGACAAGTCAAGGAAGTTAAACGGAGGAGAAATGGTGGTGATGATAAAGATAGTCCTCATGCTCCTAGGGGATTAGGTGGTGTGCAACAAAAACAGTCTGGAGTAACTGCAGCTCAACACACTAGTCAGGGACTGGACATAAGAAATCAGGTTCTAAGACAGACTCTGATAAGTAAAGAAAGAAGTCAGACTCTGATACAACTAAAAGTTAAGAAGTTCAAGAACCTAGCTACTGGCAATGTAGTCAATCAAATCTTCAATTAAGAGTCAGGAAGAGGAAAGGGCTTGGAGGCCTCGAAGAGTCTGATATTGATAGGAATTCTACTCTAAAAAAGGACCCTCAATCCTTGACAGATAAGAAATTTGAGAAGATCAGAAAAAACACTTGAACAAAGTGGTGTCTGCTCAGATTGTTTATAATGTGTTTGAAAGAAAGATGCAAGGAGGTCAGGGAGGCACATAAAAGGTGAAAAATAAAATGCTAGTATATTTTCTAGAATGAGGGACTGTTAGGTGGATTAGTCGAACAAACTTCATCTTTTTTACAAAGGCTGAAGAGTTATAGTATATCAGGTTTCTTTTACAAATATCTTATGAAGTGAACAGAAGCAAGGAAGCTATTATGCACAATTGGTTCAAGGAGATTGACAGAAAGCTAACTTTACATAGGTAGACAAATAAACAAATGGGAAAATTTACTTTGAAATTTGTTGATGAAAATAGAGTTGACTAGAACATCCCACTTGAAGCAAAAGAGTTCAAATTTGGAGAAGGTGTAGGTCACTACATTGGATATCAGCCCATGAGTGGAAATCAAAGTGTCCTGCTACTCAAAGATTTGAAGGAGCAGGAGAGCAATGCAAATGATCTGAGAGCAGCTTGCTATCAAATCAAGAGTAATACTGATGAGTTGAAGGAGTTGAAGAAGTTTGTTGGGGAAGCTCGAGCCATTATTGAAGAAAACATGCTGAATTCATTTATAAGAAACAATAAAGGCTTTGAAAAGATCAATTAGGTAGAAATTTTTTCTTTTCTGTGTATACTGTTCTAGATTAATTATTTCATTCTTTAGTTTTGACATCATCAAACCTTGATTTATGCTTACATTTTATAAAGCATAAATAGGGGGAGATTGTTAGGAATATATTCATTTGATAATGTATAAAATACCAGAACATGGTGTAGCATAGTTTATCTATAACAAGTATTTCTAGTCTCTGAACTTTTATATAATCAGAATCTAGATGGTCAACATCCATTTATAGATGTCATTAGAACTTAGAAGATTTTCAGAAGAAAATGAAACTAAAGTCTAAATGAAAATCAGAGTCTCGAAGTCGATCAGAGTTTATAGACTATCAGAGTCTGAAGATCATTATATTCTGAAGTTTATCAGAGTCTATAGAGCTGAAGCTGAATTTGGAAGGTGATCACAGTAATGTAAAGTCTTCAAAAATAAAGACAATTATATTGCAGATATGCTATGGGAAGGAAAGAGAATTTCAGAAGGAAGTTGTCAACTGATATTTAGGAATTCTATTCCTATTGTAATTTGATTTTCTCTTATTAGTTGATAAGCAACTCTCTATATAAACACTCTATGTAACCTAATTTATTTGTCAAAGTTTTTGAGAGCATAGAGATAGAGAGAGTTGATGTGAAAACATAGAGAAGCTGCTAGGGTTTGTGTGACGCCCTCCCGATCCGAGGCTTAGATCAGGGGGGTCACTAAATACATAAAACAACTCTAGATCCATACACCCTAGATCATATATCAATAAAAATAAAAAGGGCCCCTAAAATACTACCAAGATCCATTTCAGGTAATGGTATGAAACAAGCATCATTAGAAAATCTACACTGTTAAACCAAAAAGATAAGTTGTACTAGTTATTACATCACTGGTTCAAATCTATCTACTAATATTACAACTACTGTTCAAAATGTTTCCTGGCCTATCATCTTTCTAATCACTACTGAAGCTTCCTACCTGAGGTTCCACAGTGAACCTGAACACATTAGAAGGTCCCACATAAGCCCTCTTCCTGGCAGTCTGTCTAAGTCTTGGAGGCATTCTTGCTAGTAGCTGTGGAAGGGTTAGGAAATAAACAAGATATGAGCCAAAAAGGTGCTCAACAAGTAACTGAATCTCTGAACGATAAATCATAGTTTCATCATAACAGGTGATATGTAAATGGGATAAACAGGTATCAATGTGTAAAGAGATTTAGCTACGAAATATCAACTATTAGCATGAATGTATTTAAAGTAAAGATATCCCCTTAGTAGGGTAGACTGGTGCTGAAATCAAGTTTTTTATCTGAAAGGGTAAACCGATTTCATTTGTGTATAATAATCCTTTTTATCAAGTCAATTAAGGGATTGGTTTTAGACGCGACCGAACCAAACGGGTGATCAGCCACGTAAGGTCCCCATAACGGACACCAGGTTCCTAAAAGGTCCCTAGTTCCCTCTGGACATATACATTCAATTCCCAGGTAAGGCACACTTGGGCCATTAATAATATTACGCTGGACCGGCGTCACTCGGCCTCTTACGCAACCTCCAATCCATAGGAATCTGTAAAGAAAACATTTAGACGGAATTCCTATAAATAAAACATTTTTTTTTCGCAACGCAGTTTAAAATCATTTTCATTTTTTAATAAAATATTTCTAACTGAAAGCAATTCTTTGTTTTCAAAACCTCATTTGGAAATCATTGGTGGTTAACTCATTCTTAACCAAGGTTTGTATAAAATATTTGTTTTAGGATCATGATAGATTAATAGAATAGGCATGGGGAATTTATCTGAACATGATATTCAATAGGGAAAAGTGACAAGATAAAATATTTATCGAACAATATAAATTCAAGGTTTAGAGTCATGCAAGTTATATTAGATGGATAAATGGGAAACAAGGTACAAAATTTACAGGGATCGATAGATGAGTATCATTATAAGTTTGGGGATGTGAAACTGTTTATGCATGGCATGTCACGTACAATAGGATTATAAAAGATATTTTACAGAAGAAGGTAAGGAACGTCACTTGCCTCAAAAGTAGATACGTCACGATACTGTTACTATCTAACAACCTTCCTCCTTAGCTTTGCCTTTACCCCGAGGATCTACGTTCTTCGAATCTAAAACAAATAATTACTATTTCATAATCTTATTTGACTCGTTGATCATTCGACGTTCTACTAAAAACGTCTAACTGAAACTACCCTTTCGATATAATAATAACTACCTTTATTACCTTATATATCAATTAGGTGGATACAGATAGTACTTAATAATTATCACATAGCATGCTACATACAAAATTATAAATCACATATCACATACATGGATTACAGAAGAATCTCTAGTCGAAATTAAGGTAGAACTAATCATAAGTTCTGACGAAATTTCGGCAGAGTTTCCTCCATAATTGCAACTAGCCAAAAATCCTGTCCCAACAACAAGTACATATATTACTATTTTTAACTAAAAAAATAAATAAATAATTTTTTACTACTAAAATAGTTCAACTATGATACACACTGTCAAACAAAAATTTAAATATAACAAGTATGCCAGTCGTTTCAACTTTATACACTATGTAACAGGTTTTTGGAAATTTATGACTGAAAATCAAATACTAAATCATATATATATATATATATATATATACATAATAGAAATTTTTATGAATTATAGGCTCAATCGTCATCATCGCCCAAGCGTCAACTCATATAGAATCATTGTTGACGGGCAGAGTTTCAGGGGCATCCTAAAGGACTTCCAACCCGAAACTCCACCTAGTTACTTTATTTTTATTATACCAACTAGCAACAGTAAAGTCAGGGACTAATTCATGAAAGTGGTAATCACATATGCATATATATATTTCGAGTTGTATTCATAGGAAATCACACAATTTACTTTTCATTGGTTCATAAAACTTAAAGTATAGACACTAGCATTTAAAGGTCTCGAAATTCTAGTGCTAATATCACATTGCAACTTGATAATTCTATTTAAACAAGTGTGACTATACTAGTACCTAAATACATGCTTTGAATTCATGTTACAGCAACTTGACATATTTTCATTTCGAATGCACACACACACACCTTGTACTCATTAGACTAGTATCACAATAGTCATTCATGTTTTACAATTGAACACACATAAACATTCACTAGTTTATAATTCGAAGCCAAGTCAATCACATTCCCACTTAACCAATCATATAGTTCGAATTGTGCACAATTTGGTTTCATATCACAACTAGGTTCATGGTAAAATCGAAGGCAAGCATATCTATGTACACGAAATCATAGCAATTAGTACCCATTCATAGCCATCGAATTAAACTCAAAAACAAAGTGATGAATCGAGTTGCAGCAAACAAAGTGAAGAAGAAGAAGTGGTGTGGTGTATTAACAAGCTGGGGTATTTTAGTAATTTCACAAGTCTGGAAATTAAATAAAAATTAAACATTTGTCCCTTAAAAATCCGTGAAAAATAGAATCAGAGTAGTAAAAAATAATTTAAAACTTTAAAATGTTGAGAATAAAATTAGAAACCCAAATATATTTTTTAAATATTTTTAGGAGCTGTAATTATTTTATTATGGAATTTTAAAATAAATCAGTTTTAATGAATAATAATACTTTTAAATCCTTCAAAAATCATATAAGTTCAAATAAATTAAACTTATATTTTTGTAATATTCTAGAGTGTTTATAAATCATTATGGAAAAGATTTCATGATTTTTGGACATTCCAATATTTTATTATGGAATTTAGAAGATAATTAATATTAGAATAAAATAAGACTTAGAAATCATTCAAAGATATTGGGGCTCAAAATAATTGAACCTATAATTTTAGAAAGTCTCTAAATATATAAAGATCATGATGTAGAAGAAATTTTGATTTTTTTAGATATGCCAATGTTTTTACAAAAATCAAACAGTGCACTACATTGGATTAAAAATGCATTTAAAAACACATATAGTCATAATTAAACACGTTAGCACATACGAGCATTCCACAGACATCATATATTCACAACACATAGTTTACATATAGTTAGATAAAGTTGATTCATCAAACTGAAATAAGACCTTTTTATTATTATAATAATATAATTTTTTTTTTACAGTCATTATAACCTTCCCCCCTTAAAGGATTCTGTCCCCAGAATCAGCCTAAGTAAATAAGTGGGGATACTTTTCGAGCATGTCACTCTCAAGTTCCCAGGTGGATTCCTCGCCTTGAGGGTTTCTCCACAAGACCTTTACCAGCCTAACAGACTTATTCCTTAAGACCTTCTCTTCACGGTCCTGAATTTCTACTGGCTGTTCTTCATATGACAAATCAGGTTGAATTTCAAGGGGTTCATATTATATTACATGGTTTGAGTTAGGTTTATACTTTCTAAGCATTGATATATGAAAAACATTATGAATGTGCTGCATGTGTGGTGGTAGAGCTAATTCATACGCAACTTTCCCGACTCTTTTCAAAACTTCAAAGGGTCCCACATATCTAGGACTTAACTTCCCTTTCTTGCCGAACCTAGTGACACCTTTCCACGGTGAAACCTTTAATAACACTTGATCACCATTCTCAAAGCTCATATCCTTTCTGTGTTGATCTGCGTATTTCTTTTGTCGATCCTGGGCAGCTATCAATCTTTTCTGAATCAACTCAATCTTATCTTTGGTTTGTTGTACTATTTCTGGGCCTAAAATTTTCCTCTCACCAACTTCATCCCAACATACTGGAGATCTACACTTTCTCCCGTACAAGGCTTCGTAAGGCGGCATCCCAATACTGGCATGGTAAATGTTGTTATAGGAAAACTCAACCAAAGGTAGATGATCATCCCAACTGCCTTCAAAGTCCAAGGCACATACCCTAAGCATGTCTTCTATAGTCTGTATGGTTCTCTCACTTTGACCATCCGTTTGCGGGTGGTACACTGTACTCATTTTTAACTGGGTGCCCAAATATTCTTGAAACTTTCTCCAGAACCTCGAATTGAATCTAGGGTCTCTGTCTGATACAATTGATACTGGAACCCCATGACGCATAATAATTTCCTTTAGGTACAAATGCACTAACTTGTCCAACAAAAATCTCTCGTTAATAGGAAGAAAATGTTCCGACTTGGTCAACCTGTCGATAATAACCCAGATCGCATCGTGATTTGCCCTGGTTCTTGGTAAGCGTACCACAAAATCCATCGCGAGCTGTTCCCACTTCCATTCTGGAATTTCTAATGGTTGTAATAACCCACTGGGTCTCTGGTGCTCTGCCTTGACTCTTTGACATGTATAGCATTTACTAACCCACTCGGCGACATCCTTTTTCATATTTGGCCACCAGAAATCCATCTTCAAATCCTTATACATCTTTGTACTGCCAGGGTGAATAGATACCTCGAACTGTGAGCGTCGTGCAAAATCTCATCTTTCAATTCCTGATCTTCCGGAATCCAGATTCGCGAAGAGTATCTCAGAACACCTTTATCATCTTTCTGACTCCGTAGTTCTTCTCCTGTCAAATTCAACTTATCTTGGGTCATCACCTGTTGCTGACACTTCTTTATCTTTTCTAACAGCTCTGGCTGGAACATCATTGTGCATACCATTCCTTCAGCTGTCTCAGGAACATAAACATCCAATTCTAGCCTTTCAAATTCTTTAACTAATTCTTCTGAAGAAATAATAAGGTTCAGTCTCTCCTTTCTGCTCAAAGCATCTACTACTACATTCTCCTTCCCTGGGTGGTAGTTAATCGTACTATCGTAATCTTTGATCAACTCCAGCCATCTCCGTTGCCTCATGTTAAGTTCTTTCTGCGTGAAGATATACTTCAAGCTCTTGTGGTCCGTATAAATTTCACACTTTTCCCCATATAGGTAATGTCTCCAAATCTTCAGTGCAAACACTATTGCTGCCAATTCCAGATCATGCGTAGGATACTTCTGTTCGTGAACCTTCAGTTTCCGGGAGGCATAGGCAATTACCTTCCCGTGATGCATCAAAACACATCCTAAGCCTTTGTGCGAAGCATCGCTGTAGATTACAAAGTTGCCCTAATTGTCCGGTAAAACCAATACTGGTGCGGACACTAATCTCGTTTTCAGCACTTGGAAGCTTTCTTCACATTTGTCATTCCACACGAACTTCTCATTCTTCCTGGTCAATTTGGTTAATGGAGCGGATATCCTTGCAAAGTCTTGTACGAACCTTCGGTAGTATCCGGCTAATCCCAGAAAACTTCTAACTTCAGTCGGAGTCCTCGGTCTGTCCCAATCAATCACTGCTTCAATCTTGGCTGGGTCAACTCTGATTCCCTCACTACTAACCACATGTCCTAAGAATTGTACTTCCTTCAACCAGAACTCACATTTTGAAAATTTCGCGTATAACTTTTCCTTTCGTAGTATTTCCAATGCTATTTTCAAATGTTCCATGTGTTCTTCCTCCGTTTTTGAGTATACCAAAATGTCGTCAATGAAAACGATTATAAATTTGTCCAGGTATCTTTT
Source organism: Oenanthe sinensis (assembly GCA_028671895.1). NCBI lineage: Eukaryota > Viridiplantae > Streptophyta > Magnoliopsida > Apiales > Apiaceae > Oenanthe > Oenanthe sinensis. The sequence goes on from CM053797.1 coordinate 12,302,052, forward strand.
GAAAATCCTGTTCATCAAATCCATAAAAGCGGCTGGTGCATTCGTTAAACCAAACGACATCACCAAAAACTCGTAATTGTCATATCTCGTGCGAAATGCTGTCTTTGGAATATCTTCGGGCTTAATCTTTAACTGATGGTACTCTGACCTTAAGTCAATCTTTGAGAAACTCGTGGCTCCTTTTAGCTGATCAAATAAATCATCAATCCTTGGCAGTGGATACTTATTCTTAATAGTCAACTTGTTGAGCTCACGGTAATCAATACATAACCTCATGCTCCCATCTTTCTTCTTTACAAATAACACTGGTGCTCCCCACGGGGAAGTACTTGGCCTTATTACTCCTTTCTCCAAAAGGTCTTGCAACTGAGTAGCTAACTCTTTCATTTCTACAGGTGCCATTCTGTACGGAGCCCTTGAAACAGGCTCGGTTCCAGGTGCGAGATCAATATTAAACTCAATGTCTCTGTCGGGAGGTAAACCAGGTAACTCTTCAGGAAAAATGTCAGGAAATTCATTAAGTACGGGAATCTCTTCTAGGATAGGAATCTGCTTTTCTGTATCTGTCACGTATGCCAAATATGCCTCACATCCTTGTCGAAGTAATCTCTTTGTTTGCATAATACTTAAAAACTTCTTGAATTGCTTCTGCCCTCGGAACAATACCTTCTTATCATCTCCTGTCTTCAAGTTCACTTTCTTCCCTTTACAGTCTCTCTGAGCGTGATGTTGAGACAACCAATCCATACCTAGAATAACATCAAATTCTCCTAGCGCGAAAGGTATCAAATTGGCAAGAAAAGGATGACCACCTATTTCAACATTTACTTCTGGACATACCCTACTGACCTGAATTTTATCCTGATTAGCTACTTCTATGACCAATGGTTGTTCTAAGGGTTGGGTTACACAATTCAATTTATTCACAAATTTATTAGACACGAATGACTTGGTAGCCCCAGAATCAATAAGCACCTTCGCTTCAATAGAATTTATAGGGAGCGTACCTGCCACTACGTCTACATCCTGAATTGCATCCTTCATGGTCATGTTGAATGTTCTGGAGCTGGTCTGATGTTGACTCGCATTGGGTGGAGGTCCTGCTATTCTTAAGACATTGGCAACTTGTTTCTTTTCCTTACATTCCCGGGAGAAGTGTCCTGGTTTCCCATAATTAAAGCAATTTGGGCCCGGCTTCATCAATGAACATTCCGTAGCATAGTGCCCCTTCTTTTGGCACTTGAAACAGGTGACATTTGGCTTGTTACATACCCCTGAGTGCTTCTTTCCACAAATCTTGCATTCTGGAATCGGAGGTCTAGACTGAGTCTGCTGACTTGGATACTGGCTTCTTCCTGTTTGACTACCTTGATTGGGCCTCTGGAATCCCTGGCCCTTATTTCCTTGATTATCACTCCGCTTCTTGAACCGGTTACTGTTGTTGTTGTGCTGATGTGTGTTGACTGTTCCACTGTTCACATTTTGACTTCTATCTGGTCCTTCCCACTTACGTTTTCCTCCGGTTCTTTCCTTCGACGACAACTCGCTTTCTGCTTCAGCAATCATTGCCTTTTCAACTACCAGCGCATACGTCTGAATCTGTAATATAGCCAACCTACTTCTAATCCATGACTTAAGACCTTGTTGAAATCTCTTGGTCTTCTTAATTTCTGTATCTGTGTACTCAAGCACGAATCTCGACAATTCGGTGAACTTCTTTTCATATTCCGCCACACACATATTCCCTTGCTTCAACTCTAAGAATTTTACTTCCATCTGATCCTGCAGGTATGCCAGAAGATATTTTTCCTTAAACATTTCAGTGAATCTGTCCCATGCAACTACTCCAGTTCCAACCCTTCCTTTAAGTGATTCCCACCAATAATTCACTTCAGATTTCAGAAAATACGATGCGTACTTTGTCTTTAAATTATCACCCAGACCAACCAAATCAAATGCTTTTTCCATCTCAGTAAGCCACGCTTTGGCAGCTATCGGTTCCATTTCTCCCTTAAATTCTGGGGGCTTAACTGCCTGAAAGGATTTGAAAGAGATTAAAGGGTTTTCTGGTGGGGGTGGTTGGTTCTGTTGCTGGTTCTGCTGGTTTTGTTGAAACTGAAGTTGTTGTTGTAATAACTGTTGTTGTTGGGCTAGAGCAGCGGACTGCTGCTGGAGTAGTTGAAGCATTTGCAACATGACTAGGTCATTTAGATTTGGATTTCCTGTATTGTTATTTTGGGTCGTAGTTGATTTGGTGGATTTCTTGGGCGGCATTTTTCTGATAAATAAACAAGCAACTTATTAAGCAATAAGCCATCAAGTATAATTATGAAATGGGGTTATGGTGAAAACATAGCTCTTGAAATCTTTAACAATTCTATAAACGTGAGCATTACTGTCATACAAGTTGCATGTTTACCTATGGTTAGTTAAGTTGGGGTGACAAGGAACATAGGTATTATACAAAGGTATTATAGCAAGTTTGGTAAATACTGAAAGGTAAAAAGGGAATTAAGAGCAAAATACTGAGGAAAGTAAACAACATATGTAGATAAGCAAGGCGGGGTTGTACTATACCCCGAAAGTAACCAACAGTCGATACAATGAACAAGGATAAGTACGGAAAGTGAAAACGAAATACATCAACATAATAAGTCCGACTACTGCTAGAAAGGATTAACCGGAAAATGATCCTAGCTAGCAGCAGTTATGCTATAGCAGTCTAACAACCAAATCATAAGAGAGTCCCAACAGATGCCTCTCTCTCTCTCTCAGGGTCCTACGAGCCTCTAATCACGATCACCTCGCAACGCTCGGATCTCAGTCATCAGCCATGTCACCAGTCTGGCCACTCGACGCATCTCCTCTACTATTGGACCGGTAACTGACCAATCGCGTAGGCGCCTCTGAGCCTCCTCCTCTAGTCTGACCAAGCGACTCTCCCAAAGTGCGTCCTCGACACTCCTGGCTCTGGCTCTCTCATCAGCAAGCTGGTCTAACGCGCCCTGTAGCTCCGCATTCTGCTCAGCCAAGTAATCACGCTCGTTCATCAATCCGGAGTACAGGTAATGGGGCACTGGAGGTGGTGGTCTAGGAAGTGGTGCCTGTGAGCCTACAGAAGCAATGGATGACTCTCTGGTAGCTCGGGTGATCTCAGCCCTAGCAGGTGCAGGGGTAGGAGCTGGGGCACTGGTCTCCTCAGAAGGATCCTCCTCAGGGTCTGACTCAGAAGAGGTATCGATAGGTGAGTCAGAAGAGGTATCAGGTGAGGGTGGAGGTGCATCCTCATCGAAATCCCGTGATAGCAGTAATATACAGTACACAAAACAGAATAAGGTTATCTTAATCTTAGCAATTCTCCTCTTAATGACTATGCCTAAATATCTTATCCTATTCTTATCTCCGTCTATACATAAATCTTATCTTATACTTACGGGAAATTAGTCTTATTTCAAATCTTAGTTTCCTAATCACATTATACTTATTCCTGGCTTGTTTCAGTGACCAAAACCCTATGGCTCTGATACCAACCTGTGACGCCCTCCCGATCCGGGGCTTAGATCAGGGGGGTCACTAAATACATAAAACAGCTCTAGATGCATACACCCTAGATCATATATCAATAAAAATATAAAAGGCCCCTAAAATACTACCAAGATCCATTTCAGGTAATGGTATGAAACAAGCATCATTAGAAAATCTACACTGTTAAACCAAAAAGATAAGTTGTACTAGTTCTTACATCACTGGTTCAAATCTATCTACTAATATTACAACTACTGTTCAAAATGTTTCCCGGCCTATCATATTTCTAATCACTACTGAAGCTTCCTACCTGAGGTTCCACAGTGAACCTGAACACATTAGAAGGTCCCACATAAGCCCTCTTCTTGGCAGTCTGTCTAAGTCTTGGAGGCATTCTTGCTAGTAGCTGTGGAAGGGTTAGGAAATAAACAAGATATGAGCCAAAAAGGTGCTCAACAAGTAACTGAATCTCTGAACGATAAATCATAGTTTCATCATAACAAGTGATATGTAAATGGGATAAACAGGTATCAATGTGTAAAGAGATTTAGCTACGAAATATCAACTATTAGCATGAATGTATTTAAAGTAAAGATATCCCCTTAGTAGGGTAGACTGGTGCTGAAATCAAGTTTTTTATCTGAAAGGGTAAACCGATTTCATTTGTGTATAATAATCCTTTTTATCAAGTCAATTAAGGGATTGGTTTTAGACGCGACCGAACCAAACGGGTGATCAGCCACGTAAGGTCCCCATAACGGACACCAGGTTCCTAAAAGGTCCCTAGTTCCCTCTGGACATATACATTAAACTCCCGGGTAAGGCACACTTGGGCCATTAATAATATTACGCAGGACCGGCGTCACTCGGCCTCTTACGCAACCTCCAATCCATAGGAATCTGTAAAGAAAACATTTAGACGGAATTCCTATAAATAAAACATTTTTTTTTCGCAACGCAGTTTAAAATCATTTTCATTTTTTAATAAAATATTTCTAACTGAAAGCAATTCTTTGTTTTCAAAACCTCCTTTGGAAATCATTGGTGGTTAACTCATTCTTAACCAAGGTTTGTATAAAATATTTGTTTTAGGATCAGGATAGATTAATAGAATAGGCATGGGGAATTTATCTGAACATGATATTCAATAGGGAAAGGTGACAAGATAAAATATTTATCGAACAATATAAATTCAAGGTTTAGAGTCATGCAAGTTATATTAGATGGATAAATGGGAAACAAGGTACAAAATTTACAGGGATCGATAGATGAGTATCATTATAAGTTTGGGGATGTGAAACTGTTTATGCATGGCATGTCACGTACAATAGGATTATAAAAGATATTTTACAGAAGAAGGTAAGGAACGTCACTTGCCTCAAAAGTAGATACGTCACGATACTGTTACTATCTAACAACCTTCCTCCTTAGCTTTGCCTTTACCCCGAGGATCTACGTTCTTCGAATCTAAAACAAATAATTACTATTTCAGAATCTTATTTGACTCGTTGACCATTCGACGTTCTACTAAAAACGTCTAACTGAAACTACCCTTTCGATATAATAATAACTACCTTTATTACCTTATATATCAATTAGGTGGATACAGATAGTACTTAATAATTATCACATAGCATGCTACATACAAAATTATAAATCACATATCACATACATGGATTACAGAAGAATCTCTAGTCGAAATTAAGGTAGAACTAATCATAAGTTCTGACGAAATTTCGGCAGAGTTTCCTCCATAATTGCAACTAGCCAAAAATCCTGTCCCAACAGCAAGTACATATATTACTATTTTTAACTAAAAAAATAAGTAAAAAATTTTTTACTACTAAAATAGTTCAACTATGATACACACTGTAAAACCAAAATTTAAATATAACAAGTATGCCAGTCGTTTCAACTTTATACACTATGTAACAGGTTTTTGGAAATTTATGACTGAAAATCAAATACTAAATCATATATATATATATATATATATATATATATATATATACATAATAGAAATTTTTATGAATTATAGGCTCAATCGTCATCATCGCCCAAGCGTCAACTCATATAGAATCATTGTTGACGGGCAGAGTTTCAGGGGCATCCTAAAGGACTTCCAACCCGAAACTCCACCTAGTTACTTTATTTTTATTATACCAACTAGCAACAGTAAATCAGGGACTAATTCATGAAAGTGGTAATCACATATGCATATATATATTTCGAGTTGTATTCATAGGAAATCACACAATTTACTTTTCATTGGTTCATAAAACTTAAAGTATAGACACTAGCATTTAAAGGTCTCGAAATTCTAGTGCTAATATCACATTGCAACTTGACAATTCGATTTAAACAAGTGTGACTATACTAGTACCTAAATACATGCTTTGAATTCATGTTACAGCAACTTGACATATTCTCATTTCGAATGCACACACACACCTTGTACTCATTAGACTAGTATCACAATAGTCATTCATGTTTTACAATTGAACACATATAAACATTCACTAGTTTATAATTCGAAGCCAAGTCAATCACATTCCTACTTAACAAATCATATAGTTCGAATTGTGCACAATTTGGTTTCATATCACAACTAGGTTCATGGTAAAATCGAAGGCAAGCATATCTATGTACACGAAATCATAGCAATTAGTACCCATTCATAGCCATCGAATTAAACTCAAAAACAGGACATAGGCCTCTAACAAGTTCTTAACTGATTTATGCATACAAAATTCGAAACACACATACATGAACTTGATCTATAGATTCTATACCATGCCACCAATACTAGTAATTGACCCCTTTTTGCAAACCCAGCTCATAATCAAGGGTACATAGATCATAGAACTCGACTACGTCAATCAAACAAGCATATGGTATAAAATACAAATAAGGAATCAATATATGAAACCGAAAATTCAGACATAGCCTAGAAAAGTAACATGCAGCTAGAGATATGACATGTTCTTGCTTGGAAATGAATAACCCAATGTTTTAACACCCAATTTCATACACCCCGTTGGTTCACAGGGATCATTACCAATGGCAAAAGGGCTGGTGGAGTTCCAGTAAGGGCTTCTTGACACCAATACCTTTTTTCTAGCTCAAATCGATAGTATAACATCACACCAAGGTCAAGAACATGATCCGGTTACTCAAAACGTTTGCATGCAAATATGGTGACACAAACCCAAAGAGATACACACAGCTATATATATATATATACTCAATTTGTACAAAGATCAACATAGGCTTTCAAAACTAGTGGGTTTGTAGTATAGAAATTTGGAATTTGAACATTGGAACCAAGAAATCGCCTGGAGAGGAACTCACCCAGGTGATGAATCGAGTTGCAGCAAACAAAGCAAAGAAGAAGAAGTGGTGTGGTGTATTAACAAGCTGGGGTATTTTAGTAATTTCACAAGTCTGGAAATTAAATAAAAATTAAACATTTGTCCCTTAAAAATCCGTGAAAAATAGAATTAGAGTAGTAAAAAATAATTTAAAACTTTAAAATGTAGAGAATAAAATTAGAAACCCAAATATATTTTTGAAATATTTTTAGGAGCTGTAATTATTTTATTATGGAATTTTAAAGATAAATCAGTTTTTTTGAATAATAATACTTTTAAATCCTTCAAAAATCATATAAGTTCAAATAAATTAAAATTATATTTTTGTAATATTCTAGAGTGTTTATAAATCATTATGGAAAAGATTTCATGATTTTTGGACATTCCAATATTTTATTATGGAATTTAGAAGATAATTAATATTAGAATAAAATAAGACTTGGAAATCATTCAAAGATATTGAGGCTCAAAATAATTGAACCTATAATTTTAGAAAGTCTCTAAATATATAAAGATCATGATGTAAAAGAAATTTTGATTTTTTTAGATAAGCCAATGTTTTTACAAAAATCAAACAGTGCACTACATTGGATTAAAAATGCATTTAAAAACACATACAGTCATAATTAAACACATTAGCACATACGAGTATTCCACAGACATCATATATTCACAACACATAGTTTACATATAGTCAGATAAAGTTGATTCATCAAACTGAAATAAGACCTTTTTATTATTATAATAATATTTTTTTTACAGTCGTTATAGTTTGTGTACACCTTAGGAGAGTTTGTATTCATACATAAATAATACAAACATTATTCATTCATATCTTTGTATTTATTCTTTGTTAATCACTCGAATTTATTATCTTTCAAGTTTGATTTTAAAACAGGCAAAAACAACACACAAGTGTTCAACCCCCCTTCTACTTGTGTAATTGGGAAAACAAGGGTACTCAAAGGGTTAGTAGTTGAAGATTTTTCCGGGTATTGAAGAGAACTAAAATTGACTAAAGAAAACCCAGTGAAGTTAATTTTGGAATAGGTTGAAGAAGAAGTGGTATTAATTTCCTCAGAGGATTACTCCATAGGACCCCATTGGTTATTCAGATGTTGGAAAAGAAAAGATTAATTTGGGTACAATTTTTGGTTAATTTGAGGTGATTTTTAGAATGAAAAATCGTAAGGGTTAAGTAGTGAAGGAGAACAGACTGGACTGCTGGACATCTATGTTCAAGCCTTAAAGATTATACTACAGGGAGATTACAGAAAGTTCATGCTAACGCTGCAGATCATCTAGAACGCAGGGTTACAGTCATCGGAAATCGTAAGGGTTGCAGATCATAATGATACAACCACATCATCCTTAGATGAATTTTTTGTGTGCTGAAGGCCTATGGACTAGAACAAGAGCTGAAGAAGATAACATTTGGTAAAGCAGGTTGTTAGTATATCCACTGTATTTATTACCCAGGAACCAAATTTGATTGAAGTCAAGGTCTAGAATCTATGAACAGAAATGAAATGATCCGAGAAGCTGAATTAAAGATGTTATATCTCGAGGTAGTGGTCAAGGTATTGTTTGTGAATTTGACACTTTGAAATAAATTGAGAAACTGGACTTCAAGTCAAGCCTGTAGGGCAACTGGAAGTTCAGTGACATCAGATTCAGATAGAATCCCAATTCTTAATCTAAGGTCCTTACCTATAGATTCCATAAAGGAGATTTTCAAGATCAGGTGAAGAGGTGGTTACAAGACAAGGATGGTTGTTAATAGCAAGAAAATATCAGGGTTGTGCTACACAGTTTGAAGAAGCCTGAACAAGCAAATGATGATAGACACTGTGTTGGGTTAAATGATGAATCTCAAGCATTAGTGAGGATGCAGTAAGAAAAAGCATTTCTTGGTGAAGTTAAATGCAATGTTGATTATATCAGTGACAATGATGAACTAAATGGATATCTGACATCAATTACCAACACTGGAGATGAATCACTAAGCACTTCACATGTACACATTCTAACTAGTATACATTTATCTAATTTAGAACTGTATGATTACTAAGTACTCAAATGTATTAACTTCATGTCAGCATGTTAGCATCCTAGGACTTAAATGCTCAATTGGTTGCTAAGGATAAGATATTGTATGATAGGCCTTATGAGTTACAGTTAGTATATTTCATACTTGACTTTCTATACAGTAACATGAATATCTAGAATTAGATAAGTTGTTCTAGACGGTTATGTGTATCCCTGAATATTTGCTTGAACTTGATTTAAATCTTATGTGATTTAATACCTTTGCTAATGTTGTGAAAATTGCTAACAAACAAACAGGTCTTAGATCAGATATTTTATGTTTGTTCTTACTTGAAATTGTTTATGTGATTATTTTCATATGATTTGCTCTTACTCACATAATTACACTTTTATGTCATATCATATCATGTATTGCTTGTTAGGGATAAGAAGATTAAAAGATGGTATGATTATATAAGTAGTCAGTAAAACATGTTGATTCGAGGATTAATCTAAAACTGACTTAGGTAATTAGAGATAGCTAAAATGTTAAACAACATCAGAAATCAATTAGATATGATTAATAATTAATTTATTAGTTCTTCTATTCCATATGCTTTTAGAATATTACTGAATATCTGTATATTTGTTTTACATCTGTCACACTAGTGTAAAATGATTAAAGTAGATAGTACTGAATTTTCTAATATGCATGTTGAAGTTGTTGTTACCAGTGTTGAAAGTAATATCTCTAACCTATCTGGTCTCAATTGAAGTTGAGTACCAAGAAACTTAATCATTTGTGATTGCAGAGTATGTAACAAAAGACAAAAGTTATGTAATTTTGTGACATTTATTGTTCGAGGCATATGACTAGTATTAAAGCTCTGATATCATAGTTAGTTGAGAAAGCCTACCCAACGGTAACCTTTGAAGATGACATCAAAGGATGTAAAAGGGATTTGGCTATCTTGAATTCTGGTATTGTCATCACTGGAATCATCTTTCTTATCAACGAACTTTAGCACTATTTACAGGGTACTAGGAAATTTGGGAAAAGCATTGAAAAGAAAAAGTATTTGATTTCAAGAAACAAAGATGGAAGCTCACTCAAACTGAGAGTGAGAAAATTTGTTTGTAGATGACATGGATTCGGTATGAAAAGGTGAAGTGAACTTTTCAATAAAGCTTCATCAGTAAAGAGTTAGCTATGGAATATGAAGCTCTCACACTTGTTGATCAAGACAATGGATTCTCCGATAAAGATGAAATTGGTGAGATGATTGCTTCATATGGAATTCTATACAGAAGGACATTTTGAAGCATGTCATATAGGGAAGTCAATAAAAACATCACACTGAAGCAAATTATGTCATGGAAGAAATATGCGCATTGGTGAATGCTGACAACCCTAGTTATAATTTGGTGATGTTTGTGGATTCAACAGACAAAATGTCACATATGGTAATTGAACATATCAGGTATATCAAGTTGGAAGCAAACTAAGTTGTGAGAACTTTGAAATCAGATATTGGAACTGAATTTCACGAATGAAGTTCTAAATGAAGTCTGCACTTATAAAGTTACTTTGAAGTTGAAGTAATTAACACATCATGCTGCTTTAATCAACAAAGATCGTGAAAATACATCATATGAGTTAATGGCCAACTAGAAGTAAACACTGAAGCTCTTTCATGTGTTTGGAGGAAATTGATATTTATTGAAGATTTAGATGAGTATCTTGACAAGTTTGGAGTTAAGGCTCATGGAACAATTTTCCTCGACTACTCACTGAAGTTGAAAGCTATCAAAACATATGTGGTTGAAAACCAGAAGGTGATTGAAAGTCTGAATGTATCGTCATACTACACCAAGCTCCCAAGCATTCAAATGAAAGACTATTCTGAATCTTTGAAGTTTGACATCCTGTCAGAGTCAAATTCAGACACTGATACTGAAATTGAGGTTGCAAAAGGAAACAATGATAATGATGATGATTCAGATCCTAGTAGTGGAATTGGTAGTGAATTTACACAACTCGTGACATTTAACAGAATCCACTGAATAAGGTGAAAGGATCTTCAACACATCCTAGCAGCAACTCAGGGGGAGTAAATGAAAGAAGTATCTACTAGTCGTACTCTACACAATGAAGATCAAAGGAATACATCAAGAACATATCTGCCAAGAAAAAAGGTTTGAAGTCAAAATTATTCATGGAGTCTAGTTCTTAGTGATCCAGATTTTAGAGTATAAGCAAGAAATGCTATGCAAAGTAAATGATTATTCTTCGGGAAAGAAAAATTGTTAACAATTGGTAGCCCAAAGAAGAGTGAAATTGCACTGATTGATCCAGATTGGGTGATTGCAATGCAAGATGATCTCAATGAGTTTGAAAGGCAGAATCTACTAAAGTTGGATCCCAGATCCCAGACCACAAAACAAGGCAGTATTTGGTATTGTAAAGGTTTTCAGAAACTGGATGATTATTTACATTCTTATGAGGGACAAAGTCAAACTGGTTGTTATAGGTTACTATCAATTAGAAGGTATCGATGATGATGAAAACAAAATCTTCGGTACTTTCAAGATATAACAGTAAGCACTAGTGAAGTGACTTGATCATATTAGGACTAACAAGATGAGAACCTAATAACAGGATATTCCTAACACTTTTGTGCATTAAAACATGATTATCTATCAGATGAATGTGAACAAGTGCACTCTTGAATGGTGATTTAGAAGTTGAATTTGATGTACAACATTTCCTGGACTTTGAAATTGTAAATACATTGGAATTTATATATCATTCTCTTCTCAAGCTCTCTATGACGGAGTTAGGGATTCAATCAAAACATCAAGGACATGGTTGACATTCTAACTGGTAATTACTTGAAAATGAATATATATTAGAGTAGTTATACACATATATCTCTCTAGAATACAAGGCAGACACAATGTAATATATGTGCAAATATACCATGATTTTATTATATGTGGGTCTACTAATAAAAGTTTGGTAATAGATTTTTCCTAAGTTAATGCAAAGTAGGTACAAGATGATCATGTTGGAAGATTTACAATTCTTTTGGATTACAAGTAGTTCAAAAGAATGATAGCAATTAAAGTAAGTCAAGGATCTTTTGAAGATGCGTAATTTGAAAGATTCTAGACCTGCCAAGACTTCTTGCCTCCAAACCACGAAGCTTGATTCGGATAAATCATGTATATAACTGATGTGACAAGCTATAGAGGTATGATAAGCTCATTACTTATTCAAGTGCATAAAGACCAAATATTTTATTCTCGATATGCCTATGTGTAAGTTTTCAAGTGGATACTAGAGAATCTTATTTTATAGCTAAGACATGAATTGTTATATATATTAAGGGATCACCAATTCCTGGAATCTGGTACCCTAATGATACTAGATTTAACCTAATTGGTTATACATATATAGATAATACAGGTTGTAAGAAAGACAGAGAACTAATTCCTAGAAGCTATCAAATTCGTGGAAGAAATTGGATTCTTATTGAAATGAAGGAAAACATTCAACATACATAATTGCAGCAATGGCGGAAATCTAAAGCAGCTAGTGTATGTGATGCTCTGACATTCTGGACAAGGAAACTACTTCAACTCTAATAACTCTGTTGATCTCTCTACACCGCATATAGAACAAGCGCATGGACACCAGGTATCATTTCTTTCGGGAGTTGTCCTTAGTAGAATATCTTGCAGATCTTTGCTAAATAACTTGATGAATTTATTTTATTTAAGTTGGTTAGTGAACTTGAGATATTAATTATTTGTTATTTGTTGGAAATCCCATCCGCAAGGAATTCTTAAATGAGTTCACAAGTATTAAATCGACTATATTTAAAGGACTTATGAATTTATGTTGAATCCAGTACCTCGTGCTTATTGCTACTAGTTTGATTGTCATGCTTAAAATGTTATATGCATATGTGGTAGTTAAATTTTCTAGCATAAGTTAGCAGCATAATTATTTATATGTTAAATATTTGATGAGTATTAGTCAATGATGTCTTGCGTAATTGCTCTAATATTTTGCTCTGATACTTTTAAATATTTTGTTATAAATAGTTGTGAGTCTTTTGGTATTAGTGATGTTATTTAGAATTTCTATTCTAAGTAATTAATGCATATTTCAAAAATTACTATTATTGAAAGAAGAAGTATTTTCTAAGTCACGTGTATAAAATTCTCAATATTTTGTATACTTAGAAAATATTTCTAAAATGTTATATTATTTACGAGGAGTTGTAATTAGGATTACAAGTATTAAATGTCAATATTGACAGGATTTGTTAATTTCTTTTCAACTATTTCTTTGAGCTTACGTATATCACTAATAATTGTTATGAGTATAATTGTAATATGCTTTTTTGATGATTATTAGATATAGCGTATGAAATTATATGCTAATATTTAATCTTATGAATATTTAGTATTTAGAAAAATTATTTTATCTTATTAAAATTATGAATTGAAATAATTCAATGTTTATTAGTTTCAAAATTTTAATTTGATGAAATATTAGAAGCATAATTTTTTGTATTTTGAAATTATTGATAAATATCAAGTAATGATATTTTGTTAATATTTCCTTGCATTTAATTGTGATATTTTTAATATTAGTGATAATACATGTTGTTTATCTGAAAATCACTAATAATAAAAATACGTCTTAATGCTTATTGTTCTACTGAATAATTGTCATGTGTTATTTGATTTATATATGCATGTATGTGGTAACTGTTTAGTATTGCATGAGTATTCCTATTAGTTTTCTTTCTTTAACTGAATGTTTTAAATCTGAATGTATTTAAAAGAAATTTCTTGTCTATTTCTTTTCTAAAATTCTTTATCCTACAATACATTCACTTTTTATTAGTTTTAAAGAAAAAAACCTAAAAATTCTTTTTCAAAACTTCTCTTTTGAAAATCTTTTGATTTACAGCCCTTCTTTATTTTCTAAAACATTGGATAATCTTGCTCAAAATCTCAAAATCTTTTATCCTCTCTCCAAAACTGGTTTTTAATGGTATATTTTCGAAATTGTTTTCTCTCTTAATTTTTCCTTTTAAAGTAGTAGAAACTTTGTGACTGTTATTTTATTCGGAGGAATTATTTTTACTTTGAGGTACCAATCACTTGTAAAATGATTTGTTTTTAAATACTTGTTTCAATGTATGTTTCACATTGATTCATAGTACCAAAACAGTGGTTGTTGCTTTGAAAGCCTTGGACTGTATTGTTAAGCGTACATCTACCCTCATTGTCATGTATTTATTTTAAGTCGGGGATACATCAGATGGACGAAAATGATGTAAATCATAATTGCACATGAGTCAGAAAATCATTGTCTTCTATCTGATAAGAATGTTTTGCAAAACTGTTTTTAACACGTACAGTGCTAAGTTTTAATGGAAATGAGTCATTTTATCGAGATATAATTTTGTTTTCTAACAAATTTTGAAATCTTGGGATAGCCCATCTCAAAGAGGTGAGGCTCCACTAAACATTGATTTAGGAAAAACTATTGAGTCTGGTGCTGAGACAGTGCTTATGCTTGATAGATCAAGAACACCTCTACGAGGAAATTTTCCATTAGATCATGATTTAGTTCATTCTGATGAATCTAGTGATGAAAATATAAGTGAATTGACAGATTTCACTTGCAGGTACAAAACACTATACTTGGAATGCAGAGTGAAAGTGAGAGAGATAAACACTTGAGTGAAAGTAAGGGAGAGATACACTTGAGTGAGAGATAAGAAGAGAAAGAGTGAAACACTTCAAAGTGCTTGACACTTAAGTGTAAACACCAACAAAACGTAGTAGAAGTGAGGAAACCATAGACTAAACACTTATCCTTGCTTCTTGCTACTTATAAAAGAAAAGCTACTATGTTTTCACAATCAATGATAAATGAAAACCTTCTTTGGAAGACAAGCCCAGAAAATTATGGTCCAGTAGAGGATTCCTCAACTAAGGGGGAAAATTTAGTATACAAGAAAAAGGATAAAGTCTTATTCGTATCCTTAGGGTAGAAGTTAATATCCTTAGGGGGAGAATTTAGACAAGAAGAAGAAGAATCTTCTGATCCTTATGGGAGAACATGGGAGAATCAAGAATCTGTATCATATACTTGAAAGGAGTTGTCAGTGAAGGATTCATCATCCAAGTGGGATATACAGAAAAGAAATGGCACTTCCATTGTACATTTAAAGGGAGAAGAAGAAAAATAAGAAGAATCACATTCACAGGGGGAGAACATTACTTGAGCTATGTTATATGTTCTACTAAAGATGTTCTCAGGAATTTTGATTCTTATAAAGCTCTGTTCATGATAAGTTTTTTAAGTTCAAGCTATTAAGGATTTTGAAGCAGAGAGAGCTCAAACAGATAGAAATGAAGATGATACTACATGAATATCAGTTTAGTGTTAGAGGAACAAACATATTTCATTTCAGTTACACAAGAGATCTAGAAATGCATAATCTGATCTAAACAAACCAGTAGAATTATTTAAAAGTCCCAGACCATTATTTTTTCTAATTATTAGTTGAGTTATCCTCTCTATGAGATTTGTTTGCTAAGTTTAACAATCAAATAGGGGGAGATTGTTGGTGAGATTACGAATCTGTATGAATACTAATCATGATAACTTAGCACTAGAACATGACAAGTAAATAATACTACGTCTATACAGAAATCAGGAAGAAATGAAGATAAGGCAAATACAGTGAATCAAGACATTAGAAGAAGTTTTGAAGTATACTATAGGTCACTGAAAGAAGTTCATTAATATGTTCAAGCCTCAATGAAGAATAATGCGTAAAGACTTTCAGGGTCTTAGAAGTGTTGAAGATTCATTATAAAAGTGTCATTAAAAGATTTCAGTTTATTAGAATTGATTGAAGATAAACAGTGTTTGAAGCATATGAATCTAGAATAATTGAAGACATGGTAAAGACAAAGGTTAAAGAAGACAACTGTAGTATTAAAGTTATACTCACTGAAAGAAGTTCATTTATATGATCAAGCGTTAGTGAAGAAAAGAGAATGAAGTATTCAAGATTGTAGTGGTAATGAAAACATTATCTAAGTACCATAAAAGATTCCAGTGAAAGTACTATGTTTATTAACAGTTAGTGTTCAAAACAATGAAGTTGCTGCAAACTTAATATTGTACGTAAGGCAATAATATGAAGAACTAGGTCGAAGTTAGTCACCTATGAACCAGACCAGTTGCAGTAGGAGTCAATGGTTCATGAAAGGAATCTGAGTATTATCATTAGAAGAATTGTTAAGTTGAAGATTGTACTTGGAAAAAACATTTATTTATTAAGGTATGAAAAGTGATTTGTAGAGGCTACAACCAAACAGCTAAACAACTCAAAGGATGTAGGGTGCAAAGTGTCAAGACCTAGGTATGAAAAGTGAAAGTTTCCGAACTACAGTCGAAGAACAGAAACAGTTCAGGATACAGGGTGTAATGTGACAAGACTTTGGTACGAGAAATAGAAGTTGGTGAACTTCAGTCAAAGAATGAATAGTGGGTCAAATTGTAGTGACCTAATTGCACTTTGAAAATGATTAATCAATCAACACCTTTGAGCACCCCGAAGACTTACCATATATTCATTCGATTGTTTTTGAAGGCAACTCCAACAAATACTAAAGGCGCCCCTAATCTTCTTATGCTAAAGGCGCCCCCAAGCTTTAAATATGTACAAGTGCCCTCAAGCTCATCCAATCAAATTAAAGCAGCCTATTTTATTGAACTCAAGTCTACACTATATATAGAGGAGATCTATTCATTTTGAATAGAGTCTTCTTGAACATAAAAATAGTAGAGAGCATCAGTCATGGCCGGGAGCAAGAAGGAATAATTTATACATACCCATACCTTGCTTCCGGTTAAATATTAGGACACAGATCCTTAACAAAAAATGCTCAGGGCTCCTAAATATTACTCTCTACGGACTCAGTTTTTACTTGTACTAATTTAGATATATTTGTGTAGGAACTAAGCCTTATATTTTTGTGTTAGTAGGGAAAAACACATTTTATTTTTCGGAAACCAGTTATATTTTTATCTGGGTGTAGCAACCTCAGGGTTTATAAATAAAAGATATATTCCTCGAAACTTGTCCCATTTATTTTCTTGCTAATATTCTAGAACCAAATTAATTTATCCGGTCAAACAAAAAATTAGTAAGCAGCTCTCTTAAACACGACAAATGACCAAACCCACTATGACGTAATAATTTGTTTATCCGCAAATTCCGAAAGAAATTTAAATTATTGCTAGTATCATATTCAACCCCCCTTCTATGATACTTTGGGACCTAATAGTATAATTTTTATATTATACGGTTTTACACTCTAAAAAATAGTAAGAAACATTAATTTAGAGTTTTAATAATTAACAAGAATATTTTATTTTTAGTAAGTTTATAATCAAATTATATATTACCTTATACGTTTGATACATTGCTTACAACTATTCTTACAGTGTTAAAACATTTCGATGAGCTTATTGTAGCAGACAATGGAGATATAACATAAGATTATTAGGTTTTCATCTTATTTTTTTGGTTAAATAAGTATATTATTTGAAGCTTAGTGTTATAGAACACTAACATGAATACCTTCATTGTTGCAGTAAACAAGACATAACGCTGGAAGTAGATTTACCGGAAAATAAAATTCTGTTACCAAGGTTTCAGACTTTGCTCGTTATCTTATATAAACCCCATACATTATTCGTATAAAAGTATGAACATATAAAATTAATTTCAAGAGCATGAAGATGGCATATAAAATCAATACCCAATTTATATATGTTTTTTATTCAAAGATTCTTGTTCATTATATAACTAAGAAGAACACATATATTATTTTAGTGATGTAACACAAATGACGTTTCAAAAGTATGCACTCCACATGTTTGATGAAATATATAGGTGAGTCTTTTGTGTTTAATTTCTTGTATTATAAATCTGTAATATTTTCATTTTGGTGTTTGTAATATTTTCATTTTGGTGTTTGTCGGTGTTAGAAATACTTGATGCAAACATGATGTTCTATGGTATTTTAACGAATGTTCTGTTTTTCTAATGTGGTTTATTCGTAAAATCTCTGGTTATATACAAATTTTATGGGATTTAGAACCGGAAAGGAGTAAGAATTTGTATTTGCTGCTCTTGTTTCTGCAGGTGCATCGTTGCGATTTTCGATGCAAATTTCCTCTTTAAATTAGTTATATGGCTTTATGCAGATTAGCTCTGAATGTTCAGATTATTTCTGTGGTATTCTCTCCTTTCTTTTTTCAACTCATGTATAGTTTTAAAGATCAGACACCAGGGTCTATCACATAACTGCATCTTTTATTCTTATGGCCAACACCTGCAATGAGATTTCTGGAAAATTGTGAGTGAATGTGGTATCAAGTTGGTGCATCTGCAAATCTCAAAAAGGAAGTATATTGGTGTTTACTGGCAATACTGGTATGAAGTTTCTAAATTTAGAGAAAATCTGCAGAAATTTGGGGTTGTTGAGTTTGGGAAGTGCAGCGTTATGTTGGTATTATAACTTTTAATTTTAAGATTTTACTAAAGTTTCATTAAATATTAAGGAATATTTATACTCTTAGTCATAGCTGCCGCAACAACTATTCTCTCACTCGATCTGCCAAACATGTCAGGGGAAGATACAATAGTTATGGAAACTCTAGCTTGGGCAACAGTACTAGCATTAGGTGAGCCAATGAATATTATGACAACCTTGAAGCATATATTGAAAAAATCACTTTCTCAGGGCTTGCATGTGGCCTCCATGAAGGTGATAAAATGATACAAAAGCATGTAGAGTATTGTAACCAACCAGATTATGTTAGTTGGTCACAATGTAGATTGATTTTGATGTTTTTGTTTTGTTGAAGTATGTTTAATAAAGGCTACTTTGATCTATGTTTTGAGTTGTTTCTTTTAAGTATTTTATAAAATATTATTGAATATTAGTGTTTTGAGTACAATTTTTTATAATTTTATAGATTACACATTTAACATGTTAGATATGAAGAATTGATGATGTCAGTGATTAGCAAGAACAGATTTTGCATGATGTCATCAGAGACTAGAGCTCAACCGATAGAGGTTAGTCATCAACAGAGATTGGATGATCAGAGTTTGATAGTTGTGATTGTTCGACAAATCAGGAATTGATTGGAGATAAAGATGGAATCTTTTCAATGAATAACAACTGCGTTTTGGAAGCTATCTTTTAGGAAGATAATGATGGAAATCGTATATCTATTTTTCTTAATAATTATCTTTGTTGTAATTAGATAGGAACTTGTGTACTATATAAACACATGATTAGGTTAACATTAATGTATCATTCATAGAACATATTATTCTCATAACCTAGCAGCTCTTAAGAACCGTATTTTTCTTGAGAGAGTTTGTATTAAGATTGATAAAAGATTAATACAAACAGTTTATTCGTTTTATACTTAAGTTCCATAATCGATTGTTTGGTACTATTGCATTCAACCCCCTTCTACAATAGTATTTACTGGGTAATAATTGGTATCAGAGCAGGCAGTTAATTATAACCTAAAAGATCTTAAACAATGTTTGGATACAAGTACGAAAGCATTCAGATTCCAATTTTCAAGAAGGCTGAATATCCCACATGGAGAGTGAAGATGTTGATATTTCTGGAAGCAAATGATCCTGACTATCTAGACAGGATTAAAGAAGGCCCATATCATCCAACAAAATTGGTTCCACCCACTGTAATAGAAGGAAGAGAAATTCCAGAGTACTATACTCTGAAAGACAGAAATGAGTGGACTAATGAGGAAAAGCAAGAACTTTTCAATGATGCAAAGGTGAGAAACATTCTGCATAATAGTCTAGACTTTGTGATGTCAAATAGGGTAATTGCTTGCAAAACTACAAAAGAACCAAAGAGATAAAAAAGAATAGGAGATCTGTTCTTATTCAAGAATATGAATACTTTGAGGCTAAACAAAATGAGTCTCTTACTGATACATATGACAGATTTCTTACTCTGTTAAATGATCTAGCTTTAGTTGACAAGGTGTATAACAATGAGGATTCGAACACCAAGTTCTTAAGGGTTCTACCTGAAGAGTGGGATTTTTAGACATCCCTAATAAGAGATAAGGCAGATTTGGATGAGATGTCTTTAGATGAGGTTTATGGGAAGCTGAAAACTCATGGCTTGGAGCTACAATAAAGGAAAAATAGGAAGAACAAGTCAAAGTCTGTTGCCTTGAATGTGGAGACAAAGGCTGTAAAACTAAAGGAACAGTCTGTTATTGTGTCCAAAGGAAAAGGAAAAGCTGTGAAAGAAAGCAGTGAGTCAGAGTCGGAAGCAAACTCTAAATCAGACTCTGAAGGTGAAACTATAGACTTTGACATCATGGAAATGGTGTCCATGCTTGTTAAAGGTTTCAAAAAGATGAAGTACAGGAAGTTCAGAAAGCAAGAAAACTTCCAAAAGAAGTATGAAGAGTATGAGAATAAAGACAAATTCAGGAAAAGAGAAGACAAAGATGGGAAATCAAAAACACTTGACAAATCAAAGGTGAAGTGTTACAAGTGCAAAAAGATAGGGCACTTTTCCACTGAGTGCAGAAGCCAGGAGTCTGGAAAATCACTCATAACTTCCAAGAAAGATTGGATGGACTCCTTAGACTCTGAAGAGGAAACAAGCTATGCTCTCATGGCTAACATTGTTGCTCCCACTACAAACTCTAATAAGGTACCAGATTCTATTTTATATATAGTCATCAAAAATATTCTTGAGTTAAAGTCTTTTCTTCGAACCTTGCATGCTAGTTTTAAAACACTGTCTCTTGAAAATGAGAGATTAAAGTCTGAAATTCAAACTCTGTCAGCAAGGAATGACTTTCTTGAATCCGAACTTTTACATATGCTTAGCACTAAGAAATACTGTGAGAATGCTATTCACTTGCAAACTCAGCTAGAAATACATGTTACTTATTTAAAAGCTGAGATAGCCAAAGAAAATGAGACTTTCAGCTTTTGGACAAACTCTGGCAAAAAAAGTCCAAGAAATTCTTTCTGACAAGAATTGGACATCTGCTTTAGGTTATGAGGCTGATAATGAGAAAAGTGCTAGCAAAAAGAATGATAAGACACACACAGGGGTAAAAGAAAAATTGAGCTAACCTGTTAACTTTGTTAGAGCTAGTATTGAAAAAGACACTTCTGATAAGTGTTCTAAAAATGATAAAAACAAATAAAGTAGTATGTCTGAGATTAAACCAATCAATATTGGGTTACTTTCCTGAAAATAGCTCAAAGAAAAACTGAAGTCTATCACTAACAAGAATAAGCCTAAAAATTTCAAGAGGAATAGAAATGGGAAAGTAGGAATTTCTAAGGAGAATGATTATAAGAATATTCCAGATGCTCCCAGAAAAACATGTTTCACATGTGGAAATTCTAATCATCTTGTTATTGACTCCAAGCAGAATAAAAAGAAGGAACCTGAAAGACCTAGATCAGGAGATAGGAAACAGACTAGATATAAACCATAAAATCCTTGTTTTCACTGTGATAGTTTATGGTATTCTATTTACACATGTAAAGAATATCATAGTCTGTATTTTAACTACTATGAAATTTTGCCTCATTTGAATAAAACTTTTGTTTCTTCTAATTATGTTGTCAAATAAAAGTATGTTATAAAAGATGATAAAAGAGGAACAAACTCTGAAAATGCAAACTCTGTTAACTTAAACTCTGATAAAGTTGCTTCTACTGCAAAAGTTAACAACTATAAAAAGAAAGCATCCAAACTTGTTTGGGTCCTCAAAACCAATAATTAAGTTGCTATTAATTGAATGCAGGAAAACATGATAAACATCCTCGTAATAGATAGTGGATCTTCCGCACCAATGACTGGAAACAAATCTCTGCTTTTAGAGTTTGAGGAGAAAGCTGGCGCAGCAGTATCTTATGAAGATGGCAACATAGGAAGAACACTAGGATATGACAATATTATGATTGGAAATGTCATCATTGAAGATGTGGCTCTGGTTGAATAACTCAAGCATAATCTGTTCAGTGTGAGTCAAATGAGAGACAGAGGTTATTCTGTGGAGTTTCATGAAAGACATTGTGAAGTCAAAAGTAAAAAGGCTGAAAAAGTGGTTCTCATTGGTCACAGACATAACAACCTATTTGAAGCTAGCCTGGAGATAAACTCTGATGGTCCCTTAACTTTCTTACTTGGAAAAGCATCATCTTTGGAAAGCTGGAATTGGCACAAAAAGCTGTGTCACTTGAACTTTGGAAATATAAATGAGTTGGTAAAAAAGAATCTTGTGAGAGGTCTTCTAAAAGTTCAATTTCATCCTGATGGACTCAGTGATTCTTGTTAAAAGGCAAAACAAAAGAAGACATCTTTCAAGAGTAAGACTGAAAATTTTATTGAAGATCCTTTTCAACTATTGCATCTTGATATGTTTGGCCCTGTCAACATAATGTCTATTGAAAAGAAGAAATATACTCTGTAATGGAGAAATTCTGTTTAAACGAAAAAATTACTCAACAATTCTCAGCACCTGGTACACCTCAACAAAATGGTGTAGTTGAGAGAAAGAACAAAACTCTCATTGAAGCTGCTAGAACAATGTTGGAAGCTACAAAACTTCCCACTTATTTCTGGGCAGAAGCTGTAAACACTGCCTGTGTCACTCAGAACTGCACACTGATCAACAAGAAAAGGAAAAATACCTTATGAAATGATGAAAGGGAGGAAGACAAATGTGAAATACTTTCACATATTTGGAAGCAAGTGTTTTATTCTTAAAACACATCCTGAGTAGCTGAAAAAGTTTGAATTCAATGCAAATGAAGGAATTTTTGTTGGTTATTCCACAACCTCCAAAACTTCTTCAAAGGCATTCAAAGTGTTTAATCTAAGAACCAACGTAGTCATGGAATCTATAAATGTATCTTTTGTTGAATCAAAGATAATAAGATTACATAATGAGGAATCTTAGGAATCTTTGAGTTCTGAAAATGAACTACTCAAAGGTCAACAAGACACATACTCTGATAATCCAAACTCTGACTCTCTAAACTATGATGAAAAGGCAATAATAATTCAAGATTCTGCACATGTTGAGGGGGAGCAACATCAATCTTCTACTGAAATAACAGAACCAATCTCAATCATTGAAATCTCAAAGTCTAACCAATCTCTGACAGAAACAAACTCTCAAAGGTTAAATTCTGACCAATCAAATTCTGAATTAAGCACAACTTCAAGGGGATTATCATAATTCACTGAGGAATCATACTATGATGGCACAAATCATGGGGGAACATTTAGTTCAAGAAATTTTCCTCATCCAAAGAAATGGACCAAAGATCATACACCAAACTTGATAATTGGTGATCTAGATAGTGGAGTACAAACAAGAAAAAAAACTCAGAATGAATTTCTCTATCATAGTTTCTTATCTCAAACAGAGCCAAAGAAAGTTGAAGAGGCTCTTAAGGATGTAGACTGGGTTACTGCAATGCAAGATGAATTAAATGAGTTTGAAAGAAATGAAGTTTGGACTCTTATTCCAAGACCAAAGAACAGCTGCATAGTTGACACAAAATGGGTGTTCAGGAACAAGACAGACTTTGATGGGATCATAACAAGGAATTAAGCAAGGCTAGTTGCTAAATGATACTCTCAACATGAAGGGATTGATTATGATAAAACCTTTAAACATGTAGCCAGACTTGAAACAATCAAAATCTTTCTAACTTATGATGCTCATAAAAAGTTCAAAATATACCAAATGGATGTTAAAAGTGCATTTCGAAACGGTGAACTTGAGGAGGAGGTGTATGTTGAAGAACCTCCTGGTTTTGTGAATCCCAAGTATCCAAATCATGTCTACAGGTTGGATAAAGCCTTGTTTGGACTCAAACAAGCTCCCGAAGCCTGATATGAAACTCTGACTCAATTTCTACTTGAAAGTGGTTTTACAAGAGGTATAATTTATAAAATATTATTTTATAAAAATCAAGGTAAGGACTTATTATTGGTTCAAATATATGTTGATGATATTATATTTGGATCTACTAATGAGTAACTCTGTGAAAGATTTTAAAAGTTAATGCAGTCCAAGTATCAAATGAGTATGATGGGAGAAATGAGCTATTTTTTTGGGTTGCAAGTGAAATAGGCTAATAAAGGCATTTTCATAAGTCAGTCAAAATATACAAAAAATCTATTCACAAAGTTTCAACTGCAAGACTCTGCATCTGCTACAACTCCTATGGCTAAAACAACTAAATTAGAACAAGATACTGGTGAGTCAGTTGACATGATAACATATAGAGGTATGATTGGATCACTCTATACTTACCTGCCAGTAGACCGGATATTATGTTTAAAACCTATTTGTTTGCTAGATTTCAGGCAAATCCAAGGGAACCACATTTGATTGTTGGTAAGAGAATTTTTAGATATCTTAAAGGAACCATTAATCTTGGATTATAGTATCCTAGAGAGTCTAACTTTAAACATATAGGCTATTCAGATGCTCACTTTGCAGGATGTAAAATAGACATGAAAAGCACAAGTAGAAGTTGTCAATTTCTAGGAGGAAGAATTGTCTCATGGTTTAGCAAGAAGCAGAAATCATTCTCCACATCAACTGCAGAGGCTGAATATATAGCTGCAGGAAACTGTTGTGCTCAAACTTTATGGATGATGAATCAGCTGTTGGAGTATGGTTTGAACTTCACTAAAATTCATATTTATTATGATAACCAAAGTACCATTACAATGAAAGAAAATCATGTTCAATATTCCATGACAAAGCACATCAGTATCAGATATCACTTCATAAGAGAACATGTTATGGAAGACACAATTGGAATGCATTTTGTTCCAACAGACTAACAGCTAGCAGATATTTTCACTAAACCACTGTGTGAAGCAACATTTACAAGATTAGTGCCTGAACTAGGAATGGTAACAAGTGGCTCAACACCAAACAACAAATAACAGACATCTATCAGAGATTAAACTCTTAGAAGTGACTCAGGCTCTGCAAAATCTAATGTCAACAATTATCAGTATTTGTGTTAAACTCTGTCAGAGTATGTGGTAAACTATGTCAGAGAATGTAGCAAACTCTAATTCGTGGAGACTGTAATCGCTGATCTCAGTCCATAAGTCAAACTCTTTATTATTGATATTTATTTTTCAAATAAACAATTATTATTGAGTGTTTTATTTATGACATCATATTTATTTTTATGACACCATATTTGTTAATCTCTGATTGGAGTTACACAGACTACGCGTGTGTGTCACGAAGGACGGTTCACATGTTATACACAGATACACACATATATGCTGTATGTTGAGAATTTTATTAGTCATTTTTAACACCACTAATGTGATGCCACATGTCCCACTACAGGTTATTAGCTATTGAGAGGTAATATGTTAATTCATTTGCACTTTGAATTATATTTTCATTCTCCTTTCTCTCTCACTTCTTTGTCTAAAACCCTAATCTCTCAGGTCTTCAAATCTATTTTTCAATGGCTTCCAAGGGTGTTACGTTCAAGAATTATATATTTGCTACCACTAACTACTCTGCTATTCTTGATAAAGTAGATGCTCCTAACGACTTTCTTGTCATTCAGGACTTCTTAACACAAAGCAGTATTAGATATGTTTTGCAAACACCAGATGTTATCTCCTCTAAAACACTGGTCAAGATTTGGTCGATGGCAGAGTTTAACAATGCTAGCGATGAAGATGAACCAATCATCACTTTTCCGTGCAATGGTCGTTACTCAATCACCCCCGATGTAGTTCGTCAGGCTCTTCATCTTCCTGAGCTTGAAGCATATGATAATATTGTTAATAATGATCACATCAGAGGATTCTTTAGAGAAATAGGCTATAGAGGAAGCCTATCAAAGCTGAAAACCTCACAAGACCAAATCTATGAAGAGAATGGATTTTCTTCTTTGATTGTGTCACCAGGGCTTTTACTGCCAAGTGCACCAACTATGATTACATCCCTTAACTCTTTCAACAGATTGAATATTTTCTGACCCATAATCTTAAGTTTAATCTTCCTTGTGTTTTGATTAGACAATTAGCTGTTAAACTTAGTGATGATGCGCATACTATTTATTATGCTAGGTTTTTACATTTAATTTTCTCATCTCTTGCCTAATGTTCATTTTGAAAATGATAAGCCTGTTCCCGTTTTTAAAATGAATAAAAGAATTTTATTGACATGACCAGAAAAGATGTCAAGGAAGAGAAGGAAGGCATCTTGCTTAGGTTGTATTATCCTACACGGGTCAGGCTTCTACTGAATCAAAGAATGCCTACTATGTATGGGAGAGAGTTTCTTTCTGTGACTGTGAATCAGAGTTTATCAACACCTCACTCTGATTCTACCCCAAGTCATCATCAAACACTGATACACAAACTCTGCCAACCTCTGTTGTCTACCAAAAGACTTCGGTTGCAAAACACACCTCTCAGGTACATGGCTCAGGCCTTAAAAAGAAGGACAAATAAGTGTCACACTCTCCTCCCGGAAAAAGGAAATTAATTGATGAGCAAACAGAATCTGATGAAAGTGCTGAGGTATGGTATTTCCTATCAAGAAATCTGTCAAACCTACCTCAGATGTTGATGTTGTTCCTGTGTCCTTCATGAAGCCATTTCATGTCAATCCTATATGAGAGCCTGTTAAGAAGAACATGAGATTGGTTAACGGCAACATCTCACAATATTTCCCTCCAGTTGCAGCTCTAAATTCTGATCCACTATACTCTGAAACTGTTATAAAGTTTGACAATTCTGCATTGCCTGGCCAAATAAACAGTAACATCGATGGAATTGAGGTAGATAGTGATGATGAAAATGTCAATCGAGAAGAAAATGATGAATTAGCAGAAATAGATAGTAAATCACATCATGTTAATCCTTTTACCAGTCCTATAATCACCCTAGAAGATAATTCAAATGAGGTACCAAGTAAAGATAAAAAAGGAACATGGACTGACAGTGAAATTGTTGATGAGAAATGTTGGGATAAAAATGATGATGACAATCCTAGTATTCAAGCTAATCCAGCATCTTTTCCTGTTCGAGTAATAATATCTGATTTCTCCTGACAAGATTCCTTAACCTATAATCAAAGAAATCTCCTATGAAATAGTGAGAGAGTTATGTGAAGAAGTAAAGAAAGAAATGGTTTTTCAACAATCTTCACAGTCTCCAAACTCTGACACTACCAAGCTCTTCTCAAGAAGGAAAAAGAAGAAGCTTTCTTTTGGCGTAGACACACAAGAACCTACTTCTCAATGTGAAGTAGCAATCTCTGACATGTCATGCACACAAGAACCTATTGATCAAAGTTCAACAGATGCCCCATTCCAGTAGATGAAGCCAATTTGGATCAGGGGTACAACCCACAAGAACCTTCAACTCAAAGGGTTGAAGAAGTTGTTAAGGCCCCAGCCACACAAGGACCATTCAATCAAAGTTTGGATGCAGTCACTCAATCTCTAACTAAAGATCATGTTGTTGCTGATGCTGAAGGCCAAACACTAGCAGAGTCTAGCACACAAGAACCTTCACCTAAAAGTGGTGAAACAGTTATTGAACAGATTCAAGTCCTATAAGAACCAATAACTCATTTTGTGATTGCAGACCAACTCCTTGACTTGCAGTAGAACATTGATTCAAATGCTACAACTTTTAATGCTCAACCCTTGGCAATCTTTGATGCTCTATTGGTCCATCCAATTGCTTCAAAGCCAATAGACACTCCATCTGACTCTACAGATACTCAAGGTATAAACTCTGATTTTTCTTCAGAATTTACATACTTTGATAGTATAAGTTCAGATTTTATATTTCCTTCCTTTACTGCTGAAATAACCATGGGTAGTCCTGATATGATTCCTCCTATTCATGTGACCACAGATCTCCTTTCTCAACCACATCTTATTTTTGTAGGTCATAGTGATTTGAGCCTTTCTTGTGAGACTAAGGTAAAATGTGTGGAAAACATAATTAATATGGAGAGGCAGACACTGGTTCTGGCAAACGTAGAGTTAGATATGAGAAAGAAGTTAGTTACTTCTAGTGAGCAAACTCTGAATCTTAACATTCATGAGATGTGTGATGTGAGAAGTAATGAGATTACTTTAAAAGAAAAGAGTGTCTTAGGTTGTTCAGTTCCTTGTGCAGGTACTCAGAGTATTCTAGAAACAGGCTCTGTTGTTCAACCTGTCCCTCAAATTTTTCACTCTACAATGCCTAGTGATGATGAAGAAGATGCACACTCTGGGGATTCTAGCCTATTTTTTATGATTAAGTGCCTACTGATCTATCTATTCCTTATACTCAGAGATATAGCTCCAAAAGATGGCCAATTGATGTTTATGATGCTTTGGATAGACTAAAGATGGATTATCCTGACTTTTGTGTGGTTGATCATCTGAACGATGAAATTGAACCTGCTCTGTTTAGACATTGCACATTCCAAGTTCCCTTCGAAGAACATAAAATCTTTTTTCTCCAAAGGGTTTTGTGAACATGTCAGCTAGTTGATACTCCTTGTTAGAGATTGTGGTATAATCAACTAGAATTACTTAGTTTTAATTTATAAGAAACTAAGTAAAATGTACTATCATATGGATATTAACAGTATATTTGCTATCACTTGTAACAATATGTTTAACAAAGTTCAAATAGGTGACATTAAGTCTAATAGTTACTGTCTTGTAAAAATGTAATAACATGATCCATGAAGTAGAAGTTCACAAAGTGTTCAAGCACAACATGAATCAAGACTTTGACAGTAACATTCTATAACTGAAGCCTACGACAGCATATTTAAGTGAAAACACAATTGGGATAGATGTCATCAATTATTCCAATGACAGTACACTTGGCAAAGAATGAAGATTCACAGACAACAAGTTTTTCAGACAGCACGTTTAGCGAGAATAGTTGACAGCAACATTGAAGACAATAAGTTTCAATGATCTATCAAGGCTTGACAACAATATATATGAAGCCAATGATACTGTGACCAAAGAGGATCTAAAAGTTGATAGTAAATTTTTAGTGAAGCTGACAGTCTGTTCCAGATAGCAAATTAGATAGTGAAAGCATAAGGAATGATTTAGACATTACTATCTAGTCTATCAAGCCCACTACTGCAACTTGGGAGAAGACAAGCAAAAAGATAAAGTGTGCTCAAGGAGTCAAGGATATTTGTACATCTCAGAACAACTTTATCTACAAATGGAATGAAGACATGGTTGAACAAGAAAAACAAAGTTTATACTTCAAGCATTATTCTAGGACAAAGGAAAAGTGCACATGTAAGTGAGATATGTGTTTTAGTATAAATACACATATCCCACAAGCATTTATTCTCAATGCAATTGAACTAGGTTTTCTCTCAAGCAAGAAACATTAGAAATTCTATTGTTCTTGTTTCTTTGTAGCTGAAATACTCATTCCAGTCAGCTGTAGCAAAACAAAAAATAATAAAATTATTTTTTGAAGTTAAATACCCGTCTTCAATTGTTTGCTTATCGTTGTCTGCATTTCTTACTTGATACTATTACTTCTTGTTTGTTGTTAGCAAGATTAGCGAGAATTTATCAAGTTACATTCAATCCCCTTTCTGTAACACTCATTTTGTTTAACAACTGGTATCAGAGTGACAGGTTAGACACACATAACCTGAAAAGATGTAAATATGAGTGCACAGAAAGTAAGCAGCATAAAAATACCCACCTTTGACAAAGAACACTACAACCTTTGGAAAAGAAAAATGATTTTGTTCATAAAGACTGCCAACCCACTTTACACTGGAATTCTGGAAAATGGTCCTTTTATTCCTCAATCATGTGTACCTAAAACTACAGTAGATGGTGAAACAATACCAGCCTAGTGGGTTCCTAAAAAGGTTTCAGAGTACAACGACACTGAAAAAGAAAAAGTATCTCTGGATGACTGCTTGCAATTTATCATTATAGAAGCACTTGATAATGTCATGTACAACAACATTGTCAACTGTACCAGTGCTAAGCAAATATGAGAAACCATTGAGATACTCTATGAAGGAACAGAAGAGGTAAATAATAATCAAAGACAGATATTGGTGTCTCAGTATGAGGCTTTTATGGCCAAACCAAGTGAAGGGTTGACTGAGATGTTCGAGAGGTTCAACAGGTTGAGAAATGACCTGTAGTTGTATGGAAAATTCTATGACAAAAAGAAAGTCAACATGAAATTTATGTTGACACTTCTAGAGCATTTGGAGCACAGGGTTACTGCTATAAGGGAATGAAGAGATATATCTAAAGTATCTCTTGAAACCTTGTATGGCATACTCAAAACATATGAGCTAGAGTTGTTATAAAAGAGAGCTATTCAATCTGGCCAAAGAGGGAAGATGGCCAACACATCAAATGCTCTAGTAGCTCAAGATCCAAAGATACTGCAGCTCCAGGACTCTCAACATCAAAAAAAAATCAAGATTGAAGAAGTCACAAATGAAGATGACAGTGTGACTCTTGAACTCAAGAAAGGTGATGAAGATGAGTTCTATACTTTGGAGGAACTGGATAACATGGAAAAAAAACAATGGCCTACATGGCTAGGAACTTCTCCAATCTGAGATTCAAAAAGAACAAAGCTTTCAAACCTAGTAGACAAAGCTCCAGGTTCAACAAGTCAAATACTTCAAAACCTGGAGGAAGTGGCAAAGATGGATACAAAACAAGTATGGTGGATAGATCCAAGATAAGGTGTTGTAACTGCAATGAGATGGGGCATTTTGCTACAGAATGCAAAAAGCCAAAGCAAGTGAGAAGAAATGACAATGACTATGAGAAACTCAAAGCCAAGTATGAAGCATTGCTCAAAAAGCAACAAGGAAGAGACTTTATAGCTGAAGGCAAGTGTTAGGAAGAGTCTAATGAAGATGAGGATGAAGAATATGGAAACTTAGCTCTCATGGCTAACTTAGGTGATGACTTACCAACTTCAACAAGTCAGGTTCCAATTCTTACTACCGTAGATATGACTACATCTCAGTATAAGAAAACTATTGAAAGATTAAGTTCTAAAATTTTTAACATTCATACAAACATGCCAACTGTTAATAAAGAAAATGTTAAGTTAACTTGTGCTAATGAACTGTTAAAATGCAAAAAAAAAAGAACTATAACTTAAGAAGGTTGTTTTTGAATCCCTACAACATGAAAATGAAATTTTCAAGAACAAGATATTATGTGCTTCCCAGATTGAGGAATTTCTTAAAAAACAGATTTCTGAAAATCAACTTAAAATCAAGGCTTACAAGAATTCTTCTTCATTGTTAAAATCATACCATGCTGATAATACTAAAAATCAAAAAGTAGGTAAAGGATTTAACTATGAAAAGAAAAATGGTAAGAAACATATTGTAGAGAAAGACTCTAGTTCTGAAAAACCTACTGTCAAGACCCTCTATACTGAAGAGAGTTAAGAATCCCCTATTTAAAAAGGCTGATTTTGAATTTGATGAGGAATCACTAATTCTTAAGCAAGAATTAGCTGATGAGGACAATGGTATTGTCAATAGGACCCTTAAGTCAAAAGATACTGTCAAAATTCCCAAGATAGTTAGCTTTGCCCTTGACAGTACTCAAGGTCTAGAAGATGTTGTCAATACTAGCAAGACAGTAAGTTCAAAAGCTGCTGTCAAGATAGTAAGATCAAATCATACTATCAAGACATTTCCATCTAAACTTACTGTCAACACTAGTAAGACAGTAACTTCTAAACCTACTGTCATGAAGACTAAAAAGAACAAAAATGGGAAGTTATGGATAAACAAAAATAATAATTATGGCTACGTTCCTATTACTCCTAGAAAGTTACGTTACAAGTGTTAGTCTTCTAGTCATTTAACTCATGTCTGTACCAAGAGTAAGTCTGAAGTAAAGAATGCTACATCTGTTAATTGAAATTTACACAGCATGCCTTTAAAGAATATACAAGTATCTCACTATAGTGATTTTGATTACATTTCGTGTAAAATGAATTTGATGAGTATTTTCTTTAACATATATTTTCATATTAATCAAGTATGTCTGCATAAGAATGTTAAAATTGAAAAGGAAAAAATTCTAAGTCCTCCTAAAGTTAGGATAGACAAGCCACCCAAGAACAAGGCTATTACTCCAGTTATCAAAACTGAAAGTAAAAGAAGGAAAAGCAACTGATCAAGATTCAAACTGTGAACTAGTTAAGCAAAATGGACCCAATGAAAGTTGGGTACCAAAAGCAACTTGAAATATTTGCTTTGTAGGGCAACAAGAAAAATAAAATAATCACGTGGATCATTGACAGTGGATGCTCAGGGCAAATGACAGGTATGGCCCTTATGTGACCTTTGGTGAAAACAACATTGGTTTCACAATGGGATATGGCATTCTGAAAGTTAAAAATTTGAAGATAAAGAAAATTTCTCTAGTGAATGGACTAAAGCACAATATGT
Organism: Oenanthe sinensis; assembly: GCA_028671895.1. Lineage (NCBI taxonomy): Eukaryota > Viridiplantae > Streptophyta > Magnoliopsida > Apiales > Apiaceae > Oenanthe > Oenanthe sinensis. The sequence goes on from CM053797.1 coordinate 12,334,635, forward strand.
TGAGTGTCACTCAATTTTGCGAAAGAGGATTTAAAGTTGGATTTGATCAAGATAAATGTTCCATTATCAACAAGAAGACATGAGAAAAAGCTCTTCAAGGTGTAAGGAAAGAAAGCCTTTTATTGCTGATTTGGACTCAGTTAGAAAGGACAAAATCTACTATTTTTATAATAAATATTCATCTTCTGAAAGCTGGCTATGGTATAAGAAGTTATCTCATCTAAATTTCAAAGATATGAATTATTTGATGAAAAGAGACCTGGTCAAAGGTCTTCCTCAATATGAATTCTGTCAAGAAGGATCGTGTGAGGATTTTCAAAAAGGGAAATTGAAGAGAGTTACTCACAAAAGCACTCCTTGTGGATCTATCAATGAAGCTTTTTAACTTATTCACTTGGACTTATTTGTTCCTGTGAATGTGCAGTCACTAGAAAGGAAAAGATATGTTGTATTAATGGTTGATGAATACTCAAGATACACATGGGTAAGATTCTTGACAACCAAGGATGAAGCTGCACAAGAAATTATTGAACTTGTAAGGGTTCTTGATAAACACCCTAAGTACAAGGTGCAGACTTTAAGAAGGATAATGGTACTGAATTCAAAAACCACATCATGAATGACTTCTGCAAAGACAATGGCATCACTCAACAGTTCTCAGCACCAAGGACTCCCCAACAAAATGGTGTTGTGGAAAGAAACAACAGAACTCTTCTAGAAACTGCAAGGACTATGTTGAGTGAGGTAAAGCTTCCTACTTATTTCTAGGGTGAAGCAATCAACACATCCTATTATACTCAAAACAAGACTGTAGTCAACAAGGCCTATGAAAGGACACCCTATGAGCTACTTACAGGAAGGAAGCCCTCTGTCAAATACTTCCATGCATTTGGAAGCAAATGCTACATAATGGAGGATTCAACAGAGATCAAAGGCAAATTTGATACTAAAGCATTTGAAGGAATTTTCATGGGTAATGAAATTGAGAGGACAACATACAGAGTCTACATCATTGATCACAAGAATGTGGAAGAAAGTGTGAATTTCACTTTTGGTGAGTCAATATTCCCAGGAATAGAAGGATGTCAAGAGACAGAGTTTTTAGTCTTTGAAAATCAAGGCTATCTAGAAGAGATTGATGAGGATTCAGCAAGCATGAAACATATAATTTATAGACCAACTACAACACTATTTCAACCTCAAGAAAAGGAAGGAACTGTTTAATCCATAAACTTTTCTGGAAATATTCCTATGTCTAGTGGACTTGAGAAAATTGATGTTGTCAACAGCTCAAGAGGAAAATACACTGTCAACAATCCAAGTGAATCAAACACAAGTGATTCACTGAGAGAAACAAAGTGGAACATATATCACACAAATGATCTCATAATTGATGATCCAGGAACAAGAGTGAAAATAAGAAGGAATATTGCAAATGAATGCATGTATTCCAGTTTCCTTTCCCAAGTTGAACCCAACAATTTGGATGAAGCCCTTCTTAATCCAGATTGGATAATTGCTATGCAAGAAGAACTCAATCAATTTGATAGAAGCAATGTTTGGGAAATAGTGCCAAGGCTAAAAAATAAATCAGTGATTGACACTAAATGGGTCTACAGAAACAAGATGGATGACAGTGCATTGTCACAAGAAACAAAACAAGACTGGTAGCAAAAGGTTGTTGTCAACAAGAAGGAATTAATTATGATGAAACATTTGCAGCTGTTGCCAGACTTGATGCAATAAGGATATTCTTAGCTTTTGCTGCTTTCAACAACTTCAAAGTATTTCAAATGGATGTGAAAAGTGCTTTCTTAAATGGTGAGCTAGAAGATGAAGTATATATTGAACAGTCCCCAAGTTTTGAGGATCCAAAAATGAAAAACTTTGTCTACAGACTCTTGAAAGCCTTCTATGGCTTAAAGCAAGCACCAAGGGCCTGGTATGACACTCTTTCCAAGTTTCATCTTGAAAATGGCTTTAAAAGAGGGATTGAGGATATAACTATATTTTTCAAAAAGCATGGAAATGATATAATTCTAGTCCAAGTCTATGTTGATGACATCATTTTTGGATCAACAAATGAAGATTTGTGCAAGAAATTCTCTGAGCTAATGCTGAACAAGTATGAAATGAGCATGATGGGTGAACTGGTATTCTTTCTTGGACTTCAAGTATATCAAAAGAAAGATGGAATATTCATTTGCCAAACTAAATATGTCAAGGATATTTTAAAAAGATTTGACATGGAGGATTCATCACCTGCTAAAACTCCAATCTCAACAGCTACTCAATTTAACAAGGATCTTAAAGGAATGAAGGTGGACAACAAGATGTATAGAGGAATGATTGGTCCTCTCCTTTATCTAACTGCTAGCAGGCCTGATATTATGTTTGTCACATACCTATGTTCAAGATTTCAGTGATCCAAGACAGTCACACTTAATGGCAGTTGAAAGAATCTTTAGATATCTCAAAGGAACTCAAGATCTAGGCCTTTGGTTTCCAAAAGAGTCTGGTTTTGACTTGGTTAGATACTCAGACTCATACTATGTTGGCTGCAGAATAGACAGAAAAAGTATAACAGAGAGTTATCAGTTTTTGGGAGAAAGATTGGTTTCATGTATTAGTAAGAATCAACATTCTGTGTCAAATTCAACTGTAGAAGCTGAATACATTGTAGCTGGTAGTTGCTGTGCTCAGTTACTTTGGATGAGGAACCAACTATTGGACTACTAGTTGACTCTGCAAGGAATTCCTATCTTTTGTGACAACACTAGTGCCATAGCAATTTCTGAAAATCCTGTTCAACATTCCAAAACTGATCACATTGACATCAGACATCATTTCATTAGAGAGCATGTGGAGGAAGGCACAATCAAGCAGATCTATGTGCCCATAGAGAAGCAACTGGTAGATAGTTTCACCAAACCACTGGATGAAAAAACATTCCACAGGCTAATGAGTGAATTGGGTATGTTAAATTTATCCTGTTAATGTAATTATGTTTAGTTAATCAAAAAAATTAGTTAATTGAAATTCACTGTGAATTAATGGCTTCTTGAGGTGTTTTGATTTCTGTCATAGTGGATACACTTGATGATATTTTACTGAAAGGCTAACTAATTTCTTTTTAAGTAACTTAATTCATATGAGGTTAATAAAAAGTACTGTCAAGTTTCGTGATAGTGTGTTTTATCCATACTTTCATATAGTAATAAGTTACTGTGTATAGTATGTGGGACTGAGATATATTGTCATAAACTTACTGTCCATATTCTTTGACATTATAGTTTTTCAAATCCCCACATAACATACTGTCAACAGTATATATTAGGGTTATCCATTTATTTATATATTCTCTAACCGCTAATGTTACTGTCAAGATGTTTGTGATTTCTATCGCAGAAGTTACTGTCAAGAAGCAAATGGATTTATAGATACAATTGTCAAATCAATCAATTGAAATTCATCTTGACAGCTACTTTTTCATAACATATATATATATATATATATATATATATATATATATATATATATATATATATAAATTGTTAAAATCTCACTCATTCTTTACTTCTCTTTAAACTCTCAAATATTCTAATGCCCTAAAAACCCACTATTTTCTCTGCAACTTCTTCTCTAAACTGCTCCAAATTTCTAAATATTCAAACTCTCAACGATGTATGGGCCTCAAATCATTTGTTCTCCTGGCCAAACCAACTTCACAACAATGGCTTCTGTGGGTGAAGCTGGTGAAGCCTTCAAACCTTTTATTGGCTTCATGAACAACTCTTACTTGTCATTTACTCTCAACAATAGTCCTATGTTAGAAATTCCAAGGCTATCACAGTTGTGGACCTCTGCAACCTGTGAGAGGGAGTAGGACTCAAGCTCCATCAAGTTTGAGATCAATGGAGCCTCCTACTACATCGATTCTTCTAGCATTAATGATGCTATCCAAGTGAAACCTGAAAAAGGCTCAGTTTTCCAAGAGCCTGCAAGTGACTCTCAACTTGCTAAATTCTTTAATATGGTTGGGTATTCAGGGCCCAATAGAAGCCCATATTCTAAGGAGTGGTATCCATCTGGGGGAATGGATAGAAAGTATTTGATCAAAGAATGGAACATGATAATGCATGCTGTCAATAGGACGATGTCTAGCAAGACCAATGTTAGTGGACTTTTTTGTCCATTATATACGTTCCAATTTGGCTTAAATTGATCGCTAGTGCCCAAGTATTTAGTGTCTTTTGATGTGTTTTATGTTTTTGGTGTGCAGATTCCCAAGCAAAGGAGAATTGATGAATATTTGCATAAATTGGTGGTACATGAGCTAGGCATTAAAAGGAGGAAGATCAAGGCTTGAGTTGAGGTCGAAAGAAGGCAAGACGAGTCGCTAAAGGAGCAAAGTTTCAAGGAATTCAACTGCAGGACAGAAGTATCAGGCGCGCCCTCCCTTCAGCAAGCGCGCCCGCGCTCCTTTAAGAAGGCGCGCCCGCGCCCTGTCAAGAGCGCCCGCCCTCTAGTCGAGTCCAGCTGCTGATTTTTGCAGTTTGGTCCGTTTCGAAGCCCAGGAAGCAGCAAGCCCATGGATCATTATTTTATGTAACCTAGTATAAAAACATAAGGATTATTATTATTATCTATCTAGAAAATTAAGTAAGCACGTAGGGTTTTATTATCAGTCAAGAGGCAGAGTACTTTGTGAGCCGTCAAGCTATTTTTTATTTTGTAATTTTCTACACGTGGATTATCGGTTGTTTCTTTTACTCTTGCAATTAATATCAGTCTTTTATGTTTAATTGTTTATCTACTATGTTTTCATATGCACCCATGATGTCGGCTAGTCCAATTATGGGCTAATCGTTGTCATGGGATTTTAATGGATTTTTCTATCGATTCTAGTTATTGATTGTTTTTAGGCCTAAGTGTGTGATTGTTATGGATATCCTAGTATGGTTAAGCTTATTCGTTGTAAATGCGTCGCGAACATTTATGATTGTTTATTAAATCCTTGTGAATGCGAAAGTGGATCTAGGGTTTAGAACATGCCATGCTAGCATAGGTTTTTGCATGTTAAGAGCATGTATTAATTTGTGGTGTAATTCTAACCGTCTTGCACTGACTATGTGATTTTATGGATTCTTGTGCTTAAGCCATTATGTTTTCAATCTCTATAGACATATAGGGACTAAGTATAGTGGTTGACTATTTGACTTCTATCTTTTGTGGATGTTCAGTAGGATGGTATGCGTGCAACGAAAGTTGGCGTTTATCAGTTTAGAGGGTCTGATCAGTTATCATCACTTTCACATGCTAGGTTGAAAAGGCATAAGATTCTAGATGAGATAGTTAATGAAGTTAAAATCCCATGTTTATTTAATATAAGTAATTCTTTAAGTTTTAATCATTAGTTTAATCAAACTCCAGTTGTCATTTTCTTAGCAGTGGTAGTTAATCATACTCTGGTGTATAAGTGAACTAAACGTAAGCAAGTTGAGTCTCTGTGGGAACGAATCCTACTTATTTCTGTATTACTTGTGACCACGTTCTCTTGCGTGAATAAAGTGCGAACAACCAGCGGTTGGAATGAAGTACCAGCCTATATTAGGAAGATTGTGCACTCTTTGGTGCATAGTTACAGAATTGACATTGGGAAGCTCCTGATGCCGTTGATCAAGCTGGTACTTGGCAAGAAGGAGACCAACTGTTTTGTAAATTCTCGAAACAATTAAGGTGTATTTATTTAATAATAATGATTCATAAGAGAATTCTAAAAGGAGAATTTGATATTTTAAAACTTATGTTTCTCGGATGAATAAAGTACGGGAATGAGAGATTAAAACATTGTCAGGAAATTACGCGACTACCGCATAAACCTTATTAGATATCAAGCTTCCACCACACACTTCCTAAAAATAAGAAAAATAAGATTTTCCTCCATTTTCTTGAAGAAAACCGAAGTGAAGAAGAAGAGAAGAAGAAGGAAGAAGATGGAGTGCTTGCTTGCTCATTTCTCCGCCAATTATTACGCTTAATAGCTTAAATCGAAGGTAGTAAACTACTCTTGTTTTGTCTTAAATCCTACATCATTCCATCCTTCCAATCTCTTACGATGATCAAAACCCTCAAGGACATGAAAAGTAATTCCGAAAATAAATATTTATTTTCTTTGGTTCTTGAGTTCATTTGGCTTAGATGATGATTGTTATATCTTATATATGTTATGGTTAATATGGATTAAGCTCGGCTAATCCTAGAAATGCATGATTTATTAATTTGATGTTAAGCTCTTAGTTCATAATTTTTGTTAGTTAAATGGCTTGGGATTGATGTATTATGTAGTATGTAGTTCAAGGAGAAGTTTGGGATTGGTTATTGGTTGAATTGAAGTAGAATAGAAATGGAAAACGAAGAGTTTACAAACGTTACCATGCTATTTTTTTTCCTGACCTTTCTGCAGAAACTGTCCAGAAATATATGGGAACATTTTTCCTCTGGTCTGAGCAGTTTGATGAGATGACTGGATAGTAAATAGTCTTTAGATCGTTTACGCGTTAATTTTGCGTCATTCGGAGTTACGAGTCAAAAGTTACGAGTCAAAAGTAACGGTAGCGCAGAAAATAGAAATTCTGTTTTCGTCCAACTTTGAGGCTATGATCGGATGAGCTAGGGGTCTTAATAAAATCTGGTATTTATAATCCAGAGAAATGATTTGGATTAAAAGAAGTAAAATCCGATTTATTAAAATTATTGGAGTCAAGAAGGTGGTAGTAAGAAATCTAAGGATCAAGCTTGTCATAAGCCTAAGTTTGAGGCAGTTTCTGACTTAGCTAGATTTCTTGGTTGGCTTTGAAATTTTTATGGGAGATTCCTTGCCATTCGTAGAAACCTCAGACAAGAAATCGTGTCAAAATAATTAATTTCCAATTTATTAAAAATTCTAGAAAATAGAGTGTTAGGTAAAATGCACATAAGAAAAAGGTTAAACAACCGTTTTGGGAGTCGATTTCGAGCAAGATAGAGGACTTGTCTCGATCGGTCATGTAACAAAAGTTGTCAAGGAATATCATGACTACATATTGGTGTATAGAACTTGATTAAAAATCATTGACAAGATAGTTTTACGAATAGCTAAAGTAGGCCCGAGGAGGTGAAATGTCGCGTAAAATAAGAGTTAATAAAACTACAAAGTGCAAATTGTAATGGCCATAATTGGACTCGATATAGGTTTGTGGATTAGTATCGAGGTCCTAACTTATCAAAATCATGAGGTTTAATAATCACGAAGCAAATGTTTGTACTTAATAAAAATTGATTATGATTAGTAGAGTTAAAGTAGTTAATTTGAGTAGAGAGGCTAATCAAAGTTCTAATATCTATTGATAGAACTTCTAGATTACAAGTGGGACCTGGGATATGCATCATGGAAACTAGACAAGATTCCTAACTCTATTCTTTGAATTCTATTACAGAATATTTTGATTCCTGTATATGCAAGTATCTTGACTCCTTGAAATCTTGATTTCTTGACTTTATAACAAGTCATGTTTATAAAATCTTGTGGTTTATGAATATTGTTATATCAATTCGAATTGCTTTTACCCCCTTACTACTTAGTTTTTTCACGACTCTGAATATTTTGAAAAGTTAGAGTTCATATAGTAAGTAGTTAGAGATATTTGCTGGAGTATCGAGTTACACCTCTCGTACTCGATAGTTGACTGAGAGTAGTCTATTATTTTTCGACTGTTAGTCGATATTATTCAGAAATTTTCTTTAGAATATATTTTGATATTAATTAATAATAAATATGTATTATTTATTTATTAATTAAATATCCATTAAAATTATTTGAATAGTATTTAATGTTGATTAAATATTATTTAAAGAGATTTAATAGTATTTAAATCTTGATTAAATATTTTAATATATTTAATCAATTTTATTATTAATTATTATTTGAAAAGGAGATTTAATAGTATTTAAATTTTGATTAAATATTCTAATATATTTAATCCCTTTTATTATTAATTATTATTTAAAAAGGAGATTTAATAGTATTGAATCTTGATTAAATATTTTCATCTTTTAAAATATTTATATATTATTTAAAGTTGATTAAATATTATTTAAATATTAAACAATTACTTCTAAACCATTTGAAGCCTTTTAAGTATCATTTGAGTGTTCAAAATGATCCTTAAAAATATTAATTGACCCTTAAAAATATGTTGGCAATTATCCTCGAGCTTTTAATATTATTTTTAAATTAAATAATAATTAAGGGTCAATGATTCAAATATTTTACAATAAATTTGAGTTAACAACTCCACATTAGGAATTGAATAAAAAACTTTGACATTCTTCTCGTATATACTTGTGCCTTTAGGGACCAGTATCTTACCCAAATTAAATATTTTCTTTGGAATTATTTTATTTCTTTATAGCGACTCCCCGGTCGTGTTCTTGAGTCTTCTTGATTCAATTGTACTATCTTATTAATTAGTTGACTGAGAGTCAACCCACATATATAAGAGATTACTTCCACATAATTCCGGAAGTCAATCCATTATCTGATGTTGAAATCTTACAAAAGATTGTTGTTGTTCTGGAATGTTGGGTTAAATTTCTCTTCCAGACTTTTTGATTTTAAAATATTCATAAGGGATTGGAGATATAAGTGTAAGAGGCTTATGTGCGGCACAGTCCATCATAGCGTAAGAGGCTGAGTGACGCACGGTTCAGCATTTAAAGGCCCATGTGTTGACTGGGGTGATGACCAGTTGAGGATCATCCTTCAGTAGAGAAAGTTACTTAACTATTATATGATACGAATGTTCATCGTGTACAATAGGTGTGGTGAATGCTCCAGTATAGTCTCATTTCTTCTAATTGGAATTTGACATTAACACTATAATAAAAGTCTGGGTGCTAAGTTACCAAAAATTTTAATGGGAACTGTTGAACTTTCATTGGTCCTACACTATAACGAAAGCCAATGTGCTAAGTTACCGATAGTGTTAATGGGAACTGTTGAACTTTCATTGGTTCTACACTATAACGAAAGCCAAGTTGATAAGTTACCGATAGTGTTAATGAGACTTGTTGAACTTTTGTTGATTCTTTACGCAGTATCTTGAACTGTTTTCTTAGTGATTCTTAAATGAATAGAATACTGTAGCTGATGCCATCGTGCTAAGTTACCGATAGTGTCATTCCAAAATTTTGAACTTAAATTTTTGTACTGCAGTAACTCGAACTGCTTACTTATTTTGAGTACCTTCTTACATCGTAAACTCTGATTCTTTTATTGTCAAGATATACCTCGCTAAACTTTCTGCAGACATATATTGCAAAGTTTTCTATTGATATTGTTGGACATCGGATTGGTATAAATATTGTTTACCACCCTTTTCTTGGTGCAAATTACAAAATATTCTAATATATACCTTGCTGAGCATTCTTTGGCTCATTCTTGCTTTTTATAAACTTTAAATCTTGCAGTAAGACGGGTCCATGGTTCGCAAAGGAAAGGAAAGATTCGAGCTTGAGTTAGTCAGGTTCGAGGCATCTACATGTGGCGTAAGTTAGATAGGATTTCAGTTTAGAATCCTAAGACTTATTGTAAAATATGTAATGTAATAATAAATTCGAAACAGTTTTGACTTCTAATGTAACTTCAGGTAGAGGTTATATTAGTAGCATGAGATCCTGAGTTTACAGTTGGTTAATAATATCTGTTATTTTTTTAAGTTCATTTTCTAAGACTATGGCTCGAGTTGTGTAATTAGATTGGGGTCACCAGTATATGCGGTTGATATAATTATTAAGTAGGTGAATAATTTATTGATGGAATTGGACCGTGATGGCTTGGATCTCTGACCCCGGATCTGGGGGTGTCACATAAAGCCACTGGGGGCTAAACAGATAGAGTCAACAAGAAAGATAATCATCTTAACATTCCCAAACTTATTTTTCATCTCAAAGAGAAGGAAAAGTATGAGCAGAAATGGTAATAGATTGCATTAAAGAACTTTTAGTAAAAGAGTTTTGTCGGAACTAAAGATTTATCAGTTAAGAGCATGATATGAAATTTCTTTAAGATACATATCCCATAAGAAAACGTGAGAAAGTATATCAGAGAAGAAAGTTTATATCCCTTATGAATTTCTTATAAGGTAAACTTCCCATAATAAAAGGTGAGAATTTACACCAAAGAAGAAATTCAGCTCTCTTACCAAATTATATCTCAATAAAATGGCTCTTTTCCTTTAAAACCTAAGTATTGAACGTTTTGAAAATAGTTTTGCAATTCATCCTTATCAGATAGAGGACAATGATTTTCTGACTCATAATGCAATTATGATTACATCATTTTCATACATCTAATAGTATCCCCGTCTTAAAATAAAAACATGACAATAGGGGTGAATGTATGCTTAACAATATAGTACTAGGCCTTCAAAGCAACAACCACTGTTTATGTACTATGAATCAATGTGAAACATACATTAAAACAAGTGTTTGAAAAAAAATCATTTTACAAGTGATTGGTACCTCGAAGTAAAAATAATTTCTCTGAATAAAATAGTAGTGACAAAGTTTCTGTCACTTTAAAAGGAAAAATTAAGGAGAGAAAAAGATTTTAAAGATAAAACTTTTAAAACTAGCTTTTGAGAGAGGATAAAAGATTTTAAGATTTAAAGAAAGATTATCCTCGAGAAAAATTGATTCACACCCTAAGTTTTATAAATCAAATAAGGGCTGTAAATCAAAAGATTTTTGAAAAAGAATTTTAAAAAGAATTTTAAAGTTTTCTTCTCTAAAACTGATAGAAAGTGATTGTATTGTAGGATAAAACATTTGGAAAAGAAATAGACAAGAAATTTCTTTTAAATACCTTCAGGTTTAAAACAATCAGTAAAAGAAAGAAAACTAATAGTAATACTCATGCAATACTAAACAATTACCATATACATGCATATATAAATCAAATAACACATGGTAATTATTTAGTAGAACAATAAGCATTTAGGCATATTTTTATTATTAGTGATTTCAGATAAGCAACATGTATTATTACTAATACTAAAAATATCATAATTAATTGTACGGAGATATTAACAAAATATCATTATTTGATATTTATCGATAATTTCAAAATGCAAGAAATTATGCTTCAAATATTTCATCAAATTAAAATTATGAAACTAATAAATATTGAATTGCTTCAATTCAAAATTTTAATAAGATAAAATAATTTCGCTAAATACTAAATATTCAATAGATTGAATATTAGCATTTAAATTCCTACGCTATATCTAATAATCGTCACACAATCATATTACAATTATACTCATAACAATTATTATTGATATACGTAACCTCGAGGAGATAGTTGAAAAGAAATTCACAAGTCCTTCAAATATTGACATTTAATACTTGTGATCCTAATTACAACTCCTCGCGAAAAAAATCTAATTTATAAATATTTCCTAAGTATATAAAATATTGAGAAATTTATACACAAAACTTAGAAAATATTTCATATTCCAATATTAGTGAGTTTTGAAATATGCATTGTTTATTTAGAATAGAAATTCTAAATAATTTCACTAATATCAAAAGTGTCACAATTATTTATAATAAAATATTTAAAAAATTTCAAAGCAAAATATCATAGTAATTAAACAATATATCATTGACTAATACTCATCAAATATTTAACATACAAATAATTATGCTGCTAACTTATGCTAGAAAATTTAACTATCACATATGCATAAAACATTGTAAGCATGATAATTCAACTAATAGCAAAAATTAAGAGGTACTGGATTTAAAATAAATTCACTCGTCCTTTAAATATGAACGATTTAATACTTGTGAACTCATTTAAGAATACCTTGCAAATGAGATTTCGAACAAATATGCAAATAAGTAATATCCCAAGTTTACTAACCAACTTAGTAAAATGAATTCATCAAGTTGTTTAGCAAAGATCTGCAAGTTATTCTACTAAGGACAATCTCGAAAGAAATGATACCTGGTGTCCATGCACTTGTTCCTTAAGTAGTGTAGAGAGATCAACATAGTTGTTGGAGTTGAAGTAGTTTCTTTGTCTAGAAGATCAGATCATCACATTCATTAGATGCTTTAGATTTCGCCTTTGCTTCAGCTACGTGTGTTGAATGCTTCCTCTTATTTCAACAAGAAGTCAACTTCTTCCACGAAATTGATAGCTTCTAGGAATGATTTTCTTGTCTTTCTTACTACCTGCATCATCTATATCTATATAGCCAATTAGGTTAAACCTAGTATCTTTTGGGGTACCTGATTCTAAGAATTGGTAATCCCTTAAGATATATAACAATTCATGTCTTAGCTATAAGATAAGATTATCTAGTATCCACTTGGAAACTTGCACATAGGCATATTGAGAATATAATATGTGCTCTGTGCGCAACTGAGTAAGTAATGAGCCGATCATACCTCTTTAACTTGTCACTTCGATTCATGTACCTTATTTGACCGGATCAAGCTTAGTGGTTTGCTGGCAAGAAGTCTTGGCAAATCTAGAAACTTCCAAATTGTGCATGTTCAAAAGATCTTTGACTTACTTTAATTGTCATCATTCTTTTGAACTATTTATAATTCAAAAAGAATTGTAACTCTTTCAACATGCTCATCTTGTTCCTACTCTGCATTAACTTAGCAAAAATCTATTGCCAAATTTTCATTAGTAGACCCACATGTAATATAATCATGGTATACTAATACTAATATTATATTTTGTGTGTGCCTTGCATTTTAGAGAGATATGTTGATAACTACTCCAATATTAATCATTTTCAAGTAATTAGCAGTTAGAGTATCATACCATGTACTTGATGATTGCTTGATTTCATACCTCCATCATAGAAAGCTTATGAAGAGAATGATATACAAATTCCAATGGATATATAACTTCAAAGTCCATGAGTTGTTGTACATCAACTTCAACTTCTAACTCACCATTCAGGAGTGCACTTATTCACATTCATCTGATAGATCTTCATGTTTGAATGTGTAGCAGGTGCTAAGAATATCCTACTATTACTTGTTCAGCCCTAATAGGATCGAGTTTCGTCACTAGTACTTGTAGTTAGATCTTGAAAGTCCTGAAGATTCTGTTTCCATCATCGTCAATACCTTCTAGTTGATAGTAACCTGTGGCAACCAGTTTGGCTTTGTCCCTCATAACAATGCCAATAATTATCTAGTTTTTGAAAACCCATACTATACCAAATACCATCTTCTCTTGTGGTCTGGATTCCAGCTTCATTAGATTCTTTCTTTCGAACTGATTGAGATCATCTTGCATTGCAATCACTCAATATGGATCAATCAGTGTTTTTTCACTCTTCTTTGGGCTACCAACTATTAACAATTGTTCTTTCCCGAAGAATGACCATTTACTCTGCATAGTACTTCTAGTCTTTACTCTAGTATCCGGATCACTAAGAACTAGACTCCAGGAATGACTTTGACTTCAAATCTTTTGTCTTGGCAGATATGTTCTTAATGTATTCCTTTGATCTTCATTGTATTGAGTACGACTAGTAGATCCTTCTTTTATTTTCTCCCTCTAAGTTGCTGCTAGGATGTATTGAAGATCCTTCACCCTTTTTAGTGGATTCTATTAAAGTTCACGAGTTGTGTAGATTCACTACAATTTCCACTAATAGAATCTGAATCATCATCATTATCATTTTTTCATTCTGCAACCTCAGTTTCATCACCATTATCTGAATTTGACTCTGACAAGATGACAAACTTCAACGATTCAGAATAGTCTTTCATTTCAATGCTCGGGAGCTTAGTGTAGTAGAACGACACATTCAAACTTTCAATCATCTTCTTATTATCAATCACATACGCCTCATAAGCTTTTGACTCCAATGAGTAGCCTAGGAAATTGTTCCATGAGCCTTAGCTTCCTGCCAAGATACTCATCTAAATGTTCAATAAATATCAATTTTCTCCAAAAATACTAAAGAGCTTCAGTGTTTGCTTCTTGTTGGCCATTAACTAATATGACGTCTTTCACGATCTTGTTGATTAAAGCAGCATGTTGTGTTAATTGCTTCAGCTTCCAAGTACCTTTATAAGTGCAGACTTCATTTAGGACTTCATTCGCGAAATTCAGTTCCAATATCTGACTTCAAAGTTCTCATATCTTATTTTACTTCCAACTCAATCTTTCTAATGTGATCCATTACCATATCTGATATTTTATCTGTTGAATGCACGAACATCACCAAATTGTAATTAGGGTCATCATCAACCACCACTAAGCATATCTCTTCCATGACATAATTTGTTTCAGTGTGATGTTTTCATTGACTTCCCTACATGACATACTTCACTATGTCCTTCTGGATAGAATTCCATATGAAGTAGTCCTCTCACCAATTTGATCTTTATCGGAGAATCCATTATCTTGATCAATAAGTGTGAGAGCTTCTTATACCATAGCCAACTCTTAAACCGATGAACCTTTACTAAGAAACTCACTTCACCTTTGCATATAGAATCCATGTCAACTATGAATAAATTTCCCCACTCTCAGTTAAATGAGCTTCCATCTTTTTTGCTTGAAATCAAAAACTTTTTCTTTTCAATTCTTTTCCAAAAAAGCCTTAACAAAGAATTCCCTAGTGCCTCGTAGATAGTGCTTAAGTCTGTTGATAAGAAAGATGTTTCCACTGATGACAATACCAAAATCATGATAGTCAAATCCCTTGTACATCCTTTGTTGTCATCTCCAAAGGTTACCATTGGGTATGATTTCTCAACCAACTGTGATATAAGAGCTTCAATCTTAATCATATGCCTCGTACAATAAATATCACGAAATCACATATTTTTTCCTCTTGTTACATACTCTACAATCACAAATGATTAAGTTTCTAGGTACTCAACTTCAATCGAGTCCAGATGGGTTAGAGATATTAATTTCAACAGTGGTAACAACAGCTTCAACCTTAACATGAACAAACTTATCTTTGACTGATCACTTCTCATTTACTGCAGCCTTGACAATGTAGTCTTTTAAGCTATGAGATTAGTGATTCCAACCTAACTTTAGATGGACTAACAGTCTTTACCCTATTGTGATTCTTATACATGTTTTGCCTAAGATTATACAAGTCCTAAGATATGCATTTTCACATTTAAATAAAAAAGGTATGAAAAGATGAACACATAGTAAACATTCAGCTTCAATGCATTAGATAATGATTAAACACTTCAGGTATGTTATGCATATTAGAAAATTCAGTACTATCTACTTTAACATTCTACATAAATGTGACAGGTGTCAAGTAGATTTACAGATATTCAATAATTTTCTAAAAGCACATGGATAGACGAACTAACAAATTAATTATTAATCCTGTTTAATCCATTTCTGTCATTTTTTAACATTTTTAATTATCACTAATTATCCAAGTCAATTTTAGATTAATCATCTGAAGGGTTTCGAGGTACAAACGCGCATAAAAATGTGAAAAATAAATACCAAATGTAATATAAATCGAAACCCTCTGCAGGATCCATGCGAAAACAAAAGATTTAATTCGGAGATTAAAAACAAATACCTTAAAAAGCTTTAACAGTTCATCAATGGAAGATTAATGGAGGACCAAAGCTTGTTTAATCACCACGTATCCCTCTCAAGTGATCTACGCTCTACGATATCCACACGAACACTTTTCATGAAGGATTGATGTGTACTAGCACCTGAAAACTAATTCTCTCTCTTTATCTTCCTCTTTTCTCAAAAGGGCTAGAGTTTAAGAAAAATATGTTTTTTTTTAATTAAATCAGCCCATAAAGAGATTGTATAGAGAGATGAATAAGTTTTCTAATTATAATCTAATTATAATTAATAATAATCCAAAATTCTAAATTATTTAATTAAATCTCACTTAATTAATTAATTATTAATTTTGGAATTAGTTTAAGTAATTCATTTATTCTATTTATATAATTAATCAAGTCATGCTTAATTAATATCATATATATAATAAATTACTTATTTAATTTAAATTCATAATTTAAATTATTTCTCCATCAAGCATTCTTTGTGTGTGACCCTGTAGGTTATTATTAAGTTCACAACAATTTTAATATCTAATTAAAATTGTAAACAATGAGCGGCATCTAGTTATACATCATTGCTACCCAAGTAATAATAATAAAATCAGTGATTTGATTAAGCCTTTCGTGAATAATGTTTCATATAATATAATCTCTTTAATCTTATGTTATAGATCAAACTCGAGGCATGTACATGTCATCCTCTTCAACATTTAATCCGGGTTTCCTTGATCAATGATGTAACACCCCCTTCCCAAAATGAGATGAGGGGTTACTTCCAAACCACAAACCTGTATACAAAGTACTAGAATCCACCTTGTAATAAATAAATAGGTCCAACAATGTCTCTCAAATTAATATTAAAACCTCCAAAATAATTCAAAATGATAAATGCGAATAAATCCAAAATCTCTAATAATGAAAATGACTAAAATAATTTGAGAAGTTCAAAAATCCTAATAAATGAAGTAAGGGTAGCTCTCCATCACACAGCCCAAGATCCCCCTAAGTACCTGCCAGAAGAAAGAATACGGCATGAGCCAAATGCCCAGTACAGATTGGAATACAGTTTTATAAAACAAGAAGCAAGATATATATAATTTGACATTAATAAATAAATATTAATTTTTAAAAACAAGGCTGAAGCAAAGAGGGGTTAGGACATTTCATACCGATACAGAACAGATAACAGATACACACATCATAGGGTACCTAATGCGTGCAACAAACCGGACAACGTGTACGGCATATACAACGTCACCGTCAAATAACAAATCACAAATCAAATCAGACTCTGGGTGCACCCACGTATCCTCAAACAAATATCAAAATGGCCAAAACTCACAACCTGAGCTAACAGAAGGATACGCCGTGACTAATCACACTGCCACGGAAGTGTCATGCCACTGGTGCCGCAATGACATGGCTGTAGTACCCCTACAGCTGGTTAAATCGGTATACCCTATATCACTCTAAGAGTTCAAATAAAATAATTTTCATAATTTAAAATCACCTGAACAGATTAGATATGTATCATACATAAATTTTGAGAATCGTAGAAACAAATATTTAAATTTCCGAAATAGAATTTCAAATAATTTTTGGAAGATCAAAACAATTAAAACGAATAATAACGGAAAGAACAGATTACGAACGGAACGAATTAAATATAATTAATCCTAAAAAGAGTAGCACTGAAGAGAAAAGGGACAAAATTCGTACCTCGAAAATAGCGATCACAAACACTAATGATATCCGCAAATAACTAGCTACACACCCAGCTCCCGATCTAATTACAAAATTTAATCTATTATTAATATATTTATACGATATAAAGTAACCATTAACCAAATATAAGCCGATATAATATCATATAGAATTCGCAGAAGTAATCTTGTAACACTACGATGATAACCACTAGAATATATGTTAAACACATAAAATAAAACATGATCAGCCAGTTTGTATTATTAAAGAATAAATAAGATATATAAGTTATTACCCCGCACATGTATACACAGGCTATGACATACGCACACAGATATCCCACTGTGCTATTATCATAAAAGGCATGCTACATATAATTAAGTATAATCAATAACAAATATGTTAATTACACACCCATGATCATATTTTAATAATAAAATAATCGAATACTAAAGAAAGGAGTTAGCCTGGCCACTCGTGTACCATCTATACATATGTAATCAGTTCATATGTTCATTAAATCATCAAGTAGAACAGAGATTAGTGTACCCCCCCATACAAATTAATATAGTAGTTACCTGCTTCACAATTCACTAAGACTAATCTCCGTCCCTCTATTTCTCTTCCTTTGGTTACTCATCTGGCCCCCTCTTTTTTTTCTTCTCACCGATTGTATTAGGGTTTCGATAAAATAATGTAGGTGCATTATAAGAGGTATATTATATATATAGTTTCAAAATTAATATCCTTTTTCTAATCTCAATACTAATTTAATACCCAATTCTATTTCTAATCAAATTTTATTAAAAACTATTATTAAAAACTATATCATTATTATTATTACTATTATTATTAGTAATTAAATAAATAATTACGGATATTACATATATACCCCCTTAAAAAGGATTCCGTCCCCGGAATCTAAAGAAACTAAAACTCATACCTGAATCAAATAAATGCGGATATTTCTCACGGATATATTCTTCTAACTCCCAACTAGCCTCTCTCTCAGAATGGTTCTTCCACAATACTTTAACAAACGGAATAGTTCTCTTCCTCATAATTCGTTCCTCTCGAGCTAAAATAGCTTCAGCTTCTTCCTCACAAGAAAGATCTTCCCTAATTTTATGTAACGGATATTGAACTTGTTAGTGTAGGTGCCCTAGAGGCAATACAATTTTTCCTTTTAATAAACATTTATGTCATTTGATTATTCAATAAACGTATTTATTATGACTTTAATTACTGCAATATATTTGTTAGCATAATAAATGTCCTTAGAATCATGATACTCGTTATATAGTTTAAGTACATGACTTGAACTTGAGATTATATAATATATCATATTCTTAAAGGTTCCCTAGTCGAGTATTATTATGATAGGACAATAATAATACATAAATAGACTAGTATGTTGTTTGACAGATAACCACATCTCATTGGTTATAAGTATGGGGATACTAAAGTCAATACATAGGTACATGTAGGGGTACATGGTACTGGACAGACCCACAGTGAGATTCTTCATGTTTAATTAAGTCATAAGAAAGACTCACAGTGATAATGGTGTAATGATCCTCTGACTTGAGATCATTATATTTCTATACGAGGATTGATATACTTTGACTACATTAAAAGTTACCTTTGACCGGGTGATGATAAAAGTGGACATCGGGTATATCATGAGTCGTATGAGAAATATGAATGATAGATAAAGGATTTAACCCTCCTATAATTAGGAGAGATATTATTGGCCTCTTGATTGAGTGAGACTATAAAATGCATGGTCGTGCTCAAATAATGATTTGTTTTTCATAGTCTACTCATGGATCAAGTAAACCCGGATTAAATGTTGAAGAGGATGACTAAATACATGCCTCGAGTTTAATCTATAATATATATGGTTAAAGGGATTATATTACACGGAAACATTAATCATGAAAGGTTTTATCGAATCACGATTTAATTATTGTTTAATTAGGTAGCAATGATGTATTACTAGATACCGCTCATTGTTTATAATTTTATTGGAGAATAAAATTATTGCTAATTAAATAATAGCCTATAGGGTCACACACATAGAGCACCTAGAGGAATAGTTAATTTAAATTATAGATTTAAATTAATTGATGATTAATTCGAATTTATTATATTAATTAAGTGAGACTTAATTAATTGAAATAAATTCGAATTTGAAGAATTATATTTCTGCCAATAATAATTAAGTGTGACTTAATTATTAATTAAATAATAGAAGCATGTTTTATTATTTAATCCTATGCCTACATGGGTTAGGTTTTTGCTAAAAAGGCCCATTAACCAATCATTATAAATAGATAATGATAGGTTAAATGGCTTGCACGTTTTTGGATAAACCCTAGCAGAAGAGGCAGCATAGGAAGAGGCAGAGAGAATTCGAAACCTATCAAAGGAGGCTAGTACTTCCGTTCCGTGTTCAAGATCGTGAGACGTTCTTGAAGGTGCTCGTGTGGATACCATAGAGGTGCTTTCGAGAGGAAGACACAAATCGTGATAGCAAGGATCTCCGTTGAGTTCGTGGCATTCAAAATCTTAATAGGTATGATTCGATTATCACCATAATCCGTCAATTCTTATACATGATCCTGCGTTTGGGTTCCGAAAATTTTCGTTATATTTACGTTTATCCGCTGCGTTTTATGCCTCGGAACCCAACAGAACTACGTGCAACAGATGATACTTGTAGCCTCTTAGAACAGACACATGGAACACATTATGCACATGAGATAGCTGTGGTGGCAATGCTACTCTATAAGCAACTTCCCCCACTCTCTTTATAACATCAAAAGGACCAACATATCTTGGACTTAGCTTCCCTTTCATACCAAAACGTTTAACACCCTTCCAAGGAGACACCTTCAAAAACACATGATCACCAGGCTCAAATCCACCAAATTTCCTCTTTTGATCTGCATAGCTCTTTTGACGCGATTGAGCTCCTTTTAAGTTTTCTTTAGCCTGTTCCACCTTCTCGTTAGTTATCCGAAACAACTCTGGCCCTTCAATGACACTCTCTCCAACCTCATTCCAACAAGTCAGTGCTCTACATTTTCTACCATACAACGCCTCAAATGGTGGCATGCCAATGCTCGCTTGCCAACTATTATTGTATGCAAACTCCACTAGGTATAGATACTTGTCCCAATCACCAGACCACTCCAAAGCACAAGCTCTCAACATATCCTCCAATGTCTGAATAGTCCTCTCTGATTGTCCATCAGTTTGTGGGTGAAAAGCTGTACTATAATTAAGCCTCGTACCCCAAGCCTGCTGAAATCCCTTCCAAAAACGCGAAGTAAACCTCGTATCCCTGTCTGAAACTATCGACACAGGCACACCATGAAGTCTAACAATATCCCGTTGAAATATCTCTGCCAATTCATGAATAGGAGTAGTCTCTCTAATAGGCAAGAAATGAGCTGATTTTGTAAGTCTATCAACTACCACCCAAATAACATCATTCTTCCTGAAGGTCCTCGGTAAACTGGTCACAAAATCCATGGTAATGTTTTCCCACTTCCAAACTGGGATATCCAACTGCTGTAACAGTCCACTAGATCGCTGATGTTCAATCTTCACCTGTTGACATGTAAGACATTTCCCCACGAACTCTGCTATGTCCCGTTTCATCCCACTCCACCAAAAGTGCTTCTTCAAATCTCGATACATCTTAGTAGAACCCAGATGAATAGAGAATGAAAAACTATGAGCCTCAGTCAAAACTGCTTCACGAATCGCTACGTCTGAAGGTACACACAATCTACTATCCAACCATACCACACCATGATCATCAACATGAAACTCCGTTTGCTTACCATCTGCCACATTTGATCTAATAGCTTCTAGCCCTGTATCACTTTTCTGAGCTTCCATAACCCTTGAGACTAGATTTGATTCCACCTTCAAACTTGCTAGGACTGCATTTAATTCTCCAACATACAATTCCACACCCAATCGGTCCATATCTGAAATAAGGTATTGCTGAGTAATAAGAGATGCAACACTTCCCAAGTTCTTTCTACTAAGAGCGTCTGCCACTACATTTGCCTTTCCTGGATGGTACTGAATTATAGCATCGTAATCTTTAATAAGTTCAAGCCACCTCCTTTGCCTCATGTTTAACTCTTTTTGTGTAAAAATATATTTGAGACTCTTGTGGTCAGTGAATATGTCACAAGTTTCTCCATACAAATAATGCCTCCAAATTTTTAAGGCAAAGACCACTGCTGCTAACTCCAAGTCATGGGTAGGATAATTTACTTCATAGGGTTTAAGCTGCCTAGAAGCGTACGAAATCACCTTCCCATGCTGCATAAGAACACACCCCAAACCCCTCTTAGAAGCATCACTATAAACCTGATATCCTCCACTCCCTGATGGTAAAACAAGTATAGGGGCTGACACCAACCTCTTCTTTAACTCTTGAAAACTCAGCTCACGATCATCATTCCACTCGAACTTAACACCCTTCCGCATTAACTGAGTCAACGGCAAAGCTATGGATGAGAAGCCATCTACAAAACGCCTATAATAACCTGCCAAACCCAAGAAACTCCTCACCTCTGTCACAGTGCTAGGTCTCGACCAATTTGTGATAGCCTCGACTTTCGCAGGATCCAACTCAATTCCCTTACCAGACACAATATGCCCCAAAAATGCAACATGCTCTAACCAGAATTCACACTTCGAAAATTTTGCAAACAATTTCTTCTCCCTCAAAATTCCAAGTATAATGCGCAAATGCTCTTCATGCTCTTCCTTACTCCTAGAGTATATTAAGATATCATCAATGAAAACCACAACGAACTTATCCAAGTAGTCATGAAAGACCCTATTCATCAAATCCATAAACACAGCTGGTGCATTCGTCAACCCAAAAGACATCACAAGAAACTCGTAATGACCATATCGAGTGCGAAATGCTGTCTTCGGAATATCCTCATCCCTTACTCGTAACTGGTGGTAACCAGATCTCAAATCTATCTTCGAAAAGTACTTCGCCCCTTGTAACTGATCAAACAAGTCATCAATGCGTGGTAAAGGATACCTGTTTCTGACAGTCACCTTGTTCAACTCCCTGTAGTCAATACATAATCTCATAGACCCATCCTTCTTCTTCACAAACAACAGTGGAGCACCCCATGGAGATACACTCGTCCTGATAAATCCTTTATCCAACAAGTCTTGCAATCGCTTTTTTAATTCCTGCAACTCCAACGGTGCCATTCGGTACGGCGCCTTAGAAATAGGCTCTGCACCTGGAACAAGCTCAATAGTAAACTCCACTTCTCTTTGTGGTGGCAAATCTGATAGATCATTTGGAAATAAATCTGCATACTCATTCATAACCGGATAATCCTCAATGCGAGGCTCATCCTTAAATGTATCCCTCACAACAGCAAGATAACCATCACAACCCTTAGACAAAAGTTTATTTGCCTTTAGAGCTGAAATAATTTTAACCACTCCTTTTGGTTGAGATCCCTTGAACACAAATTCTGGTTTATTCACATTTCCAAAGATCACACATTTCCCCGGACAATCAATTGTTGCACGATGTTCACTCAGCCAATCCATACCCAGAATAATGTCAAAGTCATGCATCAACATAGGAAGCAAGTTAACCTTACAATTTCTATCTCCCACAGCTATCGGACACCCTCTGTACTCCTCAGAAATAATAATAGAATTCCCCATTGGGGTAGCAATACACATACGAGGATCAAGTAATGAAGGTAAAACTCCAAGATAATGAGCAAATGATAAGGACACAACAGAATGAGTCGAACCAGTATTAAATAACACATAAGCTTCACGTGTACCCACATGAAGTGTTCCAGAAACGGTACCTGAGTTAGTTGCTGCCTGATTAGCGGTTAATGCAAACACTCTGCCTGAAGGATTCTTCTGGTTCTGCTGACCTCCACTACCAGTTCCTCCACTGCCACTTCCTCCACCACCAGTATTACGTGACACTGTACAATCCTTTGCCCTATGCTCCATGCTACCACACAAGAAACATGCTCTAGTCTGCCTTTAACAAGCCCTGCCTGGATGATTTCCACCACATGTAGCACAAGGAGCAACTGGGATCATATTGGGGTTTCCTCCATACACTGAATAACGGCCTTGCCCCTGTTGACGGTTATGCCACTGTCTAGGCTGTTGCTGAAACTGTTGATTATTCTTCTGACCACCATACTGATTCTGACCATAAGTTGACTGAGACCTGTTATACTGATTCCTTCCACGCCACTGTCCCTGCTGATTACCATGTCCTCCATTCCATTGCTTATCCTGCACTGAACCCTGATCATCTCTTCCTCTTTTACGATCATTCTGAAACCTGTGAGCTCTAAAATTACTGCGTTCCTTCTCAATACCTTTAGCTGCATTAGCCACCTCTGCCACACTTGGAAATTTGAGAGAGATAATATGACCCCTCAAGTTAAGTTTCAACCCCCATTTAAACTTTTCTGCCTGTTGTGCAGCATTTCCTGTAATTGTCCCAGCAAATCCAGCCAACCTGATAAATCTCGCCATATAGTCAGTAATAGTCTCATCATGATTCTGACTGATAGAATGAAATTCCCTCAAATAAGCTTCTCTGTCAGCATTTGAAAAGTACTGCTCATAGAACAACTCTGTAAACACCGGCCATGTCAATGCCTCTATAAACTCCTCACCCTTAATGGTTTTCACTCCTCTCCACCACCTCTGAGCATCCCCCTCTAGCTTATACACGGCCAACTTCACTTTCTGAGAGTCATCACAACCCAAAGCATCAAATATCTTCTCAAGATGAACAATCCAATTTTCAGCTTCAATTGGAGTTGGTCCTGAATGAAAAGATTCTGGCTTCTGCTTAATGAACCTCTCTAACCATGCAAAAGACTCCAACTGATTTCCCTGACCTTCATGATTCCTTTGATCTCCCTGATTTCCCTGGCCATTCTGGTTGTCTTGGTTTCCCTGACCATTCTGGTTACCTTGGTTCCCCTGATTTGGAAAAGCTTGTTGTATAGCCTGAGTCACTGCTTGAGATATCATCTGAGCTAACTGAGCTGGACTCACATTCACGTTAGTTTGATTACGGTTTTTAGGAGGCATCTACAATATAAGATAAGACACGAATGAAGATCACAAGAATATATAAGCGGAAGCATTTATGAATCAATTTGAAGAGAATAAAGCTGAATGAAATTTAAATTAGAGTACCCATCCTAACGTCTACCCAAACTCACAGGTCAAACCTAAATAGGTTTTCTACAAGAAAGAACCTAAGCTCTGATGCCATCTCTGTAACACCCCCTTCCCAAAATGAGATGAGGGGTTACTTCCAAACCACAAACCTGTATACAAAGTACTAGAATCCACCTTGTAATAAATAAATAGGTCCAACAATGTCTCTCAAATTAATATTAAAACCTCCAAAATAATTCAAAATGATAAATGCAAATAAATCCAAAATCTCTAATAATGAAAATGACTAAAATAATCTGAGAAGTTCAAAAATCTTAATAAATGAAGTAAGGGTAGCTCTCCATCACACAGCCCAAGATCCCCCTAAGTACCTGCCAGAAAAAAGAATACGGCATGAGCCAAATGCCCAGTACAGATTGGAATATAGTTTTATAAAACAAGAAGCAAGATATATATAATTTGACATTAATAAATAAATATTAATTTTTAAAAACAAGGCTGAAGCAAAGAGGGGTTAGGACATTTCATACCGATACAAAACAGATAACAGATACACACATCATAGGGTACCTAATGCGTGCAACAAATCGGACAACGTGTACGGCATATACAACGTCACCGTCAAATAACAAATCACAAATCAAATCAGACTCTGGGTGCACCCACGTATCCTCAAACAAATATCAAAATGGCCAAAGCTCACCACCTGAGCTAACAGAAGGATACGCCGTGACTAATCACACTGCCATGGAAGTGTCATGCCACTGGTGCCGCAATGACATGGCTGTAGTACCCCTACACCTGGTTAAATCGGTATACCCTATATCACTCTAAGGGTTCAAATAAAATAATTTTCATAATTTAAAATCACCTGAACAGATTAGATATGTATCATACATAAATTTTGAGGATCGTAGAAACAAATATTTAAATTTCCGAAACAGAATTTCAAATAATTTTTGGAAGATCAAAACAATTAAAACGAATAATAACGGAAAGAACAGATTACGAACGGAACGAATTAAATATAATTAATCCTAAAAAGAGTAGCACTGAAGAGAAAAGGGACGAAATCCGTACCTCGAAAATAGCGTCACAAACACTAATGATATCCGCAAATAACTAGCTACACACCCAGCTCCCGATCTAATTACAAAATTTAATCTATTATTAATATGTTTATACGATATAAAGTAACCATTAACCAAATATAAGCCGATATAATATCGTATAGAATTCGCAGAAGTAATCTTGTAACACTACGATGATAACCACTAGAATATATGTTAAACACATAAAATAAAACATGATCAGCCAGTTTGTATTAATAAAGAATAAATAAGATATATAAGTTATTACCCCGCACATGTATACACAGGCTATGACATACGCACACAGATATCCCACTGTGCTATTATCATAAAAGGCATGCCACATATAATTAAGTATAATCAATAACAAATATGTTAATTACACACCCATGATCATATTTTAATAATAAAATAATCGAATACTAAAGAAAGGAGTTAGCCTGGCCACTCGTGTACCATCTATACATATGTAATCAGTTCATATGTTCATTAAATCATCAAGTAGAACAGAGATTAGTGTACCCCCCATACAAATTAATATAGTAGTTACCTGCTTCACAATTCACTAAGACTAATCTCCGTCCCTCAGTTTCTCTTCCTTTGGTTACTCGTCTGGCCCCCTCTTTTTTTTCTTCTCACCGATTTTATTAGGGTTTCGATAAAATAATGTAGGTGCATTATAAGAGGTATATTATATATATAGTTTCAAAATTAATATCCTTTTTCTAATCTCAATACTAATTTAATACCCAATTCTATTTCTAATCAAATTTTATTAAAAACTATTATTAAAAACTATATCATTATTATTATTACTATTATTATTAGTAAATAAATAAATAATTACGGATATTACAAATGAGTAGACTATTAAACAAATCAACATTTGAGCACGGCCATGTATTTTATAGTCTCACTCAATCAAGAGGCCAATAATATCACTCCTAAATAGGAAGGTTAAATCATTTATCTATCATTCATATTTCTCATACGATTCATAATATACTCCATGTCCACTTTTATCATCACCCGGTCAAAGGTAACTTTTAATGTAATCAAAGTATATTAATTTTCATATAGAAATATAATGATTTCAGGTCTAAGGATCATTACATAATTATCACAGTGAGAATTACTTATGACACTTATTTAACATGTAGAATCTCACGTCGGGTCATTCCATTGCTATGCATTGAGACATGCACTTATGTTCTTGATTTAGTATCACCATACCTATGACCAATGAGACGTGGTCATCTGTCAAGAAACATACTAGTCTTTGTGCATTATTATTGTCCTTAAATAATAATACTCGACTAGGGAATTTTATGAATAAGATACTATTCATATAATCTCATTTTTAAGTCACATACTTAAAGATATATAATACGTATCAAAATTCCAAGGACATTTATTATGCTTTCAATTTATTACGCTGTAAATAAAACATAATAAATAAATAATAATCAATAAAACATAATCCTTAATAATAAATATTTTTCTTAAAATATAAAAATATTGTCTCTAGAGCACAATTACTAACAAATATAATATCAATATTTAATCGTGGAATATTAGATTTAAAATATTATTTTAATTTCTCACAAAATATTAATTATTATGAAATACTACTCAAGTAGAAGATATGATTTTTAACTTGAAAAGTATTAAAAAATTAATATGATAAAAGTTTATATAACTGATAAAGTGTTCTAGAATGATTTTGACATGAATTGTTCTAATTTAACGATTATATTTGAAACTTGTATATAAATCTGTGAATATAACAATGCATACAAATTTCTGAATTTGAATATTTTTAACTAACATAAATAATGAAGTGATCACCTCATATTTATATAGGATTTGTAAAGCTTGTATGACTTTCTAGATCAGGACATTTTTCAGGCTATATTTAAGCCTGAATGACTTTTAATAACATTTGAAATAGCTGAGTATGACCTTTAAAAAGTCGGTATGACTTTTTATTTCAAGGCTCAGTATGACTTTTAATTAAATAGTCGGTATGACTTTTTAATTAAATAAGTCGGTATAACTTTTTAATTAATAAGTCGGTATGACTTTTTAATTAAAATTCGGTAGGACCTTTGAATTAGTCTCGATATGACTTTCCGTTAACAGCTCGGTATAAATTTTCTTTGAAGCTTTCAGTATGACTTTTTATTCTAATTCGGTATGACTTTTATTATATAATTTAGTATGACTTTTTAATAAGTCTTTTGAATTATATGAAAATTCATATTAAGTCATATCTTTTATGATAAATTAATTCTACTTAGTTTAATTAAATAATTTATAACTTAAATTAAATTTAACTTGAAATAATTTGAATAATTTAATTAAATAATAAATTTACTTTTGAATCTTTCTATCCTTGCTTTGTGTTCTATCATAAACCCACTTAAGGTAGATGATGAATATTTATTAATTTAGTTAACACACAAATGTACTGTCTGGTTCATTTGTATCATACTATAATGAATATTCTTCATCTTTTTACCTTTAAGTTGTGGTCTTCTGTCCATCTTTTGCTTTACTGTTTGTCCTCTTGTGTTTCTCTTCTTCTGGAATCTTCGTGTAGTAGCCACTAGAAATCTTCTATATCTTCTGAATGCTTCTGAAATACTACTTCTTTATTTTTCACTGACGGTTAAACATATTAGTGAACTTCTTTCACTGTTGAGTATCAATCTCACAAAAATACTTCTGATAGTTTGATTCTTCCCGTCTAGTTAACTTTCTTCATCTTGATTCATGTTATCATATATATTATTTACTTCTCTTTCTTAACTGAGTTGAGTTGTCATCTAATTATTACAAATATGCCTAGTCATATGTCTTTCAATCTCCCCCATTTGTTGTTAAACATTTATCACACAAATTTCTAGAGGATAACTCAACTAACAAGTAAGAAAGTAATACGACATGTAAGAACTGTAAATAATAAATAAAAGTTCTGTTTTTATATTTAATAGTTTTCCAGATTCATACATGAAAGATAAATACAAGATATATGTTCCTCTAGACTGAACATATATTACAGATTTTCTATCTTGATCTATCTAATTCTTCAATCTTCAGAACTATCAACTTCACCTTGTTTTAGAGTTAAACTCTTATGCACAGATATCCTCGGTACCTCTTCAGATTCTAATTGAGTAGATTGTCAATACAACCTTATTTGTAGATTGTCCCATTCAACATGATCAACTTCATCTTCTTGAATGTCATACGACTGAGTTGAATCTATTTTAGACATTTACCGGATGTAAGATGGAATACCTTTTGATAAGTAATAACTCCAGATCTTTTCAGCCGCATCAATTTTGTCTTTTGTTCTGAACCCTTTAGATCTCAACATCTTCTAAACCTCAATCATATACATGCCTGTATAACTTTTCAATGACTCATCATCTAGTTTCATGATCTGATAAAAGTTGTTAGAGAAAAATCTTACCTCGTGAGGGTCATATATGATTTGAGGACTAACAACTCTTGAGAAATCTTTGAGTCTATCTCTTAGAATCTCATTCTCTTCCGAACTCCTTTTTACTTTATTCAACAGGGTATATAACACTGATAGAGTTCTTTGTCTGAAGAATTCCAAAGAGATTCTGTATGTGCAATTTTTGTTAGTATAGACTAAGATCTGCCAATCATCAAGAATGTGATCAACAATCACAGTGATATAATCAACTTCTTTCAAGGCCTTCATAAAATTGTCAATGCTGTCATTTGAATTTTCCAAGCGTTCAATTAATGACTTTAATTGTTTGTCTTCCAATGGACCATTCTGAAGTTTGTTCATAATTTCTCTGCAGTGTCACACTTTGCACCTATCTTCATATCTCTTTCCTTCTCCTTTATAGCAATAGCCCACAAATTCTTCTTTTCCAGACTTGCTTCCTTTTCAGCTCGTACTTTTTCCTTGAGTAAAGGTTTTAATTTTTCATATTTAGCATTGTTTGTCTTGATGTCTTCTTTCAGTTTCCTCATGGCCCCTTCATAGACATGATCATATTCTTTTTCTTTAAGAAATAAAAATTCCTCATCAATGGCAATTTCTTGTATAAAAATTCTTCAAATGGACTCTTTTTCGTTGAGTAGAGCTTTTAATTTTTCAAATTTAGCATTGTTTGATTTGTATAACCGTGCTGTCAGCTCTGAAATCTTTCCATCTTTGTTTTGTCTTCTGGCATAAAACCACTTAAGCTAGATGATGAATATTTATTAATTTAGTTGATAAATAAATGTACTGTCTATTTCATTTGTGTCATACTATAATAAATATTCTCCACCTTTTAACCTTTAAGTTGTGGTCTTCTGTCCTTCTTTTGCTTTACTGTCTGTCCTCTTGTGTTTTTCTTCTTCTGGAATCTTCGTGTAGTAGCCACTAGTAATCTTCTATATCTTCTGAAACACTACTCCTTTATTTTTCACTGATGCTTGAACATATTAATGAACTTCTTCCAGTGTTGAGTCGCAATGTCACAAAAATACTTCTGATAGTTTGATTCTTCGTGTCTAGTTGATTTTCTTCGTCTTGATTCCTATTATCATATTTATTATTTACATCTCTTTCTTAACTGAGTTGAGTTGAAGCTAATTATTATAAATAGACCTAGTCATATGTCTTTCAATTATGTATTATTATTATTATTATTATTATTATTATCATATTATAGATAATATTAGGGTTTTACATATAAAGAGATAGAGGGAGACCATGAATTTTCCATGTGAGAAGGATGATTAAAATTTTTCTTATCTAAATCTTTTCTATAAAAATATTTAATATATTATATAAGATATTAGAGTAACTTTATACGGAGAACTAGTTACACTTACATGAGAAATTATTATATTGAGAACTCGGAAACTTATTAATTCATTGATTTAGATCGAATTGAAGAAATTAGATTTTTTTTAAAAATAATTATTTGAGTTTCTCGGCTAAGAGTTCAACCTTAGCCGAATATATTAAGTACACATACTTAGAATCATGATATTTAATAAATAAAATAAATCAAATTAAATTTAAAATAATATAAAATAATAAATATTAATATATTTTTTAAATTTAATCAATTTTTATATGAGAAAATTATATTGAATTAATTTTTAATAATTGAGAACTACTGTTAACTATTTTTATAATTAAAAATTATTTATATTTCTAAAAGAATATTGTTATACATGTGGAATTGTCATAAAATACATTAAGTATTAATATGGAGTAATATATTTGGTTCAATGAAGAATCTGTCATATATTAGTATTAAAAAGTGGGATGTAAAAATTATTATGATGATAATTGTTATGTATCATTTCATTTTTTAATATTAACTTAAAGTTTAAATCTCATTACCAATATAGTAATATCTATTATTTATTGATGCAATGTTTAAAATATATATATCCTAAAATTATTTATAAATTGCAATAAATATTATAATACTGAAAATCTAATAACATAAAAAAAATTATTCAAATAAATAATTATATTATTATATTATTAACAGATACATATATATTATATCTCATGTACCATAATATCTATTAAATTTTATATAAAGTAAATATAATAGAGATCTTATCAAAAATATATTTGATATATTAAAAAATTATGTTCATAATATTTTGAATCACAAAATTTTACGTATTTATATATTAATAATATAAAATTATATTTTGTGCGATGTGCATATTTATTTTTATTATTTTATAATTTTTTATTTATATTTAATTCAGTTGATGTAAAAATATATAATTTAAATAAGTTAAAAAAACTAATATAATTATAATATATTAACACTTTTTAAAATTATGAAAATAATAATTATTATAAAATAAATATTTTAATTAATAAAACAAAATATCCGTGCATCGTACGAGTTAAAATCTAGTATTATTATAAGCGAACATTGGTTTATTTGGTAGTTTGGTTGGTTCAACGCCTTCCAAAAAAATTGCAAGTGCTTTCTAAAAAAAATTAATTAAACATATATAATTTATTCCATTTATAATATAATAGCATAGTAGTTTAGATCGGACACAAACACATATTAATCTCTTAAATAAAATACATCTTTATACAAAACATACAAATATTATCCTATTAAAATATAAATACAAATAAATATATTAATTTCCTAACTAAAATATATTTATGTACAAAACACACAAACATTATCCTATTAAAATATAAATACAAATAAATTACATAATATTAAATAAAGTTTAAATTATTATTATACAAATAAAAATAAATTCAAATCATATTTAAAATATTAAAATAAAAATATTAAAAAAATTCATCCGAGTGTCGCACAATATATAAGCTAGTTAATTTTTATTTGATATTATACGAAAAATATACGGCACGATGGTACATGAAAGTACACGATTTATAATTTGGTCGGATTTGGGTTTAACATTTTAATACACAAAAAGTTACACGACATAGGAACAAAATGTCAGGTGGTCTACTAATAGATGCAGAGGAAGCATTCCTCAAATAAAAACATTTTTATATGAATAATTAATAAAAATCTATTATTTATGCTAGCTATATTTTTTTTAAAAAAATTATAAATTATATCCTATATATAATTGGAATAAGGGGATAATATAGTATGGTCGTCAGGTGTAAAAATATAAATTCTTAATTATTTAATTAATAGATTTAGGTTCTATTCCCCATAAGTACAAAAAATAACTTAATACTATTTTAAATTTATTTGTAAATAAAATGATTAAGGTTATATTATCAAACAATATCAATAATTAATTTAATATTAATTTGGAAAAAAATATATCACATTTTTATTTTAAAATTGAATAAATATTATTAAAAAGAAATATTATTAGTTCTAATAATATATTTATCGCCTCAAATTCTTTATCGTAATTTGTAAGTAGTTAGAGTTTATTTTTTATGGTTCTGGATTCTGATTCGATTGTTGTACTAAAAAAATACAATACGTTTGTTATATAAATGTTAGGATTATACTCCGTTTGGATTGGCTTAAAATTAAAAAAAAGTTATTTATTTATAAAAGTGTATATATATATATATTATAATAAGTACTTATTTTAAAAAATAAGTACTTATTTTTAAAAATTACACTTTTAGGTATTAATTTTGAGAAATAAATAACTTATTTTTGAAAATAAATAACTTATTTACGAAAATAAAGAATCCGGAACGGGATTATATAGCAATAGCATGTGGTTGTAAAAGAGATGTAATCAGGAAATATGAAATAAAATAATCGAAATTGTCACAATTTTAAATTATCTATTGGTTTAGTTAAGATTTATTTTACTTGTTATGCATGCCAATATAAACTTTTGTATTGAGTGTTACATTTTAAATCAACTCCCTATCTAGAATTACTTGTTGGTAGTTTTATATTTCTTTCATCATGGTTGGTACATCAAAGGATAAAGGAGAAATGACCCAAAATGACACAGATTTATAACACGTAATGCCTGAAATGGTATTCACGGGTGGAATCACCCTAAATGTCACTTCTTAACGCGAAATAGTGAAGTGTTTTGGTTTTATATAAAAACAATATCATGTAGCGTTTTCTTTAAAAATTAAAACATATTCTCCAAAACCAAACATGGTGTCACGTCCACATAGTGTCAGGTAAATACTATTTGTAGTTAATGTTAGTACCCTAATTTAACCGTTTTTAATATTTTAGGATTCATCAATTCCCTAATTAGGTTTTAGAAATATTAAGATTAAATTAAAAGTTAAGTATTGAATTTATAAACCTGTAATAGAATGTTCAACGATTTATGGGTTATGATTTAGGGTTTAGGGCAAATCCTATTTAAAGTTACTACCTTAATTTAACAGTTTTTAATATTTTAGGGTCCATTAATTTCCTAGTTGGGTTTTAGAAATTTTTTGTTTAAATATGTAGCAGAATGGTCACAAGAACCTGGTGGAGGGGGCTAAAACAGAACTCAATGTTGCGTCCTGGTTATTTTTTTAAATAAAATTTTGATTTAAACGCGCCTTTATCCAGCATTTAAGTGTAAATTCAACATCGTGTTACGTTTTTCTGGAAAAACTTTAATATAAAACGCTACACGATATAGCTGTTTATCCAAAAATCAATTTTATGCCGCTTTTTTTTTGTTTTTCAGAATAAAAAAGAATTAAGTGTACAAACGCAATACAATATTGCGTTTTGGAGTGACATTTTGGACTATTCCTCCCAATTGTCCCATTTTGTGCATTTATTGTTCAAATAGTGACACATAGGGCCAACACCTGGGATAAAAACATTACTGGAGACTATGCAAATCTGTCAATTAATGAAGAAGAAGAGGAAGGATTAATCCTCAATGAGATTCTGGCTGATCTTCCAAAAGCATATTACTCTTACTGTTTGGTGGGAAGCTTCCTCACTAATATAAATGGAAACGTGAACTTTGTAGCAATGCAAGATAATTTATCATCTATATGGAGATCTATAAATGGAGTTTTCATGAGCTGGACATTCAGAGGGTGTTGGATGATGGGTTGTGGACGTTTAATTAACAAGTTTTACTGGTCAAAAAGTTAGAAGTAGATTGATCAGTTGGCCAATATCAAGTTATCTGAGTTATATATGTGGATTCAAGTATACGATATACCCATTGGTTTTAATACAAATTTTATTCTATAATTCATAGGAAATTATGTCAGAAAGTTCTTGCCTTCAGATCATAAAAATTTTCATGGTTTTTGGAAAAACTATCTATGGATTAAAGTGGAAATAGATGTTCGTCGTCCTCTAAGGAGTCAAATGCGAAATGAAAAAAAGTGGTGGGGAGTGGTTGTGGATAAAATTCAAGTATGAATGACTTCATTACTTTTATTTTTACTGTGCCATGATTGGACATTCTGAAAAATTTTGTGATCATTGGTTGACAATCTGACGCAAAGAGAAGTTCACAATTATGATAGTTCTTTGAGAGCTCCGAACCAGAAATACTCGATGATTAAAAATAATCAATGGCTTCGTGATGCAGAAGGAGAGATGCTAATTCCAGCAGAAGGGGCAAAGGTTATTGGCGGGAATGGAAACTTTTGAAAAAACATTAACTACTTACCACGGATTAAGGAGATCACAACAAGATGGATTATATGACTATAGTAAGACAAATAAAGTTGCGATAATTAAGGGTACTGATTCAGGATATCATAAAGAGGAGCTAGATAAGGTCCTTGATACGAGGGTTATAATTTTAAAACAAACAAGACCGTGCATAAGGGAAGATGGGTTGGATCAGGACAAGATTATGGGCCATAATAAGGGACAAGCGGTTGAGCTTGATATAGAGATGAGTAAGGAGCTAGGACATAAAAAAATTGGCATTGGTGGGACCTGTTTTGCTGGCCCGCCCACCGCAATGAGTACGTTATTTTGGAACTGTTGAGGCTTGGGCGATCCTCACACAGTTCAGGTACTTTTGGATCTAGTCCAATTAAAGAAGACCATTTTTGTCCTTCTTATGGAAACTATTATAGATGATACTAGAATTGATCGTATACGATCTAAGATGAAATATGAAGGCCTTTTTACAGTAACAGGTCCAGGCCATGGAGGGGGATTAGCTTTATTTTGGAAGCAAACTAATAGTATAACAATCAAAACTTATTCTCACAACCATATTGACACTGAGGTTAATCTAGAGGATCAGATACCGTGGAGACTTACTTGTTTATATGGATATCCATAAATGACAAGACGAAAGGATTCTTGGAATTTTCTTCGTTTATTGGCTTCTCGGTCGTCATTATCATGGGTAGTTTTGGGAGATTTTAATGATATGTTACAGGTTAGTGAAAAGAAAGGAAATAATGTACATCCGGCTTGGCTAATGAACGGTTTTTGAGATGCGGTGTCAGATTGCATAATTTATGATTTGGAGATGGAAGGTTATCCTTTCACACGGGAAAGAGGAAGATGGACATATCAATGGGTGCAAGAAAATTTGGATCGTGTTTTTGTTAATGAGGATTGGAGAAGAAAATTCACATAAAAAAGAGTTCAAAACCTCATAGCACCAACTTCGGACTATTCAACAATTTTCCTGCAAATAAAGGTATGGAGACCTATCCCTAATTGGTACCAATTTCATTTTGAAAACTATTGGTTGATAGAGGAAAGGTGTGGGCAAATTGTAGCAGATTGCTGGGAGAAAAACAAGTTGAAGACGGTTGCTAAGAAAATAGAAAGTTGTGCTCAAGGGTTGCGGAATTGGGGTGAAAGACTGGCGAAAAGTTTTAAATATCCTGAAAGACTGGCGAAAAGTTTTAAATATCCTGAATCGGGATAAAATGAATCATTTAAGAGGATGTTCAGATGCTTTTTCAGTGCAATACTATAGGGAGACAGCAACAGAGTTTTCCAACTTATTTAGCTAGCAAGGCAACAAGAGGATTTCTGGAAGCAAAAAGCAAAGCAATATTGGCTTAAAGTAGCCGATTGCAATTCTAAATACTTCCACGACTATGCCTCCGCTAGAAAAAAGAAGAATCATATTACTAAATTAAAATATGAGAACAGAAATTGGAAGAACCAGATAAATAGGTTGGCTGAAATGATTAGTTCTTGTTATGCCCCTCTTTTTTCAATCTCAAGGGAGTGATATGGTGGATATCGTAGAATGTATCGAGGGTCGGATCAGTTTGGAGCAAAATGAACAACTAATACAAGAGTTTATGGCTGAGGAGGTGAAAATGGTTATCTTTTCTATGCATCCTGACAAGAGTCGGGGACCTGACGGTATGAATCCTGCTTTTTATCAGCGTTTTTGGAGTATAATAGGTGACGATGTAACTCATGAATGCCTTAATATTCTCTCTTTGGGTTACACTCATGAAAATCTAAATGATACGTTGTGGTACTCATTCTTAAAAGGTCCCCATAAACTATTAAAGATTTGAGGCCGATATCTTTGTGCAATGTAATGATGAAAATTATTACGAAAATGCAGGCCAATAGAATCAAACTGGTGCTTCCTAATATTATATCAGAGATGCAAAGTGCAGTCATTGCCGGAAGGTCAATAACTGATAATGTTATGGCAACCTTTGAAATAAAACACTGGATGGACAAAAAGAAACAAGGTAAAGTGGATTTTTCATCATTAAAAATTGACATAAGGCTTATGATAGGGCGGAATGGGTTTTTATTCGGGGCATCATGCAAGGATGAGTTTTGCTAATAAACGGATTAATTGGATTCATATGTGTATGTCAACTATCAGGTAAAAATTTTGGATTTCCGAACAAGAAATTGGACATATTATTCCTACAAGAGGACTATGACATGGAGATCCAATCTCCCTATCTTTTTATCCTTTGTGCAGAAGGTTTGACAAAGGTATGTACACAGTTAAGAGTACGTATAGACTATTATGCAGAACAGAAGTGCAGTTCCGGAGTATGTTTGCAAACGTTAATTGGCTTAAAATTTGGTCTCTCAGTATCCCTCCCAAGATGAAAAACTTTATGTGGTGAACATTTAAAAATTGTCTTCTCATTCTTAAAAATCTCAAAGAAAGACAAGTAGATGTTAATTTATTATTCCCAGTTTGTAAGACAGGAGAAGAAACCCTCGATCACATATTCTTTTATTGCCTGTTTACCCGTAGATGTTGGAAGATAGCACATTTTCTCACACAGGTTTCTGGGGTTATCAATAATGGTCAGGAAATTTTGAACTTACTTAATAATCTCAACACGAAAGATCTGGAGATTTTCTGCACCATTAGTTGGAACTTGTGGTCTCATAAAAATCTTGTGGTCTAGCATAAAAGGTTTCATACTCCTCTCATGGTTGTTAATGGTGCTAGTTTATTTCAGTGTCAACAAGCTCACAGTACTCGGTTTATTTATAATGCAACAAGTCAGCGCGAGGGGGTTCTAGCCTGGCAACGACCTATATTAGGATGGGTTACTTGCAGTATTGATGCAACTGTGTTCGATAATAAATACTTTAGTTCATATGGTTTCCTTATAAGTGATGAGAATGGGGTGTTTTGTGCAGGTTTTAGTGGCCAATTCATGGAGATTGTGGACCCTAAGATCGGTGAAGTAATGGCATTTCGAGAAGCATTATCCTGGCTGAAGGGGTTAGCAGTTTCAAAAGTATTCATTGAACTTGATTGTTTGGGTGTTGTCCAAGATTTTCAACATAAGGTTAATGATACTTCTTACTTTGGAGCTATTATTATAGATTTTCAGCTTATTGTAAAGGACTTGAGGTCCTATTCGGTTTATTTTGTTAGGCGTTCAGCGAATTCTGCTGCTCATACTCTAGCTAGAGAAGTAGGTTCAATGTCTGATCGCAAGAAATGGTTTAATACACCTTCTTTCCTTATTGATGTTATTGATAAAGATAATCAATAAAGCTTATTTTTTATTTCCAAAAAAAAAAATCTGCTCCCCTTAATAAGAGGGGTGATTTGTAATTGGAAATAGCTGAAACTAGTAATTTGTATGGTCAAGACATTGTAATTTGTTTACTAAGAAACTAAAAATTTATAATATTAAAATTAATGTGAAACAATCTGCCAAAAACACAATAATAAATCACGAGTGATTGTGTGTGCAAGCAACAGAATAGTGTATGACAATAATCAAACTGTTAAAGAAAAGGTAAGGAATGGAGAATGTCTCGAGTCCAGTGCGGAACTGTCTCCTTAAAGCTATTTCGCCTCTCACCGTATGTTTGAGTCGATAGCCTCCCAGGATAAAACGAGAACACGATGATGTCACGAAGAACAGCACATTCAGCGAGCTTGAACAGAGCAAGAAAACTATCACTAGGAAGAGGACGACTGTGTTTAGGGTTTAGGACAGAAGATTGACTTGCTTAAACCTAAGACCAAATGAGATGAATATATAGACTGAGAAAACTTGGGCGCTACACAATTTCCTAAATTACCATGCGTTAATTAATAAAGGAAATCGGTTGTCAAAATCAATTCGTAATCAATTTTGAATTAATAATAATACTCATTATTAAATCAAAATAACGAATTATTATATTGAGCTAATTCACAGTGGAAATTCGACAGCAGCTTTGAGTTTACTATCAATCGTGACAGCAACTTTCCCTTGGCCGCCGAGTTTACTGTCAGGCTTGACAGCATCTTTGATATTGCCTTGCCCGCCGAGTTTACTGTCAGGATTTCCTTGACAGTAACTTTGTATGACAACAACTTTGAAATGAGTTAAGCAATTCTGACAGTAACTTTGCTTCTTCGACAGCAAGTTTGAGTCTGACAGTAACTTTGCTTCTTCGACAGCAAGTTTGAGTCTGACAGTAACTTTGAAAAACTGGTCCGGATTTATTCGCGCCAAATTTTACTGCATTCGTGTCCGTAGGTCGCCTGCGCGGAAATCCCGAAGGATTGCGAAGCCACGAATTTGCCCTCGAAATCCCATGATTTGCACCCCCCCTGCGCGCACGTGGGTGGTGGAGCAATACCATACTAACACATCTTAAACACTATATAAGTGTTCTACTATATAAAGGCATGGAAAACTCTTTTCCAATTCAATGTGGGATTCAAGTTCTCATTTCTAGATTTCCATTTTCAAGGTACCAACTTTGGATAATCATATCTCATCCATTCCTTGATCATTTTGAATAGTTAAATATGCGTTGAAAAGCTCTCTCGAAGAGGAACATACTCCAATCATAACTTGTTGCGCACACGCACCCAAGAAGCATTCAAACTTAGGCTCAAAATAACTTGACAATGTGGGGCTACTACCCACAGTTTCCAACAATCCCCCACATGGATGATATTGATGTTTCAGTAACACACACTAGACAGACAGACACGGAATTTGGCTTGGTGATAGTTTCTTCGATTAGATATAGCATACGATAGGTAGAGAATGCTCCTTGAACCTTCGCTCGAGTAAGCATACCGACCTTACTAGTAGACAGTAGACGCGAGTGTCCTTGAACTATTTGACCGTTTATGTAAGCGATGATATACTTATCACTACATCTTTTCTGACTCGTTCATCTCTCATAATTATGTCCATTTTGTCCATGGACATCGTCCTGGTTCTGCGGGAGTTTCTAAAGAATTGTGCCTCGTAATTATCCTTTGAAGCGGCCCCACTTCTCTCCTACATAGGTGATCTTTATCTTAAAGAGTAACCCGTGTTTACTCAACTAAATTCCATGCATTCAACCTTGAATTTCATGTATTCACCAAAAGATCATTAAAAGCGTAAGCTTACCCTCGTATCATATGGGTCTCACTGTTTCCACACCATAGGAATAGGCCAGGGGTTACCCCCATAGTGATTTGGTCATCATGATTTAGTTTGCCCTTTTGAACCAAGTTCTTGGGACCTCCAGTCAGCAAGGTTGGGTGTCCACCATGACGCCGTTAAGCAATAGGCTTAAGGGCCATCGCCTTAGATGATTTATCAATCAGTTCTCTTGATAACCCTTTGGTTAATGGATCCGCGATATTATCTCTTGACGGTACAAAGTCAATAGTGATAATTTCTGTTGATATTAATTGTCTAATGGAACTGTGTCGTCGTCGTATGTGACGAGACTTACCATTATACAACATATTATGTGCTTTGCCAATAGCTGACTGACTATCACAATGTAGTCCTATTGCAGTCACGGGTTTTGGACATCTAGGAATATCCTCCATGAATTGGCGTAAATATTCAGCCTCTTGTGCGTATTTGTCTAATGCCACGAAATCAGCTTCCATCGTGGAATGCGTTATCACTGTTTGTTTTGAGGATTTCTATGACCCGGCTGCCCCAGCTAGTGTAAATACGTAGTCACTCGTAGACTTCAACGCCTTCTTGCTAGATATCCAATTTGCATCTGTGTACCCTTCAAGTACTGCTAGATATCTTCCATAATGTAGTCCATAGTCTCGAGTTCCTCTTAAGTACTTTAGTACTCTTATGATCGCTTTCCAGTGATCAGCTCCTAGATTACTTGAGAATCTACTCAACCTACTGATTGAGTATGCAATGTCTGGTCTTGTACAACTCATTAGGTACATCAGACTTCCTATTATCCTCGGGTATTTCAATTGAGAAATCCCTACACATTTATTCTTGGATAGATGTAAAGTCAAATCCACAGGTGTTTTGGTTATCTCATTATCATCCTTGGCAAACCTCTCAAGGATCTTGTCAACATAGTGTGACTGACTTAGTACGATACCTTCTGATGTTCTAGAGATTTTCACACCTAGAATCACATCTGCTTGTCCCATATCTTTCATGTCAAATCTTGATCTTAACATGTCCTTTGTAGACTTGATCACTTTTCCACTGCTACCAGCAATAGGTAGATCATCTACATACAATGTTATCATGACATGTTCTTTCTCGTTATCCTTGTAATAGACACAATTATCACATTCATTCACCTTGAAGTCGTTTTCCATCATAAAATGATGAAACTTTTCATTCCACTTCATGAGAGCTTGCTTCAAGCCATATAATGACTTAACTAATCTACATACTTTTCTTTCCTGTCCAGGAACCACAAACCCTTCGGGTTGTTCCATGTAGATTTCCTCGTCTAAGTCTCCATTTAGAAAAGCTATTTTCACATCCATTTGATGTACATCCAAATTTCGCAGTGCAGCAATAGCAAGCACTATTCTTATGGATGTTATTCGTGATACAAGGGATTATGTATCAAAGTAATCGAAGCCATGTTGTTGCTTGTATCCTTTAATTACAAGTCTGGCCTTATACTTGTCAATGCTACCATCAGTTTTCAATTTCTTTTTGAAAATCCACTTGCATCCTAGTGGTTTACATCCAGATGGTAGGTCCACTAGCTCTCAGGTATGATTCTGCATGATTGAATCAATTTCGTCTTTGATGGCCTCTTTCCACATAGGTCCATCAGGTGATGTTACCGCT
Source organism: Oenanthe sinensis (assembly GCA_028671895.1). NCBI lineage: Eukaryota > Viridiplantae > Streptophyta > Magnoliopsida > Apiales > Apiaceae > Oenanthe > Oenanthe sinensis. Next base: position 12,376,296 of record CM053797.1, read on the forward strand.
TCCTTATAGGTTTTTGGATCACCTTCTTCGAGCAAATAATTCATAAATTCTGACCTATAGGATTTCTCTTTCCTTTGTCTTTTGCTCCTTCTTACTACCCCCACATTTTCATCTTTACTGTCTTCGTCCTCATTGTCTTCCTCGATAGACTCAAGAGATCGTTTAGACATTGTAGGGTGGTTGGTTTCTAGATTACAAGGAAATATTGTCTCAAAGAATGAGGCATTCCTTGACTCCATGATCGTATTCTTTTGAATGTCAGGAATCTTTGATTCATGTACGAGAAACCTATATGCAGTACTATTTGGAGGATATCCAATGAAGATACAATCTACGATTTTTGGACCAATCTTCACTTTCTTAGGCGTAGGGATCAGTACCTTAGCAAGGCACCCCCACACTTTCAAATGCTTATAGCTCGGTTTCTCTTTCTTCTATATTTCATAAGGACTTTCATCCTTGTTCTTGCGCATCATCCTATTTAATAGATAATTTGCACTTAAGATGGCTTCCCCACACATTGATTGTGGAAGTCCAGAGCTTAGCAACATCGCATTCATCATCTCCATTAGAGTGCGATTCTTTCTCTCAGCCACTCCATTTGATTGAGGAGAATATGGTGCAGTGACCTCATGGATTATACCATGTTGTGAACATAATTCCCCAAAAGGTTTAACATATTCACCTCCACGATCACTACGTATCCTTTTGATTTTCTCTATTTCTTGTTTCTCAACTTCTTCCTTATAGATTTTAAATTTATCTATAGCTTCATCTTTGCTTTTGAGAAAATATACATAGCAGTATTTTGTACAATCATCTATGAATGTAATAAAATACTTGTTACCTCCTCGAGTTGGAGCGAATTTTAAATCATATATATCGCTATGTATTAAGTCTAGCACTTTGGTGTTTCTTTCCACACGTTTAAATGATGTTCTCGTTAATTTTGCATCAACACAAGTTCCACACTTATGTTTTGAATCGATGTTCAATTTTGGTATGTATTCTTTTACACTTAATCGTCGTATAGTATCATAATTCATATGTCCTAATCTAGCATGCCATAAATTAGAAGACTCAAGCAAGTAAGCAGAAGAATTCTTCAATTCATTTTCGTCTTTAACAGACATTACATTGAGCTTAAACCCATTACAAACGTAGCCATTGCCTACAAACAACCACTCTTAGAGAAAATAACCTTATCTTACTATATTACAATACGAAAACCATGCTTATTCAACAAGGCACCAGACACAAGGTTCTTGCGAATATCAGGCACATAAAGTACATTCTTCAAAGTCAGATTCTTTTCAGAGGTCATCTTCAGAATCACCGTGCCTTCCCCTACAATTGTGGAAGTCGCAGAATTTCCCATAAAAAGCTTCTCACCAGCATTGGAAGCTTTGAGGCTAGAGAAAATCGCCTTATCAAAACAAATATGCCTAGTAGCTCCTGTATCAATCCACCATTCTCTTGGATTAGAGCCAACCAGATTCAGTTCAGAGACCGTAGCACAGAGGTCTATATCGGACATCTCCTTTGAGATAACATTCACCATATTTGCTTCTTTCTTTTTGTTGGTCTTCTTGGGCTTCTTGCAATCAGAAGACCTATGACCCACTTTGTCACAGTTGTAGCACTTTCTTTGAAACTTTGAAGGCTTCGAAATTCCTCCTTTGGGTGCTAGCTTTGTTCCTTTACCAGAACTGTTCTTCTTGAATTTGGAGCTTTTAGCATGCTCCACCACGTTTGCCTTTTCAGTGGCAATATTAGATTTCTTTTCAGATCCTCTGTTGTCTTCCTCGATACGAAGTCTAACAATCAGATCCTCCATAGACATCTCCTTTCGCTTGTGCTTTAAGTAGTTCTTGAATTCTTTCTAGCCAGGCGGCAGTTTTTCAATCACAGCAGCAACTTGGAAAGACTCACTTACGACCATTCCTTCAGCATGAATGTCGTGGATGATTACCTGCAGCTCTTGCACCTGACTGACCACAGTTTTGGAATCCGTCATCTTATAATCAAGAAAACGGCCAACAATCCACTTTTTAGCACCAGTATCTTCGGTTTTAGACTTATGTTCAAGAGATTCCCATAAGTCCTTTGATGTTGACTTGGTCCAATACACATTGTACAACGTGTCAGCCAAGCTATTTAGCACATAATTCTGACAAATATAGTCAGAGTGCTTCCATGCATCAGCAACATATATAGTCTGTATATCGCTCTCAGCAGTGAGCATGGGTGTCTCCTCTTTTAAGAAGCGAGACATATTCAGTGCGGTCAGGTAGAACAACATCTTCTGCTGCCAGCGTTTGAAGGTCGTTCCACTGAACTTCTCAGGTTTCTCAAGATGTGCAGCGGGCATAGGTTGTGTAGTGGGCATAACAGGCTGAGTAGAGACCCCTTGCATTATAGGTGCAGTTTTCACCCTTTGCATCGTTGGTTGCATGTATCCAACTTGGTTCTACCCAAATGGTACACTAAACTGTCCAACAGTTATGTGCCCAGCAGGTATTTGGCCTATTGGCCCTTGTCCAACAACCGTATTACCCCCATTAGACAACACTGTCTGTGCGTTGGGGTCAACCACCGAGTTTCCGTTAACATTCACAGTATTGTCATCCATTAATCTGTCAACGAAACAAAAGCATGTATGCGTTAATAACAGATAGAAAATAGAAATAGCTTTAAGATTGTGAAACAATCTGCCAAAAATACAATAATAAATCACAAGTGATTGTGTGTGCAAGCAACATAATAGTGTATGACAATAATCAAACTGTTAAAGAGAAGGTAAGGAATGGAGGATGTCTCGAGTCCAGTACGGAACTGTCTCCTTAAAGCTATTTCGCCTCTTACCGAATGTTTGAGTCGTTAGCCTCCAAGGATAAAACGATAACACGATAATGTCACGAAGAACAACACCTTCAGCGAGCTTGAACAGAGCAAGAAAACTATCACCAGGAAGAGGACGGTTGTGTTTAGGGTTTAGGACATAATATTGACTTGTTTAAACCTAAGACCGAATGAGATGAATATATAGACTGGGAAAACTTGGGTACTACACAATTTTCTAAATTACCACGCGTTAATTAATAAAGGAAATCGGTTGTCAAAATCAATTCGTAATCAATTTCGAATTAATAATAATACTCATTATTAAATAAAAATAATGAATTATTATATTGAGCTAATTCACAGTGGAAATTCGGAAATTCGACAGCAGCTTTGAGTTTACTGTCAACTGTGACAGCAACTTTGCCTTGGCGACCGAGTTTACTGTCAGGCTTGACAGTATCTTTGATATTGCCTTGCCCGCCGAGTTTACTGTAACTTTGTAAAACTGGTCCGGATTTATTCACCCCAAATTTTGCTGCATTCGTGTCCGTAGGTCGCCCGAAGGCTTGTGAAGTCACGAATTTGCCCTCGAAATCCCATGATTTGCACCCCCCATGCGCGCACGTGGGTGGTGGAACAATACCATACTAACACATCTTAAACACTATATAAGTGTTCTACTATATAAAGGCATGGAAAACTCTTTTCCAATTCAATGTGGGATTCAAGTTCTCATTTCTAGATTTCCACTTTCAAGGTACCAACTTTGTATAATCATATTTCATCTATTCCTTGATCATTTTGAATACTTAAATATGCGTTGGAAAGCTCTCTCGAAGAGGAACATACTCCAATCATAACTTGTTGCGCGCACGCATCCAAGAAGTATTCAAACTTAAGCTCAAAATGACTTGACAATGTGGGGCTTCTACCTGCATTTTCCAACAATTAAAACTAGTATTTGTATTCCCAAAATTATTGTTCTCTATTACTCGATTAATGAATTTTTTAACTGAAATTTGTAATTTAATTTCATATTATTTAAATATTGATTTGTGTGATTAGAATTGTTGATTGTTTATACTAACATTAGTGATTTGGGTGATAAAATTAATGATTTTTTTCTTCAAAAATGGAGATTTTTGTTGATAAAATTGTGATTGGAGATTGTTTATATTAAAGTTATTGGTTTTGGGATTAAAATTATTGATTTATATTATCAAAAGTTAAGATTTATGTGGTAAAATTGGTGTTTTCTCAAAAAACAGATAGCTTGCGTTTTTAAAATTGATAATTTATATTTGGGTGAAGGTCTTATTTATCTAATATACATAAAAAAAGGGTTCAAAATACCTAGAAACGGAATCATGACCTTTATCACCCAAATACGACAGTGAAAACATCGTATACGATTGATACACTAAATTGTGTTTAATTTCTCCATTGGGCTTGCCATTTAATCTCAATTGGGCTTGGCCTATTATTTCCTAGAAGCATAAATTCAAATGTTCAACTGATATAACTGATAAGATATTTGGTGTGAAGTATCTTGTAACTAGATATGCCACACGATGTACCGTGTTAAATCGGTAGTATGAGCCGAGTTTTTTGAATAACAATAATTATGGTCATTTACTCTCAAAATGAGGTAATTATAATATTAGGCATTTTCTCTTTATATTGATTCTGTAAGTAAAATTAATAATTTATATTATAAATAGTGATTTGTGTCATTGAAAAATAGTCATTCTTTCTATTAAAATTAGTAATTTGTGTAATAAAATTAGTGATTTTATATTATTAAAAGTGGTGTAAATCTGTGTGTCTAAATTTTAAAAAAAATCAACTAAACCTAATAACTTGGTTAAATAATATTGATCATAAAGGGATTTGATTTGAAACAGTTCTTGAATTCAGTATTGTGTTTAAGAAAGAAAAAAGATGATGGAAATTTAAATAAAATATATCTATTATATAATGCTGTAATATTAATTTGTGTATAAACATTTTATTTAAAATAATTTTATATTTATATCTTTATTCATGTTATAACTTGCTCATTTTTCTCAATGACACACACATATATAGGCAAATGTTGCAATAAAACCAAATCAAACCTAGAAACTAAAAACTAATTTAAGTTGTATATTCAATCTAATCTAATAAATCCGCATGGACAACTACCCCAAATCAAATACACCCTTACACACCGAATCCCACATAATCTCTTCCATTTTTAATTTAATTTAATTTTTCTCGTCAATTGGGGAACCTTTTTTCAAATCTAATTTCACCACATTTATTCTGGCAACTTCCATTTTTCCGGCGACCTCCATATGTATTTATTTAACAAAAATGATGATTTTGGTGATTCTTATAATACAAATTAGTAATTTTTGTAATACAAATTTATGATTTATGTAATATAAATTAGTGATTGTATGTCAATCTAGTAACAAATGTAATATAAATTTGTGATTAATTTTTAGTTGACTCAGAATATAGCACATATGGTATGTAAACTTATCATTGGAAGATGGAGAAAAATATGGTGAAGTTACATTTGAAAAAAGTTCGTCAATTAACGAGAAAAATCAAATTAAAAACAAAGTCAATTAGGTGTGATTGTGTGTGTGAGAGTGTATTTGCGTTTTGTGTGCAGGGGTGGAGGTGGGGCAGGTTGGTTTCTAGTTTTTATTCTTTTTTTATTTCTATTAAAATACGACTATATATATATATATAGGGGAGTGATGGAGAGAGAACCACTTTAGTGAGAGAATCAAAGAACCAAACTTTCAACCATTGATCTCATTTTAATCCAATGGTATAGATATTTTGCTAAAAAGATTATATATTTACCATATTTACACCAAAAGGATAGGCCTGGAAACAAAAATATCACATCACTTAATCTATCTTTAATTACTTAATCAATGCAATAAATTAAATTTTTGACCTTTCAAATTAGTTTATCAATCAAAAACTTACCATAATCATTGCCATAACATTAATGAATTCATACAAGAATATAATCCCCTACTTTAAATTTTTTAACGTTACAATTGGATGCTGCAATTTTTTTTAAACACATCATCATAATTCACGATTATAATATTTTAGAGAATTTAGATTTTTTTTGCGTGACTAAATCTTTCCCAATCTTTTATATTTTTGGCAAGTAAATAAAATCTGCGTAATTATAATGTATCCGGCAGAACACATAAAGTTCATCAGTTATATACATTGATCCTTATAATTAAAATATTAAACTCATATATTATAATAAACATTTCCATGTTAATATATTAAATAATATATTATAATATTTTAATATTATAATAATAAATAAATATGAGACTCTCGGTACTGTTATATTTTTCTTATTATAATATTGATGAACACCTTAACGAATCTCAAATAACTAGTAGGATTATCAAATATTAAATTATAATATTAAACGAACATGTAAGAGAATCTCAAATTTATCATATTTTTATAATTATGAACTCAAATAATATATTGAAAAAATAAAAATTTATTTTTTACTGTTTGCCCAGAAAGATAATCTATTACAGAAGGGGGGTTGAATGTAATAGTACCTAATAATCGATCAAGAACCCAAGTATGTAAAAGAAACATTGTTTTGTATTAAAGATAATGAATAGAATACAAAACTCTCTCAACAAATTCTTTATTCTCAAGAGCTGCTAGGTTATGAAAAATAAGACTTGTAAAAGATACATAATGTTAACCTGTGTCTGTTTTTATATAAATACAGTTACAATTCAATTACAAATCAGATTATAAAAAGAATAGCTTTAATAAGATAATAGACTTGCATTAGAAATACTTCTTCACTATCATAATCATATTCTGATTTGTCTGTTTCCTCTTCAAACTCTGATTGTTAAACTCCGTTGGCTGTTTATTATCTGATTTGAGCATTCTCTGTTAGAGTAAACTCTGATTGAGTATTCTCTGCTAAGGTAAACTCTGACCGACAGCTTCTTCATTCTCTAATAACGTTAGCATAAACTCTTTTTGATATTCTCTTACAATCATCAGTGTTTGCATTTCTAACAATCTCCACCAATTTATGCTTTATGAATTAAAACATAAATTTCACTTATGATGTCAGAAATATAAAGACAAATGCATCAGAGTTTCTTTTTCCTTTAAGTCTCAGATTCTTCTGTATGAGAAGTCTTCTTTCAGAAATTGATCTAGTAGTTTTTCTTCAGCATTCTTCAACAAATCAACAAGCTTCTCATTCAATTCTTTCATCTATTTAGAAGAATCATCAATTTGAAACATAGCAGCCCTTAGAGCATAAATTGATGATCTGTTCATTCTTTCATATAAGGAAATGCAACAGGCCTTCATACCATTAGGATTTAAAATTAGTGTAGGAATCCCTAACACCAACTTGACCTTTGCATCTCCTTTTCTCTTTGCTCTCTCTGTTCCATCTTCAAGTATATATCCAGGTTCATATTTTTTAGAGTTTACCATAAGCAGCCTCTCATTCTTTTTCTTTTTAGCTATCACCCCTTCAAGAGTTTTCACCCACCTGAAAGTTGCTTCATTTTCATCATTGAAAAGGAAAAATACATGTTCAAGTTCTTTAGATGCTTTTTAAATCAGATCTTCTTCAGCATTCTTCAAAACTCTCCCATCTTCTAAGAAATATAGAAGCTTCTCCTTGGCTTGAGCTCCATCAAAAATGTCTTTCACTATGTTGACAAATATCAATTTGTCCAGATGTTTTTGTGACAACTCTTCCCCATGCTTATCTTTTGATGAAAAAGGATCTCTGAAAATATTTGTTTCACCCCTGTAAACTTTGGCATATGAATCACCAATAACACCTTTGTCTTTTCCAAGTCTAGCATTGAGAGTCAGAGTTTGAGTCTTGGTCCACAGAAGATTAGATCTTTTCTTTCTTATCAGAGAATGTTGTTGCTCTTCTTCCTCATGATCAAAACTAGATCCACCTGGAAGAAAAGTTGTTTCAGACATAGTGAAAGGGGTTTTTGATTTTGTTGGGGCTTTACTCTGAATTGTAGTTGATCTTGTTTGAATGATTTGTTTCGCTTGAGTTGACCTTGTTTGGATTGTAGGAGTTGGTTTTGCTTGAATGATTGGCTTTAGAATTTCAACCGGCTTTGTTTGAACTTCAACAGATTTTGCTTGAGAAGTTTTCTTCTTTTGAACTAGAGACTTTCTTGTTCCTGCACTTCTTTTCTTCTGGACTTGAGCATTGTCAGTATCAGATTTCTTTAGTTCTTCTTCTAAAGAAACTGGATCCATTCCTGGATTTTTTTCTTCAAAAAGTTTTCTTGTCAGTTCTGCATCCTTTAAATTTTGTTCTTCAATCTTTTGAGGCTTTTCTTTTTCTTCAATCCCCTTTGCTAGTTCCATATCATCTTCCATCAGAGTTTACTTTTTCTCAGAGTTTATCTTCTTGTCAGAGTTTGTTGTCATTAGAGTTTGAGAGGTTGACAGAGTTTGATCAATCAGAGTTTGTTTTCCATCCTTATGACTCCTTTGATCTTCATCATCAGGTTTGTCAGATTTTTGTGCAACATCCTCCTTGAATTTGTCTGAACCCTTCTCCCCCTTTCTGACATCATTTCTGTTATGGATTAAAAATGAGGTATATTTAATACGCTATTAATGCTAAGGTGTGAGAGAACTTCGAGCTTCTATGGTTGCACTAACGTTTCGTGACTTCCTTAGGTCCTCGTTAACTGCCTATGTATCTCAGTGGGTGTGAGAATCAAGCCAATAACGTAGTTCTAATATTGAGGGGTTACGTCTTTTATATAGGTGCGTGAGGGCCTTGAAATCAGATTAGAAGTAGAAGACTTGGTGGCCAAGTCTCCTAGTGATAAGGTTGTCTAAACGTCTTAGGAATGAGAGTCCTTGTGGGACTCTTCCCACGCTTAGGTTTCTAGGTCCTTCTAGGATTAGGGCCTTCAACAGGCTTCTTGGGCCTTTACTGAGCTCTTATTAATTAATTACGAAATTAATTAATAATAGAGGCTTACTGGGCCTATGGCTTTAACAGAGCTTGTGGTCTGGATTTACAAATCCAGTTGATTCTTGGATTACAAATCCAGTTGATCCTAGAAGTCAGTTTCCTAGTTTGTTTCAAAGGCCCAAGCCTTTGGACCATACCAGATCTAATAAATGAAATAATAAATGCTATATTTATTATTTTCTCAGGACTTATTTTTACCCATATCATTTGCCCCCCAACTTTTGGGAAAACTTCGTGAGTTTTCGTAAAAGTTTTACAAAGGGTCTTAAGTGCCCTGCCGGGCTATTTACTTATTTCAGTCAATCCTTATTTCATCTTTTGGGCTTAGGCCTTTTATTATTAAGTCTTTTAAAGAATCAATATCATATAAATTTGTCCTCCAAGAACTTTATTCGTAACAATTTTCAAAAAATAGGAAATCTCCAAAACTTAGAACAGTTCAACCTGGAATGAGGTCGAAATAGACCTCAAATACGACCCTAGGCCGAATCCAAGAATCGAGGTCGAATTCGACTTCAATCGAGGTCGAACAGGACTTATGATATGTTTCCAGGTCGATATGTGATGGTGAGGTCGAAATCAACTTCAATTGACGTCGAATAAATCATGGAATGCACCCACAGGTCGATACGAGGTTTTGAAGTCGAAATCGACTTCGATTGAAGTCGATCAATACATAAAATGCTCCACCTGGTCGATATGGAATCGACCTCGATTGAAGTCGATTATTTGGATAAAATTTCCTTGAGGTCGATTTTATGACTGAGGTCGAATTCGACCTCGATTGAGGTCGAATTAGACCTGAAAATACCTTTGAAGTCGATCACATGACTGAGGTCGATTTTGACCTCGATTGAGGTCGAATTTGACTTGAACATACACTTGAAGTTGACTTATGAGGCTGAATTGGAATTCGACCTCGATTGAGGTCGAATTAAGCCTGAAAATACCTTTGAGGTCGATATGCTTGACTGAGGTCAATTTCGACCTTGATTGAGGTCGAATTAGGCTTCAATTTTTCATTGAGGTCAAACTTTGAAACTGAAATCGATTTCGACCTCGATTAAGGTCGAACGTGACTTTAAGGTACAACATGCCTCAAGGCTTGGGCTTCTACTTCGACCTGGATTGAAGTCGATCTATGCCCTATTTTTCCATTGAAGTCAATGTATAGTCGAGGTCGTCTGTCGACTGGAATGTGGTCGATATAATCTTCATTTTTGCTCCCAGCTCGATTTTTCAATGAAGTTGATTGGCCTCTTAGCTATAGCTTAATTTCGACCTCGATTAAGGTCGAATTATACTTTAAAAATACACCCAAGTCAATTAAAATTCAAGGTTTATTGTCGACCTCATTTGAGGTCGATTTTTACCTCCAATTTACATTGAGATCGATTTGAGATTAAGGTTGAATATCGATCTCGTTTGAAGTCTAACTTAACTTTAAAAGTTACACATGCCTTCTAGGCTATATCTTTGTTCTCGACCTTGATTGAGGTCGAATTATTTCTCAAAATGGCACTCTAGTCGATTTTTTACTTCTCTATAGTTCCTGGATTCTCGACTTGGTTTGAGATCGATCACCACTTGATTTTTCTCTTCATATCGAAATGGTTGTGGGCTTCATGCCTTTATGTTTTTAGAAGGAGATTCAGGTAAAATGAACCTCAAATGCCCTTATAGGTTGAAAAATAGTTGATTCCCTTACTAATTTCATTAAGTAGAGCCTCACAGGCTTTTGGTCTTTTGGGCCCAATATAGTATGGGCCTTCAAAGGTCTTGGATCATGGGCGTCCACATAATCTTATGATGTTTTTGCCTCTATTGGGCCTTCTAGGCCTTGGACTTTTTAAATTCTGGGCCTTCGAGGCTTTTGGGCCTTCATGGCTTGTTGGTTTTGGGCTTCGTAGGCCCAACTTCTAGATTCCTCTTATAGGTTCTAGAAGACTCCATTTCTTTTTATGTTATTTTATTTATTTATTTTTCTTTTGGGCCTTGGTTTATGGGACTTTCCATATGAGCCCCTTTACCGTCTGTGCCAGTTGAAATGCTCTTCAACGGTCATGTGACCTAGAGATGCCGGTAAAAAGTGGAATTTGAACGGGTAGGTGACCGGCTGGGGGTTGTATACGAATGAAGTGAGGGGCTTCACTTCTCTCACTTCTCATTTTTCACTTCTCATTTCTCACTTTTCAAACACATTTGAGCTTCAGATGGTATGTAGAGGCTATTGCCTTGAAGGCATGCAGCCCAGTCCTGCCAAAGATCGCATTGTAGGTGGTGATTGCTTTGATAACTAGGAAATTTAGCATCTGAGTAGACTGTCGTGGCTCTTCGTCCATAGTCATGGGTAGTTGTATAATTCCTTCTATCCGAGACTCCACTCCATTGAAACAATAGATAGGTATGTTGGAGGGGGTCAGCTGTGAATCGTTATACCCCATCTTCACAAAGGCTTCATAAAATAGGATGTCTACAAACGATCCACCGTCCACCAATACTCTCTTCACCGGGGAGTTTCCTATGACAGGGGTGATTACCAAGGGATCATCGTGGGGGAACCTTACCCCTTCTAATTCAGAATCATCGAATGATAAAGAGACCTCAATCCTTGCTCTCTTGGGAGGTTCTCCTACGATGCTCGTTACCTCCCGGGCATATGCCTTTCTGGAGTTTCAAGAGTTACCTGTCGCGGTTGGCCCTCCTGAGACTAAGTTGATCACAGGCCCTTGGGGATGATGGTTTCTATCTTTGGGGTCAGAGTCCCTTCATTTGTCATTGTGACTCTTGTCCTGTCTAGCACCCTCCTTGGTGTATTTTTCCAACTTTCTTCTTCTAATCAGAAACTCTATCTCATCTTTCAACTGACGACAGTCATCAGTGTCGTGTCCCACATCCCTATGAAACCGGCAGTACGCATTTTTATTTCTCTTTTCAAGATCAGTCCTTAGTGGTTTTGGCTATCGAAGGTCTATACCCTTCTCAATGTCCATCAGTATTTGGCTACGGGCAGTATTTAGCCTCGCATACTATGTGAACCTGGATCCTCCCTTATTTTTGGAGTCATTAACATCATCATTCTTTGCATACTTAGTATCAACAGTATACTCAGTATTGCTGGGTCGTTTTTTAGAGTAGGTGTTCGAGGTTTGAAACCCTTGGGCTTTCCTCATACTTTCCTTGACCTTGATATACTTTTCAGCTCTCTCCTAGAGTTCATTCATACTCTCGGGGGTCCTCTTGGCTAACGATCTCCTAAAATTTTCGTAAGAAGTCCCTTGCTGCAAGGCTATCGTAGCTACTTTCTGGTCTAAATCAGGGACCTTTAAGGCTTCCTTTGTGAACCTGTTCATATAATCCCTCAAGAACTCATTCATCCCCTGATGCATTTTCATTAGTGAAGATGAGCTCTTCTCATGAGTCTTACTACTGATGAATTGTCCAATGAAGGCCCTGATCAGATCCTTGAATGACCCAACAGAGTTTGGTGGTAGATGACTGAACCACCGTTGAGCCATACCACTCAAGGTTTGGGGGAACGCCCTACACTTGATGGTGTCGTTTACGGGATGCATAAATAGTGCATTAGAGAACGTGAGAACATGAGTTGAGGGATCCCTCATTCCGTCATAGGCCCTAATTGTAGGCATCTTAAATTTCCTTAATATCTTCTCATTCATGATACTTTCAGTGAAAGGGGGAGTAGGATCATCAAGATCTCCAAGTGGTAACAGGTCTTGGGGGTCAGCCCTAACATGACTCGCCCTTGTCTCCCTCCAAGTTGGGGACTCGTCCAAATCTATCACAGGTGCATTTCTTATCGACCCTCTAGCACCTTTAATTCTGGGGCGTTATCGTCTTGATAATGCTCTCTCCATGTCCTTCCTTAGTCGTCGGACTTCGGCTTCATGAACGCGTATCCTGTCTTAAAAGCTCAGGGAGTTATTATCTTGAGGCCCTCGGGGTTGGTTACTCCTCCCTTCAAGGGGCTCCTTACCGGGTCACCTCTTCCGTGGGTTTATATCCTCGTCAGACGACTCCTCATCGTCAGTAGAGTAAGGTCTAGAGAAGTCCCAACTTTTTTCTTGTGAGGCATAGTGGGGGCAACAACCCTTGCTCATATGGAGGCACATAGTTTCTCGGGAGCCCGTAACGTGGGCTGGGTGTAATGGTAGACGAGACATGCAAAGTAGGGGGAGCAATAAAAGTTGTATGAAGGGGAGGAATCACCTGGAGTGGAGGAACCGAAGCATGGATAGACACGTTAGGGTTGGAAGGATGAACAATGACACTTAGGGGTCCGGCGCGCCAAATACTTGCTTCAGGGTCTTCAACGGAGGTGGTAGGAACAGTAGTTCCTTGCTCATGCATCACAACGGGGGAATCGTTGACATCAACAGTGGTGTCAGGGGTCTCTCCTTCGATGGTACTCGCAGTTCTTCGTGTTCTTGCCATGGTTATTTGTGTTCCCACAGACGGCGCCAAATTTTACGGATTAAAAACTAGGTGTATTTATTATGCTATTAATGCTAAGGTGTGAGAGAGCTTCGAGCTTCTATGGCTGCACTAACGTTTCGTGACTTCCTCAGGTCCTCGTTAATTGCCTATGTATCTCAGTGGGTGTGAGAATCAAACCAATAACATAGTTCTAATATTGAGGGGTTAGGCCCTTTATATAGGTGCGTGAGGGCCTTGGAATCAGATTAGAAGTAGGAGACTTGGTGGCCAAGTCTCCTAGTGATAAGGTTATCTACACCTCTTAGGAATGAGAGTCCTCGTGGGACTCTTCCCACGTTTAGGTTTCTAGATACTTCTAGGATTAGGGCCTTCAACAGGCTTCTCGGGCCTTTACTGAGCTCTTATTAATTAATTAAGAAATTAATTAATAATAGAGGCTTACTGGGCCTATGGCTTTAACAGAGCTTGTGGGCTAGATTTACAAATCCAGTTGATTCTTGGATTACAAATCCAATTGATCCTAGGAGTCAGTTTCCTAGTTTGTTTCAAGGGCCCAAGCCTTTGGACCATACAAGGTCGAATAAATGACATAATAAATTCTATATTTATTATTTTCTCAGGGCTTATTTTTACCCACATCAATTCTCTTGTTTAATAGTAAGAATTTCAACTATAGTGTGTAGCATTCCCTGTATAGAACTGACAGAAATTGAAAGATTATTAACCTTAGCTTCCAATGCATCATGTTTTACTGAAACAGTTTTGAGTTTTAGTTCCAGAGAGTGTTAAGATGCTGTAACAGCATTTGAAACAGATGCAGATAATTTGTTGACTGAAACCTTTAATTCACCAATTTCATTATGAAGTCCCTTGGATAACACAGTAGTAGATTTCAAGATTGACTTCATCTCTTTATAGTGTATTTCCTTATCAGCTTTATCAATCAGTTCATGAACATGTTGCCAAGAGATTTCTTCATTAGTATATTTCCAAGACATGTCCCAGACTTTTTGTCTGTGAGAGGAGAAAAGATCTTCATTAGAAGGCCCTGCTTTGGAAATGAAATCCCTCTTTATACCTTCAGCATCTAGGACAGCTTCAATCTTACCCTTGAGGGTTTCAACAACCATATAATCAGGATAATCCATTCTTAATCTTTCATGAGCATCATGTGAATTTACAGGCCATCTTTTGGAATTGAATCTTTGTGTGTAGGGGATTGACAGGTCTGTGATTTCTTCATCAGCAAAAATCGGCTCATTAGAGTCTGTGTCCTCCCCATCAGAGTTTACAGCTTGTTCAGAGTTTAGCAAAGCCTCAGAGTTTGTAGTAGCAGATAAACTCTGAGTACCTGCAAAACTAACAGAACACCTTAAATTACTCTGATTTTTTAAAGTAATCTCATTACTTCTCATTTCACACATATCATAACTTTTAAGAGTTAAATTTTGCTCACTAGAAGTAACTAACTTCTTTCTCAATTCTACATCTGCTTTTGCCAGATCCAGTGTCTGCCTCTCATTAATTCTGTTTTTCACACATTTTACCTCATTCTCACATGAAAGGTTCAACACACAATGTCCTACAGAAATAAGAGGTGACTGAGAAAGGTTGTATGTAGTTACTTGAGTAGTGGTACCCTTTTCAGGACTATTCATGATCATTCTAGCAGTTAAAATATGAAAGGTAAAATCTGAACTTATACTATCAGAGAATGCAAATTCTAAAGAAAAGTCAAAGTTTATACCTTGAGTATTTGTAGATGTTGAAGGAGTCTCCATTGGCTGTGCAGAAATTGGTTGAACAATGATTGCATCACAGATTGCCATTGGAGTTGTCTCAGAGTTTGTCTCACTTGCATCAGCAACAACAGAATCTTCATTAATAGTAGTTGTGCCTGCATCCAAACTTTGATTGGATGGTTCTTGTGTGGCAGGGTCCTTAACAACTTCTTCAACCCTTTGAGTTGAAGGTTCTTATGGGTTGTACCCCTGATTCCTGTTGGCTTCATTTGCTCCTACTTCAGTGGCTGTTGTTGAACTTTGATCAACAGGTTTTTGTGTGCCTGACCATGTAGAGATTGCTGCCTCACTTTGAGAGACAAGTTCTTGTGTATCTTGGCCAAAAGAGACAGACTTCTTCTTCTTCTTTCTTGAAAACTGCTTGAAACTTGGAGATACTGAAAAAGATTGAGATTTCTTTGCCTCCATTTCTTTTCTTAATTCTTCATCCAGTTCCCTCACTCATTCATAAGATATCTCCTTGATAATTTGCTTAGGGGAATGTGTAGGAGAGTCAGAGATTGTTACAGGAACAACTTCCTCTAGAGTGACATATGACCCATCTTTCAAATAATTGTGTTGTCGCTCATATTCAGCCTTGAGCCAAAGATTAGTTAATTTCCCCAAATTTTTTCGGCAGACTGTCTTGTCAATAGTAGCCCTCTGTCTAATACGTTGACGGTTATAATGGGTAACATTTGTCCACCAATCAGCTTTTGACTTGACATACCGAAGAATCATGTTCTCAATTGGAACTGGTAATCCAGGTTCCTTTCAAGGAATATTTGTCTTCCAGCAATGCCATGCTTCATAAGAATTTGTCAAGAAATCAGAGTTTAAAGGACATGTTTGCTCAAAGTTTAGTATGTCTTCAGAGTTTAAATCCTGAGGTTGTGGCTGGTTAGAGATTAGGACATCAGAGTTTATTGTTGCATCAGAGTTTAACCCTTCAGTATTTGCAGCATCAGATATCGTAGCCTTGACTAATCTTCTCCTCTTTTTTTTCATTTCAGGCATTGGATTCACTATGAATGGCTTCATAAAAGGTGCAGGAGGAATCTCAGAAGCCTTCATAACCATCTTTCTCTCAGGAAAAACCAACCCTTCATCAAAATCTGTATCTTCATCAATCAATTTTCTCTTTTTAGGAGAAGATTCTTTCACTGATTTGCCTTTCCTTTTGCTTGTGCCTTGTTGAGAGGTGTGTTTTATAACTACAGTCTTTTGGGAGACTGTAGAGGTTGACAAAAGTGTTTGGTTATCAGTGTTTGGAGGGTGACTTGGGTTTGAATCAGAGGGTGCTAAACTCTGATCCATAGCCACAGAGAGAAAATCCCTTCCATACATGGTAGGCATTCTCTGATTTAAGAGAAGCCTGACCCATGTGGGATAAAAGAGAGGAGTAAGATTACCTTTCTTTGCATCATTCTTAGCTAAGTCAGCAAAAATTCTTTTATTCATACAAAAACTAGCTATACTATTATTATTCTCAAAATTTACATTAGGCAACAAATGGCTAAAAATTAATTGAAGAAATCTAGAAAAATATACAGTGTAAGCATCATCATTTATTTTGCTAGCTAGCTGCCTAATTATCAGACAAGAAAAATTAAAATTAAGATTATGGGTCAGAGAATACCCAATTTGTTGAGTTAATTGAGGGATGACATCAAAGTTGGTGCATTTTCCTATGAAGGCCCTGGTGATGCGATCAAAGAAGAAACTCCATTCTCTTTTTAGATTAGGTCTTGTGAGGCTCCCTAGCTTTGACAGGCTTCGTCCAAAGCCTATTGTCCTGAAAAACTCCTTTATCTGTTCATCATTTACCAAATCATCATACACAACCACTTCTGTAAGATGAAGGGCTTGTCGAACCACGACAGGAGTAATCAAGTGTTTGCCATTGCATTGAAAAGTAATGATAGGCTCTTCATCATCACCAGCATTGTTAAGCTTTGTAGACGACCAGATTCTTAGCATAGATTGGGTAGAGAAATGTGAAGGTTCCTGAAGCGCATAACCAAAGTAACTTTCATCTAGAAAATCCTGAATAACATGAAAATCTTGAGGTGTATTGGTTTTATTCAAAAGAGAGATATAGTTTGTAGCAGCAAATGTGTAATTCTGGAAAGTTAGACCTTTGGATGCCATTGAAACAACAAAGATCTGCAGGTTTGAGCAGTTAGAGTTTATATGAAACGAGAGAGCAAGAGAAGAATAATAGATACAGATGAATAATTCAAAGTGAAAATAAGAATTAAACTGTTCCCTTTCATTGCATATACCCTGTAGTGGGACACGTGGCATGATATAATAGGATGAGTAATTATTAGAACGAGTCTCAAAATACAGCAAGTGTGTGTGTATCTGTGTAATAATATGAACCGTCTTTTGTGAGATACATGTGCCCTATTATAAGTCCAATTAGAGAATAGTAATTATGATGTCATAAAATGAAATATGATGTCATAAATATGATCTCAGAGTTTAGCACTTAAACATAGTTTACCAAGCATGAAAACAGAATTTATATAAGTCAGATTTTAGTATTTACAGTTAGAGTTTAGCATTTAATGTCAAAGTTTACCACATACTCTGATATAGTTTACCATAAACACTGATAACTTGTGATCAGAGATTAGATGCTTCAATGATCAGAGTTTACTCCATTTTCCATCAGAGTTTACCACATACTTTGACAGAGTTTATCATACACTCTGATTGTCTGCTACTTGCCACCTCAAGCTGAGCCAATTTTCACCATTCCTAATTCAGAAACCAATCTGATAAATGTTTCTTCAGACAAAGGCTTGGTGAATATATTTGTTAATTGTTGATCTGTAGGAACAAAGTGCAATTCAATTGTGCCTTCCATGACATGTTCCCTTATGAAATGATATCTAATACTGATGTGCTTTGTCAGAAAATGTTGAACAGGATTTCCTGTCATTGCAATAACACTTTGATTATCACAATAAATAGGAATTTTTGAAAAGTTTAACCCATAATCTAACAGTTGATTCTTCATCCATATGATTTGTGCACAACAGCTTCCTGCAGCTAAATATTCAGCCTCTGCTGTTGAAGTTGAGATTGATTTATGTTTCATATTGAACCATGACACAAGTCTTCCACCTAGAAATTAACAACTGTCACTTGTGCTTTTCTTGTCAATTTTGCATCCTGTAAAGTCATCATCTGAATAACCTATTAATTTAAAATCAGACTCTCTAGGATACCATAAGCCAAGATTAATAGTGCCTTTGAGATATCTGAAAATTCTCTTAACATCAATCAAATGAGGTGCCCTTGGATTTTCCTGAAATCTAGTACATAGACATGTGGCAAACATAATGTCTGGTCTACTTGTAGTCAGATAAAGCAGAGAACCAATCATTCCTCTGTATGCTGTTATATCTACATGTTCTCTAATGTCTTGATCAAGTCTGGTTATAGTAGCCATTGGAGTTGTAGCAGATGCAGAGTCTTGCATTTGAAATTTAGTGAGTAGATTCTTTGTATATTTAGACTGATTTATGAAAATGCCTTCCTCAATCTGTTTTAATCCTAAAAAATAACTCAATTCCCCCATCATGCTCATTTGATACCTGGACTGCATTAATTTTGAAAATCTTTTACAAAGTTTCTCATTAGTGAAACCAAATATAATATCATCAACATATATTTGCACCAATAATAAATCCTTACTTTGAGTTCTATAAAATAAGGTTTTATCAATTGTACCTCTAGTGAAACCATTTTCAAGTAAAAATTGAGCCAGAGTTTCATACCAGGCCCTTGATGCTTGCTTGAGTCCATATAAGGCTTTATCTAGTCTGTAGATATGATTTGGATATTTTGGATTGACAAAGTCAGGTGGTTGTTCAATATAAACTTCTTCTTCAAGTTCTCCATTTAAAAATACACTTTTAACATCAATCTGGTAGACCTTGAATTTTTTGTGTGCAACATAAACAAGAAAAATTTTGATTGCTTCAAGTCTAGCTACAGGTGCATAAGTTTCATCATAATCAATACCTTCCTATTGAGAATAACCCTTGGCTAATAGTCTTGCTTTGTTTCTTGTAATGATCCCATCAGAGTCTGTCTTATTTCTAAACACCCATTTTATGCCAACAATAGATCTGTTCTTTGACCTTGGAACTAAGGTCTACACTTCATTTCTTTCCAACTCATTCAATTCTTCCTACATTGCAGTAACCCAATCTGCATCCTTCAAAGCATCTTTAACCTTCTTTGGTTCTATTTGAGAAAGAAAACTATGAAATAAACATTCATTCTAAGTAGTTTTTCTTGTCTTTACTCCACTTTCTAGATCACCAATAATTAAATCAGGTGTGTGATCTTTTGTCCATTTTCCTGGATGTGGAAAATTTCTTGAACTAGGTGTTCCCCCATTATTTGTTCCTTCATAGAATGATTCTTCTATAAATACTGATCCTCCCCCAAAAGATGTGCTTCCATCAGTGTTTGATGTCTCAGAGTTTATGTACTCAGATTTTGAATTATCAGAGATTGAGGTCTCAGAGTTTGTGGTCTCAGAGTTTGATTGATCAGAGTTTAGGGTTTCAGAGTCTGTGTTGGTCAGAGTTTGGTCAGACTCTGATATTTCAATAACTGTGTTTTGATCTCCAATGTCAGTATTTGATTGATGTTACTCCCCCTCAACATGTGCAGAATCTTCAATTTCTATTTCAATCATTTCTGAATCAGAGTTTAAAGAATCAGAGTTTACCTCACCAGTGGTTGGTTGAACAGAGTTTATCTCATCAGAGTTTGGTTCAACAGTGCTTGACTCATTAGAGTTTAGTTCAACATAGTTTATTTTCTGCAGTTCATTCTCAAATCTCAGAGTTTCCTGTGCATCTTTATCATGTAATCCAGCTATCTTTCATTCATCAAAAGAGACATTGATTGATTCCATGACTGTCCTTGTCCTTAAGTTGAACACTTTGAATGCCCTTGAAGGGGTTTTAGAAGTTGTAGCATAACCAACAAAAATTCCTCCATCTGCTTTAAGTTCAAACTTCTTCAATTGTTCAGGATGTGTTTTGAGAATAGAACACTGGCTTCCAAAGATGTGAAAGTACTTAACATTTGGCTTTCTTCTCTTCAAAGATTCATAAGGAGTCATTCCATGTTTATTTATTAAAGAACAATTTTGAGTAATGCATGCAGTATTCACAGCTTCTATCCAAAAATAAGTAGGTAGCTTTGCTCCTTTTAGCATTGTTCTGGTAGCTTCAATTAGAGTTATGTTCTTTTTTTCTACTACACCATTTTGTTGAGGTGTGCTAGGTGCTGAGAATTGTTGAATAATACCTTTTGTTGAGCAGAATTCCTCCATTGCAGAGTTCTTAAACTCTATTCCATTGTCACTCCTTAGATTCTTTACCTTGTGTAATGATCCATTCTCAATCATTGCAATATGATCAAAAATTATCTCTACAGTTTTATCCTTCTTATGAAAAAAGTACACCCAGGTAAATCTAGTGTAATCATCAACTACCACCAGAGTATATTTCTTCTTTCCAATGGACATAATGTTGACAAGACCAAAAAATCAAGATGCAATAGATGAAAAGGTTGATCAATTGAATTTTCAGTTTTGCTCTAGAAAGATGTCTTCTTTTGTTTGGCCTTTTGACATGAATCACATAGTCCATTAGGATGAAATTGAACTTTTGGAAGACCTCTAACTAGATCCTTTTTCACTAATTCATTAATATTTCCAAAATTCAAGTGACACAGCTTTTTGTGCCAATTCCATATTTTTAAGGATGATTTCTTTCCAGGTAGGCAAGTTAAGGGACCATCATAGTTTACATCCAAGCTAGCTTCAAATAAGTTGTCATGTATGTGACCAACAAGAACTAATTTCCCATGCTTCGTGCTTTTCACTTCACAATGAGTTCCATGAAATTCCACAAAATAACCTCTGTCTGTCATTTGACTTACACTTAACAAATTAGGCTTGAGTCCTTCAACTAGAGCTACATTTTCAATGATGACATTTCCAATCACAATGTTGTCATATCCAAGTATTCTTTCTATGTTGCTATCTCCATAAGATACTGTTGGGTCAACCTTCTCCTCAAACTCTGAAAGAAGGATTTATTTCCAGTCATATGTGTAGAACATTCACTATCAATCACTATGATATTTTTTCTGTTTCCCTGCAATCAGTAAATGCAACTTAATTAGTAGATTTGGCAATCCAAACAAGTTTGAGCTCTTTCTTTTGAAACTTGTTAACTTTTACAGTAGAAGTACTTTTGTCAGAGTTTGTGTTAACATATTTTACATGATCAGAGTTTGCATTAACAGAGTTTGTACTGTCAGAGTTTACACTCCTTTTATCAGACTTTATCACATATATTTGCTTGACAGTATGTTTTAAAGAAATATTTATTTGAGGCAATGGTTCATAAAAATTATCATACAAACTATGATATTCTTTGCATGTATAAATAGAATGCCACAAATTACTACAATGAAAACAGGGATTTTGTGGTCCATATCTAGTTTTGTTTGCAGTTAATGGCTAGGTGATTCGAATTACCATAAGTAAAACAGGTTTTCCTTGGAGCATAAGGGATATTCATATAGTTATTCTCCTTAGTAATTCCTACTTTGCCATTTCTATTTCTTTTTACCTTTTTAGGTTTATTTTTATTGGTGATTGCCTTCAACTTTTCTTTAAGTTGCTTCTGTGAAAGTAACCCTATGTTCACTTTTTATTTTCTAACACTATTATTTTTAGAGCATTCACTAGAAGTTTTGTTGTCATTACTAGCTCTAACAAATTTCACAAGTTTATTCAGTATTCCTTTTGTGCGTGATTTAGTGTGTATCTTTGTCAGATTCATAACCTAAGACAGAAGTCCAATTCTTGTTAGAAAGCATTTGTTGGACTTTCTTTCCAGAGTTTGTCCAAACTCTGAAAGTTTCCTTCTCTTTAGCCATCTTAAATTTCATATATTCGACTTAAATTTCTAATTGATTTTGCATGTGAATAGCATTATCAAAGCCTTTCTTAATGTTTAACATGTCAGAATTTTCAGATTCAAGAATGTTATTCCTAGCAGACATAGTTTGTATCTCAAATTTTAATCTTTCATTTTCCAAAGTCTGTGATTTAAAACTAACATGCAAAGATCTAAGAAAAGACTTTAGTTCACAGATATTATCAGTTTGAAAATTAAAGACAGAGTCTGGTACCTTATCAGAGTTTGGAGCATTAGTGTTTGCCATGAGTGCATAATTTGTTTCCTCTTCAGAATCTGAGGAATCCATCCAATCCTTCTTTGATGTGATTAGAGCTTTTCCTGATTCCTTACTTCTACATTCAGTAGCAAAGTGCCCCATCTTGTAACACTTAACTTTTGATTTGTCAATAGTCCTTGATTTCCCATCTCTATCTTCTCTTTTCTTGAACCTTTCTTTCTTGTCTGATTCTCCATGCTTAATCTGAAAATTTGTTTGCTTCTTGTATTTTCTGTACTTCATCTTTTTGAAGCCTTTAACAATCATAGCAACCATCTCCATCATATCAGAGTCTGTGGAGTCATTAAAGTTTGCATCAATGTTTGTTTCAGACTCTGATTCACTCCTTTCTTGGACCATTATTTATTTCCCTTTCTTTGTTGAGGCCTTAAGGACTTTTTCTTTTAGTTCTTCAATTTTGGCTTCAACATTCAAAGTAATAGATTTTGCCTTGCTACTCTTCCTATTTCTTCTTTGCTGTAATTCCAAGTCATGAGTTTTCAATTTTTCATAGACTTCATATAAAGACATCTCATCCAAATCAACCATGTCTCTTATCAAAGATGTCTGCAGATCCCATTCTTCTGGAAGAGCTCTTAGAAACTTGGTCTTTGAATCTTCATTGTCATACACCATATCCATAAAAGCCATGTTGTTTAAGAGAGTTAGAAATATGTCATAGATATCTGTTAGGGATTCATTCTATTTTTCCTGAAAGTATTCATATTCCTGAATTAACACAGATCTTCTATTTTTCTTAATTTTCTTGATTCCTTGACATTGAACTTCCAGTGCATTCTAGATCTCTTTTGCTATTCTTCATGCTATTACCCTGTTGGACATTACAGAGTCAAGACTGTTATGCAATATGTTTCTTACCTTGGCATCTTTGAGGACTTCTTGCTTTTCTTCATTGGTCCATTCTTTCTTGTCCTTCAGTGTATAATGTTCAGGAACTTGTCTTCCTTCTAAAATAATTGATGATACTAATTGTATTGGAAGATACTGACCTTCATTGATTCTATCTAGATAATCAGGATATGTGGCTTCTAGAAACAACAACATCTTTACCCTCCATGTAGGGTACTAAGCTTTCTTGAAGATTGAAATTCTTATGCTCTCATACTTGTTTCCAGACATGTTTTTATGATCTATCAGTTGAATTTAACTGTCTGCTCTGATACTAATTGTTTACCCAGAAAGATAATCTATTACAGAAGGGGGGTTGAATGTAATAGTACCTAATAATCAATCAAGAACCCAAGTTTGTAAAAGAAACACAGTTTTGTATTAAAGATAATGAATATAATACAAAACTCTCTCAAGAAATTCTTTGTTCTCAAGAGCTGTTACGTTATGAAAAATAAGATTTGTAAAAGATACATAATGTTAACCTATATCTGTGTTTATATAGACACAGTTACAATTCAATTATAAAATAGATTATGAAAATAACATATTTAATAAGGAAATATACTTGTATTTGAATTCCTTCTCTACTATCTTAATCATACTCTGATTTGATTGCTTTTTCTCAAACTCTGATTGTTAAACTCTGTCGGTTTGATAATCTTTGATTAGAGCATTCTCTGTTAGAGTAAACTTTGATTGAGTATTCTCTGATAGAGTAAACTCTGACCGACAACGTCTTCATTCTTTGATGACGTGAGGATAAACTCTGTTTGATATTCTCTGACAATCATCAGTGTTTGCATTTCTAAAATTTACAATTTGAAACATATTAAAATCAAATATCATATATTTTTTATAAAATTTATTATTTACGATATTATCAAATATTAGTAAATACCTTAAAAAATCATAATAATATAAGATTAAACAAACACATAAGAGAATAACAACATTAAGGTTATTTAATATTGAGATTCTATTTTTTATAGACACTTAAATATCAAAATGTTTTTATAATTATAAAGTACAAAGTAAAATTGTAAACCTTAAATAAACATCCAACAATAACATTTTTGTAAATACATAACGGAATCTTGACAAAAATATTATATATGCACTTGATATAACCATAATAAAATATTTCTTATTATGCTAAAGGTTTATTTATAATAAATATTTATTATAATAATATTTTCTAAACACCTAATGTTTTCATTAACATCAATTTATATGGTCATAAAATTATAATATTTCCATTAATATTGATTGATAGAACTGTAACTTTTTATAAACAAATATTAGAATATTAATATTCTTGAATATATATACATACATACATATATATATATATATATATATATGTATCTATATGTATATATATGTATATATATGTATATATATATATATATATGTATATATATATGTATATATATATATATATGTATATATATATATAAAAGCCACCACCAGCATAATGTTTATCAAATTTTATATTAAAACATTTAAGAGAATCCACTATACTATCATGCACAAAATATTTTAAAATTTTAGTAGAAACCTGATTTTATTTTATAACACTTAAGTGAATATTAATAAAATACTTATTGATATATAGAGAAATTGAATACTATTGAAACAATTAATTAATTATATTTTTATTAAAAACCATTGTAAAACGTTGTTAAATATATTGTATAAGATCGTTATTAAAAAAATATGACCATATGAAAATTCTCTTACTTTTTTTTTGAAGCAGAAAATTCTCTTACTTGTTCACAAATTATAATATTAAATTTTTTAAAGGTATTTATTAATGATAATATCCTAAATTATAAGTTATATAAAGATAGATAACATTAGAACTTTTAGTGAAATTGTTCGAACAAGTATTTTTATATTTTAAGAATATTAGGATTTTAATAGGATTTGATTAAGTGTTCTAATATTAACATTAAAATTTATTTAAAAATCGAATTTGACTATAATTTCCTAATAAATTGTTCAAAAAATGACCAATTTTTACTTACTAAAATAATATTTAAATATATATAATAATTTTAATAATATATATTTAATAAACATATAAGAGAATCTGAATATTATAAAAAAAATTTAATGATCATCTATATGAATCTCAATGCAAAAAATATTTTTTTATTAAATATTTAGTAAAACTGTTTCCCAGAATAATCGATTATGAACACAAGTATATAGAATGAAATACTGTTTTGTATTATTAATGATCTCGAATACAAAACTCTCTCAAGAAAATAATGTTCTTAAGAGCTGCTAGGTTATATAACTATTGCTTAATGAATTCAACATTGAATTATAACTTATCTCTGTGTTTATATAGACATAGCTACAAATACAATTACAAAACAGATTATGATAAGAATAACTTTAATATGGTAATTAGTCTTGCACTTGAATTCCTTCTTACTATCCAAATCAGACTCTGATTTGTCTGTTTCCTTTTCTGGTAGACTCTGAAGCTAAACTCTGTCGATCTGTCATTCTCTGATTTGAGTATTCTCTGTTAGAGTAAACTCTGATTGAGTATTCTCTGATAGAGTAAACTCTGACCGATAGCTTCCTTAAACTCTGATGACGTCAGCATAAACTCTGTTTAGTATTTTCTGACAATCATCAGTGTTTGCATTCCTAACGATCTCCCCCAATTTATGCTTTAAGAATTAAAACATAAATTTCACTTATGATGTCAGAAATACAAGACAAATGCATCAGAGTTTGTTTACCCTTTTTAGTCTCAGATTCTTCTGTAAGAGAAGTCCTCTTTCAGAAATTGACTTAGGAGCTTTTCTTCAGTATCTTTCAATAAATCAACAAGCTTCTCCTTCAATTCCCTCATGTTCTCAGAAGAATCATCTATTTGAATTATTGCAGCCCTTAGAGCATAAATTGATGACCTCTCCATACTTTCATCTAAGGCAATGCAACAGGTCTTCATACCATCAGGATTTAAGATTAGTGTAGGAATTCCTAACACCATTTTGACCTTTGCATCCCCTTTTTTCATTGCTCTTTCTGTTCCATCTTCAAGTATGTATCCAGGCTCATATTCTTCAGAGTTTATCATCAACAACCTTTCACTCTTCTTCTTCTCAGCTATTATTCTTTCAACAATCTTCCTCCACCTAGAAGTTGCTTCATTTTCATCATTGAGCAGATATAGAACATGTTCAAGTTCTTTAGATGCTTTATCAATCAGACTTTCTTCAGCAATCTTCAAAACTCTCCCATCTCCAAAAAAATAAATGAGCTTTTCCTTAGCTTGAGCACCATCAAAGATATCCTTCACCACATTTACAGAGATTAATTTATCCAGATGTTCTTGAGACAGCTCTTCTTCAAGTTTATCTTTCAGTGAATAAGGATTTCTGAAGATGTTTGCTTCACCTCTGTAGACCTTAGCATGTGTATCACCAATACCACCTTTATTTTTTCCAAGTCTGGCATTGAGAGTCAAAGTTTGAGTTTTTGTCCACAAAGGATCAGACCTTTTCTTTCTTATCAGAGATTGTTGTTGTTCTTCTTCCTCATCATCAAAACTTGAACCACCTGGAAGAAAAATTGTTCCAGACATAGTGAAAGGTTTCTTTGGCTTAGCTGGAGTTTTTAGTTGAATTCTAGAAGATGATCTTGTTTGAATTTCTGAAACTGGTCTTGATTGAGCAACTGGTTTGAGAGTGTCAATAGATTTGATTTGAATAGGCTTGGATTCTGGTTTCTTCTGTTGAGCAGCAGTCTTTTTCTGAATTGGACCTTTCTTTACACTTCTTTTCTTTTTCTGAACTTGAGCACTAACAGCTCCAGATTTCTTCAATTCAACTTCTACTGCAACTGGATCCATTCCTGGATGTTCTTCTTCAAACATTTTCTTTGCCAGTTCAGCATCCTTCAAGTTTTGTTCTTCAATCTTCTCTGGCTTATCTTCATCTTCAAGTTTCTTTGCTAATTCTAAATCAGCATCTATCAGAGTTTGCTTATCAGAGTTTATCTCAGTCTTTGATGTCATCAGAGTTTGTTCAATCAGAGTTTGCTTCCCATCCTTATGACTCCCTTGATCTGCATCATTAGGTTTGTCAGTGTTTAAAATTGCATCCTCCTTGCATTTGTCTGCTGAACCCTTCTCCCCCTTTCTGACATCATGCCCTGTTTTAACAGTAAGAAGCTCGACAATTGTATGTAACATGCCCTGCATAGAACTAACAGAATTAGAAAGATGAGTCACTTTAGCTTCCAATGCATCCTGTTTAGTGGAGACAGAAAGAAGTTTGGTTTCCAGAGAATGTTGAGAAGTGGAAACAGCAGTTCCGAGAAGAACAGAATGCTTGGTGACAGATGCCTGTAGATCAGAAACTTCATGTTGAAGGCCTTTGGACATAATAGTAGAGGCTTTCAAGATTGTCTTCAATTCTCCAGAAGAAATTTCTTTGTCAGCTTTATTGATTAAGTCAAGAACATGAGGCCAAGAAATCTCTCTCTCAGGAATCTTCCAAGAAGAATCTCAAATGGATTGCCTGTGAGAAGAAAGAAAATCTTCAGCAGATGACTTTGCTTGGAAACTGAAATCCCTGCTGATACCCTCTGCATCAAGATCAGCTTCAATACGTCCTTTAAGATCTTCCACCACCATGTAATCAGGATACTCCATCCCTAATCTCTCATGAGCATCATGTGCATTAATAGGCCATATCTTGGTGTTATATCTTTGAGTGTAGGGAATGGATAGATCTGTACTTCTTCATCAGCAAAAATCACATCATCAGAGTCTATGTCCTTCCCATCAGAGTTTGAAACATCAACAGAGTTTGGCACAACATCAGAGTTTGATACAGGTAAACTCTGAGTACCTGCAAAAGTAACAGAACAACCTAAATCACTCTGATTTTTTAAAGTAATCTCATTACTTCGCACAACACACATATCATAACTTTTAAGAGTTAGATGTTGCTCACTAGAAGTAACTAACTTCTTTCTCAATTCTACCTCTCCTTTTGCCAGATCCTGTGTCTGCCTCTCATTTATTCTGTTTTTCACACATTTTACCTCAGACTCACTGGAAAGGCTCAACACACAATGTCCTACAGAAATAAGAGGTGGCTGAGAAGAGAGATTTGTAGTCACATGAATAGGGGTATCCTTTTCAAGACTATCCATGATCATCCCAGCAGTAAAGGTTGGAAATATAAATTCTGAACTAATACAATCAGAGAATGTAAATTCTGAAGTAGAGTCAGAGTTGAGCATTTGTAGTTGCAGTCTCCATAGGTAGTGTAGAAATTGATTTCTCACAAAGATCATTAGAGTTTGCCTTTGGATCTTCATCAGAATTTGTCTGTTGAATGGGAGAATCTTGGTCTGCAATCATAAAATGAATGATTGGTTCTTGTGGGACCTGAGTCATATCTGCAGCTACTTCACCACTTTGAGGTGAAGGTTCTTGTGGGCTTGACTCTGCCAGAAATTGGCCTTCAGCATCAGCAACAGCAATGTCTTCTATAATTGTGTGGGTGCCTGCATCCAAACTTTGATTGGATGGTTCTTGTGTGACTGGAGCATTAACAACTTCTTCAACCCTTTGAGCAGAAGGTTTTTGTGGGTTGTACTCCTGATTATTGCTGGCTTCATTTGCTGGAATTGTGGCTTCTATTGAACTTTGATCAATAGGTTCTTGTGTGCCTGGCCCTTCAATGACTGCTACCTCACATTGAGAAGTAGGTTCTTGTGTGTCCTGGCCAAAAGAGACAGACCTCCTCTTTTTTCTTGAAAAATGTTTTGGACTGAGAGATGCTGAAGATGATGTTGATTTCTTGGCTTCCATTTCTCTTCTTACTTCTTCAGCCAGTTCCCTTGCTCTTTCATAAGATATCTCCTTTATAAGTTGCTTTGGTGACGTTGTAGGAGAATCAGATACTTGAACTGGAGCAGCTTCACTAGATTTTATTAACTCATCAGAGTTTATCAATTTCTTAGAGTTTATCACTTTAGTGTTGAAAGTTCTTTCAGAGTTTGGCCGATCAGAGATTGGAGCGTCAGAGTTTATAGCTGCATCAGAGTTTATCCCTTCAATCTTTGCAGCCTCAGACTTTGCAATCTTGACTAGTCTTCTTTTCTTTTTCTTCTTCTCAGGAATTAGAAGAACTGTTTCTTTCTGAGGAGAAGTCTGAGAAACCTATTCAACTGTCGTTCTCTTAGCAAAAACGAACCCTTCATCAGAATCTGTATCTTCATCAATTAACTTTCTCTTTTTGAGAGAAGATTCTGTCACTGAATTCCCCTTCCGTTTGCTTGAGCCCTGTTGAGAGGTGTGTTTTGAAACTACAGTCTTTTGAGAGACTGTAGAGGTTGGCAAAGGTGTTTGGGTGTCAGTGTTTGGAGGGTGACTTGGGTTTGAATCAGAGGGTGCTAAACTCTGATTCATAGCCACTGAAAGAAAATCCCTGCCATACATGGTAGGCATTCTCTGATTTAAGAGAAGCCTGACCCATGTGGGATAAAAGAGAGGAGAGAGATTACCTTTCTTAGCATCCTTCCTAGCTAGGTCAGCAAAAATTCTTTTATTCATACAAAAACTGGCTAAACTCTGATCATTCTCAAGACTTACATTAGGCAACAAATAATTAAAAATTAACTGAAGAAATCTAGCAAAGTATACAGTGTGAACATCATCATTTATCTTGCTAGCCAACTGCCTAATTATTAAACAAGGAAAATTGAAATTGAGATTATGGGTCAGAGAATACCCAATCTGTTGAGACAGCTGCGGAATGGCATCAAAATTGGTGCATTTGGCAGTGAAAGCCCTTGTAATGCAGTCGAAGAAGAAACTCCATTCTCTTCTTAAATGTGGTCTTGTTAAACTTCCCAGTTTAGATAGGCTACCTCCATAGCCTATTGCTTTGAAAAATTCCTTGATTTGATCATCTCCAATAAAATCATCATACTCAGCCACTTCTGGAAGATGAAGAGCTTGTCTCACCACAGCAGGAGTAATGGAATACTTGCCATTGCATTGAAATGTTATTATCGGCTCCTCATTATCATTAGCATTATTAAACTTTGCAGTTGACCAGATTTTGAGCAGAGATTGAGCGGAGAAGTTCGTGGGTTCCTTAAGTGCGTACCCAATATAACTGTTCTGCAGAAAATCCTGAATCACATGAAAATCATGAGGTGCTTCATCCTTAGATAGAAGAGAGATGTAGTTTGTTGCAGCAAAAGAATAGGTCTGAAAAGTAATACCCTTAGACGCCATTGAAGTTTTGAGATATGAAATGTGAATAACAATTAGGGTTTGATAAAACAAGAGAGAAAGATAGAATAAACGATGTAGATGAATAATTCACAGTGAAATAAAATGAATTAAACTATTCCCTCTGAATTGCATATACCCTTTAGTGGGACACGTGGCAAGAAATAATTTGAGCAGTAATGAGTAGACCAAGTATCAAAATACAGCAAGTGTGTGTGTGCTGTGTAATAATAGGAACCGTCATTCGTGAGATACACGCGCCTTATTACAAGTCTAGTCAGAAATAAATAATTATGATGTTACAAAATGAAATATGATGTCATAAATATGATCTCAGAATTTACCACTTAATCAGAGTTTATATGAGTCAGAGTTTAGTATGTACTGTCAGAGTTTACCACATACTCTGACAGAGTTTACCATAAACACTGATAACTTGTGATCAGAGATTAGATGCTTCAATGATTAGAGTTTGTTCCATTTTCATCAGAGTTTACCCCATACTCTGACCTATACTCTGAGTGTCTGAAACTTGCTAAGTTGAGCCACTTGTCACCATCCCTAATTCAGAAACCAGTCTGATAAATGTTGCTTTAGGCAAGGGCTTAGTGAATATATCTGCTAATTGTTGATCTGTAGGAACAAAATGTAATTCAATTGTTCCTTCCTCCACATGTTCCCTTATGAAGTGATATCTGATACTGATGTGTTTTGTCAGAGAATGCTGGACTGGATTTCCTGTCATTGCAATAGCACTTTGGTTATCACAATAAATAGGAATTTTTGAAAATTTCAAACCATAGTCTAACAATTAATTTCTCATCCATAAGATCTGTGCACAGCAGCTTCCAGCAGCTATATATTCAGCCTCTGCAGTTGATGTTGAAATAGATTTCTGCTTTTTGCTTTGCCATGACACAAGTCTTCCACCTAAAAATTGACAACTGCCACTTGTGCTTTTCCTGTCAATCTTGCATCCTGCAAAGTCAGCATCTGAATAGCCTATCAATTTAAAATCAGACTCCCTAGGATACCATAAGCCAAGATAAGCAGTGCCCTTGAGATATCTGAAAATCCTTTTCACAGCAATTAAATGAGGTGCTCTTGGATTTGCTTGAAATCTAGCACACAGACACGTGGCAAACATGATGTCTGGTCTACTTGCAGT
The DNA here is from genome assembly GCA_028671895.1 of Oenanthe sinensis. NCBI lineage: Eukaryota > Viridiplantae > Streptophyta > Magnoliopsida > Apiales > Apiaceae > Oenanthe > Oenanthe sinensis. The sequence continues at coordinate 12,408,068 of CM053797.1, forward strand.
CAAATAAAGTAGAGAACCAATCATTCCTCTGTATGCTGTAATATCAACAGGTTCTCCAGTGTCTTGATCAAGTTTTGTTGCAGTAGCCATTGGAGTTGTAGCAGATGTAGAATCTTGCATTTGAAATTTAGTGAGTAGATTCTTTGTGTATTTAGACTGATTAATGAAAATACCTTCTTCACTCTGTTTCACTTGTAAACCTAGAAAATAGCTCAATTCTCCCATCATACTCATTTGATACCTGGACTGCGTTAGCTTTGAAAATCTTTCACGGAGTTTCTCATTAGTGGAACCAAATATAATATCATCAACATATATTTGAACCAATAATAAATCCTTACCTTGAGTTCTATAAAACAAGGTTTTATCAATTGTTCCTCTAGTGAAACCATTTTCAAGTAAGAATAGAGCCAGAGTTTCATACCAGGCCCTTGGTGCTTGCTTTAGTCCATATAGAGCTTTATCCAGTCTGTAGACATGATTTGGATATTTTGTATTGACAAAGCCAGGTGGTTGTTCAACATAGACTTCTTCTTCAAGTTCACCATTTAAAAATGCACTTTTAACATCCATCTGGTAGACCTTGAATTTCTTATGAGCAGCATAAGCAAGAAAACTTCTGATTGCCTCAAGTTTAGCTACAGGTGCATAGGTTTCATCATAATCAATCCCCTCCTGTTGAGAATAACCTTTGGCCACCAGTCTTGCTTTGTTTCTTGTAATTATTCCATCAGAGTCTGTCTTGTTTCTGAATACCCATTTTGTGCCAACAATAGATCTATTCTTTGGCCTTGGAACTAGGGTCCAAACTTCATTCCTTTCAAACTCATTCAATTCGTCCTGCATTGCAGTAATCCAATCTGCATCTTTCAAAGCATCTTCAACCTTCTTTGGTTCTGTTTGCGAAAGAAAACTATGAAATAGACATTCATTCTGAGTAGCTTTTCTTGTTTTTATTCCACTTTCCAGATCACCAATAATTAAATCAGGTGTGTGATCTTTGGTCCATTTCCTTGGATGTGGAAAGTTTCTTGAACTAGATGCTCCCCCATGATCTGTGCCTTCATAGAATGATCCTTCTGTAAATGCTGATCCTTCTCCTGAAGATGTGCTTCCATCAGTGTTTGATGACTCAGAGTTTAGGTACTCAAAGTTTGAGTTATCAGAGATTGAGGTCTCAGACTTTATGGTCTCAAAGTTTGAATGATCAGAGTTTAGGGTTTCAGAGTTTGTGTTGTTCAGAGTTTGGTCAGACTCTGATATTTCAATTACTGTGTTTTGATCTCTAATGTTAGTACTTGATTGATGTTGCTCTCCCTCAACATGTGCAGAATCTTCAATTTCTATTTCAATCAATTTTGAATCAGAGTTTAAAGAATCAGTGATTACCTTACCAGAGTTTAGTTGAACAGAGTTTATTTTCTGGAGTTCATTCTCAAATGTCAGAGTTTCCTGTGCATCTTTATCATGTAACCCATCTATCTTCCCTTCATCAAAGGAGACATTAATTGATTCCATGACTGTCCTTGTCCTTAAGTTGAATACTTTGAATGCCCTTGAAGAGGTTTTAGAAGTTGTTGCATATCCAATAAAAATTCCTTCATCTGCTTTAAGTTCAAACTTCTTCAATTGTTCAGGATGTGTTTTGAGAATAAAACTCTTGCATCCAAAGATGTGAAAGTACTTGACATTTGGCTTTCTTCCTTTCAAAGATTTATATGGAGTCATTCCATGTTTGTTTATTAAAGAACAATTCTGAGTGATGCATGCAGTGTTCACAGCTTCTGCCCAAAAATAAGTAGGTAGCTTTGCTCCTTCTAGCATTGTTCTGGTAGCTTCTATTAAAGTTCTGTTCTTTCTTTCAACTACACCATTTTGTTGAGGTGTGCCAGGTGCTGAGAATTGTTGAGTAATACCTTTTGTTGAGCAGAATTCCTCCATTGTTGAGTTCTTAAACTCTGTTCCATTGTCACTCCTTAAATTCCTTACTTTGTGAGTTGATCCATTCTCAATCATTGCAATATAATCAATGATTGTTTCTGCAGTTTCATCCTTCTTGTGCAAAAAGTACACCCAAGTAAATCTAGTGAAATCATCAACTATTACCAGAGTGTATTTCTTCTTTCCAATGGACATGATATTGACTGGACCAAATAAGTCAAGATGCAATAGATGAAAAGGTTGATCAATTGAATTTTCAGTTTTGCTCTTGAAAGATGTCTTCTTTTGTTTGGCCTTTTGACATGAATCACAGAGTCCATCAGGATGAAATTGAACTTTTGGAAGACCTCTAACTAGGTCCTTCTTTATCAATTCATTAATGTTTCCAAAGTTCAGGTGACACAACTTTTTGTGCCAATTCCATCTTTCCATTGGTGATGCCTTTCCAAGTAGACAGGTTAAGGAACCATTAGAATTAATATCCAAGCTAGCTTCAAATAAATTGTTATGTCTGTGGCCAATAAAAACTATTTTTCCATTTTTCTTGCTTTTCATTTCACAATGAGTTCCATGAAATTCCACAGAATAATCTTTGTCTGTCATTTGACTCACACTTAGCAGATTATGTTTGAGTCCTTCAACCAGAGCTACTTTCTCAATGATGACATTTACAATCACTATGTTGCCATATCCCAGTGTTCTTCCTATGTTGCCATCTCCATAAGATACTGCTGGGCCAGCCTTCTCCTCAAACTCTGAAAGCAGGGATTTATTTCCAGTCATATGTGCAGAACATCCACTATCAATCACTAGAATGTTCTTCCTGTTTCCCTGCAATCAGTAAATGCAATTTAATTAGTAGTTATAGGGACCCAAACTAGTTTGGGTCCTTTCTTTGAAAACTTGTTAACTTTTGCAGCAGAAGTTCTTTTGTCAGAGTTTGTGTTAACAGAGTTTACATGATCAGAGTTAGCATTTACAGAGTTTGTACTGTCAGAGTTTACACTCCTTTTATCAGTCTTTATCACATATTTTTGCTTGACAGTATGTTTTGGAGAATTACTCATTTGAGGTTGTGGTTTGTAAGAATTGTAATACAAATTATGATAATCTTTGCATTTATAAATAGAATGCCATAAACTACCACAGTGAAAACAGGGATTTGATCTTGTTTGTTTTCTAGCCTCAAACCCAGGTTTTTCAGGTTCTTTCTTTTTCTTTTGTTTGCAGTCAATAGCAAGATGATTAGAATTATCACAAGTAAAACAGGTTTTTCTAGGAGCATCAGGGATATTCATGTAGTTATTCTCCTTAGTAATTCCTACTTTTCCATTCCTATTTCTTTTCACCTTTTTAGTTTTATTAGTGACTGCCTTCAACTTTTCTTTAAGTTGCTTCTGTGAAAGTAATCCTATATTTATCTTTTTAGAATCTGGCACACCATTGTTTTTAGAGCATTCAGGGAGAGTTTTCTTATAATCATTAGCTCTAACAAACTTCACAGGTTTAGTCAATGTTCCTTTTGTGTGTAAATTAGTGTGAAATTCTTTATCAGATTCATAACCTAGGGCAGATGTCCAATTCTTTTCAGAAAGCATTTGTTGGACCTTCTTACCAGATTTTGTCCAAACTCTGAAGGTCTCTTTTTCCTTAGCTATCTCAGTTTTCAAATATGTGACTTGTATTTCCAACTGAGTTTGCATGTGTATAGCATTCTCACGGTCTTTCTTAAAGCTAAGCATGTGTACAAGTTCAGTTTCAAGAAAGTCATTCCTAGCATTCAGAGTCTGTATCTCAGATTTTAATCTTTCATTCTCAAGAGATTGTGACTTAAAGCTAACATGTAGATTTCTAAGAAAAGACTTTAATTCATGAATATCTTCAGTATCAAAAGTGAAAACAGAGTTTGGTACCTTTTCAGAGTTTAAGATGGAAGACTCAGAGTTTGCCATGAGAGCATAGTTAGTTTCTTCTTCTGAGTCTGAGGAATCCATCCAATCTTTTTTTGATATGATGAGAGCTTTCCCAGATTCCTTGCTTCTACACTTAGTAGCAAAATGTCCCATCTTGTTGCACTTGTAACACTTGACTTTTGATTTATCAAGAGTTTTTGATTTTCCATCTCTATCTTCTCTTTTTCTGAATCTGTCTTTCTTGTCTGACTCACTATGCTTCTTCTGATAGTTTCCTTGCTTCTTAATTTTTTTGTATTTCTTGAAGCTTTTGACAAATATAGCAAACATCTCCATCATGTCAGAGTCTAAAGAATTATCAGAGTTTTCATCAGAGTTTGCCTCAAACTCTGATTCACTGCTTTCTTTGATTACAGCTTTTCCTTTTCTTGTTGAGGCTTTAAGGACTTTTTCTGTAGGTTCTTCAATCTGGGCCTCAACATTCAAAGCAATAGATTTTGCCTTGCTACTTTTTCTGTTTCTTCTTTGCTGTAACTCCAGATCATGAGTTTTCAATTTGCCATAAACTTCATCTAATGACATCTCATCCAAATCAGCCCTGTCTCTAATCAAGGATGTCTACAGATCCCATTCTTCTGGAAGAGCCCTCAGAAATTTGGTGTTTGAATCTTCATTGTCATATACTTTATCCACCAAATCCAAGTTATTCAACAGAGTTAGAAATCTGTCATAAATATCTGTGAGGGACTCATTCTGCTTAGCCTCAAAGTATTCATACTCTTGGATTAGAACAGATCTTCTATTTTTCTTTATCTCCTTGGTTCCTTGACATTGAACCTCCAGTGCATCCCAGATTTCTTTGGCAGTTTTGCATGCTATTACCCTGTTGGACATTACAGAGTCAAGACTATTATGCAAAATATTTCTTACCTTTGCATCTTTCAAGACTTCCTGTTTTTCTTCATTGGTCCATTCTTTCTTGTCCTTTAAGGTGTAATACTCAGGGATTTGTCTTCCTTCCACAATCGTAGATGGCACTAGTTTGGTTGGTAGATACTGTCCTGTATGAATTCTGTCCAAATAATCAGGATCAGTTGCTTCCAAGAACATCATCATCTTCACCCTCCATGTAGGATATTCAATCTTCTTCAATATAGGGATCCTGATGCTTTCATACTTGTTACCAGACATGATTATTTGATCTTTTTAAGTCGTAATTAACTGCCTGCTCTGATACCAATTGTTTCCCAGAATAATCGATTATGAACACAAGTATATAGAATGGAATACTGTTTTGTATTATTAATGATCTCGAATACAAAACTCTCTCAAGAAAATAATGTTCTTAAGAGCTGCTAGGTTATATAACTATTGCTTAATGAATTCAACATTGAATTATAACCTATCTCTGTGTTTATATAGACACAGCTACAAATACAATTACAAAACAGATTATGATAAGAATAGCTTTAATAAGGTAATTAGACTTGCACTTGAATTCCTTCTTACTATCCAAATCAGACTCTGATTTGTCTGTTTCCTTTTCTGGTAGACTTTGAAGCTAAACTCTGTCGATCTGTCATTCTCTGATTTGAGTATTCTCTGTTAGAGTAAACTCTGATTGAGTATTCTCTGATAGAGTAAACTCTGACCGATAGCTTCCTTAAACTCTGATGACGTCAGCATAAACTCTGTTTAGTATTCTTTGACAATCATCAGTGTTTGCATTCCTAACAAAAACGTATTATGCAGACATAAAAAAACACTTAAAAAAATCTAAATATTATATAAGAATACTAATGATTATCTATATAAAAAATCAGTGCAAAAAATATGTTTTATTAAATATTTTAGTAATAAAGTATTAAAAAATAATTAAAAAATACTTTAAATAATTTCACTATTTAAAATACACTTCAGAATTAAAAGATATTACAAAAAATAAGTTGAAGGATTTAAAAAAAATATGATTCTTTTAAAATATTCTTTAGGATTCTTTAATATTCTCCAAGAAACTAGACCTTTATTCAATTATAATATTAATTGACATTAAGTATTTTTTAATTGTTCACTTAAAAAATTCATAATATTAATTCAAAGAATATAATTTGTATAACACTTTATAGAGTCTTAAATGAATATATTCACATTAAAAATATACATATAATATTGAAAATATTCGTTGAGTGAATATTTATATGAACACATAATAGAATTCAATAAAGAGTTTCTATATTTTTTGTTCTAATAAAGAATCTTTATAAAATAGAATATAATTAAGAATTCTTAAAAAACATTTGTTTGAATACATACTAGAAAAGCTTTTTCACATGCATGAAGAAAGCTATTATTTTTTTTAACAGGCTCCGAAATAAACACACAGGAAAAAAAAGAACTGGACATAGAACATCATTGACAAAATTCTATCAAGGAACAAATAAGCCTAATAAGATATACCATAATGATGTAGAATTTTAGTCCCCTAGCTCCACAATTTTAATATTAAAAGAATGCAGCAAGCTTTACAAGTAACATAAATCACTAAGGAGAAGTCAATATACATTCGAGGCTCACTAAAGATTGCCAATTCAATTTGCATCAACAAATAAACTATTCAAGATACAATAATTTGCCAGTAAAATGCACGAACCCAATGGTGATGAATTTGATTACTTTCAAAATGGCTGTGAATATATAATGATCACCCTCATTTGAGACATACACTAAATAAGTCTACTTTGATCTGAATTGAAATAAAAAAATATGTATACAAAGTTTGGAGAACACACAAGATACTCCATCATCTCAACGAGAGTTATTGAAAATCCGAGACCATATCAATACTATTGCTCACAAATATACAGTTGACTTAAGAAATCAATTTCTATTCACCAAACCTGAAACTTAATTTACAAAAAAAATATGGTATGTCCCTGCAATATCAGCCTTTAGGCCACCAAATTGGACCTCATTTTTGCAGAAATAACTTGATGCTACTCTTATAGAAGTAGTAAGTACAATCTTCTCACACCATTTTCAAGCCCAAAATAGAAGCACATCACCAGAGAACATGAGAGATCAAAGAAAAATACGACAAAGCCCGTGGAACAATTTCTTTCTGGATTCTGTTTCCTCCAAGATTCCAATTTTCTCTGTCATTTGAGAATTGTATGATATTCGGAACTCTGGGCAATCCAAGAATTTCATATATATCTTCCTCGTTGATGGGATAATTTTCTTCTTTAACCGCTCATAAAGAATCATGTGGCTGATATGTTTTTATAATAAAATAATACATTTCTAAAAGATATTATTTCATGTTTAACAATTACAACGACCTGAACCCAATCTCTTTTAACCATTTCTTTTGATCTTCTAATAGTGAGGCTATGATGTGGTCGTCAAATATGGGTTGAATCTCACCAAAAACCTGGTATATGAATCTGACCATCAAGATTTGGCTTGTATTTTATATGTACAAGACACACATTAGAATATACGAAGAATATAGAAAATAATATAGACTTTTAGCTTTTGTGTCAACTTGAGTAGTATGTTTTTAGGGTTCTAATGGTGTTGGTTTTGATGAATTGCAGCATTTTATTACACAGGTTATTATAAAATGCAATATTGTAATTGTTATAAATAAAAAAGATTCTATTAGAATATATCAAAATTCAATCATACCACTTTCCATATTTATTGATTGATGATTAATTTATATGATAATTTTGATCTTGTATATGGACTATTTTTTATAGATATTTACAAATCTTCCATTATCTTTAAATGATTAAAATAGATTTGATTTATTATTAATCAATGGTCTAGATGTGTTCTTCGGGTTCTCTTGATTGTATGGTTTTTCCTAGAACCCGACCCATCCATATAGGAAAGTGATAAAAAAAATAATTTAGAATAGAAAATAGAAAATAAGATCTACACCACATATTCAATCTAATCTAATGGCAAGGAGGAGCTGTTGGATCATATCAAGCCTACTAGATAGTATTTCCTTGTCTGTTATGTAATCTTAGAGTGTCTTGTAATAGGAGGTGACTTGGTTTGCTTTAAATGTAATTTCTGCAGTTAGAAGTGATCTTTGAGTTGTAATCCAGATTGTAGTTAAAGCCTCAAATAAAGGTGGTAGAATATTCAAGTCATAAATCATGCATCAGTGAGAATAAGGTTGAAGAAATAAGGATTCAAGTTGAAAAAAGTTTCTAAGGTAAAATGTCTACCATTCGAGAAGTCTCATCATCCGAGAAGTCTGAGCACATACTAGAATTTACTCTAAGTCACAAATTTGAGTAGTGAAGAAAGTGATCAATTCGAGAAGTTCAGTATGGAAACAATTCGAGAAGTCAAGATATGTATCATTCGAGAAGTCAAGCTATATATCATTCGAGAAGTCAGGTTATGTTTCATTCGAGAAATGTAAAATATGGCTCATTCGAGAAGTCTAGTCATTCGAGAAGTCTCATCATTCGAGAAGTCTCAACCATTCGACAAGTGTAAAAGATGGCTCATTCGAGAAGTCTCAATCATTCAAGAAGTGACAAAGCTTGAACAGTTCGAGAAGTCCAAGTACATAACATTATATTGAATTATTTACAGAGAACTCGAATGATTAAAGGGCATATTTCCAGGAAAATTGTAAAAGCAACAAACAAGATTGTGCAACACTGTTCTGTTTAGGATTAGTCGAACCTGAACAGATGGTGACAAGTCTACAATGTAGCTGAGAGAAACAAATAAGACAAATATAGAAGCTGTGTACAGATGTAAAGAACTGTCAAGTTTGAAGACTAAGTTAGAAATGAAATGAAGTGTTTTGTAAAGTTTCATTCGTACTATTCCAGTTTAGCTAACACTGTCTGTAAAAAAACATGTGGAGTTAAAATGACATGTTGTCTATATAGAATAGAGAAAGAGCTCTGCAGTTAGTGTGTGAAACACTTTGTATTGTTTTTATCCTTGAGTCTCTCTAGAACAAGAAACTGATATTTAAGTTTAAATCTCAGATTGTAGCAAAACAAAAATCTAATATACATTAGATTGAAAGTTTAAATTGTGTGTTATGTGATTGAATCTTTTAATTCCGTATTTCTCTATTATACAAAAACATTTTATAAACTAGCTACATCAGTTAAATAGATAAAGAAAAATCTGAGTTAATCATTCACCCCTAATTAGCTTAACCTGAAACTCATACCCAACAAGTGGTATCAGAGCCAGGCTGTTAACATACAAACAGTTCAAAGATAAAAAATGAGTTTATAGAAGTTAAGCAGCATCAAGATTCCTCCATTTGATAGAGAACGCTATTCTCTATAGAAAAAGAGGATGCTTATCTTCATCAAAACTGCACATCACATGTATCCTGAAATTTTGAAAAATGGTCCATTCATGCCTGTTACTTTGGTTCCTGAAATAACCAGTGGCTCTGAGGTTATTCCAGCCACATGGGTGCCTAAAGATCCTTCACAGTACACAGATACTGAGAGAGAGAAAGTGTCCCTTGACAACAGTCTCATGTTGATACTGACAGATTCACTGGACTTGTCCATGTATAACTATGTTGTCAACTGTACAAAATCAAAGAAAGTATGGGAAACTATTGAAATACTGTGTGAAGGCATTGAGGAGGTGAAAGAGAATCAAAGATAGGTGCTAGTGTCACAATATTAAACTTTCATGTCAAAACACAATGAAAGCATTACTGAAGTTTTTGAAAGATTTAACAAATTAATCAATGACCTTCAAATGCATGGCAAGCTATATGAGATAAAAATGAAAAACTTGAAGTTTTTGCTAACTCTCCCAGACCATTTGGAAAGCAAGATCTCAACTATAAGGGAATTGAGAGATTTGTCAAAACATCCCTTGGAAACCCTGTATGGAATATTGAAAACCTATGAGTTGGAGTTTTTCCAAAGAAAGTCTATTCTTGCAAACAGAGGCAAAATGACAAATGTCTCGAGTGCATTAATTGTGAAAGAGCCAGTAAGGATGGAAAGAACAAATGCAAGTCAAAAACAGAAAGATGAAGAGATTGAAGAACAAGAAGTAGTTGAGAAATCATCTGTAAAAGATGAGTCTGATGAAGATGAGTTTTACACTATAGAAGAACTGAAAAAAATGGAGAAAAAATCATTTGCTTTCATGGCTAAGAAATTTGGAAATCTAAGGTTAAAAAAGAACATGAGTTTCAAGCTTAGATCCAAACCAAATTTCAGTTCCTCTAGTAAAGGAAAAAGTTCAAAAAGCTTCTCACAAGGAGGTTACAAAACATGGACTGTTGATAGATCTAACATCAGGTGCTTTAATTGTGATGAACTTGGACATTTTGTAACAGAGTATAGGAAGCAAAAAGCAATCAAGAAGGACAAAGAATATTTGGAGTTAGAAGCCAAGTATGAAGCCCTTCTCAGGAAGTAGCCGGGAAAGGCATACATAGCTGAAGGAAAGACTATAGAAGAGTTGAGTACTGAGATTTTAATATACATACTAGCATGACTGCAGCCTATGCGGAAATTAACAGATTGCTAAAAGTGAATGATCAATTATCTGTGAAAAATGATCATCCAGAACTAAGTCTTGTGAGCATGGAATCTCTGAAATAGGAGAATGATTATCTAAAAACCAAAGTTACCTATATTGAATAGATTGAAAAGTTTTTAAGGGAACAAATTTCTGAGAATGATCTAAAAATCAGATCTTACCAAAATCTTCAATCCTGGTTCAGAATTTCATGAGAAACATCAGGGAAATTCCAAAGTTGAAATTGGTCTTGATTATGAATCCTTGAAAAAGAAAAAGTCTATCTCCACAAAGGAAAAGAAAATTGTAGTTCCAGGAAATCCTCATGTTTTAAAAGGTGTAAAAAATCTTGTTTTTAAAAAGGCAACTATTGTATTTGATGATGAAAGTCTTATCATCAAGCAACAACTACAAGATGAGGATGACCTTGAAATAGAAAAGACTAAGCCCCTTGTTGAGACAGAGAAAGAGGAAATCAAAACTGCTCCTATAACTGTTCTAACTGAGAAGAAACAAGTTGTGAAAGAAACTCAACCCATGCACACTAAGAAAAAGAAACCTAACATGAATGGAAAAGTAGGCATCAACAAACACAATAATTATGCTCAACTGCACAATGCACCTAGAAAATTATGCAAGAATTATAGATCTACAAATAATTTAACTCATATATGCAAGAAGCTTATTGTTAAAAATGATGAGTTTTCCTGTGGTTTTGTTAAGCCTTTGATGCATGATAATCAAACATTTTGTGATAAATTTGACTGCATGCCATGTAATATGAATATGATGAACACTTGTTTTAGGCTCAAAAAACAGTTTGTTGATGGATGCATAAGTCAAAACTTGAACATCAACACCTCTAGGCCTAAAACTGCTAGTCCTATTAGACAAAGAAAACAATCACTGTCACCTAGAAATGCATCTAGTCCAGGAAGTACAAAATTGACTGAAAATCAAAACAAGAAAAATGTAGAGATGCATGACAAAAGGACTATGATAGTAAAGAAAGCAAATGACATGTATGCAGCTAAATTGAAAGGACACAACATAATTTAGGTACCAAAGAAAACTTGATTTATTTATACTTGTAGGGCACATGTAAGACAAAGAGAGTCATATGGATCTTGGATAGTGGATGCTCAAGACATATGACTGGTGACAAAGCCCTGCTATCACACTTCAAGGAGGAAGCTGGCCCAATGGTAACCTTTGGAGACAACAACATTGGTTTCACCATGGGATATGACAAATTAGTTCATGGAAATGTTTTCATTGAAGATGTAGATTTGGTCAGTGGTTTGAAGCATAATCTACTACACATCATTCAATTATGCAACAAAGACTTTAATGTGGAGTTTGACAAAGAATTGTGCCTCATATCACACAGAAAGACCAAAGAGGTTGCTCTATAAGGAGTAAGGAAAGGAAGCCTGTTTGTAGAAGACTTGGACTCTGTAAACAAGGAAAGAATATTTTATTTCTATATCAAGGCCTCAGAAAATGAAAGTTGGCTTTGGCACAAGAGACTGTCTCATTTCAATTTCAAGAACATTAATTCTCTAGTCAAAAGAGAATTAGTGAAGGACCCGCCCTCACTTAAATTCTGTACAGAAGGATTGTGTGAGGCATGTCAAAAAGGAAAAATGAAGAGATCAAGTCATATGATTAAAGAATTTACATCAATCACCAAGCCATTAAAATTGATTCATATGGATCTTTTTGGACCAGTAAATGTCATGTCCAATGTCCAAGAAAAGATATGCACTTGTCATGGTTGATGACTTCTCAAAATACACTTGGGTGGAATTATTGCACTCGAAAGATGAAGCTCTTGAGTTAAATATCGAAAATCTTAGAAGATTGGACAATGGTCCTACACCTGTAGTAGCCATAAAAAGTGATAATGGAACAGAATTCAAAAATGCTACATTATGTGAATTATGCAAGGAAAATGGGATCACTCATCAATTCTCAGCTCCAAGGACTCCACAACAAAATGGAGTTGTTGAAATAAAGAATATGACTCTTATTGAAGCTGCAAGAACCATGTTAGCATAAACAAATCTTCTAACCAGTTTTTGAGCTGAAGCTGTTAGGACTGCATGCTATACTCAAAACAAAACACTCTTCACAAAACCAGTTGAAAAGACACCTTATCACATCATGACAAACATAAGATCATTTGTCAAGTACATACATGTGTTTGGAACAAAATACTTTGTTCTCAAGGATGGTGCTAACAACCTTGGGAAGTTTGAAGCCAAGACATATGAAGGAATTTTGTGGGATACTCCTTGGACAAAACTGTCTATAGAGTATATGTGATTGATCAACAAAAAGTAATGGAAAGAAAAAATGTGACTTTTGATGATTTCAAGTTTCCTGCCATAAGCCTTGAAGGAGAAAATTGTGACACTTTGAGATTTGAGAATGAAATGGAATTGGAAGCCATTGAACACGACATAGATGAAAATGCACATGAGTGTTCACATGTGGAAATCTAACACGGAGTAAATGAAGAGGCAAATGTTGAGGATTTCAGTCATATTCAACTTGAGAATTCTCCTCACAACCCTAGCATTCAGTCAGGGGGAGCTTCTCAAGGATCTACAACAAATGCTAATCACTTAAATCAGGAGGAAGCCACTTTAAGAGAGAAAGGTGTGGGTCACTCAATTAAGTGGAACAGGGTTCACACAACTGATCAAATCATTGGTAATCCTGAAGAAGGAGTAAGGACAAGAATATCAACAATGACTGAATGTTTGTTTGCATGTTTTCTGTCCAAGGTAGAACAAAAATCAGTTGAAGAAGCATTGTTGGATCATGACTGGATAGCTGTTATGCAGGAGGAGCTAAATCAATTTGAGAGAAACAAAGTTTAGGAGTTGGTGCCACCACCTTGTGACAGATCAATAATTGGCACTAAGTGGGTATACAGAAATAATATGGATGAATTTGGCACTGTTATAAGGAACAAGGCAAGCCTGGTTGCAAAAGGCTATTCACAAGAAGAATGCATTGATTATGATGAGACCTGTGCTCCAGTTGCAAGACTTGAAGCTATAAGAATTTTTCTAGCATTTGCAGCTCACTCAAATTTCAAAGTCTATCAAATGGATATTAAAAGTGCCTTTCTGAATGGTGAATTGGAAGAAGAAGTTTATGTGCAACAACCTCCTCGCTTTGAAGACTCAAAATTCCTTTATTTTGTATACATGCTACTCAAGGCACTGTATGGACTCAGACAGGCTCCAAGAGCATGGTATGACACCCTGTCAAAGTTCCTTCTAGACAATCAATTCACTAGATGAAATATTGACAAAAATTTCTTCTATAAGAAACATGGTGATGATATTATCCTAGTTAAAATCTATGTGGATGACATCATATTTGGCTCTACCAATGAAAAGCTATGTCAAAGGTTTTCTAAGCTCATGGAAAGTGAATATGAAATGAGTATGATGGGAGAACTCAATTATTTTTTTGGACTTCAAATAAGTTGAAGAACAGATGGCATCTTTATAAGTCAAACAAAATATGTGAATGATCTGTTAAAAAGGTTTGACATGCAAGATTTCTCACTTGCTAAGACTCCAATGTCTAAAGACACAAAACTTGATGAAGACATGAAGGGCAAAAGTGTTGATATGAAGACCTACAAAGGAATGATTGGTTCTCTAATTTATTTGATGGCAAGTAGGTCTGATATCATGTTCTCTACATGCTTATGTGCAAGGTTCCAAGAAAATCCAAAGGAATCTCATCTCATTGTTGTCAAGAGAATTCTCAGATATCTAAAGGGAACACATCACATGGGATTATGGTACCCCAAGGAAATTGGATTCAATCTTGTTGGTTACACAGATTCAGATTATGCCAGTTGCAGAGTTGATAGAAAAAGTACCTCAGGAAGCTGTCAATTTCTTGGACAGAGATTGGTTTCATGGTATAGTAAAAAACAACAATACATGTCAACATCCACAGCTAAAGCTGAATACATAGTTGCTGGGTGTTGCTTTGCTCAAGTGCTTTGGATAAGGAATCAACTAAAAGACTATGGACTTGTATTAGAAAAGATTCCTATCAAGTGTGACAATACTAGTGCCATCTCAATTGTGGCCAATCCTGTGAATCACTCAAAAACAAAGCACATTGACATCAAGTACCATTTCATAAGGGAACATGCTGAGAATGGTACTATTGTACTGCTCTATGTTTTAACACAAAAATAGTTGGCAGACATTTTTACTAAGTCTTTGGATGAAGCCACTTTCAACAGATTGGTTAGTGAAATTGGAATGATAAATTCTTCAAGCTAAATGGCAGTAAAAATGATTCTATAACTATTACAACAATTACTTCACATACATGATATTAAAATGAATTATCTAAGTGAAGTAAAATTGGTGTATACCTAAAATACATAGGTCATATTGTTGTACATTGTTTTTAAAAACAAATTTTGTAGCCTAGAATTATTTTAGTTTTATTCCAAGGAACAACCTATAAAGAATTAGTATTCTTTTACATCATTAATAAATAAGAGTAGTTCTCTTAAGACATGGATAGTTTCTCAAATTAAATTTTGATTGGACTAAATTTTTATTAAGTAAAAATTAATCTGAAAATTATCTTGAAAATATTTCATTATTTTATTTTCCAAGTGAAAATGAAATGATTTTTCTGAAAATTGAGTTTTTGAATAAGTTGCCATCCTTTTTCAGACTTCTCGACTAGTACAAATTTCCAGAGTTCTCGAATAAAATTGACTTGATTGAGTTCTCTGCAATTTTTTTCAGAGTTCTCGAATAGTTCTCTTCGAGATATCTCGAATAAATTTCTTTCAAAATTCTCGAACAGTTCTCTTTGAGACATCTCGAATTAGTTACTTTTAGGGTTCTCGAATCAAATCGAATAGTACAAATCGTTTACAATTCTAGTCGAGTTGTCTAAGTCATATATAAAGGAAAGTAGATCTAATAATTCATTTCTACGCTTATTCGAAAACTCAAAGAACCCTTGTCTCTCTACACTTGCTTTCGAATTCTTCAAGCTTTGCTAAAACTCTTTCGTTTCTTCTATTCTCTTTTCTATACACTACTCAATGGCGTCATCTAGCTCAATTGAAACCTACACCATTCCTGAAATAAATTTTCCGGCCATCTCAGGCGATGTAGATGCTAAGGACCAGTACAAGTGCTTCACTAAGTTTCTACTTGAATCCTATCTGAAAGAACCTCTTCTCTGGAATCCCACTCTCTATATGGACATTCTTGGGCAGTTCTGGAGTACTGCAACTTGGGAAAAGATAGCACTTGAAGATGGAAGCTAAAAGATTCAATTCACCTACATGATACAAAATGTGAACATGAGCTTCAATGAACATGATATGAATGCATGTCTGTTCTTACCAACTGAAAATCATGACTAAGACCCCACCAACACACAAATAATAGAATTTCTTAAATTTATTAAGTATGTTGATGAACACATCAAGATTGGGAAAGTGATGAAGAAATACCTATGGAAGGAGTGGTCATTTGTTTTTGACACTCTTATCAGAGTCTTTACCTGCATGAAGACTGAATTTGATCAACTAGGTCTGATAGCCTTAAAGCTTGGGTACTCTCTAGCCTACAACACCAAACGCAATGTTGGGAAGCTGATTCTTGGGGAGCTTGCCACAAGACTTCCAAAAAGAGGTAATGAAATATTTTTTCCTCAATTTATTCAATAAGTACTCAATTATAAAAATGACAAATTGATTGAATTTCCTGGAATGGATAAAATAAAATTGGCTATTGTAAATCTATGTCAAAGAATATCTTTGCATCATTGGACATAAGAAGCACAGTGTGTAAGATTCTTTAGATTACTCCTCACATGAGTAAGTTATTTAATGGTTATCCACTTTTGAAGCCTAAATTTCATGCTCTTGACACAGTAAAAATTCCCAAGGTAGATGAAGAACAAACTCTACTTAACCCAGGGAATTCTAACCCAACTGTAGACCCTTCCTTGAACGCTTTAGATGTTAGTGAGCCAACCTCTACATCCTCCCAACAGGATGTAGTTGAAAAGAAGAAAAAGAAGAAGCCTGCTCCTAAAAGAATATTAGATGTAGTAGTAGAAGAACCTGAGTTAACTATGGTACCTTTAAAGATGAGTAGAAAACATAAAGAGGCCACAGAAAGCCACTTTGCACCCTCCCAATAGGATGTAGAGATTAATAAGGGAATAGACTTGTTATTAGATGCATTCTCTCAACAAAATGTATCTATTGAAATTGGGAGCCAAACCACTCCACTCTGTAAAGAGTCTGTACCATTGCAAGAATTCACTCCTGTCAATGAAGAAGTATTAGTAGAAAAGGAGACACAGAATGCACAGTTAAGAACTTCTATTGAAACTTCCCCATTTTCTCAGGGGGAGTTGCCAACACTCAATTTTATACACTCTACTTCTCTCAATACTCAAATTTCTTCTCAACCAATTGTGTCTAGCCAAACACAAGAGGTTGTTGATCACCAGGCCCATACTTCACCAAGTGAGCCCGATTCAAGTGACTTGGTTCATGACACCATGCTCACCACTCAGGACAAACATTTAGATGGTGAGGGAATGCATGCTGAGGGAAATCCTGATGACACCATCAAAACCACAGAGGATCCAGGAGTTTTTACTTCAAACTCTGTGGTGGATGAGGAGTTTGTACCACCAACCTTTGGTCTCATTACTGAGCCATTGGAGCAACAAGTGTCTTCACAGACATTTGGTAATCTAGAGGACCTCCACACAATGCAAATGGCATCCCCTAGACACTCCCCAGTCATTCAAAGACTGTCTTCTAGGGAGAGATCACCTATCCATTCAGTATCAAAGGATTCATCTAAGCAATTGGATGATGAATTTGATGCTGAGGGGACCACTGTAACAAGTGGCCCTAGCTCTGACTTCTTGTCTCAATGGCTGAAACCTGTGCAACATGACAGGGAATCAGGACCATCATCTCATGGTGGGTCACTTTCAGATGAACAATTCAGAGAAATTTATGGAGATCAATTGGATGGATGGTATCAAATTACTCAACAACTCTTAACTTCTCATTTGCCCAACAAAGATTATGTTGAGATTAAGTTGGAGTATGCCAAAGATCAAGAGGAGATTAAAGATAAAAATGCTCAAATGTGTGAAGAAGGAGAAGCCAATGTAGATGCTTAGTTGGATAGCGAGAACACTGTGAGCATGGAGGAGATGCTATAGTGGATAAGACAGAAGTATTTGACAACTCTTGGTTCTTGTGAAAAAACTTTTACTCCATCAACAATTTATGATGCTATTCATGAAGCAGCAAAGGTTTAACTCCAATTAAATCATTATTTTGCTAAAGGTTTACAGGCTGAGATTCATGATCACAGAACCAAGGTGTTGGGCATTTTAAAATCCATTGAGGAAAAGATGAAACCTGGATGTATATATGGAAATCTCTCATCTAGGCTGAGTATGGCAAATCATCACTTCTCTATACCAAGATGGATGCAATGGAGAAAGCTAATAAGGAAATGATTTAAAGCAATGCAACCATTCTTAAGAATCAATAGAAAATCAAAAGCATGGTTCAAGTGTTGTATGCAAATAGACATGCAGATAGGCTGCCTGAGGATATGACTCTTCATGACTTGACACCACTTCAAGTGGATATTTATTATCAATCCAAGCCCAAGGATGAAGCTGCTAAGGTAAAAATAATTGATTACTTGAATGCAAAGGTTGAATCACTCACCTCTACTGGTTCTACAATTGTGTCAAGTGTGAGCACTCTCCAGAAGGAGTTTGACACCTACAATACCACTCAAGGCACCACACTTGCTCAAATTTCTACTCAACTAACATCAATGCAAATTCTTCTCTCAAATTTGGCATATTCAAGTCAACCTCCTCCAGTTCAAGTGCCAACTCAAATCAAGCCCATTCACTCTACCTTCATTCCATCACAAGATATCAACCCTATGGGGGAGAAAGAAAGGAAGGATGAGAGAGAGGTTGAGAGGAAAAAGGTAGTGATGAGGAAGCTAATGGGAGAAATTATCAAACCCAATGTTGATAAAGACTTCTTAGAGCTTCTGAAACATATCAAAATGCAAGTCAAAGGAAATCATTGGAGCTACAAGAAGATGCTTGACAATGCCATTATCACGGTAAGGGGTGTCAAGTTTGAGAAAGATGGCAAAATGTTCAAAGAACCAATAGTGCAGATGGAGTCTGGCAATTTTAAAGTATCTGTTGGGCTCTTTCAAAAACTGTCATACACTGAACTGGATTTCCTGCACACAAAGCAATTGAGATAGTCACTCAAGAGGATGGAGAATTTAAGAATAAAATATTAGGTCCTCTTCTACCAAATGCACTTCTTGAGTCATAATGCAATCCAGATAGTGTGATGTACATGTCTGTTAGAAAACAAAAATTGATGCTGTCAGAGAATAAAGACCAGAATTTACATTGCTAATGTCATCAGAGAATGAAGAAGTTGTCGGTCAGAGTTTACTCTATCATAGAATACTCAATTAGAGTTTACTCTAACAGAGAATGCTCAAATCAGAGAATAAACAACCGACAGAGTTTACTATCAGAGTTTGTGAAGAAACAATCAAATCAGAGTATGATTATGAAAGTGAAGAAGGAATCCAAATACAAGTCTATTGCTTTATTGAAACTATTCTTTTCATAATCTATTTTGTAATTGAATTGTAACTGTGTCTATATAAAGAAAAACATAGGTTAACATTATTGTAACTTTCAAGTCTTATCTTTCATAACCTTGCAACTCCTGAGAACAAATAATTTCTTGAGAGAGTTTTGTACAAAGTTCATTATCAATACAAAACAGTATTTCATTCTACATACTTGTGTTATTAAACAATTATTTGGTACTATTACATTCAACCCCCCTTCTGTAATAGACATCTTTCTGGGCAAATAATGTCAAAAGTGAACAAACTTGCTCACTTCAAAATTCCTCAACATATCAATTTTGGCAATAGAAGTCAAATCATGAGTCTGATTGACCTACTTGAAAAGAAGAATGTTAAGCAATAAGAGGATAAGATGATCCTAGAAAAGATGAATAAGTTTATGAATGATCAGATCTCTGAGTTTGAAAATGAGGAATTGAAGAAAAAGAAGAAAAATGATGAAGACAAGGATCATGACAAGAATGGTAAGAAGCCTGAGTCCACGAGTGATAAGGGATGAAATAAAGATGACAAGAAGAAGGAGAGTGAGGTCAAGAAAAAAAAAGAGGATTCTATCAAAGAAAAGAAATATGAAAGGAAGAAACCATACAAGCAGCAAGTTGTTGGTGTTCACAATAGTACTCCTACCAAAATTCAGGGTGCTAGTAAGGCTCCAATGGTTTTTGAAACTACTTTGATCTCAAAACTCAAAGATCCAAAAAGACTTCTAGTCAAGGCTACTGCAAATGGAGTTATAAGGCAGGCAGTTAAATACAATTCAAAGATCTAACCCAAGCCACCCACCAAACACTGATACTCAAACACCTTCACCAACCTCTACAGTTTCCCAAAAGACTATAGTTGTAAAACAAACCACTCGACAAGGCCCAAGCAAAAGAAAGGCAAATCTGTGAAGGAATCTTCTCCAAAGAAGAGGAAATTAGTTGATGAAAATGTTGATTCTGATAATAGCAATGGAGGTCTTTTTTTCCAATAAAGAAAGTTGTTAAGAAGGCCTCTGAGATTCCTCCAGCACCTTTCATGAAGCCATTCATTGTCAATCCTATGCCAGAAACCAAAAAGAAGAGAAGAAGATTGGTAAAGGCTGCAAACTTTGAAGGCTTAAACACTGAAGGAATAAACACTAATGTCTTAATCTTTGATCCAATAAACTCTGAAAATTTGATAAAATCTGATGCAGTCTTAAACTCTGAACCAATATTCTCTGAGAATCTGATAAACTCTAATGTCTTGATAAACTCTAATGAGTTGGTGCAACCTAAATTGGCTGGTAATACTGCAAATGTTGATGTACATTCCAGTGAAGCTGCTCCAGTTATAGTATATGATTTTCCTGCTCATTCACCCAAGCAAATTATCAAGGAGATATCATATGAAAGAGTAAGGGAGCTAGCAGAGGAAGTAAGAAAAGAAATGGAAGAAAAAAAAAGCTAAATCATCTTCAGAATCTCCAGGTTCAAAGCTCTTTACAAGGAAGAAGAAGAAGCAAGTATCTTTTGGCAAAGACACACAAGAACCTACCTCTCAAAGTGAAGTAACAGTCATTTCTAGGCCAGACACACAAAAACCTTCAACACAAGGAGTTGAAGCAGCCACAAGTGAAGCAGATGAAGCCATCAGAGATCATGGGTACAACACATAAGAACCTTCAACTCAAATTGTTTAAGTAGTTGTTAATGCCCCTGCAATACAAGAACCATCGAATAAAAGTTTGGATGCAGGCACAACATCAAACAACAAAGATCTTGCTGTTATTGATGCTAAGGAGATAAACTCTGATGAAGTTCCTATAGCAATCTCTAATGCTATCTTGGTGCAACCAATTTCTGCAAAACCTATAGAGACTCAATCCACATCCACAAATACTCAAGGATAAACTCTGACTTTTCTTCAAAATTTGCATTCTCTGATAGTATAAGTTCATATTTTACATTTCCTATTTTAACTGCTGAGATTACCATCGATAGTCCTAAAAAGGGTACCCCTATTTATGTGACTACAAATATCCTTTCCCAACCACCTCTTATTTCTATAGGACATTGTGTGTTGAGCCTTACTAGTAAGTCTGAGGTAAAATGTGTGAAAAATAGAATTTATAATGAGAGGCAGACACTGGATCTGGGAAAAGGGGACATAAAATTGAGAAAAAAGTTAGTTACTTCTACTGAGCACAATCTAACTATAAAAAGTTATGATATGTGTGATGTGAGAAGTAATTAGACTACTTTAAAAGAAAAGAGTGATTTAGGATGTTCTGTTACTTTTGCAGGTACTCAGAGTTTACCAGTCACCACAAACTCTGATCTGCCAATCTATGATAAAGTTGTAAACACTAATGGGGATGATATAAACTCTGATGATGAGCCAATCTTTGAGGATGAAGAAATTACAGATCTATCTATTCCATTCACACAAAGATACAACTCCAAGAGATGGTCACATGACTCTTTTGATGCTCTTGACAGATTGAAGATGAGTTATCCTGATTATGTTGTTGTTGAAAAATTAAAGGGTGAAATAGAATTTGCCCTTGACAATGAAGGAATAAGGAGGGAGAGTAGCAAGGATGATCCATCTACAACTGATTTTCTAAACTCTCATAGACAATCCATCTGGGATATGTCTTAGAAATTTTTTAAAGAAAAAATCTTATGGCCCCATGTTCATGAATTGATAAATAAAGCTGACAGGAAACTAAACTCTGATGAAATAAAGACTTTTTGTTGTGAGTTAAAAGAATCTGTTAACAAGACCTCTGCTTCTGTTCAAACTGCTGTTACAACATCTCAATATGTTCTGGAATTGAAGCTCAAGAATATCTCAGCAAAACAGGATGCTTTGGAGGTAAAATGTTGATACCCTTTCTACTGCAGTTACTTCTATGCAGAATATGCTCCATACAATTGTTGACATCCCCACAATAAGAAAAGAAAATGATGTCAGAAACGGGGAGAGAGTTGCACAAGACAAAGCAAAGTGGTTGCTATAGAAAAATCTAACAAACCTGATGCTGATGACCAAGGGAGTCATAAGGATGGAAAACAAACTCTGATGCAACAAATTCTGATGCAGCAAATTCTGATAACTGGACAAACTATGATATCTTCTCAAACTCTGATCCCATCAAACTATGGAGTAAACTCTTTCAAGAAAACTCTGATGGATGCTGACTTGGAATTAGCTAAAAGGCATAAAGAAGAAGAGAAGCCTGAGAAGATTGAAGAGCAAAATTTGAAAGATGCAGAACTTGCAAGAAAACTCTTTGAAGAAGAAAATCCAGGAATGGATCCAGTTGCTGTAGAAGAAGAATTGAAGAAGTTTGGTACTGACAATGCTCAAGTCCAGAAGAAAAGAAAGTATTTAAAGAAAGCTTCAGTTCAAAGGAAGGCACCTACTCAAAAAAAGAAGATTGCATCTATGCCTGTCCAAGCCAAACCTCTTGATACTCCTAAGCAAATTACTCAGTCAAAGCCTACTCCAGAAATCCAAAAAAGGTCAACTTCAAGAATCTAGTAAAAAGCTCCAGTAAAACCAAAATCTCCTCTTACTATGTCAGGAACTAAATTTCTCCCAAGTGGGTCCAGCTTTGATGATGAGGAAGAAGAGCAACAACAATCTCTGATTAGAAAGAAAAGGTCTGATCTTTTGTGGACCAAAACTCAAATTCTGACTCTCAATTCCAGACTTGGTAAAAACAAGGGTGGTATTGGAGATTCACATGCCAAAGTCTACAAGGGTGAAGCCAATATTTTCAGAGATCCCTTCTCATTGAAAGATAAATCCGAGGAAGAATTATATCAAGAATATTTGGGCAAACTAATCTCTATAAACATAGTGAAGGACATTTTGGTGGTGCTCAAGCCAAGGAGAAGCTGCTTTATTTCTTGGAAGATGGGAAAGTTTTAAAAATTGCTGAAGAGGAATTAATTCATAAATCATCTAAAGAACTTGAACATGTTCTTTATCTTCTTAATGATGAAAATGAAACTACTTCTAGATGGGCAAAGATTCTTGAAGGAGTAATAATTGAAAAGAAGAAGAGTGAGACACTGCTAATGATAAACTCTAAGGAGCATTAACCAGGATAGGCACTTGAGGATGATTATGAGAAAGCGATGACAAAAGGAGATGCAAAGCTCAAAATGGTGTTAGGCATTCCTACACTAATTCTAAACCCTAATGGAAAGAATGCATGTTGCATTCCCTTAGATGAAAGAATGGAGAGATCATCAATCTATAATTTGAGAGCTGTTATTTATCCAAATTGATGACTCTTCTGATCAAATGAAAGAGTTAAAAGAAAAGTTTGTTAAACTACTGAAAAATGCTGAGAAGAAGCTGCTGGAAAATTTTCTGAAAGAAGACTTTTCTTATAGAAGAATTTAAATCAATAATGAAGATTCAAACTCTGATGCATTTGTCCATATTTCTGACATCATGAGTAAAATTTATATTTTACCTGATAAAGCATAAATTTGGGGAGATTGTTAAAAAAACACTGATGCTTTCAGAAAATAAAGAATAGAGTTTACATTGCTGACGTCATCAGAGAATGAGGAAACTGTCCGTCAGAGTTTACTCTATCAGAGAATACTTAATCAGATTTTACCCTAATAGAGAATGCTCAAATCAGAGAATAAACAACCGAAAAAGTTTACTATCAGAGTTTGTGAAGAAACAATCAAATCAGAGTATGATTAGGATAGTGAAGAACGAATCCAAATACAAGTCTATTACCTTATTGAAGCTATTCTTTTCATAATCTGTTTTGTAATTGAATTGTAACTATGTCTATATAAACAAAGACATAGATTAACATTATTGTAACTTTCAAGTCTTATTTTTCATAAACTTGCAGCTCTTGAGAACAAAGAATTTCTTGAGAGAGTTTTTACAAATTTCATTATCAATACAAAACAGTATTTCATTCTAGATACTTGTGTTCTTAAACGATTATTTGGTAATATTACATTCAACCCCCCTTCTGTAATAGAGAACTTTCTGGGCAAACAATGTCAAAAGTGAACAAACTTGCTCACTTCAAAATTCCTCAACATCTCAATTTTGGCAATAGAAGTCAAATCATGAGTCTGATTGACCAACTTGAAAAGAATAAGGTTAAGCAATAAGAGGATAAGATGATCCTAGAAAAGATGAAGAAGTTTATGAATGATCAGATCTCTGAGTTTGAAAATGAATAATTGAAGAAAAAGAAGAAAGATGATGAAGACAAGGATTAGGAAAAGAATGGTAAGAAGCCCGAGTCCATGAGTGATAAGGGAGGAAAGAAAGATGACAAGAAGAAGGAGAGTGAAGACAAGAAAAAGATAGAGGATTCTATCAAAGAAAAGAAATATGAAAGGAAGAAACCATCCAAGCAGCAAGCTGTTGGTGTTCACAATAGTACTCCTACTAAAATTAAGGGTGCTAGTGTGGCTCCAATGGTTTCTGAAACTACTATGATCTCAAAACTCAAAGAGCTAAAAAGACTTCTAGTCAAGGCTACTGCAAATGGAGTTATAAGGAAGGAATTAAAGAAGAATCAAATCAAAAAGCCGAAACCTTGTCAACAATTGAAAGTCAATACTGTCACAAGGACAAAGTTCAAGAAGCCTATTAGTTCTTTACTAGTTAGGTGTCCAAAGTGGAGAAAAAAATAGTTATTCTTAACAAAGGTCTTCCAGTACAGCCAATTCAGGAAATTGTTGAGCCAAACAAGATCTACCTCAAGCAATGGAAAGCCTACAAAATTTATAAGGTGGAATTCAGAGACAAAATGATGTCTATCACCAAATTTGATGGTGAAGAAAGACCCTTCTATTATGATTAAGCAGGTACAACAACTCATGAAATCAAAAGAGTGGTTAGTGTCTTTGACAAGTCCTGTATGATAAATAAATTGAAAATGATGGAAGTGGCTGAGTACTTGGAGAGAAAATATCAAAAGAAGGTGGAGAAAGTTAAATATCTTGAAGAAATGACAAGGAAGAAGCTTCAAGAAAATGAAGAAATTGATATAACGGAGGCTGAATTAAGACGATCGGGAAAGTGCAAAGTTTTCAAAAATCCTGATAGAGTTGAGTTCAAACTCAGAAATGGTGTCACATCTAAGATCAGACTCAAGTTTGTCAATGATTATCCAATTGAAACTCTCTAGATTGTTGTTGATATGCTAAAGAATGCAATCCTAGTTGAAGAGATCATGGCTAGATTGGAAATTCTCAATGCAATCAAAGAGATAAATGAAAGGGAAGAGAAAGAGAAGAAAGCAAAGTATGATCTTTTCATGCAACAACATCAACAACTACACCAACAAAAATAGGTAGGCTTTATATCTTGTTATTAATTTGTAAAACTGTCTTTTTCTAAATTGGGGGAGATTGTTGGATCATATCAAGCCTACTAGATAGTATTTTCTTGTCTGTTATGTAATCTTATACTGTCTTATAATAGGTGGTGACTTGGTTTGCTTTAAATGTAATTTTTGTAGTTAGAAGTGATCTTTGAGTTGTAATCCAGATTGCAGTTAAAGCCTCAAATACTGGAAGATTCAAGTCATAAATCACGCATCAGTGAGAAATAAGGATGGAGAAGTCTCATCATTCGAGAAGTCTGAGCACATACTGGAATTTACTCTAAGTCACAGATTCGAGTAGTGAAGAAATTGATCAATTTGAGAAGTTTAGTATGGAAACAATTCGAGAAGTCAAGCTACGTATCATTCAAGAAGTCAAGATAAGTATCATTCGAGAAGTCAGGTTATGTTTCATTCGAGAAATGTAAAAGATGGCTCATTCGATAAGTCTCATCATCGAGAAGTCTCAATCATTCGAGAAATGTAAAAGATGGCTCATTCGAGAAGTCTCAATCATTCGAGAAGTGACAAAGCTTGAACAGTTCGAGAAGTCCAAGTACATAACATTACATTGAATTATTTACAGAGAACTCGAATGAATTAAAGGGCAGATTTCCAGGAAAATTGCAAAAGTAATAGACAAGATTATGCAGCACTGATCTGTTTAGGATTAGTCAAACCTGAACAGATGGTGACAAGTCTACAATGTAGCTTGGAGAAACAAATAAGACAAAGACATAAGCTGTGTACAGATGTAAAAAACTGTCAAATCTGAAAACTAAGCTAGAAATGGAATGAAGTGTTTTGTAAACTTTCATTTGTACTATTCCAATTTAGCTAACACTGTCTGCGAAAAGCATGTGGAGTAAAAAAGACATATTGTCTATATAGAATAGAGATAGAGCTCTGCAGTTAGTGTGTAAAATATTTTGTATTGTTCTTATCCTTGTTTCTCTCCAGAACAAGAAACTGAGATTTAAGTTTAAATCTCAGATGGTAGTAAAACAAAAATATAATATACATTATATTGAAAGTTTAAATTGTGTGTTATGTGATTGAATCTTTTAATTCCGCATTTCTCTATTATACAAACACATTTCATAAACTAGCTACATCAGTTAAACAGATAAAGAAAAATCTAAGTTAATCATTCACCCCCCTCTGATTAACTTAACTTGAAACTCATACCTAACAGGGGCATCCACACACAAATCAAATACAATCTCATACACCTAATCCCACATAATTCCTCCATTTTTAACTTGATTTTTCCCATTAATAAGTGAACGTTTTTCAAATCTAACTTCACCACATTTTTCTCTATCTCCCAATAATCAATTTGCATACAATACGTTACTGGTGACTTTTATTTTTCTAGCGATTTCCATTATTTTTTGTGAACCCAGGATATATAATTTTGTGATTTCTGTAATACAAATTAGTGATTTCTATAATACAAATTAGTGGTTTCTATAATATAATTTAGTGATTAAAGTTCAAATCTGATAACTGATGAATTTATTTTAATTATAAATTATATTCACTGAAATATAGCACATATGGTATAGAAACTGATCGTTGGGAGATGAAAAAAATGTGGTGAAATTAGATTTGATAGGAAAAATCAAATTAAAAACGGAAGAGACTAGATGGGATTGTGTGTGTGAGGGTGTATATAATTTGTGTGTGGGTGCAACATGTATAAAGATAAGGTTTTCTATTTCTCAGTTAAACTATTTTCTATTTGAGTAGGATTACATATATGTATATATATATATATATTATTGGGTCCCAGAAGTATCGTAGAAGGGGGGCTGAATACGATATTCACTAAATTAAAAAATTCTTTCAAATTTTTTGTGGATATATAATTTAGAGTTCGGTTAGTGGGTTCGAATTAATGAGGTGAATGGTGTTTAGGAGGTTGGCTTACTAATTTTCTGTATTTATGAATAATCATTAATGTTATAGAAAATTAGCAAGTAATTTAATGTGACAAGTTTTGGGAAATATATATTTCCTATATAAACCCTCAGGTTACTACACCCAGTTAAAAATATAACTGATTTCCAAAGAACAGACTAGTTATTTTCTTCTACAAAGAGATATAGCTTTATCCCTATACAATATTTGAATATGTATTTGTACTAACAGAATCAAGCTAACAAAGAGTGTTTTATAATAGCCCTGTGTATTTGTAACATAATGAACCGGCTAGAATATAAAACTCCGGTGAAGAAGGAATGAATATGGCTTTGTGACCTCTTCTTCTCCGGCTTCAATATTCTCTCGATAGCTCTCTGTATGGTTGTATATCTTAATAATTCAAGTATTTCCTTGCGCCCATGACTTGTTTGTTGCACTTGTAAACTGCATGCCTTGTGTAGGCGTTACTTGTTACTTAGAATCATTGTTTCCTTGCGCCAATAGAGGTTTGTTGTGCCTATACAGTTGTTCCCCTGTATAGGCGCCACAAAGACCTTCCCTTCACTTTTCCTTGCGCGTAGAAGTTGTTTTGTTGCGCTTGCACACTGAGTTCCTAGTGCAGGTGCCACAAAATACTTAGATTCCATGACAAGCTATTTCCTGGCGGCTTTATAACTTTTATTGCGCATCTCCATTGCTTCAAGAGTACAAGAACCACCAAATGTAGTAATACTTGCCTTAATCAATTTGTTGAAATGCTTGAATTATTTACCACTTGGTTTTCACTCTTCTAGTTTGATCAACTGAATTTCTTCTAATAAATCAAAGAAATTCTCTCCTTGTTGTGCTGACGCTTAGTGCACTGGTCTGGTTCTCAAACGACTAACACTGAATTGAATCCCCTTGACTTTTGTTCTGTTTCAGCTGATTAACCTTGGACTATTGCATTGCTTTAAACACTGACTGTTGATAAACATAGTACTTTCACTAGAATCTTTTCTGGTATTTCGACAACGTCTTCATTACCACTACAATCTTGAATACTTCATTCTCTGTTCTTCACTGATGCTTGAACATTTAAATGAATTTCTTTCAGTGAGTATAACTTCAAGACTGCAGCTGTCTTCTTTAACCTTTGTCTTTACCCTTCTAGATTCCTATGCTTCGAACACTGTCTATCTTCAATCAATGCTGGTACACTGAAATCTTCTAGTGGCACTTTTATACTGAATCTTTAACACTTCTGAAACCCTGAAAGACTTTACACATTATTCTTCACCGAGCCTTGAACATATTAATGAACTTCTCTCAGTGACCTGTAGTAGACTTCAAAACTTCTTCTTCTGTCTTGATTCACTGTATATGCCTTGTCTTCATTTCTTCCTGATTTCTGTGTATGCGTAGTATTATTTACTTGTCATGTTCTAGTGTTGAGTTATCATGATTACTATTTATACAGCTTCATAATCTCACCAACAATCTCCCCCTATTTGATTGTTAAACTTAGCAAACAAATCTCATAGAAAGGATAACTCAACTAACAACTAGAAAAAGTAATGGTCCGGGACTTGTAAATAATGTTACTGGTGTTTCTAGATCAGATTCTGTATTTCTAGAATTCTTGTGTAACTGAAATGAAAGATGTTTTTTCTTCTAGCACTGGATTGATATTCAAGTAGTATAATCTTCATTTCTGTCTGTGTTTGAGCTTTCTCTGCTTCAAAATCCTTCATAGTTGAAATTAAAGAACTTGTCATAAACAGAGCTTTATAAGAATTAAAATTCCTGGAAACGTCTTTAATAGAACATAGAACATAGCTCAAGAAATTTTCTCCCCCTAAGAATGTGATTCTTCTTCTCTATCTTCTTCTCCTCTTTAGATGATCAATTGAAGTGTCAATTCTTTTTTGTACGTCCCACTTGGATAAGTAATGCTCTACTGACAACTCTTTTCAAGTATAGGATACAGTTTCTTGATTCTCTCATATTCTGTTGTTTCCCATAAGGATTAGAAGATAAAATAATTTTCTTCTTTTTCTTTTCTAAATTTTCCCCCTAAGGATACGAATATAAGACCTTATTAACTTCTCCTTTTTATTTTTTTCTTATTAAATTATCCCCCTTAGTTGAGGAATCCTCCAATGGCCCATCTTTTAAATGGCTTGTCTTCCAAAGAAGGTTTTCGTCTTTCATTGATTGGGAAAATATAGTAGCTTTTCTTTTAGAAGTAACAAATAGCAAGGGTAACTGTTTGGGCTATGGTTTCCTCACTTCTACTAAGTTACTGTTGGTGTTTACACTAAAGTGCCGAGCACTTTGAAGTGTTTCACTCTTTCTCTCCCTATCTCTCACTCAAGTGTCTCTGTCTCTCACTTTTACTTAAGTGTTTCTCTCTCTCACTTTTACTCTGCATTCCAAATATAGAATTATGTACCTGTAAGTGAAATCCATCAATTCAGTTATATTCCCAACACCTGATTCATCAGAATGAACTGAATCACTATCAAGTAGAGAATTACCTTGTAGAGGTGTTCTTGATCTATCATGCATAAGCACTGTCTCAGCACCAGACTCAATAACAATTGCTAAATCACTGTCTAGTGGAGTCTCACCTCTTTGAGATGGGTTATCCTAAAATATTAAATATTTAAGGGAATCCTGCCTTGTTCTATCAAGGAGTTACCTCACACCTTCTCCGTAAATGAGAGGTGGACATTCCTTTTTAGGATCTGGAAATGATTCTTCTAGGAGGGGCGACGTAGTAAGCAATGTAATGAATGACAAATTAGAGCCTACATTTTCCTCGTAATCTTGTGACATGAAATTTGTATAAAATATCCTACTTGACTCATCCAAAGAATTCTTGTCAAGCAGTTGCCTATCAAGCTCAGATAAATCTGAACAAGAGATCTCCCTTTCGGGATGCAGAAGATTAACTTTTGTTTGAGGTAGATACTTGGTTAATGTAGTGTATGGCTAACTAGAGTATGTATCTCCTCTGAATGCTTGTACCTCACACTAGGCATGCCTTGCAATGTGTTCCTAGAATTTATCTGTTTAGGCTTACCATCAGCGTGAGTGCCAGTGGTATGTTTGAGAGAATGATTCCAGAGACAGTTTAATTGTCTTTTCAGCTCTACATCCTTTTGAGAAGATGCAGTTGAGCTTACAGTTACCTCAGTTATATACTACTTTTCTTATCTGGAATTAGAGTTGTGGGTGCACTTCCGACTTCATCCTTATTTGTTGCATCAAGTGCAATTTCTCCCCTATCAACCTCTAACTTACATAAGTTCCTTATATATCCAGGGGTTAATATATGGAAGTGGATGAATGAGTGTTTGGTACTATAGCCTGGGTAAGAGATTGATAGGTTTTCAACCTCTTGGCCAGCTTCTTAAGCCACTGCGGGCTAAAAGGATAGAATCAATAAGATAAAAAGATAATCATCTTAACATTCCAAAACATATTTATCATCTCAAAGAGAAGGAAAAATATAATAAGGAATGGTAAATGATTTCATTAAAGCACTTTTAGTAAAAGAGTTTTGTCAGATCTAAAGATTTATCATTTAAGAGCATGATACGAAATTTTCTTTAAGATACTTATCCCATAATAAAACATGGGAAAGTGTATCTGAGAAGAAAGTTTCTATCCCTTATAAATTTCATATAAGGCAAACTTCCCATAATAAAACGTGGGAATCTACACCAAAGAAGAAATTCAACTCACTTACCAAATTATATCTCAATAAAATGACTTATTTTCTTTAAAACCTAAGCACTGTATGTTTTGAAAACAGTTTTGCAAAATATTCTTATCAGATAGAGGACTATGATTTTTTGACTCATAATGCAATCATGATTTACATCATTTTTGTCCACCTGATAGTATTCCCGACTTAAAATAAAACATGACAATTAGGGTTGGATGTATGCTTAATAATACAGTACTAGGCCTTCAAAGCAACAACCACTGTTTTGGTACTATGAATCAATGTGAAACATACATTGAAACAAGTGTTTATAAACAAATCATTTTACAATTGATTGATACCCCGAAGTAAAAACAATTTCTCCGAATAAAATAACAGTCACAAAGTTTCTGCCACTCTAAAAGGAAAAATTAAGAGAGAAAAAGTTTTGTAAGATAAACTTTTAAAACTAGCTTTTGGGAGAGGATAAAAAAATTTGAGATTTAAAGAAAGAAAGATTATCCTCAAGAAAAGTTTTATTCACACCCTAGGGTTTAGAAATCAAAGTAGGGCTATAAATCAAAAAGATTTTCAAAAGAGAAGTTTTGAAAAAGAATTTTAATGTTTTCTTCTTTAAAACTGATATAAAAATGAATGTATCTGTGAATAAAACGTTTTGAAAAAGAATCAGACAATAAATTATTTTTAATACATTCAAGTTTAAAATTCAGTGAAAGAAAGAAAATTAATAGTAATACTTATGTAATACTAAACAGTTACCACATACATGCATATATAACTCAAATAACATGTGGCAATTATTCAGTAGAACAATAAGCATTCAGACATATTTTTGTTATTAGTGATTTCAGATAAACAACATGTATTTTCACTAATATTAAAAATAACATAATTAATTGCACGGAAATATTAACAAAATATCATTACTTCATATTTTTTAATAATTTTAAAATACAAGAAATTATGCTTCTAATATTTTATCCAATCAGAATTATGAAACTAATGTTCATTGAATTGATTCAATCCATAATTTTAATAAGATAAAATAATTTTTCTAAATACTAAATATTCATAGGATTGAATATTAGCATCTAACTTCTTACGCTATATCTAATAATCGTCACTCAAGCATATTGTAATTATACTCATAACAATTATTAATGATATACGTAAGCTCGAAGAAATAGTTGAAAAGAAATTCACAAGTCCTTTAAATATAGACATTTAATATTTGTGATCTTAATTACAACTCCTCGCAAATAGAATCATATTTTAGAAATATTTTCTAAGTATATAACATATTGAGAATTTTATACACATGACTTAGAAAATACTTCGGCTTTCAATATTAGTGATTTTTAAAATATGCATTGTTTACTTAGAACATAAATTCTAAATATTGTCACTAATATCAAAAGTATCACAATTATTTGTAATAAAATATTTAAAAATATCAGAGTAAAATATCAGAGCAATTAAGCAAAATATCATTGACTAATACTCATCAAATATTTAAAATACAAATAATTATGCTGCTAACTTATGCTAGAAAATTTAACTACCACTTATGCATATAACAATGTAAGCATGATAATTAAACTAGTAGCAATAAGTACGAGGTACTGGATTTCAAACACATTCACAAGTCCTTTAAATATGTAAAATTTAATACTTGTGAACTCATTTAAGAATTCCTTGTAGATAGGATTTCCAACAAATATGCACATAACTAATATCCCAACTTCACTAACCAAGTTAGACAAAATGAATTCATCAAGTTGTTTTTACAAATATCTGCAAGTTATTCTACTAAGGACAATCTCGAAAGAAATGATACCTGATGTCCATGCCTTTTTTCATACGCGGTGTAGAGAGTATCTAGCAGAATTATTGGGGTTGAAGTGGTTTCCTTTTCTAGAAGATCAGAGCATCACATTCACTAGCTGTTTTAAGTTTAGCCTTTGCTGCAACTATGTGTGTTGAATGCTTCCTCTTATTTCAACATGAATCCAACTTCTTCCATGAAATTGACAGCTTCTAAAAATTACTTCTTTGTCTTTCTTATAACCTGTATCATCTATATCTATATAGCCAATTAGGTTAAACCTAGTATCTTTAGGGTACCTGATTCTAAGAATTGGTTATCCCCTAAGATATCTAACAATTCATAACTTAGCTATAAGATAAGATTCTCTAGTATCCACTTGGAAACTTGCACATAGGCATATCGAGAATAAAATATATGGTCTGTATGCACTTGAATAAGTAATGAGCTGATCATACATCTATAGCTTGTAACTTCAGTTTATATACCTGATTTGCCCTGATCAAGCTTAGTGGTCTGTAGGCAAGATGTCCTGATAGGTCTAGAATCTTCCAAATTGTGCATCTTCAAAAGATCCTTGAATTACTTTAATTGCCATCATTCTTTCAAATTACTTACAATCCAAAAAGAATTGCAACTCTTCCAACATGCTCATCTTGTACCTACTCTGCATTTACTTAGCAAATATCTCTTACCAAATTTTGTTAGTAGACCCACATATAATATAATCATGGTATACTTGCACATATATTATATTATGTGTGTCGTGAATTCTGGAGAGATATATGTTTATAACTACTCTAATATAAAATCATTTTCAAGTATTTAGCAGTTAGAGTATCATACCATGTCTTTGACGGTTTGCTTGAATCCCTACGTCCATCATAGAGAGCTTGGGAAGAGATTGATATACAAATTCCAATGATCTACAACTTCAAAGTCCAGGAAATGTTGTACATCAACTTCAACTTCTAACTGACCATTCAGGAGTGCACTTGTTCACATTCATCTGATAGATATTCACGCTTGAATGCTTAACATGTGCTAGGGATACCCTACTATTAGGTCATCAACTTGTTCAGCCCTAATAGGATCAAGTCTCATCACTGGTGCTGGCTGTTAGGTCTTGAAAATCTCGAATATTCTATTTCAATCATCGTCGATACCTTCTGCTTTATAGTAACATGTAGCAACCAGTTTGACTTTGTTCCTTGTAACAATGCCAAAAATCATCCAGTTTCTGAAAACCCTTATTGTACTAATTTCAACCATGTCATGTGGTCTGGGTTCCAACTTTAGTAAATTTCTGCCTTCGAACTAATTGAGATCATCTTGCATTGAAATCACTCAATTTGGATCAATCAATGCTTCTTCAGTATTCTTTGGGATTCCATATGTTAGGTCCCGAAAAATATGTGTTCATTTTTATTAGCACTTCTAGCTTTTACTCAATAATCCGGTTTACTAAGAACTAGACTCCAGGATTAACTTTGACTTCAAACCTTTTGTATTGGCATATATGTTCTTGATATATTCCTTCGATCTTCATTGTGTTGAGTACAACTAGTAGATCCTTCTTTTATTTGCTCCCCCTATGTTGCTGCTAGGATGTGTTGAAGATCCTTCACCTTTTTCAGTGGATTCTGTTAAATTTCATGAGTTTTGTAAATTTACTACCATTTCCACTAATAGGATCTGAATCATCATCATTATCATTGATTCCTTCTGCAACCTCAGTTTTAACATCAGTATCTGAATTTGACTCTGACGGGATGTCAAACTTCAAGGATTCAGAATAGTCTTTCATTTGAATGCTTGGGAGCTTGGTGTAGTTGGATGATACATTTAGACTTTCAATCATCTTGTGGTTTTATATCATATATGCCTTGAAAGTTTTCGACTTCAATGAGTAGCCAAGGAAAATTATTCCATGAACCTTAGCTTCAAACTTGCCAAGATTCTCATATAAATCTTCAATAAATATCAATTTCCTCCAAACACACGAAAGAGCTTCAGTGTTTGCTTCTGGTTGGCCATTAACTCATATGATGTCTTTTCTCAATCTTTGTTGAAATAAATTATCATGTTGTGTTAATTACTTCAACCTCAAAGTAACTTTATAAGTGTAGACTTCATTTAGAACTTCATTTGCGAAATTCAGTTCCAATATCTGACTTCAAAGTTCTCACATCTTACTTTGCTTACAACTTGATCTTCCTGAAGTGATCAATCACCATCTGTGATATTTTGTCTATTGAATGTACGAACATCCAAAATTTTAACTAGGGTTGTCATCAATCACCACTAAGCATATTTCTTCCACGACATAATTTGCTTCAGTGTGATGTTTTAGTTGACTTCCCTATATGACATACTTCAAAATGTCCTTCTGGATAGAATTCCAAATGAAGAAGTCCTTTCACCAATTTCATTTTTATCGGAGAATCCATTGTCTTGTTGACCAAGTGTGAGAGCTTCTTTTGCCATAGCTAACTCTTTACTGATGAAGCTTTACTGAAAAGTTCACTTCACCTTTGCATACAAAATCCATGTCAGCTACAAACAAAATTTCTCACTCTCAGTTGAGTGGCTTCCAACCTTCTTATTTGAGATCAAACACTTTTCCTTTTCAATGCTTTTCCAGAAAACCTTTGACAAAGAATTCCCTAGTGCCCTATAGATAGTGCTTAAGTCCGTTGACAAGAAAGATGTTTCCAATGAAGACAATTCCAAAAATCATTATAGCCAAATCCCTTGTACATCCTTTGCTGTCATTTCCAAAGGTTACTGTTGGATAGGTTTTCTCAACCAACTATGATGTCAGAGCTTCAATCTTAATCATATGCCTCGTGCAATAAATGTCACGAAGTCATATAACTTTTATCTTTTGTTACATACTCTGCACTCTCAAATGATTACTTTAAATTTGCATATTAGAAAATTCACTATTATCTACTTTAATCAATCTACACAACTGTAACAGATATAAAGCAGATTTACCTGATATTCAATTATTTTCTAAAAGCACATGGAATAGAAGAACTAACAAATTAATTACTAATTCTGTCTAATCCATTTCTGCTGTTATCTAACATTTTTAACTATCTCTAATTATCTAATTCAATTTTAGATTAATCCTCGAATCTACAAATCTTACTGACTACTTAGATAATTATACCATCTATTAATCATCTTATCCCTAACAAGCAATACATGATCTAATATAGCATTTAAGTGCAACTATGTGAGTATGAGAAAATCATATGAAAATAAGCATATAGACAATTGAAGAATATGTAAAATATTTGTATAAAACATTATGAGCAATATCCAATTCTACATACACTTAGCAAGTCATTTAGCACAATAAGAACAAATATAAAATATCTGATCTATGACTTTTTTGTCTATTTAGCAGTTTTCACAACGTTAGCAGAGGTATTAAATCACAGAAAATTTAAATCAAGTTCCAGCAAATATTTAGGGATACACCTAACCGTCTAGAACACCCTATCTAATTCTAGATATTCATTTTACTATATTTAAAATCAAGTATGAAATGTACTAATTAAACTCATGAATCCTAGCATAAAATCTTATTCTTAGCAATTAAGCATTTAAGTCCTAAGATGCTATCATGAATATAATACATTTCAATACCTAATCATCATACAGTTCAGAATTAGATAAACGTATACTAATTAGAATGTGTACATGTGAAGTGCTTAGTGATTCATCTCCAGTGGTGGTCATTGATGCCAGATATCCATTTGGTTCATCACTGTCACTGATAGAATCAGCTTTGTATTTAACTTCACCAACATAAGCTTTCCCTTGCTGCATCCTCACTGTTGCTTGAGATTCCTACTTCAACCCAACATAGTGTCTGTCATCATTTTCTTGTACAAGCTTCTTGAAAATGTGTAGCAAACCCTGATCTTGTCTTTTATTTCCAACCATCCATGTCTTGCAACCGCCTCTTGAACTGATCTTGAAAATCTCCTCAATGGAATCTATAGGTAAGGACCTTAGATTTAGAATTGGGATTCCGTCTGAATCTGATGTCACTGAACTTCTATTTGCCCTGCAGGCTTGACTTGCAGTCCAATTCTCAGGTTATTCCAAAGTGTCAAATTCACTTATAACACCTTGACCACTACCTTGAGCTATAACATCTTCAATTCATCTTCTCGGATCATTTCATTTTTGTTCAGAGGTTCTCAACCATGACTTCAATCAAATTTGGTTCCTGGGTCACAAATACAGTGGATATGCTAACAACCTGCTTTATCAAATATTATCTTCTTCAGCTTTTGTTCTAGTTCATAGGCCATCATCACATACAGTTTTTTTACAGACAATGTGGTTATATCCTAAAATCTCTATTGGTTGTATCCTTGTGTTCTAGATGATCTGTAGTGTTAGCACAAACTTCCTGTAATCTCCCTGTTTAATAATCTATAAGGCCTGTACTGAGATGCCAGGTAGTCCAGTCTGTTCTCTTTCACTACTTTAACCCCTAAGATTTTTCGTCCAAAAATTCAACTCAAATTAACTAAAAATTATACCCAATTTAATCTCTTCTTTTCCAGCATCCGAATAACCAGTGAGATCCTTTGAAGTAGACCTCTGAGGAAAATAGTATCACTTCTTCTTTAACTTGTTCTAGAATTAACTTCATTGGATAATCTTCAATCAACTTTTGTTTTCTTCAATAACCAGGAAAAATCTTCATCTACTACTCATTGAGCATACCTATCAACTTCCTAGTTCTGTTGCTTCCTTTTGTGGCTTTTGTTATAATAAATTTAATTTTTTTTAAACTTTATTAAATTTATAAAATAAACTAATTAAAATTTATAACATAAACTAATGAAAGTATAAAACAAATTTTATAGAAGTTTAAAGAATAAGTTTACTATTAAGTTTATAAAATAAACTAATTAAGATTTATAACATAACCTGATAAAAGTTTATAAAACAAAATTTATAAAAGTTTATAAAATAAATTTAATATAAAATTTATAAGATAAACTAATTAAAATTTATAAATAAACTAATGAAAGTTTATAAAATAAATTTTATAAAAGTTTATAAAAAATATTTAACATATAATATTTATAAAATAGACTAATTAAAATTTATAACATAAACTAATAAAAGTTTATAAAATAAATTTTATAAAATTTTATAAAATAAATCTAACATAAAATTTATAAAATAAACTAATTAAAATTTATTACATAAACTAATAAAAGTTTATAAAATAAATTTTATAAAGTTTATAAAATAAACTTATTAAAAGTTTATAATTAAATTTATTTAACATTGCCTCATCTTGCTTCCAGACAGCTTCGGGTCCCGGAAGTATCGTAGATGGGGGGTTGAATACGATACTCACTAAATTAAAAAAAAAATCGAATCTTTGGCGGATAAATAATTTACAGTTCGGTTAGTCGATTCGAATTCATGAGGTGAATAGTGTTTAGGAGGTTAGCTTACTAATTTTTTGTATTTATGAATAATCATTATTGTTCTAGAAAATTAGCAAGTAATTTAATGAGACAAGTTTCGGGGAATATATCATTCGTATATAAACCCCGAGGTTATTACACCCAGTTAAAAATATAACTGGTTCCAAAGAACAAATTAGTTCTTTGCTTCTACAAAGAGATATAGTTTAATCCCTATATAATATTTGAATATATGTTTGTACTAACAGAATCAAGCTAACAGAGAGTGCTTTACAATAGCCCTATGTATTTGTAACATAATGAACTGGCTAGAATATAAAACTCCGGTGAAGAAGGAATGAATATGGCTTTGTGACGTCTTCTTCTCCGGCTTTAATATTCTCTATGTATCTCTCTGTATGGTTGTATATCTTAATAATTCAAAATGAGCACGTCATTTTGTTTATATGTGTAGACTTTTCAAGTCAATTAAAATTAATTTGTTTCACAATGCTTAAGTCCTTTGTTGTGCTTGAAGAGGGACTGCAGTTTGTAGGCGCCACAAGAAGCTTTGTTGCACCCCAATGGTCTTGTTGCGATTGTACATCACTTGCCTTGTTGAGGCGCCACTCTTTGTTGCGCCAAGGAGGGGTTTTGTTGCGCCTATACTCTTATTCCCCTATATAGGCACCACAAAATCCTCTGTCATTCTTCAAGTATTTCCTTGCGCCCATGACTTGTTTGTTGCGCTTGTACACTGCATGTCTTGTGTAGGCGCCACTTGTTACTTAGAATCCTTGTTTCCTTGCGCCAATAGAGGTTTGTTGCGCCTATACATTTGTTCCCATGTATAGGCGCCACAAAGACCTTTCATTCACTTTTCCTTGCGCCTAGAAGTTGTTTTGTTGTGCCTGAAAACTGAGTTCCTAATGCAGGCGCCACAAAATACTTAGATTCCATGACAAGCTATTTCCTGACACCTTTATAACTTTTGTTGCGCATCTCCATTACTTCAAGAGTACAAGAGCCACCAAATGTAGTAATACTTGCCTTAATTAATTTCTTGAAATTCTTGAAATATTTACCACTTGGTTTTCAATCTTCTGTCTTGATCAACTGAATTTCTTCTGATAAATCAAAGCAATTATCTCCTTGTTGTGCTGACGCTTAGTGCATTGGTATGGTTCACAAACGACTAACACTGAATTGAATTCCCTTGACTTCTGTTCTGTTTCAGCTGATTAACCTTGGACTGTTGCATTGATAAACATAGTACTTTTACTAGAATCTTTTCTGGTACTTCGACAACGTCTTCATTACTACTACAATTTTGAATACTTCATTCTCTGTTCTTCATTGACTCTTGAACATTTAGATTAACTTCTTTCAGTGAGTATAACTTCAAGACTGCAAATGTCTTCTTTAACCTTTATATTTACCCTTCTAGATTCCTATGTTTGAACACTATCTATCTTCAATCAATGCTGGTACACTGAAATCTTCTAGTGACACTTTTATACTGAATCTTCAACACTTCTGAAACCCTGAAAGTCTTTACATATTATTCTTCACTGAGGCTTAAACATATTAATGAACTTCTCTCAGTGACCTGTAGTAGACTTTAAAACTTCTTCTTTTATCTTGATTCACTATATTTGCCTTGTCTTCATTCCTTCCTGATTTCTGTGTAGGCGTAGTATTATTTACTTATCATGTTCTAGTGTTGAGTTATCACGATTACTATTCATACAGCTTCGTAATCTCACCAACAATATATATATATATATATATATATATATATATATATATATATATATATCTATTTGTGTGTGTGTGTGTATGTGTGTTAGAAATGCAAACACTGATGATTGTCAGAGAATACAAATCAGAGTTTACACTGTTGTCGTCATCAGAGAATAAGGAGCTGTCGGTCAGAGTTTACAAGACAGAGTTTGTCAGGAAGCAATTCAAATCAAAGTTTGATTAGGATAGTAACAAGGAATCCTAATTCGAGTCTATTTCCTTTTTTAAAGCTATTCTTTTCTTAATCTAATTTGTAATTGAATTGTAACTGTGTCTATATAAACATAAACATAGGTTAACATTATTGCATCTTTCAAGTCTTATTTTTCATAACCTAGCAGCTCTTAAGAACAAAGTGTTTCTTGAGAGAGTTCTGTATTCTTTTCAATATTATCAATACAAATCTGTTATTCCTTTACATACTTGTGTTCTTGATCGATTTAATGGTACTTTACATACAAGTGGTATCAGAGAAGGCGGTTATATTTAATTGTTAGATCATAAAATCATGTTTGAAAAAAAGTATTAGAGCATAAGTGTAAAGCAAAATGTAACGTTAAAGTAACATGTAACCGAGGTAACTAACTCAACACTACAAGTCGGTAACTTATATTAAAATGAAGCACGAAATCGACTGCAAATCATTTATAAGTTGAATACAAAAGACCAAATTATTAGAGGAAGCTTTGAAGACATTGAAGATCACTGAAAGAAGTTCATCAACATGTTCAAGCCTCAGTGAAGAATAAAGTTGAAGTTGTTCAAAGGTTCTGAAGATGAAGAAGGTTTTACTACAGAGAAAACAGAAGATTCCAGTGAAGTTTAGAAGCACTTCTAATCAACAAGGAACAAAGTCAATTGTATTATAAAGAAGATGTGAAGATCAAGATCGTGTTAGTCGCTTGTGAACCAGACCAGTTGCACCAATCGTCAGCACAAAAGAGATTGGGAATTGCATCTATGGATGAGAAGAATTGACCAGATACTGAGATGAGTAACCTAAGTGGTATGTGATTAAGTCCAGAATAAATCAAGGTCGAATTAACAAGGAAATATTTATTTGACTTGGTTGTAGTGGAAGAAATTATATTAAAGGGCTTAACAAGTTCGAAAATTGGCTAAATGAATGAGACTACAGAAGCTGTATCCAGAAGTCAACTAGTCAAGCTATTTCGTCTTATTCACCAATGGTTAATCAAGCTATTTTGTCTTATTCACCTATGGTTATTAACCATCGGGTGAGATAAACAAATGGAAAAGAATTGGTGAAAGACAAAGGGCTTATTTTGTCTTATATGCCGATAGTTATTAACTATCGGGTAAAGGAAACAAAAGCAAGCTAGCACTTTTCGATGGTTGTTAAAACTGCAGGAATAATTCCGATGGTTACTAAGCTTTGAAGTAATTAATTTTATTTCAGGAATTGTTTTATGTGTCCGATGGTTATTTTACAGACTCATCGATACTTAAACAATTACTCAGTAAATTGTTCCGATACTTAACCAAAAATAGAAGTGAAGAAGCAACTACTTTACTTGGCACAAAATGGGCCACGTATCCTAAGTTGAAAAAGACTACACAAAAAGCAGCAAAGCATCGTCTTTGGATTCATTCATTCAGCTTACAGACAGAGAGATACACAGAGCAATTAAAGAGAGAAACATAGAGAGCATTCAAGAGAGTAAACACAGAAGCCATTAAGTTTATACCCAGCTGTTGTTACCTTGTTTGTTTTCATTAACGCTTGTAACTGTAACTGTAACTGTACTAGTGAATCATTGTAACTAATCGAAAGATTAGATTTGTGGAGCACCTTAGGGTTTATATAAATCAAAAGATATACTCCCCGAACTGTTGTGTTATTGCTTATCACCTGTTTGATTATATAACTGTTCGAACTGTATTAAGTCCATAAAGAACCATTCCGCGAATCAAAGTTAAAATTGGACAATATCGTATTCAACCCCCCTTCTACGATATTTGGGACTAACAATTGGTATTAGAGCTTACTGATTGAGTTTACAAATCAGGATCTATTGTTCGGACTTCAGTATTAAGCTTCTGGAATTTTTCGTGAATTTTTTAATTTTCAAAATATTTCACTCAGAAATTTTTTGAACTTTAAATAATTTTGAAAAGTTCAATATCATGATTTCTCAGAAAGTAGGAAGTATTAAGGTTCCTCAGTTTGATAGAGCGAATTATAATCTCTGGAAAAAGAAGATGACCTTGTTTATTAAGGCTGCAAATCTGTTGTACATGGGTATATTAGAGAACAGACCGTTTGTACCAATGAAGATGATTCCTGAATCTACATTGGACGGAGTACGAGTTCCTCAAAGGTTTACTCCAAAGGATCCTACAGAGTTTACTGATACAGAGAAAGAAATTGTTGCATTGGACATAGGCCTTCAGTTGATTATTGTTGACTCAATGGATGAAGACATGTGCCATCAAATTCTAAATTGTATATCTGGAAAGCACATGTGGGAAACCATCGAACTGATTATGGAAGGAACAGAAGAAGTAAAAGAGAACCGGTTGGATATACTTACATCAAGATATGAAGCGTTCAAATCTACTCCTGGAGAAACAATCACTCAAGTTTTTGAGCGATATATTAAATTATTAAATGAGTTGAGTATCCAGGGGAAGAACTATCCATTAAGGGAAACGAACAGGAAGTTTATGTTGACTCTTCCACATCATGTTGAGCATAAAGTTTCTTCAATTAGAGAAAGGGACAACTTCAATGTCATGCCCCTTGAAAAGCTATATGGAAAATTGAAGACTTATGAAATGGAACAAGAACAGAGGTTGATAATCTATGGTTCCGGCTCAGTGGACAGTAAGAGTGCAGCACTAATGAAGACCACAGCTCTTGTGACAGATGAAGTTAAAACTTCTGAAGCAAAGGTTGTTGAAACCAAGATTGGTGGAGAATTGATCATTGAAGCTGAAATGGCTACAGAATCACAAGCTGAAGAGGAAGATGATTTCTATACATTGGAAGAGCTTGATGAGATGGAAGACAAATCTATGGCGT
Organism: Oenanthe sinensis; assembly: GCA_028671895.1. NCBI lineage: Eukaryota > Viridiplantae > Streptophyta > Magnoliopsida > Apiales > Apiaceae > Oenanthe > Oenanthe sinensis. Next base: position 12,451,350 of record CM053797.1, read on the forward strand.
ACTTGGCAGGGCGTTTCAAGCATATAAGATTCAGAAGGAATCCCAAGTACAAGAAAAGTTTTGGTAGCAGATTTTAGAAGACAGGATCATTTTCGGGATCCAACTCAAGAGGTGGTTACAAGTCAAACATGGTAGACCGTAGTAAGTTACGGTGCTACAACTGCAATGAACTAGGGCATTTCGCCACTGAATGTAAGAAACCGAAACAACCAAAAGACAATAAGGTTTATAAGAAGAAGATTTCTGAAAGGCTGTATGTATAGACCTATATGTAACATAGGGTTATAACTCAACACAAGAACAGGACGTGTAAATAATATGAAGTTATCACCGGAATCAGGAAGACATGAAGACTTGGTAAAGACAAAGGATAAAGAAGAAATCTACAGACTTGAAGCATTAGCTCACTGGAAGAAGTTCATTAATATGTTCATGCCTCAGTGAAGAATAAAGGTTGAAGTATTCAAGGATGTGGAAGCAGTGAAGCGGTTGTCAAAGTACCAGAAAGATTCTAGTGATCCAAATCTGCAAATCAGTCAAGCAATGAATTGCAGAGCTCAAGTACAGGAATCGAGAAGATAGAATATACGGCAAATACAAAGAATCAAAATATTAGATGGAATCTTGGAGTCTATTATAGATTGCTGGAGGAAGTTCATTCATATGTACAGACTTCAGTGAAGGATAAAGTTCGAAGATGTTCAGGGTTTCAGATATGTTTATGGTTCAGCATAAGTGCCAGAGGATTCCAATGTACTTACAATAGAAGCACTTCTTAACAGCTAGAGAAACAGGGCCAATTGAATAGTCAAGAAGATGTGAAGATCAAGTTCGTGTTAGTCGTTTGTGAACCAGACCAGTCGCACTAAACGTCAGCACAAAAGGAATTGAGAACTGCATCTATGTTAGAAAAGAATTGGCTGTATAACCGTTGTGTGCTAAAGCTCGGAGAAAATCAAGTTCAAGTAGTAAAGGTAAATTTATTAACTTGGTTGCAGTGAAAAGAAATATTACAGAGCTTCGAATCGTTGGAAAAACGGCTAAGGTGAATTACCGACAGTTGGTTTTAGCTGTTTGGCTGTTTCGTCTTATTTACCGATAGTTGGTTATAGGCTGTTTGGCTGTTTTGTCTTATTTCCGACGGTTGGGTTTCCTGTTTGGCTATTTCGTCTTATTTACCGACGGTTAGCAAATCACTCCACGGTTACCATTTTGGATAAATTATTAATTCATTTCTCTCGACGGTTATGTTTCAATAATTCATTCTGAGTCGATAGTTATGGTTTAATAATTTATATTGAGTCGATAGTTATTGGGTTTGACTGTTTCGTCGACGGTTACAGCATCTCGATAGTTAAGGTACTCAGATAAATATCCAGATTATTTATTCCATCGACGGTTAAGTCATTCGATAGTTATGGCACTTCGATAGTTGAGGTTTAAGATTGTTTAATCTACAGCCAGCCACAGTATGCCACCTATCATTGATATCTTTGAGCAGAATTGTATTAAGTGATTTATTTCAGTCTCGATGGTTATCAACAGACTCACCGATGGTTATAAATCAATTGTCTCGACGGTTGTTAATTCAAGAAGTGAAGAAGCAGCTCAGTTACTTGGACCACATGAAGCCACGTAGCTGTACTGAAAAAGCCTACACATAAATTGAAGCAGAGCCATTCATTTGAAAAAGTCTTCTGCAACACAACAAAAATAACCAGAGAGAGAGAAGACGAAGCCGGAGAGGAGAGATCACCAGAAAAATCTATACCTCCTCACCGGAGATGTATCAGTGGTCGGTTCCTTAACGGAAAATGTTCAGGGCCACTATATATCACTCTCTACGGTCTTAGTTTCCTTTGTACTGATCTAGAAATACTTGTATAGGAAATTGAGAGTTATATGTTTTTGTTAAGCAGCGAAGAACTTGTTCTTCGGACCGGATTTGTTGACCGGGTGTAGCAACCTCAGGGTTTATATTTATCAAATGATATATTCCCCGAATCTTGTGTTGTTTATTTTACTGCTGATTTTCTAGAACCGAACTGATTAATCCTAAACACAGAAAATTAGTAAGCAGCTCCGTAAATACTATTCACCTCAAGAACACGAGCCCACTAACCGAACTCTAAATTATTTATCCGCAAAAGATTCGAAAGAATTTTTTTGATTTAGTGAGTATCGTATTCAACCCCCCTTCTACGATACTTCCGGGGCCTAACAATTGGTATCAGAGCTCGCTGATTGATATACAAATCAGGATCCGTAGCCCAGTGAAGCTCACCGTGCCGAAGCTGCCTAGACTCAAAAGGAGGCCTTATTAAATAAGTTTAATTATAAACTTTTATTAAGTTTATTTTATAAAGTTTATGAAATTTATTTTATAAACTTTTATTAGTTTATATTATAAATTTTAATTAGTTTATTTTATAAACTTAATATTAAATTTATTTTATAAACTTTTATAAAATTTGTTTTATAAACTTTTATTAGTTTGTATTATAAATTTTAATTATTTTATTTTATAAATATTAAATTTATATTATAAACTTTTATAAAATTTATTTTATAAACTTTTATTAGTTTATATAATAAATTTTAGTTAGTTTATTTTATAAATTTAATAAAGTTTAAATTTTATATTTATTCAACACCTGGCCAATTGTTTTTCTCGGCAGCTGAACTCGACCAATTACATGCAATGTGGAATTCAAGTCATGTATGCAAATGTGCTTGTCATTTGCTTGAGTCACTCGCGCAGATGTTACGCCTAGCTTATTGTCCACGCGCCAACTGTCTGTCCGATAGTTATTAACTATCGACACGTTCCCGATAGTTACTAACTATCGGAGCCGCATTCTGAAATTTTTTATTTTTGATTTATTATATTTTAAAAAAATTTAAAATTCTTAACTTTAAATTTTTCTTAAATATTAATTTACGATTTATTTAATTTTTAAGAAAATTTGAAATTCTTGAAAATTAAATTTTTCTGTAAATATTTATTTTTGATTAATTTATTTTTTTTAAGAAAATTAAAATTTTTGGAAATTTAATTTTTTCTTAAATATGAAATTAAGGGTGTCGAAGCTGCTTGGACGTCGCAGAGTGTTCATTTTTGAATTGCGTCTCAGAAAAAGATATTTGCCCCTGGTGTAATTTTTATTTCCGGAATAAAAATTGACCAGTGTTTATTAAACTCTGAAACATGATCATATAGTATTTTTACTGTGTAATCATGTGTTAGGTATTAATATTGGCGAAGTTTCTTTTTGAGGAAAAATGTGAATCATTAGTGTTACTCTTGGACATAAGCGCCTCAGATGCTATTTTGGCCTACTTAACGTTTTGAACCTTTAATATCTATTTTAGATTTATTTATTTTTCCAGAAAATTTAATATTCTTGTTAATTAAATTTTTCTTAAATATTAAGTTACAATATTTTAGTTTTTAAGAAAATTCAAAATTCTTGAAAATTAAGTTCTGTAAATTTTTATTTTTGATTAATTTATTTTTTAAGAAAATTAAAAATTATGTAAATTTAAATTTTTCTTAAGTACTTATTCGAGGATGCTCAGAAGTTAGTAGTTGAAGATTTTTTTCGGGTTATTGAAGACAATGAAGATCGACTGAAGATTATCAAAAGAAGTTGATTCTGGTTATGAAAAGATTATTTGGGTACAGTTTTTAGTTGGTTTGAGTTGAATTTGAAGATGAAAAATCTTAGGGGTTTAAGTAGTGTGAAGGAGAACAAACCGGACATCCTAGCATCTCAGTACAGAAGACGTAAAGATTATTCTACAAGGAGATTACAGGAAGTTCGTGCTAACACTGCAGATCATCTGGAACACAGGATACAGCCAACAGGGATTTAAGGATACAACCACATTGTCTGTAAAAGACCTGTATGTGCTGAAGGCCTATGAACTAGAACAAGAGCTGAAGAAGATAATATTTGGTAAAGCAGGTTGTTAGCATATCCACTGTATTTGTGACCCAGGAACCAAATTTGATTGAAGTCAAGGTTGAGAACATCTGAACGGAAACGAAATGATCCAAGAAGCTGAATTGAAGATGTTGTAGCTCGAGGTAGTGGTCAAGGTGTTGCATGTGAATTTGACACTTTGGAATATCTTGAGAACTGGACTGCAAGTCAAGCCTGCAGGGCAACAGGAAGTTCAGTGACATCAGATTCAGACGGAATCCCAATTCTAAATCTAAGGTCCTTACCTATAGATTCCATTAAGGAGATTTTCAAGATCAGTTCAAGAGGTGGTTGCAAGACAGGGATGGTTTAAAGTTGAAAGACAAGATCGAGGTTTTGCAACACAGTTTGAAGAAGCCTGTACAAGCAAAAGATGACAGACACTATGTTGGGTTGAAGCAGGAATATCAAGCATTAGTGAGGATGCAGCAAGAGAAAGCAATTGTTGATGAAGTTAAATGCAAAGCTGATTCTATCAGTGACAGTGATGAACCAAATGAATATCTGGTATCAATGACCAACACTAGAGATGAATCACTAAGCACTTCACAGGTACACCTACTAACTAGTATATCTTTATCTAATTCAAAATTGTATGATTATTATGTTTTGAAATGTATTAGGCTCGTGTCAGCATGTTAGCATCTTAGAACTTAAATGCTTAATTGATTGCTAATAATAAGATTTCATGCTTAGTTATATGAGTTTAGTGAGTACATTTCATACTTGATTTTCTATGAAGTAAAATGAATATCAAGAATTAGATAGGTGCTAGACGGTTAAGTGTATCCCTAAACATTTGCTGAAACTTGATTTAAATCTTCTGTAATTTAATACATCTGCTAATGTTGTGAAAATTGCTAATAGACAAACAGGTCATAGATCAGATATTTTATATTTGTTCTTATTGTGATAAATGACTTGATAAGTATATGTGGAATTTGATATTGCTTATAATTTTTTATTCAAATATTCTGCATATTCTTAAATTGTTTACGTGCTTATTTTCACATGATTTGCTTGCACTCACATAGTTGCACTTAAATGTCATATTATATCATGTATTGCTTGTTAGGGATAAGATGGTAGAATTATCTAAGTTGTCAGTAACATTTGTAGATTCGAAGATAAATCTAAAACTGACTTAGGTAATTAGAGATAGTTAAAAATGTTAGACAACGACAGAAATGGACTAGGCAGAATTAGTAATTAATTTGTTAGTTCTTCTATCCATGTGCTTTTATGAATATTGAAGCTGTTGTTATCTCTGATAATATCTCTAACCCCTCTGGACTCAATTAAAATTGAGTACCAAGAAGCTTAATCATTTGTGATTGCAGAGTATGTAACAAAAGACATAGATTAAAGCTCTGACATCACAGTTGGTTGAGAAAGCCTCCCCGATGGTAACCTTTGGAGATGACAGCAAAGGATGTACAAGGGATATGGCTATCATGATTTAAGAACTGTCATCAGTGGAAGCATCTTTCTTATAAACGGAATTAAACACTATCTACAGGGCACTAGGGAATTCTTTGTCAAGGGTTTTCTAGAAAAGCAGAAAAGGAAAAGTGTTTGATCTCAAACAAGAAGGTTGGCAGCTCACTCAACTGAGAGTGAGGAATTTTGTTCGTAGCTGACATGGATTTTGTACGCAAAGGTAAAGTGGACTTTTCAGTAAAGCTTCATTACTAAAGAGTTAGCTATGGCAAAAGAAGCTCTCACACTTGGTCAACAAGACAATGGATTCTCTGATAAAGATGAAATTGGTGAGAGGACTGCTTCTAATGGAATTCTATCAAGAAGGACATTTTGAAGTATGTCATATAGGGAAGTCAATGAAAACATCACACCGAAGCAAATTATGTCAATGAAGAAATATGTTTAGTGGTAGTTGATGACGACCCTAGTTACAAGTTGGTGATGTTCGTGCATTCAACAGACAAAATGTCACAAATGGTGATTGATCAAATAAGGAAGATCAAGTTGAAAGCAAAGTAAGTTGTGAGAACTTTGAAGTCAGATAATGGAACTGAATTTCGCTAGTGAAGTTCTATATGAAGTCTGCACTGATAAAGGTACTTTGAAGCTGAAGCAATTAACACAGCATGCTACTGTATTCAACAAAGATCGTGAAAAGACTTAGTCGAAAGCTATCAAGGCATTTGTGATTAAAAACCAGAAGGTGATTGAAAGACTGAATGTTTCGACCTACTACACCAAGCTCCCAAGCATTCAAATGAATGACTATTCTGAATTTTTGAAGTTTGACATCCCGTCAGAGTCAAATTCAGATACTGATGTTGAAACTGAGGTTGCAGAAGGAATTAATGATAATGATGTTGATTCAGATCCTATTAGTAGAATTGGTAGTGAAACTACACAACTCGTGGACTTTAACAAAATCCACTGAAAAAGGTGAAGGATCTTCAACAAATCCTAGCAGCAACTTAGGGGGAGCAAAATAAAACAAGGATCTACTAGTCATACTCAACACAATGAAGATCAAAGGAATACATCAAGAACATATCTGCCGAGACAAAGGGTTTGAAGTCAAAGTAAATCCTGGAGTCTAGTTCTTAGTAAACCGGATTTTGAGTAAAGGCTAGAAGTGCTAATCAAAATGAACATATATTTTTCGGGACCCAACAATCAATATTTGGTATCCCAAAGAATAGTGAAGATGCACTGATTGATCCAGATTGGGTGATTTCAAAAGCAAGGTGATCTCAATCAGTTCGAAGGCAGAATCTACTGAAGTTGGAACCCAGACCACTAAAGTCGAAGCTGAAATTGGTACAGTAAGGGTTCACAGAAACTGGATAATAATTGGCATTGTTATGAGGAACAAAGCCAAATTGGTTGCTACAGGTTAATATCAAGCAGAAGGTATCGACGATGATGGAAACAGAATCTTCGGGACTTTCAAGATCTAACAGCAAGCAACAGAGACGAGACTTGATCCTCTTAGGACCTAACAATTGGGCCTAACAAGATGAGGACCTAACAGAGTTAGGGATTCAAGCAAATTGTCAAGGACATGGTATAACACTCTAACTACTAATTACTTGAAAATGATTTTATATTAGAGTAGTTATACACATATATATCTCTTTAGAATACAAAGCACACATAATGTAATATATGTGCAAGTATACCATGATTATATTATATGTGGGTCTACTAATGAAAATTTGGCGAGATATTTGCTAAGTTAATGCAGAGTAGGTACAAGATGATCATGTTGGAAGAGTTGCAGTTCTTTTTGGATTATAAGTAATTCGAAAGAATGATGGCAATTAAAGTAAGTCAAGGATCTTTTGAAGATGCGCAATTTGGAAGATTCTAGACCTGCCAAGACTTCTTGCCAACAAACCACTAAGCTTGATCAGGGCAAATCAAGTATATGAACTGAAGTGACAAGCTATAGAGGTAATCAGCTCATTACTTATTCAAGTGCATAAAGACCATATATTTTATTCTCGATGTGCTTATGTGCAAGTTTCCAAGTGGATACTAGAGAATCTTATCTTATAGCTAAGTTATGAATTGTTAGATATCTTAGGGGATCACCAATTCTTGGAATCTGGGACTCTAAAGATACTAGGTTTAACCTAATTGGCTATATAGATATAGATAATGCAGGTTGTAAGAAAGACAGGGAAGTCATTCCTAGAAGCTGTCAATTTCGTGGAAGAAGTTGGATTCTTGCTGAAATGAGAGAAAGCATTCAACACACATAGTTGTAGCAAAGGCTAAACTTAAAGCAGCTAGTGAATATGATGCTCTGATCTACTAGACAATGAAACCACTTCAACTTCAATAACTCTGTTGATCTCTCCACACCACTTATGAAACAAGCCCATGGACACCAGATATCAGTTCTTTCGAGAGTTGTCATTAGTAGAATAACTTGCAGATATTTGCTGAACAACTTGGTAAATTTATTTTATCTAAGTTGGTTAGTGAATTTGGGATATTAATTACATGCATATTTGTTAGAAATCCCACCTGCAATGAATTCTTAAATGAGTTCACAAGTAATAAATTTTCAATATTTAAAGGACTTGTTAATTTATTTTAAATCCAGTACCTCATACTTTTTGCTACTAGTTTAATTATCATGCTTACAATGTTATATACATATGTGGTAGCTAAATTATTTAGCATAAGTTAGAAACATACTTATTTGCATGTTAAATATTTGATGAGTATTAGTCAAGATGTCTTGCTTAATTGCTCTGATATATTGCTCTGATATTCTTAAATATTTTGTTACAAATAATTGTGATACTTTTGATATTAGTAACAATATTTAGAATTTCTGTTCTAAGTAATTAATGCATATTTAAAAAATCACTAATATTGGAAGGTGAAGTATTTTCTAAGTCATGTGTATAAAATTCTCAATATTTTATATACTTAGAAAATATTTCTAAATTTGTTTTTGTTGCGAGAAGTTGCTATTAGGAACACAAGTGTTAAATGTCTATATTTAAAGGACTTGTGAATTTCTATTCAACTATTTTCTCGAGCTTACATATATCAATAATAATTGTTATGAGTATAATTGTAATATGCTAGAGTGACAATTATTAGATATAGTGTAGGAAGTTAGATGCTAATATTCAAATCTTATGAATATTTTAGTATTTAGCGAAATTATTTTATCCTATTAAAATTATGGATTGAAGCAATTCAATGATTATCAGTTTCATAATTTTGATTTGATAAGATATAATAAGCACAATTTCTTGCATCTTGAAATTATTGATAAATATCAAATAATTGGTATCAGCGTGCAATTAATTGTGATATTTTTAATATTAGTGATAATACAAGTTGTTTATCTGAAATCACTAATAGTAAAAATATATATGCTTATTGTTCTACTGAATAATTGTCATGTATAGTTTATATAAATGCATGTGATTGACAATTGCTTAGTACAACATAAGTATTTAATTTATTTTTGTTTATTTAAATCATGATGATATAAAACAATTCAGTGAAATATCTGTTCCATGATTTAAGTAAATTAAAATAAATTCGAAGCATAATTATTTGTAGTACAAGTATTATCTTTTATTACTTTGTGATAATTGAATAATATTTTATTGCAAAATAATTGTGATATATTGATACTAATGGATTTACTTAGTTTTTATCCTTAGCAACAATTGGTATCAATATATTTAGTTTTCTTTCTTTGACTGGTTTACGATCCTGAATGTATTTAAAAGAAATTTTTGTCTATTTCTTTTTCAAAATGTTTTATGCAAAAATACATTCATTTGTCTATCAGTTTTAGTTAAGAAAACTTAAGAATTCTTTTTCAAAACTTCTCTTTTGAAAAACTTTTCTTTAGGATAATTTTTCTCCAATCTCAAAATCTTTTATCCTCTCCCAAAAGCTAGTTTTAATAGTTTTATCTTTAAAAGCTTTTTCTCTCTTTTGAAAAATTGCTTTAACTTCGAGGTACCAATCATTTGTAAAATGATTTGTTTTTAAACACTTGTTTTAATGTATATTTCACATTGATTCATGGTACCTAAACAATGATTGTTGCTTTGAAGGCCTAGTGCTGTATAGTTAAGCATCCATCCAACCCCAATTATCATGTTTTTATTTTAAGTCGGGGATACTATCAGATGGACGAAAATGATGTAAATCATAATTGCATTATGAGTCGGAAAATCATAGTCCTCTATCTGATAAGGATGTTTTGTAAAACTGTTTTCAAAACATACAGTGCTTAGGTTTAATGGAAAAGAGTCATTTTTATTGAGATAAAATTTGGTAAGAGAGTTGAATTTCTTCTTTGGTATAAATTCCCGCGTTTTATTATGGGAAGTTTGCCTTATAAGAAATTCATAAGAAATAGAATTTTTCTCTGATACACATTCCCGCGTTTTATTATGGGATAAGTATCTTGAAGAAAATTTCTATTGGTATCATGTTCTTAATTGATAAATTTTAGAACCGACAAAACTCTTTTATTAAAAGTGCTAAAATGCAATCGTTTACCATTCCTTCTTATATTTTTCCTTCTCCTTGAGATGAAAAATATTTTTTAGAATGTTAAAGTGATTATCTTTTTATCTTATTTAAATGATTTTATCCGTTTAGCCCCCAGTGGCTACAGAAGCTGGCCAGGAGGTTGAAAACCCATCAATCTCTTACCCAGGCCTTAATACCAAACACTAATTCATCCACTTCCATATATTAACCCCTGGAGATATAAGGAACACATGTTAGTTAGAGGTTGATAAGGGAGAAACTGCACTTGATGCAGCAAATAAGGATGACGTCGGAAGTGCACCCACAGCTCTACCTCCAGAGAAGTAAAGAAGTATATAACTGAGGTATCTGTAAGCTCATCTGTATTTTCTCAAAAGGATGCAGAGCTGAAAAAGTAATAAAACTGTCTCTGGAATCATTCTCTCAACAGGGTGAGTCCATTGAAATTCGCTCGTCAGCCAGAGCATCTTGTAATGAGTCAAGCACACCACTAGCGCTCGCGCTGATGGTAAGCCTAAACAGACAAATTCTAGGAACACATTGCAAGACGTGCACAGTGAGAGGTATAGGCATGTTAACAAATTACCCGTCATTGGGTTACGAGGGAAACGTAGACTCTAATTTGCCATTCATTACATTGTCTACTACGTTCACCCTCCTGGAAGGAACATTTCCAGATCCTGAAAAGGAATGTCCACCTCCCGTTTACGGAGAAGGTGTGAGGCAACTCCTTGATAGAACAAGGCAGGATTCCCTAACAGATTTTAAAATCTTGGGATAACCCATCTCAAAGAGGTGAGGCTCCACTAGAAAATGATTTAGCAATTGCTATTGAGTCTGGTGCTGAGACAGTGCTTATGCATGATAGATCAAAAACATCTCAACGAGGCAATTCTCCACTTGATAGTGATTCAGTTCATTCTGATGAATCAGGTGATGAGAATAATGAATTGACGGATTTCACTTGCAGGTACAGAAGGCTATATTTGGAATGCAGAGTGAAAGTGAGAGAGAGAAAAACACTTAAGTGAAAGTGAGGGAGAGATACACTTGAGTGAGAGATAAGGAGAGAAAGAGTGAAACACTTCTAAGTGCTCGACACTTGAGTGTAAACACCAACAGAACGTAGTAGAAGTGAGGAAACCTTAAGCCAAACACTTACCCTTGCTACTTGCTACTTCTGAAAGAAAAGCTACTATATTTTTCCCGATCAATGACAGACGAGAACCTTCTTTGGAAGACAAACCATTCAAAAGTGGGCCATTGGAGGATTCCTCAACTAAGGGGGAGAATTTATAGGAAGAAAAAGGAAGTTAATAAAGTCTTATCTTCGTACTTTGGAAAAGTTAATATCCTAAAGGGGTTCGTATCCTGGATCATTAAGGGAAGTTCCTGGATCCTTAAAGGGAAAAGGGGTTCGCATCCTTGGGAGAAGTTAATATCCATAGGGGGAGATTTGAGACGAGAAAAAGAAAATCTTATCTTCTGATCCTGAGGGGAAACAACAGAAATATGGGAGAATCAAGAAGTTGTATTCTATACTTGAAAGGAGTTGTCAGAAGAGGATTCCTAATCCAAGTGGGAAGAACAGAGGACTATGCCATTGATTTTCTAAAGGGAGAAGAAGAATAAGAAGGAGAATCACATTTTCAGGGGGAAAACATTATTTGAGCAATGTTCTATATTTTATTGAAGATGTTCCCAGGAATTTTGATTCTTATGAAGCTCAGTTTATGATAAGTTCTTTGTAGGTCAAGCTATGAAGGATTTTAAAGCAGAGAAAAGCTCAAACACAGAGGAATGAAGATGATATCTATTGAAGATGCGTTCAGTGCTAAAGGAACACTCATTTTCTATTTCTCTTTACTTTATAGAAATCTGGAAATGTATTATATGATCCAGAACCCAAGTAGTATTATTTACAAATCTAGAGCATTAATATTTTCTTGTAGTGAGTTGAGTTATCCTCTAGGGATTTGCTTGTTAATCTCTACCAAACAAATAGGGGGAGATTGAAAGGCTGTATGTATAGACCTATATGTAACATAGGGTTATAACTCAACACAAGAACAGGACGTGTAAATAATATGAAGTTATCACCGGAATCAGGAAGACATGAAGACTTGGTAAAGACAAAGGATAAAGAAGAAATCTACAGACTTGAAGCATTAGCTCACTGGAAGAAGTTCATTAATATGTTCATGCCTCAGTGAAGAATAAAGGTTGAAGTATTCAAGGATGTGGAAGCAGTGAAGCGGTTGTCAAAGTACCAGAAAGATTCTAGTGATCCAAATCTGCAAATCAGTCAAGCAATGAATTGCAGAGCTCAAGTACAGGAATCGAGAAGATAGAATATACGGCAAATACAAAGAATCAAAATATTAGATGGAATCTTGGAGTCTATTATAGATTGCTGGAGGAAGTTCATTCATATGTACAGACTTCAGTGAAGGATAAAGTTCGAAGATGTTCAGGGTTTCAGATATGTTTATGGTTCAGCATAAGTGCCAGAGGATTCCAATGTACTTACAATAGAAGCACTTCTTAACAGCTAGAGAAACAGGGCCAATTGAATAGTCAAGAAGATGTGAAGATCAAGTTCGTGTTAGTCGTTTGTGAACCAGACCAGTCGCACTAAACGTCAGCACAAAAGGAATTGAGAACTGCATCTATGTTAGAAAAGAATTGGCTGTATAACCGTTGTGTGCTAAAGCTCGGAGAAAATCAAGTTCAAGTAGTAAAGGTAAATTTATTAACTTGGTTGCAGTGAAAAGAAATATTACAGAGCTTCGAATCGTTGGAAAAACGGCTAAGGTGAATTACCGACAGTTGGTTTTAGCTGTTTGGCTGTTTCGTCTTATTTACCGATAGTTGGTTATAGGCTGTTTGGCTGTTTTGTCTTATTTCCGACGGTTGGGTTTCCTGTTTGGCTATTTCGTCTTATTTACCGACGGTTAGCAAATCACTCCACGGTTACCATTTTGGATAAATTATTAATTCATTTCTCTCGACGGTTATGTTTCAATAATTCATTCTGAGTCGATAGTTATGGTTTAATAATTTATATTGAGTCGATAGTTATTGGGTTTGACTGTTTCGTCGACGGTTACAGCATCTCGATAGTTAAGGTACTCAGATAAATATCCAGATTATTTATTCCATCGACGGTTAAGTCATTCGATAGTTATGGCACTTCGATAGTTGAGGTTTAAGATTGTTTAATCTACAGCCAGCCACAGTATGCCACCTATCATTGATATCTTTGAGCAGAATTGTATTAAGTGATTTATTTCAGTCTCGATGGTTATCAACAGACTCACCGATGGTTATAAATCAATTGTCTCGACGGTTGTTAATTCAAGAAGTGAAGAAGCAGCTCAGTTACTTGGACCACATGAAGCCACGTAGCTGTACTGAAAAAGCCTACACATAAATTGAAGCAGAGCCATTCATTTGAAAAAGTCTTCTGCAACACAACAAAAATAACCAGAGAGAGAGAAGACGAAGCCGGAGAGGAGAGATCACCAGAAAAATCTATACCTCCTCACCGGAGATGTATCAGTGGTCGGTTCCTTAACGGAAAATGTTCAGGGCCACTATATATCACTCTCTACGGTCTTAGTTTCCTTTGTACTGATCTAGAAATACTTGTATAGGAAATTGAGAGTTATATGTTTTTGTTAAGCAGCGAAGAACTTGTTCTTCGGACCGGATTTGTTGACCGGGTGTAGCAACCTCAGGGTTTATATTTATCAAATGATATATTCCCCGAATCTTGTGTTGTTTATTTTACTGCTGATTTTCTAGAACTGAACTGATTAATCCTAAACACAGAAAATTAGTAAGCAGCTCCGTAAATACTATTCACCTCAAGAACACGAGCCCACTAACCGAACTCTAAATTATTTATCCGCAAAAGATTCGAAAGAATTTTTTTGATTTAGTGAGTATCGTATTCAACCCCCCTTCTACGATACTTCCGGGGCCTAACAATTTCCTACGAGAAGAAAAGCTATGATGAGTTGAAAAGGGAGAATGAGAAGTTGAAACAGAGATTGGATGCTTTGGTTGCAAAACAACAAGGCAAGGCTTACATTGTTGAAGGTAGAAGCTGGGATGACACAGATTCTGAAGAAGAAGAATATGGAAATCTTGCATTAATGGCAGACACTTCAGAAGAATCTCCATCATCAGCACAGGTACCTATTCTCACCACTGTAGATATGTCTCTATCTGAATATAAAAATACTGTTAATGACTTGAGTATAGAGATGTTTAACATTCATACAAGCATGCTAGCTTCTGAAGTAGAAAATGCTAGACTAGTTGCGAAGATTAAAAAGCTAGAATCTGGAAAGGAACAACTAGAGCTTGTAGGAATCACAGTTAATGACCTTAAGGAAAGAAATGAATATTTAGAGAATAAGGTTATCTGTAATGCAGAGGTTGAGACAGCACTTATGGCTAAGATTTCTGAGCTAGAGTTAAAATTGGAAGCTTTTAAGAACTCAGCTAATATTGCTAAAGACATAATGGATAAGCAGAGCTTAGATAATAAGACATGTATAGGCTTTGACTACGATGAACATAAAAAGAAAAACAAGAAGGATAAAAGGAATATAATTTTCAATGCTTCTAGTAATGTGTTATTAGAAAATGAAAATGTTCCTTTTGTCATTAAAAAGAGTAGTAATCCTATCTTTAAGCTCCCACTCTCAGAACCCTTAGACGAAGATACTATCGTATGGAAACAAGAAATGCTTGTTGAGGATAAGTTAAAAGAGAAAGAAATTGAGGAAAATAATGTAGAAGAAGTTACACCTAATGAGCTAGTTAAAATTGAATCTGCTAAAACTGAATTAGGTGGTAACAAGAACAAATCAAAGAGTAATAGGAATGGGAAAGTAGGTGTTAAAATTGCTAATTCTGCTACACCTACACCCACTGCACCTAGGAAATTGTGTACTAATTGTAATTCTGCTGGACACCTTAGTCATGCATGTAATAAGGTTAAAGTAGAATCTAATATTCCTGTTGTGCAGAACATGTTTAGCATGAATAGTTCTCATTTGCCTTGTGGTATTACTGGATGTATGCCATGTGCTTTTAATATTATGAATGCTTATTTCAATTTGATGAATGCATCTACTTCTAGTAATTGCATAGGCATAGAAAGAAGCATGAATAAGAAAAAGGTAAGGGCAAAGACTGCTAGTCCTCCTAAAGTTAGGAAGGTGACTCAATCTCCTAAGCCAAAAGACAA
Organism: Oenanthe sinensis; assembly: GCA_028671895.1. Taxonomy (NCBI): domain Eukaryota; kingdom Viridiplantae; phylum Streptophyta; class Magnoliopsida; order Apiales; family Apiaceae; genus Oenanthe; species Oenanthe sinensis. Next base: position 12,466,620 of record CM053797.1, read on the forward strand.
ATCTGTCAAGGCAAAGGTGTTAGTGTAGGTGCCCTAGAGGCAATACAATAGACCTTTATGTCATTTGATTATTCAATAAACGTATTTATTATGACTTTAATTACTGCGATATATTTGTTAGCATAATAAATGTCCTTAGAATCATGATACACATTGTAAAGTTTAGTACATGACTTGAACTTGAGATTATATAATAGATCATATTCTTAAATATCCCTAGTCGAGTATTATTATTATAGGACAATAATAATACATAAATAGACTAGTATGTTGTTTGACTGATGACCACATCTCATTGGTTATAAGTATGGGGATACTAAAGTCAATACATAGGTACATGTAGGAGTACATGATACTGGACAGACCCACAGTGAGATTCTTCATGTTTAATAAAGTTATAAGAAAGACTCACAGTGATAATGGTGTAATGACCATCTACCTGGGAAATGAACAATTTAAGATGTCAATTTGAAATATTTGGTTCAAGGAAAAATTGAGGATCTCTTCATGATGTGATCATGATCGTCGTAAATTTTTTAAATCCCTTAACAAAATATTAAGTTTTAATCGGATGCTTTCCAATGAATGAACACTCATCGAATCCTAGATCGATTAGGGGAAAGACTGTCAGTGGCAGGGGACTCCTATCTATCGTGGTGAGATGCGACGAATATAAACGGTTATATTCGGACGTTGTATCATTGGGTCTAACTTAACTGACTGAGCTGCCCCGGACCCCGCCCAGGGGCTGCCGCCCCCGGACCCACGCCAAGGGGCTGCCGCCCCCGGACCCCCGCATTATTTTTGTTGTGTACTTGAGCATGGTGCTGGTTATGGCCTTTGGACCCCTAGATCAATGGTTTTTGGTTTTGGTTTTATAAATACGACTTGCATGTCGTTTTCTTCATTCTTGTAATTGTTTAACCTCGAATGTAACTCGAGTTTTCTTATGTAAGTACATTAGTATAGGTTGTATTCAATTATTCCATGTAATGTACTTGAAGATTGAAGGATGATCCAAGAAGAGGAGCAAGCATCCATGGATACAAGAAGAATGAAGATATGTAATTGTATTTATATTTTACCACCATAGATTGACTTTGATCCTTTCATTAGCTCGAAATGATCACATAGAAAAGGGGCCATAACCAAACACGTTTACATACTGCACTTTACATATTAATGTATGAATGTATGTGTAGAGTAGAAGATGCATGCTTTAATTTGATTAATGATGTATGCATGTATTAGATACGTCACCCATGCCATGCTTGTCATGCTAAACAAGATAAAATCTTTATCGATTTAAGATTTTAAAATTAACAAACGATCATGAGATTCTTGTGTTTATAAAATATGGATTTTAAAAACACGGAATTAAATATGAATTTTTGATATCTATAACTGGGATTTTCTGACAAAAGCGAATATGCGTATTCGTAAGGCTAATGGGTTTTAAGTGTGACCACTGGTATCCTCCATCTACCTGGGAAATAAACAATTTAAGATGTCAATTTGAAATATTTGGTTCAAGAAAAAATTGAGGATCTCTTCATGATGTGATCATGATCGTCGTAAATTTTCTAAATCCCTTAACAAAATATTAAGTTTTAATCGGATGCTTTCCAATGAATGAACACTCATCGAATCCTAGATCGATTAGGGGAAAGACTGTCAGTGGCAGGGGACTCCTATCTATCGTGGTGAGATGCGACGAATATAAACGGTTATATTCGGCCGTTGTATCATTGGGTCTAACTTAACTGAGTCGTCATAATAAGGTGAAAATAAACGGTTATATTCAACCATTATGAACTTAGAAGCATAGAGTTTGGTTAAAAGTCTATTAGATAGATAAGATCAATCGTTGCTCACCAAACTATCCAAGAATTATATATGATTTAATTGAAAAATGTTGTCTACCTAAATAATCATTCTTAAGGACTTCCAGTGGTTGACTTAAGACATGACGAAATATGGATCTTGGCTCACTAGAAAGAATTATGGGATATACTTTCCAAATTAATAGTAAGGGCTATTAATTTGATAAAAATAGTGGGAGATATATTATGAATGTATCATAATCATTTGAACATAATAAATAACTCAAACAATCTAATGTTTATTTTGTGCTTTTAACATTGTAGATACCAAGTAATGGCAAACAACACAAACACACTATCCGTACGATCAGTCCTTGAGAAGGATAAGCTGACAGGAGGAAACAACTTCCTAGACTGGCAGAGGAATTTGAGGATTGTCCTCAGGCAGGAGCGCAAGCTTCATGTCATTGATATTCCTCCGGCAGGTCCCCTTCCTAAGGGCGCTACTATTGAGGAACGAGCGGCCCACACAAAGGATGAGAATGATGCAACTGATGTTACATGTCTTATGTTGGCAACTATGAGTGCTGAGCTTCAAAGACAGCATGTGCATATGGATGCATATACTATCTATGAGCACTTGCAAAGCAAGTTTGCAAGCCAAACTCGTCAAGAAAGGTTCAACACGAGTAAGTCACTCTTTAATTGCAAACAAGGGGCAAGTGAACCAGTTGGCCCACATGTTCTGAAGATGATTGGTTACATTGAGTAACTTGAAACTTTGGGTTTCCTGATTATTCAGGAAATTGGTATTGACCTAATCATGAATTCTTTGAACAACAAATTCACCCAGTTTATCATAAACTACAATATGAATGAATTTGACAGAACACCTACTGAATTGTTGGCTATGTTGAGAACATATGAGACCAACATGAAGACGGCTGAACCGGCTCCCATACTGATGGTGGGCAATAAAGGTAAGGCCAAAGGGAAAGGCAAGTGGAAGGGTAAGAAGAAGACAGGTTCTGATTCTACACCCAAGCCAAAGTCAGGTCCCAAACAGGCTTTAAAGCCTAAAGGTGGGGTCGCTAAGGGTGAATGTCACTACTGTAAGAAAGCTGGTCACTGGAAGAGAAACTGTTCAGTTTACTTGGAGGATCTGAAGAAGAAGAGGGCTGAGCAAGCTTCTACTTTAGGTATATATGTTATAGAAGTCAATCTGTCTATTTCTACATCTTGGGTATTGGATACTGGATGTGCTACTCACATTTGTATAAATGTGCAGGAAATGCAGAGAAGTAGGACATTGGCTAAAGGAGAAGTGGACCTACGAGTTGGCAATGGAGCAAGAGTTGCTGCTTTAGCTGTAGGAACCTATTATTTATCTTTGCCCTCAGGGCTAGTTTTAGAACTGTAGAATTGTTTTTACGTGCCTGCGATTTGCAGAAACATTATTTCTGTTTCTTGTTTGAACAAGAAAGGTTTTTCGTTTACGATAAAGAACAATTGTTGCTCTTTTGCTTTGAATGAATTAACCTATGGTGTTGCGCGTTTGTTTAATGGTTTATATGTTCTTGACTTAGATAATCCTGTCTATAATATAGAAAACAAACGACTTAAAGTTAATGACTCAAATCAAACATACCTCTAGCATTGTCGTCTAGGCCATATAAATGAGAAACGCATATCCAAATTACATAAGGATGGATACTTGGATAAGTTTGATTTTGAATCATACCAAGAATGCGAATCTTGTTTGCTTAGTAAAATGACTAAAGCCCCTTTCACTGGTAAGGGTCAAAGGGCCACCGAACGTCTGGAGCTAATACATAGTGATGTATGTGGCCCAATGCGTGTGATGGCTAGAGGAGGCTACTACTACTTCATAACATTTACTGATGATTTCAGTAGATATGGATATGTATATCTTATGAAGAATAAATCCGATTCTTTTGAAAAGTTTAAAGAATACAAGGCTGAAGTAGAGAAACAAATTGGCGGAAGTGCAAGTATTAAAATCTTACGATCTGATCGTGGAGGAGAATACTTGAGCACAAAATTTAAAGATTATTTAAAGGAGTGTGGTATTGTATCACAACTCACTCCGCCAGGTACACCTCAATGGAATGGAGTTTCAGAGAGGAGAAATCGCACCTTGTTGGACATGGTGTGATCGATGATGAGTCATGCAGATCTTCCAATTAGTTTCTGGGGTTACGCTCTGGAAACAGCGGCTTTCACACTTAACCGTGGTCCTACTAAGAAGGTTCAAAAGACTCCATATGAGATATGGGAGAAGAAACGGTCAAGCATGAACTTTATGAAAGTTTGGGGATGCAAGGCGTTTGTGAAACGTCAAGTATCTGACAAGCTTGGACCTAAATCAAAAGAATGCAATTTTGTGGGATACCCTAAAGAAACAAAGGCGTATTATTTTTGTAGTCCTTCTGAGCAGAAAGTGTTTATTGCTCGAGATGCTGTTTTCATGGAAAGAGATTTTGTTTCTAAAAGAAACAGTGGGAGAACTATAGACCTCGATGAAGATCGAGAACCACAAAATAGCATTGAACCTGAAGTGGAACATGAGCAGGATAATGATAGTGCTCAACAAACACAGGTTGTTCGTAGAACTGGTAGAATTCGCCATGAGCCAGAGAGATATGGATTTCTCTTGACTCAATGTGGTGATTTGATGCTCATAGATGAAGATGAGCCTCTCACATACCAAGATGCTATGAACAGTCCAGACTCTAAGAGATGGCTACAAGCCAAGAAATCCGAGATGGATTCCATGTACGAAAACCAAGTATGGACTTTGGTTGATCCACCTGAAGGGGTAAAACCCATAGGGTGCAAATGGGTTTTCAAGAAGAAAACTGACATGGATGGAAATGTTCAGACCTATAAAGCAAGGCTGGTTGCAAAAGGTTTCAAACAAATTCATGGTATTGACTATGATGAAACTTTCTCACCAGTGGCTATGGTCAAGTCCATAAGGATTTTGCTTGCTATTGCAGCATTCCATGATTATGAAATCTGGCAAATGGATGTCAAAACAGCCTTCCTTAATGGAAGCCTTGAAGAGGATGTGGATGTGTACATGACACAACCTGAAGGTTTTGTCGATCCAAGGAATGTTAGCAAGGTATGTAAATTACGTCGATCCATTTATGGATTGAAGCAAGCCTCTAGGAGATGGAACATCCCTTTTGATGAAACAGTCAAAGAATATGGCTTTGTTCAAAACGAAGATGAACCTTGTGTTTACAAGAAGGTTAGTGGGAGCCATGTGGCATTCATAGTACTATATGTTGATGACATACTACTAATGGGGAATGACATACCTTCTCTCAAGGCTGTTAAGATTTGGTTAGGGAGCAACTTCTCTATGAAAGACTTAGGAGATGCATCCTACATTCTAGGAATGAGGATCTATAGGGATAGATCTAGAAGGATGATCGGTCTAAGTCAGAGTACATACATCGATAAGGTTTTGCATCGTTTTGGTATGCAAAATGCAAAAAGGAGATATGTCCCCGTGTCTCAAGGGATAACGATCTCTAAAGATCAGTGTCCGAAATCATTGGATGACAAGGACTGCATGAGTAAGGTTCCATATGCCTCAGCAATTGGATCCATCATGTATGCAATGGTATGTACTCGCCCAGATGTTTCGTATGCTTTAAGCATGACGAGCAGATACCAATCTAATCCAGGTGAAGGTCACTGGACGGCTGTCAAGAATATTCTAAAGTACTTGAAAAGGACTAAAGATTCATTCTTGGTGTATGGAGGAGAGGAGAAACTGTTTGTAAAAGGTTACACCGATGCAAGTTTCCAAACAGACAGGGATGATACTGTATCACAGTCTGGTTTTGTGTTTTGTCTAAACGGAGGTGCTGTAAGTTGGAAGCGTTCAAAGCAAGAAACAGTAGCTGATTCTACAATGGAGGCTGAGTACATTGCAGCTTGTGAAGCGGCTAAGGAAGCTGTTTGGATTCAAAAATTCATTACTGATTTGGGAGTGGTTCAATCGATCGCATATCCCATTGATCTATACTGCGATAATAATGGAGCCATTGCACAGGCTAAAGAACCTAGATCTCACTCCCGAACCAAACACATACTCAGGAGATATCACCTCATTCGAGAGATTAATGAAAGGGGTGACATACACATATGTAAAGTGCACACAAATGATAACATTGCAGACCCACTGACCAAAGGCTTGTCGCAGACGAAGCATGACGGTCACACTAGTTCCATGGGTATTAGATACATGGGTGATTGGCTTTAGTGCAAGTGGGAGATTGTTACTGTAGGTGCCCTAGAGGCAATACAATAGACCTTTATGTCATTTGATTATTCAATAAACGTATTTATTATGACTTTAATTACTGCGATATATTTGTTAGCATAATAAATGTCCTTAGAATCATGATACACATTGTATAGTTTAGTACATGACTTGAACTTGAGATTATATAATAGATCATATTCTTAAATATCCCTAGTCGAGTATTATTATTATAGGACAATAATAATACATAAATAGACTAGTATGTTGTTTGACTGATAACCACATCTCATTGGTTATAAGTATGGGGATACTAAAGTCAATACGTAGGTACATGTAGGAGTACATGATACTAGACAGACCCACAGTGAGATTCTTCATGTTTAATAAAGTCATAAGAAAGACTCACAGTGATAATGGTGTAATGATCCTTTGACTTGAGATCATTATATTTCTATACGAGGATTAATATACTTTGACTACATTAAAAGTTACCTTTGACCGGGTGATGATAAAAGTGGACATCGGGTATATCATGAGTCATATGAGAAATATGAATGATAGATAAAGGATTTAACCCTCCTATAATTAGGAGAGATATTATTGGCCTCTTGATTGAGTGAGACTATAAAATGCATGGCCGTGCTCAAATAATGATTTGTTTTCATAGTCTACTCATGGATCAAGTAAACCCGGATTAAATGTTATAGAGGATGACTAAATACATGCCTCGAATTTAATCTATAATATATATGGTTAAAGGGATTATATTACACGGAAACATTAATCACGAAAGGTTTTATCGAATCACGATTTAATTATTATTTAATTGGGTAGAAATGATGTATTACTATATACCGCTCATTGTTTATAATTTTATTGGAGAATAAAATTATTTCTAATTAAATAATAGCCTATAGGGTCACACACATAGAGCACTTAAGGGAATAGTTAATTTAAATTATAGATTTAAATTAATTGATGATTATTTGAATTTTATTATATTAATTAATTGAGACTTAATTAATTGAAATAATATAAATTCGAATATGAATTTCTGCCCTTAATAATTAAGTATGACTTAGTTATTAATTAAATAATAGAAATTCGGTTTTATTATTTAATCCTAAACCTACATGGGTTAGGCTTTGCTGTTATGGGTTGCTGTTATGGGCCTATTAACCAGCCATTATAAATAGATAATGTAGGGTTAATAGGGCATTACATTTTTGATAAGAAAAACCCTAGAGGCAGCAGCTACACAGCAATAAGGCAGAGAAGAGCTAATTCGAAATCATCAAAGGAGGCTAGTACATCCATTCCGTAATCAAGATCGTGAGACGTTCTTGAAGGTGCTCGTGTGGATACCATAGAGGTGTTTTCGAGAGGAAGACACAAGTCGTGAAAGCTAGGATCTCCGTTGAGTTCGTGAAAGTCAAGACCAGACAAAGGTATGATTCTGTTTCACAATAATCAGTCCAGGCTTATACCTGATCCTGCGTTAGGGTTACGAAATTTTTCATTATATTTACGTTTAATCCGCTGCGTTTTATGCCTCGGAACCCAACAAAAGGAACATGATTCGAGTTTAGTCAAAGTAAAACTTAAAGATGTGAAAACTGAACCTGTTACACCATCTGTAAGAACCTCTAAATTTCTTGGACCCAAACAAGTTTGGGTGCCAAAGAAACTTTAATCACTTTGTGGTTGCAGGGCATAGGTACTAATGAAAAAGTCATGTGGATTCTGGATAGTGGATGTTCAAGGCACATGATAGAAGACAAGTCCTTGCTGACCAATGTGGTTGAGAAGACCGGCCCAGTTGTAACCTTTGGAGATGACAGCAAAGGCTTTACTAAGGGATATGGTAGTCTGGAAGTAGGAAATGTCATCATTGAAAATATCTCTCTTGTTGACAGTCTGAAGCATAACTTGATGAGCGTCAGTCAATTTACAGATAAAGGATATAATGTGGACTTCAGGAAGGAAAAGTGTCTGATCACCAACAGGAAAGATGAAAAGCTTGCTCTTAAAGGAGTAAGAAAAGGAAATCTGTTCGTAGCTGACTTAAACACTGTAAGCAGAGGAGAAGCAAGTTGTTTCTACAGTAAAGCAACCTCTGAATTAAGTTGGTTATGGCACAGAAAACTATCTCACCTGAACTTTAAGGCAATGAATTCTTTAGTTAGAAGAGAATTGGTGAGAGGGTTACCACAGATGGAATTCTACCAAGAAGGACTCTGTGAAGCATGTGAAATGGGTAAGTCAAAGAAGGCGTCACATAGAAGTAAGGACATGCCAAGCATCAGTGAACCTCTCCAGTTGATTCATATGGATCTGTTTGGATCGGTTAATGTCATGTCAGTTTCAAAGAAGAAATATGCATTAGTGATTGTCGACGACTACTCCAAGTACACGTGGGTGTTGTTTTTGCATTCTAAGGATGAAGCACCTCAAATGGTAATCGATCACATTAAAAAGATTGAGGTGGAAGCTGGATTGCCTGTGCGGATGATCAGATCAGATAATGGAACTGAATTCAGAAATGCAGTTCTAAATGAATTCTGCACGAAGCAAGACATCTCAAGACAATACTCAGCCCCAAGAACTCCACAGCAGAATGGAGTGGTAGAAAGGAAAAATAGGACTTTGATTAAAGCAGCAAGGACAATGTTAAGCCAGTCAAAGCTACCTACATATTTTTGGGCAGAAGCAGTCAACACAGCTTGTTACACTCAGAACAGAACCCTGATTAATAAAGATCTAGAAAAGACATCTTATGAGATTATGACCAACAGAAAGCCATCACTGAAGTACTTTCATGTGTTTGGTGGAAAATGCTATGTATTGAAAGATGAACATCTGGGCAAGTTTGATGCTAAAGCAGATGAAGGGATTTTCCTTGGTTACTCACTGGAGTCTAAGACGTACAGGGTATATGTGATTGAAACTCATAAGGTTATTGAAAGCCTTAATGTAACGTTTGACGACACCAAACTCCCAAGTCTTCAAAAAGGTAAAGATTCTGAATCTTTGAAAATTGAAAATCTATCAGAATACTACTTAGGAGATGAAGACGTACCTGGTGTTGCATCTGGTAGCCATGAATACACGAATATTGATAATCCAGAGCAAAGCAGTGGAAGTGTTGGTAATACCACACAGTCACAGTCACAGTCTGTATTTCAAAATCAGTCTGTTACTGAACCTGCTAGCTCAACTGGTGAATCATCAAATAATGAAGGCAACAACTCAGGGGGAGGTGAAGAAGGATCAGCTAGTCGCTCTCAACACACCAACGAAGAAGGACAATTATCAAGGGCTAATCTGCCTAGACAGAGGGTATGGAACAGAGATCATCCCTTTGAATTAATCATTGGTGACCCAGAGAGTGGTGTGAGGACTAGAAGAGCAACGGAGAATAAATGTCTGTACTCTGGTTTTCTATCAGAGGAAGAACCTAAAAAGGTTGAAGATGCTCTAGAAGATCCAGATTGGGTGATTGCGATGCAAGATGAACTCAATCAGTTTGATAGGCAGAAAGTTTGGAAACTGGTACCCAGACCTAAAGACAAATCTGTTATTGGCACTAAATGGGTATTCAGGAATAAGTTGGATGAAAATGGCATTGTTACGAGGAACAAGGCCAGACTGGTTGCTAAGGGGTATTCTCAAGAAGAAGGAATAGATTATGACGAGACCTATGCACCAGTAGCAAGACTTGAAGCCATCAGGACGTTTTAGGCATTCGCAACACATTCAGACTTTAAAGTTTATCAAATGGATGTGAAGAGTGCATTCCTGAATGGGGAGCTGGAAGAAGAAGTATATGTAGAGCAACCTCCGGGTTTCGAGAACAAAGATCATATGGACTTTGTGTACTTCCTTTTTAAAGCTCTTTATGGACTCAAGCAGGCGCCTCGAACATGGTATGAAACACTATCTAAATTTTTAATTGAAAATGGTTTTATCAGAGGTGTTATAGATAAGACTCTCTTTCATAAAATGCACAAAAATAATTTGATATTAGTTCAAGTGTATGTTAATGATATTATATTTGGTTCTACTAATGATGAGCTATGCAAGAGATTTGCTAAGTTAATGCAGAGTAGGTACGAGATGAGTATGATGGGCGAGCTGACTTTCTTCCTTGGACTACAAGTGAGTCAGAAGAAAGATGGGATCTTCATTTGCCAAGCAAAGTACATCAGAGATCTTCTAAAGAAGTATGGACTTGAAGATTCAGCCCCCGCCAAGACTCCAATGCCAACTGCCACAAAGCTTGATGAGGACAAATCAGGTAAATCTGTCGACATCACAAGCTACAGAGGTATGATTGGATCTCTACTTTACTTAACTGCAAGTAGACCAGATATTATGTTTTCAACTTGCTTATGTGCACGGTTCCAAGCTAACCCAAAAGAGTCTCACCTTATAGTTGTCAAAAGAATTTTTAGATACTTGAAGGGTACTCCAAATTTGGGAATTTGGTATCCTAAAGGTACTGGTTTTGCAGGTTGTAAGATTGACAGGAAGATTACTTCTGGAAGCTGTCAATTCTTGGGAAGAAGATTGGTCTCATGGTATAGCAAGAAGCAGCACTCAGTGTCTACCTCAACAGCAGAGGCAGAATACATCGCAGCAGGTAGCTGTTGTGCTCAGATCCTATGGATGAGAAACCAACTCCAAGACTATGGCTTTATGTTGAACAAGATTCCAATATTCTGCGACAACACAAACGCCATAGCTATAACCAACAATCCGGTTCAGCACTCACGGAAAAGCATATTGATATCAGGTATCACTTTATACGAGAGCATGTCATGAATGGAATTGTGGAGTTGCATTTTGTACCCATAGAACAACAACTTGCAAACATCTTCACCAAACCACTAGACGAATCTACTTTCTCTAGGTTGGTTAGTGAATTAGGGATGTTAAATTTAAATTAATTTTGGTTTGCGAGGAGTTGTATGGATTCACAAGTTATTGAATTTTCATATCCAAAGGACTTGTGAACTCCAGTCCAACTATTGATCTCGGGCTTATGAATATCAATATTAATTATCATAAGTATACCAGTTATGCTTTGTGGCAATTATTTGATATAGCATAAGTAGTTAACTGCTACATCATTGTCTGTAGTTAACAAGAAGCATAACAGTCTGTGGTTTAGAATTAATTAGTTGATTTCAATTCATGAAATCAGACTGAAAGATTCTATATCAGACAAGTTATGAACTTTTTGTGAGAATCTGATGGTACTGACTTGATTATCTGTTATATTATTTCTCACAAAGCATGTGTAGCAATTACAGTTCTCAGTATTAATATGCATATCTGATTGAATGATTCTTAGTATGCTGTTATTATTATTTGAATTGTGATTGGGTTGGTTTTAAATTTTTAGAAATTACAACTGCAACAGAGTATGGAACAATTTTTTTTTGGTTTTCAAAATCTTCAATCAACCACCAGTATATTATATATTATTGTATGCTTGTGTAATTCAAATTGAATTATATTTAATTTTTAGTTATTTCTAAATTTAAATTTTAATAATTCTATTTAAGGAATATTAACTTTTTAATTTAAGAAATCTCTATTTAATTAAGTTTATGACAATTCGAATTTATATGTTTATATATGTTTTAAATTAATTGATAAATGCAAGTTTTATTTTATTTTTTAAAATCATCAGTATTTCAATTATTAATGATTTTCTAAATAAAATTAACTTACATGTATCGATAGTTGTTAACTATCGGAAATGTATTCTATTTTATTTTAAATTAATTAGATTGCATGTCCCGATGGTTAACTTTGTCTTGTTTTATTATTTATATATGCATGCATCGATAGTTGTTAACTATCGGAAGTGTATTTTATTTTTAATTAATTAAATGCATGTCCCGATAGTTACATATGTGCATATTTAATATTTTATTTGTTTATTTTCTTTGCATGATCCGATAGTAAAAAAAAAAAAAAAATTAATTAAATATCCCGATAGTTAGTAACCATCGGGTCGTGGATGTACTTTACTTAGCTTTACTTTTTAGCCATACACCACATCCGACTGTTAGTTAATATCGGAGCTAAATTGATTTTTTCTCTTCAAATATCTACACTTCTAGGCCATATTTTACAATTCTAAAACCGTGAATGTGTAGATCTGTTAACTAGCTTCATTTCCATACTAATTTTGCTTCGTTTTGTTTCGAAAAATTTCGAGTCTTTCGAACTTTGGGAATTTTTCTAGGGTTAACTAGAAGTCAAAAAATCGTAATAAAAATACTGGTGTATTTCAAATCTCTCCTAGTTTATCATATATTATTTTTAGAATTTTTGGAGACGTTTGAATTTTTAGGTGTTTTTGGTTCGTATACGAATAAACTAAGTTCGTTTTTGTTTTGGAAATGGTAAAAATTTTGGTAATTTATACTTGTTAAAAATGACGGGAATTTTTAGTATCACTCGTACGAATTTAGTTGTCGAATATAATATTCAGACCCTACCTGCTGATTATCGTGCTTGGGCACGAATATTACTCGAATATTCTAGGATCAAGTATGCTTTAGTGACAGACGTTCTATTAAATCATAATATGTTGCGAGACTGTTATTGCTCTGCTACTGACTCCTCAGTGGGTGAAGTGTTGGCTTTTACTTTTCAATTAGGCAATCGGGAAATTAGGGTTACTGAACATGATTTGAATCGTATTCTTCGATTCCTACAGAATAATTTTGTTCAAGATCCTACACCCGAACAATTAGCTGATTTCTGTACTTTTGCCAACTACTTCAATTTCGAAGTTCGTGACTTGGGTGAAATGTATAAACAATATTTTCCTAAAGCATGGAATTTCTTTTTCCATACCATTATTCAGTGTTTTTCCTTTAAGAAGACGAGCACCCATGGTATTCCTTATTTTTATCAAGCTATCAGATATGGTGTTGCTAATAATCTTAGGTTAAACTATGGTCATTTGTTAATGCATAAAATTCTAAGCGTAATGGGACTTCCGGATAACAGAAACCTCCAACTTCGAAATGTGGAGTGTTTCTTTCCAAGGTTCTTACAGCTTGTCATTAATGATGTATCTACTAACAAGGAAAAGTTACGCTATTATAGTAGTCCTACTTCTTTTCCTGTGAAGCAGAAGAACAAGATTGCTACGACTTTGCAGAACAACAATGACTATAACAAGAACTCACCAGCACTAATGACAAAATTTATGAGGAGGTGTGTTATTGATATGGACAGAGACGTCCCTCTTGGACCACAAGAAGATATCCAGATCCCTGAACAAGATCAAGAAGAAGATCAAGTGCCTACCCCTGAATTGGAGTTATCACAAGAAGAAAATGTTCAGATGACCGAAGAGGTACAAGTTACATCTGGAGGAGATTCATTTGGGAATGCTAATACTCAAGATTCATATCATCCCATCTCTCTAACAGGTAGTAAGTCAGGTAGTCCTACTGAATCTATATCTTCAATGTTTACTAATTTGCACAATTTGTATGAAGATAATGAAATGGAACTTACTGCTGAGCCCTCTGTTAGCATTAGGACAAGGCAATGAATCTGCAACCCAACAGATTCTAACCCCTGCCTCAGAACCAAACACTACTCAATCCTTACCTTTATCTTCTCTCCAACCCCTGAAAAGAAAATTTGTGAGTGAGGGAGATAGTGCCTTAGAAGCACCACATAAGGCAGGTGAGGGAACCCAAACAGCTCTACCTCTGACTAGAAGGAGATTAGAAGAACCTGAGGTATCTGTTAGCCCATCTATGCCCTCTCAAAAGGACATAGAGCTGAAAAAGGAAAATACACAGTCTCTGGGGACATCCTCTCAACAGGGTGAACCTATTGAAATTCACCCGTCAGCCAGGGCATCTGAAAGAGTGTCAATAATTGAGCCTCCAACCAAGTTAAATGTTGCACTGAAGGGAGCACACACACAGGAGGAATTGACGGATGTTGCTACTACTGTAGCAGAACCTATGCGGGTAGATCCTGTACAGGTCATGCCTTCACAGGCTATTGCGGGAGTCACGGGTCCTTCATTGCTAAACATTACAGGATCCAATGTGATAAGCCCCCCAGGAGGAACATTCCTGGCTCCTAATAAGGAGGTCTCCACCACTATAAATGGAAAGGAGAAGCAACTACTTGACAATAGTTCTTCGGATGAGCCATTTAGGATTTTAACTGCAGGTACAGAAGACTTGCTGGAGTCAAGGAGAGTGAGTGAAACACCAATAGAACGTTTGAGTGATCATAATTCACCCACACCTCTAAGACCGAGCGAGAGAATTGAGAGACAAACACCTACAGAACCTGTCAGTGAGACACCTACCAGCCAAATAAATACCCTCACAATGCACACACAATCTCTAAGTCAAAGGGTTTATAACCTGGAGACTACTGTCACCGAAATGAAATATGAATTTCACAGCAATGTCATGGAAATAAAATCTGTTCAATACAACATGTTGCAGGATTTACAGAATTTCAAGACGGATATGAAGAAGTTTGTTACAGATTTGTTTGAAAAGCATCAATCTCAATCTACTCAAATCCCTGCTTCGGAGGATAACACAACTAAGGGGGAGATGATAGTGCGAGAGCAAGAAAAAGAATCTGGTGCTGATATGGGGAGTAAAGACAAAGGGAAAGGCAAGTTTGTAGAAGTAGAGAAAGAAGCAAACATTTATACATCTCAGGGGGAGCAAGATATACTGCTAGAGGTAAGGCTCACACTTGAAGAAGGAGAAATATGGGAACTTTCTCATACTGCTCCTACAGCTCAGGAAGATGATTTGTTTGATGAATTTGTAAATGGTGCCGTTTTTCAGTTCACTGAAACGGACTTTGTGGAAACGTGTGGTTTGCTAGATGCAAATCAATCCAGGATAAGGGCATGTGAAATTGCACCAATGTCTCAAGAGAAAGTCAAAAAAGAACACTACAACCACTATATTGTAAGGAGACAAAGGCCGTTGTTATTATCAAGAGAAGGAAGTGCATGGAATAAGGCTAGGAGTCTTTTGCAGAAACCAGAGTTAGGAATGATTCAAAATGAAGATCAAAAAGTTCTGGAAGCATTGCAAGAAGCTCACAAGAGTCATCCATCAATAAATCAGTTCTTTCATGCATTGAAACAAACAATCAAATTGATATTCATCGCGTCTAACATCAATGGATGGCGGATTCAGATTCAATTCAATAATTCGACTATTAAGACCATTTCTTCTAATTTTATGAAGTTGAGGTCTCTCACTGAATTGTATGTCATGAAGATTAGAGTGGACAAGAGATCTCATGTAAATGAACTTCTTACTGATATGATTGAAGATTAAATGAGCAAAATAGAAGTTGAAGTTCACACAACTCCTTATACAGTGATATTCTACAAAGACAAGTTAGTTCAGACACTGTGTTTGAGTGATGAAAGACTGAGTCTATATCCTCTGAAGCGTCTGAAATATGTTGAAGGGCTTCTTAGGAGTGAAGGACTTAGAACAGAAGAAAAATAGAAAGCTGCAGAGCGCATCTATGCTTATAGACTTAATGTCTTATTAAATCAATATGTAGATATTTCCAAGGTCAGAAGAATAGATCCTTCAAATGGATCTCAACCAAAATTGCCTATGTATACAAAAGAAGAAGGAGATTGGGACTTTGAAAAAGTCAAGGCAATGAGTGAATTCAGATTTAATCATCCAGGGAAAGTGTTCGAGTATACAAAGAAGTCAGATTTTCCAATTGTCTTTCCAGATTTTGATGTAATCAGGGAGACAGAGACAATGGTGTTAAAGGATCCTCCAGCAATCTGGTACAAGAACCCCAAAGGAAAAACTGAAATAGTTGATATCCACAAGATGTCTTACATGACTTCTAAGGAACTGGGTTTTATACTTGATCAAATCAAGACTTCGACGAACCATAAAGACAAATCAGCATTGGCAGAAATCTCTAAGCTTTACATGGAGAAGTTGGGAGCAGAATCACGTTACAACACTGATCGAGTTAAAGCAGTTCCAAAAAGGTTGAGTGTTAAAGGAAAGAGGAAAATTCTTGAATTTACATTCGAACAGGTTAAGCAGATCAGGAGAGTAGCTGTCTTGCAAACACTTCAGGAAGCTTTGTCAGATCCCAAGCCAAGAAATATGCTAGAAGAAGAAGCGCTGGATCTAGTGAATGACCAGCTTGCAAGTCTTGTACAATGAGAATGACATAATGTATATCAGTTCAGGCTAGAGGAACATTCATTCTACATTGTAATTATGTTTGAAATCTGGAAATGTATTATGTGATCCAGAATGTATTTAATATTAGATTACCGTCTTCTATTTACTTTTTCTTGTAAGTTAGTTGAGTTATCCTCTTAAGGGATTTGCTTGTCGAACTCTAACAATCAAATAGGGGGAGATTGTAAAGCAAAATGTAACATTAAAGTAACATGTAACCGAGGTAACTAACTCAACACTACAAGTCGGTAACTTATATTAAAATGAAGCACGGAATCGACTGCAAATCATTTATAAGTTGAATACAAAAGACCAAATTATTAAAGGAAGCTTTGAAGACATTGAAGATCACTGAAAGAAGTTCATTAACATGTTCAAGCCTCAGTGAAGAATAAAGTTGAAGTGGTTCAAAGGTTCTGAAGATGAAGAAGGTTTTACTACAGAGAAAACAGAAGATTCCAGTGAAGTTTAGAAGCACTTCTAATCAACAAGGAACAAAGTCAATTGTATTATAAAGAAGATGTGAAGATCAAGATCGTGTTAGTCATTTGCGAACCAGATCAGTTGCACCAATCGTCAGCACAAAAGAGATTGAGAATTGCATCTATGGATGAGAAAAATTGACCAGATACTGAGATGAGTAACCTAAGTGGTATGTGATTAAGCCCAGAATAAATCAAGGTCGAATTAACAAGGAAATATTTATTTGACTTGGTTGCAGTGGAAGAAATTATATTAAAGGGCTTAACAAGTTCGAAAATTGGCTAAGTGAATGAGACTACAGAAGCTGTATCCAGAAGTCAACTAGTCAAGCTATTTCGTCTTATTCACCAATGGTTAATCAAGCTATTTTGTCTTATTCACCTATGGTTATTAACCATCGGGTGAGATAAACAAATGGAAAAGAATTGGTGAAAGACAAAGGGCTTATTTTGTCTTATATGCCGATAGTTATTAACTATCGGGTAAAGGAAACAAAAGCAAGCTAGCACTTTTCGATGGTTGTTAAAACTGCAGGAATAATTCCGATGGTTACTAAGCTTTGAAGTAATTAATTTTATTTCAGGAATTGTTTTATGTGTCCGATGGTTATTTTACAGACTCATCGATACTTAAACAATTACTCAGTAAATTGTTCCGATACTTAACGAAAAACAGAAGTGAAGAAGCAACTACTTTACTTGGCACAAAATGGGCCACGTATCCTAAGTTGAAAAAGACTACACAAAAAGCAGCAAAGCATCGTCTTTGGATTCATTCATTCAGCTTACAGACAGAGAGATACACAGAGCAATTAAAGAGAGAAACATAGAGAGCATTCAAGAGAGTAAACACAGAAGCCATTAAGTTTATACCCAGCTGTTGTTACCTTGTTTGTTTTCATTAACACTTGTAACTGTAACTGTAACTGTACTAGCGAATCATTGTAACTAATCGAAAGATTAGATTTGTGGAGCACCTCAGGGTTTATATAAATCAAAAGATATATTCCCTGAACTGTTGTGTTATTGCTTATCACCTGTTTGATTATATAACTGTTCGAACTATATTAAGTCCATAAAGAACCATTCCGCGAATCAAAGTTAAAATTGGACAATATCGTATTCAACCCCCCTTCTATGATATTTGGGACTAACAATAAGAATTCATATCTTAAAGAAAGCTGAGTACCCTACATGGAGGGTGAAGATGTTGATGTTCCTAGAAGCAACAGACCCTGATTATTTGGATAGGATCAATGAAGGCCAGTATCTTCCAACAAAACTGGTGCCTTCAACTATTGTGGAAGGAAGACAAGTCCCTGAACACTATACTCTTAAAGATAAGAGTTAGTGGACGAATGAGGAAAAACAAGAAGTCCTCAAAGATGCCAAGGTAAGAAACATATTATATAACAGTCTTGATTCTGTAATGTCCAACAGGGTAATAGCATGCAAAACAACAAAGGAGATCTGGGATGCACTGGAGATTAAATGTCAAAGAACCAGGGAAATCAAGAAAAACAGAAGATCTGTGTTAATTCAGGAATATGAATACTTTGAGGCAAAGCAGAATGAATCTCTCACAGATATGTATGACAGATTTTTAACTCTGTTAAGCAGCTTGGCTTTGGTGGATAAGGTGTATGATAATGAAGATTCAAACACCAAGTTTCTTAGGGCTCTTCTAGAAGAATGGGATCTGCAAACATCCTTGATTAGAGACAGGGCTGATTTTGATGAGATGTCTTTAGATGAGGTCTATAGAAAATTAAAAACTCATGACCTAGAGTTACAACAAAGAAGAAATAGGAAAAGTAGCAAGGCAAGATCTATTGCTTTGAATGTTGAAGCCAAGATTGAAGAACCAAAATAAAAGGTCCTTAAGGCTTCAACAAGGAAAGGTAAAGAAGTAATTGTCCAAGAAAGCAGTGAATCAGAGTTTGAAACAAATTCTGAAGCAAACTATGATGACTCCACAGACTCTGATATGATAGAGATGTTTGATATGATTGTTACAGGCTTCAAAAAGATGAAGTATAGAAAGTACAAGAAGCAAGCAAATTTTCAGAGGAAGCATGAAGAGTCAGACAAGAAAGAAAAGTTCAAGAAAAAAGTAGATAGAGATGGGAAATCAAAGACTGTTGACAAGTCAAAGATTAAGTGTTACAAGTGTAACAAGATGGGGCACTTTGCTACTGAATGCAAAAGTAAGGAATCAGGAAAAGCTCTAATCACATCAAACAAAGATTTGATAGATTCCTCATACTCTGAAGAAGAAACTAACTATGCACTCATGGAAAACTTTAAAGCTCCCATCTTAAACTCTGACAAGGTACCAGACTTTGTCTTTAATTTTCAAACTGATAATATCTGTGAACTGAAGCCTTTTCTTAGATCTTTTCATGTTAGTTTTAAGTCATAGACTCTAGAAAATGAGAGATCAAAATCTGAGATACAAACTATGACTGCTAGGAATAACATGCTTGTATCTGAAAACTCTGATATGTTAAATGTTAAGAAAGACTTTGACAATGCTATTCACATGCAAACTCAATTAGAAATTCATGCTGATTATCTAAAATCTGAAATAACTAAAGAAAAGGAAACTTTCACAGTTTGGACAAACTCTGGAAAGAGAGTCCAACAAATACTGACTAATAAGAATTGGTCTTCTGCTTTAGGTTATGAATCTGACAAAGATACACACACTAAATCATATATAAAAGGAATATTGAATAAACCTGTGAAATTTATTTAGAGCTAGTGATGACAAGAAAATACCTAGTGAATGCTCTAAAAATAATAGTGTGTCCAAAAGTAAAAAGATGAATATAGGGTTACTTTCCCAGAAGCAACTTAAGGAAAAGTTGAATGCAGTTACCAATAAAAATAAGCCTAAAAAGGTGAAAAGAAATATGAATGTTACTAAGGTGAATAGCTACATGAATATCCCTGATGCTCCTAGGAAAACATGTTTTACTTGTGGTAATTCAAATCACCTTGCTATTAACTTCAAACAAAAGAAAAAGAAAGAAACTGAAAGACCTAGTTTTGAAGCTAGATAACAAACTAGATATAATCCCTATTCTCATTGTTGTGATTTGTGGCATTCCATATATACATGCAAAGATTATCATAATTTGTATTACAGTTTTTATGAATCACAGCCTCAAATAAATATTTATCCAAAACATACTGTCAAAAAAATATATGTGATAAAGTCTGATAAAAGGAGTGTAAACTTTGACAGTACAAACTCTGTTAACACAAACTCTGATAAAATTACTTCTGCTGCAAAAGTTTACAAGTTTTGAAAAAAAGGACCAAAACTAGTTTGGGTCCCCAAACTTAATAATTAAATTGCATTTACTGATTGCAGGGAAACAGGAAAAACATCCTAGTGATTGATAGTGGATGTTCTGCACATATGACTTGAAATAAATCCCTGTTTTCAGAGTTTGAGGAGAAGGCTGGCCCAGCAGTATCTTATGGAGATGACAACATAGGAAGAACACTGGGATATGGCAATATTATTATTGGAAATGTCATCATTGAAAATGTAGCTCTGGTTGAAGGACTCAAGCATAATCTGTTAAGTGTGAGTCAAATGACAGACATAGGTTATTCTGTGAAATTTCATGGAACTCATTGTGAAGTGAAAAGCAAGAGAATGGCAAAGTATTTCTTATTGGTCACAGACATAGCAACTTATTTGAAGCTAGCTTGGATGTAAACTCTGATGGTCCTTTAACTTGTCCGCTAGGAAAGGCATCATCCTTGGAAAGCTGGAATTGGCACAAAAAGTTGTGTCACTTGAATTTTGGAAATATTAATGAAATGGTGAAAAAGGATCTAGTTAGAGGCCTTCCAAAAGTTTAATTTCATCCTGATGGACTCTGTGATTCATGTCAAAAGGCCAAAGAAAAAAAAAGACATCTTTCAATAGCAAAACTGAAAATTCTATTGATCAACCTTTTTATCTATTGCATCTTGATTTATTTGGTCATATCAACATTATGTCCATTGAAAAGAAGAAATATACTCTAGTGATAGTTGATGATTACACTAGATTTACCTAGGTGTGCTTTTTGCATAAGAAAGATGAAACTGCTGAGATAATTTTTGAATACATTGCAATGATTGAAAATGGATCACCACACAAGGTAAATAATCTAAGGAGTGACAATGGAACAGAGTTTAAGAACTCTGCAATGGAGGAATTCTGCTCAACAAAAGGAATTATTCAACAATTCTCAGCACCTGACATACCTCAACAAAATGGTGTAGTTGAAAGAAAGAACAGAACTCTAATTGAAGCTGCCAGAACAATGTTAGAAGGAGCAAGTCTACCTACTTATTTTTGGGTAGAAGCTGTGAATACTGCATGCATTACTCAGAATTGCACTTTGATAAACAAATATGGAATGACTCCATATGAAACTTTGAAGGGAAGAAAGCCAAATGTCAAATACTTTCACATCTTTGGAAGCAAGTGTTTTATTCTCAAAACACATCCTGAATAATTGAAAAAATTTGAACTCAAAGCAGATGAAGGAATTTTTGTTGGTTATGCTATAACTTCTAAAACCTCTTCAAGGGCATTCAAAGTGTTCAATTTAAGGACAAGGACAGTCATGTAATCAATTAATGTCTCTTTTGATGAAGGAAAAATAGCTAGATTGCATGATGAAGATGCACATGAATCTCTGAAATTTGAGAATGAATTGCAAAACATAAACTCTGTTGAACCAAACTCTGATGGGTTAAATACTGTTGAACCAAACCGTGATGAGATAAACTCTATTCAACCAAACTCTGGTGAGGAAAACTCTGATCCCTTAAACTATGATTCAGAAATAATTGAAATAGAAATTGAAGATTCTGCACATGTTAAGGGGGAGCAACTCCAACCAATTACTAATATTGGAGAAAAAACCACAGTTATAGAAATATCAGAGTCTGACCAAACTCTGACCAACACAAATTCTGAAATCCTAAACTCTGATCAATCAAACTCTTAGACCACAAACACTGATCACTCAAACTCTGATTATTCAAACTCTGAGACATCAAACACTGATGGAAGTACATCTTCAAGGGGATGATTATCATTTACAGAAGAATCATTCTATGAAGGCACAAATCATAGAGGATCATCTAGTTCGATAAATTTTCCACATCCAAGAAAATGGACCAAAGATCACACACCTGACTTGATTATTGGTGATCTAGAAAGTGGAATACAAACAAGAAAAGCTACTCAGAATGAATGTCTATTTCATAGTTTTCTTTCTCAAACAGAACCAAAGAAGGTTGAAAATGCTTTGAAGGATGCATACTGGGTTACTGCAATGCATAAAGAATTAAATGAGGTTGAAAGAAATGAAGTTTGGACATTAGTTCCAAGGCCAAAGAATAGATTAGTTGTTGGAACAAAATGGGTGTTTAGAAACAAGACAGACTCTGATGAAATCATTACAAGGAACAAAGCAACACTAGTTGCCAAAGGTTACTCTCAACAGGAAGGTATTTATTATGATGAAACCTTTCACCATGGCTAGACTTGAAGAAATCAGAATTTTTCTTGCTTATGCTGCACACAAGAAATTCAAAGTCTACCAGATGGATGTTAAAAGTGCATTTTTAAATGGAGAACTTGAAGAAGAAGTTTATGTTGAACAACCACCTGGCTTTGTCAATCCAAAATATCCAAATCATGTCTACAGACTGGATAAAGCCTTATATGGACTCAAGCAAGCACCAAGAGCCCGGTATGAAACTCTGACTCAAATTTTTACTTGAAAGTAGTTTTACTAGAGGTACAATTGATAAAACCATATTTTATAGAACTCAAGGTAAGGATTTATTATGGTACAAATGTATGTTGATGATATTATATTTGGTTCCACTAATGAGAAACTCTGTAAAAGATTTTCAAAGCTAATGCAGTCTAGGTATCAAATGAGCATGATGGGTGAATTGAGTTATTTTCTAGGGTTACAAGTGAAACAGACTGAGGAAGGAATTTTCATAAATCAATCTAAATACACCAAGAATCTACTCACTAAACTTCAAATTCAAGACTCTGCGTCTGCTATAACTCCAATGGCTACTGCAACAAAGCTTGATCAAGACACTGGAGAACCTGTTGATATTACAGCATACAGAGGCATGATTGGATCTCTACTCTATTTGACTGCAAGTAGACCGGATATTATGTTTGCAACATGTCTATGTGCTAGATTTCAGGCAAATCCAAGGGAACCACATTTGATTGTTGTTAAGAGAATTTTTAGATATCTCAAGGGCACCATTAATCTTGGCTTATGGTATCCTAGAGAGTCTGATTTTAAATTAATAGGCTATCAATATGATGACTTTGCAGGATACAAAATTGATAGAAAAAGCATAAGTGGCAGTTGTCAATTTTTAGGTGGAAGAATTGTCTCATGGTTTAGTAATAAACAGAAATCTATCTCAACACCAACAGCAGAGGCTGAATATATAGCTACAGGAAGCTGTTGTGCACAAATCTTATGGATGAAAAATTAACTGTTAGATTATGGTTTAAACTTTTCAAAAATTCCTATTTATTGTGATAATCAAAGTGCTATTGCAATGACAGGAAATCCAGTTCAACATTCTCTGACAAAGCACATCAATATCAGATATCACTTCATAAGGGAACATGTCATGGAAGGAACAATTGAAATGCATTTTGTTCCCTCAGATCAACAGTTAGCAGACATATTCACCAAGCCCCTGCGTCAAATAACTTTTACAAGATTGGTTTCTGAATTAGGAATGGTGACAAGTGGATCAAATCCAGATACCAAGTAGCAGACAATCAGAGTATATTGATAAACTCTGTCAGAGTATGTAGTAAACTTTGATGGAAATAGAGTACACTCTGATCATTGGAACATTTATTCTCTGATCTCAAGTTATCAGTGTTTATGGTAAATTCTGTTAGAGTATATGGTAAATTCTAACAGATAATTTAAACTCTGATTACTATAAACTTTGATTCATATTTTACATGTTAAACTATGTTTGCTTTAAACTCTGATATCATGTTAAACTCTTTTTGCTTTAAACTTTGATTACATGTTAAACTCTGAGCTATTCTCTGATTGGACTAATCATTAGGGCGTGTGTATCTCACGAAAAATGATTCATTTTTAGACACATATACACACATACATGTTGTATTTCAAAAATTGCACAACTCATTAGTCAACCACTCAAAAATTGCCACGTGTCCCACTACAGAGTATATGCAAATGAGAGGGAATAGTTTAATTCTTATTTTCACTTTGAATTATTCATTTGCATCTGTTCAAACTGCTGTTACAACATCTCAACATGCTCTGGAATTAAAACTCAAGAATGTTTCAGCAAAACAGGATGCTTGGAAGCCAAAGTTGATAATCTTTCCACTTCTGTCAATTCTATGCAGAGTATGCTACACACAATTGTTGAAATTCTCACAGTTAGAAAGGGTAATGATGTCAGAAAGGGGGAGAAACTTAGAGACAAATGCAAGGATGATGATATACAAAAATCTGACAAACCTGATGATGAAGATTAAGGGAGTCATAATGATGAGAAGTAAACTCTGAAGCAGCAAACTCTGATTGGTCAAACTCTGACAACCTCTCAAACTCTGATGACAACAAACTCTGGGATAAAATCTAATAAGAAGATAAACTCTGATAAGAAGCAAACTCTGATGGAAGTAGACTTAGAAATGGCAAAAAGGCTTGAAGAAGAAGAGAAGCCTGAGAAGATTGAAGAGAAAAATTTAAATTGGAAGAAAGTTGTTTGAAGAAGAAAATCCAGGAATGGATCCAGTTGTTGTGGAAGAGGAATTAAAGAAATATGGTACTGAAAATGCTCAAGTCTAGAAGAAAAGAAAGTATATGAAGAAAGCTCCAATTCAAAGGAAGGCATCTAATCAACAATAGAAGATTACATCTATGTCTGTCCAAGCCAAACCTCTTGATACTCCTAAGCCTATTGCTCAGTCAAAACCTACTCCAGAAATCGAAACTAGGTCAACATCAAGGATCCAGTAAAAAGCTACAGCTAAACCGAAATCTCCTCTTACTATGTCAGGAACTACATTTCTCCCAGGTGGGTCTAGCTTTGATGATGAGGAAGAAGAGAAACAACAATCTCTGATCAGAAAGAAAAGATCCGATCTTCTGTGGACCAAAACTTAAACTCCGAATCTCAATTCCAGACTTGGTAAAAACAAGGGTGGTATTGGAGATTCGCATGCCAAAGTCTACATGGGTGAATCCAACATTTTCAGAGATCCTTTTTCATTAAAAGACAAGCCTGATGAAGATTTTTCATAAAAACATCTGACAAATTAATATCTGTAAACATAGTGAATGATATCTTTGATGGTGCTCAAGCAAAAGAAAAGCTGCTATATTTCTTGGAAGATGGAAGAATATTGAAAATTTCTAAAGAAGATCTTATTCACAAGGCCTCAAAAGAACTTGAACATGTTCTGTATCTTCTTAATGATAAAAATGAAGCCACTTCCAAATGGGTAAAGATCCTTGAAGGAGTTATAAATGAAAATAATAATGAAATACTATTGATGATAAACCTTGATGAGTATGAACCAGATTTATGTACTTGAGGATGATACTGAGAAAACAATGACAAAGGGAGATGCAAAGGTCAAGATGGTGTTAGGCATTCCTACACTAATCTTAAATTCAGATGGTAAGAAGGCCTGTTGCATTCCCTTAAATGAAAGAATGGAGAGATCATCAATTTATGCTCTGAGGGTTGCTATATTTCAAATCGATGATTCTTCTGAGAAAATGAAAGAATTGTAGGAAAAGCTAGTTGAATTGCTGAAGAATGCTGAGAAGAGGCTGTTGGATAATTTTCTCAAGGAAGACTTTTCTTACAGAAGGATTTAATTCAAGAATGAAGATTCAAACTCTGATGCATTTATCTATATTTCTGACATCATAAGTAAAATTTATGTTTTACTTCATAAATCGTAAATGTAGGAGATTGTTAGGAAACAAACACTGATGTTGTTAGAGAATGCTCAAGAACAGAGTTTACACTACTGACGTCATCAGAGTTTAGGAAGTTGTCGGTCAGAGTTTACTTTATCAGAGAATACTCAATCAGAGTTTACTCTAACAGAGAATACTCAAATCAGAGAATAACAACCGACAGAGTTTGCAAATTAGAGTTTGTGAATAAACAAGACAAATCAGAATATGATTAGGAGAGTGAAGAAGGAATCCAAATACAAGTCTATTGCCTTATTGAAGCTATTCTTTTCACAATCTGTTTTGTAATTGAATTGTAATTGTGTCTATATAAACACATAAATAGGTTAACATTATTGTAACTTTCAAGTCTTATTTTTCATAATCTAGCAACTCTTGATAACAAAGAATTTATTAAGAGAGTTTTGTATTCAGTTTATTCAAGTTCATAAAAAACAATATTTTATTTTTCATACTTGTGGTCATAATCTATTAGTTGGTAATATTACATTCAACCCCCCTTCTGTAATAGTTATCTTTCTGGGCATACACTACGTGATAATGAAGCGGATTTTGAGACATAGTATAAGAAAATGTCAAGAATAACATCCTCTTCATTGGAGAATCATACGGCATCTATTTACACAAAGGAATTATTTAGACGTTTTCAACACGAGCTTAAACAAAGCTGATCCTATGTTGTGATTGAGAAAACGGTCGAGAGAACTATGGTCTATAAGGTGTACGAAGCCTATAAAACAATGGTGGCGGCCAGATGTAGAAAAGTTTATATTATGGTTGTGACTGAGGATGGCACGATAACCTGTGTTTGTCGAAAATTGAAAAATTCCGGAATGATTTGCCTTCACATTATTCGATATTTGAATATAATGAAATGGACGGAAATTCCTTCAAATTTAATCCACCTAAGATGGACAATTGAAGGAAATAAAGTTGCGGGGTCTATATTGTATAAAAATTCTACCATTGGCAATTATATTCAATCATAACTCGCCCGATATAGCACTTTATGGAAAGCCTTTCAAGGTTTAACGGCTCGTGGGAGTTGTTCAATTGCAAGATTCAACTATGTCATGGGTTTGGTTGAAAAAGAATCGGATTATGTCGAAACTTTTCTGAATGAGGTTCCTTCGAATGATGATCAAGGAGGTGGTCAAGATTTGATAAGAATGAGAATTTTGACAATTTGAAGAACCCTATGATGTCTCAAACCAAAGGTCGCCCTAAGGAAAGAGCAAAAAGTTGTATAGAAATGTCTAAATCCAAAAAACCAAGAAAATGTAGTTATTGTAGTGCAATTGATGCCAAGCATGATGCAAGAAATTGGCCAACTAAATTAGCAGTGGGTAGTTGATCTTGTTTTCTAATGAATTTTTTAATTTTTTTAATCTCATTTTGTAATTTGATCTTGTTTTTCAATGAATTTTATAATTTTGTTTGATCACATTTTGTAGTTTGATCTTGTTTTTAATGAATTTTTGATTTTGATTTTGGTAACCCTATGATTTTGTTTGATCATTATATTTGAAAAAAAGTTGAAAAAAATGTACACTTTGGTTGTACTTTGATCTTGGTATTTTGGCAATGGAAAATAAGAAAGAGTTTTGCCTTAGTTTTTATTTTGGCTGGTTACTTACGCTATATTATACAGCGTAAGTATTCCCTTAGTTTTTTTACACTTTACTTATGGTGTATAATACAGCATAACACCCGAAGTTTCAAAAACTTCACTTAGTTTTTTCGGTAGGTTACTTACGCTGTAAGTCTTCTCTTAGTTTTTTTACACTTTACTTACGCTATATAATACAACGTAACACCAGAGAATTTTTTTTGAAACTTTTTCTTTCTTTTAACAACCAAAGTCCTATTTTTTGCCATACAAAGTATAAACCAAACATAAAAATTAATGAAATCCTCAAGAAAACAAAACCAATCCAAAGTATCTAAAATCAAAACAATCCAAAGTATAAATTCATTACAATCCGTCCATTCTAGCCTCATAAGCACCATCAATCATATGACAAACAACTCCTTGCTTGATCTCCCAAGAAATACGAAACCAGAAGTGATTGATCATCACATCATCCCATTCCATGCTACCCCAACCGTAGGTTAGACATTAGAAAATGTAATCAATGTACTTGCACATAAAAATACCGCAATCATGACCATTTGCTTGTCGAGGCCGATCCTTCACTAATTCAACTTCCGGATATGTGATCTCGGAAAAATTTTCCTCATCCAAAGTATGAAGCATAATTGGAACCAATTTTTACTATAAAAAATTAAAGTACAGTGTAAAGATAATGATCATAAAGAAGCATGAATGGAACGAAACAAATTTAAATTGTAATTTACCACAATGTAGAAATCTTTGTTGTACATATCATGTAGCGTAATGAATGGAGTATAACAATGTAGAGGATCAAAACATGTTACTCGCCAAGTTTTTGCCGACTACAAAAAAAAAATCCAATGTCGTTTCGTCACCACAAGCATTATAATGTAGTCTACATCGGTATCCCTTAGCCTCTTGTCCTTTTTGATTCCATAAGCTTCGAAATCGGCTTTTATGTTCTTCCAATCCTTGGTACTCCTTTTCATGGGATTCTTTTTCTTCATATTTCACATCTTTGCAATATCTCTCTCGCATGATTTGGAAAAACCAAGGATTTATGTAGTAATACTTCACCACACCACAATACTCATTACCAAAGAGAGATTGCTCTCGTTCTTCTAACAACAAACAATATGCATCAACAATTGTATCCTCCAACCATTCCCCCTATTTTAAGGTCAAGATTGCTTGTTTGTCTACAACTCTACATGATTTCACTTTTTTGCACTCCCACCAATTATCCCACAACCATTGGATTTTGTTTTGCTTTAACGATTTAAAAATTGATCCTTCATAAAAATTGGATCTTAGATCCGTTAATACATTCTAAAAATCACAAAAATATAAAGTCAATATCTCGCAAATAAATTGAAGACACAAAAAAATAAAATAAAAATTGATACGTCAACATTAAATTCGGGAGCACTAGAACCAAACTCAATAAAATGTTGACTTTTATGTGGGTGAGCTTCAGATTGCTCATAAGGGGCATATTTTTCCATATAATCCTTCGAGCTCTCTTGAGTTGTTTGCTTATCACGTTTTTTTGCTTTTCTTCTAGGCAAGTGATTCTTAAAATCGGTTCTCTCTTATCCCGGTCTAAAGGTTTCAAGCATAAAATCATCATATTTCACCACAAAATTTGGCAAAATCTCATCATGAAAAATTGGAGGCATGTCATACAAACATAAACTACTAAAACCATTTTCCGCGATCATAATCTACAAATACAAGCATACTAAATCATGTCAAACCAAATCATGTAAAATGCAAGCATAAAGTGAATAATTATACTCGACAAAAAAAGAATAGACATACCAAATTCAATGCTTTCGGATTGTCAAACTTGTCTCTCGGTTGTTTGAATTAGTTTGGATCCTTTGTAGGCTTTGTTGGTGGGACAATTTTCAATCTTGTGATCCTTAAATACAAATCCATATACTCTTCAATGGAGTTAGTAATGGGAGGTTGATGTATCACACCAATACTTTGATAGACCAAATCATTCCATCTTTGCACATAAGTTATGAATTGAATAGCTGACATTTTCATGAAAGAGGAATTTCCAATACACATCAGAAGTTGGTACATCTCCTCGAGTAGAGGCGGTGGAATGATTAGAGGCAAATGTAATTGCCTCGTAACTCTCTCGGGAAGTTGATATTCAACAATTTCAAAGTAGATAAGAGGCACACGCACCATTGAAACAATCTGAACCCTCTCAAATTCATAGTCTCGGTGACGATAGAAACGGGAGTAAGGCCTCCATTTAAGCCATTTTTCGTCGAAGTTGTTAAACATGCCTCGATATGAATCAATGTTATGATGCACATTGACCCACTTTGACTTCCCCTACCAATAGGATCAACTGCCCAAGCTAATACCCGAGGCCATGTCTTGTCTTCAGTGACAACAAGCTTTGGTGTCCCGGGAAATAACCTCTCATGTGCCCATAACATTAACAAAGTCATACAACCACTAATAGATCTACAATCCTTATTGCTTGCTTCACCCAATTGGCGATATAAATTAAAAAGGACGGCTGAATCCCAAGCATAACTAAAGAACTTTTCAAGATAAAATAAGAGTGGCATAAACTTCAGTTGAACCACATTATTCAATTTTGTTAGAAACGAAATCGCTCCACATAAATACAATATATAAACCCGTGCATGTATCAACTATGTTTATGGTCCGCCTCTGCAGCGCACCTTCTATATCTTTCCTTCAAAAAATTTAACCTCACACTGCCTCTATCAAAAGCCGCTAATCTTTTCTCATACGTGAGTCGCGGATCAAGCCAATTGTAAAGCCAAGTATTCTTCACACCTATCTCATTAAAAGTCACTACTTCACCAACAACCGGAAGCTCTAGCAGCATAAAATATCTTCGAGGGTAATAGTCATCTCCACGAAAGTAAAATAAAAAGTGTTTGTCACCGACCTCCATCATTCTACCAATGCACTAACCAAAGAGATACCATTTTGTATCACTGAATTTGGATTTAAAAATGCCCTGAAACCCTATTATCGTATGAAGTCTGATTGCAAGTTGATAAAAGTTCAATCCCCTAATTTAGAAGTGTTTTGCCGAATTTGTAATTTCTCCCGACTATGATCTCCAAACCATATCGACATGCTTCTATGATTTTCTTGATCATGAAACACCGAAAGATCTATAGGGCCACCCATATTCTCTGACATAACTGCAAATTCCCAAAATTTTCATTAGTTACATGATTATATCCAAAATCTCACAATTTAAAATAATTCGATAATAATTCTCAAAATTTCTAAATTTCACAATAATTATTACTTCGACAATTATATTCAAATTCGACAATTATAACCAAAATCTAAATATTTACAATAATTGGACATTAATTCTCAAAATTTCCAAAATTCACAATAATTATCACTTCGACAATTATATCCAAAATCCCAAAATTTACAATAATTTTTAAAATTCTAGAAATTTACAATAATGATTACTTCGACAATTATATCAAAATTCCCAAAATTCAACAATATATCCCAACATTCATAACAATAATCCCAAAACAATTCAAGTCAACTAAAAAAATTAACTTTATATACGCACATATACATGCAAGTACAACTAAAACATAAGAACAACAATCCACAAAAATTAAAACTACATATGCAATTACAATCCACAACTAAAAAAATTAACTTTATACGAACATATACATACAATCTACAATCAACAACTACAAGTCACAACCAAATATACAACTACAAGCCACAACTTATATATGAAAACATATGAACATATACATACAATATCTACAACAACATTCACAACAATCCACAACTATATATACAAAAAAGATGCTCACTTGATTGTGTAGATGATTCGGTTTTTTGCTTGAGATGATCGTGTGATTACGCTTTTTGTCTGCTTGAGATGATCGTGTGGCTGCTTGTGGTTGTGATAAGAATAAAAAGTTAGGCTTCAACTTCTTTTTAACCAATTGTGTGCTAAAAAATTAGGTGTTTGGAAAAAATAAAGGTTATGCTGTATTATATATCGTAAACTTTTGAAAGCTCACGCTGTATTATACAGCATAAGTGTTACACGTGTAACACGTTCTCTTTAAGGGCATTTTGGGAAAATAATGTTTTTTAAACTTACGCTGTTTCCTATAGCGTATACAGTGTATCATACATCATAACCTCTTTTTTTTAATCTCAGCTATTGATTTAAAATTTCAATGGTAACATATGGGTTGGTGTTTTAAGCTCCTATATCCAACCATGGCTGTAGAACCAGTTATATATATATATGTGTATATATATATATATATGTGTGTGTGTGTGTATATATATATATATATATATATATATATGCAAATACTCAAATAAAAATCAAGTCAAATTTAGAAACTAGAAACTAAATTAAGAAACATATTTAATCTAATCTAAGGCCCTCTAGAGGGTACCACACACAATTAACATACACCCTCTCATACACAATGTTATCTAATGTGACACCCTTGTACTATGAGATATCCACATCTGACTTATATAATAATATAACCAAGTAGAACCAAGTGCCCAGCTAATTAATTCACAAAACCATATATATTACATATAACAAAACCATATCCTTATAGCAAATTACACACTTAAAGTTCAAAAGCATTATACACAACGATCAAAAGACTCAGCTATATAACTAGATATATAAGTGTTAAGGAGTAGGGAGTCTGGAGCACCAGCTGGCCGACCAACCTGTTATTTAAGCGTGTATCTACAACTCCAAACTCTATATGATGCAAGACTTTAAACCTTAGGTTCACCTGAAAAGTAATGTACTTTTTATGAGGTACAACTCAGTGAGCATAAATTATCACAAATTATAATTATCACAAATTATACTTTAGCCAGTAAAACATCTGTACGAGAGCAATAAAGTATTTATTCCATGTACATGTATGTATATCACTCAGTGTTCCATTTTCTTTGTTATGACCCGTCATATCCTGTATCGCCCCGGGATTCCAAGTGTTTGGCCAAAGGCCCCATGTATAACCCAAAGGTTTCCAAGTGAATGACCCGAAGGCCCCATGTTATAAACCCGAAGGTTTCCAAGTGAATGACCCGAAGGCCCCATGTTATAAACCCGAAGGTTTCCAAGTGAATTTGCAAATACAGGTATATGAAGGTCACAACGCCTTTATTAAATCCAAGTGTGTATGCATCCATGTATAACATGCTGAACCATTTCAAATAACAAGTCCCATAAAAATAATCAATATACAGTCAATCACGGTATAACAGGAATCAAGTCTAACAAGTGTACAACCAACTTAATTATAACTTTATACAACGAATATTCACATAACTAGTATATTCAACAAGTCACACCTAATTTTAAATAAACAATGTAAATATAAAATTTTATAACATATATATAAATAAATAAATCTCAAATTTATACTCACCTTGTATCGCTTTTGATCCAATATCTAAATATATATGCCCTTCTTCTTTATCGAACTATATCTTTAGAACCTCGTCTCGTTTTCTTTTAATCTGATTGATTTCCTTGGATAACTTATACACTATTCCTTTAATAACCTTGCTCCATTTCAAACAAAAGGGACCACTTGTTGGAGGCCGGGTACCCCCATGAACTTGCAAGAAAACTCTCGTTTTTGTTCTTTGTAATTCTATATCTCTCTCTCTCATGTGAACCCCTGTTTTCTTCCTCCCAATATCTCTAAAATTATATGACCCTAAATGTATATGCTATGTATTTGGTATGTACTACTCCACCGCCTCCAATAATTCTTTTATTTATACTAGCCTTACTAGAAAGTCAAATCACCCATGACTTTGTATTAAGTCACGTACTAGTAGCCTTATTCAATAAATCATATTAATTCTAATTATATATATTTCTTTTTCAATCGTTTATTACTATTACTATTATTATCATTAAATATTTCTTATATTTACTCGGGTCCATGTTGTAATTAATTATTGGACATATTAACTAACTAATACATTTACTGAAACCATGTCCACCATTGTATATTAAATTATTGTTATAAATAAATTTTAGCTAATAAACACCCATTTTAAATTAATTCTAGTTTTTTTTTCCTAAATTCAAAGTGTACACCTTATTCCTTAACAACCGACTAGTAATTAACGAGTGCCCATGTTGGTTATTTTTCAAACTAAGATTGTTTATTACAAAATAATTATTATTCTTTTAACTAACGCAATTTTAATAATCATTTTATTTAATCTATTAAATGGTTAGCTATGTATCATTTTTTTCCCTAACCAGTTTTATTTTAAAATATAAATTTAGCTTTCCAAAAATTAAATAGAAATATTACATTCCAAATATTAATATTCAAATAAAATGTTTAATTATATAAACACGTAGACATTTATTGAAATTAAAAACCTATGATTAACTATAAATTTCCACTTATCACGTACATGCAACTCACTACTAGTACATTATAATTTTTAACAAGCTATAAGTTGTTCAATATATAAAATAAAAATACATAATAATTTTAAATGTATATATAAAAATGCATGCGTGTGTGTGTTCTATGTTAGAGATGTCACATCTAATCCCCTTTATTTTTAATTTGATATTTCCGCCAATTGGTGAATCTTTTTTCAAATCTAACTTCACCATATTTTTTCCCATCTCCCAACGATCAGTTTGCATACCATATGTGCTATATTCCGACTACTTCACCATAAGATATGCAAATTGATCATTGGGAGATGGAGAAAAATGTGATGAAATTAGATTTGAAAATAAGTTCGACAATTGACAGGAAAAATTAAATTAAAAATGGGGAATAAGGTTAGTTTCTAATTTTTAGTTTTTAGTCAAAAATTGTTTCTATTGGAATAATACTATATATCCCGAGATATCTATGTAGTGATTTTAAGGTCTCTTTTATTAGTTTTAAAAGAAAGACAAGAGTGAAGTCTATTTTGTACTCTATCTGTATATCCTTTATCCCTACGAAATACCCAGACGAAATAGAACGTTTAGAAGGGATATAATGAAATTCTTCAATTAGTTTTTGCCAGAGGAATGGTCCTTTTTCTTATCTGACTGATGAGTTCAACAAAAAATTAATTATAACTATAAGGATATTGTTCTTTTCATATTTTCTAATGTTTTTAGTGTTTTAATATTTGTCTAATATTATTTGTTGGTGAGATTGCGAAACTGTATGAATAGTAATTGTGATAACTCAATACTAGAACATGACAAGTAAATAATACTACGCCTACACAGAAATCAAGAAGAAATGAAGATAAGGTAAATATAGTGAATCAAGATATTAGAAAAAGTTTTAAAGTCTACTACAGGTCACTGAAAGAAGTTCATTAATATGTTCATGCCTCAGTGAAAAATAATGTGTAAAGACTTTCAGGGTTTCAGAAGTGTTGAAGATTAGGTATAAAAGTGCCACTAGAAGATTTCAGTGTATTAGCATTGTTTGAAGATATACAGTGTTCGAAGCATAGGAATCTAGAAGAGTTGAAGACTTGGTAAAGACAAAGGTTAAAGAAGATAACTGCAGTCTTGAAGTTGTACTCACTGAAAGAAGTTCGTTTATATGTTCAAGCATCAGTTAAGAACAGAGAATGAAGTATTCAAGATTGTGGTAGTAATGGAGACGTTGTCTAAGTACCAGAAAAGATTCCAGTGAAGTTATAGTGTTTGTTGATATTTAGTGTTCAAAACAATGAAGTTGCTGCCAACTTAACAATGTACATAAAATAATGATATGAAGACCTGGATCGAAGTTAGTCGTCTGTGAACCAGATCAGTTGCACTAGGCGTCAACGGTTTATGAAATGAATCTGAGTATTACCTTCGACTCAGTTTTACCTTGTACTAATTTAGATATATTTATGTGAACTCAGCCTTATATTTTTTGTTAGTAACGAAGAACTGATTTTATTCTTCGAGAACCAGTTATATTTTTAACTGGGTGTAGCAACCTCCGGGTATATATATAAAAGATATATTCTCAGAAGCTTGTTTTGTTTATTTTCTTGCTATTTTTCTTGAACTTTATTGATATATCCGGAATCACAGAAAATTATTAAGCAACTCTCCAAAACACTACAAATAATCAAACCCACTTTGAAACAATAATTTATTTATCAGCAAATTCTGAAAAAAATTTAAATTATTGTTAGTATCATATTCAACCCCCTTCAACAATACTTCGGGAACTAAAAATTGGTATCAGAGCCTGTTGATTGATATACAAATCAGGATCTGTAACTCAGTGAAGCTCACCGTGCCGAAGCTGCTGGAGCTAAGAATGATTAGAGTCCTTGATAAATAAGTTTAAGTATAAATTTTAAATAAGTGTATTTTATAAGCTTTTATAAAATTTATTTTATAAACTTTTATTAATTATGTTATAAATTTTATTAGTTTATTTTATAAATTTAATATAAAATTTATTTTATAAACTTTTATTATTTTATGTTATAAATTTTAATTAATTTATTTATAAACTGGATATAAAATTTATTTTATAAATTTTTATTACCTTATGTTATAAATTTTAATCATTTTATTTTACAAATTTAATAAAAAAAAATTATCTTAAATTTATTTTTAGTTGGTCCATTTTTTAAGTAACTCAGCTGCTTGGTTCTGTTGGTTTTGGAATTTGTCGGTTGACCAGTCAAAGCACACGCGCACATCACTTGGTTATGATTTTTTTATTGCGTGTGTGAATGGTCGATCATGCACGCGCCTTCAATAAGTCAGCCTTCCAATGAAATTTGTTGTGCCTCTGTATTTGTTGCGCCTCTACAGGGAGTTAAGTGTACAGGCGCCTCCAAATGACCAAATGACTAGGCGCCACTTATACTCAAAGTGTTATTTGGTACCCCAAGTTTTATACCCTTTAATCCTTAATTTTTATTTTAGATTTATTTATTTTTTTCAGAAAATTTAAAATTCTTGAAAACTAAATTTTTTCTTAAAATATTAATTTACGAATTTTTAATTTTTAAGAAATTTCAAATATTCTTGATAATTAATTATTTGTAAATTTTAATTTTTGATTAATTTATTTTCTAAGAAAATTAAAAATTCTGTAAATTTAAATTTTTCTTAAATATTAATTCGAGGGTGCTGAAGGTTTGTAGTTGAAGATTTTTCCGGATATTGAAGACAACTAAAATTGACAGAAGAAAACCCTTTGAAATTAATTCTGAAATACGTTGAAGAAAATGTGGTACTAATTTCCTCGGAAGTTTACTCCATAGGATCCCCACTTGTTATTCAGATGCTGGAAAAGAAGAGATTAATTTGGGTACAGTTTTTGGTTGATTTGAGTTGAATTTTTGGATGAAAAATCTTAGGGGTTAAAGTAGTGAAGGAGAACAAACCGGACTAACTAACATCTCTATACAAGCCTTAAAGATTATTCTACAAGGAGATTACAGGAAGTTCGTGTTAACATTGCAGAACATCTGGAATGTACGGATACAGCCATCGAGAATCTAAGAATACAACCACATTGTCTTTAGAAGAACTGTATGTGCTGAAGGCCTATGAACTAGAACAAGAGCTGGAGAAGATAATATTTGGTAAATCAGGTTGTTAGCATACCCACTATATTTTTGACCCAAGAACCAAATTTGATTAAAGTCGAGGTTGGAAACCTCTGAACAGAAATGAACTGATCCGAGAAGCTGAATTGAAGATGTTGTAGCTCAATGTAGTGGTCAAGGTATAATAAGTGAATCTTACACTTTGAAATAACTTGAGAAACTAGACGACAAGTCAAGCTTACAGGGCAACGAGAAGTTCAATGACATTAGATTCAGACGGAATCCAAATTCTACATCTAAGGTCCTTAACTATAGATTCTGTAGAGGAGATTTTCAAGATCAGTTCAAGAGGTGGTTACAAGATATGGATGGTTGAAAATAGAAAGACAAGATCAGGGTTATGCTATACAGTTTGAAGAAGCCTGAACAAACAAATGATGACAAACACTATGTTGGTTTAAAATCATGAATATCAAGCATTACTGAGGATGTAGCAAGGGAAAATAGTTGTTGGTGAACTTAAATGCAAAGTTGATTTTATCAGTGATAGTGATGAACCAATTGGATATCTGGCATCAATGACCAACACTAGAGATAAATCACTAAGCACTTCACAGGTAAACATTCTAACTAGTATATCCTTATCTAATTCAGAACTGTATGATTACTAAGTACTGAAATGCATCATATGTCCGCATGTCGGCATCTTAGGACTTAAATGCTTAATTGATTGCTAAGAATAAGGTATTGCATGCTAGGACTGTTAGAACATTTCATACTTGATCTTCTATGCAGTAAAATAAATATCTAGAATCAGATAGGTTATGATAGACGGTTAGGTATAGCCCTAAACATTTGCTTGAAGTTGATTTAAATCTTATGTGATTTAATACCTTCGCTAATGTTGTGAAAATTGTTAAATAGATAGGCAGATCATAGATCAGATATTTTATAAATTTTTTTACTTGATAAATTATTTATGTACTTATTTTCATATGATTTTCTATTACTCACATAGTTGCACTTAAATGTCAAATCACTTCATGTATTGCTTGTTAAGGAGTATAATATTAAAAAATGGTAGAATTATCTAAGTAGTCAGTAAAATTTGTAGATTCGAGGATGTTAGTAATTATGCCCTAGAGACAATTACTTTTATATTTTAAGGAAAATATTTTATTATTAAGGATTATGTTTTATTGATTATTATTCATTTATTATGTTTTATTTACTGCGTAATAAATTGAAAGCAGAATAAATGTCCTTAGAATTTTGATACGTATTATATATCTTTAAGTATGTGACTTAAAAATGAGATTATATGAATAGTATCTTATTCCTAAAATTTCCTAGTCGAATATTATTATTCAAGGACAATAATAATGTACAAAGACTATATGTTAATAGGTATGAGACTATATGTTAATGTACAATAATATATATTATATATCTTTAAGTATGTACAAAGACAGATGACCACATCTCATTGGTCATAGGTATGGTGATACTAAAGTCAAGAACATAAATGCATGTCTCAATGAATGGCATTGGAATGACCCGTCGTGAGATTCTATATGTTAATAAGTGTCATAAGAAATTCTCACTGTGATAATGATGTAATGATCCTCTGACTTGAAATCAATATATTTCTATATGAGAATTAATATACTTTGATTACACTAAAAGTTACCTTTAACCGGGTGATTATAAAAGTGGACATTGGATATACTATGAATCGTATGAGAAATATGAATGATAGATAAAGGATTTAACCTTCCTATTTAGGAGTGATATTATTGACCTCTTGATTGAGTGAGACTATAAAATGCATGGCCGTGCTCAAATGTTGATTTGTTTAATAGTCTACTCATTGATCAAGGAAACCCGGATTAAACATTGAAGAAGATGACACATGCCTCGAGTTTGATCTATAATATAAGATTAAAGGGATTATATTACATGAACATTATTCTACAGGGTCACACACAAAGAATGCTTGAAGGAGAAATAATTTAAATTATGAATTTATATTAAATAAGTAATTTATTTTATTTATGATATTAATTCAGTATGACTTAATTAATTATATAAATAGAATAAATGAATTACTTAAACTAATTCCAAAATTAATAATTAATTAATTAAGTGAGATTTAATTAAATAATTTAAAATTTTGGATTATTATTAATTATAATTAGAAAACTTATTCCTCTCTCTATATAATCTCTTTATGGGCTGATTTAATTAAAAAAACACATATTTTTATAAAACCCTACCCCTTTTGAGAAAAGAGGAAAATAAAGTTAGAGAAACAGTTTTCGGATGCTAGTACACATCAATCATTCATGAAAAGTGTTTGTGTGGATACCGTAGAGCATAGATCACTTGAACGGGATACGTGGTGATTAAACAAGCTTTGGACCTCCATTAATCTTTCATTGATGAACTGCTAAAGGTTTTTAAGGTATTTGTTCTTAATCTCCAAATTAAATCTTTTGTTTTCGCATGGATCCTGCAGATGGTTTTGATTTATATTACGTTTTATATTTATTTTTCACATTTTTCCGCTGCGTTTGTGCCTCAAAACCCTTCAATGGCATCAAAGCTACTTGTGAAACGTTTTAATTCGGTTATGTGTTTAACAATTTTTCATATATATGAGCATGTATATGACCATCATGATTTTGTTGTGATACAATATGTATATATATGTGTGTATATATGATTTTGAATATATGATATTAATGTGATATATAATCATATGATGATTGTGTGTATTGTTGTATGTATATGATACATGAATGTTCTTATTATGGGAATCGTATTCGATACGAATTCTGAAACGGCTTCGGTAAATTTTCTGAAATCTGTGTCCAGTGTCCGATTTTCGCAAACGATATATGTTTTCTGACTGGAATCGTGCACTGAGCAATACTGAAAAAGTTAGATTCGCGTCTGTAAGCCATTTGATGACGTTACAGGCTCCAAAACGGTGATTTATTATTTATTGAAATTTAATTAATTTTCTGAAATTTAAACTGGGATATATTACATGTGTTATGTGATAACATGATGGATGGTTATGGCCTAAAGACCCATAGGATAGTGGTTTTGTTTTATAGTTTTGGTTTCTAAATACGACTTACATGTCGTTTATTCATTGTAATTGTTAATC
This sequence comes from Oenanthe sinensis, assembly GCA_028671895.1. Lineage (NCBI taxonomy): Eukaryota > Viridiplantae > Streptophyta > Magnoliopsida > Apiales > Apiaceae > Oenanthe > Oenanthe sinensis. The sequence continues at coordinate 12,506,927 of CM053797.1, forward strand.
TCGAATGTAACTCGAGTTCTTCTTGTAATTTCATTAGAATAGATTTATTTATTATTCAATGTAATTGTTCAATGGAGAGTTGGAAGCAAGGAAAGTAGGAGGCAATACAAATGATGAAGTAATGAAGAAGATAAAGCCATGTAATAGTGTAGTATTTGAAACCACCATAGATTGACCTTGATAATTCCATTAGCTTGGAAATATCACATAGGATGGGGCCATAACCAAACACGTTTAATTTATGTACAATACATATATGTATATGAATGCATGTATAGATATGTATGCTTTGGAATGATGTATGTATTAGATACGACACTGATGCCATGCCTACTTAAAAAAGATAAAATCTGTAATGATTCAAGATTTTAAAATTAAATAAACGATCATGAGATTCTTGTGTTTATGAAACACGGTATTGAATATGAATTTTCTTTTTCTGATATGGGGAGATTTTTTCAAAAGTGAATTATTATTCCTAAGAAAGTTGTGTTTTAAGTGAAACCGCTTGTGACTTCTCCGACGATCTGGAAATCGAACCATTGACGAATATTGAAATGGATTATTTGATCAAGGAAAAATTGAGAATCTCTTTATGATGGGATCATGATCGTTCATATAAATATTAAATTCCCTAAATACATATTAAGTTAATCAGATGCCTTCCAATGTTTAATACTCGTCAAGATCTAGATTGAGAAGGAGTGGGTTTTCCAAAGCAAGGTGCTTTTATCAATCATGGGAAGACGTGATAAGTAAGTGACTTAGTTTGTTGAAACGTTAGGTCTAACTTAACTAAATCACCGCAATAGGATTGTGGGTTTAGAGGCATAGAGTTTGGTGAGATTTATTAGATAAATGTGTACAATGGGTTGTTCCACCAAACTTTCCAAGAGTTATATTTGATATAATCGATAAATGTTGTCTACCAAATAGTTGTATTTTGGGTGTATTAGCCCACTTTATCTTAAAACATGGATGAAATATGGATCTTGGCTTACTAGAAAGATTTAAAGAAATGTTTTCGGAATTAATAGTTTGGGCTATTAGTTTGATAAAAATAGTGGGAGGTATATGATGATATACCAAAATCACTTAAACATAATTAATACTAAATCTGCAATCTAGTTTATTTTATACACTTTAATATTGTAGATATCAAATGATAAACATAAATAACTTCTCTATATGATCAGTTCTTGAGAAGGACAAATTAACGTGAACAAATTTTCTCGACGGACATAGGAGCTTGAGGATCATCCTCGGGCACCACGATGTTAGTCAAATCTCTTCCCCTGCTATTAAAGCTGAAAATGTAATATGTGCAAAGGATAGTTCTTATTAGAAGTAAAATGATGTTGCGACTGATGTTTCATGTCTCATGCTTGCAACTATGAGTGCTGAGCTTAAGAAGCAACACGAGCATATAGATGCTTGTAAGACGGTTAAGCACACTTAAAGAATATTTGAGGGACAGACTCTTCGAGATATTTTTGATAATTAAATGGTACTATACACTTACAAGTAGGGAGAGTGAGATCCGGTTACACCACATGTTCTAAAGACTATAGGGTATAATGAATACCTTGACAATTTGGGTTTCCAGATTGGTCTGGAGGCTCACTTATATTTGATCTTACAATATTTGGACAACAAATATTCTTAGTTTGTTATGAACAACAAAATGAATAAGATTGGTGAAATACCTATTGAGTTGCTAAGAATGTTGAGAACTGCTGAAAGCAACATGATAAATGCATGAACTATTACTATAATGATGGTAAACATAGGGAATGTAAAAGGGAAAGGAAAATGGAAAGGCAAGGAGAAGATTTGATCTATTTTCCTTATCAAACCAAAGTCCAATCCCAAAACAGGCTCTAAAGTCTGAATGAGGTGTTGACAAAGAAGACGATTGTCGCTTCTATGAAAATTCGGGACACTGGAAATTAAACTGTCATGCTTATTTGGAAGATCAGAAGAAAATGACAAGTAAGGGTCAAGCTTTGAGTATCAGGTTGGAAGTGGATTAAAGGTAGTTTCTCTGGTCGGAGGAATTCGTTACTTAATTTTTGGCCTATAAGAAAAATTTAGAACTTGATAATTGTTATAACGTGCTTGCAATTAGCAGAGACATTATATTAGTTTCTTGTTTGGACAAGAAAGGCTTTTTCATTTTAATTAAATAACAATAGTTGTTTATTCTATTTTGATGACGAGGCTTATAATGTTGCACAACTAGTTAACAATTTATATATTCTAAAGTGACTCAAATCAAACATTACCTTTGGCACTGTCGTTGAGGCCATATGAATGAGAAACGCATTTCCAGAATACATAAGGATGCATTCTTGGATAATTTTAATTATGAATTATACAAAAGGATGCGAATCTTGGTTTATTTGGTAAAATGACTGAAACTCCTATTACTGGACATAGTGACACTGAACGAGTCTGACTTATACATAGTGATGTATGTTGTCATATGGGTTCAATGACAAAAGGTAGTTTTTATTAACTTCATAAAATTTACTAATTATTTTAGTAGTTACGGATATATGCATCTTTTGAAGACCAAATCCGAATCATTTGAAAAGTTCAAAGACTATAAAAATGAAGTAAAAAATATCAAAAAAAAATTGATAAGAGGGATCACACCTTGTTGGACATGGTGCTATCAATGTTGAGTCAAAGAATCTTCGAATTAGTTTCTTGGGCTACGCCCTGGAGACAGCTGCTTATACATTTAACCGAGTTCCTACTAAAATGGTTCAGAAGACTCCGTATAAGATATGGACTGAGAAACGTCATAACATGTCATTTAGGAAAATTTGGGGATGTGAGGTATTTGTGAAACGTCTAAGTTCTGACAAGCTAGGACGTAAATCAGACAAATGTAACTTTGTGGGATACCCAATTAAAACAAAGGGTTATTATTTCTATAATCCTTCCGAGAACAAAGTGTTTGTTGCTCGAACTGCAGTGTTCCTTGTAAGAGAAATGCTTTCTAAGAAAGATAATGGGAGGATAATAGATCTCGATGAAGTTCGAGACCCATATGATAACATTGAACCATTGGAGGAACTTGAGACGAATGTACAAGAAAACAATACTGCTCAAGAAAAACAGGTTGTTTATAGGTCTAGTAGGATTCGCCATGAGCCGAGATATATTTTTGATTTTTCTTGACTCAAGATGGTGATGTGATGCTTGTGGACGAAGATAAGCCTCTCACCTACCAAGACGCTATAAACACTCCAGATTCTAAGAGATGGTTGGATGCCATGAAATCTGAGATGGAATCCATGCATACTAATCAAGTATGGACTTTAGTTGATCCATCTGAAGGGGTAAAACCTATAGGGTGCAAGTGGGTTTTCAAGAAGAAGACCGACATGGATGGTAACGTACAGACCTATAAGGCACGATTGGTGACAAAAGGTTTCAAGAAAATTCATGGACTATGATGAGACCTTTTCACAAGTGGCTATGGTCAAGTCCATCAGGATTTTGCTTACTATAGCTGCTTACTAAGACTATGAAATTTGGCAAATGGAAGTCAAAACCGCTTTCTTAAATGGGAGCCTTGAAGAAGATGCGGATGTGTAGATGATACAACCTGAGGGTTTTGTTGATCCAAAGGATGCTAAAAAGGTATGTAAGTTACGTCGATCCATTTATGGATTGAGAGAAGCCTCGAGGAGATGTAACATTCATTTTGATGAAACTGTCAAATAGTTTGGGTTTATTCAAAATGAAGATGAACCACGTGTTTACAAGAAGGTTAGTGGGAGTCATGTGGCATTCCTAGTATTATATGTTGATGATATATTACTAATAGGGAATGACATTCCTTCTCTACAGACTGTGAAGACTTGGTTGAGAAATAATTTCTCAATGAAAGACTTAGGCGATGGGACCTATATATTAGGGATCAGGATCTATAGAGATAAATCAAGGAGATTGATCGGCCGAAGTCAGAGTACATATATTGACAAAGTTTTGCATCGATTTGGAATGCAAGTGGCTAAAAGGAAATTTGTCCCAATGTCTCATGGGATATAGATCTCGAAAGAAAACAGTTCTAAATCATTAGATGATAAGGACCGTATGAGTAAAGTTCCATATTCATCGACAATTGGTTCTATAATGTATGCAATGATATGTATTCATCTTGATGTCTCGTATGCTTTAAGCATGACGAGTAGATACTAGTCTAATCCAGGTGAAGGTCACTAGACGACAATCAAGAATATTCCTAAGTACTTGAAGAGGACAAAAGATCAATTATTGTTATATGGAGGAGAAGATAAGCTGGTTGTAAAAGGTTACACCGATGCTAGTTTCTAGATAGACAACGATCATTTAGTGTTCCTGTCTGACTTTGTGTTTTAACTATTTAAATTGAGATGTTGTATGCTGGAATGGTTCACAGTAGAGACATTTATTGATTTTACAATAGAGCTTGAGTATATTGATGCTTGTGAAGCAGCCAAGGAGGCTGTTTGGGCATGTACTTAGGAGATATCACCTAATTAATGAGATTAATGATCAAGGAGATATACATATATGTAAAGTGAATAATAATAATAATAATAATAATAATAATATTGCAGAACCATTGACTAAGGCTTTGTCATAGCAGAAGCACGAAAGTCACACTTGTTCCATGAGTATTGGATACTTGGGTAATTGGCTCTAGTGCAAGTGGGAGATTGTTAGTAATTGTGCCCTAGAGACAATATTATACTTAACTTCTAGTAGACCTGACATAATGTTTGCAACATGCTTATGTTCAATGTTTCAATCTAAACCTAGGGAATCACATCTTATAGTTTTTAAATGAATTTTTAGATATATGAAGGATACACCAAATCTTGGAATTTGGTACCCTAATGATACAGGCTTTGATCTAATAGGCTATACAGATTCAGATTATGCAGGATGCAGGATGGACAAGAAGAGTACTTCTGGAAGCTGTCAGTTTCTAGGACGTCAGTTGATCTCCTAGTACAGCAAGAAACAATACTCAGTATCTACCTCGATAGTCGAAGCAAAATACATTGCGGAAGGTAGTTGTTGTACACAGATCTTGTGGATAAGAAATCAGCTAAATGACTATGGACTTGCGTTGAACAAAATTCCAATTTTCTACGACAACACAAGTGCTATAGCCATCTCCAACAATCTTGTACAACATTCTTGAACCAAGCACATTGACATAAGGTATCATTTCATCAGAGAGCATGTCATGAACGAAACTATGGTGTTACATTTTATACCCATAGAAGATCAAATAACCGACATCTTCATAAAACCATTTGATGAATCCACTTTTTCTAAGTTGGTTAGTGAATTAGAGATGTTAAATAATGGTTAATTTTTTATAGCTAGGAGTTGATTTGAGTTCATAAATATTAAATGTTGATATTTAAAGGATTTATGAGACTTAAATCAGCAATATCCTAGGGCTTATGAATATTTGGATAAATTTTCTTGAGAATAATTTAATACACACGACTATGCACGCAAAACACAGTTGCTAGGACCTTTATAAAACCTTCATTTCTAATCACTCTACAACTGCTTATCAGTTGCTTGATTCGTTGTTTACAAACTTATGCTTGCTGATTTGGCTTAATTAGAACATATAGTCGAATTGCTGCCCAAATTTAGTCTGAATAAGAATGAGTTTTTGCTGGTCTTGTTCGAACTGATTTTGGTTGTGTTAATTAAAGATTAAGGATTGTTCTTAAAGTGTTTATGTGTTTTGAGTGTTAAAAATCGAATTGGGGATTAATATGAAATTAGGGTTTTGAATTATTTGGTTAATTGGGCTTAATTTGAAGTAATTAGGTGTAATTGCAATTCTTAAAATTGTATTAAAGTGTTAAAATGGCTGGAAATTATGAAATAGTAAAGATTAATTTTGTAGGCTATTGTAACCACATGAATTGTTCCGTTGAGAGGTTCCGACCCGGGATCATATTTATGAATGAGTATTCACTCATCCAAACTGCAATCACATTGGACACCCTACTACAAGTTGATGCACTTTGGGCTATGTATACGAGTGCAAGGAACAGAACAGTTGCAGCGAGAATACAATTTTCTTTCATAATTAAGAAAATGAGTACATGGTGACTGAAGATGATGTGAATAGAATTTTAGGATTCCCAAATGAGAATCATGAGGATCTTCCAACTATTCCTCAAATAATTGAATTCTTCCAAGCAATTTTGTATCAAGGGGATATTAATCTTGTGAAAATGACCAAAGTAAAGTTGATTAATGAATGAGATTATTTCTTTGATACACTGGCTAAAGTATTTGCCCCTAAAACAAAGAGAAACTTCAACAACATATCTTCGCTTCTACAAAATATTGGATATTCTGTGGCCCATAATAGGAGGATCAATTTTAGAAAACCAGTGTTGATTGAAATCATAAGGAAGATGGAGATGCTAGAGAGCATGGAACAAAATGTCTTGTGCTATTATCCAAGATTTTTAATGTTATTTATGAATTATCTTCTTACAAATGAGGATAAAGCACTGTTTCAGAACAACCGAGTAGAAGTATCTCCCACTTCTCAAAAAATCTACTCACAAGGCTTAGGAACAAGGAGAAATTCCAAGGGGTACCAATAGTGAGGACTCAATACATGGATGAGATCCCGGATCAAATTTAAAATCTTGCACAGGCTCAACCGCTTTAGCAAGAGCTAGAGCAAATTCAAGATCCAGTGCCAATGGAAGTTGAACATCCAATGCAGCTACTACTTGAAGTTGCCCAACTTGCAGAACAAGAAGCACAGGTACAATAGGTAATAACTCACACCTTTGCTTCTAATTTCCTACCTTTAAATATATTTGTGGCAGACTATGATTGTGGGTTTATACTTCAAGATTTTGGCTATGAACCAGAAAACACACAGGTTCAATCCCAAGCTGAGCTAGAGCCCCAAAAAGTTTCTTATACTTTAACTTCATTGAGTCAAATCAGAAAAAGGAAGAAACCTATGAGAAAAGCAAATGATAGAGGTATCACAGTGAGTGAACCCGCAGCTCCGTCTCCACCTTCAAAAAGATTGAGAAATGAACTTGAGACAACTGCAGACCCATCCTTATTCTCTAATTGGGATATGGACTTTGAAATGGCAATACAACAATCTCTGGACTCACTCGATTAACTGATTGATTCTATTAAAATTCATCGTCCAGCCACGGCATCCTGTGAAGAGTCACGCACACTGCTAGCACTCACTCTAGCAGGACTTCCACTTTCAGAAACACAATCAGTTAAGGGCACATAATATGAAGAGAAAAATACTTTTGATACAAACCTGTTGGATGCCACATTTTCAGTGGACCAAGACATTCTTGATGCAGTGCAACATGAGTTGCCAATCTCTTTGGAATTCTTCAGACAAAGATCTCTATCAGTGGTATGGACCCTGTTGAATAAATTAAAAAAGAGTTCAGAAGAGAATGAGCTTCTGAGAGACAGACTCAAAGATTTCTCAAGAGTTGTTAGTCCTCAAATCATATATGACCCTCACGAGGTAAGATTTTTCTCTAATAAATTTTATCAGATCATGAAACTAGATGATGAATCATTGAAAAGTTATACAGTCAAGTATATGATTGAGGTTGAGAAGATGTTGAGATCTAAAGGGTTCAGAACACAAGACAAAACTGATGTGGCTAAAAATATCCGGAGTTATTGCTTATCAAAGGGTATTCTGTCTTACATCCGATAAATGTCTAAAATAGATTCAACTCAGCCGTATGACATTCAAGAAGAAGAAGTGATCCGGTTAAACCGGAAGTACAATGGGAGTTAGCTTGTGCTAAACAAAGAAGGTTGTATGGATAATTTACTCAATCAGAATCTGAAGAGGTACCGAGGACACTTGTGCATAAGAGTTCAACTCTAGAAAAAGGTGAAGTTGATAGTTCTGAAGATTGAAGAATTAGATAGGTCAAGTTAGAAAATTCGTAATATATGTTCAGTCCAGAGGAATATCTATCTTGTATTTATCTTTCTTGTATGAATTTGGAAAATTGTTAAATATAAATCCAGAACTTTTATATATTATTTACGGTTCTTACATGTCGTATTACTTTCTTAGTTATTAGTTTAGTTATCCTCTAGAAATTTGTGTGATAAATGTTTAACAACAAATAGGTGGAGATTGAAAGACATATGACTAGACATATTTGTAATAATTAGATGACAACTCAACTCAGTTAAGAAAGACAAGTAAATAATAAATATGATAACATGAATCAAGACGAAGAAAGTTAATGACACACGAAGAATCAAACTATCAGAAGTATTTTTGTGAGATTGCTACTCAACACTGGAAGAAGTTCACTAATATGTTCAAGCGTCAGTGAAAAATAAAGGAGTAGTATTTCAGAAGATACGGAAGATTTCTAATGGCTACTATACGAAGATTCCAGAAGAAGAAAAACACAAGAGGACAGACAATAAAGCAAAAGAAGGACAGAAGACCACAACTTAAAGGTTAAAAGGTGGAGAATATTTATTATAGTATGACACAAATGAACCAGACAATACATTTGTGTGTTAACTAAATTAATAAATATTCATCATCTTCCTTAAGTGGTTTTATGACAGCAGACAAAGCAAAGACGGGAAAATTTCTGATCTAACAGTTCGGTTATACAAGTTAAGATAGTATTTTAATTCTACTATCAAAATTAAATAATTATTCTATTTATTTAATTAAATTAATTCAAGTTAAATTTAATTTAATTTATAAATTATTTAACTAAACTAAGTAGAATTAATTTATTTTAAAAGATATGACTTAATATGATTTTTCATATAATTCAAAAGACTTATTAAAATGTCACACCGAATTATATAATAAAAGTCATACCGAATTAGAATAAAAAGTCATATCGAAATCTTCAAAGAAAAGTCATACCGAGCTGTTAACAGAAAGTCATACCTAGACTACTTCAAAGATCATACCGAATTTTAATTAAAAAGTCATACCGACTTATTAATTAAAAATTCATATCGACTGATTTAATTAAAAAGTCATGCCGACTGTTTAATTAAAAGCATATCGAGCCTTGAAATAAAAAGTCATACAAATTTATGTGCAAGTTTGAAATATAATTGTTAAATTAGAACAATTCATGTCAAAATCGTTCTAGAACACTTTATCAGTTATATAAACTTTCATATTAATTTTGTAATACTTTTGAAGTTAAAAATTATATTTTGTACTTGAACAGTATTTCATAATAATTAATATTTCATGAGAAATTAAAATAATATTTTAAATCCAATATTCCGCTATTAAATATTGATATTGTATTCAACATCCCTTCTACAATATCAAGGACCAATAATAGTAATGTTTGATATATGATATGTCTCCATATAAATATAATATAAAAAATATTTTAATATTTTAAATCAATTATAAAAAGGTTTCCTAAACCGAATAAAATTCTCCGATAAAAATTCGTAACTGACTTTTTTTTTCCAGATTATGGGATGCTCTAGTTGGATTTTGAATGTTGGATCACCTCGGAATTAAAGATAATTTTGTAAGTTTCGCGTGGGCTGTAAAATCGTCTAATTCTGATTTCTGAAACTCAAAATATGGCCCAAACAATATATGCGGTGTAAGTAGGACAATAATTACAAATTTTATTTTTAATTTTACTCCAAAATAGTTCTATAAGTTCAAATTTTTATATTACTAAGATATCTAATAGTGTTTGAGTTATAATCTAAAGCAAGATAAGAAAAATTATAGTTATAAAAAATCTTAATAATAATTATAACTTATAAATAATTAGTATATAATATTATGTAGTTATTAAGAATCCATCATTAGACATTGGTAGTACATGGATAAGATCCTTCTTACTCTTAATATATATAGGATATAATAGTATAGATATATAAATATATTAAAATATTTTATTATTAAGTGTATTTCTACAAATATTATATATATATATATATCATATTTATATATATTAAAATTATGTATAATTATATAAATAAATATACATATATCTATAATAAAAATGATATATTATATATAAAATAATATATGTTTATTTATTTATTTTATTTCATATATTTCGTGTCGTGTATCAAAGGGTAAATACAAAACCAACACTAAATTTCAGTCGTTTATATTCATGTAATTTCGTGTCGTATACTTAAAATACAAATGCAAACATAAACAAAAAAATTTCATGTCATTTTCGAATCATATTGTAGTCTGATAAATTGTCATATGTATGTAGAATTGATTTTTTGTAAGTGACTTGTGTAAAAAAAAAACTTAGGGTTTTAAATTGGGTGCCAACGAATAACAAAGTTCTTCTAATATTCAAACGAATATTAATGACTTGGAATATATCAGGGGAGCAATAGCTACAATTTCTTAATTTCGAGGTTAGGATACCAGGATAGGATCATAGGAAGCAATGTTTCCTCCCCAGGAATCAAAATAATACAAACTGTGCAATATATTGTCTATTGACGCAACTCTATACTTACTCTAGATATCTTTCATTGTCCAGCATGTACCTCTTCCAGTACCAATGTTGCTTCCATACTCTGTCTGTCATCTCTTCGATAGGCACATTTTTCGTCTCCGGGATAAAAAAGACTGTAAAGATAGTCATGACCAAAACCCATCCGGAGTAGAAATAGAATATACGATACTTAAAAGTGCAAAGCATGGACAGGAAGGATTGTGCAGTGACAAATGTGAAAAGCATGTTGACACAGACGCTCACACTTTGTCCTGCTGATCGCGTCTCAAGTGGAAATGACTCGCTAGGAATTAGCCATCCTAATGCCCCCCAAGACCATGCAAATGAGGACACAAATGTGCATATCATAATTACTACTAGTATTGAATAATTACGGCCAAGGTTGTTGGGTTTATCAGAAAGCTTGATTCCTAGTACTATAGCAATTACTATATGTGCAAGAAACATTTGAACTCCTGCTTCCAATAATAGAAATCTTCGACCTAATTTGTCAACAAGGTAGATTGATAATAGTGTTGACAACACATTGACAGCACCTGGAATCGCTGCTGCATACAATGAAGCATTGCCACCGAATCCTAGTGTGACGAATAGAACAGGCGCATAGAACATGACTGCATTTACACCGGATAGTTGTTGGAAAATCTGTCCAAATCAATAGTAAGGTTATATTTTCTTTTGTAAAGAATTTTTAGACAATTAATGTAATATCTATCAAAATAGAACTGCATTAGTTTTGCTTTGCTTAACAATAAATTAATTAAATGTAACCTGTAAGGCGACTGTTATGACAAGTTGTGGCCTGTTCTGTGTCATTAGAAGGTTTCTGAAGGGTTGTTTAACTTCTTTAGCTACACGGCTAGCCTCAACAAGCTCCTCAAATTCAAGTTCAACATTAACAATACCACGAATCTTCTTGAGAACTATTTTTCCTTCTTCCAATTTACCACGCTCAATAAGACTGTTGGGAGTGTCCAAAATCAAGAGAGAACCCGCTGTTAACAGGAGTGCTGGAATTCCGGCTAATCCCAATGATAGTCTCCAACCCCATCCACCTTTGATTCTGTAGTTTCCAAACTTAATTACATGAACCATTACATACATATATACGTCCTACCTAGTGGTGTGCGCTATGCAGAAGGAGGAAACTGAAGCAAATGCCAAGTTTTGGTGAAATTTTAATATAGAAATTAGAAAATCCAATACTTGATTAAAGTAAATTTGAAGCAGAGACAAGTTTAGGCTTACTTTGCTGTCCCAAAGTTGACGAGGTTAGCAAAAAGTATACCAATGGTGATATTGAGCTGGAACAATATGTTTAGTCCACCACGTACTCTCGTAGGTGCTATCTCTGACAACAACACCGGAATTGCCTGCAAATTTTTACAACAAACAGAATTATAATAAATCTGGGGATAAGTTGGAGAGCTGATACATGGAAAAATCATTAAACACTTCACTCCGAATAACAATCACATATTCCCTCGAACAGTTTAAAAATTTCTCTTGAACAGTTTATGGAAAAATCACAGAAAGCGTATACTTTAAAGTGTATACTTCTGAAATCTTCTCAAGACCGAGTGCAATGAGATATCTCGAGTGGTAAAGGCTTATCTCTTATCGTCCCAGGTGGCTGGGTTCGATTATCGGTCGCTCCGAATATAAGCCTAATTAGTAAAAAAACAATTTTGACCACATAGCTCAGGTAAATTAAAATGAAACAGAGGAGTAATACTCTATGGCAAACGTGTGAAACTGCACTATGCTAGTTGACCATTATTTTGGGTCTTCTACACGACTTCATCTATCAGGCTTTGAGAAGTCTTCCACATTTAGCAGGTAATCATACTCATACTAAAAGACAGGCATATCGTTTAATTACTTTATATTTTTGAACAGCTTATTTAAACGTACAGAAATATGAAATCAATAGAATTAAGCATTAGTGAAAATGCTACGTAGAACGTACCTGATTTGCAAAACCAACTCCGCAACCAAGTGCAATTCTCCCAAAAATAAGCATGAACATGTCAAAGGCTCCAGCATTAAACACAACACCAACTATGAAAAAAATCCCCGCGATGAGCATAGTGAATCTCCGACCAAGCTTTCTGGTAGTATAAGAAGCGACAAATGTCGCAACTAAAGCAGCTAGATATAGAGATGATGTGAATAATTGTAGGCCTTGATTATTGTATTTGCAGTAGTTACTGTCGTCTAATCCAATTTCTTGAGTTCTTCTGTATACTCCAGGAAAGAATATTTTTAGGAAATCACCCATCGATGTTACACCCCCTGCATAAATATATGAAAATATTAATTACAGTTTCACCAGATTGAATAGCCTAAATGGTAAAACCATATATTCTCTGTCGTCCCAGTTGCCGGGAAAAAAAGAAAGAGGAGATAAGTATATAAAAATGACCTGAGACACCAATATCATAACCGAACATGAGTCCCCCAGTGGCTGCCATAATGCAAGAAATGACAACTTTAGGAGTTATCTTGGCATCGAGTTCAGTAGGCGCCAAACCCCCTTCAGCCATAATTACTTGTATATAAGTTATCTTGTTTTGTACAAGATTATTTTCACGTATATATTATGTGGGTTGAGGCTATTCAATAATAAATTTTGACGTATATTTTGGGTGGATAAAGTCTTGGATACTTTTGGTAATTTCGATATAAGGAGTTTTGTTATGATTCATAAGTTTTGTCAAATTTTGGCAAGGAATTAAGATTGTCAAAAGACTAAAAATTTATGGAGGAAATTTTACTTGATTTAATAGAAAAGACTTCTATAAGTTACTGAGGATCACGAAAGTTATTAAAAGAAAGCCTATGTTGCATTGCATATTTTTGGAATATTTATTTATTTGTGGTGTATTATATCTTGATGTATTGTGTCGACCCTTACCCCTCTTTTCTAAAACCCAGTCTCCTTTAAAAAAAAATTAGGGGGCTTTTATTGGTTTTCAGTAGTAGAAAACCCCAATCTCTTTATTTTTTACTTTCTTGTTTTAAAATTTTTATTTTCTTTCAATAAGTTCCCAATTTATTTGGATTTTGTTAGTCTCTCCTTGTGAGAGTTTGGGTTTTGTTCTTTGTTCAATTGTGTTTTGATATTCTCCATGACCGAGATTATAAATCCGCATGAAAATAGGTTTGATTCACAGACGAAGTTTAATATGTGAACGCATCTATGGTCGATTGCATAGAACAGTCATGTGAGAACAAAAACATACATTTGTAGATGTCGTATGACTTTTAATTAATGAATTGATTCTTTTTTTTAAAAAAAAAAAGATTAAAATATACTATTAAATTAGGGAAATAAAATGCAAAATTTATTATTTTTTTTAATAAACAGGTTTATATTCTAATGAATGAGTATTTGTTATTTAATAAATCTTGAGTTGAACAAGAATCGAACCTAGACAACAGAAGATAAGTCGTTAAAATTTAAATTATTCAATCGCGATTCCTAATTAGTTGTATATTTTGGATTTTTTTCCGTTAAATTGATTAATTATTAATTGAAAATTAAAATTATTTTTTATTATTTTAAAAACTAAAAAATATATTTTGAGGTAGATTATATATACTTTTTGATAATATAAAATTTAAAATTTAAAATTATATATTATTTTTAAATTGCAGTAAGCAAAAAAAATAAAGTGGATAATTAATTAGGACGGAGGGAATACGTTTTTTAGTATTCACATTTTTAAAGATTTGAAATTTGAATACTAACTATTAAAAAATAAAAAATATAAAATCGGTGTAACTTCGTTAGAAAAACTTGGAAACCAACTCGTATGAATACGACAATTAGTTCATGAAATGAATACATTGAAATATATAGAATATATATAATTTTTACTATACAATTTTTATTCTCTTCTATATATACATTGTTATAAGATAATTGTTTTACTAAGATTAAGAATTTTTTAATAAAATTATTGTTAACTTTTAGTTTTTATAATTATCGGAATGTAATTTACGGTTCCTATATACTTCCTTGTCATTATCTAGATATATAACGCTTTGAGAATGAACTAAATATATACGAGTTACATGTAGGTAAGGCGATTAAGGCCGTTATCTATAACCCTATCATCATAAAAGCACTAAAAAATTTATATACATGTATTATATATATAATTTTTTAATAAAAATTTAGTGCCTTAAAGAAAATGAACATAATGCATTTAAAAAATTCATCTTGACACACAAATATCTAGAATCGGTCACAAAAATTCGTTTAGGACACACAAATATCTAGAACCGGTCCTCGACTTACATGTGGTGTAATTATCAATATCTTTATTAGTTAATTTTCCAAATGTATTAAAAGATTCACTCAATGTAAAAATGACTTAATTTAAAATTTTGTACCAACTTCATAATTGAACATTTGAAATACTTGTATCCATTTAGTTATTGATAGATGATATACTTCATACAAAATTTTAAATTAAGGATACAAATTTTCACATTTATGTACACTACAAGAAATAGGTTAAATGACATTGTAAAACCCCGTTATATATAATTATTATTTAATATTTAATTATTAAATAATAGTGTATATATATATATATATATTGTATTTAATTAGAATATTAGTGACTATTAGTTTTAAAAAAGGGGTTGAGAATAAAAAAAAAGAATTAGGGTTTGGACTTGGGCTTACGTTACTTTTGTTAGAGAGGAAGGACAAAAGGAGGAAGAAGGAGAACGTTAACAAAATCTAATTGGAGCAAGAATTTTAGAGTTCTAAGATAAAAGATCAACACCCTATTTGATATAAGCAATCATATTTTGTTTAGGATATAGAACTTATAGTTTTTCTATTTCTTATATACATGAATTAGGGTTTTATACAGGGTTATATCTGCCATGAAGGCTGTAAGGTCAATAAAGAAAGGTTTTGTGGTTATCTTGCTTATGTAGTTGATACAGATATGGCAGAATTGCAATTGAAAGATGTACCGGTGGTTAAAGAATTTAGTGATGTTTTTCCAAATGGCCTTCCCGAATTACCTCCACAGAGGGAGGTTGAGTTTTCTATTGAACTCGTACCAGGCTCCGAGCCAATTTCCAAGGCTCCTTATCGAATGGCTCCAGCTGAATTAAATGAGCTAAAATAACAATGGCAAGAGTTGTTTGACAAGGGCATTGTTTGCTCTAGTGTATCTCATTGGGGTGTTCCAATTCTATTTTTGAAGAAGAAATACGGTTCGATGAGATTGTGTATAGATAGCGTATTGATGACTTGTTTGATCAATTACAAAGGGCAAAATTCTTTTCGGAAATTGATTTACGATCAAGATGTCATCAGTTACGGGTGAGAGATGAAGATGTGCTAAAATTAGCTTTTCAAACACTATATGGACATTATGAGTTTCTTGGCATGCCTTTCGGGTTAACTAATGCTCCATCAGTTTTTATGGATTTGAGGAATAGGGTTTTCAAGGATTTTTTGGACAAGGCTGTTATTTTTTTCATAGATGACATTCTTGTATACTCGAAGTCTGAAGAAGAACATAAAGAACACTTGAGGAAAGTGTTGGAGATTTTGAGGGGTCGTCAGTTGTTTTCCAAATTCTCAAAGTGTCAGTTTTGGATTAAACAAGTTTCATTCTTGGGGCATGTTGTTTTTGCAGAAGGGATACAAGTAGAGCCGTCAAAAATAGTAGCAGTGTTAGAATGGTCAAGACCTACTACCGTGACAAAGGTTAGGAGTTTTTTATGTTTAGTTGGTTATTACCGAAGATTTGTGGAAGGTTTTTTGACAATATCTATGCAGTTAACACAGTTGACGAGGAAGAATAATCGATTTGTCCGGAAAGATGAGTGTGAGAAGAGCTTTCAGGAATTGATGCACGCTAAATTTATATACATTTTATATCATATTTTCCTCCATTTATCTTTTGTTTGTTATTAATTGGTCCTTAATTAATAGTATTAAGTATGTTTTAACTTGGATGAATGCTTAAGATAATTTTCTATGTTTGTAGGAAAAATTGAGAGAATTATGAATAAAAAGAGAGATAAGAGGTAATGGGAGGCAGATTTTTCAAGGCCCTGAAGCTAACTTTCAAGGCCCTGAAGTGTTGGGTCCTAAATCATCATAGAATGAGGGGTTGAATATGATGTTGGTAGTTTTTCACTTTTAATTGGGGATTACTAATTGTGTGTTTATGTTCTTGAGATATGAATAAAGGTAGTCAAATAATCACAAACAATTCGAGGAAATATTGGTATATACATAAATCTCTGATGTGCTACACTCTAATCAAATAAATGATTAGCTACAATGAATTACAATCAATTCGATTCAACAAAATACGATCCGGGTGTTTATGGCTTTGAATGCTTCTTCGTAGGTTGTTGATAGAAATGAATGTTAATCCTCTCACCCTTCATTCTGAATTGAATGAGTTGTATTTATAGCGAAAGCTTAACAAAGGACTTTGTTGGGGGCGCTTCAAGTATTTGATTAACCTTGAGGGCGCTTGGAAGTATAGCTGAACCTTGAGGGCGCTTGAAGCTGTAGTTAGTCTTGGGGGTGCCTGAGGCTCATGTTTCTTGAGGGCGCCTATAGATGTTGATCTTGGGGGCGCCTGAAGTTCATGAAGCTTGAGGGCGCCAATAGCTTCAAAGCTTGAGGGAGGCACAAGTAATAGAAAACCTTGAGGGCACCAAGGGATGTTGATCATTCTTGGGGGTGCCTTGAGGTATAACTAACTTGAGGGCGCCTATTGCCTTAGAATAAATTTAAGTATTTCTTTGAGGGCGCCTGAAATATATATTCCTTGGGGGCGCTTGAAATACTTGATGAAATTCATTGAATTGACTTCAATTTGGTTTGGCTCAAACTTGACTTCCTTGACTTTGACTCAACTTCAGAAACATCTTTAAATTAATCCTTGTAATTATTTCTTTGTCTGTTATCAATTCCTCTTGTAGTTAATTGATTCCTTAATTATGTAGAGACAATTCTTTTCTTGTTGTGCTGACGTCTTGTGCACTGGTCTGGTTCACAGATGACTAACACTGATTAAAATGTTCTTCATTTGCAGTTAATGTCAGTTAACATTTCCACAGTTGTTCATTTGTTTCTTCCACTGAAATCCTGATTCTCATACTTGTACTACTTTAATGTTTTGATTCTGAATTGCTTCTGATCTTTTATTCGTCATTGAGGCTTGAACATATTAATGAACTTCTTTCTTTGACGCTTCAGTTACTTCAGTCTTTGATGCTCTATAGTAGTTGTATGAATGTCTTCTGTTTGATTATCCTCATAGATTCCTGTGTTTCTCATTAATATTATTTATTTGTCTTTCTTTTTCTGTTGAGTTGTCGTTACTGTATTACATACTACGTTACATTATGCTTTACAATCTCCCCCTATTTTTTTGTTAGAGTTCGACAAGCAAATCCTTTAAGAGGATAACTTAACTGACTATACAAGAAAAAATAAAGTGTAGAAAGATTGAAAATAATATTAATTACATTCTAGATTGGATAGACCATGTTCCAGATTTCTACAATTCTACAAGTACAAAGCCTTTTCGTTCCTCTAGCCTGAACAAATAAACTATTGTCTTCTGCTTTCTTGACTTGTGATTTCCTTCTTCTTCTGTCTTTCTTGATAGAGTTTTTGAGTTCTTCTTCTTTAGCTTCCAACCTGTTTTTCACCAAATCCCTTGCTTCAAATTTTAGAGTATTTCTTGGAGGTAGATCTTCAAGCTTCTTCAGTAACTCTTCAAGATAAGTAGTGCTGTTGATTGTTGCAATTCCTTTAAACTCCAGAGATGTCTTCTATGAGAATACAAACAATGATTCTTTTTAGAAATCCCTGTACTCGATCAGTATCATTCACCTTTTCTGACATCTCTCTAGTTCTTAGAGCTTGAATGTCATCTTCTAAGGCATGCTTGTCACTTTTACAAGTTGACCTTTTGATAACTGACAGAGCTGACTTGATGTCCTTGGAGTTGTTGTTTACAAATTCTTTGACTTCAGTCTTAGATTTTCCTCCATTCCTCTTCTTAAACACGAACCACATTTTTTCATCTTTATGTTTTATACAAGGTTCTGAATCTTTCACTATCTCAGGGCTTTCTATGCCATCTGCATTATTCACCATTACAGTCCACATATAACATCTTTCAACATTTTTTAGATACGTTTTGGAAATGGCAATTGCATGATTTAACCTGAAGGCATAGATCAATTCAGCTGCATCTTGATCTAAAACAATTTTATTGACTTTGCATCTTAGTCTTCCTTTGACAAGCTTCAAGTGTTCAAGATGACATCTTTCCAAAATTTCATCTGTCAAGGTCATGTTGTGCAGAGTTTTTGGTTTGTAGTACTTAACCACTTGAGGTTCTAGAAAAGCTTCAACACTGATTTCATTCATCTTCTCTTGTATACTGCTTCTCATCAGCTCATTTACTTTATTTCCTCCTCTGATAACCTTCCTCATTATCACGTATAGTTCTACTATGTTCATCTTGTCAAAACTCTTTGTTGTCAGAAATCTTGAACCCATAGAAGAGAAATTTATATGGATAGTCCATCCATTCTTCTGAGTGCTTATCGAAACATCTGACACTTTATCACTGAGCTTCTCATAGAATGTGTGAATGTCTGGAAATAATTTTCTCATCTCTCTTATCTTGTCAAGTGGATATCTGTCTTGACAATCATCTAGACCTAGCTCCTTTTTCTGGAATAGCGCTCTGGCTTCATCCCATTCTGGACCTTCTTTTATAAGAGCATCATTTTCTCTATCTCTTCTCAGCTTTGCCCTTCTCACTCTTATAAGTTTCCTTCTCAACAAATCTTGAGCCTCTTTGAGATTTGGTGTTACAATTTCATCACAGCCACTGAACAAACAATCATTATGAAAAGCAAATTCATCTACAAATTCATCTTCTTCATGTACTCCTACTGCTTCTTCTTCCACTTTTTGTGCTGTTGGAACATATGGTTCATCTATTTCTCCTTCTTTAAATTATCTCACTCTAGGTCTAAAGAAAATATCAGACTCCCCTATAGTTGTATATTCCAGCATCATTTGATCCACCACATCTTTTTCTTGTTCTCTTTTCTCCCCCTCACTTGGGTTATCCTCTAAGGTTCTTAGAGGTGGAGCATCAACTGTTTTTGCTTTTTGAGCCAGCAACTGATTGATAAGAGCTTTCATTTCCTTTATCTCTTGCTGTTGAGCATCAATAATTTGTTATTGTTTCAGTTGAACTGCTAGAAGATGATCAATTGTTCCTTGCATCCCATTGATTTTAGCCTCTAAGAGTAAATCCCTTTGACTTTGTGCATGTGTGTACTCAGAGTGTGGGTTGTCTAGTAGGCTACTAGGTTTCTCACCTCTGATTGTTACTATTTATTATTGGCCCTCAACACTCACTCTCGGCCGTTTGGGTGAAGGGCAATTGATGTCACTCAGGCTCACTATGACTGTTTCACTCCGCTCAGTTGGAATTGTAGTGGCCGCCATTTCTATGATATTTCTTGCACCTGATTCATATAAATCATTACCAGGTGAAGAAGTAACTTTAAGATTTATGTGCGTAGGCACCAGCTCAACACCGGACTTAGTAATTACTTCATCGTCTAGTGAAGTTTCAACCCGAAGGTTTTCCCGCCTCGCTCTATAGAGGAGTTGCCTCTCCTCTTGACCACAAGTGGTAGGGATAACTCTTTTTACAGGAACATGAGGGTTTAGATCCAGTGTGTTCACCACATCTGATTCTGTAATGATTGGATGAAGCAGAGAATCAGTGGTGCCAGCTAAAGCCATTGAAGGCATGTCCACAATAGGATCTACTCGAAGTGGATTTGCTACTGACGTAGCTACTCCCTGAATGGAGTCCCGACTCCCTATAAAGAGCGGTTGCCTTTCCTCTTCACCCTGATGGGGAGGGAAACTGTCCTTTTCAGGACCTGGAGGTGTTAAGTCTAAGGAGGTCACCACATTAGACAATGTAGTGCATGGCTCGTTAGTGTTTGTGATGCCTCCTAAAGCCCATGAAGGTATTACTTGCATTAGATCTACCTGTGCAAGTGTCACTTCTGAAGTAGTCTCAATTTCTATCAATTCTACATTGTGAAATACACCTTCCAGAGCTAAATCTATTTGAGCATTCAAAAGTAGCCATTGCCTGACTGTCTAGAGGTTTGGAAGAAATTGTTTCAAAGTTAGTTGTTGCCTCGGTTTCAGAAAAAATAAGTCTCCTTTTACGAGGAGGCAGAGCTACTTGGGGTTCAATACTTGTACCACCCTTATTTGGTGTACTAGAGGCACTGACTCCCTCACTCTCATCAAGTTCTTTTCTTTTACGTGGGAGAGGATTAGGGGATATTGTTTGTTGATCTAGAGCATCTGTTAGGACTGGTTGGTGGCCAGGTTCATTGCTATCTCCGAGAGCCACTGAGGCTATTGTGTGTGTGATGCTTATTGAGTTGTATTATCTAGGATTGTTATAAAATCAGGATCAAGAAGAGTGTTAAAATCTAGATTTTCATCAAGTGTACCATCATTTGCTGCCTCGTTCTCCTCTAAAGGTCCAGAGATGTATACTTGATTTGCCTCTGCTTCTGGCGTCACTTCATTAGCTGATGGGGCTGGGTTTTCATCTTCATGAATGATTGGTTCTGCAGCCTCAGCTTGTGGTGGTTGTTGTTCTTCAACCATTTGAATATCCGGTTGCTCAATCACTTGATCACCTTGTCCACCTGTACCTGCAAAAAGAAGTGTAGCAAAGAAAGCTTGAATTGCATTAGTAACAGGGGCATGAAGTACATTATTTTGATAATGAGAATCATTGCGTAACAGCATGGCTGTTGTGAATATCATTGATGAAGGATCAACCATTCTACTATTCAGAAATGCATCCTTCTGTTCTGGTGTCAGCTTCCTGTTTAAAGTTATCTGAAGGAACCTTGGATAGAGAATATAATGTTCCTTGGTTGACTTCAAGTTCAGCAGGATCTCTTCCATGATCATATGCCTGTAGTTCAGTCTCAGTCCGTGAGCGATCCCATGAGTAAGTCTGGAAAAACCGTTAAATCCTCCTATCTTGGGAGCAAGGACATGAGAGATTATAGTGAAGAAGATATTCCATTCCTTTGGAAGATGCAGTTTGTAGAGTTTCTTGGGCACTTGATTATCTTCATCCATTGTACATTGTATCAACTCATAAAATTCTGTCAGAATAGCTTTTGACGGAGGTTCTACGAAATTATCCGTTGGGAGATGAAGAGCTATATTCATTTCATTTTCAGTTATCTTGATCTTTATTCCCTGAATGTCAAAAGTGAATCCTAATAGACCTCGTCTTGAAGTGTTTGAGGCTGTAGTGGGAATTTGGCTCAGCAGATCAAAATTTAACTACACAGAAGTGGTTAGTGCATATCTAGCAATAAAAGAGCAACATGGTGCAACAAAACACTTGTTGATTATTTCTAAGGCATTTAGTGGTGCCTATACAAGGCAACCACTGTATAGACGCAACTAACTTACTATAGAGGCGCAACAAACATTTCAAGGTGCAACAAACCATCTTAGTGGCGCCTACACACCACTCACCCTCTGCAGGCACAACATAGGACACTTATACATTGTTGGAAATCATTTTCCAAAAAGACTACAAAATATATATGGGGGAAATCAATACAGACAGTAATCAATTCATTCATCCTCAACACAAAAGACATACAGACGGGAGCTCCATTAAAGACATTCATTAAACTCACCCAACTGTATCTCTGTTATAATATTGATTGAACCCATTGAATCTAATCATTTGATTAAAAGTGTAGCACCTCAGGGATTTAATAATATATTGTTATTTCCCCGAATCTTTGTGTTTCAACTACTGTCATTTTTATATCTCAAGAACACAAACACTTAATCCACATTTAAATGAAAAATCTACCAACATCATATTCAACCCCCCAGTCTATGATGATTTTGGACCTAACAATTGGTATTAGAGCTTGTTGATTGAAGTTACAAATCAAGATCCAAAAATAGTTTTTCGTAAAAGTGAATATTTAGATCTAGAAAAATTTATATTGAAATTTGTTTATTATTTAAAGAAAATTCAATTTCGAATTATTTAAAGATTTTAAATCCACTAATTTTATAGAGACTATCAATCATCAAGAATTCAAATTAAAATTTTATTTCTCGAAATTTAATTTTTATTTGAATTGATTTTAATTTTTAAAAAATTAATTATTTCTTGAGATTTAAAATTCTTCGCAACCATGAGTACCCAGAAGATTAGCAGCATCAAAATCCCTACCTTTGATAAAAATGAATACATCTTATGGAAGAAGAAGATGTCCACTTTCATTAAATCAGCAAATTCTCAATGCATGAGAATTCTGGAAAGTGGACCCTATGTACCTCAGAAGCTAACACCTGAAACAGTTTCAGAAGACGGCGAACGGATTCCGCAAGGATTTACCCCAAAGGAACCTTCAGAGTTTACTGACACTGATAAATATAGAGTTGCATGGGAAAATCATCTTCAATGCATCCTGATGGATTCTCTAGACACAACAATGCTAAATCAAGTGATTAATTGCACAAGTGCCAAACAGATGTGGGATACGATTGATCTGCTAATGGAAGGTACAACAGAAGTGAAGGAGAACATGCTAGATATTCTTACCTCCCAATACGAAGCTTTCAAGTCACTGCCTGAAGAAAGTATTACTCAAGTATTTGAGAGGTACAATAAATTGTTAAATGACTTGTCACTGCACGGAAAGGCCTACTCACGTAGGGAGATCAACAGAAAATTTATGTTGACACTGCCAGCACATCTTGAACATAAAATCTCTACGATCAGAGAAAGAAGTGACATAAATGATATGTCTATCGAAATTCTTTATGGGAAGCTCAAGACTCACGAAATGGAGCAAGAGAAAAGACAGATCATCTATGGTTCAGGAATAGTGGACAGTAAGAATATAGCTTTGTTAAAAATAACAGCTCTTGTAGCTAAAGATCTTGCTATCACAGAGACCAGCATAGTAAAACCTGCAATTGAGAAAGAAGAAATTCTGGAAGCTAAATTCAGAGAAAATACTCAACCAGGTAATGAAGAAGACTTCTACTCAATGGAAGAACTTGAACAATTGGAAAATAAGACAATGGCCTATATGGCAGGAAAGTTCAAAATTCTCAGGTTTAGACGGAACCCTAAGTACAAATTCAAGAGTAACTCCAGTTACAGTGGTTCTAGTTTCAGAAACAGCAACTAAGGTGGATCGTCTTTAAGGTCTTACAGCAAAGGAGGTTATAAGACGGGGATGGTAGACCGCAGTAAGTTCAAGTGCTACAACTGCGATGAACCCGGACATTTTGCAATATAATGCCAGAAGCCGGATCAAGTGAAAGAAAGAAAGGAGTCGTATGATGAACTCAAGCAGAAATATGAAGCACTAGTGAAGAAGCATCAGGGCAGAGCTTATATAGCTGAAGGAAAGAGCTAGGATGATTGTAACGATCGAGGTAATTAAATCTATTTAAATAATATGGAGTATATGATTTATGTGTTTTAATGTGTTAAGATATGATATGTGGTCATTTGATATGTCTAGTTGACTGTCTGTTTGACTGTATTATGCTTAAGTGATTTAATTAAGTGATTAAGTGAATTCTATGCTTAATTGAGTAACTGTTTGATTTTTATAAAATTATTGGTGTGTCCAATAATTATGGAATTTTATATGTAGCTTCTATGAGATTTTAGAGACTTTCTAAAAATGGTGATGTATTTAATTCTAGTCCCAGTGATTTTATATAAATATTTCATTCATGTTTTATTCTAGAGATATTACTCTTCTAAATTCCATATTTAATTATTGGAATGTCCAAAAATCATGAAACCTGTTTCAAAATGTTTCTTAAATATTCTGAGACTTTTGAAAAATAAAGGTTTATTTTATTCGAGCACAAAATTATTTTTAATGATTTTCCTACTCTTATTTTCTATTTCTGTGCTAAAACTTCAGAGATTTTTATTTAATTATGTATTCATCAGAAAAATATTTCAAAAATATGTGGAAGTTTCTAAATTCATGCTCTTAATTTTAAAAATATAAAACTTGTTTTTGTACCCAATTTCCATAAAAATTCGAATTACTAATTGATTTTATTCAGAAAATCAGCATTATGAAATTACTGTTTTGCCCTTGTTATTAACAAAACCACCGCCCACTATCTTTTCTTCTCAGTTGCTCTGTATCATCGACTTGCAGGTTCTAGTTTCTTCTCTAGGCGATTTCTTCGGTTTTTCCGAATTCTTGATAAAACGAGTTGCTAGATGATGATGAGTACTAATATGTTACTTAAATTCTTGAGTCCTAGCTGCTAAATCCTGTATTGTGTATGTTTATATGGACTGCCGTGTATGTATATGCTAGGGTTTGAGTTTTGAGTTGCATGCAAAGGGAATTGGTAGCATAATCTTGTTCCTAGATGCTAGTTGAGTTGTAAAATGCAAAGATTGGTAGAATTCGTTGAAGGAAACTCGAAAACGAGTACCTCCGGATTTTGCCCCACCGGCGGTGAGCCTCCGGCGAGCTGGTGGCAGGCTGTGATGGATGACCTGAGCCTAAAACCCGTAAACAATGTTCTACATATTTGTTATGCTGCTAAATCGTTTGAATGGCAGTTGCATGTTGAGATTTGTAATTTCCGGCCGTAGCTTTGATTTTTCCGATTGATGTTATGTTCATGTTAACAAACTAATAGCTGTGCTCGATTGTAATGACTTCGTATAGCTTCATTTTGGACTGTTAACAGCTGATTATAATGCTACAAATTCGATTACTCGATTGTTTAGATTTGAATAGTAAAGCTATGATTTTTCCGGCTATGGCTGCATGTTATAGTTCGAGAATTAAGCTTTGGTAGTGATTAATAATGATGCTAGTGACTGCATTATAATTGTTAAATGGTTAAGCAAGTGCTATGTGTTGATTAATTGTAATTAGTTCGAGAATTTTGAATTATTTGAATAATTTAATATTCGAATGGTTATGTAAATACTATGTTTGAGTTGAGGGTTTGTTTGAACTGAAGTGAAGTCATAAGCTATACATGATGCATATGTATGAGTTAAGGGTAGGACTGATTTTATGATTTTAGACATGTATATATATGTTTTCGAATTAAAAAGCAATTTCTAATGCTAATCTCAGTAATTAATTAATTTAGAAATGCTATGATCCTATTATGTGTGTAACTCTATTAGTGGTATGCTAGCATAATGTGAAAGCAGAAATTTATAGTACATGAATTAAAGGTACTATTAAAATGATTTAGTAATTGCTTGATTGAATGATAATAAACATAATAGCTATTACTTTCAAATGTATATGTGTATTCTATATTCGAATGTCATGCCCTAATTGCCAATATGAGTTCTAATTTCTATGAACTAAATGGACATGAGTTGATGATAGAGGAGTGAGTTAAGAATTGAATTGATTGTGTAGCTAGGCAGTTGGTACTTGGATTATTTTAGTCATTTTGAATAACAATAGTATTGCATATTATTTATAGCTGTTGCTTGTTTGTTATGGATTTGACGCAAATATGATTGTATAATGGGAGATGATTGATATTGATGTTTGGTTGTGTCGGTTGTATTCCGACGGGTAGTTCCAATTACAGGGGAAGTGCTGCCAAAATTTCTAAAAACTAAAATGACTTTATAAAATATTATTGGCACACCATTTCTGTATAGGAAAGACTATCAGTCAAGAATACTGTGAATCAATATATGTGTCTATGTGCTACTTGCTTGCCAGTGTAGAAGTGATTATATAGCAGAGTATGTCTACAGTGGATTATTATCTGTTAAGGGATTATAATTAACGAAAGGGTAGAATAGTTAGACGTTAATGAGAACGTCGAGAGTATATAAGTTACTGAAATAGTATTATTTATGTGTAGCTACGAAGGACGTTGAGGTGAAAGACAGAGGAAAAGCTAAAGTAGAGAGTTAGTATCTGGTGTAGGCGATCTACCTGTTCAACAGCTGTAGCATTCTATTTGAGGCAAGTAACTACTGCCTAATCTCTTTCAACTTAAACACTGTTTTATGAATTGCATAGTGAACTGTTTTATGAACTGCTTTATGACCCTGCAACTGTATTATCTTGTCTCAACTGTTTTAAGCAATGGCCTACCTTACTTTAATTGCTTTATTTAAACTGCAACCCTATACCAGTTTTGATTATACTTTAAACTTTTCAATTCCTGAACTGCTATTGCCAGATTATAAACTAATTTTAAAGGTCTTAAATCAGTAACCTTGAACTATGAAAATTGTCGATACCATTTCCTGAGTAATGTTTACTTGAACTTAAATTCTGAACTTACCCTGTTGCTATGGCCTAACCATTGATACCATTAAATGCCTTACAACTGTTTCCAAAAACAACTGTTATACTTATGAATTGACCCTGCAACTTGACTTCATAACTTTAACCTGTTTTTGATTTCTAGTTCATGACCTCAGTTTACCCTATTACAACAGAAACTTGTTTTGAGGCATATCTTGGAATAAACCTTACCTCTGTCTAATGATCTTAAAAATGGATTTAAATATGAAATCCGACTTTCAAGAAGTCTTTTTCATCAAATGATTTGGTAATTTTAAAAAGAAAGGTTTTGGGTTATTATAGGAATTCCGATCAAACTGGTTTCTGCGGATTCCTATAGGTTGGAGGCGTAAGAGGCCGAGTGACGCCGGTCCAGCACTTTTTATGTGAAGACTATAATGAGATAGTCAATGGCTGTAATGAGATAGCCCAAGGCCAATGGCAATAAGTGCCTTTATGAGTACTCTTTATGTCCAGAGGGACTTTAGTCCGTTATGGGGACTTTACGTGGCTGATCACCCGTATTGTCTGGCGTTGTGAGAAAACTTCAACCAAAATGAATTGTTCTAAACAGTAAAGGTCCTAATGAGAGGACAGTTTTATAGATGATTTGAAAAGTAAGGTCCTAATGAGAGGACAGTTTTATGAAATGTTTTGTAAAGAATCAGTCCTAATGAAAGGACAGTTTTATACAAATGGACTTTGAAATGATTAGTAATGAATAATGAAATGCCTTGTTATAACCTGTCATATACAGCTTCAACTGTCAGATATACCTTGATTTGATTGGTTTCAACTATTGTACATTACTTCCTGTTATCCATCTAACCCTGCAGATTACTCATATAATTGCTATTGATTATTACTTTCCAGCTTCTTATTTACTCTGCACCAGTTATTGAAATTGTTTAACCCTGCCAGTGGTTTTATAAACGAAAGTTTTACGAGTAATGAATACCCTGATGAGAATTTTAATTACAATTATGGGACAATGAGGTCTAGCAATGATTTTAAAGCATGGTTTTGAGAAAAGACTTTCTTAAATATGTATATAAGCCTGTAGAACTGTTTTTAACCTATATGGTTACTTGCTGAGCTTTTGTAGCTCATTCTTTTATTTTTCTAACATCTACAGCTTCTGAGAATCATGGTCCGCCTTAAGCAGACTGCCAGGAAAAATATGTCATTCATGAACTATGTGAGGCTGGCTGAGATTGAACAGGTAGCATCGAGGCAGAGTTGGAAGGAAAAGACTTTGTATAGTCTTGTACTTTTATTAGTAGATTTTGAGATGTTTCAGGAGTTGTAATATTATTTTGGTTCTGTAAATGTAAATATAAATGAATGTAGTTGTGTGCTTGTTTCATACCATTACCTTGAAAGATCCAGGTTAGTAGTCGGGGTCATATTTATGCGTATTTTCTATTATTGTTATTTAGGGTGCATGCATATAGAGTGGTAGTGACTCCCTGATCTAGACCCCGGGTCGGGAGGGCGCTACAGGTTGGTATCAGAGCTAAGGTTTTGGTCACTGAAACAAGCCAGGATTAAGTTAAACAAGTAGATCATTTAATAAAAGAAGAGAGAATAATGGTAAGATAGGATTAGATATCGAAGAGTGGTTTAGATATTAGGATTTTAACTGTAGATTTAAGGTGATCTTATCCCTTTTGCTTTACATATCGTATTATTGCAGGCTCGTGGCGTTGTTTCACAACAACCACCTTCTCCTGGTTCCTCTGAATTTTCTTCGGAAACTGATGATGATACTATAGTTATATCTAGTTCTGAGAGCGAGGAGGAGGAGCTGATTCCTGAACCCCCTGCTCAGCCTGACCTACCCTCAGGGAGTGCTGGTGTCTCTGTTCGCCGTAGAGTTTATAGGCCATCTATTACCCTAGGCCAGCTGAGAGTTCCCGAGCATCCTGTCGAGTGGTGGGAGGATCGCATTAGAGCTGTCGAGGAGGAGGGACGTAGGCAGATAGCGGCCAGAGCATTTCCAGATGATATGGCGGAGCGGGCAGGAGAGTTGACCCGTGTGCTTAGTGAGCTGCTGATTGGACTCCGGGCTGCCAGAGACAGGGATCACAGGGGTGATTAGATGTTAGGATGGTTGAGTGTTAGAAGGGACATTTGTTAGAGCCCTTTAGCACACTTGTCCAGATGTTATTTCTGTTCTCTTCCCAGTACTTTTATTTCGTGTTTGTACCTTAACTTATCCTGCACTTTGACACTTTTAGTATCTATGTATGTTGCTTTTTAGTTCCAGTATCTTCTGATATATCTGTCATTTACTTTTTCGCACATTTGACCATAAACTGTTCCTTACCTTTACCAGTACCTTATTTACACCTGTTGTGCTAACCTGTTTTCGATAGAACCTTTATATTCTTGTTGTACAGGCAACTTATGTAGTAATGATGCTACAAGATTGATTTTTAAATAAGTATTTTTAATTCCCAAATGATTTTAAAAGTATTTGAACTATTTACGATACGGTGTAGTGTATTGCTTAATAAGTTGCTTGTTTCCCTATAGTAAATGCCGCCAAGGAAAAGAAACACCTCAAATTCGTCTCAGAACCAAAATACTCAAGATCAAAATCCCATGGACCCTACAGTTGCCCAACTCATTCAATTGCTACAACAGCAAACAGCTCTTTTAACTCAGCAACAGCAAAGACCTTCCGCACCCCCAGCAGTTACTTTTAAATCTTTTCAAGCAGTGAAACCACCTGAATTTAAAGGATCCACGAACCCAGTAGAAGCCCAGACTTGGCTTAAGGAGATGGAAAAAGCTTTTCAGTTGGTAGATGTAGACGAGGATAAGAAGACTGAGTATGCTGGTTATTTTCTTAAAGCTGAAGCCGGTTACTGGTGGGAGTCTACGAAGATGCTTCAGGGTGAAGGTGTGATTTCTTGGGATCGGTTTACAGAATTGTTTTTAGAAAAGTACTTTCCTAGTTTCATGAAGGACCAGATGGAGATTAAATTTCTAGAACTGAAGCAAGGAGGTATGAGTGTGGCAGAGTACGAGGCCAAGTTTTCTGAGATGGCCAGGTTTGTGCCAGAATTTGTCAACACTGATGTTAAGAAGGCTAAGAGGTTTCAGCAAGGCCTAAGGCCATGGATTAGAAGTAGGGTGGCAGTTTTTGAGCTGCAAAGCTTTACTGCAATAGTTCAGAAAGCAATGATCGTGGAAGGTGAGAGTGATATGTCCCAGAAGGAGAAGGACAACAGAAAGAGAAAGTTTGGTGCTAGGGAAGACAGTCAGGGACATGGTAATTTTAGAAACAAGTTTCATAGAAGGCCAGAAGGTCAGAAAAGTAATTTTCAGCAGATCAAGAATGGTAATGATGGAAGAGGGAGACAGAATAATAAAGCTCAAGGTTTCGATCAGCCAAAGGCCGTCAGACAGTTTGTTCCTGAGTGCAAGATTTGTGGAAGAAAGCACTCTGGAGTTTGTAATAAGCCCAATATTACCTGCTTCAAATGCAACAGGAAAGGACATTATGCAGCAGAATGCAACAGTCAGAGTCAAAATCAAAATCAAAAGTCAGGGATCAAATGCTATAAATGTGGCAAGCTAGGTCACATGGCAAGGGAATGCAAGGAACCCACACAGCCTACCAATGTTCTCCGAATAGCTGGAACTCCGTCTCAATCTTCAGCACCTCAATCTAGAGCCAGAACCTTCAACATGACTCAGAAAGAGGCTATCCAGGATGTGGATGTGATATCAGGTACACTTCCTGTTAATTCAGTGCAAGCTAGTGTATTGATTGATTCTGGAGCTACTAAATCTTTTATATCTCAAGATTTTCTTGGTAAATTGCAATGTAAAGTCCAACCTTTGGAGCAAGTCTTAGTTATAGAAGTAGCTAACCAGGCAAAGATTTCAGTAAGCCAAGTTTGTCCTAGATGTGACATTGAAATAGGCAGTTGTCATTTTCTCGCTAACTTGATACCTTTTAAGTTAGGTGAATTTGATGTAATTCTAGGGATGGATTGGTTGTCAGAATACAAGGCTCACATAGATTGTAGGAATAAGAAGTTAAAGTTGAAAACCCTAGAAGGAGAAGAAGTTGAATTTCGAGGTACCCGGCAAGTCAAGAAGTTTTTGAATATTGCTCAGGCAAAGAGATTTCTGCGTCAAGGATGTGAGGCTTACCTAGCCTATGTTGTAGACACTGAGAAAAAGTCAATTCAATTAGAAGATGTTCCTATCGTCAATGAATTTCCCGACGTGTTTCCAGATGAATTGCCAGGCTTACCTTCCGATAGGGAAATAGAATTCTCCATTGATTTAGCTCCAGGCACTGAGCCAGTTTCCAAAGCTCCGTACAGAATGGCGCCAGTTGAGATGAAAGAGTTGGCGAGTCAAATACAAGATCTCTTGGATAAAGGAATTATAAGGCCTAGTGTGTCCCCTTGGGGAGCACCAGTGTTGTTTGTTAAGAAGAAAGATGGAAGCATGAGATTGTGCATAGATTACCGAGAATTAAACAAGCTAACCATCAAGAATAAGTACCCGTTGCCGAGGATCGATGATCTTTTTGACCAGCTAAAAGGAGCCGAATGGTTCTCAAAAATTGATTTAAGGTCCGGATACCATCAACTCAAGATCAAACCTGAAGATGTATCTAAAACAGCATTCAGAACAAGGTACGGACACTATGAATTTTTAGTTATGGCTTTTGGATTGACAAATGCCCCAGCAGCATTTATGGATCTGATGAACAGAGTCTTTAAGAAATATTTAGACAAGTTTGTGATTGTTTTCATCGACGACATCCTGATATATTCCAAGTCAGAAGAAGAGCATGCAGATCACTTGAGAATTGCTTTAGAGACCTTAAGAAAGGAAAAGTTGTATGCGAAATTTTCAAAATGCGAATTTTGGTTGAAGGAAGTACAATTCTTAGGTCATGTTGTCAGCAGAGAAGGCATCAAAGTTGATCTGGCGAAGATAGAAGCAGTGATGAAATGGGAAAGACCACGGACTCCAACAGAAGTCAGAAGTTTTCTGGGTTTAGCGGGATACTATCGAAGATTTGTTCAAGATTTTTCAAAGATAGCTACCCCTATGACCAAGTTGACAAGGAAGAATGAAAAGTTTGTATGGAATGAGAAGTGTGAAGAAAGTTTTGAAGAGTTAAAGCGAAGACTAGTGTCTGCCCCAGTGTTGGTGTTACCTGACGATCAAGGAAATTTTGTCATCTACAGTGACGCTTCTCACAAAGGCTTGGGATGTGTTCTGATGCAACATGGGAAAGTTATTGCATATGCTTCCAGGCAGTTAAGACCTCACGAATTGAAATATCCTACACATGATCTGGAATTAGCTGCCATTGTGTTTGCATTGAAGATTTGGAGGCACTATTTGTATGGAGAAAAATGTGAAATTTATACCGACCACAAGAGTTTGAAGTATATCTTTACTCAGAAAGAGTTGAACATGAGACAGAGAAGATGGTTGGAATTGATCAAAGACTATGACTGCACGATCAACTATCATCCAGGCAAGGCGAATGTTGTAGCAGATGCTTTAAGCAGAAAGGAAAGATTGAATATAATGGTTTCATCTGAAGAATTGATCAAAGAATTTGAGAAATTGGAAATAGAGGTATGTGATTCTGATTCAGTGGAAGAAATGGTGTATACAATGACTTTTCAGCCAGAATTGTTAGAAAAGATCAAGAGATGTCAAGAACAGATGATGAGTCAAGACAGAGCCAAGTTGACTGGAGAAGAGTTAAGAAGTCAGAAAGACAGTGAAGGAATCTTTAGGTTTTCCTCACGAATTTGGATCCCCAATGTTCAAGAGCTCAAGAATGAAATTTTGCATGATGCACATAGTTCAAGATACTCTATTCATCCAGGAAGCACAAAGATGTATAAAGACTTGAAGGAAAATTTTTGGTGGCCCAACATGAAAAGAGATGTGGCAGAATGGATCAGTAAATGTTATACGTGCCAGAGAGTCAAAGCTGAACATCAGAGACCCAGTGGATTGTTGCAACCACTAGAGATTCCAGAATGGAAATGGGAGAATCTTGCTATGGATTTTGTAGTAGGTCTGCCAAGGACTAAAGATAATCATGATGCTATCTGGGTAATAATAGACAGATTGACCAAGTCAGCGCACTTTCTACCGATCAACGAAAGATTTTCACTGGACAGGTTGGTTCATTTGTATCTGAAAGAGATTGTTATGCGCCATGGTGTTCCTGTATCAATAGTGTCAGACAGAGAC
Source organism: Oenanthe sinensis (assembly GCA_028671895.1). Taxonomy (NCBI): domain Eukaryota; kingdom Viridiplantae; phylum Streptophyta; class Magnoliopsida; order Apiales; family Apiaceae; genus Oenanthe; species Oenanthe sinensis. Next base: position 12,540,193 of record CM053797.1, read on the forward strand.
CCGAGATTCAATTCAAGATTTTGGAAGAAGTTTCAAGAATGTTTGGGGACAAAACTGAATATGAGTACTGCATATCATCCTCAGACAGATGGACAGAGTGAAAGGACAATCCAAACCATTGAAGACATGTTAAGAGTTTGTGCCTTAGATTTTGAAGGAAGTTGGGACGAGCATCTACCGTTAGTGGAGTTTTCATATAACAACAGCTATCATGCTAGTATTGGGATGCCCCCGTATGAAGCTTTGTATGGAAGAAAATGCAGATCACCAGTGTGTTGGAATGAAGTTGGTGAACGTAAGATTTTAGGTCCAGAGTTAGTTCAACAAACTAAAGAAAAGATTGAGTTGATTCAGAAGAGATTGCTAGCTGCTCAAGATAGGCAAAAGAAGTATGCTGACCAGTCAAGGAAAGACATGAATTTTGAAGAAGGTGACCAAGTGTTGTTAAAAATTTCTCCGTGGAAAGGTGTTAGTAGATTTGGCAAGCGAGGAAAGCTTAATCCGCGATATATAGGACCTTTTGAAGTTTTGAAACAAGTTGGGAAAGTTGCATATGAATTGGCTCTACCACCACAAATGCAGCACATTCACAATGTTTTTCACGTGTCTATGCTTCGAAAGTATAATCCTGATATGAGTCATGTGATAGAATATGAACCCTTGGAGATTCAACCCGACTTGTCCTATGTAGAACAGCCTGTAGAAATTCAGGATCGTAAGGATAAAGTTTTGAGAAATAAGTCTGTTAGGCTTGTAAAGGTTTTGTGGAGAAATCCTCGAGTTGAGGAATCCACCTGGGAACTTGAGAGTGAAATGCTCGAGAAGTATCCCTATTTGTTTACCTAGGCTGATTCTGGGGACAGAATCTTTTTAAGGGGGGGAGAATGTAACGATCGAGGTAATTAAATCTATTTAAATAATATGGAGTATATGATTTATGTGTTTTAATGTGTTAAGATATGATATGTGGTCATTTGATATGTCTAGTTGACTGTCTGTTTGACTGTATTATGCTTAAGTGATTTAATTAAGTGATTAAGTGAATTCTATGCTTAATTGAGTAACTGTTTGATTTTTATAAAATTATTGGTGTGTCCAATAATTATGGAATTTTATATGTAGCTTCTATGAGATTTTAGAGACTTTCTAAAAATGGTGATGTATTTAATTCTAGTCCCAGTGATTTTATATAAATATTTCATTCATGTTTTATTCTAGAGATATTACTCTTCTAAATTCCATATTTAATTATTGGAATGTCCAAAAATCATGAAACCTGTTTCAAAATGTTTCTTAAATATTCTGAGACTTTTGAAAAATAAAGGTTTATTTTATTCGAGCACAAAATTATTTTTAATGATTTTCCTACTCTTATTTTCTATTTCTGTGCTAAAACTTCAGAGATTTTTATTTAATTATGTATTCATCAGAAAAATATTTCAAAAATATGTGGAAGTTTCTAAATTCATGCTCTTAATTTTAAAAATATAAAACTTGTTTTTGTACCCAATTTCCATAAAAATTCGAATTACTAATTGATTTTATTCAGAAAATCAGCATTATGAAATTACTGTTTTGCCCTTGTTATTAACAAAACCACCGCCCACTATCTTTTCTTCTCAGTTGCTCTGTATCATCGACTTGCAGGTTCTAGTTTCTTCTCTAGGCGATTTCTTCGGTTTTTCCGAATTCTTGATAAAACGAGTTGCTAGATGATGATGAGTACTAATATGTTACTTAAATTCTTGAGTCCTAGCTGCTAAATCCTGTATTGTGTATGTTTATATGGACTGCCGTGTATGTATATGCTAGGGTTTGAGTTTTGAGTTGCATGCAAAGGGAATTGGTAGCATAATCTTGTTCCTAGATGCTAGTTGAGTTGTAAAATGCAAAGATTGGTAGAATTCGTTGAAGGAAACTCGAAAACGAGTACCTCCGGATTTTGCCCCACCGGCGGTGAGCCTCCGGCGAGCTGGTGGCAGGCTGTGATGGATGACCTGAGCCTAAAACCCGTAAACAATGTTCTACATATTTGTTATGCTGCTAAATCGTTTGAATGGCAGTTGCATGTTGAGATTTGTAATTTCCGGCCGTAGCTTTGATTTTTCCGATTGATGTTATGTTCATGTTAACAAACTAATAGCTGTGCTCGATTGTAATGACTTCGTATAGCTTCATTTTGGACTGTTAACAGCTGATTATAATGCTACAAATTCGATTACTCGATTGTTTAGATTTGAATAGTAAAGCTATGATTTTTCCGGCTATGGCTGCATGTTATAGTTCGAGAATTAAGCTTTGGTAGTGATTAATAATGATGCTAGTGACTGCATTATAATTGTTAAATGGTTATGCAAGTGCTATGTGTTGATTAATTGTAATTAGTTCGAGAATTTTGAATTATTTGAATAATTTAATATTCGAATGGTTATGTAAATACTATGTTTGAGTTGAGGGTTTGTTTGAACTGAAGTGAAGTCATAAGCTATACATGATGCATATGTATGAGTTAAGGGTAGGACTGATTTTATGATTTTAGACATGTATATATATGTTTTCGAATTAAAAAGCAATTTCTAATGCTAATCTCAGTAATTAATTAATTTAGAAATGCTATGATCCTATTATGTGTGTAACTCTATTAGTGGTATGCTAGCATAATGTGAAAGCAGAAATTTATAGTACATGAATTAAAGGTACTATTAAAATGATTTAGTAATTGCTTGATTGAATGATAATAAACATAATAGCTATTACTTTCAAATGTATATGTGTATTCTATATTCGAATGTCATGCCCTAATTGCCAATATGAGTTCTAATTTCTATGAACTAAATGGACATGAGTTGATGATAGAGGAGTGAGTTAAGAATTGAATTGATTGTGTAGCTAGGCAGTTGGTACTTGGATTATTTTAGTCATTTTGAATAACAATAGTATTGCATATTATTTATAGCTGTTGCTTGTTTGTTATGGATTTGACGCAAATATGATTGTATAATGGGAGATGATTGATATTGATGTTTGGTTGTGTCGGTTGTATTCCGACGGGTAGTTCCAATTACAGGGGAAGTGCTGCCAAAATTTCTAAAAACTAAAATGACTTTGTAAAATATTATTGGCACACCACTTCTGTATAGGAAAGACTATCAGTCAAGAATACTGTGAATCAATATATGTGTCTATGTGCTACTTGCTTGCCAGTGTAGAAGTGATTATATAGCAGAGTATGTCTACAGTGGATTATTATCTGTTAAGGGATTATAATTAACGAAAGGGTAGAATAGTTAGACGTTAATGAGAACGTCGAGAGTATATAAGTTACTGAAATAGTATTATTTATGTGTAGCTACGAAGGACGTTGAGGTGAAAGACAGAGGAAAAGCTAAAGTAGAGAGTTAGTATCTGGTGTAGGCGATCTACCTGTTCAACAGCTGTAGCATTCTATTTGAGGCAAGTAACTACTGCCTAATCTCTTTCAACTTAAACACTGTTTTATGAATTGCATAGTGAACTGTTTTATGAACTGCTTTATGACCCTGCAACTGTATTATCTTGTCTCAACTGTTTTAAGCAATGGCCTACCTTACTTTAATTGCTTTATTTAAACTGCAACCCTATACCAGTTTTGATTATACTTTAAACTTTTCAATTCCTGAACTGCTATTGCCAGATTATAAACTAATTTTAAAGGTCTTAAATCAGTAACCTTGAACTATGAAAATTGTCGATACCATTTCCTGAGTAATGTTTACTTGAACTTAAATTCTGAACTTACCCTGTTGCTATGGCCTAACCATTGATACCATTAAATGCCTTACAACTGTTTCCAAAAACAACTGTTATACTTATGAATTGACCCTGCAACTTGACTTCATAACTTTAACCTGTTTTTGATTTCTAGTTCATGACCTCAGTTTACCCTATTACAACAGAAACTTGTTTTGAGGCATATCTTGGAATAAACCTTACCTCTGTCTAATGATCTTAAAAATGGATTTAAATATGAAATCCGACTTTCAAGAAGTCTTTTTCATCAAATGATTTGGTAATTTTAAAAAGAAAGGTTTTGGGTTATTATAGGAATTCCGATCAAACTGGTTTCTGCGGATTCCTATAGGTTGGAGGCGTAAGAGGCCGAGTGACGCCGGTCCAGCACTTTTTATGTGAAGACTATAATGAGATAGTCAATGGCTGTAATGAGATAGCCCAAGGCCAATGGCAATAAGTGCCTTTATGAGTACTCTTTATGTCCAGAGGGACTTTAGTCCGTTATGGGGACTTTACGTGGCTGATCACCCGTATTGTCTGGCGTTGTGAGAAAACTTCAACCAAAATGAATTGTTCTAAACAGTAAAGGTCCTAATGAGAGGACAGTTTTATAGATGATTTGAAAAGTAAGGTCCTAATGAGAGGACAGTTTTATGAAATGTTTTGGAAAGAATCAGTCCTAATGAAAGGATAGTTTTATACAAATGGACTTTGAAATGATTAGTAATGAATAATGAAATGCCTTGTTATAACCTGTCATATACAGCTTCAACTGTCAGATATACCTTGATTTGACTGGTTTCAACTATTGTACATTACTTCCTGTTATCCATCTAACCCTGCAGATTACTCATATAATTGCTATTGATTATTACTTTCCAGCTTCTTATTTACTCTGCACCAGTTATTGAAATTGTTTAACCCTGCCAGTGGTTTTATAAACGAAAGTTTTACGAGTAATGAATACCCTGATGAGAATTTTAATTACAATTATGGGACAATGAGGTCCAGCAATGATTTTAAAGCATGGTTTTGAGAAAAGACTTTCTTAAATATGTATATAAGCCTGTAGAACTGTTTTTAACCTATATGGTTACTTGCTGAGCTTTTGTAGCTCATTCTTTTATTTTTCTAACATCTACAGCTTCTGAGAATCATGGTCCGCCTTAAGCAGACTGCCAGGAAAAATATGTCATTCATGAACTATGTGAGGCTGGCTGAGATTGAACAGGTAGCATCGAGGCAGAGTTGGAAGGAAAAGACTTTGTATAGTCTTGTACTTTTATTAGTAGATTTTGAGATGTTTCAGGAGTTGTAATATTATTTTGGTTCTATAAATGTAAATATAAATGAATGTAGTTGTGTGCTTGTTTCATACCATTACCTTGAAAGATCCAGGTTAGTAGTCGGGGTCATATTTATGCGTATTTTCTATTATTGTTATTTAGGGTGCATGCATATAGAGTGGTAGTGACTCCCTGATCTAGACCCCGGGTCGGGAGGGCGCTACAATGATTCTGACAATGATGAAGAATAGACTTATGGAAATATTGCTCTAATGGCAGACTCTTTAGAGGCATCACCTCAATCATCGAAGGTATCATTTCTTTCCTCCGTTGACATGTCTAATTCTGAATATAAGAAAACTGTAGAAGATCTCAGTATAGAAATGTTTAACATACATACAAGCATGCTAGCATCTGAAGAAGATAATGTTAAACTAGTTCTAAAGAATAAAATGCTAGAAACTAGGAATGAAGAACTAGAGCTTGAATGTGTTAACCTAGAAGATCTGAAACAGAAAATAGAATACCTTTATAACAGAGATAAATGCAACCAGGAAGTAGACACTGCGCTTAGGAATAAAATTTCTGAGTTAGAGTTGAAACTTCAAGCTTATAAGAAATCTGTAAATCTTGTAAATGAGGCAATAGATAAGTAGGTCATATGTCAAAAAACTGGAATAGGATTTGCCTATGACAAGAAGGCAGGAAAGATGCATGTAGAATCAATTGCTGAGGAAAGTCCTGTGAAGCAAGACATTCTGCATGTATTAAAAAATGTCACCAAGCCCCTATATAAGAAGTTTATCATACAACCCTTAGATGAAGAAGAAATCTTAATGAAAGAAGAAATCCTTGCTGAGTATCAAAAGAAAGAGGAAGAGAATAAACAAAAATTGCCTAAGAAATCTGTGAAAATTGTAGAACCTAAGGAACAGATTAAAAGTGAATTAGGCAACAAAAATGAAAAAATGAAAGTGAACAGAAATGGCAAAATAGGTGTTAACAAGAAAAGTGATTATGCCTATTCCCCTAAAGCAATTAGGAAAGTTTGTAACAATTGTAATTCTACTGGTCATCTTACGCATGCATGCAATAAGATAAAAGTAGTAAAAACATAAACTCTTAATGTGCCTGCCATACCTGCCATGTCTATCCCTCATCAACCATGCGGAAAAGTAGGATGCATGTCATGTGTTTTCAACATCATGTCTGCATATATAAACTTGATGATCACATCATCCAGTACTTGCATGAATACAGATGCGAACATGAATAGAAAGCATGTTAGGGCAAAGACTGCTAGTCCTCCTAAGTCTAGGAAGGAAGCCCATGTCCCTAAGCCTAAAAATAACCCTGTCAAGGCTAAACCAAAGGGCAAGGGCACAGTCGATGAGAAAGACAAGGACCAGAAAAGTTCTGCAGCTAAATTTGTTTATTCAACTAAACCTCTTGGACCCAATCAAGTTTGGGTACCAAAGAAAAAGTAATCAATCTGTGGGTGTAGAGAATAGCAAAGAACAAGTGTGTCATGTGGATTCTCGATAGCGGCTGTTCTAGGCATATGACTGGTGATAGAGCCCTGTTATCAGGTGTGATTGAGAAAGCTAGCCCGATAGTGACCTTTGGAGATAACAACAAGGTATTCACAACGGGATATGGCAATCTGGAGATTGGAAATGTTATCATAGAAAAAATCTCTCTTGTGGACGGATTTTAAAGTACAACCTCCTGAGTATCAGTCAGTTCACTGACAAGGGCTACAAAGTCACATTCGAAAAGGAAAAGTGTGCAATCCAAAACAGGAAAGATACAAAGCTTTCTCTTCAAGGAGTGAGAAAGGAAAATCTCTTTGTAGCTGACTTATTCTCTGCAAGAAAATGTGAAGTTCAATATTTTTATAGCAAAGCTTCAATAGAGGACAGTTGGTTATGGACAAGAAACTTTCACACCTTAACTTTAAAGCAATGAACTCTTTAGTTAAGAGGGAATTAGTTAGAGGCTTACCTGAGATGGAATTCTGTCAAAAAAGGGAAGTCAAAGAAAGCATCTCACCGAAGCCAAGATTCTTCAGACATTACTGAGCCACTGCAACTTCTGTATATGGATTTATTTGGCCCAGTAAATGTCATATCAATGTCAAGGAAGAGATATGCTCTGGTAAGTGTAGATGACTACTCTAAGTACACGTGGGTGTTGTTTCTAGCCTCAAAGGATGAAGCCCCTCAAACAATCATCGATCACTTAAAGAAAATTGAGTTAGAAGCTGGTTTGCTTGTCAGGAAGCCTCAGCCAATCAAATTACAGCAGCCTACTTTATTTGATTTAAAGTCAACACAGATAAGAAGATGAAGCAACGAAAAAGAGTCGTCTTCTTCAACACAAAAATGTAGAGAGCCACTACCATGGCCGGAGTAAGAGAATAATTTATACACACTCATACCTTGCTCCCGGTCAGATATTAGGACCCGGTTCTTTAACGAAAAATGCTCAGGACTCCTAGATATCACTCCCTACGGACTCAGTTTTTCCTTGTACTAATTTAGATATATTTGTATAGGAACTGAGTCTTATATTTTTGTGTTGGTAGCAAAGAACTAATTTATTCTTTGGAAGCCAGTTATATTTTTAACTGGGTGTAACACTCCTTTGGGTTTATATAAGAAAAATATATTCCTGGAAACTTGTCTCATTTAATTACTTGCTAATTTTCTTGAACCTAATTGATTTATCCGGACATACAGAAAATTAGTAGTCAGCGCACCTAAACACTACAAATGGTCAAACCCACTCTGAAGTAATAATTTATTTATCTGCAAATTCCGAAAAGAATTTAAATTATTGTTAGTATCGTATTCAACCCCCCTTCTACAATATTTCAGGACCCAACATTATCGCTCTTGTAAGCCATTTATTTTTTGATTTGCCAATTAGTTTTTTAAGGTCCAGACTGAAGTACATGAAATTACAGAGTGGTTATACTCTATTTGTTTCTTTAAGGTTCTTTTGTTTTTTTAACTACGACAATTATAAGGCTTGGGTACGAAAACACTACGCAACTAAAAATGCTGAAATCTCCACCAATGCTGTAATGAAAAATGAAACTAAAATTGCTCTGATGCTGAAATACGAAAATAAAATAAAATTCAAGACAGAGTGAAAAGTTAGATATATTGAAACCAATTCCAATAATTTAATTTGTTTTTTCTTTCAATTGCACCAATTACTACATGGTCATACTATGACTTTCTATATTGTACTTTTTGTGGATAGATAACTGAGACTTTGATGTTGAAATTTAGAAACTCCTCATTCTTTTAAGTAATTACTACTGATGTCTTTTAAATTTCTAGGAACAAGTTAAATAAAAGCAGTCCAGTACATAATATAACAGAGTAGAAATAATCGACTGTTTCTTTAAACTTTTTTTTAACTATGACAATTCTAAAAGTTCTGTGTACAAAATGATACTCAAGTCCACCCAATACTAAAGAACCTATTCCTTGAGGGTGCCTCAATTGGAGATGCTCTAACTACTACTCTAACATGTATACTTGATATCATAACTTCAACGAGTTAACTTATTCTTCTGTTGTAGCACCTATTACGAAATGGTCATCTAGTATTGTACTTTTTGTGGATATATATTTGAGACTTGGGTGTTTATGTATTTGAATTTCTAAGACATGCAACTTTAAATTCTTAGACATGCTATATTTCCAGATGAGGGTGTTGCAGCTCTGCTAAAATATCAGTGGAAAGATGTTGCTTTCAGATTTGTCAGGTAAAGGGAAGTATAAGAAAGATCATTTATATCTTATATGTGTTTTGGTCAAAATTTGTAGGGTTAATAGCTAAGAGCATCTTCAATAGGCTCTCTAAACAAGCTCCTAAGTGAAAATATAGAGAGTTTGATAGAAAATAGAGCTCCAAGAGACTCTTAGTGACTCTTAAATTTCTTAGGAGTCTACTCTCTCTCCTCTATTTTAGGAGCCATTACATGACTCTTAACTTTTTTATATTATTAAAATATTTATTCCCTCCAATGTTTTCAATAGGTTTCCACTATATGACATATCTTTGAATTTAAAATATGAATAAAATATAAATAGAGAATGAATATAAAGAGTATTATTGAATTTCATCCTCTTAAAAATGTATTAAATTGCTAAGAGCTTAATATTTTATAATATATTTAGGAGTGTGCTAGATGTCTCTTGGAGATGCTTTAAGTCTATATAATTGTTTTGGGGATGAATTTAATTAAAGTAACTAAGAACAAGAAATAAAATGAACTAAACAAGAAGAACACAAGCAATTTTGGTGACGCGGAAAACCCCTCGAATGAGGTTAAAAACCGCGGGGGGGACTCTCACCAGCCAACTATTTCATTTTAATTGAGATCAAGATGAATTACAAGTGATTTGTATAAGAAAAGAAGTACAAAACATGTACTCATCAGCTTTCTATCTACTATTCGTCGGCTGTGTGTATCTATATGTATTGTGTGATGATAATGGGGATTGTGTCTATATCTTGTGGCTGATAGAGATTGTGTGTCTAGTACATGTTGTTCCTTTCCTTGATGCCTCCACCCTCTATATATATTTGAATTGTGTAACTGCCATATTAATGGAAAATCAATTTGTATAATTACCTTTCCTTATTGGTTGTGAAACTGATACTCATCAATGTCTTCCTTATTGCTACAGAAACTAATACTCATCAATGCCTTCCTTATTTGTTGAAAAACTGATCATCAATATATTTATCAATATCTCTCCTAATTTATTGTAATCTCAATATATAACTACTTGTATATATCCACATGTCGATGACTGACCAATTCTGACCATTATCTAGTCATTGGTGTATTTTTCACACGTCAGTAGTATTGTCGATGTCTAACTAGGTCATCAGTTTATTTTCCAGTCATCAGTTCATTTTTGTACTTGTGATTTTTCTGGTACAAACAATTGCCCCTAATTTTATTGGGGGATACCATCACCCAATGAAATTATCTTCATTACACATTCATGACCTATTCTGACCTTCGTAGCATCATCTGGTCGCCAAACACCACAAGTTCAGTTATTGTAAGGTTGATGGATAGAGTTTGCTCAGGTGTCGACTTGGACCAAAGGGAAGTAGATGCCAAGTATTGGTTTACTTCAATTGAAATTTTTTCTTGTCGATACTTCTAGTAAAACCCATTGTTCTTTCTTAACATGTCGTAAAAAAGTCTGCACTCGTCAGAAGACCGAGAGATGTGTTTATTTAAAGCAGCCATGTGTCGAGCCACTTTCTGAACGTCATTGTCAAAAGTAGGAGATGACAACTTTAAAATTAATTTTGTCCCTAATTTGGACTAGCTTCTAGTCCTCGTCATTGTATTAATGTATACGTTATGTCAATTATAGATAATATATTTGTGACATATGTCACACTATAGCAATGTATGTTGTAATAACTGTATGACACTTCAGTGCATCATTTACACTTATAAATATATAACGATATATATTGATATATCGTTAAATGTCAACGTGGATTACCAATTGTTAATTGTAGTTCGTAGTGCATGCACATGTTTAAGTTGCTAAAAGGCTTTTCCCTCTTGAAACAAAATTAATTTATTGCATTTTTCATTGTTTAAATAACAAAGCTCGTTGCCTTACGGCGTTCGCCTTTGTTATTGTATATGTGGTACTAGGGTTGCCCCTAGTCGTAGTTCGTACATTGAGGGTGATCAGCCCTTTTTGTTCAATAGAATCGGGGTACTCAGCTCCTTAACTATTGTTCTAGTCAATGTAGGGTTTGTCAAGCGTGTGCACAAAGTAAAATAAAGCTTAAATATGAAAAACATGTTAAACACGAAGCATAAGCAACAAGAAACAACATGAATGTTTTACTATATTGCCTAGATAAACCAAATAGTTTATAAACAAGTTGAGAACATAATTTCATATAAGGCGTCACATGCATTTTTCACGCAAGAAGTACTGACATATTACCCAAGTGTCAAGTCAGAACAAATAAAATGGGTCATCCACATAGCAGACGTATCGGCATAGCAATGTATCAAGAAACTAATCATTCAAAAGAAAGATAAGAGATTACATGTTATATGGTATTAAATGAATTACATTCCAACTCATTGGAATTGGTGTCCTGTCAAGTGTTGACAGTATGTATTCCCCTTGTGAGGCAATAATTTCAATTAAGTATGTTCTCCTCATATAGGAGTGTACTCGTCGGTGTTGATGTCAATTGTATTTAGGAATGTCATTCTAAGGACAAGACCTTATCCCTGAACATTCTCGACACGTACACCTCAATTGTAATTCTTTGACACTTTATATTAATAAGGTGTAACTTGTATTTTGGACTTGCCCGTTAACGCGTCCATATCGAGTAGTTAATTATGTCAATGTAATACTCTATTGATGGTTGATGTTTGATGAGTGCAAATATTCTGACGGCTGATGTTTGACGGGTGCAAATATTCTGACAGCTGATGTTTGACGGGTACATGCCTTTGACAAGCATCACATTTTTTGACGTAATCCATAGCATCTTATTTAATTGTAGGCTAGTAGTAACCCATCCGTAAGACTTTAAAAGACAAACTCCTACCCCCAGAATGATTTTCACAATCCCTTTCGTGGATGTCCTGTTGGACCTGTCGGGCCTCCTCATCTTCTAAACATCTTTGTAATAATTATGTAGCTGATTTCTTGAATAAAAAATCATTAATAAGAATAAAATTTGACACCCTCATTCTGAACACTCTAGCATCATTGTTGTTGGTGAGTTGGAAGCCACTCGACAGGTACTCCTTGATTTTCAGCGTCCGAATTGTCAGCTTCTCGTCGTCAGCATTACGTCCATTGACCAGAGCCATAACATCATTCAACTCTCCATACTTGTTTGCATCGTCTAGAACCATAACTTCTTTCAAGACATTAACCCTTTCTATGGCAGGCTTCAAGACGTATATATTCGGTATTTGGACAGATCGACATGACAAAAGACTGCCCCTAGCCCAGCCATGTCGTCGAATTGATGACATGTGTATTTAAGTCTCTTAAAACCTATCGAGCTCTGTGTCGTGTACTTTTGTCATGCCATATTGTCCTGGGTGTTTTGTGTGCCTATCATTCTTTAATATGTGATTTACATCCCAATATACGTCCACCATATGTACTTCATTTATTTCTTGTCGTCTCTCGTCAGGTAGGTCGTCCATGTTCAGGCGCCACAATACACTTATAGCTGTCCATCTTAATATATTTTTTAATATGTCTTCTTTTTCTATCACAGGCCTTATGACGTGTATAGATGTATTTTAGTAGGTCGACGGAGGACTGCCCCTTGCCTTGACAAGGCGCCGACTTGTGTGTTTAATCCTTGTGGAGCTTGTTGTACATCAAATGTTCAAATGTAACACAATGTTTTGTAATCTCTTTACCATATACAAACCGCTATTGTGGTTTATAATCAGTATAGATCATAATTTAGTTGTATGCAATCAATCTTCAAGCCTCTTGCTTGCTCCAGGTAATAACTAATGATTCATTATTAGACGCCTTGAAGATTAAAATCATAGACTATACTGTGTTGTCCCCCCTGTGGTGATTTTAGAACAAGTCCCTAATCTTTCATGGATGATTGAAAGTTTATTGGGAGCAAAGATCCTGCCATGTTGTAGTTCTTCATTGACTTGTGTTAGTCGTCTAGTATTGAAATCAGCCACAAGGTCAACAAATACCTGAGTGTAATCGTTATTCTGACATGTCCAGATTGTTTAGTTCTTTCAATGACGATGTTCGACTAACTAGCAGGTGTCAAAGTTTTTTCTTTAACCCGTCGCATCCAGTAACCAGTTGACATGTGGCTTGTAACATTAGGTTTTATGTTATTTTCTTCTTGTTGGAGTAATAATAGTTGTTAGTATGTACAAACTTGCAAACACAACAAGATACGAGCATATCAAACTTGTATTAATGAGCAAGGAAAAACATCATTATTCATCAAAAAAGTATTAAACCAACACCAACCAAAACATAGATGATAAACCAAGAAGCGAATCAAAAACTAATTGCCCAAGCAATTTCAAGTACTTGTCCTAATGACTTATTGTAAAGCAAATAAAATACCGGAAAAAGATTACATGCGATGCGTTTCAAGGTGGAAAATGTCGAACAACATCGTCAACTAGTTATGGACCTCGTCTAGCTGCCTTGAAGGCCACGAGTCCTCCCGTCCCGTTATGTACTCTGTCAAGAAACTACTGTTAATGAGTGCTTGAATTTCTTTCCTTAACGCTACATAAGTGTAAGCTTTGTGTCCGTAATCCCCATGAAATTCACACCATAATTTGGAGTCAGGATTCGCCTTAGGTTTGTTCATCTTTGCAGGCCATTTAACTTCGTCACCTAGCTTGTTTAGTTCCCTCACCAGAGCCGTCAATCTAATTTAGAATCCATAGATGTCGTATGTCGATGGCAAGTTAGGAATTTTCCTCTAGTCAGTCTTACTTCGAACCGTGCTCACATGTGATTCTTCACATTCACTTTTAGAATAAGGTTTGTAACCCCTTGGTTTTGGCATAATTGATTTTCTGTTGGAATGATAGTAATTGTCTTCTTTTCCTTTCTTATCTTTTTCTAGAGGCTCTAGCACACCTGAAATGTGTTGTATTATCTCCCTTATCTCCTTTAAGTCCTATTTAACCTCTGTTAGCGAATCTTCTGATTTCAAACTCTTGTATCTGGAGTCTTGTTTAACCTCTGTTATGCGTTAATAATTGCTTGATTTTTCCATGTCTTTACTATGGCTTTCCATTTCTTCTTTTTGCCATTGTGGTTCACCGTTGATATCATTCTCTATAGAAGCATTTTCCTTCCTATTGCCCACTATCACTTGAATGTTATGTGAATCCCTTGGTGGACCTCCTGAGATATCATTCACGTCTAGACACCTCCATACATTAGCAATTGTGTGACGTGACGATGTCTTACCAATTCTAGACCTCAATTCCGCCTTGAGTGTGAGGTTCTCTCATCGTAAAGCCTCCACATTCGATTGTAGCCTTCTCATGATAGTCATAACGTCATTGCCCCTGGAGGAGCGACAAATTGTCTTTCCCCATCAGCTTGCTGAAGATTGTCTGACATGGCTTGTAGAGATCGTATAGAACTTTACCTAATTCCCACAAACGGTGCCAAACTGTTTTGGTCAAATTTTGTAGGGTTAATAGCTAAGTCAATATAATTATTTTGGGGATGAATTTAATTAAAGTAACTAAGAATAAGAAATAAAAGTAACTAAACAACAAGAACACAAAAAATTTTGGTGACGCGGAAAACCCCTCGAATGAGGTTAAATATCGTGGGTGAGACTCTCCCCAGCCAACTATTCCACTATAATTGATTGTATAAGAAAAGAAGAACAAAACATCTACTAGTCAGCTTTCTATCTGCTACTCGTCGGCTATGTTTATTTATATGTATTTTGTGATGATAATGGGGATTATGTCTATGTCTTGTAGCTGATAGAGATTGTGTGTCTAGTAGATGTTGTTCCTTTTCTTGATGCCTCCACCCTCTACATATATTTGAATTGTGTAACTTTCATATTAATGGAGAATCAATATGCATAATTACATTTCCTTATTGGTTGTGAAACTGATACTCATCAATGCCTTCCTTACTGATATAGAAACTAATACTCATCAATGTCTTCCTTATTTGATGAAAAATTGATCATCAATATATTTATCAATATCTCTCCTAATTTGTTGTAATCTCAATATATAACTACTTGTATATATCCACATGTTGACGCCTGACCAATTCTGACCATTATCTAGTCGTCAGTGTATTTTTCATCCATCAGTAGTATTGTCGACGTCTAACTCAGTCAGTTTATTTTCCAGTCGTCAGTTCATTCTTATACTTGTGATTTTTCTGGTACAAACAATGTGTATATTTATGACCTTATCCACTTCATCTTTATGAATTACTGTTGAAAGTTTCAACAATTATGATCCGCTTATCTGCAACACGTTTTCCAGTTTAAGTGATCGGAAACCTGTGGAGAGTGAAGATGAAATTATAGTTATGTTTGTTCCTGATTATTAAATGTTAGAATATGTACAAAAAATTACACCTGATCTCTCAGATGATTTGGTAATTACCTAGTGTTTCTTGAGAATTAATCTTTCTTTATGGATTTCTATTTTTCGTAATAGTTTAAGAATTTTGTAATATCTCTAGAAATTCATATACATGTGTTACATAAAGTAACGTGACTATACCACAAATAAGAGGCATGGTATTTTATGGAATTTCTGGAATATCTAGTATGTGGCACATTTTGGTTACAACAGTCCCAACGAGTCAAAAACTAATCAGTGCTGCATATTTTTATGGTGAGTTGGTGACTCCCATTAATTTTTTACTTTCTAGCCGAGGCCTCTAATCATGTGGCAATGTACAATCCATGTCTAGTCGGTGAAGAAGTTGGAATCGGAGTCAATGCTAGAAATGCAAAGCGATACTTTCTAAAGTAATTTTGAACTTCTCTAGCAGCAGTGTTCTTTACCATTTACATGGAGAACGTCATTTGAAGTTGTTGGAAATGACAGCCTTAAGAATAAAAAACTTATCACTCTTCTTATATGCAAAATAGGATTATTGATGTGATGGACATACATGACAAATTGTTTCCTTACCTCTTCTTTGACTGATAATGCATTTTTTGCTCTGCAGCTCTTTTATGACAGTTTACTCGATGAGGCCACTGCCATATGGTGCTTCTTCAGATGCTTTCCAGGGTAACAATAGACAAAATCTATTTATTCGTTCTTATGGTCTATCAGCTTGCGGATGTTAGAGCTAGTAGATAGTTCTTTCTTGCTTTCGACATCACCATTGCCCACTAGTACAGAGAATCACACTTATAAGTCCTATAAATTAATTAGGATGACTATACCAAGCAGTAACAAGATCTGTTTATTCATTAAATTGTACTTTTGCTTAAGCTTTTAGGTGAAACAGTCTCTGGCTTGCCCTTGTTTGTTTGCCATATTGGCGTGGTGTTATTGAGCTCTTTACCACTCTTTTCTGGTGTTTTTCAGATCTTGAAAAGTGTTTTATGATGATAAGGATCGTTTTGGTCTTTACTTACTAGCAAAAGAGCTTGTGAGCCTTTCCAACTCACTGGACTTGGAGGTTAGTAGCTATATATTGACCTGATCTTAGTACGCTAAAATCTATGCCTTCATTGTTTTCATAAGGAAGTGATTCTCATTTACTATCTGGTTAGAGGTGTTTCAAGTTAAATTACAGAAGATAATATAAAGTGTGACAGAATGGATTGATCGGGCAGTAAAGGCCTTTTTGGTTTTCTTTCTTGTATTAAAAAATAATCAAGGCAAAGAATGGCTACAAAAAAATATTTCCAAGTTTCTGAAGGACATGATAGCTGATGTTAGATTTATCAAAGTTTTTTGTTACCTTTTGGAAAATCTGTGCATAATATTTTGAATGTGGGAAAAAATCAGATGATGGACTTTCATTAGAGCTCACAATTCGTTGGTGTAATGTATTACAGTGTTTTGTGTACACGAATACCAAATCCAAATACCATCTATTTAGGGTTCGTGTACTTTCATCTTCCTGTTCTATTTCGTGTAAAATTGAATATAAATATAAATAAATAAATAAAAATATAAAATTTTTAGGTAGATTTCTTACAAAATATTATATATATATATATATTATATTTATATACCATATTATAAAATAATATATTAGTTTAAAAATAAATATACAT
Source organism: Oenanthe sinensis (assembly GCA_028671895.1). Lineage (NCBI taxonomy): Eukaryota > Viridiplantae > Streptophyta > Magnoliopsida > Apiales > Apiaceae > Oenanthe > Oenanthe sinensis. The sequence goes on from CM053797.1 coordinate 12,557,088, forward strand.
ATATTCATTATAGATATTAATATTTAAAGATAAATATATTTATTTTATATATTTCGTGTCATGTCGTCTACCAAAGATACAGTGATGTACTTTTGTATCCGTGCACTTTCGTGTCGTGTACTAAAAATGTACTAAAAAGACGGATACAAACACTAAATTTTTAAGCCATTTCGTGTCTTCTAAGAAATTACCGAGTCTAACCTCCATTGACGAGTCAAGCAGTAAATCTATTCTCATCAATGAATAGGTTATTCAGATTTATTTCAAAATAATAGTTATTTGATAAAATCTATGAAATAGTTGTAAACTGTGCTAGCTAGCTTGAGATAATGCAAATAGAAAGTAACAAGTGATACCACTTAGCAAGAGGATGGAGAAAATAAGCAACGAAGAGAGATTTCAGATCAACGAAGAATGGTGGAACAGGAAGTTCAAGGATGCAAAAGGTAGGGAGAAACAATGGGCGAACAAGTATAAGGATTGGTATATCCAATATGCAGATGGAGGCAAGTTTTTGGATGAGCAGCTGAAAAGGAATGCAGTGGACTACAACTCGAGTGGACAGTTAAGATTAGAGAAGAGAAGATGAATCCCCATGGAATAATAAAAAGAAGAGAATCATCTTAGGAATATCCTGATTTGTAGGATGGAAGAAAGCAAGTATAAAGGGTTAAAGTATAAGGATGACAGGCGTAAAGAGATGGAACTGGAGAACCTAACCAAACAATTCATATATAATTATTGCTCAATGGTAGACCCCAAATATTGCAAGGAGTGGAAATATATAACCAAGAAGCTATTTCGGAAGCGCTCTATCAAATTCACAAGGCTACATTAGCTAAAAACGTAGAAGGAGGTTTTAATACAGAAGAGGCAGGGGTCGACCAATGAAGGGAGAACGATAAGAAGTACTAGTAGCTCAGCAAAAGAGTTTGGGAATAAAAACTTAACAATCTTTGTTACTAATTTGCCACAGGAAGTTACCGCTATGGAAATATGGCAATTTTTTAAGAAATGAGGTGGGGTAAGAGATATTATATTACCAAGGAAAAGGGATAAGTACAATAATAGAATTGGGTTTGTAAAACTGAAAAGTACCAAAGATGTGGGATGAGTTTTGGCACTCACCAAGATCCCATTTAAAGGAATTCTTCAGAAACTTCAGATAGCAAGGGATAGACAGCAACCCAGGGCTGCAAGTGCAAGATGGGTTGAGGTACGAAAACAGATGACAAATGAGCCTAAACAAACCTCAAGAATGAATAAATTGGAGGATAGTACAAATAAATTGCCTTTAGAGAAGAAAATAGAGGAAAACATAAGGGCAATGGAAAAGATGAATGAGTGTGCTATTATGGGGAAAATAAATTCTAAATTTATTCAGGAATGCCAATATAGTCTGATGGTAGAAATGGGTCAAACAACCTCTACATTGGTGGTTCGTGAAATCTTGAAAAACATGGGAATAATTGCAGTAGTAGTAAGGGCTCTATCTTCCTCAAAATTCCTTATAAATTTCTTTAAAAAGGAGGATTTCATGGGACATGATAGAGATTTCCTTAATATTATTTTTGATGAAGTAAAGGAAGTAGAACTGCAAGATCTATATGTGAAGAGAAGAGTGTGGGTGGAAGTTAAAGGTTTGCCACTTTACGCTTGGAACATGGACAATCTCTCAAACTTACTTAAAAGATAGGGCAAAATCATCCATACTGCAAGAATACTGGATGATCAGTTTCGATTTATAAACCCATGATGTTGTATTGAAACCAAGGAGGTGGAGTGTGTTACGGGGAAAACATCTATTTCACTAGATAATAAAAACTTTGACATCCAAATAGATGAATGTGAAAAGGTGGAATACATGGAGGAAGAACAAGGTGATGTACTGGATTCTATCATTATAAACAGAAATGTGGGGAATGAAGAAGGGCAGAATAATGAAAAACTGTTTGAAGAAAGCATCAGTAACTATGATGGAGTTGAATCAGGAAAGATAGGTAATGATCACGGAGATTATGATATCTCGCAGTACATACTAATAATTCAAGTTCAGTAGTGGATGAGCAAAATGAGGAAGATGAAAATGAGTTGGTGATTTCAGGAAAGGTTCCAGAAACACCTACTTTGGTCAATACTCAAGAGATTGAGAATGATAGTCTCAATTCCATCATAAGTCACAAAAGCTCAAGCCTGAAGAATGAAAAAGTATGGGATATAAGAAGTATGGAATCGAGATCTGACTGTTCAACAAGTTCGAGTATAAGAATAAGTTCACCACGGAACATTTATATGGACGAGGTTGATCATAGTTTGGAGTTAAACTCTCAAGACTCCATTGTCAAGAGGTTCAACGCGGTTAAAATTCGAGTCAAACTAGGGAGGCCAAGGAAGCAAGATAAGAATAGAGATATCAAATTCTTTAGTAGCCCCAAACGCCTAATGAAGAAAAGGAAAAAAATTGTAGAAACTCCTCCAAAGGTCTAGCTCAGAGATATTCTGATTGAAATAGAAGTCAAAGAAATTTTGGATGTTGGAAGGATAATGGGATTGATAGAGGAGGGGGATGATGAAGCTGTATTATAAAGAATCAAAGAGAACCTTAAAAGTTAGGGATTGAATCCTAATTGAAGCCATAATATTCATGGATAAAATCTCAATACTAAGCTGAAATATAAGAAGGATCAATAGCTCCACAAATAGAGCTAATCTTAAATCTCTTATCTCTGAAAATCACCTGACTAAGTTTGTATTCAAAGTCTGTGTAAAAATTGGGCCACTTTAAGAAAAGGAAATTTTTAGCATCAAGATGTTTTTGGTTGGGCAACAATGGCGGCAACGGGATTATCCGGGGCATACTTACACTGTGGGACCCCTCAAAAATTGAATCTGAAATTATTCAACTGAACATGAGTTTTGAGTGGATCAGATGTCTAATCAAGAACACAAGCGATTCATTCTCATGTTTTAATGTGTACGCCCCCAACGAAGAAAAAAGAAAACCCAGCTCTAGACGACACTTCTGGACATCCTGATGCAGATTGGTGAAGAAAAGTTCTGCTTGATAGGTGATTTCAATAGCATCAGATTTATATGAGAAAGAGTAAATTGCTCCTATTGTAACATAAACACTTCGTGGTTCAATGATTTCATATCAATGTCCGGGGTTCAGGAGGTTGAGCTAATTGGATTACAGTATACATGGTTTGGTCCTAATAAGAAGAAAAGTCGATTGGACAGAGCTTTTTTAAGGTCATCTTGGAGCCTTATTGGTACTTGGTCATGCAAAGCTTTATCCAGGAAAATTTTTGACCATAAACCACTGATTTTATCTTGAGTGAATTATAACTAAGGGCCTAGACCATTCCAAATCTTTAACTATTGGCTACAGGAAGAATCACTGTAGGAATTATTATTGAAGGGTTGTAAAGAGCATACAGAAACAAACATCCATTCCAAGATAAAATGGTTACAGAACTGCACCAAGGACTGGAACAAAAGTGTTAATGGAAATATTGAGGCAAAAATCAAAATGACGGAGGGAAAACTTGATCAGGTAGATTGGGAAACTACAACTCAGGGGAATTATGATGATATGTGGAAGCATCTTCAACAATTGTATTCATTAAGGGCCAAAATGTGGTGGCAAAAATCTAGAGTGAAATGGTTCCATGAAGGTGACAGGAATTCTAAATATTTCCACAAAATTGCCAGCAATCGTAGGAGGTGCAACCAAATCAGTCAACTTCTTTGGAAGGAAAGGATCTACAGCAAAATCCTTTCCAAATAAAGGAAGCTATGTTTGAGCATTTTTCTCACTTTTTTAAGGAATCTAATTCGTCTTACGAAACTATTCCCTTTGAAGTCTCATTTCTTCTAAACTGGGGAATGATCAAGGGCAAAGCATGAAGGAGCCTTTCACTGTGGATGAGATCGAGATGGCATTAAAAGCCATTAGTTCTAATAAGGCCCCTGGTCCAGATGGTGTCAATTCTACTTCAATAAAGAGGACTTCAAGGATATATTTGATAGGTTCTATAATTTAGGTTTCATCCCAAAAGGCCTCAACTCTTCTTTTTTCACTCTTATCCCAAAGAAACCGAACCCTCTGCAAATTTTAGATTTTCGTCCCATCAGCCTCATCAACTCAGCTCTTAAGATGCTAACTAAGGTACTGGCTAATAGACTAGCTAATTATATCCAAAATTTGGTATCTGAAGAACAATCAACATTTATTGAAGGAAGATAGATTTCAGAGAATATAGAAATAGCGAGTGAGATAGTGCACAATCTCAAGGCTAAGAAATTCCATGGAGTGGTACTAAAGCTAGATTTTGAAAAAGCATTTGACTCCGTAGACTGGTTGTTCATGTTTAAACTTCTCCAAACTATGAACTTTGGCCCTAAATGGATTATGTCGTTACAAAATATTTTCTACACTATAAATATATCCATCTTGGTCAATGGTTCTCCAATCAAAGAATTCAGACCAGGAAGGGGATTACAACAGGGTAATCCTCTGTCTTCTCTTCTTTTTAACCTTGCTGGAGAGGTGCTCGACCAAATTCTCAATAAGGCCAAAGGAGAGAAACATTTTGATGGAGTAGTCTTGAAGAATGGAACCACGGTTTTATTGCACCTTCAATTCGCAGATGATACAATTCTCTTTGTCAGGAATTCTGACCACTCTATCAAAGGCATTAAGAGGGTCTTGCAGTGCTTTCAACTTATCAGTGGAATAAAAATAAATGTCCATAAAAGTACCATCTTTGGATTCCATGAGCAGTAGGACATAATTGTTGAATGGGCTAACTTTCTGGGTTGTAAGGTGGGAGGCAGCACAATACCTTAGGAACTACATTAGGACTATCCCCGGGGAAACAAGCGTTTTGGAGACTATTTGTTCCTCTAGAAAAGCTGGTGGACTAGGGGTGATATCTCTTGAAGCAAGAAACATTGCTCTTTTGGGAAAGTGGTGGTGGACATTACAGGTAGAGCGTAATAAGTTGTGGAATAAATTGTTGGTGATCTTTTATGGGATGAATATTGTATATGACATCCAGGGACTCAATTCTGTCAAATATAGATCCCCAATAATGTCTGGAATTATAAAAATTCAAAAAGAAGGCAGTGCAAAAACTCTGATAGCTTGGGATAAATTTAAGTGGAAAATTGGTAATGGAGAAACAACTATGTTCTGTGAGGGTTTCTAGTATGATCAAGGCAGACTAATGGACCTGTTTCCAACACCCTTTACCTACTGTCAAAAGACACCAATATATCTATTCAAGGGTTTACTGAAAGATGGAATAGAAGCAGACGACAAGGTGCTTTTATATGGAATGAAGTTCTGGGTAGGAATGAGCAATTTATGGGAAAACAACTGGATGAAATTGTTCAGTCCATTGTATTCAGTTCTAGTCCTGATTGTATTGTATGGACACCTGGTAAAGGAAGCTACTCATCATCTAAAAGTTACAGGTTAATAACTTCAAATGGTGATGCTCAAAATCAGAGGATAATTAAATGGGGTCTTCTATGGAATCTTAAGGTTCCTCCAAATCCAAAAGTCCAGTTCTTTCTTAAAAAATTATTCCATAAGAGACTCCCTACTATATGTTTCCTGAAAAGATGTATGGGGAACAATATCAGGAACTCTCTATGTGCAATTTATGGAGAAAAAATGAAACTATTCAACATCTATTCTGAGACTTCCCAATAGGCAAAGGGTGATGGCATAATCTGGGATTGTGGTGGGATGTATCTCATAAGATTAGGAGCCTCGAAAATTTTCAGCCTTAGTACCTCCTATACCTCAAGAAGAGTTCGTGTGCCTGGGCTCTATGGAAGCAAACTATTTCAGCATTAATGTGGTCAATACGACTAGCAAGAAATGAGGCCATCTTTAACAATTAGGTGATCTCTTCCAAACAATTGGTTGAGCTATTTAGAAGAAAAGCTGAAGTGTGGGCTATAACTAGTGGATTACTAAAACATGATACTAGTTCGGTTTGACATATTAATCTAGTTGGTGCGGTATCTGTTTCTTTATTCCACAAGTCATTAAAATATTGGGAAAGCATTTACAATACATTTGACAATATTTGTTTTGTGGATGGATATAATGATGGTTTGTTAACATGCATTGGTGGTATACTCAAGAAGTCTAACAAAAAAGTGGCCTTCTTCTTCTCAGGGCCTTCAACTCCAACCGAAAGTTTACGACAAAAAATGCAAGCTTTATGTCATATGGAAGTATTGGTATTACAAAACGACATGCAAAAGCAAAAAACGGTCATTTTGACAGATTCTTTGGAGGTTATGACAATATTTAAATTGGGAAAATTCCATCCAGAAGTGCTTAATGGACTCTATTCTTCATCAATGGGTTGGTCAATTTCTATCAGATTAATATCCAGCATATTGATCAAATTTTCAATATTGAGGCCTATAGATTAGCAGTACAAGGACTCTCAAGGCCCAAAATGGTAGAAAAGTGGTTACTCAGAAAGGCTTGTGAAGATTTACTCATAAAGGTATTATTACCATATCTAAATGATATCTTTTGGCTATTTTTGGGGTCTCCAAAAGTAGCAGTAGGAGAGCCGTTATTCCTGACAAAGCCTAGAATGTTTTCTGACAGATAGTTAGTTTCCAAGGATCATGCATATTTCACTCAGCAGACATGCTATGATGAAGAAACGATTTATACCCCAAGATATTCCATAAGTTGGATATATATGCACGTAGAAGGGTTTCTTACATGCACAATCAAAAAACACATATGTTGCTTCACCTGTTAGTCTCTTCTAATTAATATCTCTCAAACACTTCACTTCATGGACCTTCTTTGGGCACCCCTACCACTAGGTTACTTAAAAATAAATACTCATGGCAAGCTCAGCTCTGGGCTATCCATATCGCCATGAAAACACTGTTTCAAAGTGACATTAAGAAAATGAAAATAGAAACTAAAAACCAACATACATTTTAGATATTGCACCGACAAGATTTGGAAAAGGCAGACATGTTTGGACTAAGGAAGGTGGTCACGCAGATTGATATATGTAACGTTGAGTGTAACAAAGATAAAGAATCAAATTGTAAGGTATACTCTATACCAAACAATGTCAATCAGGTAGCTTCATATCTGTAGCGGACTATGTTGTTGGAAATGGACATTTATGAATCACTCATTCAGCAGGTTAATAAAGTGGAACATCTTGAAAGACAGGTTATGGAACTTCAGTCAATCCTATATGCAATGCAACAATCAATTGTTCTTCCACTGTCAGGAAAGCAGTTGAGTACTGAGAAAGCTGTGCCACAGGAAAAGATTAAGGGTATATGTATTGGAGAACAATCTAATCTCTTAGGAGCACCACTGAACAATGTTCCTCAGGTGTCGGGAAAGGGTAAAGGTAAGTGAAAGTCATAATGACTAGTCATATTTGTAATAAGTAGATGACAACTCAACTCAAAGTAAATAATAAATATTGAATATAGAGGAAAAACAAAAACAAGCATGACAGGACAAGACAAGACACAAAGACCACTACAGCAGAAATGAGAATCAACATTGTAGTTAGTCATCCGTGAACCAGACCAGTGCACAGGGTGTCAACAATGTCAGTGAAGATTCGTCATCAAAAAGTTCAAGTGGATAAAAAGGTTATTGTTGAAAAACAGAAGAGTTTTATCTACATCAACAATAGTCAAGCCTTTAATTTAATTCTCTGTTAATTAATTAAATTAATTAGTTAATTTAATTAGTAAATTAATTCACTCAGAATTAATTTATTTCTTAAATTAATTAAAGGATTAATTAATTTAGAATTATTTTAGAATGACAGAAGCTGGAAGCTCAAAGGGATACGGGTTTGTTTGGAATGCAGTGTACAAGAGTCAGAATCCAAGATTGAATATTTGACTGGGTACATGCAGTGGTGAAAAGAAGTATTGTCTAGTTTAAATAATAAGATTATTTCAGTAACAGAGATACTTCTAATTACAACTGTAGAAACAGCCAAACATGCCTGACAGTACTGACTTGAAGAAAAGACGGAAAAAGAAATGACACGGAAGAAATGCAGAGTCATATATTCTTAAAGGTGGAACCCCGGTTGGAATTGATTTATCATTTCCAAGTCAAAAGAACCGCAACTTAGAGCGTAAGGATTTATTTAATTAATAAATATTTTATTTATTTAGTAAATTATATTTATAAATATCTAAAAAATATTAGATATTTATTTTTATAATTTCTGAATTAAATTTATTATTTATTAATCAAAGATTATAAGCTGTGCGGGTCGAAAAACATTTCTACGGAGCCTGTCTATAATAAGACGAAATAGGCCCCTTTTCCATTTGATTTGGCAGGAGATTTTTTCAACCAATCATAGGCTGCCACGTGTCCAATCAAGAATAAAAGAAATGGAAAAAGTTGTTGATTCATGTGTCATACCGAAGGAATTATTGAAGTGTCATACCGAGTGATACAGAGTCATACCGAGAAGAATTCAAAGAGTCATACCGAGTTCTTTAAGATAAGTCATACCGATTTTCTGATTATTAAATAAGTCATGCTGATTTGTTTAATTACAAGAAAATTCGAATATGACTTTAAGATAAGTCATACCGAATTTTGAAGAGTCATACCGACAAAAATAAGTCATGCCCAGCTTTCTAAAGAGTCATACAAGGCTTAATTTGATGATAAAAAAGAGTCATATTGGAAGAGTCATGCTAGTTTTCCACCTCTATAAATATGAGGTTTTGACTTCATTTTTCAGTAGTAGAAAAATAGTTAAATTCAGCAATTTGTCTGCAACGTCATATTCACAGACTTTCTGTGCTGGTTTGAGTTTAATTCCTTAAGTAGAACAATTCATGTCAAATTTATTCTAGGAATTAAATGTTTATTCTACCGAATACTGTAACACCCATTCAAGTTTAGTATACATGTTTAACTTGAATCTTGTTTACTTACTTGCTAATTTTTTATATCTTAAATGTTATATCATAAAAATAGAAATCTAGTAAGTCAGTCTCCCAAACACTACAAGGACTCGAACCCTCAGCTAAAGCAATAATTTAATTCCGCAAATTCTGAAAAGAATTTTAAATTGTTGTCAGTATCGCATTCAACTCCCCTTCTACGATACTTCCGGGACCCAACAGTAAGGGAAAACAATCTGAAGATAAGGCTTTCTTTGATGGGGGGCTTTGTCGAAGGAAGCAATAGACACCATTGAAAATGGTAGTAATGACTGGTTGCTCAAGTCATGTTGATTACAATGAAATGGTTTTACCAGGCATAACATTAGGAGACATGTTCTCAAATGTGGTCAAAAAAGAGAAATCAGGAAATCCAGAGACTATGGATCAGTCTCCCATGCAAGGGGGTGTTCAAATTAAGGAAGTTGTAGAGGACATAGTGATGGAGCAGGAAGGGGATCTTAACAGAGGAGCTCAAGAAAACTACTAGTATGGGTACCCAACAGACCCAAAACTGGAGGAGCTTTGGTCGGTGGAAAATGTTTTACTTGAATGGGCGATTCTAGAAGAAATGCAGCAGAACCAGATGCAAGCACAAGTGTTAGCACATGATAAGGTTGAATTTAAAAAGGAGGATTAATGGTCTAGTTGATCTTGTAATACTAGCATGTCTTTAAGCAATATTAGTTAAGGTGTTATCTAGGTCCAGTAATCTAGTATCTAATTTAGTTCGATGGTTGTAGCAGTAAGGCAGGAGGAGAATAATTTTCCAACTTCTTCTCCACCTATCTCTAATGTATCTCATGTTTCCAGTGGAATGAATGAATTAATAATTAAAAAAAAGTTTGTGATAATGCAAGATTTATGTGTATTATTAGGTGGAATCAACTCTTAACTTCTTTTTATACAACTTAAAATATGTGTCATGAAGTTAAGTTTTGTAATTGTGATTCTCAAATTTTTAATTTTTTTTCCACACTCACACACTCTTTGAGACTTTGACAAGAGCCGACACTTGGATAAGGCGAATAAGACAACCGCCGATAGTACCATCATCATGATAAAAATATCAAAAAATTTATATATATGTATTTTAATTTTTTTAGAATCTTAAACAAAAAAGGATAACATTTCGAAATTTCATTTAGTGCACCCAAATTTTTAGCAGTGACATTTCACTCCTTGATTCCCCGTGTTTACAATAAAATAAGTAAAATAAACATATATCCGTAATCCAACCCTCTTAGTCAGTCAACAATTTATAAACTTGCAGTTATTAATCCATTAAACTTGCTAGTGGTTGACTAAGTGAAATTTGTCTTTCATGTCTGATAGAGTATAAGTTAACGGAACAATTAAACAATCAAGTCACAAACTAAAAACCATGTACAGAAAAAGATAAAGGCATGCATGTCAAAAAATTGCATGTTTGTTCTCAATTTGGTCAAACGGAATGTTCTATTAACAATTTGACTGATTACTAAAGTTCAGGAGCATTAAAAAAATTGTCATACGAACCTAAAAAGGAAATTACCATACAAACCATGGTTAATAATACTCCCTCGAATCTTTTTTATAGGGCACTGCACGCAATTCTAAGTCTTAATAAAATGAGTTCTATTTAATATTTTTTAATTATTCTTTTTCTAAATAAAAGTATTTTTAAAACCCTTTTACTCAAAAAAATTATTAAAAAATAGTAAGTAATTTTTTTTATTTAAATCTTGGGTTGCGTGCAGTATATAGGACCTGAGGGGTAATAACTTGAGAAGTTACTTTATTATTCGCAGGAGATCAAACTAGAGAGATAACAAAAGAAAGAGTTCTTAACCTTAAAAAAACACTGGAGTTGTCTTGATAATAACACTGATTCTTTAATTAAGATGTCTGTGTGTATAGAAAAGGTATAATTCTAAAGTATTAGTTTTAAATTCGAATGCGGTGATAATATTATTTGTTAACTATTATAAAGAATTTTAAATTCGAATGTGATGATAATTTTACTTGTAAATTGTTATAAATTTCACAATTGTTAATGCTTGTTGATTTTGAATGAAAGTTGTTATTCTTTAATTGAATTATGTAATGTACTAGTAGCCCCAATCATTTTTTATCTTTTCATTTTTCTTGATTAAACTTTTATTTTCTTTAAATAAGTTTTCAATTTTTTTGGATTTTGTTTAGTCTTTCCTCCTTGTGAGATCGCATATATTCATAACATCTTTAAAAAATCGTTGGTTGCCTATTCAAGAAAAAAGGATTCAACAGCGATATATTTAAGCGTTTGTTCAATTTCAATTGTATTTGTAGATGTCGTATGACTTTTTATTAATAAATTGATTCCGCTTTTCAAAAAAATAATATTTTCAGCCATGCGATCATAATACCTTAAAATGTGTGTCAAAAAATAAGAAAAAATGGAGTAATGTCGATTGTCAAAAACGGTGAAGCATATTGTTTTTCTTCTGGTGTCAGTTTTTTATTCAACCAACGTATATTATTCTGATGTACTATTGTATCGGTTGGTCAATCCTATTTTATGCTTTGAATTTTCTGATATTTGTAATTATATGATATATCTCACTCATCTCTTTATATTTTAAGGTAATATTAAAAAGAAGTAACCAATGATTTTATGCGGGCTTATAATCCGTATAAAATACGGATACTATTAATAAATTATATATTAATTATTTTATATAATTTAAATATTTCATTTAATATGATAATTTGTTTTATTATTAATTTTCTTTTACATTTTTCTATACAATTGTTATGCACGAATTTTGATATGAGGCAGGCGCGCCGTTCTATGCCGTCAACCGTGGGCGCGCCCACTTTGTGAGGAAATCTGGCCAAAGTTGTTGCAGTCACTGTCCTCACTCCATGGACCTCTAGATTCTGTGTATTTCTTCATAGTTGAAGGCCATAGCTCCATGTTACAGGCGAATTCCGACGTCCTATATTTGCTGAAGGAGCGCCTTGCTTGGGGCTAAAGAAGGATGCGTCCTGCGTAAAGTATGGAATTGATTTGCTGCTTCTGTTGGATGCTCCTTGATAAATTATATACTTGTCTGTGCTTATTGAAGATCATAACTCCACATTTCTCGGGTTGCCCTCGTAGGAGAGTTATTAATTATTACTTGGTCTTATCTTGGAAGATCATTTCCCTGTATTCAGGCGAGTTACCCTTGTCCGGGGACTTAGGACGTGACTGATGGGTCCATAATTAATACATCTTTAATACCTATTTTGTGTTTATTTTCGTAATTTTATTAGTTAATTAATTATTTTTATTTTGTTTTGTAGTAAATTAATTAAAATTAGAATTGTAGCAGAAAAAGGAAATACAAGGAAGGAGGTGGAATTACTTGGAGGCAAAGTAATTAGAGAAAAAATTGAATGCTTGTTGGAGAAGAAAAAAAAATAGAAGGAAATATTTAGAATTCAATTTGTAATCGATATAGAAAACCGACATTATTTCTCCTATATATAGGGGTCTCCTCTCTTGTATAAAAAAAATCCTGGAACCTTAGCTTTAGTTTTCAATAGTGAGGAGTAGGAGTAAAGTACTGTTATTTTCTTTCTCTTTCAATACACGTTGTCCATTATTTATATGTCTTATATTAGTTGTTTTGTTTTTTTTCAATCATGTCTAGCTAATTCTCTTACCCTAGGATGAAGATGAAGTTAGTTACTTATTGTTAGTATTTACTTGTTTGTATTGATTGATTCACATAATTTTCTTAGTACTTAATTGTTTAATTAACAAAGTGATTTTGATATATTATTGTAACCAAATTTATTTTTCATAGCCTATGCTTGCTCCATGAAATTTTGATGGGTTACTGTTAGATAATAAATTTCATAATATATGTTTGTCTCGTTAATTGATATTTGATTTTTGAAGAAAGAGAGTTGATTTTTAGGGCTATTTGTATATTAATTGTAATTGATTAATGGATTTGGATTCTTAGATTTTCCATATTTATTTGATCATATTTACTTATTAGGTTAAAACTCTTCTCTCACAAATATTTGTCTAGTCTTCCTGATTTATTTATTAGGGTTTGGAAATTTCATAGTCTCTGAGGATCGATCTGTGATTGCTACAATTAACCACTATGCGCTTGCAGCATTTTTACCACATCAAGTTTTGGCGCCGCTGCCGGGGAACATTGGTAATTTTCACTCCTTAGTATTTAATTCTTCGGATTAGTTTCTTGTTTTCCTTTGTGTTTTTTTAGGGATTTGTGAAGCTGAGAAAATTTTGAACAAGAAGATCGTTAGAAGGCCTCGTTGTCTCCTTTAAAATTTTTGGAAAGCACTTTTCGGTATTCCGTATTACCTCTCTAGTTTTGTTTTTCTCACAAATATTTAAAAAAATCCCAAAAAATTAAATATTCAAAAAAATTTAGTTAGTTATTTGTCTTGTTAAAAATTAATTTGTTGCATCATTCACATCTCACATAGGGACACATCATCTAGATTTTCTTTATTGTATTTTATTTCTTTCCATTTTATAATTGTGGTAATTGCTGAAGGAAAGAGGTAGGTACAATTTAAATTAATTCACGTAGTGTAGTGCATCCATAGTTATTTATTTTCTCGTTCTTTGTGTGTTGCATTCATTTAATCAATCTTAAGGGTGCCATCCAATTACAAGGTAAGGTAAGAGATTTCATCACCCTTTTCTTGGCTCACAAATCACTAATACGTTCATCTTGCATTCCCCTTACATTAATAAAATTAAGTAAAAGTTGGCCCCTAGGATTTCGCGCTCATTTAGGAAGAGAACCTAAGAAGAAATAAATCTCTACTCATTCTTACTTTTGGTGTCTAGGAAAGTCGAGGCTTACCTGGCCAATTTGGATTGGTGTCTAGAAAGCGAGGTTATTTAATTGAGCGCTTTACTTTCGAAAGATCGCAAAGAAGGCCCCCTTGCAGCCTGGCCAATCGGTTTAAATATTTCTAGATTTGTGACTCTTAGTATTATCTTAAAGTTAGGAGCAGGTTTAGTATTTCTTTAGGTTAACATAGACATAAAAAATTTCTTTTATATTTTTTAGGTATTTAATTCTATCTCTTATCTGCTACGTGCTTACTTGCAAGTCATGTCTATTCCACTTAGAGACCGTTGTTATCCCACTCATTCCGCCCAACCTTCATGCATAGTGCTACCAACAGTAAATGGTAATAATTTTGAAATCAAATCTCACCACATTAGTATGTTACCTAGTTTTACTGGGGTAGAGGGAGAGGATCCATATCTTTTCATTCGAGAGTTTGAGGAAGTTTGTGCCCTAAAAAAATTGAACAGTTGACTGACTCCATTAAATTGAGACTTATCAACTTTGCTCTTAAAGAAAATGCAGAAAAATGGTTATATAGTCTACCCATTAATTCTATTTCAACTTGGGAGGGATTTGTAAGTACATTTCTAAAAAAATATTTTTCTAATCATAAGGCCAACAAACTTAGGAATGAAATCAACCAATTTCAACAAAAATAAAATGAGTCTTTTTAGAAATATTTTGATAGATTTAAAAATCTATTGTCTCAATGTCCTCAACATGGTATAGAACAATGGAGACTTTGTAAAATTCTTTATGAAGCCTTAGATAGCCCAACCACTTCTTTGTTATAGTCAATGTGTCAAGGTAAATTCATGGAAAAAAATAAGGAAGAAGCTTGACAATTTTTTGAGGAGTTGGCTGAAAAATAATGTTGTGGGAGTCAACTAGGGAACCAAGTCAAGAAATTGAAAAACCTAAATCATCTAAGGGCATACATGTTGTTGGTAATTCTATTGCAACTGAAGATAAATTAGTTACACTCACAAGAAGATTAAAAGCCTTAGAAACCAACAACGTGTCTTCACAAGTGTCTGTCTATGCAAACTATAACTCATCTAATCATGTGATAGAAAATTGCCCTGAAATTCAACAAGCTGGTGTCATGTTTCAAGCGAGAGTTATGAATGATCCCTTTTCACCCACATACAACCCTGGTTGGAAAAATCACAAAACTTTCTCATGGAACCAAGGTCAAAACAATCAGTATAACTAACCCTCTTAAACTGCTTTTCAAAATCCCAATCCTAGTCCATTTCCAACCTAAAATCCTAATTCTTTTCCTGCTCAAAACTTTGACCCATATCCAAATTCTTTTTCAGTCCTTTTGAATCCTCTTGGTTTTAATGAAACCGATAAGAAATTGAATTCTTTGGAAAAAAGTATTGAGACATTATTGAAATCCCAAGCTAATCTAACTCAATCTCAACAAGCTTTCATGCAAATTATGACCCAAGATAGGCAGTTATTAACTTCCAACACTCAAGCAATTTCTAAGCTAGAGGTCAAGTTAGTCAGTTAGCCAACACAATCAGTGAGAGGAAAAAAATATATTTACTACTCAACCCGAGGTTAATCCAAAATTTCATCCAAACCAAAAATCTAATGAAAATATGAATTCCATCATCTTTCTTAGGTCTGGTAATCAATTCAACAATCATACTGGTCTCAATACTCAAGAGGATAAAAAACTCACTTCTGAGCCAAATCCTTTACTCTTGAATCCTAGTCTTGAACAATTCTTGTCTCCCAAGAATTCTGAAGTAGTAGTGAAATCTAGTGAACCTTCCAAATCTGATGAACCACCTTCAACCATCTCTGAAAAAGTCTTCAAGCCAAAAACCCCATTTCCTCAAAGGCTTACTTCAAACAAACAATCTCCTCAGTTAAATAAGATTTCGGAAGTCTTTAAATAAGTCGAGATCAACATTCCTCTTTTGGATACAATTCACAAGTTCCCTCTTATGTTAAGTGTCTAAAAGACTTGTGTACTCATAAAAAAACCACTCATTTTCCTAAGAAAGCTTTCCTAACGTCTCTTGTTAGTTCCATCATATCGCATCAAATCCATGTGATGTATAAGGATCCTGGTTTTCCTACAATCTCTTGTGTCATAGGTGATACTTTCATTGACAAAACTTTACTTGATCTAGGAGCTAGTGTAAACCATCTTCCATTATTTGTCTATCAAACTTTGGGTTTAGGTGAGCTTAAAAAGTCTAATGTCACTCTTCAGTTAGCTGATCGTTCTATCAAAATTCCTAAGGGCATAGTGGAGGATGTGTTAATTAAAGTTGGTGATTTTGTCTTTCCCCTGGATTTTATTGTTCTCGAGACCGAACCTTTCAAAAATTTCAAAAATCAAATTTCTATCATTTTAGGAAGAGCTTTTCTTGCTACTTTCAATGCTTTGATTAACTGTAGGAATGGTTCGATGAAACTCATTTTTAGGAACATGACTCTAGATCTTAATATCTGTAATGTAAAAAGTCACTCCAATGATCTTTATGACCGGCCTGTAGGAATAAATTTCATTGCTGACGTTGTGTCTTGGTCGAATCTTGAGGATAGTTTGATTGAGTCTTTTCTTGAACATGATGTTGTGTTAGAGTATGAGAGTAATAGAGAACTTCATGAGCTATATCAAAATTTCACTTATGATGAGATGATAGATGAGTTGAATGTCATTTGTTCTAAACATGAAACTCAATTGGAGGATATTTCTTTTGAGCCTAGGACCATTGTTAAGACTTCTGTAGATAAGCCACCACACTTGATTCAAAACCATTTCTATCCACTTTTGGTCAATCCTTTGTAGGTTTCAATGAAACTCATCATACTTTTATTTCTAATGACTTAGTCCAGGATCACAAATATTAAGTAATCAATCTGCTTAAACAATTTAAAGAAGCGTCTAATTGGTCTATGGACTATGTTAGTGATATGAATTTTATCTTGTTGCAAGATCGTATATTTCTAGTGGATAATGTTGTTCTTGAGAATGTGTTTCAACAGTGTGCTTACTCTACGATGAAAGAAGTTTTTCCTCGATGTGGTGTTGGTTAGTAAGCTTTCTTCTTGATTGTCTCCCATAGTCAAGTGTAGGTATGGGGGAGTAATTATGTGTGTGTGTGTGGTATAAGTAATTTTATATATCCGCCATTTCTTTATCAGGTATTATCGTCCTTTTACTTTTTCATTTATCTGTTTTTTGCATACATTCAGGACAATGCATGGTTTAGGTACGGGGGAGGGAATTAGTAGTATTATAAAAAATTCAAAAATCCAAAAAAATCAAAAAAAAATAGAAAATCCGAAAATAGAGATGTTTTAGCTAAGTTTTTCATTCTTGTACTTTGATGCTAGTTGGTGTTAACAATTTTTTATAAAATTATATATATATATATATATAATGCCTTGAGATAATTCTAACGTAGTTGAGTAATGTTTTCTTCATGAAACTTGTGTCGAACAAATTTTTGCTTAAAAGTCCAAGACGAAACTTATTGCACAAAGTCTTTGTTGGAAAGATTGTCTAGGGAAGTTTTCGATACCTGAGAGATAGCCCACATGTTAAAACAATGTCGAATCAAATTTTTGCGAGAAAAAAATAGAAAAAAAAAGTCTGTGAATAAACTACTTCAATACCCAAAATTCCTCACAAATAAATCAAATTTGAGATGATGGGCAAAAGTAGATTGACTAGTCTTATTTTATGGCCTTTGTTACTTGAGTTATTAAGTCCGTAGGGGTATTTTGAAACCTAGTGCCTTAAGACCAACTAGTTTGGGAGTCATTGGCCTAAAGCTCGTGACATGGGTAACATAGAAAGCCTAAGAAAAAAGATATTATACAATCAATGAAAAAAAAGCAAAAAAAATTGTGAATTTTGGCTAGATACTTGTTTTGATAGAGATTGGGTCAGTTCAATATTGGTTGAAAAAGAGGAAATGTACTTATTCAATTGATTCTTCAGAGTTCTATTTTCACAACACACCTTGGGAGTTTTTGGAAATGTTTAAATTCGATATAAGTGTATTTTAGATACCTCCATCTTGGCTGTTATTAGAAGAGTCTTTAAGGTATGTAGTTTCCTATAAATTATTTTGTTTTGACACCGATGAACGTTATTATTAATAAAGTTAGATGCTTGCTAGAATATTTCACAGATTTTAGGGGTATATCTTCTGTAAACCCTTAGGAGACAAAACTCCTCTAGTAAAGATCGTCTACGAGTTTAAATGGGTTGTTACACATAAAAATATCCGTGAGTCCTACGACAGTGGCTAGGTTTTTAATATAGTTTTTCTCCATTTAATTTTCTCGAGGATGAACAAAATATAGGTATGGGGGTATTTGATGGGTCCATAATTAATACATCTTTAATACCTATTTTGTATTTGTTTTCGTAATTTTATTAGTTAATTAGTTATTTTTATTTTGTTTTGTAGAAAATTAATTAAAATCAGAATTGTAGCAGAAAAAGGAAATACAAGGAAGAATGTGGAATTACTTGGAGGCAAAACAATTAGAGAAAAATAGAATGCTTGTTGGATAAGAAAAAAAGAATAGAAGGAAATATTTAGAATTCAATTTGTAATCGATATAGAAAACCTACATTATTTCCCCTATTTATAGGGGTCTCCTCTCTTGTATAAAAAAAACCCTGGAACCTTAGCTTTAGTTTTCAATAGTTAGGAGTAGGAGTAAAGTACTTTTATTTTATTTCTCTTTTAATACACTTTGTCCATTATTTACATGTCTTATATTAGTTGCTTTGTTTTTTTATTCAATCATGTCTAGCTAATTCTCTTGCCCTAGAATAAAGATGAAGTTAGTTACTTATTGTTAGTATTTACTTGTTTCTATTAATTGATTCTCATAATTTTCTTGGTGCTTAATTGTTTAATAAATAAAGTGATTTTGATATATTATTATTACCAAATTTATTTTTCAAAGGCTATGCTTGCTCCATGAAGTTTTGATGGGTTATTGTTAGATAATAAATTTCATAATATATGCTTGTCTCGTTAATTGATATTTGATTTTTGAAGAAAGAGAGTTGATTTTTAGAGCAATTTGGATATTAATTGTAATTGATTGATGAATTCGGATTTCTAGGTTTTCCATATTTATTTGATCATATTTGCTTATTAGGTTAAACCTCTTCTCTCATAACTATTTGTCTAGTCTGACTGATTTATTTATTAGTGTTTGGAAATTTTATAGTCTCTGATGATCGATCTGTGATTGCTACAATTAACCATTGTGCCCTCGTAGGGGAGTTATGAATTATTTCTTGGCATTATCTTAGAAGATCATTTCCCTGTACTCAAGCGAGTTGCCCTCGTCTGGGGGCTTAGGACGTGTCCTACGATTAGTGGTGGATCTAGTGCTGGCCTCCAGTCAAGGTATTCTTAGAAATAGTTGTAGTGGACCGGCTGGAGCCCACATTTCTGGGTCAATGTCGGATCCATAAAGTCCTTAGATCTTATACTGGGATTTGACCTATCCGAACAAGCCCGAATGTAGAGTCATCTTCCCGGAAGATTCCACTTGCCTTTCTATATTCGATTTGAAGAAGGAAACTCCGGTTTCCTAACGGGCCTCTACTTTGCCAAGAATTATGTGGGTTTGATCCTCTATTTTCCCTATAAATAGAGGTACGTAGGAACATTATTGGGGGTCAGAATTTTTAGAGCTCACACCTGTCAAAGAAGAAAATCTCTAGTTATTCTGAAACATAGCAATTTCAGCCCCCAATCTCATAAAAATTACCGCACTCCGGTGATATTCAGCTCCGCTAGATCTTTTTCCAGGAAAGAACTTCGATCTTTGTTGATTACCTTATTTTTCCATCAACAAATTGGCGCTAGAAGGAGGGGACTCTCAACATCTATGGAGAGAAGATGTCACAACCACGAGATCAGCGGTTGAACGGTAAGAGGGAGGAAAAAGAATGGTCATCTGGCCAAAATCAGGATCAGAATAACCAAAACTACCATGGCCATGAGGAGTATATTCCTGAACACGTAACCAATTCCCTCAACGTTGATCGGATTTTTGGAGGACCTACTCCTATTATGATGACTAACTCAGAGATGATGGAGCAGTTATTTTTTATTGGAGACACAGTCAAGAGCTTCCATGAGAACTTTCATGGATTTGATGAATGTCTACGTATTCTTGAATGATGTCTTGGGAAAGAAACAATGGCAGAATGAGGGAGGCATACCCTTGATGGCGGAGGAAGAAGGCTGAAAGATGCTTGTGATGGTACGTTCCATGGAGTCATCCCCAGAAGGCTAGAATTTGGGAGCGGTGCTACCAATCAGGACCATCAGGAGAATTCTTAAAAAGGAATAGTCCTAGAAGGAGAAGCCCAACATCATCCACACCCGCATCGTTCAGGCCGCACTTCTGATATGAGACATAATACCCAGGTAATTTCCGAACACTGTAGACCTTTTATTCGTGATAGGAATGGTAGATTGGTTTTACAGGGAGAAGAGGAGGAACAACCTCGTAGGAGAGATCAAGAAAGGCCTATCATCAATCCTATGCCTCTAAGGTCGATCCAACCAGATGAGGGCTTTCCACGGAATATAAACCCAAGCACCTGTGAGTCTCTGTCAAACCAAATAGGAAGGAGAGAGAGTGATTACATGAGTTAGAGGCCTCTTCCTCACTGGAGGCGCCACAATGCCGAACCTATCATCATCTCTGTTTATTCTGAGAGCTCATCGGAAGGCAGGGGTCACACTCCTCGAAGGCAGAACAACCTGAATAATCAGGTTCCTTTTTCCCCAGAGACTAATCAGGGTGCGCCCCAGCATACTCAAGTCATTCAGAATATGGCTTCACCCCCAGTTGATCAGGCCACTAAGGGCGCGCCTCAACCTCCCCAGACAACCCAGGTCACACCCACAATACTAGTCATCCAAGTCACACCGCCTCTCTACATGAATCAGGGTGCACCTCAGCCTCCTCTAGTCATAAATTAGGGCACGCCTACCCCCTACCCAGGCAACACTCGGGCCACGCCCCCACTACAGGGCATGCCCTCTACCATTACCTCCCAGGTAAGCCCCTTATCTCAACTCTCAGGAATGCAAAATATCCTTGATGTAGGTAATATAAATATTGATGAATTGAAGAAGCGTCTTGCACTCTTTAACGAGGGGAGGTCAACTACTCTGGTGCAAGCTCCATCTCCTTTCTCTCAAGTAGTAAGGGATGCCTCGCTCCCACAAGGGTATCGAAGTACTACTGACCTCCGCTATCATGGGAACTCAGACCTGGTTGAATATCTTCGAAAGTTTAATACAGACATGGATGTCTAGCAGGTGTAGGCTCTTGGCTGCTACACTGAGGGATATCGCTCAAATATGGTTTCAGAAGTTGGGATCAGGTATTGTCACATCATGGGATCAGATACAACTTCTCTTCCTAACACAATTCTAAGCGGAGGTGAAGTATGCTCCTCCGATCACAACCCTAACTAATGTCAAACAAAGGGATAGTAAATCCCTCCTGGCATACATAAAAAGATTTAATTCTGAAGCTACAGGAGTTAGGGGAGCAATAGATGATACCCTGAAGAGTTTGCTCATTGCAGGTTTGAAGGTCGGTATAGATTTTTGGAAGCATTTACAGGGGAAGGAACCATCAACTTTGGCCTCCTTATATGTCGAGGCAGAGCCCTTCAAAAAAATCAAGCAATCCTTGGAAGACAACAATCAATCAAGTTCAAATTACAAAAATTCAAAGAAGAGGGATATAACTTCACCATCTGACTATAGGGGGAAACCTGCAAGTCCAAATCAGGTGAATATGATGCATGATAGAAGGAACTGGAGCCCTCCACAGTCCTATGAAAGAAGGCGAGACAGATATACTCCCCTGGTAGCCGGGTGGAACACATTTATGAAGTCAATAAAAATAAGGGTCTGTTTAGGAGGCCTCCTCCCCCATCAGCTTGGCAAAGTAAGGACCATAAGAAGTATTGAAAATACCATGAATCTACTAGGCACAACACTCACAAATGTCGAAAACTGAAAGATGAAGTTGAAGTTTTAATAAATGAAGGGCATATCACTGAATGGTTGAAGAAGTACAAAGTCGATCATCCTGCACCAAAGAGGGATAGTAGACCCGACCTAGGAGCAAACAATCAGGAACCGACCTTAGATTATACCTTTTTCAGAGCCAACAGCATACACACTACATTTGGGGGACATTATATTGCAGGAGATGAAAGGAATGCAATGTAGAGGTACACAAAGGAATCCAAGTACCGACCTCTCACTAATGTCAACAACTTATCTTCAAGGCCAATAAAGCTTTTCAGATAAGAGTCCACAAACATTACTTTCACAGAGGAGGATGCCAAGTGGGTACATCATGCAAATAACGACTCCCTTGTAGTAGTAATAAAAATTGGGACAGTGAATGTCCATCTGGTTTTTATGAATAATGGAAGCTCAACAAACATCTTATGCTACAGCACATACCAGAAGATGAGACTTCTTGACAAAGACATGACCGTGAAAATCATCTTTCTATATGGTTTTGGAAGAGAATCTATCCCTGCTAAGGGAACCATCGGCCTTCCTGTCACTCTTGGAGAAAGAGCGTTATCATCAACCCATATCATCAATTTTTTAGTAGTAAACCAGGAGTCAGCTCACAACGCCTTGATTGGAAGGCCACTTCTGAAAGAGATAAGAGTCATAACTTCCATCTACCACTTATCTATGAAGTTTCCCATGCCTGCTGGGATAGGATGTGTGAATGGATGCCAATTTGATTCAAGGGAATGCTATAACAAATCAGTAAAGGTGTTTGAAAAGATAAGAGGTCTAAGACAACCACAGTCAAACAACATGGTGGAAGCCAATGAGAAGCCATAGTGAATATTCTGTATATGGTGGAATTCTCTGAGGAAAAAGATCATGAAGAGCAAGCCTTATACATTGAGGACAAGCCCCGTCCTCAAGTTTTGTTATTGGAAACACCTCCTACGATGGAGTTCGTGGAGGGGATTGTGGAAGATGCCAGTGACGAAGAGACTGAAGAACAAACTTTGACCAGAAGAAGGAAGGGTAAAGCAGTTATTCCCGAATCTCTTCCCATCACTGAGTTGGAAGAAAATTTTACTAATTCCCCAAAGGAGAATTAGGGCGCGCTCTGTAGTGATAAGAACGAAGAATACCACTTCGACTTTGATCTGAACCCTCGAATGCCTCTTGTAATAGAAAAAATAGGGCCGATAGAAGATACACTCTCCATTCCAATATATCCGGAAGATCTGTTAAATGTTTTGAAAATTGGCTCACGCCTAGAGCCCGCCTTACAAGAGGATTTGATAAATTTTATGAAATTCAACCTGGATGTTTTTATGTGGATTCTTGCTGATATGGTGGGAATAGATCCTGAGGTAATGTGTCATCACCTCAATATTGATCCAAAGAAGAAAGGGATGAGGTAGAAGCGTCGCCCGGTCAGTGGGGAAAGAGCTAAAGCATTGCAAGAGGAGGTGGACAGGTTATTTGAAGTTGATCTCATTAAAGAATCCTTCTACCCTGAATGGCTGGAAAACCCCGTCTTAGTAAAGAAGCCCAATGGGAAGTGGAGGACGCGTATTGACTTCACTGATCTGAACAAGGCTTGCCCTAAGGACATCTTTCCTCTTCCAAGAATCGATCAGTTGGTAGATCAATGGCTGGTCATGCACTTCTTAGTTTCATGTATGCCTACTCGGGGTATAATCAAATTATAATGTATAAGCCGGATTAGGAACATACCTCTTTCATCATGGATAGAGGCTTATATTGTTACATCAGCATGCCCTTTAGCCTGATCAAGGCTGGTGCAACTTATCAAAGGTTGGTGAACATAATGTTCAAAGATCAGATTGGGAAGATAATGGAAGTGTACGTGGACGACATGTTAGTAAAGTCCAAGGTAGCCAGTGTTCATGTAAGGCATTTGAGGGAGATGTTCACCATTTTAAGAAAGTATAGGATAAAGCTCAATCCTCATAAGTGTGTTTTCGGGGTAGAGTTAGGAAAATTCCTTGGATTCATAGTTAATTATAGAGGAATTGAAGCGAATCCTTCAAAAATTCAAGTTATGCTCGACATGAAGTCGCCAATAACTGTGAAACAAGTTCAAAGCCTCACTGGAAGAATAGTCACTCTCAATAGGTTTATGTCAAAGTCATCAGACAAATGGAAAGAGTTCTTCCAAGCCATCAAGGGGGTAGCTAAAGACTTTGTGTGGACTCGAGAATGTGAAGAAGTCTTCCAGAAAATAAAGGAACATTTAGGTAATCCTCCCTATTAACTAAGCCATCTGAAGGGGAAACATTGATTCTCTACTTGGTTGTCTCTGAATATTTAGTTAGTGTCGTCTTGGTTAAGGAAGAGGTCAACTTACAGTCACCTGTCTACTACGTGAGCAAGAAACTTCTCGATGCTGAAACAAGATACTCCAACATGGCAAAATTAGTCTACGCCTTGATATTAGCAGCAAGGAAGCTAAGGCCTTACTTCCAAGAACACAAAATCGAGGTGAGGATGACTTATCCACTTAAACAAATCATGCATCGGCCAGAGACATCAGGAAGAATGTTGAAGTGAGCAGTTGAATTAGGGCAATTTGACATCAAGTACAAGCCGAATTCTATCAAAGGGCAAGCCGTAACAGACTTCATCTTGGAGTTTCCTCCAGACTTTGAAAATTATGAACGAGCCTTGGTTCTAGTAGAAGCAGCACACACTTCTCTAAGGAATGAGAGGGAAGTTCCCGAGCTTTGATGGACATTGCATGTCAATGGAGCGGTGAATAATGAAGGAGCCGACATAGTCCTCATCAACCCTGAAGGGCATCATCTTATGAGCGCAATTCACTTCGCCTTCCGAGCCACTAATAACGATGCAGAGTATGAAGCCTTCATCGCTGGAATGAGACTTGTCCTAGAAATGAAAGTGACTCACTTAGTTGTCCAAAGCGATTTTATGCTGGTGGTGTATCAATTGAATTGGGGGTACCAGGCAAGAGGTCCCAGAATAGAGATGTATCTTGAGTGTGCAAAGCGCTTGATAAAGAAATTCATAGAGGTTCGTATAGATCAAGTGCCTAGAGATCAAAATATCAAAATTGATGCCTTGGCCAAGTTAGGATCGCAGAAGGATGCTACAATGTTGGGGGTCATTCCTCTAGAAATTCAGGAAAAGTCAAGCGCCGTAGAAGTAGAAATCATGGAAATCGATGAAGAAATTCTGGAGGTCACATGGAAAATGCCTATTTAGGAGTTTTTGAAGGAAGGAAAACTTTATGAAGATAAGGGAAAGGCTAGGAGACTTCGATACAAAGATGCCAAATATGTGGAGTTTAACGGGGTCTTGTATAGAAGGGGATTCAATCAACCTTTACTTAAATGTATAGATGGAGTTGAATGCACTTACATCATGAGGGAAGTGCATGAAGGTATCTGTGGCAATCACTCAGGGGGTAGTTCTCTATCCATGAAAATCCTTAGGGAAGGATATTATTGGCCTACCATGAAGAAGGATGCCTACAAATTTGCTAAGGCATGTGAGAAATGCCAAAGATATGTAAATTACATCACTAGCCCGGTAGCTTCTCTTATCTCTATGACAAGACCATGTCCATTCGACATGTGAGGGATTAATCTGATAGGAGAATTGCCTAAAGGGAAAAGAAGAGTCAAGTACGCTGTGGCAGCAGTGAACTATTTTACAAAGTGAGTAGAAGTCGCTCCTCTTGCAACCATAACAACCAAGAAGATAACGACTTCGTATTCAATGCCATTGTTTGCAGGTTCGATATCCTATATATGTTAATTTTTGATAGGAGGAAGCAACTCAATAGTCACGAGAGTTTTATGCTCAACACCATTGCTTGCAGGTTTGGCATTCCATACAAGTTGATCTTCGATAATGGGAAGCAATTCACAGCAGTGCATCACCCTCAAAGTAATGGGCAGACCGAAGCCATCAATAAAATCATCAAGCACACCCTGAAAGCCAAGTTAGAGGAAAGCAAGGGAAATTGGCCAGATGAATTACCTCAAGTGTTATGGTCCTACAACACTACTCCTAGGAGAACTACGGGGAATCACCCTTCGTCTTGACATATGGTTGTGAAGCCATGGTACCAGTTGAGATCGGAGCCAGATGTTTTAGGAGAGATACCTTTCAGGTAAGAGACATGGTCTTTTATTTGGGGCTTCATTGAAGAATCCCAAGCTTTATCGTTTTCAAATCCCCTCATTTTTCATGAAGAAGTCCAAGAGGTGAATCACAGGCTTTACCTAGATTTGCTTGAGGAGACAAGGTTTAATGCTTAGGTGAGGTTAACAGCTTATTAGTAGAGAACAACAAGATATTACAACTCAAAAGTTAAAGAAAGGCCAATTCAAGTAGGCGACCTAGTGCTGAGAAAGGTGATGCCTCATGCCAAGACAGCAAACCATGGAGTATTTGGACCCAACTGGGAAGGACCATATAAAATCAAAGTGGCATTATGGAAATGAACTTACTACTTGGCAGATTTTGAGGACAAGCCCATTCCAAGAGTGTGGAATACGAAACATTTGAAGAAATATTATCAGTAGGGCAAAACCCATATGTTTTATGTTTTCAAGACAAATTTTAGAATTATTAGTAGTAGTAGCAGTAAAACTTAATTTTATTCCCTCTAGGGGTAGTAGGCGTATGGTATATAGTTTCAAAACTTTTACGACTATGTGAGTACATGCATTAAGGTTTTTATATATATTGATTTGGGTTTACAAGGTTTACCACAAACGTTCAGTAGACACAACTGTCTAAGGGGCGGCTAGGGACGTGCCTCCCATGAGGGCGCGCCCTACATACTTCTAAAGTACGGACGAAGTTTGATATTAATAGTGGTATGCATCAAATGATAAAAAAATATCCAAGACAAAAGAACATACAACAGTGGGGTGCTGGGCGCGCCCACGACCATGAATTAATGTGGAACAAGTCTGATAAACATATAACATTTTCCAAGAATTGAACGAAGGCACGACTTAAATATCATAAATAAGGCGTGCCCTATCTCTAATTGAGTCAGCACAAGTTCATGGATTAAGATTTAATATTGATATAAGAATGTTTTGCAATAGAAATATTTTATAAAGCATAATGCATAGATAAAGATGCAACTCATAAAAATAGCAAACATGTTATACTTCAGAGAGGGTGCGCCCTCACTTATATTGAAGGCAGGGAGAGAATAAGGGGTGCCCAACGGGGGCCAAAATTTCGTAGATATGGAGATATAGAGCAATGAAAATATTACACTGAAACGAACATGCAAACGAACTACAACAGAACATGGAAAAAAAACATAATAAAAAAGGGGTAAGATAATAGATATATAGGGCGCCCCATATACAAAGAAAACATGCAAAATATTCACCAAGTTAGGTAATAGTTACAAGCTATAGTGTTTTACAGGGGACCGACCCCTCAAAATTCGATACATTGTCACTTCTTGGGAGAGGGAGGAGCAAAAAATCTGATAGGAGAAACTCGAAAGGCATTGAGTTTTGGATTTATCCAATGGTTGGGTGACCTCTTTTAATTGGGCCTTAACATCCTCTCCTAATTCCAGTTTCTTGGCAGCAATAGCCTCTGCCTCTTTCACCTTGAACTCCTCTATGAACATTTTAGTGGAAGGGCCCCACCTTGTCCAATCAAAATTTGGCTCGAAGGCCAGGAACGCACGCAAGAAGCCATGAAAACCCAGCTCCTTGCCTTCCTCCTTACCTTCCTCCTTGGCTGCCTCTTTTTCCTCTTGCCAGACTCTCTTTTCAAAATGAAAACCATCTATGATTTTAGTCATATCCTATTTATCTTTCCTGGATTGTTCCAATGTTGAGTTGGCAAGGGAGAGATCAGACCTGGTCGTGGAGAGTTGGGCCTTTGCAGTGGTCGGATCCTTCTCTAGGCGCGCCTTGGATTGATTTGCAGCTTCCAACTCTATCTGCCCAATCTTTTTATCTTTCTGTAGTTGGTTGAGGCGCACTATGTCTTCACGCCAGGAACGCGACCTCGACATGACATGGAAGTATAACTCTCCATCTGAGTGGATAAGAGTGTTATCTGCTTCATCATCTTTCATAGATGACCAAAAAATAAGGTCGTCATCCACAATCAAGGGGTGTGTAATCTCCCCGATGCATGTAGAAACTAGAGTGTTGGAAGAAGAGCTCTCTATAACTTTCTGTTTTTTCTGAGGGGGCGCACCTTGAGGTGGAGGCGCCCTATTGATTGTTTGAGTTTTTGGAGGAGATTTGTCCTTAAGAGGAGGAGGGTCAGGTGTTTTCTTGACAGCATCCGCCTTCTTTGGTTTTGCACCCTAGCCTCTAGGAATCCTTGGCATCTCTGCAAAATAAACAAGGAAAAAACTGGTAAAATATAAAAACAATACAAGGCGCTCCTAGGGACATGCGATGACAAGGTAATTCTGTTGTACAAGACATGTGATGACAAGTTGTAATTAAAAAAGAAAAAAGATACCGATTTCAATATCACTATCCTCGGAGGAATCATTTTGAGAACCCTCCTCATCCGAGGACGCGCCTACATTGGTGTTATACGGGATAGGGTCTATTGTCCCAACTATTTCAGAAAGGAAGCCAGCTTCCTTTAATTTATCAATAGTAATCAAATTTTTAAGATCCTTTTGATCTTGGGGAAGATTCAGAACAGCCTCCGCCCATATTAGGGCGGCACCACTCAAATGTGATTGGATCCTGGTAACTGGGAATGAAAATGTGTTAGAAGAAAGAAAGGCAGAAATTGTGAAAGTGTTTGACCTAAAACCAATCATGTATGATGAGTTAGGAAAAACTTTATGCTACTCTTATTTGATTTCATTTGATAATAATAAAGTATTTATGTTACAGGCTTAATCTATTTGAAGTGTATTAAATAAGATGTTCCATAATTTAGAGCAAAGCTTCTAGAATTATAATGAGATTGTAATAATGATATCTAGAAGATAATAACTTTAGACTTAAACAGTTCCTAATCATAGGATAACTAATTGGAAATTGGTAAATCCGTAAAGATCAGTACATACTATGCTAGCTCTCTTAGGAGGATGTCTGTTCTCATAGATATTTGTGTGGCGACACTATAGCTAGTATGTAGGTGCTTATTAAGGAATAAGTTCACTGAACATGACTCGATAAGTAGAACAACTAATGGAGTTTACTCACGTGTCGATAGTTGTTTATTAAGTAAATAGTTGTACAAGTATCCTTAGACTTGAGATCGTTAGAGTAATCTCGTACACAATGATTTATGTTTTGGTTTAGTCCTTAGTCTCTAGGACATTCATTAGGTCCATTCTGGGCATAATGATTTGTGTATGGAGATAGTTAACAGATCAATAAAGAATCTGCCCCTTCCAGTAAAGGAAGTGAATATCCTATGTTATTCTTAGATATGCAAGTTCACGAATCTCTAGCCAGAGTGAATGAAATTAGAAAGAGTTTCTAATTTGCATTAAAAGGAACTTTGCATTATGAATAAGAAATCATATGATTAAATTAGATAGGCTTGACAGGAGTTCCATGCATTGTATTTAATTGGGATATTGAAGGGTAGAAGGAATTAATTGTACGGTAACTAATTACTGACAGGTTCTAAGTATTCTAAGCAATGATTTCGTATTATCTGAATAGTCGCAATATGTTGAGAAGCATCACTCACGATGTAGAATAAATATAATTAATCAGATTAATTATATTTAATGAATTAATAGAATTCATATAAATAATAAATAAAATGTTTATTATTATTTATTTCTACTACCGGCTTAATATTGAACCTAAAGAGTAACACCATAAAAGAGATTAAATTATAGATGAATGAATAATTAATAATAGCTAGTCATTATTTATTTATGAAATAAATAATTACTTAGCAAATTTTATAAATTAATTAAATGAGATTTAATTGATTATAAATTATTTAAGATAATATCTTAATATTATTAATTAAATATTTAATTAAAGTAATTAAATATGAAGAGAGAATAATTTTCTAAAAGAGTTTAGAAAAAGGAATTAATGATTAAAATAGTTTTAATCATTAACTAATTAATTAATAAGATTAATAAATTAAAAAGAAAAGTAATAATAAGATATTTATAGAAAATATCTCAGCTGAGATATTTGTCTATAAATATAGGATTATAAACCCTAATACTTCAACCCTAATATTTGTGAGAAATATTTTAAAAGGGAGGCAACCCTAATTTCCTCTCTAGCCTCCTCCTTCATCTTTTAGTTTGATTCTTGGTGGATATCTTTAGAGCACTCCACACTTGAGGGGTGATTGCAAGGATTGAAGAACAAGATCTTCTCTAGCTGTTGCCGGAAAGCAATCGAGGTATTTTTCAATTTATAAAATAGTTTTGTATCTATATGTATGTATACATAGGAATATATGCAAATAAATGTTATTCAATGCTTCTGCTGGTGCATAAATTCCTTCATAAAGTTGGATAGGAGCTATGTCGAACCACTCGCAAATTTCTCTAAAATAGGGATGGAGAGGTGCGTTCACTCCTAACTCAACTAGTTTTGGTGTAATTACCATCCGAGGAATTCTCATAGATTGTATGTCAAACCTATGGGGGCGCCCCGTCTCGAGGGGATTTCCAACATGCCCTCTTGATCAAAATACTTCATGGTCCAATCGACCTCAATATCAGTGACAGTTGTCTTTAGTCCAACACATGCCAACTTCCTGTGGCACGCCCTAGTATGATCTTTCTCCTTCTCAGTTAACTCTCTACCAGTCCAATCGATATCAACTTCATGTTCTGCTATATTCCAATGGACGAAGGGAACTGGTGAAGGAGGTGGAGATAGGGGTATGCCATCATCCTCAGACGCGCCCTCAGAATCAATGTGTGATGTTTCTGCCGGTTCCGCAATTATCTTCTTGCCTTTTCTCTTCCTTTCAAGTTTTGTTACTTCATCCTCTTCTAAGTCGGTTGCGGGGTCTATGTTAACAGAAAGAAGGCGCGCCTGATGGCAAGGCACCGCCTCTTTAGGGGTGATTACGGGAAGAATGGAAGGATAGGGCACTTTGTTGGTAAAACCGAGCTCGTGTCTATTTTAGCTGAGATGCTCCATGAATTTGTGGACTTCTCTTTTGGTTTTTGGGGAGAGAGGTGGAGGTATTCTTGTAGGTGTGATAGTTCCACCGTACCTTTTAAAGACAAATTCACAGAAATGATAGAAGAGAAGTTAAGACGCGCCTTCACGGACCATCTGAAATGAAGAAAAGGAGTCGATACTTAGTATGGCCCATATGAAGCCGCGTCCTAAGAAGATGATATGGGGAGAAAGGGTTAATTGAGGGTGCGTCTTAAAGTGTCATGAATGGTTCTAGAGTAATGTATAGGGGTAAATTTTTTAAAGGTATCTACCGTTGGTTATTATGAGGCGCGCCTAACGTTGATCGTATTCCTAAAGGTAGTTGGGAGTATTGATTAAAGTGAAGCTTCTTAAACTTCAAGCACAGGCTACTTCCATTAAGTATACCTAGGCGTGCCCTAATATCCAAGGCTTTTAAATTACAGAAACATGTTATATTCATACTATTGTGCCAAATGAAGATCTAGGGCATATACATACAGATATACATACAAGGAATCATGAAGAACACCAAGAAACTCGAACAGTTAATTGCAATTTAAAGACAAAATACTGGATGGAATTAGATAAAGTAAGTGGCATCACGTACCTACTGTCGAGACGAAGATTTTGGGTCCAAGAATGTGATTTTTGGATGAAGGACTCGCTTGGAATGAACTTGTGAAGCTCTGCTACGGTTAAAAGATGAACTTTTAGGTAAAAATGAAACAAGGCAAAGTGAAACCAAAAAAGAAGAGGTAGTTTATATATTGTTGACACCTGGACACGTGGCAAATTATCATTGGCTCTTCTAAGAACCTTGTGTTTCGTGCGAAGGTAGTGGGATACAACTGTGATGATTTATATATATGTATGTCCAGACTAAGTACGTCATTAAGCCTTCAGTTATGTGGGACGCGCCAACATGTTAGGGCGTTCCCGATGTGAATCATGGATGACCGCTATAGAGACACGCCTAGGTCAAGTAAGGAGACACGACTTGGCTCCTCCAAGACATGCCAGAATGACAGGACACGTCCTAACAAGAAATTACGGGGAGGCCTGCATGCGAAATGATTCGTTTTCTTTAAAAGATGATAGAAGATGTAGATATTTTAAAGAAAAAGGACTTGAAAGACGGGGTCTTTGCAGGACGCGCCTTGACGAAGATTTACGATATGGCTTGAATTCTTTCAAACATTCCTAATGATTTCAAGACTTGGGGGTAGTTGTTATGCACGAATTTTGACATGAGGCAGGCGCGCCGTTCTCCGCCGTCAACCATGGGCGCGCCCACTTTGGGAGGAAATCTTGCTAGAGTTGTTGCAGTCACTGTTCTCACTCCATGGACCGCTGGATTCTGTGTATTTCTTCATAGTTGAAGGCCATAGCTTCATGTTATAGACGAATTCTGACGTCATCTATTTACGGAAGGCGCACCCTACTTGGAGCTAAAAAAGGGCGCGTTATGCGTAAAGTATGGAATTGATTTGCTGCTTTTGTTAGCTGCTCTTTGATAAATTATATACTTGTCTTGAACATTATAGCTCCACATTCTTTGGGTTGCCCTCGTAGGGGAGTTATGAATTATTACTTGGTCTTATCTTGGAAGATCATTTTCCTATACTCAGGCGGGTTGCCCTTGTCTGGAGGCTTAGGACGTGACCTACAATTTGTGGTGGATCTAGTGCTGGCCTCCAGTCAAGGTATCCTTGGAAATAGCTGTAGTGGACCGGCTAGAGCCCACGGTTTCCGGGTCAATGTCAGATCCATGAAGTCCTTGGACCTTATACTAGGGTTTGACCTATCCGAACAACCCCGAATGTAGAGTCCTCTTCCAGGAAGGTTCCACTTTCCTTTTCTGCATTCGATTTGAAGATGGAAACTCTAGTTTCCTAACGGGCCTCTGCTTTGCCAAAAACTACGTGGGCTTGATCCTCTATTTTCCTATAAATAGAGGTACGTAGACACATTGCTGGGGGTCGGAATTATTAGAGCTCACAGCTGTTAGCGAAGAAAAGCTCTAATTATTCTGAAACCTAGCAATCTCAGCTCCCAATCTCATAAAAATCACCACGCTCCGGCGATATTCAGCCCCGCTAGGTCTTTTTCCAGCAAAGAACCTTGATATTTGTTAATTATCAGATTTCTCCATCAACAACAATAATTTTTATATACTAATATTAATAAAATGTAATGATAAGTAATCATTTTAAATAAATAAAAGAGTTTGAATTGTGATAAAATTGAGTTTAATATGAGTAAAGTATATTAAATAAAAATTTTAGGATAAGTAAGATTTTTAGAATAGAAAATATAGAATATAATTTAAATATAATATAATATTATCCGTGAGCAGTTATATAAATCAAAATAAAAATTTAATTAATTTATAACACTCACATATTTAATAAATTTATTTAAAATAAAAAAATATGTTAACATAAATTTTTAATATTATAAATTATTATTTTTATTACTATTAATCTATTATAGTACACAATCTATTTTATTATTGTGAAGGGTCTAAAAATTAATAAGGGGTGGTTTGGTTCAGGAAGCGATATCGGGTTCAAATTAGGAATCGGGTTATGTTGCTATGAGGATGAAGTATCATTCATGATATCATGTGTTTGGTTTAATGGTGGAATAAATTTGTTAATTTAATATATTTTTCAAAAAAATATATGTGCAGTTAATATGAAAAATAAATCACTATTATTTATTAAATATTAAATAAAATCATTATAAAATTTTTATTTTAAAAATTAACATGTAATTTTATAAATAAATATAAAAATAGTAAAGTTTTGATTTGATTCCTTATACTCTCCTCTCATATCCACCTCTCCTAAGATATCAATATATAGATTTTAAAATGAAATTTTTTCAACCTATTGATTTGGAATAGACAAAACTCTGATATTGGTTTGGTACAGTACACTGCACATATAGTAAGTGTTATTTTTATCCTATTTCATTAGTTTTTAAGTTTCATAACAATTTATATTAAAAATGTATGTTTTTTATTTTTTAATATATAAATCAGTATGTTTGAAAACTAAAATATAATAAGTTAAAAGCAGTTGTGAAGATAAAATTTCAAAATCACACCAAATAGTTTATAATTATATTTAGGTTTATGATTTGATTTATGCTCTTATTATATCCCTTGACATCTTGCCCCAAAAAAGATGTCAAGCTACAAGGCAAAAAGCATTGATGTTAAACAGAACAGTACCAAGTCCTTTCCAATTCTTTACTACAAAGTATTCTATGTTCCACCCAATTATTTATATTTCAAAGAAAAAGTCCGACACGCATTTTAAGGTGCATATAAAGTATAGTTCCATAACTTATTTTAATTTTTTTTTTCCTGAATAAAAATTTAAACATTAAATTTTTATTCAGAATTTTTTTAAAAAAAAATAAGTTATGGAACTAAACTTAACCTTAAAATGTGTGTCAAACGTAAACAATTGGATGAGACGAAGGTAGTATGTTGTATACAATGTTGACACCTTTCCATCCGTCCATGCTCATTTTTACTGTAAAAATTTTTAATAAACAGAAAGCAGATTCATGTCTTCAAAGTTGGTATCAATATCTATCAAAAAAATGACAAAGGGACGTAAGATGCTCCATAGATCAGTAGGATGACTAGGATCCAGAAGATGACCCCTAGGATCCAGAAGATGACCTAACGTACTCGATGAGAAATCGAACCCATGACTAATGGATCGTGAGTTTGGCACCTAACAACTGAGCCAACTCAAGTCTTTGCACAAAATGACCTCGGTACCCTGGATTTGAAATCGAACACATAACCTTTCGATCAATAGGTTGGCACCTAACAACTGAGCCAACTCAACTGGATTTGAAATCGAACCCATGACCTTTCGATCATGAGTTTGGCACCTAACAACTAACCCAACTCAACTCATTGTTTCATACATCGATATCATACCATTAAAAAAATAGTAAAATCAAAGTTTAAAAACAACATAAAAAATGGGAACTAGCAAAGGATTGTGATGATTCAGTTAGTTTCAATTATGCCCAGCAAATCCCAAGTTGATGCAGAATAACAAGTTTGATTAAAAGCAAACAAGTAATAATTGTACAAATAATACTGTTCTCATTGATGGAGAAACAGAAAACAGAAGGAATCATACACTTTTTTTCTTAGCCTTTTGATTGGGAATTAGGCTGATGCCTTTTATTTCATAGCAACAGAAAGCTAACTAACTAGTGCTTTTGGCATCTCTACATCAGCCTTTAATTCCTTTGAAGCTGAGCATTAGATTGGTTGGCCCCCTACATAACTAATCATACTTCTTCCCCACTCCCCTACAAGGCACACACATTCGACTCCGAATTCACGTGTTATAAGGTCCACCAAAACGAATCGCAGAAGGTGATGTAAAATATTTCAGACAGTAACTACTCATCAAGTCTTACTCATCCAATCCTAAAGTAAATACTTGATGTTTGTATTTCGACAGCAATAGAGGGGGACGATAAATCGTGTCATGTAGGCATGATATTAGCAGTCCTGTCAAAGGAGAATGGAATATATACAGAGACCGCTGAAAACTAGACACCATTTCTACAAGTAGAAAGAATATCCTAAATATTCTAAGCAGAAAAAGGCAGATATGTGGTTGCAACTGTGTGGAAAAGCACCAAGATTTGTGAAATCTTTCTTTTCCCTGACTTTTTCTACTCAACTTGGCATTTTTGATGGCTTCTCTTATTCAAATAAAGCCCGAAAAAGGAGAGTCTCTCTCCCATACAAGTAGGCAGTCCACATACAGGATTCTCATTACCATTGAATTGGGTTTACTCTCCCACCAAAACTCTCTCTTTAAAATCCTTCCACAACCTTTCATTTATTTTCCACTTCTAAACCTCTACTTTTACAAACTTACTAAGAAGCAACACAAGAAGATCTTATCTCTGCTTTTCAATAGTAAGTTCGAAAACATAAAACAATGATATTACCTTGTGCCGGCCTTCTCATACAAAAAAACATTTGTTTCGTAAAAGGCTTGATGATCTTGTTTCTGAGTGTACTAGCAATCAAGCTCAACCTGTGTTTTTCTAGTTTTCCTTTGTCATCAGAGACTATTTGTCTCGATGGGTATCTCAGTTTTGATAATAATGAATTTGCAGCGAGTGATTTTGGAAACCAGTACCATTACCTCCCATTGGCAGTCCTCCATCCAAAATCAGTTTCTGATATATCAAAGATAGTAAAGCATGTATGGAAAATGGGTCCAGAGTCAGGGCTCAAGGTTGCAGCTAGAGGACATGGTCACTCACTGCAAGGCCAGTCACAAGCTGATCGAGGAATCGTGATCAGCATGGAATCACTGAGGAAACCTGAAATGCAGGTTCACACCGGAAAATTTCCTTACGTAGACGTTTCTGCTGGTGAATTATGGATAAATATCCTACATGAAACACTCAAATATGGTTTAGCACCAAAAACTTGGACAGATTACCTACATCTGACTGTTGGTGGCACTTTATCAAATGCTGGGATCAGCGGGCAGGCATTTCGACATGGCCCCCAGATCTGTAATGTACAACAGCTTGAAGTTATTACAGGCATGTACACAAACTTTAAATATTTATCATATATTAGTGGAATATATTATATATCAAGGACAAAAGTGAGCCGCAGAACATTACTGTCTCGTATAATTTTCTGTAATAACAATATATGCCTAATATTATTTCTAAGAACTTGATAGTGTACTAACTGCAGGAAAAGGAGAAGTGCTAACTTGTTCAGAGAAACAAAATTCAGAGCTGTTTCATGGAGTTCTAGGAGGACTTGGTCAGTTTGGCATAATAACCCGAGCGAAAATTTCACTGCAACCAGCACCTGAAGTGGTAAATAAAATATGGCATTAAAAAAAACTCTACAAAAAAAGTTTATTCAAACCCCTTGTATAGTTGTATTAAAAGTCAGTCCTTATCAGGTAAAATGGATCAGAGTTCTGTACTCAGACTTCGCCACATTTTCGAGAGACCAGGAATATTTAATATCTGCAGACGAAACATTTGATTATATTGAAGGATTTGTCATTAAAAACAGACCAAATCTCATAAATAGCTGGAAAGGTTCCTTCAACCCTCAGGATCCTGCTGGAGCCAGTGACTTTAAGTCAGATGGTAAGGTACTGTTTTGTCTTGAGTTGGCAAAAAACTTTAATCAAGACAAGACTGATGTAATTTATCAGGTGAGACCAGGACAAAGTAATCTAGAATTGAGCTTCATAGCACTACTATATAACGAACCATATTAAGAAGATTTGTTTGTTTTGATGTAGGAAATCGAGAGCTTATTATCTCAACTAAGCTACATTTCTTCCACTCTTTTCATGTCCGAAGTTTCGTACGTGCAATTCCTAGACAGAGTTCACACCTCAGAGCTCAAACTAAGACCAAAAGGATTGTGGGATATCCCACACCCCTGGCTCAATCTCCTTGTTCCGCACAGCAAAATAAAAAGCTTTGCTCAAGAAGCATTTGGCAACATTCTGACAGATACGAATAACGGCCCTGTAATTATCTACCCAGTTAACAAGTCAAAGTAAGACTTCTCTGCTAAGTAAAATGAACTGCGGTGGAAATATAATTATTACACTTTGTTCTTCTTTAATCATTATCATCTATTACATATTCCTAAGATAAGTTCATCTCAGGTGGAACAACAGAACTTCTTTGGTTCTTCCAGATGAAGATATATTCTACCTAGTAGCATTTCTCTCCCATGCAGTCCCTTCAGCTACAGGAACAGACGTCGTAGAACAAATACTGAACCGCAACAAAAAAATTCTAGATTTTTGCGAGGCAGCCCACCTTGGGGTAAAGCAATATCTGCCACATTATCACAAGCAAGAACAGTGGAGGGGTCACTTTGGTCCACACTGGGATGTCTTTGTAAAGCGAAAATCGACCTATGACCCTCTAGCAATTCTTGCTCCTGGCCAAAGAATTTTTCCAACTAAAATATCATACTTATGACCCTCAGTACAGTTTAGTAGGAGGATCAGAATGACAAGTTGTAAGTTTGGATAAGTGCATGGATTCTATACATCTCACAACCTCAATTATACACATAGAGGCAGTATAAAATTTTGTTGGCTTAAAAATGCTGATCATTTATGCAAATATGAAGCAGCAAAATGACCTCTTCAAGTACTTTTATAGCTTTAGCACAAATTGCATGTAATTACCAAATTTAATGAAGAATTAGTGGGATTCAAAAATTAAGATTCTTTGTTTATTAATGGTTGTAAAGGGAACCTGTGGCGATATAGGATTTTAACTCGGTCTAGTAGACTGCACTTTTTACAATTAACAAAGATATTGCACTAAATTCTTATTAAAAATAAATATTTTTAACTTATAATCTATGCAATGAATTTTTTTTATCTACTTTATTGATTTTTATATTAGTTATGAATGTTCTTTTTATATAACATAAATATTAAGTTAATATTTTTATTTGCAAGAAATGGGATCTTAATTACTTCTTATAATAATAAAAGGTAAAAACACGACGACGATATAAATTTTACGTTTAATTGTATATAGGATATAATTTAATTGAGAAAAATATACTCTGCAATGCATAAAGCGTCTAATTTGATATATTATCTAGTACATCAAGAACATTTTGAATAAAAATAATAATACAGTATGATAATTACAGAAGCAAATAAATTCACATGAAAAAAGGAAGTAAATAAACATTTTGATATTTTAAACCCACGAAAAACAAAGATATGAATGAATAAATTTTTGACAATATTTAGAAAGCGCAGGTTATAAAATGAATAAAACCTATTTGTTTTATAAATAAGTTAACTTATAAGTTACAAGATAAACTACTGGTTAGAAATGGAATATGTAAACTCAGAGCAAAACATTTTGAGTTTAAGGATTTGAGCAGCAAACTCAAGGGCTTGACTTTAAGTTGAAGGCCTTGAGGACAGATGTCAAATGTTTGATACTTGATATCAGTGTCAAGGTTGATTTTCATGTAATGTTACAACTCTAACAATGTAAGATTAAGGCAGCTTGTGAAGTATGAATTTTTTTTTCTTGATTACTAGCTTTGTTTCCTTTCTGTAGTTTACTCTCGACGAGCATAGGTATTCATGCTAATGCAAGCGTAGGAAGAACAACCGAAAGTAAAGATGAACAAGTGTGATGACAAATATTGCAAGCTAAAACTAATTTCACCACCAAACATCTGCAGACTTCAAACAACAGAAAAAGCTATGCATGATCATTCTTACCATAATGTACATTCAAGATTGATAATCTAGGAAGTGTGCTTTGAGAATTAAATATATGCCAGATCACTATATCCCACTCGCAAGTACTGTATAACTTGCAAGTGGAGAGATTCCATGCCATGTCCTGCAGGCTGCAAACTTCATCTGTTCGAAGTATCATATCAAACTGTCACAATTTTACCAAGTTTACCACACGTATCTTAGCTTCTTAAGCCATGGCACCTATTTCATCTCAACTCATAAATTATCCATTAATCAAATGAACTACAGTTTTCTGGAAAATAATATTCAGGCACCTATATTCACAATTTCAAGCTACACATGCCCTGAACATATCCGTAGGAAAATAGATAATCAACATATATTCACATACTTTTAAGGTAGTAATACAACAAATACGTTAATAGTATCTGAAATATACATAAGTCTATCTACTTATGAATTAGTACCCTCAGCTGACTTCTTCCACCATTTGAAGCTATAACGGGATCTCAATTGAATCTTGTTCTAAAATAATAGCAACAATCAACAGTAGAGTAACTTGCAATGCCTGCTAAGCTACATGAGGAAAGTTGAAGGATAACTTGGTCAAAAAAAGAGTTAATACCTCATATATGAATTCACCATAGAGTTCAGTGAAGGTAGCCTTTTATAAAAGAGTCGGCAGTTGCTAGCTAGTTGCATATCCTTCTTCCTTTAAACAAATATCTTATACCGCACTGACCTGATTTTCCATTTTTTTCAATCAGTATCATCACTGATCTCAAAGACTAAATTTTTAACTACAGAAGTTGATTTTTGGAGTGCAAGTTTTTTCCGTCTTAACCTGCAAATGGAGGTATTGGTATTTTGCTTACTCGGGAAGATTCCAAGCTTACTAAATGCCAGAACAATACTATTTCCGGGTTTAGTTCTTTTGGACTTATTTTCTGATATTAATGACCTTGACTGAGTACAATATGGAGAAACTGCCACTCTTTGAGGTGTAGAGGCTATCCACTGTGGTCTCGCATTAAATGTTATATTTAAGCAACCATCATATGTAGTAGCCTTCAATTGCTGGGAGAACGTACCAATTGTTCCAGAGTTAATTTCTGAATCAGAAGTCATTTCATTGTGACTGTTAAAGTATTTCTTTATAATGTTTGACACCGATAACGTATCACTAGCAGTCTCCACCTGTGAACATGTGCTCCTCTCTTCTCTATGCTTGTCTGCAATATTATCTGGAAATATAGAAAACCTTTCTTTCCCAGTAGAACATTCTTCTCCTAGCAACTTCCCATCCTCAAGTCCATCCTCCAGGTGACTGGGGAAGCAATTCATTTTCACTTTTTTCATTCTTTTATTCTTTTTTGAATTTGAAAGTTGGGCAGCATGAGGTAGTTTTGGAACTAGAGGTTCCACGGAGACATTACCATTATCACTGCTTGTAACACGGCACACACGGTCTAATCTATCAGTAATTTGGGCATCATTTATCTCATGCCCCACAATTTGTTGACATTTAGAGTTAGACAGATGAGCATTCTTAATACTGCTCAAAGTACTCGCTTCTATGTAGATAAACCGAGTTTTTTTAACACCCTGGAAAGCATACTTCATAGGTAAAGACCCAGGAAGGCAGTAAAAGCACGATCTCCGTTTGACCTTCTCAGAGCATCAAGATATTGACAAATTCAAATGTAAGGATCACATAATTAAAACACAAAACATAGAGCAGAAATGATGAAAGAACATACCATTAATCTATTTATTCGGATCCCTCCAAGATTAGGAAAACATTTCAAATGCTCACTCTCGAGTTCTCCTATACAACATAAAGTGACAGTGTATTATTTATATGAGATCAACGTTAGAGAGCTTAATAATAATATGCTGGCCAGTATTTACACTTTTTTTAAAAAGAGAACATGTTATCATCTTATGAAGCAAACACTATTGCAGACAACCTACGAGCTAGTGCATTTCTCTAAATTCCATTTCCCTTTACAAAGTTGTCTAAATAAAGTAACTTTCGGCATAACCATGAAAATTCCAAACTTGAATAAAAAAAACATTTCAAGCAAGTTTTCGTCCCTTCACATAATGCTTTGCCAAGTAGATATTCGTAGCTTAATTCAAGCATCTCCTTTACTAAACAAAATTCAACCGCTTAATTTGCCTCTTAACCAAGGTTTAATTAAATTCCTAAACCAAAATCAAGTAAAAATTCTTATAAAGACACCATCTTTCCCAAGATTACACAAAAGGGGCTTCCTACACATAAATATATAAGCAAATATCACCAAAATAATCAAAATCACCAGCAATTCGAGTCGAAAAAAATCAAGAACAATATTAAAAGTAAAAAAACAGCAAAATATCATAATCAAAACACATGGGCATAATAAATTTCATATAAAAACCAGAATTCTTGATTTAAAAAAAAAAAGACAGCTTTTTTTTCAAGAACTGCGATACCCAAAAAAACAAGACCCTCAAATATGTAAGCATGTAAAAAAAAACACACACAAAAACATATAGAT
Organism: Oenanthe sinensis; assembly: GCA_028671895.1. Taxonomy (NCBI): domain Eukaryota; kingdom Viridiplantae; phylum Streptophyta; class Magnoliopsida; order Apiales; family Apiaceae; genus Oenanthe; species Oenanthe sinensis. The sequence goes on from CM053797.1 coordinate 12,598,999, forward strand.
ATATAGATGATTTAGTGCCCGTTTGGCTGAACTTATAAGCTGGAAATAAGTGTTTATTTTCAGAAAAAGTTAGTATGTATGTACTTTTTTCTGAAAATAAGTAACTTATTTTCAATTTTGAAAATCATATTTGGTTTTAAAATTCTAAAATAAATATTTATCTAATTTTTTTTTTGAAAATATGTAAAAAAAAAATTAAAAAAATTTACTTATTTTAAATTTAAGTCCAGCCAAACGTGAACTTAGAAGGACTTACTTGCAAAATGGGCAGAAGTGAAAAGTGGGGAGATAGAAATAGCAATGTGAGTACCCATGTTTGTATCTGCAAACACAGCAAATGAATCCTCCTTTTCTGCTTCATTAATATTATTAATTATATTTTTATTAGTATCATTATTATTATTATCAGTGCTAGAACAAATACAAGAAGAAGAAGCCATGCGCATCAGGGCTTTAGGATTCAAGTTGTATGCATACATACATATACACAGAGAACTCTGAAGTGGGCCCTTCGCTACTCTTTACACTTGTAGTGGCCACGGGCCCGCCCTGTTGGATGAAATTTTTAATTATTACACATATTTTAAAATATACAGTAATTTAAATATTAAATTTTTGTTTAAAAATAATATTGTGAAATTTATATTTTAAGTGTTTTTTTTGAAAAATAATAGTGTTTAATTTTTTTTTGAAAAAATACATTTTTTTATTTTTTATTTTACAAAAATATTTTTTTTAATTGTTTTACAAAAATACGATTATACAATCAATCCAACTCATACATGATACAGTTAAAATCAACCTCAAACATATTCACAAAACCTGTGTGTGAAGCAACTTTTACAAGATTGGTTTCTGAATTAGGAATGGTAACAATTGATTCAACTCCAAACAGCAAGTAGCAGACACAATCAGTGTTTATGGTAAACTCTGTTAGAGTATGTGGTAAACTCTGATGGAGAATGAAGTAAACTCTGATCCTTGAAGTAGCTAAACTCTATTGATTTCAACTCATCAGTGTTTGTGGTAAACTCTGTCAAAGAATGCAACAAACTCTGATTACTGTAAACTCTGATCTTAGTCTACATGTCAAACTCTGAGTTATTATTGATTATTTTTTATGTCATCATATTTAATTATGTGACATCATATTTGTTAATCTCTGATAGGAGTAATAATTAAGTTGCGTGTCTGTCACGAAAAACATTTCATATTTAGACATAGATACACAAACATATGTTATATTTTGAGACTTGCACTACTCATTATTCCACCAGTCAAATCATGCCACGTGTCCCACTACAAGGTATATGCTATTGAGAGGGAATAGGTTAATTCATATTTTCATTTTGAATTTACAATTGCATCTCTCTCTCTCTCTCTCTCTCTCTCACTCTCAAACCCTAATATCTAATATGTGCAACTCTCTGTGTATCAATGGCATCCAAGGGACTTTCTTTCCAAAACTACACTTTTGTTGCCACTAACTACACCTATCTCTTGAATAAATCCGAAGCACCTAATTAATTTCATGTCATTCAGGACTTTCTTCAACAAAGCAATGTTGGGTATGCTCTCCAAGAACCCAAGACAATCTCTGCTCAAACTCTGATAAAGATCTGGTCCACTGCTTCATACAACAATGCTGGTGATAATGAGGAGCCCATTATTACTTTTCAATGCAATGGTCGATATTCAATTACACCTGCAGTTGTTCGTCAAGCCCTTCACCTTCCTGAAGTGGCTATATATGATGATATTGTTGATGACGAACCCATCAATGAATTCTTTACATCAATAGGATATGGAGGCAGTCTATCCAAGTTGGGAAGCCTCACAAGGCCAAATCTACGGAAAGAGTGGAGCTTTTTCTTTGACTATATAACAAGGGCTTTCACTTCCAAATACACCAATTTCGATGCCATCCCACAATTGTCACAACAAATTGGGTATTCTCTGACCCATAACTTGAATTTCAATTTTCAATTTTTATTAATTAGGTAGATAGCTAGTAAAATAAGTGATGATTCACATACTGTATACTATGCTAGATTATTACCGTTGATATTTAGTCATCTATTGCCTTATGTAAATTTTGATAATGACAAGAGTTTGCCTATTTTTTGTATGAATAAGAGGATTTTTACTGACTTGAGAAGGATGGATGTCAAGAAGGACAATGAAGATAAATTGCACAATTTGTTTTATCCCACATGGGTCAGGATTCTCTTAAATCAGAGAATACCTAATGTGTATGTGAGAGATTTTTTATCAGTGACTATGAATCAGAGTTTAGCCCCCTCTAGTTCTAACCAAAGTCAACAACTAAACACTGATACACAACCTAAACCAACCTCTGTTGTCTCCCAAAACACTTCAGTTGTAAAACAAAACTCACAATCCTAGGGAACATGCATACAAAGAAAGGAAAATTCAGTCTCAGAGTCTTCTCCCAGGAAAAGGAGATTAATTGATGAACCTATAAACTCTGTTGACAGTGATGAAGGGTTGTTATTTCCATTAAAGAAAACATTTAAACCATCTTCTGATATTCCACCTGCACCTTTCATGAAGCCACATGTCAATCCCATCACTGAGCCTACCAAGAAAAAGAGAAGATTAGTCAAAGCATTAAACTCTGATCAGCTAAACTCTGATGAAGTTCCAGTCTTAAACTTTGATGCTCTGATTAATTCTGATGTTGTAATAAAGTCTGAAGTAGATGGTGATGCAAATGTACATATGGAAGAAAAGGTTGAATTGGCAGAAGTGGATGTCGCTCCAGTGTTAATATCTGATTCTCCTGTTCACTCTCCAAAACAATTAATCAAGGAGATTTTCTATGAAAGATTGAGGGAATTAGCTGAGGAAGTAAGTGTTTTATTCCTCTAGAACAATGCCAATTGTAACGATCGAGATAATTAAATCTATTTGATTAATATGAGGTATATGATTTATATTTTAATGTGTTAAGATATGATATGTGGTCATTTTATATGTCTAGTTGACTGCCCGTTTGACTGCATTATGCTTAAGTGTTTTAAATAAGTGAGTAAGTGATTTTTATGCTTAATTGAGTAACTGTTTGATTTTTATAAAATTATTGGTGTGTCCAATAATTATGAAATTTTATATGTAGCTTCTATGTGATTTTAGAGACTTTCTAAAAATAGTGATGTATTTAATTCTAGTCCCAGTGATGTTATATAAATTTTTCATCCCTGTTTTATTCTAGAGATATTACTCTTCTAAATTCCATATTTAATTATTGGAATGTCCACAAATCATGAAATCTTTTCCAAAATGATCCTTATATATTCTGAGACTTTTGAAAAATAAAGGTTTATTTTATTTGAGCCCAATATTATTTTTATGATTTTTCTACTCTCATTTTCTATTTCTGTGCTAAAACTTCAAAGATTTTTATTTAATTCTTTATTCATCAGAAAAATATTTCAAAGATATGGGGAAGCTTCTAAATTCATGATCTTTATTTTAAAAATATAAAATTTATTTTTGGTACCCTGTTTCTATAAAAATTCGAATTACTAATTGATTTAATCCAGAATTCAGCAATTGTGAAATTATGAAAGTACCCTTGCTTTATACAAAAACAGCAGCAGTTCTCTTTCTTCCCCATTCTGCAGTTTCTTGTCTAGGTTCGGTTTTCTCCCGTTCCTTGGGCGATTTATGCAGTTCCTCTCGTTTGTTATCGTTTTGTTGCTAATTCTTGCTATATTTTGATTTCCATGCTAGTACTTGAGCTAGTTTCACTTGTATTCACCAATTGAGCATTGCATGTATGTATTTGTATGTGCCGTGTATGTATGTTCGATGATAGTTGCATGCAAGACTTGTCGGCTAGTGATTGTTGATCTTTAAGCACGATTGTGAGGTTAATCAGGATTGATAGCAAGAAATCAAGGCTAGGCGTTGAAGGTCCGTTGATCGGACTTCCGCCGAAGCCATGGCCGCCGGCAATGAGCTGTACGAGCCGGCCGGTCAATGGCAATGATGATGATTGAGCCGGAATTACTATTCTTTTACATTGCATGTTAGTTAATCGCTTGGCAAGTCTTCGTTTTTATTTTCCGGCCATAGCTACGACTTCCGATTGGTGAATTGCTTGTTGTTAACAAAATTTATAAACCTTACTTGATTGCAATGACTCTACATGGCTTGGTTTTGATTGGTGACGGCTAATTATGATGATATGAACTCGAATTTATGGTTAATTAGCCTTGCATGATTGATAATTATATTTTACGGCTATAAATTGATTTTCCCGATTGGTAATCAATGGCATATGCTAATTGCTTGTTGTGGGTATCCTTATATGATGAATTTGATGTAGTTAATTGTAATATTGAAATGTTATAGCCCATTTGCTGCAGTTTTTCTAGCATTAGTCGAAAAATTCGAATATATGTATATTTATTATATTCGAAAATTGAATTAATGGCAACATAAGCTTGGTGTAATTTAATGCTATTTGCCATGCCTAGATAATGAACTAATTGTTTGTGTAATTTGTATGTAGTAATTCGAATGAGATATGAAAGATTGTGAATATATTGCTCGAAGTAGTAACTATACAATTGTGTTAGTTGAGTTGAGTTAATTGTTATGATTTTTGAATGTTATCAAGTGGAATATTCGAATTCTATGTTATAAAGTTAATTAGAATGCCATTCTAGTAATTCCTGTAAAAAGGACTTGCCTTGATATATATATACTTGGTAGATGCATATGCCTATTCAGTGTGAACTTGAGATATATTTAGTTAACTTTGGTGATGGTAATTATATAACTTCTATAGACAATGCTTTATTAGACATGGAATTGGTAATATAATATGAATAACTGATTGTGTATGATTGACATTGGTGTTTGTTTGGGTCGGTTGTATTCCGACAGGTAGCTCCAATTACAGGGGAGGTGCTGCCAAAATTTCTAAGAACTAAAGTGATTTTTGTAAAACATTATTGGCACACCACTTCTGTATAGGAAAGACTATCAGTCAAGAATACTGTGAATCAATATATGTGTCTATGTGCTATTTGCTTGCCAGTATAGAAGTGAGTATATAGCAGAGTATGTCTACAGTGGATTGTGCATATGTGTTAAAGGGTTACACTATCGAAATGGTAGAATAGTTAGACGTTAATGAAAACGTCGAGAATTTATTAGATACTGAAATAGTATTATTTATGTGTAGCTACGAAGGATATTGAGGTGAAGGACAAGGGAAAAGCTAAAGTAGAGAGTTAGTGTCTGGTGTAGGCGATCTACCTGTTCAACAGCTGTAGCATTCTATTTAAGGCAAGTAACTACTGTCTAATCTCTTTTAACTCAAGCACTATTTATGAATTGTTTTATGACCCTGCAACTATGTTACCTTACTTCAACTGTTTTAAGCTATAGCCTACCTTACTTTAATTGTTTTACTTAAACTGCAACCTTCTACCAGTTTTGATTGTACTTTAAACTTTTCAATCCCTGAACTGCTACTGACAGCTTATAAACTAATTTTAAAGATCTTAAATCAGTAACCTTGAACTATGACTTATGTCTACACCATTTCTCCTTAACTATGTTTACTTGAACTTTAATTCTGAACTTACCCTGTTGCTATGGCCTAACTACTGTTACAATTAAATGCCTTACAACTATTTCCAAAACAACTGTTATACCTATGGTTTGACCCTGCACCTTGACTTCACAACTTTAACTTGTTTTTGATCCCCAGTTCATGATATCAGATTACCTTACTACAACAGAAGCTTGTTTTGAGACTTACCCTGAAATAAACTTTACTTATGTCTAATGATCTTTAAAAAATGGATTTAAATATGGAATCCGACTTTCAAGAAGTCTTTTTCATCAAATGATTTGGAAATTTTAAAAAGAAGGTTTTGGTTATTATAGGAATTCCGATCAAAATGGTTTCTGCGGATTCCTATAGGTTGGAGGCGTAAGAGGCCGAGTGACGCCGGTCCAGCACTTTTTATGTAAAGACTATAATGAGATAGTCAATTGCTATAATGAGATAGCCCAAGGCCAATGGCAATAAGTGCCTTTATGAGTACTCTTTATGTCCAGAGGGACTTTAGTCCGTTATGGGGACTTTACGTGGCTGATCACCCGTATTGTCTGGCGTTGTGAGAAAACTTCAACCAAAATGAATTGTTTCTAAACAGTAAAGGTCCTAATGAGAGGACAGTTTTATAGATGATTTGAAAAGCAAGGTCCTAATGAGAGGACAGTTTTATGAAATGTTTTGGAAAGAATCAGTCCTAATGAAAGGACAGTTTTATACAAATGGACTTTGAAATGATTAGTAATGAATAATGAAATGCCTTGTTATAACCTGTCATATACAGCTTCAATTATCAGACATATCTTGAGTTGACCTTGTTTCAACTGTTATACATTATTTCCTGTTATCCATCTAACCCTGCAGATTTCTCCTAGACTTGCAATTGATTATTATTTTCCAGCTTCTTATGTACTTTGCACCAGTTATTGAAATTAATTAACCCTGCCAGTGGTTTATAAAAGAAAGTTTTACGAGTAATGAATACCCTGACGAGAATTTTTTTAATTACAATTATGGGACAATGAGGTCCAGCAATGATTTTAAGGCATGGTTTTGAGAAAAGACTTTTTAAATTATATGTATAAGCCTGTAGAACTGTTTTTAACCTATATGGTTACTTGCTGAGCTTTTGTAGCTCATTCTTTTATTTTTCTAACATCTACAGCTTCTGAGAATCATGGTCCGCCTTAAGCAGACTGCCAGGAAAAATATGTCATTCATGAACTATGTGAGGCTGGCTGAGATTGAACAGGTAGGATCGAGGCAGAGTTGGAAGGAAAAGACTTTGTTTAGTCTTGTACTTTTATTAGTAGATTTTGAGATGTTTCAGGAATTGTAATATTATTTTGGTTACTGTAAATGTAAATATAAATGGATGTAGTTGTGTGCTTGTTTCATACCATTACCTTGAAAGATCCAGGTTAGTAGTCGGGGTCATATTTATGCGTATTTTCTATTATTGTTATTTAGGGTGCATGCATATAGAGTGTTAGTGACTCCCCGATCTAGACCCCGGATCGGGAGGGCGTCACAGGTTGGTATCAGAGCTAAGGTTTTGGTCACTGAAACAAGCCAGGATTAAGTTAAACAAGTAGATCATTTAATAAGAGAAGAGAGAGTAATATTAAGATAGGATTAGATAAAGAAGAGTGGTATAGATGTTAGGATTTTAACTGTAGATTTAAGGTGATCTTATCCCTTTTGCTTTGCATATTATATTATTGCAGGCTCGTGGCATTGTTTCACAACAACCACCCTCTCCTGGTTCCTCTGAATTTTCTTCGGATACTGACGATGATGCGATAGTTATATCTAGTTCTGAGAGCGAGGAGGAGGAGCTGATTCCTGAGCCCCCTGCTCAGCCTGACCTACCCTCAGGGAGTGCCTGGTGTCCCTATTCGCCGTAGAGTTTATAGGCCATCTATTACCCTAGGCCAGCTGAGAGTTCCCGAGCATCCTGTCGAGTGGTGGGAGGATCGCATTAGGGCTGTCGAGGAAGAGGGACGTAGGCAGATAGCGGCCAGAGCATTTCCAGATGATATGGAGGAGCGGGCAGAAGAGTTGACCCGGGTGCTTAGTGAGCTGCTGATTGGACTCAGGGCTGCCAGAGACAGGGATCACAGGGGTGATTAGATGTTAGGATGTTTGAGTGTTAGAAGGGACATTTGTTAGAGCCCTCTAGCACACTTGCCCAGATGTTATTTCTGTTTTCTTCCCAGTACTTTTATTTCGTGTTTGTACTTTAACTTATCCCGCACTTTGGCACTTTTCGTATCTATGTATGTTTGCTTCTCAGTTCCAGTATCTTCCGATATATCTGTCATTTACTTTTTCGCACACTTGACCATAAACTGTTCCTTACCTTTACCAGTACCTTATTTATACCTGTTGTGCTAACCTGTTTTCTATAAGAACCTTTATATCCTTGTTGTACAGGCAACTTATGTAGTAATGATGCTACAAGATTGATTTTTAAATAAGTGTTTTTAATTCCTAAATGATTTTTAAAAGTAATTGAACTGTTTACGATACAGTGTAGTGTGTTGCTTAATAAGTTGCTTGTTTCCCTATAGTAAATGCCGCCAAGGAAAAGAAACACCTCAAATTCGTCTCAGAACCATAATACTCAAGATCAAAATCCCATGGACCCTACAGTTGCCCAACTCATTCAGTTGCTACAACAGCAAACAGCTCTTTTAACCCAGCAACAGCAAAGACCTTCCGCACCCCCAGCAGTTACTTTTAAATCTTTTCAAGCAGTGAAACCACCTGAATTCAAAGGATCCACAGACCCAGTAGAAGCCCAGACATGGCTTAAGGAGATGGAAAAAGCTTTTCAGTTAGTAGACGTAGATGAAGATAAGAAGACTGAGTATGCTAGTTATTTTCTTAAAGCTGAAGCCGGTTACTGGTGGGAGTCTACGAAGATGCTTCAGGGTGAAGGTGTGATTTCTTGGGATCAGTTTACAGAATTGTTTTTAGAAAAGTTGTAAAGCATAATGTAACGTAACGTAACATGCAACCGAGGAAACTAACTCAACACATATGGTCGGTAACTTATATTAAAATGAAGCACGGAATCGACTGCGAATCGTTTATAAGTTGAATACAAAAGACCAAAACATTAGATGAAGCTTTGAAGACATTGAAGATCACTGAAAGAAGTTCATTAACATGTTCAAGCCTCAGTGAAGAATAAAGATATAGTGTTTCAGAGGTTCAGAAGATGTCAGAGGTTTTACAACAGAGAAGTCAAGGGATTCTAGTGAATTATAGAAGCACTTCTTAACAGCTAGAGAAACAGGGCCAATTGAATAGTCAAGAAGATGTGAAGATCAAGTTCGTGTTAGTCGTTTGTGAACCAGACCAGTTGCACTAAACGTCAGCACAAAAGGAATTGAGAACCGCATCTATGTTAGAAAAGAATTGGCTGTATAACCGTTGTGTGCTATAGCTCGGAGAAAATCAAGTTCAAGTAGTAAAGGTAAATTTATTAACTTGGTTGCAGTGAAAGAAAATATTGCAGAGCTTTGAATCGTTGGAAAAATGGCTAAGGTGAATTACCGTTTAGCTGTTTGACTGTTTTGTCTTATTCACCGACGGTTGGGTCTCCTGTTTGGCTATTTCGTCTTATTTACCGACGGTTAGCAAATCACTCGACGGTTAGCATTTTTGGATATATTATTAATTCCATTTCACTCGACGGTTATGGTTTTAATAATTCTTTTGAGTCGATAGTTATAACTGATATTTGGTTTGACTGTTTCGTCTTATTTCACTCGACGGTTACAGCATCTCGATAGTTAAGGGACTCAGATAAATATCCAGATTATTTATTCCATCGACGGTTAAGTCACTCGATAGTTATGGCACTTCGATAGTTGAGGGTTTAAGATTTTTTAATCTATAGCCAGCCACAGCATGCCACATATCTTTGATATCCTTGAGCAGAATTGTTTTAAGTGATTTATTTCACTCGACGGTTATCAACAGACTCACCGATGGTTATAAATTAAATGTCTCGACGGTTGTTAATTCAAGAAGTGAGAAGCAATCTATTTACTTGGTTCTCAAAAGGCCACGTAGAAGATTGAAAAAGTCTACACAATAAAGCAGCAAAGCCAAGCCTTTGTGATTCATTCACGAACACACAAATTCATTCAGTTACAGAGCGAAAACATACAGAGCAAAGGAGAGAGACATAGAGAAGCCATTAACGTCGTTTGAGCTAGTGTCATAATTATTGTTCGTATTGATTATTGTTGTTGTATTGTAACTGTACTAGTGAATCAGTTGAAGCTAATCTACGGATTAGAGTTGTGTAGCACCTTCGTGGTTTATATTAATAAAACGATATATTCCCCGAACGAACTGTTGTTATGTTATTGCTCACCAACTGTTTGATTATATAACTGTTCGAACTGTATAAAGTCCATAAAGAACCATTCCGCGAATATTTTATAAATTGGACAATATCGTATTCAACCCCCCTTCTACGATATTTGGGACTAACAATTGGTATCAGAGCTTACTGATTGAGTTTACAAATCAGGATCTATTGTTCGGACTTCAGTATTAAGCTTCTGGAATTTTTAGCGGATTTTTTAATTTTCAAAATATTTCACTCAGAAATTTTTTGAACTTTAAATAATTTTGAAAAGTTCAATATCATGAGTTCTCAGAAAGTAGGAAGTATTAAGGTTCCTCAGTTTGATAGAGTGAATTATAATCTTTGGAAAAAGAAGATGACCCTGTTTATTAAGGCTGCAAATCTGTTGTACATGGGTATCTTAGAGAACGGACCGTTTGTACCAATGAAGATGATTCCTGAATCTACAGTGGACGGAGTAAGAGTTCCTCAAAGGTCTACTCCAAAGGATCCTACAGAGTTCACTGATACAGAGAAAGAAATTGTTGCATTGGACACAGGCCTTCAGTTGATTATTGTTGACTCAATGGATGAAGACATGTGCCATCAAATTCTAAATTGTATATCTGGAAAACACATATGGGAAACCATCGAACTGATTATGGAAGGAACAGAAGAAGTAAAAGAGAACCGGTTGGATATACTGACATCAAGATATGAAGCGTTCAAATCTACTCCTGGAGAAACAATCACTCAAGTCTTTGAGCGATATAATAAATTGTTAAATGAATTGAGTATCCAGGGGAAGAACTATCCGTTAAGGGAAACGAACAGGAAGTTTATGTTGACTCTTCCACATCATGTTGAGCATAAAGTTTCTTCAATTAGAGAAAGGGACAACTTCAATGTCATGCCCCTTGAAAAGCTATATGGAAAATTGAAGACTTATGAAATGGAACAAGAACAAAGGTTGATTATCTATGGTTCCGGCTCAGTGGACAGTAAGAGTGCTGCACTAATGAAGACCACAGCTCTTGTGGCAGATGAAGTGAAGATTTCTGAAGCAAAGGTTGTTGAAACCAAGATTGGTGGAGAATTGATCATTGAAGCTGAAATGGCTACAGAATCACAAGCTGAAGAGGAAGATGATTTTTATACATTGGAAGAGCTTGATGAGATGGAAGACAAATCTATGGCGTACTTGGCAGGGCGTTTCAAGCATATAAGATTCAGAAGGAATCCCAAGTACAAGAAAAGTTTTGGTAGCAGATTTCATAAGACAGGATCATTTTCGGGATCCAACTCAAGAGGTGGTTACAAGTCAAACATGGTAGACCGTAGTAAGTTCCGGTGCTATAACTGCAATGAACTAGGGCATTTCGCCACTGAATGTAAGAAACCGAGACAAGAAAAAGACAAGAAGGTTTATGAGAAGAAGAGTTCCTACGAGAAGAAAAGCTATGATGAGTTGAAAAGGGAGAATGAGAAGTTGAAACAGAGATTGGATGCTTTGGTTGCAAAACAACAAGGCAAGGCTTACATTGTTGAAGGTAGAAGCTGGGATGACACAGATTCTGAAGAAGAAGAATATGGAAATCTTGCATTAATGGCAGACACTTCAGAAGAATCTCCATCATCAGCACAGGTACCTATTCTCACCACTGTAGATATGTCTCTATCTGAATATAAAAATACAGTTAATGACTTGAGTATAGAGATGTTTAACATTCATACAAGCATGCTAGCTTCTGAAGCAGAAAATGCTAGACTAGTTGCGAAGATTAAAAAGCTAGAATCTGGAAAGGAACAACTAGAGCTTGTAGGAATCACAGTTAATAACCTTAAGGAAAGAAATGAATATTTAGAGAATAAGGTTATCTGTAATGCAGAGGTTGAGACAGCACTTATGGCTAAGATTTCTGAGCTAGAGTTAAAATTGGAAGCTTTTAAGAACTCAGCTAATATTGCTAAAGACATAATGGATAAGCAGAGCTTAGATAATAAGACATGTATAGGCTTTAACTACGATGAACATAAAAGGAATAAGAAAAAGGATAAAAGGAATATAACTTTCAATGCTTCTAGTACTGTTTTATTAGAAAATGAAAATGTTCCTTTTGTCATTAAGAAGAGTAGTAATCCTGTCTTTAAGCTCCCACTCTCAGAACCCTTAGACGAAGATACTATCGTATGGAAACAAGAAATGCTTGTTGAGGATAAGTTAAAAGAGAAAGAAGTTGAGGAAAATAATGTAGAAGAAGTTACACCTAATGAGCCAGTTAAAACTGAATCTGCTAAAACTGAATTAGGTGGTAACAAGAACAAGTCAAATAGTAATAGGAATGGGAAAGTAGGTGTTAAAATTGCTAATTCTGCTACACCTGCACCCACTGCACCTAGGAAATTGTGTACTAATTGCAATTCTGCTGGACACCTTAGTCATGCATGTAATAAGGTTAAAGTAGAATCTGATGTTCCTGTTGTGCAGAACATGTTTAGCATGAATAGTTTTCATTTGCCTTGTGGTATTACTGGATGTATGCCATGTGCTTTTAATATTATGCATGCTTATTTTAATTTGATGAATGCATCTACTTCTAGTAATTGCATAGGCATAGAAAGAAGCATGAATAAGAAAAAGGTAAGGGCAAAGACTGCTAGTCCTCCTAAGGTTAGGAAGGAGACTCAATCTCCTAAGCCAAAAGACAAATCTGTCAAGGCAAAGGAACATGATTCGATTTTAGTCAAAGTAGAACTTAAAGATGTGAAAACTGAACCTGTTACACCATCTGCAAGAACCTCTAAATTTCTTGGACCCAAACAAGTTTGGGTTCCAAAGAAACCTTAATCACTTTGTGGTTGCAGGGCATAGGTACTAATGAAAAAGTCATGTGGATTCTGGATAGTGGATGTTCAAGGCACATGACAGGAGACAAGTCCCTGCTGACCAATGTGGTTGAGAAAACCGGCCCAGTTGTAACCTTTGGAGATGACAGCAAAGGCTTTACTAAGGGATATGGTAGTTTAGAAGTTGGAAATGTCATCATTGAAAATATCTCTCTTGTTGACGGTCTGAAGCACAACTTGCTGAGCGTCAGTCAATTCACAGATAAAGGATATAATGTGGACTTCAGGAAGGAAAAGTGTATGATCACCAACAGGAAAGATGAAAAGCTTGCTCTTAAAGGAGTAAGAAAAGGAAATCTGTTCGTAGCTGACTTAAACACTGCAAGCAGAGGAGAAGCAAGTTGTTTCTACAGTAAAGCATCCTCTGAACTAAGTTGGTTATGGCACAGAAAACTATCTCACCTGAACTTTAAGGCGATGAATTCTTTAGTAAGAAGAGAATTGGTGAGAGGGTTACCACAGATAGAATTCTACCAAGAAGGACTCTGTAAAGCATGTGAAAAGGGTAAGTCAAAGAAGGCGTCACATAGAAGTAAGGACATGTCAAGCATCAGCGAACCTCTCCAGTTGATTCATATGGATCTGTTTGGACCGGTTAATGTCATGTCAGTTTCAAAGAAGAAATATGCATTAGTGATTGTCGACGACTACTCCAAGTACACGTGGGTGTTGTTTTTGCATTCTAAGGATGAAGCACCTCAAATGGTAATCGATCACATTAAAAAGATTGAGGTGGAAGCTGGATTGCCTGTGCGGACGATCAGATCAGATAATGGAACTGAATTCAGAAATGCAGTTCTAAATGAATTCTGCACGGAGCAAGGAATTTCAAGACAATACTCAGCCCCAAGAACTCCACAGCAGAATGGAGTGGTAGAAAGGAAAAATAGGACTTTGATTGAAGCAGCAAGGACAATGTTAAGCCAGTCAAAGCTACCTACATATTTTTGGGCAGAAGCAGTCAACACAGCTTGTTACACTCAGAACAGAACCCTAATCAACAAAGACTTAGAAAAGACATCATATGAGGTTATGACCAACAGAAAGCCATCACTGAAGTACTTTCATGTGTTTGGTGGAAAATGCTATGTATTGAAAGATGAACATCTGGGCAAGTTTGATGCTAAAGCAGATGAAGGCATTTTTCTTGGTTACTCACTTGAGTCTAAGGCGTACAGGGTATATGTGATTGAAACTCATAAGGTCATTGAAAGCCTTAATGTAACGTTTGACAACACCAAACTCCCAAGTCTTCAAAAAGATAAAGATTCTGAATCTCTGGAAATTGAAAATCTATCAAAATACTACTTAGGAGATGAAGACGTACCTGGTGCTGCATCTGGTAATCATGAACACACGGAGATTGATAATCCAGAGCAAAGCAGTGGAAGTGTTGGTAATACCACACAGTCACAGTCACAGTCTGTATTTCAAAATCAGTCTGTTACTGAACCTGCTAGCTCAACTGGTGGATCATCAAATAATGAAGGCAGCAACTCAGGGGGAGGTGAAGAAGGATCAGCTAGTCGCTCTCAACACAACTACGAAGAAGGACAATCATCAAGGGCTAATCTGCCTAGACAGAGGGTATGGAACAGAGATCATCCCTTTGAATTAATCATTGGTGACCCAGAGAGTGGTGTGAGGACTAGAAGAGCAACGGAAAATGAATGTCTGTACTCTGGTTTTCTATCAGAGGAAGAACCTAAAAAGGTTGAAGATGCTCTAGAAGATCCAGATTGGGTGATTGCAATGCAAGATGAACTCAATCAATTTGATAGACAGAAAGTTTGGAAACTGGTACCCAGACCTAAAGACAAATCTGTTATTGGCACTAAATGGGTATTCAGGAATAAGTTGGATGAAGATGGCATTGTTACGAGGAACAAGGCCAGACTGGTTGCTAAGGGGTATTCTCAAGAAGAAGGAATAGATTATGACGAGACCTATGCACCAGTAGCAAGACTTGAAGCCATCAGGATGTTTTTGGCATTCGCAACACATTCAGACTTTAAAGTTTATCAAATGGATGTGAAGAGTGCATTCCTGAATGGGGAGCTGGAAGAAGAAGTATATGTAGAGCAACCTCCGGGTTTCGAGAACAAAGATCATATGGACTTTGTGTACTTCCTTTTTAAAGCTCTTTATGGACTCAAGCAGGCGCCTCGAACATGGTATGAAACACTATCTGAATTTTTAATTGAAAATGGTTTTATCAGAGGTGTTATAGATAAGACTCTCTTTCATAAAATGCACAAAGATAAATTGATATTAGTTCAAGTGTATGTTGATGATATTATATTCAGTTCTACTAATGATGAGCTATGCAAGAGATTTGCTAAGTTAATGCAGAGTAGGTACGAGATGAGTATGATGGGCGAGCTTACTTTCTTCCTTGGACTACAAGTGAGTCAGAAGAAAGATGGGATCTTCATTTGCCAGGCAAAGTACATCAGAGATCTTCTAAAGAAGTATGGACTTGAAGATTCAGCCCCCGCCAAGACTCCAATGCCAACTGCCACAAAGCTTGATGAGGACAAATCAGGTAAATCTGTCGACATCACAAGCTACAGAGGTATGATTGGATCTCTACTTTACTTAACTGCAAGTAGGCCAGATATTATGTTTTCAACTTGCCTATGTGCACGGTTCCAAGCTAACCCAAAAGAGTCTCACCTTATAGCTGTCAAAAGAATTTTTAGATACCTGAAGGGTACTCCAAATTTGGGAATTTGGTATCCTAAAGGTACCGGTTTTGACCTAATCTGCTATACAGACTCGGATTTTGCAGGTTGTAAGATTGACAGAAAGAGTACTTCTGGAAGCTGTCAATTCTTGGGAAGAAGATTGGTCTCATGGTATAGCAAGAAGCAGCACTCAGTGTCTACCTCAACAGCAGAGGCAGAATACATCGCAGCAGGTAGCTGTTGTGCTCAGATCCTATGGATGAGAAACCAACTCCAAGACTATGGCTTTATGTTGAACAAGATTCCAATATTCTGCGACAACACAAGCGCCATAGCTATAACCAACAATCCGGTTCAGCACTCACGAACCAAGCACATTGATATCAGGTATCACTTTATACGAGAGCACGTCATGAATGGAATTGTGGAGTTGCATTTTGTACCCACAGAACAACAACTTGCAGACATCTTCACGAAACCACTAGACGAATCTACTTTCTCTAGGTTGGTTAGTGAATTAGGGATGTTAAATTTAAATTAATTTTTGTTTGCGATGAGTTGTATGGATTCACAAGTTATTGAATTTTTATATCCAAAGAACTTGTGACCTCCAATCTAATTTATAATCTCGGGCTTATGAATATCAATATTAATTATCATAAGTATACCAGTTATGCTTTGTGGCAATTATTCGATATAGCATAAGTAGTTAACTGCTACATAAGTGTTTGTAGTTAACAAGAAGCATAACAGTCTGTGGTTTAGAATTAATTGGTGGATTTCAATATGATGAGATCTGGCTGAGAGATTCTATATCAGACAGGTTGTGATCTTTAGTGAGAAATTGGTTGTACAAACTTGTTTATTTAATGTACTGATTATCACTGGAAAAAATGTGTAGCAATTACTTTTCATGATCTTATTTTGCATAACTGACATTATGTTAATTCATAGTATGCTTGTATGATCGTTTGGATTGTGATTGGGTTGGTTTAAAATTTTTGGAAATTTTAAAAGTAACAGAATATGGAACAAAATTTTTTTTGGTTCCAAAGATTTTAAAGCAACCACCTGTGTTTATTAGTATTATTATTATAATTATTAACATTGTCTGTTTGTGGATTTCAAATTGAATTATTATTAATTCAATAGTTATTTCCAAATTAAGCTTCTAATATTTCTATTTTAGGAATATTAATTCTTTAATTTAAGAAATCTCTATTTAATTAATTTTATGAATATTTGAAATTATTTAGTAAGTGTATTTAAATGCTTTTTATTATTATTTTTAATTAGCAAACTCTCGACAGTTACAATTAGATATATTTTTTTTCGTAACCATCGAAGTGGTTTTAAACAGTACTCGATAGTTATAAAAAAATATATTATATTATAATAGTCGAAATAGTCTTTTGGTTAATATATAATAAATAAATAAATAAATAAATAAATAAACTATCCATCTCGATAGTTACTATCTGGTTAATTATTTTATCTGCTTCGATAGTTAATTTTATTAGCTAACCGTCGAAGTGAATAATTTTATTAATTAATCATTCGATAGTTACGTATTATATATTAGTGTACATCTCGATAGTTACTATAGTTTTTATTTTATTATTTTTTGCTAACCATCGAGTTGCTTAAAAAAAAAAAAAAAAAAAAAAAAAAAACAAATATTTTACTAAACCATCGAAGTGGTCGCCAGTTAAGTACATGCAGCGGCAGGCTTTTGTTTCCCCCCAATCTCGCCAGTTAGCCAATTAAGTACTTATATATATAAATATATATAGTTTTATTAGTTTCTTTTCCACTCGCCAGTTAGCTAACCATCGAGTTAAAAATTGATTTTCTTTCCTCATTTTCTACCATTCTAGTACTAGTTTTGAAAATCTAAACCCATAGAATTGTAGATCTAGTCATCCCGAATTATTTGATACCAGCCTTGTATCGTTTGGTTTCAGTTTTGTTTCGGGTATTTCAAACTTTGGGATTTTTTCTAGGGTTTGTTTGAGGTCCAAAAATCACAAAAAAAATAGTTTCACCGTTCAAATCTCTCCTAGTTTATCATATATTTTTTTCACGATTTTTGGAGAAGTTTGAATTTTAGTGTTTTCGGTTCGTTATCGAGTCTAATTAAATTCGTAATTAATTGTTTAAAGTTAAAATTTTCAATAATTTTTACTAGTTAAAAATGGTTGGAATTTTTACTGTTACCAAAACGAATTTAGTTGCCGAGTTTGACATTCAGTCCCTTCCTGCTAATTATCGGGCCTGGGCACGAGTGTTACTCGAATATTCTCGAGTGAGGTATGCCTTAGTAACAGACGTGATATTAAATCATAATATGCTACGAGACTGTTACTGTTCTGCATATAACTCTTCAGCTGTTGATGAACTGGCTTTTACATTTAGTATTGCTAATCGGGAAATCCGGGTGACGGAGCTAGATTTGAATCGTATCTTAAGATTCCCTGAGAATAATCTAGTCCCTTATCCCAATTCCGAACAATTAACTCAGTTCTTCACGACTATCAACTACGTAAATCCTAATCTCCACGACTCGGGTGAAAGGTGTAAACATCATTTACCTAAGGAATGGAATTTCTTTTTCCACACTCTTATGCAATGTTTCTCTTACAAAAAGTTCAACACACACAGTATTTCAAGTTTTTATCGAACTTTAGGCTTCAGTGTTGCTAATAATTGTAGGATTAATTTTGGTAAGTTATTATTGAATCAGATGTTGTATGTTATGGGATCGGTGGAGTACAGAAACCTTCAAGTCACTAATGTGGAGTGTTACTTTCCACGATTCCTACAGCTTATCCTTAATGATCTAACGACTAACGAGGAAAAACTACTATATACTAGTAGTGTTACCTCTTTGTGTATGAAACAGAAAAACAGGATAGCCAACACTCTGAACAATAACAGAAACTACATCAACGAAGCACCTGCTCAAATGACTGAATACATGCAGGGTTGTGTAGTGGACATGGAAAGAGACGAGCCTCAAGGGCCTCAAGAAGATGATCAGATCCCTGAACCAGTGCAAGAATCAGTTCCAGTAGCTACTCCTGTAGAGGATTTAGCTCAAGAAGAAGAAGTGGTTCAGGTGACAGAGGAATTACAAATTTCAGGTGATGGATTTCAAAGTATATCTGGAGGAGATTCTATAGGTCATGCTGACAGTCAGAAATCATATCATCCTTGGACTCCTACAGGTAGTACTCAAGGTAGTCTTCATGTCTCTGACTCTTCAGCTTATTCTAATTTGCAAGATCTTTTTGGAGAAAGTGTCATGAACTTATCAGCTGAGCCCTCTGTGGCTGTAGGACAAGGCAATGAATCTGAAACCCAACAGATTCTAACCACTGCCTCAGAACCAAACACTATAAACACCTTACCTTTATCATCTCTCCAACCCCTAAAAAGAAAATTTGTGAGTGAGGGAGATAGTGCCTTAGAAGCACCACATAAGGAAGGTAAGGGAACCCAAACAGCTCTACCTCTGACTAGACGTCGATTAGAAGAACCTGAGGTATCTGTTAGCCCATCTATGCCCTCTCAAAAGGACATAGAGCTGAAAAAGGCAAATACACAGTCTCTGGGGACATCCTCTCAACAGGGTGAATCTATTGAAATTCGCCCGTCAGCCAGGGCATCTGAAAGAGTGTCAATAATTGAGCCTCCAACCAAGTTATATGTTGCACTGAAAGGAGCACACACACATGAGGAATTGACGGATGTTGCTACTACTGTAGCAGAACCTATACAGGTAGATCCTGTACAGGTCATGCCTTCACAGGCTATTGCGGGAGTCACGGGTCCTTCATTGCTAAACATTACAGGATCCAATGTGATAAGCCCCCCAGGAGGAACATTCCTGGCTCCTAATAAGGAGGTCTCCACCACAATTAGTGGAAAGGAAAAGCAACTATTTGGCAATAGTTCTTCGGATGAGCCATTTAGGATTTTCAATGCAGGTACAGAAGACTTGCTGGAGTCAATGAGAGTGAGTGAAACACCAACAGAACGTTTGAGTGATCATAATTCACCCACACCTCTAAGACCGAGCGAGAGAATTGAGAGACAAACACCTACAGAACCTGTCAGTGAGACACCTACCAGCCAAATAGATACCCTCACAATGCACACACAATCTCTAAGTCAAAGGGTTTATAACCTGGAGACTACTGTCACAGAAATGAAATCTGAATTTCACAGCAATGTCATGGAAATAAAATCTGTTCAATACAACATGTTGCAGGATTTACAGAATTTCAAGACTGATATGAAGAAGTTTGTTACAGATTTGTTTGAAATGTATAAATCTCAAACTACTCAAATCCCTGTCTTAGAGGATAACACAACTAAGGGGGAGATGATAGTGCGAGAGCAAGAAAAAGAATCTGGTGCAGAAATGAGGAGTAAAGACAAAGGTAAAGGAAAGTTGGTAGAGGAAGAAGCAAACATCACATCTCAGGGGGAGCAAGAAATACCGCTGGAGGTCAGGCTTACACTTGAAGAAGGAGAAATATGGGAACCTTCTCATACAGCTCCTACAGCTCAGGAAGATGATGTGTTTGATGAATTTGTCAATGATGTCGCTTATCAGTTCACCGAAACGGATTTTGTGGAAACATTTGGTTTGCTAGATGCAAATCAATCCATGATAAGGGCATGTGAAATAGCTCGAATGTCTCAGGAAAAAATCAGAAAAGAACACTTCAACCACTACATTGAAAGAAGACAAAGGCCGTTGATGTTATCAAGAGAAGGAAGTGCATGGGATCAGGCTAGGAGTCTTTTGCAGAAACCAGAATTAGGAATAATTCAAAATGAAGATCAAAAAGTTCTGGAAGCACTGCAAGAAGCTCACAAGAGTCATCCATCAATAAACCAGTTCTTTCATGCACTAAGACAGACTATCAAGTTGATATTCATCACGACCAACATCAATGGATGGAAGATTCAGATTCAGTTCAATAATTCGACCACAAAGACCATTTCTTCGAATTTTATCAAGTTGAGGTCTCTAACAGAATTGTATGTCATGAAGATTAGGACGGACAAGAGATCTCATGTGAATGAACTTCTTACTGATATGATTGAAGATCAGATGAGCAAAACAGTAGTTGAAGTTCACACAACTCCTTACACAGTGATATTCTACAAAGACAAGTTAGTTCAGACACTGTGTTTGAGTGATGAAAGACTGAGTCTATATCCTCTGAAGCGTCTGAAATATGTTGAAGGACTTCTTAGGAGTGAAGGACTTAGAACAGAAGAAAAATGGAAAGCTGCAGAGCGCATTTATGCTTATAGACTTAATGTCTTATCAAACCAATCTGTAGATATTTCCAAGGTCGGAAGAATAGATCCTTCAAATGGATCTCAACCAAAGTTGCCTGTGTATTCAAGAGAAGAAGGAAATTGGGACTTTGAAGAAGTCAAGGCAATGACTGAATTTAGATTTAACCATCCAGGGAAGGTGTTCGAATATGCAGAAAAGCCAGATTTTCCAATTGTCTTTCCAGATTTTGATATAATCAGGGAGACAGAGACAATAGTGCTAAAAGATCCTCCAGCAATCAGGTATAAGAACCCCAAAGGAAAAACTGAAATAGTTGATATCCACAAGATGTCTTACATGACTTCTAAGGAACTGGGATTTATACTTGATCAAATCAAGACTTCGACGAACTACAAAGACAAATCAGCATTGGTAGAGATCTCTAAGCTTTACATGGAGAAGTTGAGAGCAGAATCATACTACAACACTGATCGGGTTAAAGCAGTACCAAAAAGGTTGAGTGTTAAAGGAAAGACGAAAGTTCTTGAATTTACATTCGAACAAGTTAAGCAGATCAGAAGAGTAGCTGTCTTGCAAACACTTCAGGAAGCTTTGTCAGATCCCAAGCCAAGTAATATGCTAGAAGAAGAAGCGCTGGATCTAGTGAATGACCAGCTTGCAAGTCTTGTACAGTGAGAATGACTTAATGTATATCAGTTCAGGCTAAAGGAACATTCATTCTACATTGTAATTATTTTTGAAATCTGGAAATGTATAATATGATCCAGAATGTATTTAATATCAGTTTACCATCTTCTATTTACTTTTTCTTGTAAGTTAGTTGAGTTATCCTCTTAAGGAATTTGTTTGTCGAACTCTAACAATCAAATAGGGGGAGATTGTAAAGCATAATGTAACGTAACGTAACATGCAACCGAGGAAACTAACTCAACACAGATGGTCGGTAACTTATATTAAAATGAAGCACGGAATCGACTGCGAATCGTTTATAAGTTGAATACAAAAGACCAAAACATTAGATGAAGCTTTGAAGACATTGAAGATCACTGAAAGAAGTTCATTAACATGTTCAAGCCTCAGTGAAGAATAAAGATATAGTGTTTCAGAGGTTCAGAAGATGTCAGAGGTTTTACAACAGAGAAGTCAAGGGATTCTAGTGAATTATAGAAGCACTTCTTAACAGCTAGAGAAACAGGGCCAATTGAATAGTCAAGAAGATGTGAAGATCAAGTTCGTGTTAGTCGTTTGTGAACCAGACCAGTTGCACTAAACGTCAGCACAAAAGGAATTGAGAACCGCATCTATGTTAGAAAAGAATTGGTTGTATAACCGTTGTGTGCTATAGCTCGGAGAAAATCAAGTTCAAGTAGTAAAGGTAAATTTATTAACTTGGTTGCAGTGAAAGAAAATATTACAGAGCTTTGAATCGTTGGAAAAATGGCTAAGGTGAACTACCGTTTAGCTGTTTGACTGTTTTGTCTTATTCACCGACGGTTGGGTCTCCTGTTTGGCTATTTCGTCTTATTTACCGACGGTTAGCAAATCACTCGACGGTTAGCATTTTTGGATATATTATTAATTCCATTTCACTCGACGGTTATGGTTTTAATAATTCTTTTGAGTCGATAGTTATAACTGATATTTGGTTTGACTGTTTCGTCTTATTTCACTCGACGGTTACAGCATCTCGATAGTTAAGGGACTCAGATAAATATCCAGATTATTTATTCCATCGACGGTTAAGTCACTCGATAGTTATGGCACTTCGATAGTTGAGGGTTTAAGATTTTTTAATCTACAGCCAGCCACAGCATGCCACATATCTTTGATATCCTTGAGCAGAATTGTTTTAAGTGATTTATTTCACTCGACGGTTATCAACAGACTCACCGATGGTTATAAATTAAATGTCTCGACGGTTGTTAATTCAAGAAGTGAGAAGCAATCTATTTACTTGGTTCTCAGAAGGCCACGTAGAAGATTGAAAAAGTCTACACAATAAAGCAGCAAAGCCAAGCCTTTGTGATTCATTCACGAACACACAAATTCATTCAGTTACAGAGCGAAAACATACAGAGCAAAGGAGAGAGACACAGAGAAGCCATTAACGTCGTTTGAGCTAGTGTCATAATTATTGTTCGTATTGATTATTGTTGTTGTATTGTAACTGTACTAGTGAATCAGTTGAAGCTAATCTACGGATTAGAGTTGTGTAGCACCTTCGTGGTTTATATTAATAAAACGATATATTCCCCGAACGAACTGTTGTTATGTTATTGCTCACCAACTGTTTGATTATATAACTGTTCGAACTGTATAAAGTCCATAAAGAACCATTCCGCGAATATTTTATAAATTGGACAATATCGTATTCAACCCCCCTTCTACGATATTTGGGACTAACAAAAGTACTTTCCTAGTTTCATGAAGGACCAGATGGAGATTAAATTTCTAGAACTGAAGCAAGGAGGTATGAGTGTAGCAGAGTACGAGGCCAAGTTTTCTGAGATGGCCAGGTTTGTGCCAGAATTTGTTAATACTGATGTTAAGAAGGCTAAGAGGTTTCAGCAAGGCCTAAGGCCATGGATTAGAAGTAGGGTGGCAGTTTTTGAGCTGCAAAGCTTTACGGCAATAGTTCAGAAAGCAATGATCGTAGAAGGTGAAAGTGACATGTCCCAGAAGGAGAAAGACAACAAAAAGAGAAAGTTTGGTGCTAGGGAAGACAGTCAGGGACATGGTAATTTCAGAAACAAGTTTCACAGAAGGCCAGAAGGTCAGAGAAGTGATTTCTAGCAGATCAAGAATGGTAATGATGGAAGAGGGAGACAGAATAATAAAGCTCAAGGTTTCAACCAGCCAAAGGCCATCAGACAGTTTGTTCCTGAGTGCAAGATTTGTGGAAGGAAGCACTCTGGAGTTTGTAATAAGCCCAATATTACCTGCTTCAAATGCAATAGGAAGGGACATTATGCAGCAGAGTGCAACAGTCAGAGTCAGAATCAAAATCAAAAGTCAGGGATCAAATGCTATAAGTGTGGCAAGCTAGGTCACATGGCAAGGGAATGCAAGGAACCTACACAGCCTACCAATGTTCTAAGGATAGCTGGAACTCCGTCTCAATCTTCAGCACATCAATCTAGAGCAAGAACCTTCAACATGACTCAGAAAGAGGCTATCCAGGATGTGGATGTGATATCAGGTACACTTCCTGTTAATTCAGTGCAAGCTAGTGTATTGATTGATTCTGGAGCTACTAAGTCTTTTATATCTCAAGATTTTCTTGGTAAATTGCAATGTGAAGTCCAACCTTTGGAGCAAGCCTTAGTTATAGAAGTAGCTAACCAGGCAAAGATTCCAGTAAGCCAAGTTTGTCCTAGATGTGACATTGAAATAAGCAGTTGTCATTTTCTCGCTAACTTGATACCTTTTAAGTTAGGTGAATTTGATGTAATTCTAGGGATGGATTGGTTGTCAGAATACAAGGCTCAGATAGATTGTAAGAATAAGAAATTAAAGGTGAAAACCCTAGAAAGAGAAGAAGTTGAATTTCGAGGTACCCGGCAAGTCAAGAAGTTTTTGAATATCGTTCAGGCAAAGAGATTTCTGCGTCAAGGATGTGAGGCTTATCTAGCCTATGTTGTAGACACTGAGAAGGAGCCAGTTCAATTAGAAGATGTTCCTATCGTCAATGAATTTCCCGATGTATTTCCAGATGAATTGCCAGGCTTACCTTCCGATAGGGAAATAGAATTCTCTATTGATTTAGCTCACGGCACTGAACCAGTTTCCAAAGCTCCGTATAGAATGGCGCCAGTTGAGATGAAAGAGTTGGCGAGTCAAATACAAGATCTCTTGGATAAAGGAATTATAAGGCCTAGTGTGTCCCCTTGGGGAGCACCAGTGTTGTTTGTTAAGAAGAAAGATGGAAGCATGAGATTGTGCATAGATTACCGAGAATTAAACAAGCTAACCATCAAGAATAAGTACCCGTTGCCGAGGATCGATGATCTTTTTGACCAGCTGAAAGGAGCCGAATGGTTCTCAAAAATTGATTTAAGGTCCGGATACCATCAACTCAAGATCAAACCTGAAGATGTATCTAAAACAGCATTCAGAACAAGGTACGGACACTATGAATTTTTAGTTATGGCTTTTGGATTGACAAATGCTCCAGCAGTGTTTATGGATCTGATGAACAGAGTCTTTAAGAAATATTTAGACAAGTTTGTGATTGTTTTCATCGACGACATCCTGATATATTCCAAGTCAGAAGAAGAGCATGCAGATCATTTAAGAATTGCTTTAGAGACTTTAAGAAAGGAGAAGCTGTATGCGAAGTTTTCAAAATGTGAATTTTGGCTAAAGGAGGTACAATTCTTAGGTCATGTTGTCAGCAGAGAAGGCATCAAAGTTGACCCGGCAAAGATAGAAGCAGTGATGAAATGGGAAAGACCAAGGACTCCAACAGAAGTCAGAAGTTTTCTGGGTTTAGCGGGATACTATCGAAGATTTGTTCAAGATTTCTCAAAGATAGCTACCCCTATGACCAAGTTGACTAGGAAGAATGAAAAGTTTGTATGGAATGAGAAGTGTGAAGAAAGTTTTGAAGAGCTAAAGCGGAGACTAGTGTCTGCCCCAGTATTGGTGTTACCTGACGATCAAGGAAATTTCGTCATCTACAGTGATGCTTCTCACAAAAGCTTGGGATGTGTTCTGATGCAACATGGGAAAGTAATTGCATATGCTTCCAGGCAGTTAAGACCTCATGAAATGAAATATCCTACACATGATCTGGAATTAGCTGTTATTGTGTTTGCATTGAAGATTTGGAGGCACTACTTGTACGGAGAAAAGTGTGAGATTTTTACTGACCACAAGAGTTTGAAGTATATCTTTACTCAGAAAGAATTGAACATGAGACAGAGAAGATGGTTGGAATTGATCAAAGATTACGACTGCACGATTAACTACCATCCAGGCAAGGCAAATGTTGTAGCAGATGCTTTAAGTAGAAAGGAAAGATTGAATATAATGGTTTCATCTGAAGAATTGATCAAAGAATTTGAGAAATTGGAAATAGAGGTATGTGATTCTGATTCAGTGGAAGAGATGGTGTATACAATGACTTTTCAGCCAGAATTGTTAGAAAAGATCAAGAGATGTCAAGATCAGATGATGAGTCAAGATAGAGCCAAGTTGACTGGAGAAGAGTTAAGAAGTCAGAAGGACGGTGAAGGAATCTTTAGGTTTTCCTCACGAATTTGGATCCCTAATGTTCAAGAGCTCAAGAATGAAATTTTGCATGATGCCCATAGTTCAAGATACTCTATTCATCCAGGAAGCACAAAGATGTATAAAGACTTGAAGGAAAATTTTTGGTGGCCCAATATGAAAAGAGATGTGGCAGAATGGATCAGTAAATGTTATACGTGCCAGAGAGTCAAAGCTGAACGTCAGAGGCCCAGTGGATTGTTGCAACCACTAGAGATTCCAGAATGGAAATGGGAGAATCTTGCTATGGATTTTGTAGTAGGTCTGCCAAGGACTAAGGCTAATCATGATGCTATCTGGGTAATAATAGACAGATTGACCAAGTCAGCGCACTTTCTACCGATCAACAAAAGATTTTCACTGGACAGGTTGGTTCATTTGTACCTGAAAGAGATTGTTATGCGCCATGGTGTTCCTGTATCAATAGTGTCAGACAGAGACCCGAGATTCAATTCAAGATTTTGGAAGAAGTTTCAAGAATGTTTGGGAACAAAGCTGAATATGAGTACTGCATATCATCCTCAGACAGATGGCCAGAGTGAAAGGACAATCCAAACCATTGAAGACATGTTGAGAGTTTATGCCTTGGATTTTGAAGGAAGTTGGGACGAGCATCTATCGTTAGTGGAGTTTTCATATAACAACAGCTATCATGCCAGTATTGGGATGCCCCCGTATGAAGCTTTGTATGGAAGAAAGTGTAGATCACCAGTGTGTTGGAATGAAGTTGGTGAACGTAAGATTTTAGGTCCAGAGCTTGTACAACAAACTAAAGAAAAGATTGAGTTGATTCAGAAGAGATTGCTAGCTGCTCAAGATAGGCAAAAGAAGTATGCTGACCAGTCAAGGAAGGATATGAATTTTGAAGAAGGCGACCAAGTGTTGTTAAAGATTTCTCCGTGGAAAGGTGTTAGTAGATTCGGCAAGAAAGGAAAGCTTAATCCAAGATATATAGGACCTTTTGAAGTTTTGAAGCAAGTTGGGAAAGTTGCATATGAATTAGCTCTACCACCGCAGATGCAGCACATTCACAATGTTTTTCACGTGTCTATGCTTAGAAAGTATAATCTTGACATGAGTCATGTAATAGAATATGAACCCCTAGAGATTCAATCCGACTTGTCCTACGTAGAACAGCCTGTAGAGATTCAGGATCATAAGGATAAGGTTTTAAGAAATAAGTCTGTTAGGCTTGTAAAGGTCTTGTGGAGAAATCCTCGAGTTGAGGAATCCACCTGGGAACTTGAGAGTGAAATGCTCGAGAAGTATCCCTATTTGTTTACTTAGGCTGATTCTGGGGACAGAATCTTTTTAAGGGGGGGAGAATGTAACGATCGAGATAATTAAATCTATTTGATTAATATGAGGTATATGATTTATGTTTTAATGTGTTAAGATATGATATGTGGTCATTTTATATGTCTAGTTGACTGCCCGTTTGACTGCATTATGCTTAAGTGTTTTAAATAAGTGAGTAAGTGATTTTTATGCTTAATTGAGTAACTGTTTGATTTTTATAAAGTTATTAGTGTGTCCAATAATTATGAAATTTTATATGTAGCTTCTATGTGATTTTAGAGACTTTCTAAAAATAGTGATGTATTTAATTCTAGTCCCAGTGATTTTATATAAATTTTTCATCCCTGTTTTATTATAGAGATATTACTCTTCTAAATTCCATATTTAATTATTGGAATGTCCAAAAATCATGAAATCTTTTCCAAAATGATCCTTATATATTCTGAGACTTTTGAAAAATAAAGGTTTATTTTATTTGATCCCAATATTATTTTTATGATTTTTCTACTCTCATTTTCTATTTCTGTGCTAAAACTTCAAAGATTTTTAATTAATTCTTTATTCATCAGAAAAATATTTCAAAGATATGGGGAAGCTTCTAAATTCATGATCTTTATTTTAAAAATATAAAATTTATTTTTGGTACCCTGTTTCTATAAAAATTCGAATTACTAATTGATTTAATCCAGAATTCAGCAATTGTGAAATTATGAAAGTACCCTTGCTTTATACAAAAACAGCAGCAGTTCTCTTTCTTCCCCATTCTGCAGTTTCTTGTCTAGGTTCGGTTTTCTCCCGTTCCTTGGGCGATTTATGCAGTTCCTCTCGTTTGTTATCGTTTTGTTGCTAATTCTTGCTATATTTTGATTTCCATGCTAGTACTTGAGCTAGTTTCACTTGTATTCACCAATTGAGCATTGCATGTATGTATTTGTATGTGCCGTGTATGTATGTTCGATGATAGTTGCATGCAAGACTTGTCGGCTAGTGATTGTTGATCTTTAAGCACGATTGTGAGGTTAATCAGGATTGATAGCAAGAAATCAAGGCTAGGCGTTGAAGGTCCGTTGATCGGACTTCCGCCGAAGCCATGGCCGCCGGCAATGAGCTGTACGAGCCGGCCGGTCAATGGCAATGATGATGATTGAGCCGGAATTACTATTCTTTTACATTGCATGTTAGTTAATCGCTTGGCAAGTCTTCGTTTTTATTTTCCGGCCATAGCTACGACTTCCGATTGGTGAATTGCTTGTTGTTAACAAAATTTATAAACCTTACTTGATTGCAATGACTCTACATGGCTTGGTTTTGATTGGTGACGGCTAATTATGATGATATGAACTCGAATTTATGGTTAATTAGCCTTGCATGATTGATAATTATATTTTACGGCTATAAATTGATTTTCCCGATTGGTAATCAATGGCATATGCTAATTGCTTGTTGTGGGTATCCTTATATGATGAATTTGATGTAGTTAATTGTAATATTGAAATGTTATAGCCCATTTGCTGCAGTTTCTCTAGCATTAGTCGAAAAATTCGAATATATGTATATTTATTATATTCGAAAATTGAATTAATGGCAACATAAGCTTGGTGTAATTTAATGCTATTTGCCATGCCTAGATAATGAACTAATTGTTTGTGTAATTTGTATGTAGTAATTCGAATGAGATATGAAAGATTGTGAATATATTGCTCGAAGTAGTAACTATACAATTGTGTTAGTTGAGTTGAGTTAATTGTTATGATTTTTGAATGTTATCAAGTGGAATATTCGAATTCTATGTTATAAAGTTAATTAGAATGCCATTCTAGTAATTCCTGTAAAAAGGACTTGCCTTGATATATATATACTTGGTAGATGCATATGCCTATTCAGTGTGAACTTGAGATATATTTAGTTAACTTTGGTGATGGTAATTATATAACTTCTATAGACAATGCTTTATTAGACATGGAATTGGTAATATAATATGAATAACTGATTGTGTATGATTGACATTGGTGTTTGTTTGGGTCGGTTGTATTCCGATAGGTAGCTCCAATTACAGGGGAGGTGCTGCCAAAATTTCTAAGAACTAAAGTGATTTTTGTAAAACATTATTGGCACACCACTTCTGTATAGGAAAGACTATCAGTCAAGAATACTGTGAATCAATATATGTGTCTATGTGCTATTTGCTTGCCAATATAGAAGTGAGTATATAGCAGAGTATGTCTACAGTGGATTGTGCATATGTGTTAAAGGGTTACACTATCGAAAGGGTAGAATAGTTAGACGTTAATGAAAACGTCGAGAATTTATTAGATACTGAAATAATATTATTTATGTGTAGCTACGAAGGATATTGAGGTGAAGGACAAGGGAAAAGCTAAAGTAGAGAGTTAGTGTCTGGTGTAGGCGATCTACCTGTTCAACAGCTGTAGCATTCTATTTAAGGCAAGTAACTACTGTCTAATCTCTTTTAACTCAAGCACTATTTATGAATTGTTTTATGACCCTGCAACTATGTTACCTTACTTCAACTGTTTTAAGCTATAGCCTACCTTACTTTAATTGTTTTACTTAAACTGCAACCTTCTACCAGTTTGGATTGTACTTTAAACTTTTCAATCCCTGA
Source organism: Oenanthe sinensis (assembly GCA_028671895.1). Taxonomy (NCBI): domain Eukaryota; kingdom Viridiplantae; phylum Streptophyta; class Magnoliopsida; order Apiales; family Apiaceae; genus Oenanthe; species Oenanthe sinensis. The sequence continues at coordinate 12,629,077 of CM053797.1, forward strand.
ACTGCTACTGACAGCTTATAAACTAATTTTAAAGATCTTAAATCAGTAACCTTGAACTATGACTTATGTCTACACCATTTCTCCTTAACTATGTTTACTTGAACTTTAATTCTGAACTTACCCTGTTGCTATGGCCTAACTACTGTTACAATTAAATGCCTTACAACTATTTCCAAAAACAACTGTTATACCTATGGTTTGACCCTGCACCTTGACTTCACAACTTTAACTTGTTTTTGATCCCCAGTTCATGATATCAGATTACCTTACTACAACAGAAGCTTGTTTTGAGACTTACCCTGAAATAAACTTTACTTCTGTCTAATGATCTTTAAAAAATGGATTTAAATATGGAATCCGACTTTCAAGAAGTCTTTTTCATCAAATGATTTGGAAATTTTAAAAAGAAGGTTTTGGTTATTATAGGAATTCCGATCAAAATGGTTTCTGCGGATTCCTATAGGTTGGAGGCGTAAGAGGCCGAGTGACGCCGGTCCAGCACTTTTTATGTAAAGACTATAATGAGATAGTCAATTGCTATAATGAGATAGCCCAAGGCCAATGGCAATAAGTGCCTTTATGAGTACTCTTTATGTCCAGAGGGACTTTAGTCCGTTATGGGGACTTTACGTGGCTGATCACCCGTATTGTCTGGCATTGTGAGAAAACTTCAACCAAAATGAATTGTTTCTAAACAGTAAAGGTCCTAATGAGAGGACAGTTTTATAGATGATTTGAAAAGCAAGGTCCTAATGAGAGGACAGTTTTATGAAATGTTTTGGAAAGAATCAGTCCTAATGAAAGGACAGTTTTATACAAATGGACTTTGAAATGATTAGTAATGAATAATGAAATGCCTTGTTATAACCTGTCATATACAGCTTCAATTATCAGACATATCTTGAGTTGACCTTGTTTCAACTGTTATACATTATTTCCTGTTATCCATCTAACCCTACAGATTTCTCCTAGACTTGCAATTGATTATTATTTTCCAGCTTCTTATGAACTTTGCACCAGTTATTGAAATTAATTAACCCTGCCAGTGGTTTATAAAAGAAAGTTTTACGAGTAATGAATACCCTGACGAGAATTTTTTTAATTACAATTATGGGACAATGAGGTCCAGCAATGATTTTAAGGCATGGTTTTGAGAAAAGACTTTTTAAATTATATGTATAAGCCTGTAGAACTGTTTTTAACCTATATGGTTACTTGCTGAGCTTTTGTAGCTCATTCTTTTATTTTTCTAACATCTACAGCTTCTGAGAATCATGGTCCGCCTTAAGCAGACTGCCAGGAAAAATATGTCATTCATGAACTATGTGAGGCTGGCTGAGATTGAACAGGTAGGATCGAGGCAGAGTTGGAAGGAAAAGACTTTGTTTAGTCTTGTACTTTTATTAGTAGATTTTGAGATGTTTCAGGAATTGTAATATTATTTTGGTTACTGTAAATGTAAATATAAATGGATGTAGTTGTGTGCTTGTTTCATACCATTACCTTGAAAGATCCAGGTTAGTAGTCGGGGTCATATTTATGCGTATTTTCTATTATTGTTATTTAGGGTGCATGCATATAGAGTGTTAGTGACTCCCCGATCTAGACCCCGGATCGGGAGGGCGTCACACCAATATTTGTAGAAGGGGGGTTGAATACAAATATTAAAACTTTTTGGTTATTTTAATATTTGTTTCTGATGTTTGTTAATTAGAGAGAATGTGTTTGAAGAAATTAATACTGAAAACAAATATGAACAAAGATATTTAAAATTACTAATGGATTGGTTTATCCATCAGTGTATGTTTTTGCTCAATGTTCCTAGGTTAAAAGAAACCTAGCTTCATTTTTACAAGGTTAGAAAATAAATCAACTCTTTTTACAAAGTGATCTAAGGTTGAACAGTTGATTCAAGAGATATTATATAACTTGTATATCTTCTAACAATGCTACCATGCTTATTTATATATTACAAGCATGCTTTTACAAGTCCTATTTGAAAGGCAGAGTGTCTAAACTTGTAACACTATAACTTATGTAACTCAACTAAAAGAAAAGATACTTAACCAGAAGACAATCAGGAACATGAAGTCACAAAGAGATCAATGTTAACTACGAAGCCAAGGTAATTGATACAATTCAATTTGTTAACTATGATCAAACAAAGAAGAAATCATTGAAAGAAGTTCAAGACAAATTTGTTCATGCCTCAGTGGTTTGTAACTTAAAGATTCAAGATCATAACTATCAGTATCAATAAGACAAATTGATTTCAAGTGAACAAGAAGGAAAGCAATGATTGGAAAGCCACATTACTAATTGAAAATGGTAATCTATTCAAGAAGCAGAGACACTATCAAGACTAGTCACTTATGAATCAGACCATTGCATCAAGTGTCAGGACATTAATAGTATGTTTGTGTCAGTAATAGAGATCCAAGTTCAAAGAGCTTGTTGAAGAATTTGGAAAACATAAAGAAATCACAAGTTCAAAATGCTGTATTGAAGTTTCAAGTTGAAGCCCAGAATTTTTCTAAGTACAAGATATTCGAGATGGCCAAGTAGAATATTCCTATGTAGAATATTCGACTTAAATGTTCGAAATGGCCAAGTAGAATATTCCTATGTAGAATATTCGACTTAAATGTTCGAGATGACCAAGTAGAACATTCCTATGTAGAATATTCGAGATAGATATTCGAGATGGCCAAGTAGAAGTTCTCAAGTAGATGTTCTACATGAAGGGCAGTTTCAACATGACACATGGCATCATCTAATTGGCAGATTTCCAAGCTTTCAAGATTAGATAAGATTTTTGTGGACATCATTGGGCCACGTATATCTTAATCTTTGAAGACTACAAGACATAGATTACAAGTAATATAAATAGAAGTACTTGTGTATTATTTTAAGAGAGCAATATTTTCAAGATAAACACTTGTAAAAGAGAGAGAGAGTATTCACAGAGCTTAGTATCATTTACTACCCTCTTTACTTCTATTGTACTTTGTAAAGAATGTTGTAGCAACCCTTTCAAGTTATATATAAGACATATATTCCTTGAATCATTGTGTTCATTTATTACATAGTATTTATTGCTTCATTAATTCGAAAAGTTGTATTCACCCCCCCCCCCCTTCTACAACACATTTGGACCTAACAATTGGTATCAGAGCTTCATGTTTAATATACAAAACATAGATCCTTGTGTTTGGTAGAAGATTAGTGAGTTTTCATCTACAGATCTACTTTTCAAGTTCTTCTCGAAAAGAGTGCTCAAATTTGTTTGACAGAGAAAACTCACTCTCAAAATTATTTAAATACTCCGGGTGTGATTATTTAGCTTGGGAGGACTTTAGATAATTTTTGTGAATTTTTCTGGGTACTTTGATTTTTGGTGTTCCTCAAGGAGTCATCACTGTTCTTGATAAAGAAGATAAACCCAGCAACTTTTGATTACCTTTTCAAGAGACATAAAGTTAAAAAGGTGTTATTGGCTTTTGATTTGACATAAATCTCACAACAAAAAGTGTTACAGAAGATATTCAGTACCTAGCACGTGGGTTAGGTGAGTTAGGTGAGAAAAGCCACAAAAGTCAAAAAGTGTGAAAAGTAATATTGTTTATTCGATATTAAAAGTGACCTTCAGCAAATTTCTTCCAAGGACAAAAGTTCTACTTGGAATATTCTACTTGAATATTCTACTTGGAATATTGTAACACCCCAGTCCCACATCGAGTAGATTGGGATAATTTATTCAGTATATAAGCAAGAGTACTACTACTAAGTGCACCAACAAATCATGATCTTTTGGGGGCCTGAGGTGGGCTTGTGGATTATCCAAGTTGTTGCATTTGGGCCAGTTTACTTTGGCTTATTTCAGATTCGGAAGTCGGGACTTGACCCGATTTTCGAAAAAGACTCGGGACTTGACCCGGGTTGTCACATATGGTATCAGAGCCAACTCTCGAAAGCTTGATTCGTCAAGTTGCCGGAGGTGGGGACACGAAGGCTGGTGGTATTATCCCACAATGGATAGAGGTCCGGAGGTGGGGACACGAAGCCAGCCGGTATTATCCCACAATGGCTAGAGAGGTTCGATCTGGGCCTATGGGCTATCTGTTCGGCCTGACGAGGACGTCAGGAATTTAAGTGGGGGAGTTTGTAACACCCCAGTCCCACATCGAGTAGATTGGGATAATTTGTTCAGTATATAAGCAAGAGTACTACTACTAAGTGCACCAACAAATCATGATCTTTTGGGGGCCTGTGGTGGGCTTGTGGATTACCCAAGTTGTTGCATTTGGGCCAGTTTACTTTGGCTTATTTCAGATTCGGAAGTCGGGACTTGACCCGATTTTTGAAAAAGACTCGGGACTTGACCCGGGTTGTCACAAATATTCTACTTGAATATTCTACTTGGAATATTCTACTTGGATAGAAGTTCTACTTAGAGAAATTTGACTTGGGCAGTTCTACATAGATATTCTACTTAGCCTAGTCTTGGGTACTTAGAAATTTTTTTTTGGTCCAGAATTTGAACCATGATTTATTTTAAGATAATTTAATTTTCTTTTAATTACTACTCAAGTAATAAGAAAAGTTTATTATCTTTACTTTAAATCCGCATTAAGATGGCACCTAAAAACAATTTCAAGATTTCAATGTTCGACCGAGATCATTATGAAGAATGGGTGTTGAGAATGGAACTTTACCTTGAGTCCGTCAATCCTAAATATCTGGAAGTCCTCGATAAAGGTAAATTTGTACCAATGGTTGTTGTTCCTGAGCATATGGAAGGAGATGTGGTAGTACCACAACAGTCTGAGCCTAAGAAGGCAGTAGACTTTTCAGATGCTGATAAGGAGCAGATATCCTTCGACACATCCGTTCGACAAACACTGATGGAATCCCTGGATCATGAGATGTTTAACGTAGTTAAAGGACTAACTATAGCAAAGAAGATTTGGGATAAGCTAGAGGTCGTCATGGAAGGTACCTCTGAGGTCAGAAGCAACAAAACACTTATACTCAAGATGGAGTATGACACCTTCAGGATAAGAAAAGGTGAAAGTATAACTGATGTCTATCTAAGATTCAGTCAGTTGATTTTGGATTTTAATCTGAGAGGTGTAACTCTCCCCGTGGTTGAAGTCAACACGAGATATCTGAGGAACCAGCCAAAAAGTATTGAACATAGAGTCTATGCTGTTAGAGAAACCAGAGATTTGCACACAACTACTCTGGAAGAATATTATGGAATTCTAAAGACCTATGAGCTGGAAACACTTCAAGATCAAGCATGGGATAATGATTCAAGAGGAAAAGAAGCTGCATCAGGGTTAGTTGCTGATGAGGTAGAGTCTAAAAAGGCAATGGTTGCAGAAAAGCCTAGGTCATCACCTGCATCACATCAAGTTGAAAATGATGATGAGTGCACATCAAATAGTGATGACGACTACTTCACCCAAGAAGAGCTAGACAACATGGATGACGGTGTCGTGGCATACATGGCAAGGAAGTTCAGCAATATCAGATTCAGAAAGAGTAACCGACCGCAAAGTAAATCTTCATCTTACTATCGGGTTACTAGGGGTGGTGGTAGTTCACAAGGCTACAAAGGGAAAGGCAAGAGTACCAGCTACAAATCTCCTTTGGATTTCAAAATGAAGTTCAAATGTTATAACTGTGGTGAAGCTGGACATTTTGCTACAGATTGCAAGAAGCCTAAACAGACATATCCAAAAGAAACTTATGAAGCCCTCAAAAGCAAGTATGAGGCCCTGGTGAAGGAAAGACATGGAAAAAGAGCTTTAGTTGTCACAGAAGGCAGAGCATGGGATGATTCAGATGAGGAAGAAGTTACTCATACAGCAAACTTTGCCCTCATGGCTGAGACATCAGATGAACCAGAGGTACCAGTTCTAACCCTTAAGGAAGAAATGTCTATAGATGATTATAAGGTGCAGAACGGGGCTCTTAGCGAAGAGATCTATATGCTGTGCAAAAGCCTAAATACTTCTCAAAAAGAACAGAAAACACTTGTTGCCAAATGCAGAATGCTTGAGGCAAAAGTGGAAGAATTAGAGGCTGTTTGCACTATAGATACTTCCCTAAGAGACTCTATTAAAACTTTGGAACACAAGCTCAACCTTAAAGATGAAATAGAAGCATGTCTTAGGAATAAACTAGCTGAGTTAGAAATAAAATGCGAAGCTTATAAACTAGCAGCTAGTAAAGTGAATGTTGATAGTAGCACATTTAAGAAGATAACTGGTGTTGGTGTAGGACTTGACTATTCTAACTTATCTAAAAAAGAAGGGAAAAGGCCTGTAGACACCAGTCCCAGTGAGATTAAAAAGGAAGTACCTACAATTCTCAAATCTGCTATTAAACCAATATTCAAACACTTTGCTCCTCGAGAAGAAGAAGAGACTGATTTATTAGTTAGATATGAAATCGAGATGGAAGATCGGAAGAAAGAACAACCTGTAACTCCTACTAAATCAGTTAAAATCAAATTCCCTAGAGAAGAATCTAGACCAGGATTAGGAGCCAAGGCTGTTAAACAACAGGTTAAGAAAGAAAAGGTTGAAAAAGAGGTTAAGGTAGAAAGAATAAAGAAAGCATGCTATCACTGTAAATCCACTGAACATCTTTCTTATGCAAGTAAATCTGACATGAATATTCCTGTTGCACATGCCATGCCTGTACCACACGCAATGATTAACATGCATCAAAATCATGTACAATGTGGTCAACCTAACTGTATGCCATGCACTTTTAATGTGATGCAAACCTTCGTGAACTTGATGAATGCAACTAGTCAAACATGTTTAAATACTGCTACTAGTTCTAATGTCAAGAAGAAGCATGTAAGAGCTAAGATTGCCAGTCCTCCTAAAGTTAGGTGTGACAAGCCTTCTCCTAAGACTAACAAATCTGTTAAGTCTGACAAGGGAAAAGACAAAGTCGAAAGCTCTAAGAATGTTAAAGAAAGTGCATCTCCTGTAGTTAAAACTGATAATTCTCGATCTTATAGAAAAGTCGGGCCCAATCAATCTTGGGTTCCGAAGAATATCTAATCAATCTGATATTGCAGGGCACTAAGCTAAACAGAAATAAAGTTATATGGGTGCTAGATAGTGGAGCATCAAGGCATATGACAGGAAACAAGTCCTTGCTTACAGAGTTGGTTATGAAGGTTGGCCCTTATGTTACCTTTGGAGATGACAGCAAATGAGTGACAAAGGGATATGGCAAACTGAAGACTGGCAATGTCATCATTGAAGATATCTCCTACGTTGAGGGATTGAAGCACAATCTGTTGAGTATAAGTCAATTCTGTGACAAAGGTTATGAAATTGTCTTTAATAAGAAAGGTGTATCAATAACTCACATCAAGGAAGGTTCGTTAGCTTTAAGAGGAGCTCGGAAGGCAGATCTTTTTGTTGCTGATATGGATTCGGCAAACCAGAATGAAGTCACTTGTTTCTACAGTAAAGCTTCAGATGATGAAAGCTGGTTATGGCACAAAAAGCTATCTCACCTAAACTTCAAAACGATGAATGCTCTCGCAAGGCGAGAACTGGTGAAAGATCTACCTCAAATGGAGTTTGCTCCTAAAGGACTCTGCGAAGCATGCGAAATGGGAAAGTCAAAGCGAGCATCGCATAAAAGTAAAGAAATTTCTAGTATCATTGTGCCTCTGCAACTTCTTTATATGGATTTATTTGGCCCAGTGAACATGCTATCGTTATCAAGGAAAAGATATGCGTTGGTAATCGTAGATGACTTCTCTAAATATACATGGGTATTGTTTGTTATGACAAAAGATGAAGTACCTTTCCAAATCATTGATCATATCACTCAAATTGAGAATGTTTCAACACTCACTATGAAGACGATTAGATCAGATAATGGCACGGAATTTAAGAATGCAATCTTGAATGATTTCTGTGTTTCTAAGGGAATACATCGTCAGTACTCTGCCCCGAGAACTCCACAGCAAAATGGAGTAGTTGAAAGAAAAAACCGTACATTGGTTGAAGCAGCAAGAACTTTGTTGTTTGATTCAAAACTTCCTCTTTACTTTTGGGCTGAAGCAGTGAGTACAGCATGTTACACACAGAATAGAACGCTGATTATTAAAGATAAAGAAAAGACACCATGTGAACAAATGAATAATAGAAGACCAACAATCAAATACTTTCATGTCTTTGGAACTAAATGCTACGTACTTATAGATGATGAGAATTTAGGCAAGTTTGAAGCTAAAGCACGTGAAGGGATATTTGTGGGTTATTCTACAAATGTGGTGGCAGCTTATCGGGTATTCTTAGTGAATGATCGGAAAGTGATTGAAAGCTACAATGTTAGATTCGACGATACTAAACTCCCATCAATTTCTAAAGATAATAGTGAACCTAAGTCCCTAATGTTTCAAAATCTGGACTTAGATGAAATTGAAGATGAACCTGAGTTGGTTGTTACTTCAAATATGCCAAGTGTTCGAGAAGAAACACCTGAGTCTAATGCAAGATCAGAAGAAACTTCCTCAGCACAGTCCGGCTACAACTCAGGGGGAGTAAATAGCAGCTCAAGGACAAGTGTTCAAGGCTCAAGAAGAGATGACACTAGTTCTGTAGGAGCTGGCACTAACTCAGGGGGAGTTAGTGGAAATAACACAAGTAGTCAACACAACAATTCAGAATTTCAAGCTGAATCATCAAGACAATTTCCAAGAGAACGGGTATGGAGTAGAGACCATCCGTTTGAATTAATTATTGGTGATCCAGATGCTGTTGTGTCTACTAGAAGATCTGCAAGAGCTGACATAGCTAATATTTGCTTATATTCTGGGTTCTTATCCAAGCTTGAACCTAAAGAAATAGAAGAAACTCTTGGTGATGCTGATTGGGTAATTGCAATGCAATAAGAGATCAATCAGTTTGAAAGGCAGAAAGATTAGAAGCTGGTACCCCGACCGAAGAACAGATCAGTAATTGGAACTGAGTGGGTATTCAGAAATAAACTGGATGAAGACGGACTTGTAACACGAAACAAGGCTCGTTTGGTAGCGAAGGGTTATTCTCAAAAAGAACGTATTGATTATGATGAGACCTACGCTCCAGTTGCACGACTTGAAGCAGTCAGGATGTTCTTGGCCTTTGCAGCACACAAGAACTTTAAGGTTTTTCAGATGGATGTGAAAAGTGCCTTCCTGAATGGAGAACTAGAAGAAGAAGTATTTCTGGAACAGCCACCTGGCTTTATTGATCCAGAACATGTAGATTTTGTGTACTTTCTCTTCAAAGCTGTCTATGGCCTCAAACAATCCCCAAGACGATGGTATGAAACCCTATCCTTGTTCTTAATTGCAAGTGGTTTTACTAGGGGAGTAATTGATAAAACATTGTTCTACAAAAATGTAAAAGGTGAATTAATACTTGTTCAAGTCTATGTGGATGATATTATTTTTGGGTCATCTAATGAGCGCTTGTGCGAGAAATTTGCCAAGTTAATGCAGGATAAGTATGAGATGAGCATGATGGAAGAGCTGTCCTTCTTCCTTGGATTACAGATTAGTCAAAGAAAAGATGGAATTTTTATCTGTCAGTCCAAGTACATCAAAGATTTACTCAAAAAGTATAATCTAGAAGATGCATCAACAGCTAAAACTCCTATGGCAACAGCCACGAAACTCGATGAAGACAAATCAGGTAAACCGGTTGATATCACAAGTTATTGAGGTATGATTGGCTCACTACTCTATTTAACTGCAAGTAGACCCAATATCATGTTCGCAACTTGTTTATGTGCAAGGTTCCAAGTGGATCCTAGAGAATCACATCTCATAGCCGTCAAACGAATCTTTAGGTATCTCAAGGGCACATCAAATCTAGGGATTTGGTACCCAAGAGATACAGGTTTTAATCTTATTGGCTATTCGGATTTAGACTATGCATGTTGCAGGATTGATAGGAAAAGCACATCTGGTGCATGTCAATTTCTTGGCAGAAGATTGGTGTCCTGGCAAAGTAAAAAGCAGCACACAATATCTACTTCTACTGCTGAAGCTGAGTACATTGCTGCTGGAAGCTGTGTAGCTCAAATACTGTGGATGAGGAACCAATTGAAAGATTATGGCATGAAACACAAAAAGATTCCAATCATGTGTGACAACACAAGTGCCATTGCCATGACCAACAATCCTGTAGACCACTCAAGAACCAAGTATATAGATATCAGATATCATTTCATTAGAGAACATGTCGAGGAGGGGACTGTGGAGCTACATTTTGTGCCCACAATGCAACAAATTGCAGATATATTCACTAAACCTCTTGATGAAGTAACATTCAATAGGTTGGTTGGTGAATTGGGAATGCTTAACACAAGTTAGTGATTTCTCCTATCTGCAAAACTCCAGTTTTAATAATGTACATATGTTTTAATCCTGATAATTGCTTCTTTTGTACATGCATGGTTGAAAACATATGTAAATAATCTCTACAATTGCTAAAAATATCACTTCTGTATGCTAAATTAATCATTAAGGGCTTAGACTTTAATATGATTAATTAATGAGTATTTTAGGATACATATTGTGTTATTCTTACATAAATTCATTGTGCTTTCTATGTAATTATTGATTAAATCTTTGAATTTATGTTAGTTAGATTGCATGATCACAGGGGGAGTTAAATTCATATTTTTCTTGATTTTTCATATTTACCTGTGTTTTTCATGTATTCATTATCCATTTAGAGGCCTTAGAATTGTCAAGGAATGGTTTTTAATTATTTATTTTGCTAAAACTCCTTGAATTGATATTTAGATTAATTTGACAAAATTTATTTGTTATTTCGATTACAAATATTGCCAAAGTATTCTAACTATCTTCAAAATTCACGAATTTTGAAAATTCTAAGTCTGGGAAGAATACTCTAGTTACTGTCTAATTAGAAATTCATCTCGAAATTCGACTTGAAACTCGAGTTACAGTTCCTAGTATGCCTGCTTAAAATTCCAAGTCTGGGATATCATCCGAGTTCATCTATCTCGAATATTCGACTTGATGTTCGAGATAGACCCTATCTCGAACACTATCTCGAATATTCGACTTGATGTTCGAGATAGACCTATCTCGAACACTATCTCGAATATTCGACTTGATGTTCGAATTAGACCTAAAATTCAATTTTCTCTCAAACCTTATTCTTGGAATTTCGAGTTGGGACTCCCAGGTGGGTTTTAATGTTGTTTTTAATTGTTCAAGTGATTAACTGTTCGAGTTAGTGTCATCTCGAACATTATCTCGAATATTCGACTTAATGTTCGAGATAGACCCTATCTCGAACACTATCTCGAATATTCGACTTGATGTTCGAGATAGTGTTCGACTTGATGTTCCCCTGTATGTACTTAACATTTTCTTCTTATATTTTCAGGGGTAGTCTTGTCTTTGCTCATATATGCCTATATATACATCTCTAACCCGTCTTTCTTTTCACTTTTACCTAATTATTTTAACCCTAGATTTTTACAGCCCCCACCCTCCCTCCCTGCGATTTCAAAACTTTACCATATTGTTCATTCGATTTGTGTTAAGACTGTTACATATCTCGAATTGCTGTCCGTTTTTCATCTGCCATTACTATATTTGTGTGTTTCTATGCATCTCTGTCCCCTTCATACACAAATCTATACACGCATATTTACACACACGCACATCGATACTCTTGTTCCCTGTGTTATTAATTAATCCTGTGTTATTAATTCCATAGTGTTCTGTGTTCTGTGTTATTTGTGTTGGTTAGTAGTTGGTGATTTGGATTCCATAGTTGTTTAAAGTATTGATTTCGCCTATTTTCATTGAGAACTGTTCCGTAGTTTAATTATCCAGCCCATTATTTGTCTAATTAAAAGGAATTGTTCTGTTTACTTCTGTGCTTAATTTTTTTTGTTGTTTTGTTTCTCTCAAAACAAAAACATAATTAAGTCAAAAAAAAATTTCAAACATGGCTCACCAATTTTCCCTTGCCAGAAACAATTTTTATAATATTTCTACGGATATTGGTGATCAACTCCCGCGCTTCAAGTTTTGGATACTATTCCTAAATTTGTATTCCAAGGCTAGTGTTGCGTTTACTACTAAACCCACACTAGTCCATGATGCTTTACAGCAATTATGGACTAGTGCGGTTACTTTCGGGAGTAAATCTACCCCCTATGGTTTCAGGTTTACATTGGCGGGTCATGAATTTCAAGTCACAGAGGAAGTGTTCAACCGGGTTCTGGGGTTCCCAGTCAGGGATGTTTATGACCCCGAACCTAACACAGCTGAGCGTATTAAATTCTTCGAAGAAATTGGATGCTACCCTCCCTCTGGACGAATCTCAACTGGCGCCATCCAGAAACAATACTTCCATGTGGAATGGAATTACTTTTTCGAGGCCATCACCAGATGTTTTCGGGCACGCGAAAAAGATTTTCATCAAATTCCAATTCCCATGCAGGTATTTATAGTTTCCCTTGCTCGTGATTTAGATATTAATTATGGCAGGATCATTCTTTCCGAGATCGTGACTGCTATGGGAACTCCTGCAAGTAGAGACCTGACAACTACTAGCGTTGTCTATTGGTATCCTCGGTTCCTACAAATGCTTATTAATCACTTAGTACCTATTGATGCTTTATCTGTGAGACAGGCATTTGCCACAAGTGCGACATCTGAATCCTTAGGCATGGGCACCAAGTCACTCACAGCGATTGCTAATCAAGATAAGCATCATGGTAAGCCGATGTCTATTCCTGATAACATTCAAGTGTGGATTAAGTATGATGCAGGTATCACTTTCATGGCGGGGACCTCCCACATTTCATCACATGCTCAGAATCCCTCTGCCCATGCTGAAGCATTCCAGGGGATTCCGGACGAGAGTATTGGTGATGAAGATGATGATGAAGATGATGATGGGCACTCTCACGCACAATCATCTGCCGGCCAGAGGACCAGACAATCTACTCCACCTGCCGGACCAGGTAATGAAGAAGGTACTTTCTTTGAACAAGAGCAACTCTCTGTTCACACTACTGATACTTCTTCCCCTAAATCTGATTCCATGGCCCAAGATTCTGCTATCCCGCAGGATCTATCCCCGGGCAAGAGCTATATTTCTGATTCGGAGTCTGACACATTTGCTTCCTCTCTTTCACCCTCGCTAACGGGAGTTAAAAGGCAGGCAGCTTTAGATTTAGGTGAGGGTTCTGAGAGTGACCCTGAAGTGCAGCCCCTTATTCGAAAGAAACCAAAATTTTCTCATGCTGCAACTTCTCAAGCCCAGTCCCACCCTAGTGTGTCTATCACAACCACTCCACCTCACGCGAGTGGTTCGCCCCGTGCACTTTCAACACATAGGGAAGATGGTGAGGATTCTATGCCTTCTGAAGAGCCTGTTACTTCAGAGCGGCAACAAGCTTTCATTGCTTTTGAAGTACCTTCACCGGTACATACTGATGCTGCAGAGAGGATCGGTTCTGATGTTGTACTAGAACACTCTGCCGCCTCTCAGCCTGAGATTCCACCTCAGGACATGACAGGAACAGATCCCATAACTGCTACTTACTTTGCTCATCCAGTTTCTGCAGGTACTGCTTTCACTTTCAGGACTATTGTTGAAGACATACACGAGCGTGAGACAGGGAGTGTGTGTGAGCGTTTAGGGAGTGAGGGACCTTCATTTTTAAGGCCCGAAACCGAGCGACAAACACTAACAGAACGATTTTTAGAGAGAGGACACCCGGACCAAACACCGTCCCTTCATCTTGAAAATCTTGACACGCGTATGACAGCAATTGAAACTGAAATCAAGCAGTTCGGGCAGTCAATGGGGCAGTTGGGGCTCAATGTTGGTGACAATCAATGAGCTCTTGATGACTACGCAGTACGGATGGCCAGTCAAGCAACAGCCTTGGATGAGTTGACAAATAAGGTGAATGACTTGGGCCATGCTGGTGGTATCTTGGGCAGCACTCTGAATGAGAGAATGGGAGCAGTGGAGAGCATAATGCATACCATGGCGACAGAGATCAGCAGGATGATGTATGCAGTTAGAAGCTTTGTTCCCCCCGAGTGCTTTGACGAACAATTTAATCAGCCTCCCCCTGATACTGATGATACTGGTGGTGCTGGAGGTGCTGGTGGAGCTGGACCCTCGGGTTCTGGTTTTGGTGGTTCTCATGCAACTGCTGGATCTGGCGAGAAAGGTGGGGTTGGGGATAACTCACCTAAGGGGGAGAGTGGTAAGGAGACGAGACAGCAGTCGGTAATAATTGAAGAAATTGAAGAACAAACTGTTGATGTTGTCAAAGAAAATGAGCCAGTGAATGAAGAAGAGGCTCAAAGAAAGAGGAAGGGTAAGGCAGTGGTGGCTGAACAAGAAGAGCCATTCATTGACTTGAGTCGTCATCAGGAAGAGGCACATGAAGTACTTGATTCAGATTCTGATATGGAGGATGTTCCGTTAGCACATGCTATTAGAAGATCATTGAAGGAACAAGGTGGAGGTGCTGGAATGTCTTCCGGACAGCCTGAAGAAATACCTGTTGATAAGGAAACTCTAGAAGCCCAACAGTTGGCCTTGGAACAAGCTCAGTTCTATAAAATGAAGATGATGCAGGATGAGGCTGTTTTCCTTGAAAAGAAAGCGGAGCTTAAGGAGAAACAGTATGATCATGAGCTTGCAAGGTTAGCTGATCCTCAAGTAGATCTGGACAAGAGAAGGATCGGACAGAAATGGGATGATGCAAGGAAGATTCTATCGGGAGTTTGTACAAAAGGAACTCATAACAAAGAGGCGGAAGACTTGTTCTACAACTTGAACTTGCAGAATCCACTGATTGTTGACTACATAAATGCTTTGAAAAGGTTAATCTGAAAAGTCAGAGTTGGATATAATGCAATGGTTAAGGAATGGCAGGTCATCTTGTCTTTAGTCGAAGGAGTCCCGACATCTTTCTTATATGTGGATGATCAATTCATTTCGAGAAGATCTGCGTCAGAGTTGTTCTTGCTAGCAACAAAAATTCAATATTCTCAAGCTGAGGAGCTTAGCATTATGTATAGGGATCAGTTAATGCAGCTAGCAGAGGACAAGGGTCCAGAATTCTCAGCGAATTCTGATATTGTTCGGATGGTTGTTGATGGAAAGATGAAGAGGGTGAGCTTAGAAGAAAATGACCTAATGGCTCTATCAGTGGAATCCCTAAAGGCGGTATGCAGGCAAATGATGAGTAAGGGATTCACTTCTGACATTAAGGAGAAGTCAGTGGAGTTCATTGAAAGGGTCATATTCAAAATGAGCAATGAAATCTGGAAGTGTGACATTATTGCTCCAAACCCTCTAGACAATGTAAAGATTGAGCTGGAGCTAATTGAAAGAAAGTGGAATATTCTACAAGCTGTTAAAAATGTAGATGAAGCTCTGACTCTTCCTTCTGGATCATTGGAACAAGGAGAAATAAGGGAGGCAGTCGGTGTTCCAGGGAAAGATAGTGTGTACCGGATACACTCATATGACGATGACACAGCTGATGCTTTAGCATTCATAGACGCAGACCAAAATCAAACATTGTTGCACATGAGTAGGAAATGGCTGCTGCAGACTCAAGATGCCGCTTTTCTAGAGAGAGTTTTAGAAGTATTCAAATGGGTCGAAGTGGAGAATGAGAATGTAGATGAGAAGCAGAGACTCCTGAAGTACTTATCTGAAGTAGTGGTGGAAAAGAAGCGAATGGAGCAAGATGCGGCTAGTGTCCACAATACTAACCGTGTTAAGGGCTACCCTAAAATGATCTATTATCAGTTTAAGGCTGATAAGTCTCATTGGAAGTCACAGCTCATAATGAAAAATTTTGAGGACATTCCAAAGATCAGAACTACTCAGGAGGTGGACAAACTCAGAAGGCTTTTCAGGCATCCTTATCCAGAGCCCAGGAATCCTCTAGAAATGGAAGCGGTAAGTCTGTTGAATGCAAGGTGGAAGCAACTTCATGATCCAGTTTACAAGAAAGAACAGCAACAGAAGGAAAGGCGCAGAAGGATGAAGGAGGAGAAGCACCAAGCTGAAGAAGTTAGGAGGAAGAGACGGAATTAGAATTAATGGTCAGAGTGGTGTGAACTTGAAGTTGGAAAAACTTCATATCTTTTTTGTTGCTTTAACTCACTTGAGGAAAATTCACCTGATCACGGTATGCGAGATAGGTTAACTTACCATACTGTAACCGTGAATCAGAGTGGATCCAATAAGGTGATATAAGTTTGACTGAAAAGTATGAAATAATCCAGGTGATAGGAATCACTCAAATGATCTTTAATTTGAAGTTCGAATTTTCTGTCTAGCTTAAGTTTTATTTATTCTAGTTCTTTGAATTGTTTTCAAGTTTATTTCAGTTGTAATTCAAACAAGACAGTAATGTTATTTATCTTTTTCTCGTCTTATTGTTTAGTTGAGTTATCCCTTTGTTAATTTGAATATCATTGTTAGACTATCAAATAGGGGGAGATTGAAAGGCAGAGTGTCTAAACTTGTAATACTATAACTTATGTAACTCAACTAAAAGAAAAGATACTTAACCAGAAGACAATCAGGAACATGAAGTCACAAAGAGATCAATGTTAACTACGAAGCCAAGGTAATTGATACAATTCAATTTGTTAACTATGATCAAACAAAGAAGAAATCATTGAAAGAAGTTCAAGACAAAGTTGTTCATGCCTCAGTGGTTTGTAACTTAAAGATTCAAGATCATAACTATCAGTATCAATAAGACAAATTGATTTCAAGTGAACAAGAAGGAAAGCAATGATTGGAAAGCCACATTACTAATTGAAAATGGTAATCTATTCAAGAAGCAGAGACACTATCAAGACTAGTCACTTATGAATCAGACCATTGCATCAAGTGTTAGGACATTGATAGTATGTTTGTGTCAGTAATAGAGATCCAAGTTCAAAGAGCTTGTTGAAGAATTTGGAAAACATAAAGAAATCACAAGTTCAAAATGCTGTATTGAAGTTTCAAGTTGAAGCCCAGAATTTTTCTAAGTACAAGATATTCGAGATGGCCAAGTAGAATATTCCTATGTAGAATATTCGACTTAAATGTTCGAAATGGCCAAGTAGAATATTCCTATGTAGAATATTCGACTTAAATGTTCGAGATGGCCAAGTAGAACATTCCCATGTAGAATATTCGAGATAGATATTCGAGATGGCCAAGTAGAAGTTCTCAAGTAGATGTTCTACATGAAGGGCAGTTTCAACATGACACATGGCATCATCTAATTGGCAGATTTCCAAGCTTTCAAGATTAGATAAGATTTTTGTGGACATCATTGGGCCACGTATATCTTAATCTTTGAAGACTACAAGACATAGATTACAAGTAATATAAATAGAAGTACTTGTGTATTATTTTAAGAGAGCAATATTTTCAAGATAAACACTTGTAAAAGAGAGAGAGAGTATTCACAGAGCTTAGTATCATTTACTACCCTCTTTACTTCTATTGTACTTTGTAAAGAATGTTGTAGCAACCCTTTCAAGTTATATATAAGACATATATTCCTTTAATCATTGTGTTCATTTATTACATAGTATTTATTGCTTCATTAATTCGAAAAGTTGTATTCACCCCCCCTCTCTACAACACATTTGGACCTAACACTATTCTAGGATTGTTTCTGTCCTATCTTCCCTTTCACCTTTTTCTGTTTTACAAAAAGGTTTGAAAGACAGATTCACTTTGAGTCTTCACAGCCGTCATAGACTGTCTTCCATAGGTTTACTTTTGTCCTCTGGATCTACAACAGATAGGTCTTCTGTGTTTTCTCAATCAATTGATAAGTTTCTGTTAAGCATATCAATTGATCCATCCTTTAATCCATCAACTGATGTTCTTCTTCGATTGATCTTTATATCCATCAATTGATAAATAATGAATTATCGATTGATAGATATTATCAATCGATATATCAATCGATGGGTCTTCACATCAGTTGATGGTCTTCAATACTTAACTTGGCTTTTTCGATTGATCTCATATCCATTGATGCTTCAATATCAATCGATCATCCTTCACTTGTGCAATTTCCTGTCTTCACATAATTATAATTTGACAATTTAATTTACACATCAATTGATGATCTATATCAATCGACTCTAACATCAATTGATGAGAATAATATCAATTGATTTACACCTTATCGATTGAAATAGACTAAGTACACCTATGCTACAATCCAAATTATCAGTTGATTCATATAAACACTTCAACTGATAAATTATTTCCTGATCAATTGATATTTATAACTTTCATATTAATTGATCAGTTACATCAAATAAAATTTCTATGATTCTAAGATTAATGTTATCATTAAAATTACATGTAGATTCATAACAATCTCCCCCTATTTGTGCCTGTGATATGAACAGACATAAATCTACTTGATGATAACAAAACCCCTAATAATTTTCATTCAGATAGAATCAAGAAATTTAAAATAGCACTTTTAATTTTGGAAGTACCAGTTTGATAGATAAATCCTGCAAACTGCTTCAATGTCTTCACCGTCTTTATAATCCAATTAGTTTTTCTTCCTTCTCTTCTCAGCATTTTCCTTTAATTGCCTCATGAAAGAACTCCTCAAAATTGCTTCAACTCTGTCAGATTCTCCAAGTTGCCTCAAAAGGTAATGTATTTCTTCATCTGTGATTTTGTCCAGATATTTGCAGATATAAAAGAACTTTGTGTTGCCCTCCACATCTGTAAAAATAATTGCATACTTTGGCTTCAACACCACCTTTTTGACTTGAGACTTCCATAGCTTAAGAGGTGAATCAGGTTCAGCTTCTGCCTTTGATCTCATTAGCTTTGAAATTTGTTGTTGAATCTCCTGAGTAATTGTTGTGCTGAGTTTGTACTTTCTGTTGAGTAGTGGAAGAATGGTCCTTAGAACATTGTAGCTTTGCTTCATTATCACCTTCAATGAATAAGTGATCTTCACTCCATTTTCATATTCCAACCTCATAGATTCTTCTTGGTTAGAGGTTGTAGGGTGAGTCCTTACTCCAATCAGCCCTTTTTCATTGATCACTGGTATTCCTTTCATATCATATCCTTCAATTGTAACCTCCTCCTTGATTTCTTCTTGTTTACCCTAGAGGTTTTCCTGAACCACCTTTTCTTGAGTAGAAATTGTCTTCTTTTTAGCCATAGCTATTTTCCTTTTTTTCCTCAGTGGTTGTTCCATTAATTGATCTTTCATGTTCCATTCCATTTCCATTTTCCTTGCTATTTCCTCATTCTCCTTTTTCTCTTTTAGTATCATCTGACAATCCTGAAAAAATGGCTCCTTGAAGAAGCTCCTGGCCAACTGGCTCTTTCCTTCTCTTTTCTTCTTCAATCATTATGGCTTTACCCTTTTTCTTCTCTTCAAGGGCTTCAAGATCAATTGATGGAAAGGCTTCAGCATTTGAGTTGCTTTCTTTGGAAGCCTTTTGTGCATCTTCATTCACTTTTCCTGTTTGAGCAATGAACTCATCCAAGTCTCCTTTTTCTACTGCCTTTGTCACCAACTCAGTTCTTTTCTTTAAGTCTTCAATTTTTTTCCATTCCCTCTCAATCATTGATTGAGTTTCTCTATCCCTAGAAATCCTTTTAGCTTCTAGATCATCTTCAAACTTCTTGAATTCTTTCTTTTTCTGTTCTAAATCATCTTTGGGTGACTTAGATGACTTAAATGTTTTTGAAGATTGATTATCCCTGTTGCTTCTATATTTAGTCCTTTTTGCTGCAGAGCCACCAATGCCACTTGATTTATCCATACCAGAACCACCACTGCCACTGCCTTTGCCATCACCATCACCATCATCCTTCTTCTTTGTATTCTCCCCCTTTTTGTTATCATCAATTGGAGGAGGTGGTGGCATTCTGTCAAGAAACTTCTGAAGAATGGAAGCATGTAGATTTTGGCCTCTGATAATATCATCAATCTTCTTTTTTAGAGACCTTACTCTAGTTTCTAAAGATGCAAAATACTTGGATTCCTTGAAAAGCTTGTTCTTGATTTGATTCATGGTGTTAATTGGTAGCTTCTCATCCAATCTTCTCTCCAATGCATCCTTGATAGAAATGATAGAATTCTTGATAATTTTCAATTCTCTCTCCACTCCTGTCATTGTGATCTTTTAAATTTTCACTGATTCCTTCATATAGTGAGCAATTCTCCTTTGATTGGGATCTTCAATTTCTCCTTCCACTATTGCCCTCCTATATTGAGAAAAACTTGCAGTTTTAGCAGCATCTAAGGAACCATCAATTGTGTTCATCCATGGCTCCTCATCAGAATCTTCTTCTAACTCTTTAGGTGTCATACAACATGTGTCTGTTGTATTGGCAATGCTCTCCTTCATATTCCAGGTCCTTTGTTCTGTATGCTCAATTCCCAATAGTTGTTCTGCATCCCTGTTACTTGAAGCAGCCAACCCTTGATATTATGGATCAGGATGAATGAAATTCTATGGATCCAAGTCACCAGCATCAACTTCCTCTTCAATCACCTTATCAATTCCACTCCCACTAGCTTCTGTATTTGATACTTCCCCTATCTCCTTGACTCATTCCTCATCTGTCATCAAATCATTTTCCAACTCATGTGCAAATAACAGAATAGTTGCATCTCTCTCACTTATCTCTCTATTTTGTATCAGGATCTCATCATGGAATCTCACCTCTCCATCACTCATATCCTGTGCACCTTCTAAGGTGGGGCCTTCAAGTGTTTCACTCACATTCCTGGAAGAAATAGGAATGTCCTTACTCACTTCCTCTCTTTTTTCCAGGTTACAAACCTGCCTCTCAATCAACTCACTCATTCCTAAGAGTGTTTGTGCAACATCAATTGATTGAACATCAATTGATGTATAGATATTATCAGTTGAAGTGTTTGAGATATCCATCGATTGATGCATACCCATCGATTGATCTTGAGTATCGATCGATGGCTTATCAGTCGATAGTTGAATATCAATTGATGGAGTAAAAACAATTGAGGTGTTGATTTGATAAGTAATATTTGAAATGATATGTGAGATGGAATCCTGAGTTTCCTGAGAAGAAAATTCAAGAGAGAGTGTTGGCTTCTCCTTGAAAAATAAATAAGGAGAATCTGAAAATGTCTGATTATCTATTAGAATATTTTCTGAAGAAATTTGTTGAGAAGGGGAAAGAAGAACAGAAGGGATTGGAATTGAGAGAGAATGGGACTGCATTTCATCATTTATATGAAATGCATCAAACTGACTTTGAGAAGGCTCCACCACAGTTTCATGTTATTTTGCAGTGTGTGATTCCCCAAGTGCAAAGGTGACCTTCTTTTCTCTCCTGCCATTGGTTTTTGTCAATTTGGATGGTGTGTCCCCAACTTGGTTTTGTGCCCCTGGTTGAGGGCTATTTTCAATACTGTCATCCATTTGAGAGGATGCCAATAGAGATGTGGTATTTTCCGTATTAACATCCACAGTATTTTGAGAGACTGTGGAGTGGCTTGGCATAGGTTCATCACCATCACTCTCCTTATTCTTCTGGGTTCTTTGATGTTCCCCAATTCCCTCACCACCTACATCTCCTTCTAGTCTATCTACCACAACATGTATTTTGCTTTTCTTTGTTTTTACAACAACAGGTTTTTGGGAACTTGTTGAGGTTGGTTTCTTAGATTTGGATTTTGAGATAGGTTGTGTGACTTGGGTAAGAGGGTTGGGGTCATTACTACCACCCTCTATAGCCACAGAAGGCAAAGAAGATTGAGGTTGGGAAGAGTTTAAAACATAGATAAATACCTGAACAAAAGGAGGATATATCAATTCTACATTGCTGTGAAGATTGATCCTTACCAAGTCTTTAAAGACCCTTTTGTTTTGAATCCAGCAATCCAAGATTTCTGTACTCCTGTTAATCTTAATATCCTTGATAAAATGGTTAATGATAATCATGATAAATCTAGCATAATAAATGTGATTAGATCTATTAACCTTATTTCCCAATTTGACAGATATTTGATTGAGTAAAAGGTTTCATAAATTGTGATATCTATCATATAAAATGCTATAACCTACTTATTGCATACTTGTTGTTATTGCATCAAAATTGATAACTTTACCAGAAAAACACTTAATTATAGCATCAAAGAAATATGACCATTCTTTTCTTAGATTATTTCTAACAATACTACCTAGACTAGCATCAGGAGCAGTGTAATTGATTTCTCTTAGCATGCTTCTAATTTCTGTGTCAGTGAGTGCATTTTATGTATTATTTATAGAAAGGTTTAAACACTCACCCAAGACTATAGTGGTTAGAATATACCTTTGTCCTTTGCAATCAAATGATATAGAAGAAAAATCATCTGCTACATCTATTGTTGTCTAGAATTCTTCAACTAGATTGCACACTATCTTTGGTTCTTCTGAGAGGGCCTTTGAAATCCTTGAACTTCTTAGGAATTCCATTAGAGGTTGGAATTCTATTGGGGCTTCCTCCACCATAGTGCAAGCAACGAAGTTGTTGAGCTCATAGTAGAATCCTAATTGTGAGATTTTCTTTGATAATGCCATATTCGTGTTTAAAAATATAGTTATTAATTAACTGGCAAACTTTGTTAGTAATAATACAGAAACAATAATTAGACAGTAGTAGATTAGGGTTCTTAGCAAGAGATAGATACAGAGAGAGTTCTAAGATTGAGAAAGAGAAAGACATGGAGAAATCATTAGTAAAATTATAAGTAAGAATTAAAAGATGTTTTAATCTCACTATTTATATTTACTGAGTTCCCAATCAATTTCTTACTCAAAATAGAACTTAATCGACCGTTGGAAGTAAAATGAAAAAGGAGAAATTACCATTTTTGGCAATCGACTGTTATACATACAGGAATATATGTATTAATCAATTGATAAAATAAGTAATCAACGGCTAGATTTTGTACTGGTCGATTGATGACATGGACCCCTTAAATTACAGGTCATCGATTGGTAATTAATTTATCCATCGACAAGTACTCTCATCTATCAATAAATAAATATATCATCAATTGATATATTTATCTGTCGATAGCTACAGGTATCCATCGATAAGTAAATATATCATCAATTGATATATTTATCTGTCGATAGCTACAGTTATCCATCGATAAGTAAAATGTTTATCAATTGATTAAGGAAGAATCAATAGATTAACAAAGTCAATGGTTAAAATTAATATAAATACATAACTTGACAGACATTTAAAGGATTATATATAATTAAGCATACCCAAATCACAGACTAATCTATTGAAAGTAGATTCATCTAATGGTTTGGTAAAAATGTCTGCAAGTTGTCTTTCACTAGGGATAAAATGTAATTCAACTGTACCATTCATTACATGTTCCCTAATGAAGTGATACCTTATGTCAATGTGCTTGGTTCTGGAACGTTTCACGGGATATTCTGTTATTGCAATGGCACTTGTGTTATCACAGAAAATAGGAATCTTGTTCATGTTGAATCCATAGTCAAGTAGTTGATTCCTCATCCATAATATTTGTGCACAGCAACTTCCAGCTGCAATGTATTCAACCTCTACAGTAGATGTAGACACTGAATTCTACTTCTTGCTAAACCATGATACAAGCTTGTTTCCTAGAAATTGACAGGTGCCTGTGATACTTTTTCTGTCAATTATGCAACCTGCATAGTCTGCATCTGAATCGCCAATTAGATCAAATCCAGAATCTCTAGGATACCAAATTCCAAGATTTGGAGTTCCTCTGAGATATCTGAATATTCTTTTTATTGCAATCAAATGAGATTCTTTAGGATCAGCTTGAAACCTAGCACAAAGAAATGTAGCAACCATTATGTTTGGCATACATGCAGTTAAATAAAGTAATGAGCCAACCATGCCTCTATAATTTGAAATGTCCACTATAGCTTCCTTAGTATTCAATTCAAGTTTAGTTGCAGTGGCCATGGGAGTTTTTGTGGAAGAACATTCATTTAAATCAAATATCTTTAGTAAATCAGAAATATATTTAGTTTGATTTATGAAAATACCATCTTTGACTTGTTTGACTTGCAAACTAAGAAAATAGGTAAGTTCTCCCATCATGCTCATTTCATATTTACTCTGCATCAAATTAGCAAACTTTTGACAAAGTTTTTCATTAGTTGAGCCAAAAATAATGTCATCTACATAGATTTGAACAAGAATCATAGAGCCACTAACATTTCTATCAAAGAGAGTTTTATCAACAGTACCTCTTATGAAGTGATTCTCAATCAAGAATTTAGACAAAGTATCATACCAGGCTCTAGGTGTTTGTTTCAATCCACAAAATGCCTTGAGAAGATAGTATACAAATTCAGGATGAACAGGATCAATAAAACCAGGAGGTTATTCTACATATACTTCTTTTTCTATTTCTCCATTGAGAAAAGTACTTTTCACATCCATCTAATACACCTTGAAATTAGCATGAGCAGCATATGCTAGAAAGATTCTGATTGCTTCCAACCTTACAACTAGTGCATATGTTTCATCAAAATATATGTCTTCTTCTTGTGAATAGCCCTTTGCCACTAATCTTGCTTAATTCCTTATCACTATACCAGATTCATCCATTTTGTTTTTGAACACCCATTTTGTACCAATGACAGACTTGTTCTTTGGTTTGGGCACCAGCTTCCATACATTATTTCTTTCAAACTGATTCAACTCTTTTTGCATAGCTATTATCCAATCAGGATCATTCAAGGCTTCTTCAATTCTTTTTGGTTCTTCTTTAGACATGAAGCTACTATACAAGCATTCATTTTGAGTTGCTCTTCTAGTTTTGACACCATCATTTACATCTCCAGTAATCAATTTAAAGAGATGGCTTTTTGTCCATTTCTTTTGAGATGGTAAATTTGTCCTTGAAGATGATGCTTCATGATCATTGGAATTTTTATGATCATTGTGATGTGATTGATCATTTGAGAATCCTCCCCCTGATATGGACACTCTATTTGAAGATTGTTGAGCAGAGTTTTTATCCATCGAATGATTATCAATTGATGTATTATCAGTCGATTGATGATTATCAACTAATAAGTTATATATTGATGCATTGACATCAATTGATGGGAGGATTCTTGGTTCTTGATTTCTTGAAATTTCCACATCATCATCACTATCTTCAATATTTCTTGAGGATTCATTTTCAAAATGCAATAGGTCATGAAATCCTTCATCAAACATCCCTTGAATCTTCTTGTCATCAAAGCTACATGCATAGATTCCATAACAATGTGTAATCTAAGATTGTAGACTCTGTAAGCTTTGGTTATTATTCCATATCCAACAAATATAGCTTCATCAGCCTTGGCTTCAAATTTTCCTAGATTTTCACCTTGATTCTTCAGTACAAAGCATTTGCAGCCAAAGACATGAATAAAATTAACTGTTAGCTTCTTGTCTTTCTTCATCAATTGATATGGTGTTTTGCCTTGAATTTTATTGACTATGGAAAT
The DNA here is from genome assembly GCA_028671895.1 of Oenanthe sinensis. NCBI lineage: Eukaryota > Viridiplantae > Streptophyta > Magnoliopsida > Apiales > Apiaceae > Oenanthe > Oenanthe sinensis. The sequence goes on from CM053797.1 coordinate 12,654,698, forward strand.
ATTTTTAATGTAACAAGCAATATTAATTGCTTCTGCCCAGAAATATGTAGAAAGTTTTGCTTCTTCTAACATAGTTCTAGCAACTTCAATCAAGGTCCTATTTTTCCTTTCAACTACTCCATTTTGTTGTGGAGTTCTTGGTGCAGAGAAATGATGAGTGATACCTTTTTCTTCACAGAATTCTTTCATTGTTGCGTTCTTGAATTCAGTACCATTATCACTTCTAAACTTCTTGACCTTCCATTCAGTGCCATTGTCAACATTCTTCACATGATTGATAATGAATTTGTTTGCCTCATCCTTAGAGTGAAAGAAATATACCCAAGTATATCTTGTGAAGTTAACCACAATGACTAAGGCATATTTCTTTTTGGCAATTGACATGATGTTGACTGGACCAAATAAGTCCATGTGCAATAATTCCAAAGGCTTATCAATTGATGATTCAAACTTTTACTTGAATGATGCTTTTCTTTGTTTTCCCTTTTAACAGGCATCACATAGTCCATCCTTGGTGAATTCCATCTGTGGAATGCCTCTAACCATATTCTTTCTAACCAATTGATTCATGGCTTTGAAATTCAAATGGGCTAGCTTCTTGCGCCAAATCCAACTTTCATCTGTATTGGCTTTGCTAAGTAGGCATGTCATTGAATTTGCCTTTACAGAGTAAAAATCAGCCACATAGACATTTCCTTTTCTTTCTCCAGTTAATAGAATTTCACCAGATTCTTTGTTGGCTATGATGCATGATCCAGTTATAAGCCACACACCATTTCCATTATCACACAGTTGACTAATACTGAGCAAATTATGCTTCAATCCATCAACTAGTACTACAGGTTCAATGATAACATTTTCTTTTGCAATTGAGCCATATCCTAAAGTAAAACGTTTGCTGTTATCTCCAAAAATAACTCCTGGGCCAGCCTTTTCCATAAACTTTGTGAGCAGGGACAAATCTCTAATCATGTGTCTTGAACATCCACTATCCAAATACCAGGGATTTTTCTTCCTGTTTCCCTGCACACACATAAAACAATCAAGTTGTTTTTGGTACCCAAGTTGCCTTTAGTCCTCTTTTATTAGTTGCAGTCTGAGCCTTGGTTGTCAACTTTGGTTCCTTTTATTTTGGTGGGTTTAAATCTATTTTAACTTTGGGAGTTGGCTTTTGGGGCTTTAACACCTTGGAACTCATGGCAGAATTTCCATGCATTTCATTATCTATAATAGGCATGTTCCATGGCATACCAGGCATGTTCATATTTGCATATGCAAAGAAAGGATTATACATGTATGGAACTTGTGCATAAGGCATATGAACATTAAGTGTAACTAAATTAGAAGACATGACATTCATGAGCATAGGATTGGTAAACATGGCATTTGTAGACATGGCATGTGCATTTAAATCATTTGAAGATATATATTTCTTTTCATCATTGCATTGCATAGACAAATGATTAACACTACCACATTTAGCACATACCTTTCTAGGGGCATAAATATTAGGAGTGTAATTGTTGTGCTTATTTATGCCTATTTTTCCATTCCTATTCTTTTTCTTTTTCTCAAACTTAGGTTGAATAATTTCCACAGGTGCTATACCTTCCAATTTTGCTTTTAATTGTTTCTTGTATAAGCTACCTATGTTGATTTTCTCAACCTCAGCCTCAACTGGATTCTTGGTTTCCTTAACAAACTTGATAGGGGTGCTAAATTTGTTATTCTTATTAGCCATTGATGAATTACTTATCGATGGATGCTTATCGATTGATTCAGCATCAATCGATTGATAATCTTTATCAGTTGATGAAGGATTAGCAGTCGATTGATCTTTATCCATTGAAGTATCAGCCAATGACTTGCCTATTGATTTTGGGGGTTCTCCTAGAGTATCTACACCCTGAACATCAAAAATTTGTTTGGCAGTTTTAGCAGACCTATTCCATTTGTTAATGGTTTCAATTTCTTCAGCTAATTATTCTTTTAACAATTCTTCTCTTTTCAAACTATTCACTAGTTCATTTCTAGGATCCTTACTTTCCTGCTTAAATCTATCTAAACAAAAAAGTTCATTTTCAAGAAAAATATTCCTCTCAGTTAAGAAATCAATGGTGTTTTTTAACTTGAGGTTTTCTTTGTTTAAAGATTTTAGAGTGACATGCAAATTGTACAATTCATTAGACATTTCATTAATAGTACTATTGCATTCATCAGTTGCAAGCTCATAAAAGTTGGTAGCTAGTACCTGATTTGATGCTGAACTAGCTTCTTCATCTTCATGGTTGGCCATTAGAGCTAGATTGATGAATTCCTCAGAATCACTGTCCTCGGCAGCCCAGTCTTTCTCCTTAATAACAAAAGCCTTTTCTTTCTATTTTAAATGGTCAAAGTATTTCTTTTTGTAATCAATACCCTCATATGATTTTGCCTTTTCTTGTTTTGGCTTTCTACACTCATTTGAGAAATGACCAGCCAATTCACATTTGAAGCGTTTAAATTTAGATCTATCAACCAAATTTTTGTTTTGATTGTTACTTCTAAACTGGGATCTAGGCCTTTGAGCATTTGGATTCCTCTTGAATTTGAACTTTGAAAACTTCATTGACAGAAATGCAAGGTGCTCATCAATCTCATCCAAATCATCCTGTGAGCATGTTTCATTTTCTTCACACTTGCCCTTTCCTTTTCTTGAGAATGATTCATCAATAGCATCACCAGCCACCATGACAGAATCTTCTACACAGCCAGTTTCCTTCTTCTCTTCATTTCCCTTGACCATCAAAGCCACAATTTTCTCCCTTCTTTGATTCTTCTCAATCTCCTCATCTTGTTGGATTTCCAATTCATATGTCTTGAGAATACAATAAAGTTTCTAAAGAGTATAATCTTTGAAGTCTTGAGATTGTCTAATGGAAATAGTCATTGGTTTACATTCCTTTGGAAGAGATCTAAGAAATTTTAGATTTGTATCCTCAGTTGCATAAACCCTACCATATAGCTTTAATTCATTCAATAGCTTCTGAAATCTGCTATAGGTTTCATTGATAGATTCTCCACTCTTGAAATGAAATGATTCCTATTTTTTAATCAAGAGTTACATCTTATTTTTCCTTACTTGTTCAGTTCCTTCACATAGAGTTTGAAGAGTATCCCATACTTCTTTTGATGAAGTATAATTTATCACATTGTCAAACATATCTTTATCTAGACCATTAAACAAAATGTTCATGGCCTTCTTATCTTTAACCACTTCTTTTTCATCCTCTTCTGTGAACTCAGAGATGAGTTTTGGAACATGTTTGTCAAGTGCAGGAGTTTCATAAGGGTTTACACCTGTGACTAGCTTCATGGGAACATGAGGATCTTTCTCTATACAGTGAACATATGAAGGGTTGAGAGAAAGAAGATGCAGATGCATTTTTACCTTCCATGGAAAGTATTCATCCTTTTCTAGCACTAGAATCTTTACACCTGAATCTTTTTGGCCCATAATGACAGTTCTTGATCTTTAAACTTTCTGTATGTTGAAATTTTGCCTTGATACCAATTGTTATTCCTCTAGAACAATGCCAATATTTGTAGAAGGGGGGTTGAATATAAATATTAAAACTTTTTAGTTATAATAATATTTGTTTCTGATGTTTGATAATTAGAGAGAATGTGTTTGAAGAAATTAATACTGAAAATAAATATGAACAAAGAGATTAAAAATTACTGATGGATTGGTTTATTCATCAGTGTATGTTTTTGCTCAATGTTCCTAGGTTAAAAGAAACATAGCTTCGTTTTTATAAGGTTAGAAAATAAATCAACTCTTCTTACAAAGTGATCTAAGGTTGAACAGTTGATTTAAGAGATATTATATAACTTGTATATCTTCTAACAATGTTACCATGCTTATTTATATATTACAAGCATGCTTTTACAAGTCCTATTCTAGGATTGTTTCTGTTCTATCTTCCCTTTCACCTTTTTCTGTTTTACAAAAACGTTTGAAAGACAGCTTCACTTTGAGTCTTCACAGCCGTCATAGACTGTCTTCCATAGGTTTAGTTTTGTCCTCTGGATCTACAACAGATAGGTCTTCTGTGTTGTCTCAATCAATTGATAAGTTTCTGTTAAGCATATCAATTGATCCATCCTTTAATTCATCAACTGATGTTCATCTTCGATTGATCTTTATATCCATCAATTGATAAATAATGACTTATCGATTGATAGATGTTATCAATCGATATATCAATCGATGGGTCTTCACATCAGTTGATGGTCTTCAATACTTGACTTGGCTTCTTCGACTGATCTCATATCCATTGATGCTTCAATATCAATCGATCATCCTTCACTTGTGCAATTTCCTGTCTTCACATAATTATAATTTGGCAGTTTAATTTACACATCAATTGATGATGTATATCAATGGACTCTAACATTAATTGATGAGAATAATATCAATTGATTTACCCCTTATCGATTGAAATAGACTAAGTACACCTATGCTACAATCCAAATTATCAGTTGATTCATATAAAAACTTCAACTGATAAATGGTTTCCTGATCAATTGATATTTATAACTTTCATATCAATTGATCAGTTACATCAAATAAAATTTCTATGATTCTAAGATTAATGTTATCATCAAAATTACATGTAGATTTCTAACAGTAAGGAAGGAAATGGTTGCAAAGAAAACGCAAACATCTCCAGTCTCTGGAAGTTCCAAACTATTCACAAGAAGAAAGAAGAAGAAGGTTTCCTTTGGCCAGGACACACAAGAATCTATTTCTCAAAGAGAGGTAGCAGTCTCTGCAAGGCCAGGCACACAAGGACCTGTTGATCAAAGTTCAACAGCAGCCACAGTTCCCGTAAATGAAACCAACATGGATCAGGGGTACAATCCACAAGAACCATCAGCTTAAAGGGTTGAAGCAGTTGTTAAGGCCTCAGCCACACAAGAACCATCCAATCAAAGTTTGGATGGAGGCACTTAAACTCTGAAAGTAGATTCTGCTGTTGCTGATGCTGAAAAGTCTCAGGTCCCACAAGAACCAATCACCAACTTTATGATTGGAGACCAAGACATGAAGATGTAGACAAACTCTGATTCTATTTTTGCAACTACTGAGAAGACAAACTCTGATGCTACTCCATTAGCAATCTCTGATGCAATTCTGGTACAACCTATTTCTGGACAGCCATTGGACACTCCGTCAGACTCTACAATTGCTCAAGGTATAAACTCTGACTTTTCTTCAGAATTTACATACTCTGATAGCATAAGTTCAGATTTTATATTTCAATCTTTTACTGCTGGAATGACCATGGATAGTCCTGGAAAGGATCCCTCTATCCCTGTGATCACATATCTCTTTTCTCTGCCACCTCTTATTTCTGTAGGTCATTGTGATCTGAGCCTTTCTTGTGAGACTAAGGTAAAATATGTGAAAAACAAAATTAAAAATGAGAGGTTGACACTGGTTCTGGCAAAAGGAGAGTAAGATATGAAACAAAAGTTAGTTACTTCTAGTGAGCAAACTTTGATTCTTAAAAGTCATGAGATGTGTAATGTGAGAAGTAATGAGATTACTTTAAAAGAAAAGAGTAACTTAGGGTGTTTAGTTCTTTTTGCAGGTACTTAGAGTTTACCTGTCCCGCTAAACTCTGAGATGCCAAACTCTAATAATGAAGATACAATCTCTGAGGATCCTATCTTTGAGGATGAAAAAGTTACTGATCTCTCTATTCCTTATACTCAGAGAGACATCTCAAAGAGATGGCAAATTGATTCTTTTGATGCTTATGATAGACTAAGGATGGAATATCCTGATTACTATGTTTTTATGAAAATTTAAAAGGTGAAATTGAATCTGCTATCTAATAAGAAGGTATAAGGAGGGAAGAAAGCAGCAAGGGGGAACCATCAAATAATGATATTCTGAGCTCGAAAAGACAATCCATCTGGGATATGTCTTGGAAATTTGCACATGAAGATATTTTCTGGCCCCATGTTCATGATTTCATCAAGAAGGCAAATTCTGAATTAAACTCTGATGAAATGAAGACAGTTCTCAAAGCAACTACTGTCTTAACCAAGGGTCTTCAAAGTGAAGTATCTGATCTCAAAGACACTGTTAGCAAGACAAGTGCTTCAATTCAAACTTCTCTTTCAGTTTCTCAGCATACTTTGGAATCTAATCTTAAAGTTGTTTCTACTAAATAAGATGCTTTAGAGTCCAAAGTTGACAAGCTTACTACTATTGTCACATCAATACAGACTATGTTGCACACTATTACTGACATATTGACTATCTCTTCTGCTGTCAGAAAGGGGGAGAAGATATCCAAAGACAAATGCAAGGTGGATACAGAGTTAAACTCTGATAAACCTGAAGGTAATGGTGATGGCAATGGTGTTGACAAAATCCAAGGGAGTTATAAGGGTGGACAGAGTATACAAAATCATACTCTGACTGATCAAACTCTGACTCCTTCAGGATCTGGTGCAAACTCTGATGAAACTTGATGAAGAATTGTCTAAAAATCTTGAAGAGGAAGAAAAGCTTGAGAATGTTGAAGAGAGAAACAAGAAGGATGCAGAACTAGCAAAGAAAATTTTTGAAGAAGAAAATCCAGGAATGGATCCAGTTGCTGTGGAAGAAGAATTGAAGAAAACTGGTACTGACAATGCTCAAGTCCAGTCAAATAAGAAAGGAAGACAAAGTTCAAAGAAAACTCCAGCTCAGAAGAAGACATTTGGTCGAGCAAAGAAAATTGTAACTAAACCTGTTGCAATCCAAACAAAGTCAACTCCAACAGTTAAGCATAAAGGTCTAGCAAAATCAAAAACTCCTCTCACTATGCTTGGTACTATATTTCTTCCTGGGGGAATAAGCTTTGAAGATGAGGTAGAAGAAAAGCAAACTCTGTGTAGAAAGAAGAATCCTGATCTTCTGTGGACAAAAACACAAACTCTGACTCTCAATGCCAGACTTGGTAAAAACAAGGGAGGTATTGGAGATTCACAAGCGAAAGTCTACAAAGGAGAGGCAAATGCTTTCAGAGATCTTTTTTCTTTAAAAGATGAACCTGAGGAATTGCTAACTCAAGATCATTTGGACAAGCTGATTGATGTTCACATAGTGAAGGACATTTTTGACGGTGCTCAACCAAAAGAGAAGCTATTATATTTTCTAAAAAATGTAAGGGCAATGAAATTATCTGAAGAAGATTTAGCTCGAACGTCATCCAAAGAACTGGAATATGTTCTTTATTTGCTAAAAAGAGAGGATGACACTACTGCAAAGTGGGTGAGATTTTGGAAGCTACAATAGCAATATCAAAGAAAACTCAAAAGCTGATGAAATTAGACTCTGAGCAGTATAAACCATGATATATGCTAGAGAATGATACTGAGAAGGAGATGAGCAAGGGAGATATAAAAATAAAGATGGTATTGGAAATTCCAACATTGATGCTCAATCTTGATGGACAAAAGATCTGATGTATTCCTCTAGATGATAGAATGGAAAGAACATCAATTTACAACTTGAGAGATGCAATTTTCCAAATTGATGATTCGAGTGACCAAATGAAAGAATTGAAAGAGAAGCTGGTAGAATTATTGAAGATAGCAGATAAGAAGTTACTTGATAAATTTCTGGCTGAAGATTTTTCTTACAGGAGAGTATAAGTCAAGGTAGAAAATTCAAACTCTGATACATTTGTCTATAAGGTTTCTGAAAGCATAAGTTGAATTTATGTTTTACTGAATAAAGCATAAATTGGGGGAGATTGTTAGAAATAAACAATTGATGCTGTTAGAGAATACTTCTGTTAGGAATCTACATGTAATTTGATGATAACATTAATCTTAGAATCATAGAAATTTTAATTGATGTAACTGATCAATTGATATGAAAGTTATAAATATCAATTGATCAGGAAACCATTTATCAGTTGAAATGTTTTTATGAATCAACTAATAATTTGGATTGTAGCATAGGTGTACTTGGTCTATTTCAATCGATAAGGTGTAAATCAATTGATGTTAGAGTCGATTGATATAAGTCATCAACTGATGTATAACTTAGACTGTCAAATTGTAATTATTTGAAGACAAGAAATATACAAGTGAATGATGATCAGTTGATATTGAAGCATCAATGGATAGAAGATCAATTGAAGAAACCAAGTCAAGTATTGAAGACCATCAACTGATGTGAAGACCCATCAATTAATACATCGATTGATAATATTTATCAATCGATATGTCATCAATTATCAATCGATGGATATAAAGATCAATCGAAGTAGAATATCAATTGATGGATAAAAGAAAGGATCAATTGATATGCTTAACAACAAATTATCAATTGATTGTGACAACTCAGTAAGACAATCTGTTGTAGATCCAGAGGACAAAAGCACACCTATGGAAGACAGTCTAGGATGGCTGTGAAGACTCAATCAGAAGCTGTCATTCAAACTTTTTTCTAAAATGGAAAAAGGTAAAAGGAAGGTAGGTAGAAACAATCCTAGAATAGGAATTGTAAAAGAACACTTGTGGTATATAAACAAGTGTGGTAGCATTGTTAGAAAAAACACACAAGTTAGATATATCTTTGAATCAACTGTTCAGCCATTGAGCACTCTGTAAGAGCAGTTGATTCATTTTCTAACTTTGTAAAAATGAATCTAGGTTTCTTTTAACCTAGAAACATTGAGCAAAAATATACACTGATGGAAAAACCAATCCATCAGTAATTTTAAATCTCTTTGTTCATATTTTATTTTCAGTTTAAGTTGTTCAAACTTATTCTCTCTAATTCTCAAACATCAAGCAATAAATATTAAAAGAAGCAAAAAGTTTTAATATTTATATTCAACCCCCTTCTATAAATATTGGCATTGTTCTAGAGGAATAACAATTGGTATCAGAGCAGGCTTTCAACAAACAGAAAGTTTAAAGATCAAGAACAGTCAACATGGGCCAAAAAAATTCAGGTGTAAAGATTCCACTGTTGGAAAAGGATGAATATTTTCCATGAAAGATAAAAATGCATCTGCATCTTCTTTCTCTCGACCCTTCCTATGTTCACTGCATAGAGAAAGGTCCTCATATTCCTATGAAGCTAGTCACAGGTGAAAATCCTGATGGAACTCCTGTACTTGACAAACATGTTCCAAAACTCATTTTTTAGTTCACAAAAGAGGATGAAAAAGAAGTACTCAAGGACAAGAAGGCCATGAACATTCTATTTAATGGTCTAGATAAAGATATGTTTGACAATGTAATAAACTGTACTTCATCAAAAGAAGTATGGGATACTCTTCAAACTCTATGTGAAGGAACTGAACAAGTAAGGAAAAACAAGATGCAACTCTTGATTCAAAAATATGAATCTTTTCATTTCAAGAGTGGTGAAGCCATCAATGACACCTATAACAGATTTCAAAAGTTATTAAATGGACTGAAGCTATATGGTAGGGTTTATGCAACTGAGGATATAAATCTTAAATTTCTTAGATCTCTTCCAAAGGAATGGAAACCAATGACTATTTCCATTAGACAATCTCAGGACTTCAAGGATTATACTCTTGAGAAACTTTATGGTATTCTCAAGACATATGAGTTGGAAATCCAACAAGATGAGGAGATTGAGAAGAATCAAAGAAGGGAGAAAATTGTGGCTTTGATGGTCAAGGGAAATGAAGAAAAGAAGGAAACTAGTTGTGTACAAGATTCTGTCATTGTGGATGGTGATGCTATTGAAGAATCATTCTCAAGAAAAGGAAAGGGAGTGTGTGAAGAAAATGAAACATGCTCACAGGATGATTTGGATGAGATTGATGAGCACCTTGCATTTCTGTCAAGGAAGTTTTCAAAGCTAAAATTCAAGAGAAATCCAAATGCTCAAAGGCCTGGATCCCAGTTTAAAGGCAACAATCAAAATAAGAATTTAGTAGATAGATCTAAATTCAAATACTTTAACTGTGGATTGGCTGGTCATTTCTCTAATGAGTGTAGAAGGCCAAAACAAGAAAAGGCAAAGTCATATGAGGGTATTGATTACAAGAAAAAATACTTTGACCTTTTAAAACAGAAAGAAAAGGCTTTTGTTACTGTGGAGAAGGACTGGGCTGCTGAGGACAGTGATTCTGAAGAATTCATCAATCTAGCTCTAATGGCCAACCATGAAGATGAAGAAGCTAGTTCAGCATCAAATCAGGTACTAGCTACCAACTTTTCTGAGCTTACATATGATGAATGCAATAGTACTATTAATGAAATGTCT